>VHKM01000073.1:9772500-11035391 GCA_007210695.1 Neogobius melanostomus | reverse complement strand
CAGAGAGAAGATCAGTGGCCAATGACAAATGACAAAATCCCTCCCAGGATAAAAGTAATGCAAGAGCCCTGGCTGTAAGCACCACTGACTGTGAAAGAAGGATTTTCTTAAATGCACAACCATAATTAGACCAAGCCAAAATTGTTTATAAGTAATGTATCAGCACTCATGTTCATTTCTTGGTTGGCCTCCTGTGGATCCTGACAAATATGTTCAAGAAATGTGTACTTCATTAGACGTAGGACTGCAGACGCAGCCAATGCCTGCCCAGAGAGGAGCTTAATAGATTATAGAAACAAATAAATGAGTGGATATGGCAAAAGCAGGAATTTGTTCATTTGTAAATCACATAGACCTTAATCATTTATTGATTGTTAAACCTGCTAAAGGATATCTAAAGAATAATTCAAGGTATTAAAATATTGAAATAAAATTACAGTATCAAATACCTTGTATTGGTGCAGTATGAATACAATATTTACTTTCAGGGGAACCCCATGACTACACGTCAGTATAAGTACATAAAAAGGTTGTTAAAGTTAGAGTTCCCCTCACCTCCCAAATCCACTTTAACCACTGTCTGGCCTCATGGATTCAAAACGCTATTGAGTTAGCCTCTATTTGAACATTTCATTTGCACGTAATGGCTTGCAGGAAGCCCTTGTTGTCATATGCTAAGAGGTAGAGCAGTTGTCCTATCACAGCACTACTTGTATTATGCTAATTGATAAAAAAAAAAAGTTTCAACTCAGAAAGCTGTATATTATTGACCAGAGATGGCAAAAGGGATTGAAAATACTTAATCAATCAATCAAAGTGTATTTTCATAGCACTTTTATGACAACAACCAAGAGGACCAAAGTGCAAAACCGGCCTCCATATTAATGGACTAGTTAAGTCCCCTAATTTTGCTATTTGCAAAGTCTTTCATGCATCTGAATTAGTGGCAAAAAAGGTCATCTACAGGCGCTGTAAAACAAGTCCAGCTGCATGTTTTTCATCAAAACGGACCCATTTTATGTGTGATTAAAATGCCAATCATGTGAAAGTATTTAAGTATTTAGAATGCTGTAATTTGATTGGACAAAGTAAAGGAAAACGTTACTAAATTACATTTTTAAGGAAGTATCAGTATCTTTAACTACAGAAAAATGCCAACACTGATAAGTGGGTTTGCCAAAGTAAGGCCTTGGCCCAATCAGAGCGCAATACTATTGCAGTGACAATCAGAAGGCAACAAGCTACTAGCCACCCCCCAGTAGTTGCAACTACTTCAGGTATGGGTATTAATTTAAAAAATTACAGGTAAAAGCTGTTTCAATGATCACTGTTCTTAGTAGCCAACCAATTACACTTGGCTTCCGCCGAAGCAATTTGTTATGTTTTACTACGTTTTCTCCCTGTACCTGGAATTGAATAATATTCTGAGTGTGAGCGTTTGGATCAGCAAAGGTAGTCATTCATAATTCTATAGATGAGATGCTTTGTATACACATAGGTTTCAACACATCGAATTCCTCAGACTAAAATCAATACTAAAAAGTCACACTCATAGAACTACTTATGCCTGACACCATATGTACAAGTTTGTCATATTTTCATATTGTTACCCTTTCTAAGCCAAAATTCACACAAAGCCCACTTTGTGTTGTTTGTAATGAGAGATACTTGCATGACTTTTATATAGAAAACAACATTCCAATTGATGAGCTTCTCTTTTATTAGCCCTTGAGATAATGGTAAAGATTAGTGCAGAACATATTTTTTCCAGTGTCTGTTTCTCATGTAGTGACAAAAATCACACTTAACACCCTAAGGCCCTAAATGTGGCCTCTGCTTTAAACAACCAAAATCACTATACTTTCATATTTGTTTCACTGTACTGAGGATAGTATTTGGGCCACTACTCTTTACTTGTATTGAGTAAAATATCTAAAATACGTTACTCTTACTGATCAATATTATGGCTATTCATCCACCTTCCGCCAGGGCTCATTTGAAAATGTGTTAAATTATTTTTAAGATTTAAAGTAGGAACTATATACAAAACATCAAATACCACAATTGTTACATGTGCTTTTATTGTTAAGTGCCAATTTGTTTGTGTAGTGCTGTGCATGGAAAATCAGCAGAATCTGATACACAACAAATGCAAGGAACGGCAGAAAATACAGTTGATTCTATGTTTTATGTTGTCTAAATAGTTGAGTACGGGTGAAATCATGGTGATCTGTTTACATTTTTATAGATGCTCCATTACAAAGCGCTCTTGAGGATCACCTGCTGCGAAAGATCTCGGGCTAAGCAGCTGCAGCAGCAACTCCTTGCACGCGTTGTGTGGTAAAGTACTCTCTCCCGACCTCCCATCCGTAAGGGATCTTATTACTTTAAAACAACTTTCGCCTTTTTGTGTGACATACTATTAATACATGTTTGAACTCAGGTAGGGACTGGAACACGTGAATTCAGGGCCAGATGGAACAGAAAAAAAGTGGCAAAGACACAAGCGTGTCATTTTCAATGAGTCCACGCAGAACAACAAGGTAAAGCATTGCTTGCAAAAGTCAGCACATTACAGGAATGGAGGATTCCCGTATAAAACACAACAAAAACATTGTTTGTTCGCAGTTTTGTTCTCATTGCTGGGTACTCGCATCTAACGTTCCATCGTTGACCAAAATGTGGATTTCCCTGACCCCCCTATGCTATGTGCTTTTGTCATTTCATCACTCCTGGAGGTGTGCCTCAACCTCGCCAGAAACAGCTCGGCCGAATGATCTAAGGAAACTGAGTGCAAAGCAATATTAGTGAGTAAAAGTCCTATTTTCTTTTAACATTCTGATCATCCAACAGTTGTTATTATTAACCATAATGTCAATGTCCTTGTTTTAAGAGCCGTAGAAAGTGCGTATTAATAGTCCATCGAACATCCATCGCGACTGAGCATTGACCGCATTGGACCATGCTACAAGAAGAGTACCGCAAGCTTCTGAGATTTGCAACCACAAATTTCAAGAGTATCACTAATTTTGATGAATGCTTATTACAATGATTTTCAATGGATTTTTAAAAATCATATTATACTATTGATCTATCACAAATAATGCATAATAATTAGCATTTTGGAATAGGTCTGTGTGGTGGATTTCCACTCGATTGTCCTTTGATATGAACTTCCAGACTAGACTAAATGAAGAATACCGAAAAGTGTCGAGGGAGAATAGTAAGTGTACTACAGAAGTACAAACAAAACACTACTACAAAGGACATTGTAATGTTTTATTAATTGTTTTCCTAATTATTTTCATAGGTTATCTTCCTACCATGATATCGCACATCGTTTCAACGTCAAAGTCCCCGAGAGTCTGTGGGTGTGAGATGGGGTCAGTAAAATCTACACCATTTAAAAAATAATGTAACACTTTTATTTTTGTATCTATATTAATAATAGTCACTAATTTATTAATTTATAACACAGAACCCCATCTCGTGAGGTGATTGGGAAACATCACCGACTGGTGAGATCTTTGAAGTGACGTCTGCTTGCAAACCCAGCTTAAACCAGTCCCTGATGCCCCTGTCCCAGTGTCCCTTCCTCTCCACCTGCGAAACGACAACGCCTACCCAGTTGTGACACCTCCGCTACGCGGTACACGCCCCTCGACATTTGTGGACCCTGAGGGGTTCATCAACAGTCTTAAGGGCATTAATGGGTGAAGACCATATTCACACCAATTCTTTGTAAGTCTTAAGGGCGACAACAAGGCAGGTAAAGCATTTATTTAGTTAACCACACTTTTCCACATTTTTCTCACAGTAACTTTCAAACCAAAATATTGTATCAAAAAATAAAACACTGAATCTTGAGCTAAATAATGCCAGTCAGCGACTACATTATTTACTTGTAGTCGCTGAAAAGATAGGGTTTTTGGCCATTTATCACATTTAAATAGTCTCAACTTACAAACATCCGTTTCTCATATTTATGACCGCATGTATCAGCAAAAGGTTTCAACTGAATATATAAAATGTGGTTTCTTTGTTTTCTACTCACTCTGCAGTGTCTCGCCCTTAATATAAAAACTAACATTACATTGACATATATTTAAATGCTTTGTGTTGGTATTGCAGCGCAAGCAGCAAGACACCTGAAGCGTGAACATCCCTCTTTCGCCAGTGCTATTCAGACCCTGCTATGGGCGAAGAAAATGGAAAAACTGTTTTCCATCTCAGGGTTGTACGCCTGATGGCAAGGTAATTATTCATTCTTACTTTAAGGAGATCATACCGGTTTTGTTCAAAGGCAGTGATTGTATTGGATGCAATTACGTGTTCATAAATGTCCTGATTTTGTTTCTTTAGAGTCCCAAAAAAGACGGCGCCAACAGTCTCAAGAAACCCAGGCCAAGCGTTAAGGTCAGTATATAGACAGTAATGTTTTGGCATAGCACGAGTCTTTTTAATGTAATATTTTAAATGTAATTGTTATCTAATCTTGAACAAAAATGTACTTTACTTAATCAAGATTTGGTCAAATTCACCTAAATTGTTGGTCTTAGTTTGACTAAATAATTGCAGTGCAAATTTGCTTACGAATTCGAAGATTCATTTTGACAAACTTTTGCACTTGTAATATTTATTAAGATCACATTAAATCAAGTCCTCTGCTTCATGGAGCTGCTCCACAATGAAGAAAGCACAAGAGCTGTTCCTTGCATTCAAGTTTAAAGCCACCAGCGTAACATTTTCTGCAATAAATAGAATTGAAATACAAGCATTTATTTAATGACAACATATTTTAAATCATTGACAATATCCTCATAAATGTACAGAAAGACATGTGCTTTTGCTGTGTGCTGTGAGCGGCTCACCTCTGCCTAAGATATGACGTAAACTTTATCGGGAGCGAATACGTTTCTAGCTCGTCTCCAGGGAGGTGCAACTAAAGTTTGTAGAATTTAGATTTAAACAGGTTAGGTTCTCTTCAAAAAACAATTTTTGATTACCCACTGCAGTAATAGCATTTTCTGTATCAAGCTGGTCATTAGGAGCATTTTTTTGTATTTATGACAACAGTATAGTCCAAAATGTTACGCAGTGTGCTTTTAAATGATATGAGGCTTTTTCTGTCCATGGAAGTTTGGATGATGTTAGTCCCATTTTATAACTAAAATAGTTATATTTTAGTTGATGAAAATATCTGCGATAGTCTGTTTAAGTCTCATACACAACGTTTTGGAATTCAGTTTCACTCTATTTTTTGTCAGCAAAAATTATGACACAATAATTGCGTTGATGAAATGAACACTGGGCAAAACAAATAACTGCTTTAACCTGTAATTCAGGGTTTCCCACTAATACATTAGTCTATGGAGGCCCGCCATAGTCTATTTTTAGCCGCCACAGTCTCATCTCCCCTCTCTTTCTATGTCTCTCACCCAACACCAACATCTGCAGCAGAGGTGCAGGTTTAACAGGACAATTAAGGAGCAGTGAACAATGTCTCACTGTTTAAGTAGCCTATTAGTATTACAAAAAATGAAGGCAGCTTCGCGTAGTTTTGTTTTCGCTTATAAACTAAAAGACCACATGGCTAATTTGCATAGTAAACCTATTTACTGCGCTGCTAATGCAGCTGTCACTATAATGAATTAAACCAGAGGTCACGAAATGGCGGACCTCAGTCTGGTTCCAGACCCACGCGCCAACACGAAACTTGGATCCAAAGTTTAGACCCGACGTGACTCCCTCAGTCCTGCAGCTGCGCTGTCTCACCCTCGCTCCCTCTCTCTCCCCTCACGCTACGATAATCCTGCGCTACGCTGAACAGAAAGATACTGCATCCTCTGAGCTTGTTTTAAACTTTTACAAACGGCTGCAGAATGATTGAAATATGGCTCGCTAAAGATTTAAAACCGAGAACACGCTAATCATCTAATTAAATATGCAAGCGCGATAGTTACACGCAAACAGCGCGGCTGTTTCTCCATCGTTTAAAACAAAAGAGCAGCGAGCAGGACCAACCTGGACTAAACCAGGACCAAACAAGGACTTGGATTAAACAGGGCTCATTGTTGAACTGAGCAAAGAGGAGAAACATCAGGCTGAGGTTCCGAGTCTGTATCTGAGAGCTGCAGGGGCAGAGCTGAGAGAAGAATCAAGGGCCTGTGCCCTTGGAAGAAACTGATCCATTACATAATTAAAAAATAAAAACTGTACCCATATAAATTAACCAGAAATTATTCTTTTTACAGCAGCATAATAGCCAAAAATAGTTTTTATTTTTTGCTTAAAATGCACCAGAATGCAGGAAAACGCATCTAAATTTTAAAAACATCTCACGGCGGAGGGCCCCCCGGACCACCCCAAGGTGGCGCTCTCTCCCACCACAGTCTCCTTGAAATCTGTGGGAAACACTGTAATTCTAATATTTTTTAACAACTATTTATCTGTAGATGTTTGCTGCAGACCCTATGGTGGATGAAAGCTCCAGCTCAATCGCCAACTCTGCTGCATTTCCCATGGAAGTGGGATCCCCCTCTTTCACCGCCACAACTTCCATGGAAGTAGCACCACCTTCCCCAGCTTCTTCAATGGAGGTGCGTAACACTTAAATAATACTATGCTGACAACTTGGGGAAAAAAGATCTGTCTAATATGTTTATGTGTGTATTAGGTAGAAGAAGCTGGAGAGATGGCCCCGCATGCATCACCTGTGGCCACAGTGCACCGCCTGAAGGTTGGTGATATATGTGCCATTCAGTTTTTCTTATAACCCATCTTCTTATTTATAGACTGAATCACATTGTCTGCCATGTCACAGATGCAGTTTGGTGATGTGGAGATGACCGAAGACCTGAGGAAGGGCAAAAGCATTACTTTTATGAAGGTGAGTTATAAAGTTTTGCACCTCAACACCAATTTATAAGTAGATCAATCTACATTAGTACAATCAATCAATCGATCAATCAAAATATTTGTAAAGCGCCATTCACGCACACAGTGCGTCGCAACAGGAATAAAAAATAAAAACAATGCAATTAAAAAATCCATAAACAGCATAAACTATACAGCCATTCAAAACACTCTGTATTATGATCTGAATGTTACAAAGTTTAAAAAGTAAGGAGTTAGCCTGCTAAGCCCCTGAGCTGTATGTAAAGAAAGATGTATATAAAATACATTCAAAAGCTGAGTCACACCTATTCATGTATACTTTCTTGTATTAAAGACACCCGGGACATGCGTTCGTGTAGATGCCCAGAAGCACTCCAATTTGCCGGAGGGCCAAAGAAACATGGTTGACTATGACAAAGAATGGCCCCCACTTCCACGCAGCCAACAACACAACTTTACATCTGCTCCAATCAACAAAAAACGCCCTCTGTCTCCACAGAATGCTTCTCATGAAACAACAAAGATAAGTCTGGCTGTACTTGTTGTTCACACTCAAAGCTGGTTGATTGCACTCTTGCAGAACATGATCCATTCATTCAGGACTTTCTTTTGGTGTTTCTGATGCCGAAATGATCGCGGTTGCTGCTAGTTTGGATAATATCAGCACTGATGTCGGAATAACTGATGTTGCTAGTTCAGCTGCTACTTCTAGTTCAGCTGCTGCATGCTTTGATACACAATCAGAAGGTGACTGTTGTGATGGCACTTCAGTGCCAGTAAATCTGAGGGGTTCTTTCCATCAGGGTGTGGCTTCTCTATCGAATCCTGGCAAACAGTGTATGCCTATTGCATTAACTGCTCTAGCACAGCATAAACAAAAAGTGTGTTGACATGGACACAATTTGATTTGGACAATGTTGTACAGAGAGGCGATCAAATGTACTCTAGGCATCATAAGGGTGACCCTGCCTTTATGCATGTTGGAGAATTGCCAAGACAAGACAAACTATTTGGACAAGAATTTTCTTTTTTCTATGGAGATGCAGTTTCGGGACATGTTAACATTGTGGATAGTGAGTTCATAAGGGCTGGTGCTTGTTTCACCTTTAAGGATGGGTTGACTAAATAATGGAACAATATGATTCATGTCTCTTAACATTGTGCAGCAGTACACGTGCGGTTATCAGAGATGCTGGCTACTTTGCTGTTGTTGATTCTCATGCATGTAATGCAAAGGGACAGTGTGATCCAAATGGGAAAAGTGTTGTTATATATTTCACATCTTTTGAAGAATTGTACACTCACTTTTGCTCATTGACTTTGGCCAGGACTAAGGAGTTTGAAATTCATGGAGTACTTGTAGACAACACCCAACCACAACAGCCCATTACCAGTCCTTCACAGTCAAATGACTCAGATGTTGAATGTGCTGGCCAGAGCACCACTACAATGTTCTTTTCGCCCCTGCCAGACAGTCTGTGCAAACAATGGTGTGCGCAGCTAAATGTCGACTTTGCCAAACCTATCACAACTCACAATCAAACATCCTACCTGTTAGGGCCCCCTTGTGAAAATCAACAGATTGCTGCAGATGGTAATTGCTTCTTCCGCGCTGTTTCTCAAGCCCTCATTGGTTCGCAAAAACATCACAGGAAAATCCGATTTGCTGCTGTTAAACAACTCCAAAAATGTCCAAATGAATATCAATCCTGGCTGCCAAGACAGTACTCATCTGTAACACAGTATGTTCGTGATTCAAACATGAAGACAGTGAACACATGGGCCACAGAAGTTGAAATTCAAGCCACTGCAGATTATTTTGGGATTGACATCTATACATACAAAAATGCACAATGGCTTAAATTTACTTGTAATGCTACATGTGTGTCAAATAATGCAATTTATTTGGAAAATTGTAATAACAATCACTATGAAACTGTAATTTGTGTTTCTACACCTGATGGGAACCACTGTTGCAACCTTTGCAAACAACCCAGCACAGAAACATACAATACTCGCTCAAAAAGCAAAGATAACATCAAGCAAAATGATGTACAGAACAACTCAACTCCATGTAAGATTGTTTCTAACACACCCTCTAAATATATTTTGAAAAGGAAACATTCTTCAGTAAATTTAAGATATCAAGAAAACCTGGAACATAGACAGAGGAGAAAACACAAAAGCATACAGAAATATTCTGAAGATGAAGCCCACAGAGAACATGTGAAGTTCAATAGTAAACAGAAGTACATGGAAAATGAAGCCCACAGAGAACATGTGAAGTCCAACAGTAAACAGAAGTACATGGAAAATGAAGCCACAGAGAACATGTGAAGTCCAACAGTAAACAGAAGTACATGGAAGATGAAGCCCACAGAGAACATGTGAAGTCCAACAGTAAACAGAAGTACATGGAAAATGAAGCCCACAGAGAACATGTGAAATCCAACAGTAAACAGAAGTACATGGAAAATGAAGCCCACAGAGAACATGTGAAATCCAACAGTAAACAGAAGTACATGGAAGATGAAGCCCACAGAGAACATGTGAAGTCCAACAGTAAACAGAAATACATGGAAGATGAAGCCCACAGAGAACATGTGAAGTCCAACAGTAAACAGAAGTACATGGAAGATGAAGCCCACAGAGAACATGTGAAGTCCAACAGTAAACAGAAGTACATGGAAGATGAAGCCCACAGAGAACATGTGAAGTCCAACAGTAAACAGAAGTACATGGAAAATGAAGCCCACAGAGAAAATGTCAGGACCTACAGTAAAAGAAAGTATGTCACAAACAAGAAATACCGTGAATCACTTAAAGCTGCAAGCAAGCCAAATATCAAAATCCAGAATTTAGGAAACAAGTCATTGACAGAGGCATAAAAAGAAAGAGGGAAAGTAAGGAGAAGGCAACAATATTTGAGCAAGTAAGAAAAGGGTTCTTTGAATTGATAAGGCATGGACCTTTGTTTGTATGCTGTGTGTGCTTCAGACTTTTGTTTAAACATAGTGTGAGACGTTGTAATAGGAAAGCATATGTTAACATGTCTAATATTGATTTGAATTCGTGTATCTCGGAGAAATACTTGCATCATTGTGATGCTAACTGTGCCAAACCTTGCCTTCTTGCTGAATACAGAGATTGTCTTTATATTTGCACCACTTGTCACACTAAGATGAAGAGCGGAAAGGTTCCAGCTCAATGTCATGCAAACAATTTGGAACTGAAGCCTGTTCCAATTGAGCTTTCCCGCCTTAATTCTTTAGAAACACACCTGGTTTCACCTCAAATAATGTTTAGAAAAGTTGTTGCATTACCCAAAGGTGGGCAAGAAGCTGTTCAGGGTCCGTGTGTTTCAGTTCCTAGCAGCATTACAAGTACAACTAACCTGTTGCCTCATAGTGACAGCGATGGTGTGAACTCCGTATAAAACTCAAACGTAAACTCACCTATAAGGGGCATTATGAATACCAGTATGTGAATACTCAGCATTTGCGAGAAGCATTGTGCTGGCTTAAGGAGAACAACTTCCTCTTTGAAGAAATTGAATTCAATGAAAAGTGGCTTAATGTGTTTTGTAAGAAAAATGCCACTGCCAATGGGACACCAGGAATCCCTGAACCTACAAGTCCTGAAGCTGAAAAGGAAGCCATGGAAGATGAACATTTAACAGACAATCAGCAGCACGGTGTATTTATGGATACCTGCAGTATGCCTGTTGACCTTGGGCAGAAGACATTAGACCATTATTTAGATGGTACTTTAAACTTGGCCCCGGCAGAAGGTAATAACCCTGTTCGAACCCTCTCAGATCCAACAAGTGAAGCAAAAGCTTCCCAACTTTATTTGTTACAGGCGAGAATACATTTCATACCCAGAGAAAATATCCTTTAACTCGCTGTCGGTATTTCAATGTCCGCATTTTAAATGCAGATACTCGTTGTGCACAGAATATTGATTACCTGTTTTATGCTGATACAACATTGACTTTGGCAAGCGTGCTCTCCAGCGTGTCCATAGCTGTTCGGAAAGGCTACATTGATGAAAACACACGGAAACAGGCCAATGGCAAAGAGACGCTAGAGTTTGTGGTTCGCTTTGATGATGGATTCAGATTTTTAAAACCTGTTCTAGGCTCCCCAGCCTTTTGGGTATGTTCATTAAATAAAGTATTTGCTGTATTGCGACAACGGGGAATTGCTACTTGGTTTTGTAGCTTTAGCTGCGCCGATCTCAGATGGAAGCATTATCTGGATATCATTTTGATACAGGAAGGAAGAGCACAGACTGTTGAGGACATGAATTGGGCTGAGAAGTGTGCTATTTTGCGCCGAAGTGCTGTTCTTGCCGCCCGGCTGTTTGATTATCGTTGGCATATTTTTCTCAAGAAGGTGATCATGTCTCCAGCAGAGCCCATTGGCAAAATTGTGGACTACTTTTACAGAGTGGAGTTTCAGGCCAGAGGCTCGCCACATGTGCACTGCCTGTTTTGGTGTGATGCCCCAAAATTAGGTAAAAATACAGATGAGGAGGTTTTAGCGTTTGTGGACAAATATGTCACCTGCGCACTTCCCACGGACAATGACGAATTATTGGAAATTGTCACCTCTGTTCAACAGCACTCTGAACGTCACTCAAAAACTTGTCGTAAAAAGAAAACCGTCTGCCGTTTTAATTTCCCCAGACCGGTTTCACAGCGCACTTTCATTAAAAGGGCGCTGCAAACTCCTAAATGCCCCAAATGCCATGATAAAAAAGCAGAGGAACAGTGCAAGTGTCCAAACACTCCTCCATCTGAAATTGGCAAAGACAAAGCCCTCATTTTGCTAGAAAAAATGAAAAAAGCCCACCATTGATAAGAGCACAGCATGCATCAGTGCTAAATCTTTTCATGACTCATTTAATGTCTCACAGATTCTTTTTGAAGAGGCATACCAGTTTGTTGGAGGTCACACCCAGATTATCTTGAAAAGAGATTTGAACGCAGTCTGGATCAACAACTATAATGCTAAACTGCTAATCATTTGGAATGCTAATCTCGATATTCAGTATGTAGTAGACCCATTTGCTTGCATCGTTTATATCATGACTTACATCACTAAGACTGAACGAGAACAGGGTTTGTTGTTGAGACATGCTCGCAAGGAGGCCTTGCAAGGCAATGAGAGTGCAAATGAGGCCCTGAGGAAGTTGGGCAGTGTTTACATTACCAATCGAGAGGTCTCTGCTCAAGAAGCTGCTTACCGAGTGTGTAACCTGCACCTGAAAGAATGCTCAAGGACAGTCGATTTTATCCCTACAGGGAATAATATCGTTAGACTTACTAAACCAATCAAACAGATCCAAACATCTTCTGACTCCACTAGTATCTGGATGACCAGCATTCTTGACCGCTATATCAATCGACCAAACAGCAGCACATTTCATGATATGTGTATAGCTACATTCACTTCGGACTACCATGTGCTAAGTAAAGGTGCAAAATGCAAACATCCCATCCTTCTCCAAAATGGACTTGGTGCAATCACCAAGAGAACAAGGTCTAAATCTGTCATTTCTTATTATCCCCCATCTGAAACACGTGACCCGGAAGCGTTTTGGCAGGTAATGTTGGAATTATACTTACCATATCGTAAAAAAACAGACCTCAAGCCACCTCCATTTACATCTTACCAAGAGTTTCATGCGAGTGGTGAAGTGTGCTTCAGTGATGGTTCTTTGCATTCAGTAAAGTCGGTTGTTGATTCAAATCGAAAGATTTTTGATGTTCAGACTGAGGATTTAGAAGAAATCCGACTACGTGCTGGCACCAATCCTAACTTGGAAGATCGATGGTGTGAACTATGCCCTGAGCAGCAGGTAGAAAGGTTGGAAGCAAGAGAAGAAGGTGCTATCAGACAAGAGGATGACGGCGAATGTGTGGAAATCCCAGATTTAGCAGTTGGCCATCAAGACCTTGGACATTTGCAAAGAGCTAATGTGATGCCCCGCAGTGAGGGGCTGGCATTGTTGCGAAGTTTGAATGAGCAGCAGAGGTCAATTTTTTTTGACATTCGACAATGGTGCTTAGCAAAGGTTACTGGTCAAAACCCAAAGCCTATGCATACGTTTATCACAGGTGGTGCTGGTACTGGAAAGACTCATCTAATTAAGGCCATTCAATATGAAGCATCTAGATTGTTGGCCCCCATTTGCTCTAATCCTGACAATATTAGTGTTTTACTCACTGCTTCAACAGGAATAGCAGCATATAACTTAGAAGCCACTACCATTCATTCTGCATTCCACATTGGAGTAGACCAACCACTCCCAATATCAAAGCAACTTAGTGATAAGACACTCAACCCTCTGCGCATCAAATACAGAGATCTTGACATTCTGATCATTGACGAAGTCTCTATGGTATCAGACCATTTACTGGAGTACATCAACGACAGACTGAAACAGATAAAGAAGACTGAGGATATATTTGGAAATGTCAGTGTTGTAGTCGTGGGAGATTTCTACCAACTACCCCCATGTAGCTATAATCCTTTATACCATGTGAGACCTAAGGGCGACCTATGGCATGACAACTTCAAAGTGGCTGAACTTACAACTGTTGTTAGGCAACAAGACTCTACATTTGCAGACATGTTAAACCGTGTACGGACACACCCTAAAGGCACACCACTGCTCCAAGAGGACATCCAGTTATTACAAAGCTGCACCACTAGACAGATTGACCCATCAGCTACTCATATCTTTGCCACAAATGCCCAAGTGGACAAGCACAACAAAATGCTGCTACAAACTGTCTCTCCTGACTACATTACAATAAATTCACAAAATTTCGCTCCTGACAAAACAGGAAAATTAGTTGAAAACGTAGGTCACGTTGTTGACAAAAAGTGCCCTTTGCCTGACATGCTACATGTAGGAGTCAATGCACGTGTAATGCTACTTAAGAATGTTGATCTGGCTGATGGTCTGGTCAATGGCGTATGTGGCAGAGTTGCACAAATAGTCAATAATCCACATAATTCACAGTTTCCTCTGGCAATCTTTGTTCAGTTTGATGATGCTAAGGTTGGCGCAGATTTGAGGAGGCGTACACGTACACCTGAAAATCTGGATGGCTGTACTCGCATTGAACCACAAGAAGACAGACTTAGACCTGGTGGAAAGCGAAGACAGTTCCCACTAAAATTAGCCTGGGCATCCACTGTACACAAAGTTCAAGGCATTACTGTTGATAAAGCTTTGGTGTCACTAAAGAAAATCTTTCAAGCAGGCCAAGCATATGTTGCTCTAAGTCGTGTGAAGACACTGGAAGGGTTAACTATTCAAGACTTCAATGAGAAAGCAATCTACTGCAATGATACAATCAGAACGACACTGGACAAAATGCCTCCTTTCATTGGTACTCATACATTCCAGCACAAACATGACATGCATGTGTTCACACTGTTTTTCATGAATGTACAAGGGCTCGCACGACATGTGTTTGATGTAAACCGCTGTACACAGCATTTACAGCCACATTGTATTGCTGTGGCAGAAACATGGCTAACAATTGACTCACCTTTGGCAGGACAAAACATACCAGGATTTCAATTCCAACACAAACCCCGAAGTATATCTTACCCAAACAGCAAATGTCCCATACTGATTAATTTACAAACTCAACAGCATGGCGGGGTGGGCTTGTACTGTAATGATAATCTTACCTGTAACACTGTGAGGATGCCAGACTGCAATTTGGAATGCATGGCAAGTCATTTTGTTGACCTCAACATACTCATTGTTGTCATTTACCGTCCCCCATCATACCCAATGCCACTGTTTAAATGCAATTTGGAAAAGTTGCTTGATTGGCTTCATTTACAGTACACCAATGTAGCCATTGTTGGAGACTTTAATGAGGACATATTGAAATCTTCACATCTGTGCAACTTCATGTTACAAAAAGGCTACACTCAATATGTATCCTCACCCACTACTGAAAGAGGGACAGCTATAGACCATCTGTATGCCAAATCTGCACAGTTTGACTTGGACACATTTGTAGTGCCCACATACTTTAGTGACCACGAGGGAATCGCCTGCTGTTTCCAACACAAACTTACCCCTTTGGCTAGTGTTCTGTGATAGTGTTTCCTATTTCTCGTTTTAGTTATGTAACATTGGAAAAAATGTAGCATTTTGCTTGTGCATTGTTGGAAATTCTTCTAAAGTAACACAGGTATTTCCTTATAGTTGTACGACTTATTTCAGTTTATTATTGCAATTTCTTGTATTTCCACTGAATCCAATGCTCCTATACATTTGCATCATAACACTGTGAAAGTCTGCTTTGACCTATCTGATCAATTACATGTAATGCTTCTTTTACTCATTCTCCAATTGTCAGAATTTATTTTGCTTCTCATCAGCTGTTATATCATGATGTTACAATGGTTTCATACAACTGCCTGTATCCATTTAAAAATGTTTTCCCCTTTGTGAAACTGTACCTATGTGACATATTCCAGCTGAATTGCTATAATGCTAGCCGTCAATACTTGCCGTGCTTCCATACAATTGTATTACATTGATGCTGTATATTGTAAAGATGTACATAATATATTATGTCATTGATTGTACGCCCCTTTCTATCATGCCATGTTATTCCATGTGTTACATAAATTACAACCTTGATACATTTCCAAGTTCTGATTCAGTTTTTTTTCTTTGTACCTCACCCCTCAAAGAAGGAATCGGCAATCTCACAATTGCTTCATTGTATGATCACTGTGTAAAGTTGTGGATTTTATTTATTTTTAAGAACGCTGCATTAAAATGAAAGACCTTCTCACTGCAGACTGTTCATGACAGTCATGGAGACATGGAGACATGGAGCCGCTGCAGATACACAACCTGCAGTTTCACGCCCCAGCCAGTTCCTATTTCTTTCAAGACAAACTAAAACCTCTGCTGTTTGAAGCTACAATTTGCGCAGAAACTGTCCTATTTTGAGTAGTTATATCATCCAGTAATTTTTACCTTGAGTAATGAGGTATCGTTACTCTGACTTGAGTTTCACAAAAAATATGTTAATTGTGCCTCTGAGTGAATTTAAAAGTTACTACATCTTCAAATCACTACTTTTTTGCTTGTGCGTGAGTGATATTCTTTCACAAGTACATTTTTGCTTGACTAACTCTTTGGCCTACTCTACCCACCTCTGGTTCTATGTCATATCTCCTGCAGTGAACTTGTTATGGACGACTGTCTGCACGGCACGTGAGGCTGGGGACGGAAAACAGCCTGGCTGTTAGAGGCAGTGGGTGATTACGGGACCACTGAGGTCGGGGTGGGAGGGAGGCCAGTGTGAAAGCGAGCGGGCGCGGTCGCAAGGGGGGCTGCGCCAGGGGCGAGGGCCTACATCGCCGCTTGCGGCTTTAATTATTATTATTATTCGCCCTCTAAGATCCTGTTTTTCAGTGCCTTCCCGTGCAAAAGTACACGCAGAAATTGGCACAGTGATCAGAGTCGGCGAAAATTGCGTGTCAGTGGGCGACATGCGCACGCCCAAAACAAAATGGCTCCACAGCGCCCCCTCAAAGTTGACCCCCATTCAAAAAGAACATGCATTTTTGGGCGTAGGCCCAAATCCTTGGGTACAGTGAAAGGGCACATCAGGACAAACCAAAAACTCCATTGGAGCGCCACGCCCGGACGCACAGGGAGTCGGCCATTTTGACTTGCAATTGGAAAACCGGCTGGACTCAACTTATGTTTTAACGAACTAGTCCCTGGTTTTTCAGCTAAATCAAATCACACATGGTTTAACAGACTCTAGAGACATGGGGCTACAAACTGATGCCAGCTTTTTACATTCAACCTCCGGTTTTCAAATAGCGCCCCCACAAAAAACATGCTTTTTTCCCGTACCTTGGACAACCCCTCGCAGGTATGCGCTCTATCCAATCTGGATCATATTTAGCTGACATAAGGCCTCTTATGGTATGAATCCATAGAGCTCAATAACTGCACGGTGCTCACCACTATAGCGCCCCCTATCTATACCTTTAAAATTTTAGTTTGTACGATTTATATGAAACGTTGCAGGTATATTCTACACATTGAAACAAACACAAAAATATATTACATGTACTTGATATTTTCGAAGATGTGGGCGTGGCAAGGGCGCACAAGAAGTCGGCCATTTTAACTTTTAATTGGGAATCCGTCTGGACTCATCTTATGTATAAATGAACTAGTCCCTGCTTTTTCAACAGAATAAGCTCACACCTGGTTTAACAGACTTTAGAGACATGGGGCTACAAAAAACATCCAGCTTTTTTTTCATTCAACATCTGGTCTTAACCTCTTAACTCCCACCTGAACTGAGCACATTTTCGTCATATTTTGGTGCTTTTTGGGCACTTACGTCTCATTTTTGTAACTGCGTTTTTATCGCTATTTTGACGCTTTTTTTTCAAGAAGCTTTAAGATATGGGTCAAGTCAAACTGAAGAAAATGTGCTCGGTTAAAGTGGGGGTTAAGAGATTATAATGCCACCAACATCCCTTTTTGCTGTACACTTCACAACACCTCGCAGGCATGCGCTCTATCCAATCTGGATCATATTTAGCTGACATAAGGCCACTTATGGTATGAATCCATAGAGCTCAATAAATGCACGGTGCTCACCACTATAGCGCCCCCTATCTATACCTTGAAAATTTTAGTTTGTACGATTTATATGAAACGTTGCAGGTAGATTCTACACATTAAAACAAACAGAAAACTATATTATAACATGTCTCTATCTTGCTTTGTTCTCGTTATAATTAGGCCCGAGCCAGGACAAAGTCCTGGCAAGGGACTTTTGTTCTCCCCCGGTTTCTTGTTATTATTATTATTCGCCCTCTAAGATCCTGTTTTTCAGTGCCTTCCCGTGCAAAAGTACACGCAGAAATTGGCACAGTGATCAGAGTCGGCGAAAATTGCGTGTCAGTGGGCGACATGCGCACGCCCAAAACAAAATGGCTCCACAGCGCCCCCTCAAAGTTGACCCCCATTCAAAAAGAACATGCATTTTTGGGCGTAGGCCCAAATCCTTGGGTACAGTGAAAGGGCACATCAGGACAAACCAAAAACTCCATTGGAGCGCCACGCCCGGACGCACAGGGAGTCGGCCATTTTGACTTGCAATTGGAAAACCGGCTGGACTCAACTTATGTTTTAACGAACTAGTCCCTGGTTTTTCAGCTAAATCAAATCATACTTGGCACAGTGCATCTAGACATCTGACAGTCACATGCGCCTCAGTCAGAGCTTTCCGAAGATGTATAATATGTGGGGGTCAAGGCAACCACTCCACTTATTATGCCCTTGCAAAGTGGCCCAACAGCGCCACCTGCTGGCTTAAGATGGCTTTTAAGTGGCTTGTAAGTGGCCCGCCCATCCTCCGTGAAAATAGCCAGAGTTCTTATTCTGGCAGCATGATGGCCTCTGTCAGAGTTTCTCCTGAAAATCGTCAATTTTTCCAAAATTCCCCCTTTATTCACAAAAGCCACACTTTTAGACTCCTACATAGTTTTACTACCCCTTTGTTACAGGAAGAAGCTTTAATTTGAACGTTTTTGGCTCCAAAATCAGTTTTTTTGGAAAGTACAATCACAGGAAGTTCAGATAGGCTGTTTCCTGTCCGTCTCCCGTGTATTCCTCGTACTATTTTGGTGTCAGCAAAATATTCCATCATCTATCGAGACTTTTGTGGGGCTGGAGCACCTTCTCAGATCTTTGGGCACCCAGGGAATTAGCCCTAATTACAAAATGTTTCAATAAATATTGCCTGAACTGTAATTTCGTTTTCTGTGAACACACGAGTGTAACTGTTTCATAAGATTAATATAAAATCCGCAGTGTTGTTGCTTAAGCTTGTATAGCTCCGTTAGTACAGTGCAGGGTTCCCATCCATTAGATTGCCGGTTCAAACCCCACAGTGACTTCTTTTTTTTTCTTTTTATTTGTGACTCAGTACCTACTGGGAAGAACCTGAATCGGCGCCTATGGCCCCACCCTCACTAAAAACGGGGAAATGACCCACACATTGTCCGAGCCTGAACTACATGAGCGCAAGGCGTTTCATAAGATATTTGTCAGTTCGGTTGTAAAAGTATCTGTGCTTGTCTAGCTCTGTTTATAGAGTGCAGGGATTGCATCCATTAGATTGCCGGTTCAAACCCAACCATGACTTTTTTTTTTCTTTTTTTTTTATAAATATTTTATTAAATCCTCATTAATAACGAGGAAAGAACAGTTTCAAAATATGTGGAACTACACAGAAAGAAATGTGGGGACACTAGGGAAACACTTGAGGCAAAACTGGGGAGGGTGTCAAACAATCAAGAAATGGAGGTGGGTGGGGGAAAGTGACCTGAAATGACCTCTCTCCTCCAGTGGCATGGTGGGATCTAATTTCACCCTGGTCATTTAGATAATAGTAGTAGCCCGCATTAGTCACACCATTACACAGAGTTATAGCTCAGAGATAGTGCGCTGGTCTTTGGTGCAGGAGGTTGCTGGTTCAAACTCAACCAGTTTTTTTTTTTCTTTTTGTGGTTTGGACTGGGCATCTACTGGGAAGAACATAAATCGGCGCCTATGGTCCCAACCTTATTAAAAACGAAGAAAGAACAGTTTAGAAATATGCACAACTACACAGAAAGACATGGGGGACAGTAGGAAAACAATAGAGGAAGAACTGGGGGGAAATGTCGAAAACAATGGAGAAAATGGAGGGGCAAAAATGACCTGAAATGACCTCTCTTCCCAAATGCCTTGCTTGGACATATTTTCACACCCGGGGATTTAGAAAAAAGTAGCCCATATCAGGTTAACCTTGGGGTCATGGTAGGAGGTTGCCAGTTCAAACATGGTATTGACACTTTTATAATGCTTTCTCTTTTCACATGGGCCACTAAAGCTCTGAGCCAGATACAACTCCAGAATGAGCACCAAGTTATATAGACACAATTATTTATTTAGCCACTTTTCTACCTTTCACTGCCATTTTCCTCTTTACTCGTGTAGATCACTGCTCTTTTTTCTGCAAATACAAGACTGCACCTCTGTCCAGATGCTGCTGGCTTCTCCCGAGTATTGCAGTTCACTGGTCATAGAAGGTATTTCAACTATAGAACGAGTGAAAAGCACCGCTGTGGTGAATGTGAGGCCGGGGCCTAATGCACGTGGGCTGGCATCATAGGTACCTGGGGCAAGAGTAAGGTGTGACGAAGGCAAGGCGAGAGTGGGCCGGAGCAAGAGTTAGCAGAGAGCACACAGGTTGTGTGTGAGGCTGAGGGGAGAGCAGGTTTGGGCGAGAGTAGGGGCGGTAGCAAGGGGGGCGGTCGCAAGGGAGGCTGCGCCAGGGGCGAGGGCCTACATCGCCGCTTGCGGCTTTAATTGTTATTATTCTCATTCTTTTTATCGAGACAGACTGCACAAATTGTTCGTACTTGGCAAAAATAAATAGCCATGCTGCATTTCAAGTTATTGAGAAATGCCTTTGCAGAAAAGTACATCGCTGAGGAAGTTCTCTCTCCCTGCCTGCATGTTTGAGATCAGCTGTTGCTCAAGCCCCAGCTGCCCGGTGTGTTGACTCTCGAGTGATAGCTATCAGCATTTGCCACATGAAAGAAGCAGGACTGCAGTTCCTAAAAAGCAGATGAGAAAGCAGAGATGGGGAGGCCATGTCGGTATCCTGGCTACATTTAAAATTGAGATAAATGAATCATCCGGGTGTTTTTCTAAGCATATCAGACCGAATATAAATCATTTCCTTCCTCAGTAAAACGCTCATGGAATAAGGTCCTTTGAGGCATTACAGCTTCTTTTTGCATACTTTAGATAGGCCTTAGCCCAAGGGAACGCACATTTACAATATCACTCATCTTGAGTCTTGATAGAGACAAAACCCTTGATATACTTCACATGCTTTGAAAGGGAGTGAACCTGTTTGCGTCATGGGCTAAAATTACCACGCAGAGGCCTTCAGAGTATGCCACAAGTCTACTGTACACAGCACTGCTACCTGAGGTATGTCCCCCATGCTGCACTATACCAGCTCTTTGCCAGATAAATGTTCAAATTATTTAGTTTGCGCAAGATCTCCCGGGCTCCTTTAAACTCCATAAGTTATTACATACTTTCCTGTAAGTAATTAAAAGATATAAGGAAGCAGACTTGTTAATCAGAACTTGCAACACATTATCTCAAAATGCATTTTCAGAGGTAGGTTAATCAAAGAAGGTTTGGCTTTGGTGATGAAGGAATAACAATATGAACGGCCAATTGCAACTTTATAATAGTTATGTAACTACCCTATAAAACTGTGGAAAATGTATTTACCCACAATAATCTAAACAAGCAATGAGAATCAACCTTTTCTTTGCAAACAAACATAAGTGTTTTGAAAGTGAATGAAAAGACCAAAGATGCACAAAGACCAGACAGGTACTTGTCTAAGCTCAGGTAAGAACATATCTCAGTATGGAAAAACGGTGTGCCCTCAATCACGTAAAAAGACCAAAGATGTTGTTAACATTTGGCACCTCCCAGTATATTCCTATGGCTCCAAACGGGGTGAGGTTAGAAGCGACCACGCTCTTCCACGGGTACGCACAAAGACCAGACAGGTACGTATCAACTTGTCTAAGCATATCTCAGTATGGAAAAACGGTGGCCTGTTCGGAAAAGATCAAAACGATCAGGGAAAGGTTTAGCTCTGTAATGCTTTTGTTGTCACTTTTCACTCTCTTCCTGAAATACAAATTCAAATGTTAAAGTCCTTATATCCCTCAGTTCATGCTAACAAACCATACACCTGAACACCATGCGTCATGTGATGCGTGCTGTGTTCTGCTGCGCTCCTGGTGAGCATTCGCTAAGTGTGTTTTTGAGATCCTAATTTAAGCTGAATACGTTCATACCAAGCGTTCCAACAAGCGTAGCCTATACATGTTTCTAATCATATGACGCATTTACAGGCCACATAAATATAAAGTACATCCATGTATTCACAAAACAATGCTTTATAGGACAAAGTAATATCATTTCTAAGGAAAGTATTCAGTCCTCAGTAATTCAACACAATTTCTAAGTGTTCTACGCAGCACTGCTTATAGGTATAGTCAAACTAGCATAAAATGTGTCTAAATATCTAAACTCCCACACTCTATATAAAATGGTTGAATGAGTGGGTATACTTCACGAATTACAAATTTCCAAAATAATCTATTTCTGTGCTATAAAACTGTCAAGTCCAACACCTTTTAAGATTATGCTGTTAGGCATCATTTTCTCCTCTGCACCTTTCGTCGTTCAGCAAATGACTAGATCTAAAATGGATCCATGGAACTTCTACTGCGAGCATGAGAAAAGCGCATTAGAAAAGAAAGTATCGGGATTAGGTGGATTTTCATAAAATGAGGTCACTCCTCTTGGTTCTTTGTTAGATAGCTTCTCTGTGTGTACCTTCAATGTTTTGGTGACTTGGTAGGATAAACTACTCCAAAACTTTCCTGATTATTGGGTTTATTACATCAATTGATAAATGGCCTCTTATGAATTTACATTTGATTGGCTTGCTAATAATTGTTTTTATGTTAAACAGCATCGTTTTGTTTACAAGCGCTTTCCCCTCTCTTGCTCTCTCTGGCCAGTTGCATTCAGGGACGTGCGCCTATTGTTATCCAAATGCAGGCGGGACACCAGTCACCCATGCCGCTAATTACACTGTTGGGACGCAACGCACAAACCTCACGGTAAGTTTAGCAACGGACGGACTGAGAATATCCCAAGGAGAGAGAGCGAGAGAGAGAAAGAGAGAGGGGTAAATAACAGGAAGTAAGGATGCAGCCCTTCAGATTAAAGAATACAATCCTACCAACATGTCTGGTTGGTTTTCATGCGTTAGTGCTAGAATTAGCCCAGCTTTTGTTAATAATAATAATAATAATAATATGTTGATGTTATGATTTACAAGCAACATTAATCGAGATTTAAGAGTGTTGTCAGAATTGTAGGACGCATTGTGTGTCCATGTGAATGTTTGTGTTTCTCCCAATATGATATGATAAAGAAAATAGGTTAATAACTATGCGCTAAACTTGCCCTTTCTGTTGTTTCGCTGCGCTGTTGTTTTATGATGAAGGCGTTGAACGGAAGTCGCAAGTTGATTCCTCTCTGCGCTTGGCTATGGGGAATGGTTAAATTACCTTTTCAGTGACTCTCAGCAGCGAGCGCAGTAGCCTCTCTATCAGCCTCTTTTCGGTTTTTACGCATCCATGACTTCACGGATTTACTTTTATCACACCTCTTAAAGGAGAGCAGTTCTGTGGGAATTACATTTGGTGTTTCTTTTTATGTGTTTGGAACAAATAGCCTACTTTGGGGAGAGCGTTATTTCTAAATCGCACTTTGGGTTGGCCGCTCGTGCTCGCTTTCTCCTCGCACGCAGAACTCCGGAGTATGTTTGCGGAGCGCAGGGGGCGGACAACATCGACTTTTATCCGAGGAGCTTCGTGCAGCAGGAGAGAGTTTGCGTTTCTACCTGAGAGCTGGTTGCGCTCGTGGCAAGGCTTTGTGCTGTAAAGTTCTTTAACAAATAGTGCTATGAAGAGGACTTTCTACCAATGCTTCGACACCACGTCTAACGCAGTGGTCAGGACTATGGCTGCTGTCCGCTGCTCATAAGAAGGTACGCCAAGATTATGATCGCTGACTTGATTTAGTTATAATCTGTAGAAACAAACAATATGTTGTGTTTCTGCTCAATAATGATTTGCATTATAATAATTATAAGATTAAAACTTCCAAGTTAAAAGTCTCAGGGTCTGTGCCACTCATGACCTCAAGACGCGTAAATAGGGCGTCTGGACTGAGGCCATATTTAACCACCCGTGTGTTTGTATCTAACACTATGGTGTGGTTTATGGTTGTAGATGTCCCAGTGTGTACGTGGTCTGCTGCGTCAACCCCCACCCACCCCCTGGAGCGCTCTGCCCTCACTGCGCTTTCCACAAAGCTGCGCTGTCGAGTAACAACTCTTATCATTTCACCTGTCCATCCTGTTTGGCCATTGCATATCCCTAAAGCCAGCAACTTGTAACAGCTCAATTTGTCATTATTGTTACATTATTACTGAATCCAATAACCTTTCGGAAACTCGTGCGTAAGAGCATTCGTTTTCAAGAGGCACTTCTTGAGCCACTTTGGGACTTTTAATTGTCCCCGCTAGGGCTGCACAATGTATCGCAAAAAATATTGTATCGCGATATTAGTTGATGCAATAGCTGTATGCAAGAAGCCATAATATATCGCAACATCACTAATGCAAACAATGCTTTTAGTCCGGTTTTGGTCCTGATGTTTTTTTTTTCTTTTTTCTTTTTTAGTTATTATTATTGAGTCTTGTTTTGACACAATTTGCTGGAAGACTAGCTACTTACAATTTGTGTTTCATTAGAATAGAACATATTGTGTTGAAATGGTTTAGTAAAATATTGCAATAATATTGTTATCGCGATATTACACGGCTGTATCGCATATCGCGAGTTACTTCAATATCGTTCAGCCTTAAATGCACTAACATTGATAACATGTCCTCCACGGGCTGCTGCTGGTTGTGGTCAAACCAGGATGAGGGCCCTGTTCAAAATATTTCTGCAGCCCCTAAAGTCATTTAAAATCTGCCAGCTGCTGAATTCTCCGTATGCCACTGGTGCAAAAGAGACAAATAAGAGCGGAGCCAGTTTATTTATATTCGTAAACATTACTTTGACAAAGTATAAGGCATTCAGATTCATCCAAGTAGGGTCTAAAAGTGTGCACCATGCCTACAATGTCTGTTCCTATCCAATGCACCAGTGCTTTATGGAATAAGTCAAGTCTGTATGAATAAGTAATATGAACCGGACTTGAGTATAGAGTGGCTGCAGTTGGAACGTGCCCCAGTTTGATGTTGCACAAATATCTTCATGGTCTGCACTTTCTCTCTGACTACTACACTTTACATGTGGGAGACCATAAAACAGAAAGTGCAGCAAACTGAGAATTGCTGTCCACAGGAAACACTTGCGGTCATTTTGCTTCATGATGATGATTATCAAAACGGCAACTATTTTATTGCTTTCTATATAAGCTGTACTGATAGATGTGTGAGTCACCTTTGCGTGTCCTCAGAGTATATTGCATCTGGTTGCTAAATGCCAGCTCATGGAAAATCTCTGTGGGGCCTGACTCTTGTAAAAAGCGTCCCTCCGAGTCATAGAAATAAACTCAGCCCCAGTGCAGGACAGACATGAACACAACTCCAGGTATGTCTTAATGAGAAAACATGGAAGGTTCCTGGAGTGGTGAATGTGAATCTAATCAACATCACAGTCTCAATTATGGTCACGGGGCTTCTTTATTTTCAGATTTGGAAAAGTAAAAGCAGAGATTTATCTTGTCTACGTTCATAAATCATAATAGTAATAGATATACTGTATTTTAATATGAAATATAAAATCAAGTCATAATGCCAGGTAGCCTGTGTGAGTGATTACAAAATTGTACTATTTACTTATCCATAGTGTAGTGATTTAGACAGGAGGTACTTAGAAACATATATAATACTTTACTTTTGCATTTGTTGAATTATTTTCTTGCAATGCATTGTTGGGCATTGTTGGTCTCTAACAACTCAAGGCAAACTAGTTAGATATTAGATGCAGTTAGTTTCCTTGGATACAGTGCTTGCACGCAGGAGTAGCCAGTGATAATTAACCTGATACGGTGAATGATTTCCCACTGACATCATGGAGCTACAAAAGTAACTGCCCCCCCAAGTAATTGACCAATGGGCAGGCAGCCTTTACAACCCCCCGGGGACTGAAAGGAAGAATCCGAGGTGAAAGCAGTTCTTTTTATGTCATTTATGAGGTGCTTTTAGTGGAGTTAACTTGGGTTGCAGGAGTTCCCTAAATCTCGCCCTAATTGAAATCACAGTGATTAGAAGAGGATTAAGGCTCTGTAAAGGGGGAAGCACCAAGCATGGCATAGATAGATAGATAGATAGATAGATAGATAGATGCTGTATTTGGATAACATCCACTGGAATAATGTGAAAGGTTTTCTGCTAAAGGACGATACACTCCAAACCTTATCCCTCTCGTGTGTTAGAAAAGGCCAATAACTTTAAAACCACTATTGATGTCGAAGAGATGGCACTTTACGCTGTTACTTTCCCTCATAATTTCCCTCCATCTCCCTCTGTCTTCCTGAGCAACATCGCTTTCTCATTTGTCACTTCCATTCAACTCTGCGTCAATAATATCTGACCTCGTCCCATGTAATATTTATGTGATGCGGGTGAGTGAAGCAGCCCGCTCGTTCATGAACTCCAGGGACGCTGACAGTTCATGAATATTCAGTTCAGTTGGTGACTGAGCAGCAGTGTAGCATGAGCAGCTTCAGTTGGTCGAACATCTGCAGTGCCCAGACTCCAGCTTCAGTCCATCCGTGAGCCGGTAGTGGTCCCGTCATGCCTGGATAAAGTGAGAGCTCCCATTCAGTCTATGCTAAATAAAGCATGAGAAAAAGTAATAGACTGATTTCTAGCTTTAACTATGGTTGGTGTTCTAAGTCAGGATTGTCAGTGAAAAGCCAGATCGATGTATGTGCTTTGGTAAACGGAACGAAAGGTTTGTGCTAGTGAAGATGTGGATGTTATAAGTCGTAGTAGAATGTAGAGTACAATTCCTAGCACAGTACTTGCATTTCATATTTATTCTTTAAAGAGTGAGACACAAGAAAAGTGCAACTACTGTAAACATTTCTTCATTATGGCTGTACTAATAATACTAATTTTGGGGCTCACTGTCCTTACAATTACATGGAAAAGTCTGCTCAAATTATTATCATGATTGTATTCATTTATAAAGATAATATTGTTACTTCCTTGAATCAGACCCAAGGAGCGTCCCAGCCAACTCTCCATACGGGGTTCTTGTCATGACAGATCCCAGGCCAAGCGCTGTCCAACAGTGTCCAAAGCTCCTGTGTGAGTCTGTCAGACAGGCCGGCGTCCGTCTGCAGCCTAATGGGATTTGCGTGTGCTCCGTCTGCCCCGGGGTCTGCAGGGGTTAGTGCGATCGACCCCCTGACCACCCACACCTTCTGATTCAACTTCATATAATCACATTTTTAACCAATGTAGGGGAAATATGTATATATTTTTCTCACAGTGCTTACAATAAGTTACAGTACAATAGTTTGGATGTGTGTCTTTGATTTATTACTTCATAGTATCAACCATGGAACCCAGTCTCTTCTAAGCAGAGGAGGTCGGTAAATTAAATGAAGTACTGTACTTAAATAGAGTTTTGGAGGATCTGTACTTTACTTAAGTAGTGTTTTGGTTGAGAACTTACTATTTTTACTCCACTACATGTGTTTTGTTTATTTTAAAAGCCTTAAAATGCACACTCCAAAGCAATGGGTGGTGATGTGCAGATGTACTGTCAATGCCATTGACTCACAACAAGACAGGAGGTTTGTCCCCATTGGTTTGCTGTGAATTCTGGCCCAATTTTTGAAGCTGCAAAATAATTATTCATACCACTTTAAACTGATTTGTACTTTCTACTTTGAATACTTAAGTATTTTCTATAGCAAATACTTCAGTACTTTGACTTAAAGGGGGGGTATTATGTAAAATCGACTTTTTCAAGCTTTATATCATGTTATTATGTCATTCCCTCATTAAACACATGTCTGGAGTGTTGCCTTGGCTCATTCACATATTTTTGAGTAATCAGTAAAAACTTAGACGGCAGCCATTTTAGGTGTAGCTATGCCTCAGTCCTGCTAGGAACGCCCCCACCTCCTGGAGACGCCTCTGGACCTTTTGTCACCAGCCAAGCCACCAACCACTGCTCCTCAGCTCAGCAGAGCCCCCTCCCCGCACAGTGTTGTTGTTTAAATGCCACAGCAGTGTGCTGACGGGGGCGTGTCGGAAAGCTTCTTAAAGAGACAGAGGCCTATTTCAAGACGTTCAGTACAGCCATTTTGAGAGAGCAATTTTATTCAAGGCCGTTATTTTAATTTACTGCATATACAGACCAACAGAAGGTTACGTCATCATTGTAGTATGCTATAGACTGGTGCTATGTGATTGAAAAAAGCATAATACCCCCTCTTTAAGTAAAAGATTTGACTGAGCAACCTTCACTTTTATTGGAGTAATATTTGACCAGTCATATCTGTACAAGTAGTGAATTTAAGTACTCTGACCAACACTGCTTCTAATGCAACAGTTCTCAGTGGTGCGTGCATGAACTGACCATTCGTCTCTGGATATAAAGAGCCAGGTTTTCTGTGGGCACACAGCAATACTGGTGGGTCACTGAACTGTCAACACTGGTGGACATTCCTGCTTTCTGAAATGTGTATCTGTGAATTTACACCGTTTTTGTGCATGCTATCTTCATTACAGTATGCGATCATTCATGTTGTGGTTTAAGATTAGATTAAGATTAAAATGAGCTCCAATGTAACTTTATAATCAGAATGAATGGTTTGATTCCTCTAACTGTGTATCTAATGCGTCTCCAGGAAGATCTGTCTGCACTGTAAGTGTCGCTGTGAGGACCATGCAGTGACCGCCATGCCAGTGGAGATGGAGAAGACGGTCACAAAGCTGATGTACGACTTCCAGAGGAACTCTACCTCGGACGATGACTCTGGGTGTGCTCTGGAGGAGTACGCCTGGGTCCCACCAGGACTCAAACCGGAGCAGGTAGAGGCTTGTTCCTCCTACACTACACTGCACTGAATGTTTACCTTTAGAAATTCATTCCTGTGAGTGAGAGGCATTAGTCATTCTTGTGTTTGAGCGGGCTTACCTTATGCCACGTACTGAAGTTAAAGCTTTTCTTTTCCGTTTGCTGTTACGTAACAAATCACCTCTGGAGTCACATAACACATACAGTAGCTTTATGTACTCTGTCAATGTGTGTTTAGAAAGTAGTAGCAAGACCAGAGTTTGTTGCCGTGCCAAGCGTACAAATGGATCCGATGACAATGGTCCTACTTGAGTTCACGTTACACAGTGATCTCTATTGTTATCTTTCGCTTGAGTTTCGTGCACACTGCTTTGAGACCGTGGCCATGCTAACAGTTACAATGTAATGCAATAATGCGCACAATTTCACTATGTTGACGAATGCATTTTTTTTTTTAAAGTGCCACTTGTAGCTGTGTACAGTCGAGTTTAAAGGTAGCATCCATTTTACAGATTGACAGAGGCCTAGACTCATGGCCTTGGGGTGTTTTATTGTCACGATGTGGTACAGACTCCAGCAGCAAAGCTTGAAGAATGCACTGCCCTAAAACAAATGCACTGTTGTTTTGCGGCATCAGGAAAATTATTAAAAATACTTTAGTGAATTGGATGTGTTATTACTCAGTCTAGACAAGGATATATGCCTTTATCGTCCAAAAGCTCTGTCATGAATATGTTCAAGTGGCAGAGTGGTTTGTATAGCAACATGTTTTTGCAGAAAATATTGCAATAAACAGTAATATTAAAGAACTTTTTGCCACAGATACAGTATCCATAATTGCAGCATAGTATTTTTTTTTTGGTAGTTTGTTTATAGTGGACCTTTTGGCGTTCACTGTAAAGGCTTCGTCAAACTCTTTTGTGCATAAGCTGCATTACACTAAAGCTTAAACACCATTTTGAGTGACAAGTCAAAGACAATGTTCATGATTCATTAGTTATATTGAACAAAATATCAATAAATAATTTTTGAAAATTCCAATATCGCAACAATCCCCTCATGGGCTTTCCAAGTATTGCTGATTTTGTCAAACTGAAGAGAAGTTTGAAAAATCAAGAATGAGACAGAAATCCAACCTTGAAACAAATGCAGAGAAACAAATAATGTCTAAAATGTCAACATAGCAACCGCAGTATCATGACAGGCCTATGGGTCTCCAGAACTACAAGGTTGTTACTACATCAAACAAATAGGAGGCATTTATTTGTAGAAGGTTCTGTATAGGGCTGCACAATATTGGAAAACTATAACGCTGTACAATATTGCGATAATGATATTATTGTAGGGATGGGACGGTATGAGATTTCGGATTATTGTTTGGGGAGACTTTAGTGGAGTAGTGCGAAGGTTTGTTTACATCATGTAGTAACTAGCAGTAGTAGCCCTGGCGGCGTGTGACAGCGAGCGGAGTTAGTAGCTAAATGAAGATCAGTGCGTCTTTGATGAGCATTTGGCAAAGGAAGGCTGAGCGTCTTCTGAAAAATAAAACGTAAAACAGTGTGGTCTAAAGCGCGTCTGATAAACGATGGACTGGATGATTAACAATCCAAAACCACAAAGCTAACAGGTTAGCGTAACGCGAGATAAAGAGCTAAAGCGCTAAACAGCTGCTTCTCAGCCGCACTTGGCATCTTTTAACGCGACAGATCCAAACAAAGCTTCATCTCAGCGGCAGCGTTCATGTTCACGGAGGACAGTGACTTTTTACTCTGCTGCTACGGGCCGTGTTCCACAGGCTGATGGCCGAGAGAGAGAGAGAGAGGTACTGCGCAGCGGGGTCAGGTGAGGAGCAGCGGAGTGGGGGTTTGCACGGAGCGCAACTTTTTTTTGGCAAGAATAGCATAAAACAAGCATTTTTAATACCGTCAGACAGGGAATCTTCACGGTAGTGATACCGTAGCAGTGATACTGGTTATCGTCCCATCCCTATATTATTGTGATACTTTCAACATGTTCCATTTAAACACAAATTGTAAGTAATTCAGCAAATTGTGTCAAAACGAGACTTAAATCAAGATGAAAAGAAGGGTATAAATGTAACTAAATTCTGAAAACTATTACCAAAACTGAACTTTTGAACATTCACAAGTTCCATGTTTGTGCTTTTCAGATGAGGGATTTTGCAATATGTTTCATGTTTTTCTAAGTGGATATGCATCACCTAATATTACGATATTTGTTTGCGATATATTGTGCTGCCCTAGGTCTGTGGATAGGACTGCTGAGCCTGTTTAAGTAATCTTTCTTACACTTAAAATACATTGCATTTTTTGTATTGACAAGCTGGTGGTATTAAATGCATGGAAAATACATAGAAACGATCTTGGCCATAGACAGTCAAAGAACAATCTGTTGATGAAATGTCAGCTGCAGCCTGGTCAATACAGCGTTGGCATCCGCAGCTCTCAGAGTGGACACGGCTATTTGTCTTGTGTGTCAGGGTCACACTTATGACCCCAAAGACAATTAGCCTGTCGCCCGCTGAAGAGTTGACCTCTAAAGCGCAGGGTCATTGTGATAAATGGTGCACCGTGAGAGCATTAAAAATAACCTTGTCTGTATTTGGTCTTGATACACTCTAACTTATAAACAGGGGACTTTCAGAAGGACAATTTAAGGTTCACCTGGTTCTTAGCGTGAGCAGTTTCTCTGCGTGGGTTTTCCCATTGAGCCAGGAGAGAACAGTTTGTGTGGACCTCCTCACGACACGCCTCCGTAGAGAACAGTACAGAGATTCCAAACACGCAGCTAATCTCAGGGATCTAAACAGAAGGAAACGGTTTCTGCATAGGAAGTCCAAGCTACCTGTGTGCTTCCTCTAGTCACCGGCACATAACCGCCAGCACGCACCCCTCATGTTTATTTAACTGTGATGGAGCAGAAGTGAAGTGCACTGTATGTAAAATGCACAGTGTAACATTGGCAGCTGTAAAGTTTACTTTGCGTTAAAACAAAGCATTCCTTTCTTACTATGCCATACCATGTGACTCATTGTCTCTGATCAACAAAAGATTTTCAGTGCTGCACTAGAAAAAAGAAGATAACAAAGTCTCCAGAGTAGAAATCTAGAATCTATCCATATGCCATACAATAACCTCACTGCAGATAAGGTAAAGTGCTTTAAGATGAGTACATTTGAATAACAAGACTGCGATAATATGCTCAATATCGTTGTCAACCATAACCTTTTTTTGTGCCAACTCAACGTATTAAATAAGAACTAAGTAACTTGTTTACCTTAATAAATCCTTTAGGTAGTCCCTCTGGGGTAATACAAGTGGTATTGGATGATTGGGGGGTCTTTCATCTCCCATTGGTGTCTCTGGCCAGAAAACCACCCTTGCAACTTTCCCTGCACCGGGTCGGAGGCGCAATACAAACTAATAGAATCACGAAGAAGAAGCTAACAGGCTAACGGGCAAAGCAAACTGTGGGCTAGCGCCACTTTAGCAGTATTTACAGAAAAGTTTGAGTGACAAAAAATATCTCCATTGTGTAATTGGGTTGTAGCACAATGTACAATATCCCTCTCTCCCTTTGTCTTTTCTATCAGCGTAATATTTACTCTCACGGACAATTATTGAGTAAAAAAAAAAACGCAGCATTCTACGACTCCTGCAGTGGCGCTTATGGCCTCTAGGGGTATGAGTTACTTAGTTCTGCTTTAATGTGCTGATACCATTATGCCGCCCAATAGACAACTCGTCTGGAAGATATTAGGATATTGTCGGCAAAAATACATCTAGTATCTATACTGTGGTCTTCCCTGTACCAGCCGTCGAGATGTAGAAAACCTGTAATAGGCATGGTGACCGTAAAAGTAATTCAACCACTGATTTCTTATTTCCTTTGTTAAAGTATTGAATCACTTGATGAAACTAGTAGGAAAGGCACTTCCGATACCATTATTGAAAGTCCTTTGTTTAATGGGACATATGCCAACGCATTTTGGTCATGTGCCGACCTTCTTCTTGCGTGTCAGGAAAAGATTCTTAAGTTTGAGCGTACCGTTTAACATTGAGGGGTTCTTTTGGGTTGTTTTCCTAGATTTCTGACATTTTATTGTCAAGATATTACGAAAAAAGTAACTGATAGCCATTCGATAAAGCCATTTAAATCTAATTTTTCTGTTGTAATCCTTTACGTTACTGTGTAACTTAAAAGTAATCTAATTACAGTAGTAGATTACTTACTGTATCCCTTACTGCCCAACAGTGACATGCCCAATAGGTTAATACTCCAGCTAGGTACTGTGACGTTGCATAAGATCTGGAGATGTGTAGGGCTGGGTACCGTTAAATGATACCAGTATGGTATTGGAAAATAAAGTTTAGGCACTACCGGTATCAAAAAATAAAAGTATTGAAAGCAGGTATAAAAAAAAAATCATATATCTTTAGATCCCAGGTTTGATGCTGTTGCTTCAGGGACAGCGTTACAGGAAGTGACTTGATTGTTTCAGCTCAAATAAATGTTTATTTTTTTTAATCAAATCCCCATTTTGCCCATATTTTATTGATTTTTTTTTGCCCAATGTTTACCCCATTTTTCACATTTTTTTCGTATTTTTCCCACAAAAAGTCTTGCCAATATTTTCCCGAAATGTTTCAATTTTTTAAACTAATATTTTCCATATTTCCCCCAATCTTTTATCTTTTATCTTTTTTACACAATGTTTCCTTATTTTTGCCACGGTTTCTTCCAATTTTCCTCAATTTGTTCCCAAATTATTTCCCATTTTTCACACATTTCTTGACATTGGGGATGAACCCGATATTGTGAATTTGCAGTTCTGTTTCTGGTTCTAGATGACAAATATTTTCGTATAGGTATCGTAAAAAGTATCGTTCAGGTATTGGTATCGAAAACCAAGTATCGATAAAGTACTGTTATTGAACAGAATGTAACGTTACCCAGGCCTAGAGATGTCACTGCGGTCCCCCACTGCTCCCCCTGACAGCATTAAAGGTTAAGGGCTGGATGTAGGACAAATTTCCCACGGGGCCAATGAAACTATACCTAAAATGAAATGAACAGCTTCAGATCTCTTCTGTTCAGTAACACTACCACATTCCAGCAGTGTATTAGTGATAGCGCCTCTTGGACCAGTGTTTTGTCAGTGCCTCCACCTCTAACCACCGTCAAGTGCCCAGTTGAGAGACTGTAAAAGTGCCGGTGTCGGGAGACTTTTTTTTTTTCCTGCGGCCATTAGCAGCAATAGAAAGCAGCTGTGAGGAGCGATCACTGCTGTCACCGAGGAGCACAGAGCCGCTATTTTCTTTAGCCGCTAAAAACACTCCTTTGAGCACACTTTGGGATTCAGCGCAGTCCTTAGTTTAGCCTGTTTTCAATTACAGTTATTATCACAAGCTGCTGCTCCCTGCTGTAACTGTGCCGGCCATAGATCTGCTCCTCGGGGCAGCGTGCCTTTCTCCGCCTCTACACTGGAATCTTGTTGTTCCAAGCGGGTTGTATAATTTATCCCACTTTTAGGTTGTATGTTTTTATTTGTAAGTTGAGCTATTTTTCCGCCCCAAGTCTTTAAAGCACCCGACATTTGGTGATTTAGGTCAGCAAAGGTGGAAAGGCCTGCTTGTAATCATTTCTGATTTTTGCCACACTTTCATAACTTCATCATATGCAGTATTATGCACAAATTATGCAGTTGTCCCCTCCACACAAAAAAGGACAGTTACCTCATTCAAAACACTGGTCTACTGCCTGAACTGCAGATTCACGGCACAAAGGAAAAGATGCCAAATGCAAACAGTTATCCATACACGCTACAATATGTGATGGTTTATTTGATATTGAATCAGCCATGCTTTGGGTCTCTTCTTTAGGGAGTAGTGCCGTGTTGGACTTAGCATTAGTTGTGTTTGGGTTATTTTAAAACCGTTCCAGACTGTTGTGCACCTGCTTGGCTTAATCTGTGTGCATGACCCGGTATGTGCTGCCAAGGGCACAGCTGAAGGCTCCACTGTACCATTCATTAGATAAGACTTTCTCAGTGATCACTCATTTGCTCTTCCTATTACAGACAGTTAGGGATGGGCAACATAACATGTTCACTGTGTCACTAGTATTTGTATTGTAAATTGTACTATACTTATTATACCAGTTTGAAATCAGTTATACAACTCCCGCTACTTTTTTTAATGTATTATATTGTAAGTCAGTGGTTCTCACCTGGTGTAGCTTCAGACACGCCTTCAGACGCTCATGACAACGTCAAAACACAGTGTTCTTCCCAGGGTTTTGTTGATGTCATTTATAGGGCTAAATTATCTCAACTTTGTTGCCACAGCAGATAGTGCACTTGCCTCAGCACAAGAAGATTTTGGTTGGTTTCCCGGGCCGGAAAGGGCCTTTCTGTGTCAAGTTCTGCCTGTGTCTGGATGGGCTTCCTCTGAGTGTTCTGGTTTCCCCAATCAACCCAACACACGCACGGTCGGCTGAGGCTAAAGCCTTCAGCTGGGCACTCCTGACCATGAGCCTGGAGATGAGTTCCCGGGCACTGCGGTCGCTCACTGCTCCTGACTGGTCGCTCCGAAGCACTGGTTGAAGAATGGGTCAAATTTAGTTTGTAATTTATTTAAAATAGTCTACAAATACAAATGCATTATTTTATATCTAGTATTTTGCATTCAACATGCCTAAGATGCTTAATCTCTTAACCCCGCCTTAACCGAGCGCATTTTCTCCTGTTCAGCTTTACCCAAATGTAAAAGGTTACATCCTATAGGCTAGAGTAATGCCTCATTTGAAAGCTACAGAACTAATCTAAACTAATCTTGTTCCTCACATTGTTGACGTCACTTCTTTTTTTTACTTTTTTGGTGTTTTTGTTTGTACTTTTGTGTTTGCTCCTTTGTGGCTTTTTTGGCATGTTTTTGTCACATTTTTGCCCCTTTTTTTATTATTTTATTATTTTTAATGTGTCTAAATTATTAAAATTAGTGATTTTCGCAGATGACACAAACGTCTTCTATTCCAATGACAATTATAGTAATTTAGTAACTAACATAAACTGTGAACTAAGGAAATTAAAAACATGGATGGACATTAATAAATTGTCCCTCAACCTAAATAAAACAAAAGTAATGTTTTTCGGTAATTATAATGGAAAACCAGACTCAGTAAATATAGACGGTGTAATTTTAGATACAGTATCAGAAATTAAATTCTTAGGAGTCACCATTGACAGTAAATTAAGCTGGAAACCACACATAAGACACATACAAGGTAAAGTCTCCAAAAGTATCTCAATCATTAACAAAGCAAAGTTTTTCTTAAATTACAATGCATTATTTTTGTTATATAGTTCATTAGTTTTGCCATATCTAAACTACTGTGTAGAAGTTTGGGGCAATAACTATAAAAGCTCATTACACCCCCTTGTTATACTCCAAAAACGGGCTGTAAGAATTATACATAAAGTAGGATATTATGATCACACTAATATATTATTTCTGCAGTCTAAACTGTTAAAAATGCATGATTTAGTTGATTTCTCTACTGCCCAACTTCTGTTTAAAGCCAACAAAAATGCACTACCTGCAAGGATACAAACGCTTTTTGCACGCACAGAAGGGGATATAACCTGAGGGGGTGTGATAACTTTAAGACTCAAGCAGTGTCTTCCACTAGGAAAAGTATGTGTGTGTCTGTATGTGGAGTTAAACTCTGGAACAAATTGGGGGCAGAATATAAACAATGTCCAAATATTCATCATTTCAAATCAAGATATAAAAAAATGGTATGGTCAAAGTACCAGAAGGAGGAAATGGGTACTTGATTGCTAATGGGTGTCACAAAGTGCTGTATACTTTAAAGGTCAGATCTAACTAATAATGAAGTATATTGTGGTTGTTACTATTATACTATTGCAGTTGTTATTGCCATTATTATTGCTATTGCTGTTGTGTTGTTATCATCACTATTTTAACTTTAAACTTTAAATGTAACAGTCTAGGATTAATACTTAACAATCTGTGGATTATTCTTAGAATCAAACTCAATCAATTCAGACAGCAGTACTGCTATTGATGCTGATGGTAATATAAAGGAACTAAATTCTTAGAAGTAAAACATGCACATATCTATGTACTCCGCATTCAACATAACCCATAGTATAGGGCAGACATGTGGGGGCCGGCAGCTCGAGGAAACCCTCTTCTGGCAGCAGACTCCTAAAATTTGTCTCTTTTAATGCATAGTATAGGACACTTAACAAATGATGGTCTGGTTGCTCGGGGGCTGCTCCCCTCTGGCAGCAGGTCCAGTCACAGAAAAGAAGAAAAAGAAAGAAAAGCCCCGAATCCCTTTTAACACATATCATTAAGACTATTCTTGTTATCATGAACATCAATCAGTCTGCGATTACTGTACCTTTCATGAATAAATGTGGAGTATTTTATGTATCATTCAAACACTTTGATACAGAGTAATGTTATATGGGTTGTAATGGTGATGGTGAATAACGGTAATGCCAACATGGTAATGAATTCTGTATGGGAGACAGAAATAATACACTGGTTGTAGCGTGTGAGATACTGTGAATGTTGACCTGGTATAATGCAGTGTCGCATTTGTTAATATGTAACCAACTCGGTTGATAGTTGTTTTGTAAAATGGTAAGAAATATGCACTGTTGTTAGTTAGTTATTGTTATTTAAGTTTATGAACAGGGGTGGGAGTCAATAAGCTTGTCTTCTTCCCACTCCTTTTCGAGCTGTAATGTAAATTATTTTTTTTATTTTTTTTATTTTCTTTTTCTTTATTATGTATATATATATTTCTGTTTTCTTCTTCTTTAGCTCGAAATAAAATATTCAAACTCAATACTTTTTAGTCGCTTTTATGTTGCGTTTTCTTTATAATTTTGTCTCGTTTTTATCGCTGTTTTGATGCTTTTTCAAAAAGCTTTTTGATTTGGGTAAAGCCAAACTGGAGAAATTGTGGTCTGTTAACACAGGCTATTGACATTAAATAATAAAATATATATTAAATAAAATAATAAAACAATATTTTTCAAAAAACTTCTTAATAATCATTGTAATAAAATAAAGAAACACGATCCTGGCTGTATTATATGGAATCAGCCCGACACCAGTCCTATCCAGACTGAGTCCCATTCTTAATGGTTCTGACCTCTATCCCCTCCATCACTCGTACAGTGTGTCAGAGTATCAGAGATGGTTCTCATAAATAATGCATGCAATTCTAGATCAGATGAAGTGACAATATGAGTCGCATGCATCTAGATTCTAGAGTATTCCCCAGCCGTTCGGCCCCTCAGATTAGCATTAATCTTCTGTCCATATGCTTTTTATATTCTTGCCCTTACATTAATGTCCACATGCTTTGTCTGAGCGTGTAAGTATGTGACAGGTCGGTGTAAGCCCGCACAATGAGCCCAGATAGAGGGAGGGTTTCCATTACGCCTCTGCCGTTGGGGCACAAATCACTTTTTTTATATCTGACACAAGTCTCTGCATCAGCTGGTCACCGCTTGTTTTGGTGTGTGCTTCACATTTCAATCTCTATGTTTTCTGTTTTTAACAATATATTGTGGGAAAGGTCATTACTGATTATAAAACAAAAACTACACAACAAAAATCCACTGTTGTTGTTTTTATCTCTTTTGGTGTAAGTTGTTGGAGACCTGTCACAGACCCAAATCTTAACCAATCCGTCCCTTTCTCACAGGTTCACCAGTACTACAGCTCCCTGCCTGAGGACAAGGTGCCCTATGTGAACAGCCCAGGAGAGAAATACCGCATCAAACAGCTGCTCCATCAGTTACCCCCACATGACAATGAGGTGAGCGCCCAAACTGTCCCGCCCCCTCCTGTTACAACCCTATCTCCTTTCCACCCGGTCTGCCCTGGCTCCGGGGCAGCACAGATAAGAGGACAGGATACCGGACATGGGGAGAATGGCGTTTTTGTTGGTTGGTTTGTTTGCTTTAAGTAGGCGATATTTTTGAGCAATTTATGTTCTACAATAAAAAAAAATCCCCTGGTACAAGATGGTTAAACATTTATGATGCAGGCTGAAATTTATGGAGCATTTTCCCAGTCACTGAAAAAAAGTATATGAATTTGGCTTCTCTCTGCCGTGTGCAAATGGATAAAACATCAAATCCATGCAAGGTTCAGTGATCTTCAGCCAATCCTACATTTGTAACTCACAAATGCAGGACATCTTTGGATACAGTGATTCCACATGACTCGCGTGAACGTAATTCCAGGCAAACTCCTCACCAGCCTGAGCCTCCGTGTTTTAAAGCCACTGTCTTAAACTTACAGAGACATTATTTCCAAATCTAAATGGTTGGTTTGTTTGTGTGTGTTTGTAGGTGCGCTACTGCAACAGCCTGGATGACGAGGAGAAGCGGGAGTTGAAGCTCTTCAGTAACCAGCGCAAACGGGAAAACCTGGGCCGCGGCAATGTCAGACCGTTCCCTGTCACCATGAGCGGGGCCATCTGTGAGCAGGTAACAAAGTGATTTTAAGTCACCTTTTACATTGGGCTGTGCGATATAGTGTGATATTTACATTATTGTAATGGTAAATCGTCTCAACTTATACCGTATAGCGCTTTTCTACCTTCATTAAGCGCAAAACGCTTTACAGCAAAGAACCCATTCACAGACTGTAATTCATATACCAATGTACGCGGACACTGCAAAGACACAACACAAAGATATGTTGGCTTCAGAATCACTCTTATGAAACCTATAAATAAAACTGCATTGAGAGTGAGACCTAGTTAAGAATAGAGCAATATTAAACATTCTGTGCAATTACCCTCGGTGGTACATGAGTGCAGACGAAAGGGGATCTCAAAACCTTTCTTCTAAATGTCAGTTCTATATCCAGCCTTGTGTCAAAAACCCTACGTGTTGTGGCTACTGCTTTGAGAGCACACGTGGTCCACGGCGAGAACATTTGTTCTCTGTGAATGTTGTAAATGATAATTATCATTTACAACATTCACAACATACAGTGATTATAATCACTGTATGTTGACATGTGAATCACGTCTTTTAGAGTCACCATGTCACTCTCACCTGTTTATGAAACATATTTAAAGGGACTAGATGCAAGTTTGTCATTTTATACTCACTACTGCCACCTCAGGTCTTACGCGTAACTGCAGCTTCTATATTAAGCACGTGCATGACGGAAATTCGGACCCCAATTAACACCTTTTTGAGTGGATCTTAGAGGCAGTTGTGGTGAACAGGTCTGGGCTCATTCTACACATTAGGATATTGCTGGAACATGTAGGGGGAGGAAAATACTTAAATTTAAACTCCGTATAGTCGCTTTAAATTGGCCGGTAAACTCCAATACAACATGTGCTCATTGGTTGTTGAATATTACGTTTCTTTTTCTTTATTTGGAGGCATTAGGGAAACGATATACACAACATAACAAAGGATAACACAGCAAATGCAAAGAAACGCAGAGAATATGAACTATGTAAGGAATATTAAAGCAAGCAGAGATAATGGTTGACATTATTCTCCAAGCTAAATTTTGACTTTGTATTTTTTTGTTTGATTGCATTAGTGTCTTGGGAGGAGTTGTTAAAACAAGTAAACAAGCTTTTATTTGTGTTTTTATTATTATGAAGTAAAATATAGCTTAAGGAGAACCCATGGTTGTTTTCCTTTTTTCCTTTTTGTGTGGGAAAGTTTTACAATGGATAACCACACATGCAGACTGTTACAAAGTTGTACATGGAGCAGGAATCTGTCATAAGGTTGTGTGCATATGGATTAACCTGAATGTTACTTGTCTCTACATTTTTACCAATTCCATGAGTTCAAAACTAAGTTGCATCTTCTGTGGTTGCAGTGTGGCGGTCAGATCAGTGGCGGGGATATAGCCGTGTTTGCCTCAAGGACAGGCCACAGCGTGTGCTGGCACCCGGCCTGCTTCATGTGCAGCCTGTGCACTGAGCTCCTGGTGGACCTCATCTACTTCTATCACGAGGGAAAGATCTACTGTGGGCGGCACCACGCGGAGAGACTGAAGCCACGCTGCACAGCCTGTGATGAGGTACAACCATAAACGGCTTATGACAAGAACAGTGATTATAGTAAGGACTTAGAATCTTATCAGGCATCAGTGATTGTTTGCTTGGTAATTTGGGGATCCCAGCTTGAAACATTTGGGAACCCTTTAAAATTGTAAATGCTCTCAACCTTATACAGCGCTCTCCCACCTACACGACTCATTCATTCACACTCTCATTCACACACCAATGCACACAGACACTGGTGGCAAGGTGGGTGATGTGTCTTCCCCAAGGACACAACGACGGTGTGGACCAGCAGGAGGCAGGATTCGAACCCCCGACCTCGATGATTATATGAATGTGGTGAAAATATATTGTTAAATGATTGTAAAGGAAAAGGTCATTTGGAAATCAAAGATGTGTATGTATTGCAGCGTGTGCGCAGAATTTCTCGGTTTTCCTTCAAAATGAAGCATGCGCACTACAGATTTGTGGACAGTTTGCAGTACTGCTTTACATCATTTTCGGTATTAACATTTATCCACATAGCTCTATGGACTAGAAGCAAAGACCTTTACAATTTACTGGGTGCCGGGTGCTTAAAAAGACCCTGTGATTTTGCAGCTGCGTAATTAAAAGTAAATCCAGCACTTGAATAACGCCCACTTCCGTCACAACTGGTGAAGGCACTAATCTACAATGGAGAAAGTGGTCGAGGATCCAATGGGGATTAAAGTCTTTGGTAAAAGATACTCTTTCTCATCTCTCTCAGATCATCTTTGCGGATGAGTGCACAGAGGCAGAGGGCCGTCACTGGCACATGAAGCACTTCTGCTGTTTTGAGTGCGAGACGGTGTTGGGAGGCCAGCGCTACATCATGAAGGAGGGCCGGCCCTACTGCTGCTCCTGCTTCGAGTCGCTCTATGCCGAATACTGTGACTCCTGTGGGGAACACATAGGTATGCACTGCTGAACCACCAACAGGCTGCGTTGAATTTGATGTCATTACTTTCTATGGAGGGTGCAGGTTTATTCATTGGTCCACTGGCAATTCCCTGTTATTGAATGAAAAAAGCAGATAATCTTTAGCTGTTGAACCTGACTTTTTGGTCGGGATTTGGTTCACAATTTTGTCCTTTCTGACAAAAATCTATATTGCATAATGCACCACAGTGAAATCAAATCACCTTAGTTCATTTGAGTTGACAAGAGGACAACTCTATGGCAGTTATTATCTCATGTGGATAGGTCAGGTAATTGGATATTGGATAACATAAAGCAGATCAAAACATCTTAATTCTTATGGATTCCACTATAGGTATTCCCAACCTGTCCTTGTTCAACTATAGAGGATAGTTCACATTCTGGACTAGCCAAAACAAACAATTCTGTTGCCTTGCTTTCCACTTTTTCGCATATGTTTAGAAATCTTAAATTGTGGTATCAACAGTATTTTCATCACTCTGCGAACCATGGGCTCCATATAATGTTATGATGGTTAATGTTAATGTGAACACAAGCTATTCTCAGTAAATGCTACACACTGGCACTGCCCCCCTTCAGGAGAGTGGTTTTCTAAAACTGTTTGCTTGAGGCGTTCACACAAAAATGTTTGACTATAAACTGACACCATTAGGAAACATACTGGGACCAGATGGCAGTTATTAGCACAAAATCGTTCCCCTCTGTGACCCCTGCCTGCTTAGTGTGTGTACAGAATGCTGCAGAGGCTAATGGCTTGATGTTGTTTAACAGTCTTTGAGCTCATTTTCACACCACGCCATTTTTTTTATGTTGCTTGTTAGCAATGTGTCTGTGTGGCATGTCGTGATACGTGTCATCTCTCGCAGGTATCGACCAAGGCCAGATGACGTATGACGGTCAACACTGGCACGCCACTGAGGGCTGTTTCTGCTGTGCGCGTTGTAAGCGCTCCCTGCTGGGACGGCCCTTCCTGCCCAAACAGGGTCAGATCTTCTGCTCTCGCGCCTGCAGCCTCGGCGATGAGGCTAACGGCTCTGATTCGTCAGACTCGGCCTTCCAAAGCACCCGCTCCACTCGGGAGTCCAGGCGCAGCTCAAAGGCGGGAAAGAGTGGAGGAGGGAGTGGGGGACCGGCTGACAGGTTTTCGGGTGAAGTGGACCCACTGTCTTTGCAAATGGACCTTCTAAGTCTCTCCAGCCAGACGCCCAGTTTGACCCGAGAGCCTCCTGCGTGGAAGAAGCAGGAGCAGGTGTGTAAGGGCTACACCTATGAAGCACAGGCCGAGATGGTCGCAAAGCCCACACCCCTGGAGCTGCTCAGTCAGTGCAATGTCCGGACTACTTATACCAACGCACCAAGCAACCAGCAGGAGCACAGGAGACCTCCCCTCTCAGCCATGAAGGGCCACTCTTTAAATGAGGCGTGGTTCCAGAGTCCGGTGGACAACTACTACCCCCCCAAACTCAGGACTCAGAAGAGCTTCACAGAAGTGTCTCAGTGCACGCAGCACCACTCTGGCTTCTCCACGGACAAGCGATCGGTCAGTCTGCATGGCTTCCAGCGGGACAGAGACCAGTCCCAATCTGCTGCACAAGTGGCCCGCAGCAGGAACCCCATCAATGCACTTACCTTCGCTGAGAACCTCACCCCCCTTGAGCAGACGCCCCGAGGCTCCATGGAGTCCCTGGGCCTCTCCAAAAGTATCAGTGAGTGCTTATGTCATTACATTTACAGTACAATATCATTGAAAGGTTGATTCATTAAATTTGTCTGTAATGTGTTGTGCAGGTAACCCAGCTGAGGGAGCAGGGAAGCACCAGGAGCAACTCTCTCGTTTCTCGATGCCAGACCTGAGTAAAGACTCAGGAGTGCACTCTGACAAGAGCAACATGAACACACTCAACTCCTCTGTGCAGTTTCGCAGCTCTGACTCTCTGCACAGCCTTACAGCAGGACAGCCCTACCTGGAGATGGAGCCCCCCCACTCTGCATCCTACCAGGCCCAATACTGTGAGGCCCCCATGGCTATGGGTCGCAGCATGGCTCATGTTCCTCCTGGCTTCACCTTCCAGGACGAGGACCGGGTCAGTTTGATGAGCAGTGCTAACGCGGCCCATTTGCCCCCCATCTGTGAGCGGAGGGTCAGTGCTATGGACTGTGGCAGGGGGGCTGCATTTCGGATGGATGCTCCTGAGGATGCCCCCCAGAGGCGCAGGCACCATCACCGTCCCCGCCGCTCCAGACGCTCTCGCTCTGAAAACGCCCTCAACTTGGTGTCTGAGCGCAGGCCAAGACCTCAGGACAGACCACAGCTGCGTGCGCGTGACGATTATGACCGTTTCCCAGCGCCGCGTGGCTCCAGAGAGCAGTATGGAGCAGGAGGGGGAGGTACCAGCCGCCACCCTTCAGACAGTGTCCCAGGACTACTTCTGACCTGTGCCTGCAGAACCCTGGAAACATGCGGCGCTCGGGACTTAACCAGTACACTTGGGATGACCATGACGATGACTGGTGCTCCACATGCTCGTCTTCCTCAGAGTCGGAGGATGAGGGCTACTTTCTGGGGGAACCTATTCCGAGGCCCGTTCACATGCGTTACCTGAGCAACCAGGACCTTGTGCACAAGTACAACACAGGAGTGGGAGGGGCCAGCCGGAGCGGGCAGTTAAACTCTCGTAGTCGCAGGAAAAGCAAGAACTGCATCATCTCCTAACACTTAAACTGTCAGTATTGTGCGTTGTTGTTTCATTGAATGATAATAAACCAGTGTTGGCACCTGTATTCATTTTGGTATCTACAGAGCAGTAAACTAACACCATCTGTGGTGTGCAATGTAATCCTAACTTAATTTCTACTGAGCGGTTGTGAAGCTAGAGCAGGATATACTGTACTAATGCCATCTGTTTGCTATATGTATATAGTAAATATTAATGTCTCTTAAGTTAAAGAAGTCCCTGTAAATATGGTTGTAAATGAGGCCTCACATATTTTTATATTTTGTATGGGTAGAACCAGCTTTGTGTCTATGATGTAGTCATAGAAAATATCAGGAAACAATGTATGCATGTTCTATTGTTTGCTTGTTTTGCATTTGGAATTAAATAACATTTCACCGAATGTGGCAGAGGCTGGTTTTTTGTGTCTTTTTTCATTAAAAGTAACATGTAATTCCGAAAAAGTGTAAATTGTAATAATAATATTTAAAATATATTAATAATAATAATGCATTTGTCTTATATAGCGCTTTTCCAGACGCTCAAAGTTGCTTTTACAATTTCGTGCATTATTCATTCACTCCATACTGAAGGTAAGCGAGGCAAGCAGTCAGCGACCACCAACCACTCACTCACACACACTACATTCGCCAGGCTTTCTGGTGTTCCCAAACGGTCCCCCATCCAAGTATCAGCCAGGTCTTTCCCTGCTTAGCCTCCGAGGCCTTTGCTATGGCCATATTTATATACTGTATATACACAGTGAAATCTAATGGTAACGTGAATGCTCTATTTTAGAACATCTAATCACAAATATGCAGAAAGTTTGGAATAAACATTTATATAAAAGAACTCCTGTATGTGTTTATTGTTCAATCATCGTATATTGGGGTTGCACATAGTACACTCAGCGAGCCTGCACCGTGTACTGTAAGTGCGAAGGTCTGGCACTCTGTAAATTGGATTACCTGTGACGTCCATGTACTCCGTTCAGGATTACTGGTACTTTAATCCAGACTCACAGACCCATATGGAAAACATGGGTCTGTGAATGCCAGCTCTTTGATTAGCTTTGCTCACGCTCTAATTCTGTTAACATGGTTTGCCACATTCACTGGTTTAGTTCACCTAACCTCAACTTCTGAAGCCAAAGCACAGACTTCATTGTGTTGCATTTGTTTTTAAAAGTTGCCAAACATGCCAAACATGCTCCTTATGGTCAGTGACACACTAACAATGCTATTTAGTCTGTGTTATTAAAGAGGACAATACATACAGTGGGGGAGGAAAGTATTTAGTCAATCGTGCAAGTTTTCCCACTTAAAAAGATGAGAGGCCTGTAATGTTCATCATAGGTATACCTCAACTATGAGGGACAAAATGAGGGGAAAAAATCCAGAAAAAAACATTGTCTGATTTTTAATTATTTTATTTGGAAATTATGATAGAAAATAAGTATTTGGTCAATAACAAAAGTTAATCTCAATACTTTGTTATATACCCTTTGTTGGCAATGACAGAGGTCAAACGTTTCTCCATGTCTTCACAAGGTTTTCACACACTGTTGCTGGTATTTTGGCCCATTCCTCCATGCAGATCTCCTCTAGAGCAGTGATGTTTTGGGGCAGGCGCTGGGCAAGACGGACCTTCAACTCCCTCCAAAGATTTCCTATGGGGTTGAGATCTGGAGACTGGCTAGGCCACTCCAGGACCTTGAAATGCTTCTTACGAAGCCACTCCTTCGTTGCCCGGGCGGTGTGTTTGGGATCATTGTCATGCTGAAAGACTCAGCCACGTTTAATTTTCAATAATTAAATTAATTTGCCCTTGCTGATGGAAGGAGGTTTTCATTCACGATACATGGCCCCATTCATTCTTTCCTTTACACGGATCAGTCGTCCTGGTCCCTTTGCAGAAAAACAGCCTCAAAGCATGATGTTTCCACCCCCATGCTTCACAGTAGGTATGGTGTTCTTTGGATGCAACTCAGCATTCTTTCTCCTCCAAACACGACGTGTTGAGTTTTTACCAAAAAGTTCCATTTTGGTTTCATCTGACCATATGACATTGTCCCAGTCCTCTTCTGGATCATCCAGATGCTCTCTAGCAAACTTCCGATGGGCCCGGACATGTACTGGCTTAAGCAGGGGGACACGTCTGGCACTGCAGGAATTGAGTCCCTGGCGGCGTAGTCTGTTACTGACGGTAGCCTTTGTTACTTTGGTCCCAGCTCTCTGCAGGTCATTCACTAGGTCCCCCCATGTGGTTCTGGGATTTTTGCTCACCGTTCTTGTGATCATTTTGACCCCACGGGGTGAAATCTTATGTGGAGCCCCAGATCAAGGGAGATTATCAGTGGTCTTGTATGTCTTCCTTTCTAATAATTGCTTCCACCGTTGATTTCTTCACACCAAGCTGCTTACCAATTGCAGATTCAATCCTCCCAGCCTGGTGCAGGTCTACAATTTTGTTTCTGGTGTCTTTTGACAGCTCTTTGGTCTTGACCATAGTGGAGTTTGGAGTGTGACTGTTTGAGGTTGTGGACAGGTGACTTTTATACTGATAACAAGTTCAAACAGGGGCCATTAATACAGGTAACGAGTGGAGGACAGAGGAGCCTCTTAAAGAAGAAGTTACAGGTCTGTGAGAGCCAGAAATCTTGCTTGTTTGTAGGTGATCAAATACTTATTTTCCACCATAATTTGCAAATAAATTCATAAAAAATTCTCCTGATTCTATTTGAGCCTCCCCAGGTGGTTCTCAGGGTCATCTGTGATTTTACACTTTGTTCATTTCAAACAGAGATAATTCAACCTGGATAGACTCACACAGACAAAAGCAGCGATTAGGGAGATTTGTTGACATGTGTATTAGTTTTGGCGATCAGACCCCGACATCGATGTATAGTCAGTGTAGATGAACAGCTTGGAGTTAGGGACGTCTTTCCCCGGAGCCTGGACACTGGTGTTGGTATGAAGGACCCGTGAAGATGCAGCAGGTAGAGCAGTGGACGAAAGAGGCGGAGATGGGGTGGAGGCGGATCACAGCGCAGCTGGGAAGCGAACGGATCATGATTGCTGGAGCTTAAAAGCAGGACCGAGGGAGATGATTGGCTGCTACTGAGGTGTGGCTCTTACGCTGATGGCTGAGGTGGAGGTGTGGCTCTCTCAGGAGCGATCATTGGCTGGAGGTCGATGACGCTGGGGTTTGTCTACCAGGCTGAATTAATGCCTAAGCTTCATTATAATGTATGTTTTACGCATTTAAGTTAGTACTGTTCTGGTTTAAACATAATTTAGTACAATTTATGTCATATTAGTGCAGATTTGTTCTTGATCCAGACCTGGTGGTACTTGGGATGGTCAAATGAAGGTATTTGGCATGAACCAGAACCAGTGATCTAAATAATAAAAGGCTTTCAAGATTACTTTTAAAATCAATCAAGATAATACCCAAGTATAAAATCTATAAAACACATTCATTATTGACCGTTTCCTCTCTACATCATCATTAACATAGTGTAGCAAGACGAGCGGTGATGTTATATTTTAGCAGGATTCAAATTAAATAAAACTAAAAGGAAACGCCACCGGAGAGAAGGCTCCGGACCTCTAGAAAGGCTCGTAGGTTCGTTCATTGATAGAGGACAGAAAATGTTCCAAAAGTATACATGATTTATTTTATCACGTTTCCTTTAAAATCTTTCGTTCACATTCCCATTATTTTGCGATCTCAGAAATCGTTCAGTTTAACATTTGGTTTTCGGTTAAAGGAAAAGTCCATACAAAACGGACACTAAACAAGAAAAGGATAAAAACAAGGCAGCAGGAGAACACAAGCAGCAGGGACATGACCCAACCCCTCAACCTATAAATTAAAGATAACGTTAGACTGTAACATAAAAAGAAAGAAAATGACCGTAACGCTAGCTGACTCCTACCGTCGCACGCCCGCACGAGCTACACGGCCATTCCAGTGCTTCGATAGTGCTCACACCGCACCCCAGCAGACCCTGGAATGCCAACCGAGCAGAGCTTTGGACGCCATGTGATGGTGCGCTATGAAGCCCTCAACCATCCGCGACTGTATTAAGAGCTGTATTAGCGGCCATACAAAGTACGAAAATAACGGTAAATAGCTGAAATATCTACCTGACAGAAGACGTACACACACCCTGAGCGCTCCCAGCCCAGCGCGGACCCAAGGCGGAAGTACGGAGAATAGCAGAGGACGAATGAACGAAGGGGAGGGGCTTTTATAGGATTTTAAGGGGTCGAGCGCCATCTGCGGACAGGAGGAGATGCTATATACTAATAATGAATATTAAATTAATAAGATCTACTAGCCTATTTTTAACAATAAAATTGGTAATGCCACATATTCCCCATGAACTGAATCGGCGTCCCGACGATTAAAAATTGTAACGCGACTCCGTAGCATCACATAACCCACTTCAAAGTCTAAAAACTAACTTGGCCCCCATACCAGCTAAGGGCGCAAGGCTGCTGCATCCTCGATACCTCCGTCTAAAACACTCCAAACTGCTGCCTTGTTTTTGAACCTAACACATTTTGCACAGAGAACACAATGAAAAATTGGAGCATGTTTAGCAGTTACATAGCAAATTCCCAGAATTCACAACCCATTCACCCCTTAGCATGACCATTGGCCTATGTGTCATTTACTGTAAACACAAAGCAAAAATATCAAACTTAGGCATGCATGTACAAATCAAACAAAACACAAAAAAACACATGGCTGGTCTGGTCAAGGGTCTGTAGGAGGAAAACTAAAGCATTTACACCTGCTGTTTGCCAAACGTAGCTGTAACATTTCAATAGCCTACAGATGGAACATAAGCCTCTTAAACAATGATCCTGCCGAAAAACAACGTCAAATGTAGCAAGACGAGCGGTGATGTTATATTTTAGCAGGATTCAAATTAAATAAAACTAAAGACAACGCCACCGGAGAGAAGGCTCCGGACCTCTAGAAAGGCTCGTAGGTTCGTTCATTGATGGAGGACAGACAATGTTCCAAAAGTATACATGATATTTATTTTATCACATCATTTCCTTTAAAATCTTTTGTTCACATGTCCATTATTTTGCGATCTCAGAAATCAGTTCATCGTTTAACAGTGTTTTCGTTTCTTTTAAAAGAAAAGGTCCATACAAACCGGACACTAATAAAACGAGAAAAAAACAAGGCAGCAGGAGAACACAAGCAGCAGGGGCATGACCCAACCCCTCGACCTATAAATTAAAGATAATGTTAGACTGTAACATAAAAAGAAAGAAAATGACCGTAACGCTAGCTGACTCCTACCGTCGCACGCCCGCACGAGCTACACGGCCATTCCAGTGCTTCGATAGTGCTCACACCGCACCCCAGCAGACCCTGGAATGCCAACCGAGCAGAGCTTTGGACGCCATGTGATGGTGCGCTATGAAGCCCTCAACCATCCGCGACACTACAGAAAAGCTCGTATTAGCGGCCATACAAAGTACGAAGATAATGAACGGCAAATAGCTGCAATATCTACCTGACAGAAGACGTACACACACCCTGGGCTCTCCCAGCCCAGCGGACACAAGGCGGAAGTACGGAGAATAACAGAGGACGAATGACAGAAGGGGAGGGGCTTTTATAGGATTTTAAGGGTTCGAGCGCCATCTGCTGATGTTCTGATGCTATATACACCAATAATGAATATTAAATTAATAAGATCTACTAGCCTATTTTTAACAATAAAATTGGTCATGCCACAATAGCAAACTGGTTGTTTTTAAGGCCTTTGCCAAGCTCGCAGCCGCTCCGGGTGTGTGTCCATCTGTGTAATTAAAAGCACATGAAGAGTGTGGACAGGGCTGCACACACTGCGGACATATGTCTCCTGGTCCGTGTTCACAGTCGTGGAGCGAGGTGGGATAATCCTTGGGTTGCTTGAAGGGTTCCAGTTGGATATGCAAGCAAAACCCATAAAGCCCATATGCATGAATTGTGTAGAATCTGACGGCAGTTTGAGCTTAATAAACTCTTCAAGTGTGATTATGGTGATCAGTCATAAATCAAACTTACTCAAGTAAAACTTAAATAGGGTTTTTGCGGACCTATGTAATAGTTGAAAGATTTTTTTTTTCTAGTTTAGTTTATTTTTGAGCAGTTTACATTCTTCATTATTCACAACAGTCACATTCACATTATCCAGTTAGAGAAGGTCAAAAAAGGTGTAGGCTGAAGCGAGAAAGCTTACTGTATATACGCCTACCCCGTAATCAGTGTAATAAACATTTACATTTCCTGGTGATACAGCACAATACGGTCTGTATCCAAGATAAGATGCAGATATGATTTTTTTTTTTTTTTAAGTTTTACTCCAGACTTGCCGTACAGAGAATTCAGGCGCTATGCTAATGTGTTTAGGGCTGCAAAGTCCCCCTCCTCGTTTTTTGTGCACGTGATTGGTTCACAGGAAATCTTGTCTCATTGGTTAAAGTTATGGCACTGGGGATTCTGATTAGTTGCTGAGTTCTGCAAAGGGAGAGACTTTAGATTAAATACAATTATGTAATATTACGTATGTTACATCAAATCACAGACGGTCATTTATGAGCATTTGATTAAATTTGTAAAACATTTAAACTTACTGACTATCACTGTATTTTCAAAGACGCACACTTCAGTACTTAAACTTCAACTTAAAGATGCATTATGCAACATTTTATACGGAAAAGTTGATAATTGTATGTATTTGACATAGTGACCCAGTGGCTGTATGAGTGGTCAGCATGGCGTCTTTACTTTTGATTACGGTGGTCTCTACAACGCTCCAGGGTCAATTGTTTAAGTGTTCTGGTGAGAGGGTGCAGCAGTGAAAACCTTCCAAACAATTGATCCTGGAACTTCCTTAAGACGACGGTGTTCAAAAGTAAAAGCATCATGCTGACCACTCATACAGCCGTTGGGTCACTAGGTTTTGACAAGGTCAACGTTGTTTTTTCCATATAAAAGTTACATAATGCATCTTTAAGTACAAATGTGACTGAGAAAGTTGTATTGCTTTTATTGGAGTAATGTTTGACCAGTAGTATCTATCCAAGCCGGTCTAATTCAATTACATACATTGACTATCACTGAGTGAATAAAGTGGTTATGTAAAAAATTAAAATTACATAACCACTCTACGGGACTGCATCCTCAAAGTAGTCTAGCAAAATAAAATGCTATCAGCCGTAGCCATTTGTGAAACAAATGGAATAAACACAACCCATGACCCTGAACAATGGTGTACATTGTTTCAGTCCGAGTCTAGTTTAACTTTTCTTAGTGAGATAATGTCCTTACGTGACCATTTCTGACAGCAGGCCATTACATTAGGAAACTATGTGGAGCATTCTGCGTGCTTCACAGAGTGAGCATGGATAGAGTTACAATGTATGTTTGAGTGGATCTATAGAGGCAGCAGTGTCCTGTCCTATGTCCTCCTAAAACAGGTGACACCAACCCTATGCCTGCAGGCACAGGTCTCCCCGGGACTATAAAAGTTCACTTTCTGAATTGTTAAAGATCCCATTGTTTCTGTCATTGTATAGTGGAACTTTAGGTCTTATGAATTTGTTCTCTTTTCTTTTCTTTTACATCTTTGTGACAAAGTGGGTTTGTCCCTGTATTTATTTTGGACACTTTTGTTTCATTTCCCACATCCATCAGCTAACAATAACCCACCAGATTCATTCATTTGTTTTTAAGTTAATGATTAAGCTTCACATTGTCTGTTTAAAACGTTTATTTGCATATAACTTACCTGTACATGGTTGAAACAAAGGGAAGGCGTGGTCCTTGTCGGCCATTTTGAAAGCGTAGGCTGAACCATGTGGCAGGGGGGTAAATTGGTTTAAACTTTTACTTTGATTTTCCTTTTGTATATGGTTTGTTTCTATTTTTCTTTGTTCATATGATTTAAACACGTATTATTTGTGGACTTACCAACACCTTGTTTTATATAAAATGTTAAACTTACCAGCTAAACTTATAGTTTGAACTCACCCATCACATTAATGGTATTACCTGGGGGAGGTCTTTTCCCATTAGGAGCTGTATAAAAGCTGTCTGCTGCAGTTACACAAGAAAGCCATTTTGTTCATGGAGGTGACATATGTATCATGAAACAATACATTTTGCCTGGTAAGAATATGTTTGTCAAGTCTGCCTGCCCATTTCGACCACTCTGTGGCCAGCTTCCCCACAATCTTTGTCTGTGTGCCCCCAAAATCTTAAATTGAAGTAGCCTTCCTGACGCAGCCCCATGTCCACTGTGGAGAAAGACAGCTTGGAGAGTCACATGGAGACTGGAGCATCTTTGCAAATGTGGGCCTTCACTCTAACATGTATTTGCAGTTGTTAGTTAATGACAGCACCTCTTGGGAAGTGGATGAGCCTGGAATAGTCTAGTAATTCCCAAAGTGGAGTCCTGTGATTTGTTAATGTAGTATATGAAGTATATATACTTCATATATACAGGTCTAAATATTGTTTAAGTACAGCACTTTGGAAACATTTTGTTTTATTAGATGTGCAATAAAGTGGATTGGACAGACATACAGGTACTCATCATATAATTAGAATATCATGAAAAAGTGAATGCACTTTCTTGCTGTGAAGGGATCTTTGGATCTAGAAGGAGGTGTCGTGACTTGCTCGATTTCAATACATTACCATCATTATAATATACAATATCAGTAGGTCAACTTGTTATGAAAGGCTTTGAGTGTCCAGAAAAGCGCTATATAAACCAATGCATTTTTATTATTATTTATTGTTTGGAGAGGTTGGAATATGTGTGAGAAAGTGGTGAAAAAGTGGTGAATTCTTAACGCATCGACATACATAAAACATGTACAGTATCTTCCCTTTATTCTGCTTTTTTCTTGACAAAAACAAACGCCAGCAGCTCAATCCTGTGGTGTGTAGTGTGCGAAGGGGAGCACAACAGAATGTGTTTAAGTCTCGCCATGAGCCTCTGAGCCCTTGATTAACTTGTCTAATCTGTAAATGCATTCCCACTTACTTCAGAGTGACCTGTGGCCTCACCTCGGTATGAGAGCTGACAAATCATGACTTAGTTTCCGGATCAGATGTGGTGCCTGAGAGGTTTTTCAAGTGAGCTCATTCACGGCTCTGCTTACTTTTAACACTAGTAGCCTAAGACAAGTTTTACTTCACAGAAACAACTCTAAATGAGGGAAACAAAACCCCAAAACTCGCAATTAAATCGATTTATTATAAGATGCAATTGCTGTGGGCTAATAATGAGCAGATATAACCTGAAAAATCATCAACAATGTTTAAGCATAAGTCTTAACCAAGAGACGTTTTTCCCTTTTGATTTCAGTGTTGCTTCCTCCAGATACTTTAAGTAAACACCGCCATCTGTTGATAAAAACGAGGGATTGCAACAGTGAAGACTTTCTCGGTGCTTCAGTTAAAAGAATAAAAAAAATCTACACTTGTCATTGGAATACTCAACTATTCTCAGTCAGATTTTGAAGTAAATTATAAAAATACAACACGTATTTTCAAGAGCACAGTGAAAAGCTTCAAGTAGTTATTATAAATCGACCACTTCTCTCTTTTTCTATGTCCTTCAAAAATACTAACATGTCTCACAGTCCTAAAGGGCAGTCTCAAGCGGCTCTTTGTTTTTAGCTGCGGCCATCCCGCACACAGACATGGCTCCAAACTCCTCAGAGATCTCCAGCACAGTCTTTCCTTTGGTCTCAGGGAGAATGAAGAAGGTGTAGAGGCAGCCCACCAGGCACGAGCAAGCAAACAGCACGTAGCAGTACGAGCTCAGAGCCACCTGCAACACAGCAGCGTCATGTTGGTTTTACACATATGAAAAAATATTTATGATAATTGTCTCAAGAAACATCAGTGCAACATCAGTTTAGAGCACATTCATATGGATTGTAGATATAAAACGATGAGGACGGGGGGCCCCAGATAGCAACATGTCGTTGAATCAACGTTGATCTAGCGTCAGGCTTTTTCGTTGAATCAACATTGATTTCTGACATTGAAATGGCGTCAACGTTGCTCGTTATGTTGAATGTTGATCTTTCATTGAAACATCAGATCAACTAGAATTATCAACATTGAAACAACGCTGAATTTTCAACACTACATCAACATGGCTTTAACAGTATTAAGCATTAATATTTCATTGATTTGACATTGAAACAATGTTCTAAAAACAGATCAATCTTATTGCAGCTTCTTTATTATACTGTAATACAAAAACATGACTGTACAAAACTACCTACTTGACTACCAGACAAAAAATAACAAAAGCAAATGTAACATAAAAATGCATGTGAAGAATTATCATACTAGAAATTAACCTTTTTGTCTAAATTTAGCTTTAATGACACCAAGCCCTATAGGACAAAGTCCTGCCCACTTCCAGTCTTGGATGTGTGTTGCAAGTAAAACCCCATTGATTTCATCTATTGATAAAGATAAAAAAAATAAAAGTTAAGAGTTAAAAAGCACGACACATGGTAATCAGCTTTGTGCTAACTGCCAACCATGGCATGGATATTTTACACAAAGAATCCCACTAAATACTTGAACATATGGTGAAATGTATTTCAGTTATAACATTTTAAATAAATATTCAGTTTAAAATTGTGTGTTTTAGCACACAGATAATGAGTCTGTGTTGAGATTTTAAACTCTTAATATTTCTCAAAGTCAATGGATTAAATGGGATTTATACCTTGGACTCTCACTAAAGAACAGGAAGTGGCGGGACTGTTGAGCTCAATTCAGATAAACACTACAGGCTGCATTATGTTACAAAAATGTTACAAATGATGTTTAAAAAATATATATTTAAACTATAATGAATGGCCTTCACAGAGTACATACAGTTTGTAGTTTAGAGCAAACACTTTTAGAAATGCTTTTGATTCTTGTATTAGTTTAACAGTTCATATTTCATTCCTCTCATACTGTGGGTCAAATGCTTTTGGACAAATTAGTAATTTGCTACCTTGCTTTTCATGCCATCTTTTCTTTCTAGTCCATACTGTATATCGCAGTGGCTACTTCTTCAGCCCATCATTGTAGGTGAGTTTAGGTGAAGAAAACTGGCAAGAAGCTGCTAGGGGAAAAAAGAAAAAGACTTGTTAGAATTTAATGTTAACGAAGAGGAGAAAACCGACAATTTGATACACAATGTACTAGAATAGACCTAAACAAGGCCCACAGGCTGCACTGGGCCTGATACAACTGAGACTACACCAGGACTACAAGATGCACAAAACACTCACCTCTTAACACTTTGGGCTCTACAGGGCAGTTCCTCTGGAGCTTAACCTGAACAGCTACAACAGAAATAATAAAGTCAGATTATGTTTGCTTGGAGTTGAACTGTAGTCCACTTTGGTAAAAGTTTTAGTAAACTATTATCAGTTTGTATATTTAAAGGAAACAATGCTAATGTAACAAGAAAATAAAAGTAAATACCTGATCAAAGAGATCAAATGCAGGTGTGCTGCAGGCCGGTGTAGACTCTAAAATCAAACAAAAAAATAAATTAAAGGTAACATGTAAGTAGGGCTGTACATGTAGAAGCATAAAAACATATCTAATCATATTCAGGAAGAATATATTCTGCTGTAACAGTTAGTGGAAAAGACAGGTTTGAACAAACCACAATGTGCTTTTTTAGAAATTAATTAGTTGAAATAATTACATACCAAGATTATGTGCGTTAAGCTCATCTTATCCTTGAGGTCAAGTCTAAAAAGACAATGAGACCAACATTACACATTTAATTACTTTATTTATAGTTTGATTGTATTGACATCAAAGTAGAACAATGAATCTACTATTTTATATGTAAGGGATAATGCACGACGAGGTGTCCATCATCAGAAATAACTGGACTCCGCGGAGGCGTGAACCGTCCGACGCGAAGCGGAGGACGGTTGCTTCCGCGGAGTCCAGTTATTCTGATAATGGACACCTCGTCGTGCATTATCCCGCTTATACCATGGTCCGGCAAACTGAAACTGTTCATTGGGGCCGTGGTATAATCTGATTTATACCATGGTCTGGGTGAATACTCGATTCTGATTGGCTGGAAGGTGTCCATTAAAAAGTAATAATGTACACCAGTTAAAAAAACAGTTAAATCACGTTCTATATCACTCCACTGCAGCTGTTTCCATAGTAACGGTAAACAATTGAGATGGAACTAGTTTCAGGTAAAACTGATTAAAAAGTGAAATAACTCCTGCCCAGGACTTTAAAAAATAAGTAAACAGATCCCAATGAACAGTTTCAGTTTGCCGGACCATGGGACGCGTCGTTCAGTTATTTCTGATAATGGACACCTCGTCATGCATTATCCCTTACTTATAATATACAGTATTTAAGTGAGCTAACAAGATAACTAAAAAGTAAAAGGAACAGTTACCAAAAGATTATGTTACATGCTGTGTGGGTTAAGTGTGTACAATTACTGTATAAATATTATTAATCATCTAATCCTAATAAAAATCTCAACAAACTTACGGTAAGACGGTCTGCTCCTCACTTCTCCGAGAGAAAACTGCACTAAGTGGCTCCAGAGCAGTTGAGATTTGAAGGCTTTAGGTTACATGACAACTTCCCGCTCTTTTTGCACCTGCAGAACCATCAGGGCCATGTACATTGAAACAATGTTGAGTCAATGTTGGCACTTCAACCTTAAAATACCCACGTTTATTCAACGTCGTTTCAACCATTGATTATGCGTCGGTGATTAAACGTTGAATTAACATTGACATTTCAATCTCAACCAAAAATAACCAATCTGACCAAAAATCAACGTTGAATTAACATCTTTTGCTATCTGGGGCTATATTTAAAAAAAAAAAAGACTTTTTGTACCTTTATTTAACCAGGAAAGTCCCACTGAGATTAAGAATCTCTTTTTCAGGGGAGTCCTGATCCCAGAGATGAACCTATTGTACATGTTTTATTGATAGGGGAACCTACGCAGACACGGGGAGAACATGCAAACTCCACACAGAAAGGCCCCGTCCAGGTGGGAATTGAATCCGGGACCTTGCCGCCCCAAAAAACAACGGGTCACTGATAAATACACCTTACACACTGTCAAATTCACATTATAATGTCTCCATTGGTTTATTGGAACATATCCTTTATTCCCATCATTTCTTGACAATAGAATCATATTGTCTGTGTTCTGGGCTGTATTCTCACTTTAGGACAATACTCACAATGAGGAAGGGGAAGATGAGGCCCATCAGACCGTACATCAGCCAGCGTTGCATCCCCACCATGACCACCGCTGCCGTCCGCTCCGACTGGACAAAGATCTCCGCGTTCAGAGTGTTCACACTTCCACCTAAAGAACAAAAGACACAAACTCACAAAAAAGTAACAGCCTGATTTAAATCTTTGAATCGAAGGGGCAGTCGGTGGATATTTGTCCCTGGGCGTCCTCTGGCCATAAGCAAAACAAAACTCAAACCTTGATGAGAACTACATTGATAAGAGATCCACATGGACTAAGAGGCTTTAGTGGGCCCATATGCCCCAACTGTAATATTGTCGTAATATTTTTTATATATTTTTAGATATGAAACAAGAAATACTAAGTGCTAAGCTGTTCCGAAGTATTTCAAAGCCAAAATAATGCTTTGAAATACTTCGGAAGATATCACTTTTTCCACATACCTGGCCCCCCGCAGAATGAAACTATCACCATGACAACAAAGACAACAGTGAGGTATGGCACCCAGTAAGCCGAATCCTGGAAATAGAGAAAAAAAATACATCAATGGGTGCACATGATAAATGCTCATGAGGTTTGTAAGAGATGACATACCTGAAACCAGACAGTGACAGTGATCAACACCCAGCTCACAACCATGACGCCATAACCGCAGCAGAACAGTGGCCTCCTCCCAAAGTAATCCATCAGAGAGCCCTGATCAACATGTAAGTTAGTTACAATGCAGTACGTGAATTATGCGTTTTGTTTATTTCAGTTGTAAAACAATTCATTCTGTTAACAGTGTGGTTTGGGTTGGTTGTTCAAAATGTTGTGACTATTGAGAGTAAAGACATGTGAGAGGCACACACTATTGGTTTGGATCTGGAACATCACCCGCATTTAGTAAAATCTCAGAGAATAAAATCCTATTGTAAGGTAGTATGGGAATAACTGACTCTTGTAAGATATTTTCATTGTTTCCATGTGGAAAATATAAGTAGTTGCCTCTGGCGTCAGTAACAATGAAGCATTCCCAGATCTAAGCCGGGAACTTGGTCATGACCGGAATACCCAAACTATGCTAAAACCATTTGGTCAAGATGTTCAATACAACTATGTTTCTATATATTGGAGGAATGTTACTCACACCAAAGAGTGATGTAGTAATTTCAGCTGCACCAATAGTGAGGGTAACATATCGAATCCTGTCTTTTGGCATTCCAGCCTTATAGAAGAGGTTGTAGGAGAACGTGCTGACCTACAGAACAAAAACAGTCCTTTTGCGTTAAAACATTAAGCTTTATGTGACTTTAAGTTTTGTCATTATAGACCCAGTACATACAGACATATTCTGTCCTTCAACAAAATTAAACTATGTATTCCTTAGACTGTAATGTTCCATCCTTGATTTGCTTGTTTACCACAGCCATGCCGGACATCTGGTTGCATGTCACAATGAGGAACAGCGTGAACAGGGCCCAGCGTGCTCTTCTGGACCGCAGCAGCTGCAGAGGGGTTGTAGGAGGCGCCGCTTCAATGGCTGCCTGCTCCACCAGCATCTCCTCCATCTCCTCCTTATAGTCCCCCGGGCCCCACAGACTCTGCAGCGCTGCATTGGCAAAGTTTATGAAACAAACCTTAACATGAGTGACCTATAATAAATGCATCTGGGTCAGTGGGATTAATGTGCTAACCGAAGGATGTGGTAAATATCCTATGGAAGTGAGTCACGAACTGTGGTAGGTGAACTTTGGTATTCAGGAGGTGTCAGTTGCCCTCATGTGTATGTCTCATTGTTGCTTTTCTTCTATTGTAATTTCTTATGAATCAAACCCTCACCCTTCTTGCAGGCCGTCTCATCTCCCTTCTCTATGAACAGGTACCTGGGTGCCTCCGGGAAGAGGGGCAGGAGCAAAATGTTGACGACAGCGAGACAGGCGGGCACACACAGGAGCACATGCCAAAGCTCCTCACGACCCAGGATCTCACTACAGAACAGGTGGGGGGGGTTAGATATTTCAAACTGTTTATGTTGGTGCATTGACGAGATCTTTCCATTCCAAAACTGAGTGTGGAGACAGAGGGGAAACAAGCGAAAGAAGAGGTGGAGGTCATAAAAGCATATTCGTATGTGTGTGGCATACAGTTCAGTAACTCTCCCAAGTTGTAGCTGAAGCCAGTCACCTAATGAAGCGAGATAAACAAAACAGGCTGCTTTCCTCATGTATAAAGATGAAGTGCTTTGTGGCGAAGCTGGCCACAGAGTGGTCAAAATGGGCAGGCAGATTTGACAAACATATTCTTACCAGGCAAAATTTATTCTTTCATGATACACAAGAAACTTCTCCATGACACATATGTCACCTCCATGAACAAAATGGCTTCCTGTGTAACTACACCAGACAGCTTTTATACAGCTCCTAATGGGAAAGGACCTCCCCCAGGTAATACCATTAATGTGATGGGTGAGTTCAAACTATAAGTTTAGCTGGCAAGTTAACATTTTATATAAAACAAGTTGTTGGTAAGTCCACAAATAATAAGTGTTTAAATCATATGAACAAAGACAAAATAGAAACAGACCATATACAAAAGGAAAATCAAAGTAAAAGTTTAAACTAATTTACCCCCTGCCACATGGTTCAGCCTGATATTTTAAAATGGCCGACAAGGACCACGCCTTCCCTTTGTTCCAGCCATGTACAGGTAAGTTATATGCCAACAACCAACGTTTTAAACAGACAATGTGAAGCTTAATCATTAACTTAAAACAAATGAATGAATCTAGTGGGTTATTGTTGGCTGATGGATATGGGAAATGAAACAAAAGTGTCAAAAATAAATACACGGTTACTCGACAGAGTCACGGAACAAGACAACAATTGGATGTTATTTTGTTTGTACCGAACATTGCACTGGAGAAAATGTCCAAAGCACTTCTAGTAACAGAGCTCATCGTCACATTGGTTCCTTCTTCAACTCACGCTCGGAGTCCTTTACACCGGTTCGCACTGAACCTGAAGTTAGTTCCACAGACCACTCCGCGACTCAACCCAGTCCGACAGCAGTATTGCAGAACCTTGCACCGCAGACACACTGTCCAACGGCAGTTTCCTCGGTCATAGACCCATATGGTTCCCCGGATCCTTAACCCGACAACAGAACCATTTTCTGAACTCCTCTGACCGCACCTGTTCCCATTGCACACAGCTACAATGGTACAGTACCGACTTCGACTGCTCCAACTGCACACAGCTACAGTGGACCATCTCTCGGTTCCTTCACGGGTCCCAATGATCGCTCCTTCATGGACACAGACTCCTTACGCACTGCAAGGGCCTTCTCCACACAGCACTGCCATACTTTACGTGCCTCCTGTTTGGAATATGGCTCTTCTCCTGATTCAGCACACACTACCTTATGCCTGGTTTCCGTCTTCACTGCCTCCCACTGGCCTGGATCCCACTACTGCCACCATATGTGGTGAAACTGCCTCAATCCCACCACTGCCACCATATGTGGGGAAGCTGCCTCAATCCCACCACTGCCACCATATGTGGCGAAGCTGGCCACAGAGTGGTCAAAATGGCCAGGCAGATTTGACAAACATATTCTTACCAGGCAAAATTTATTCTTTCATGATACACAAGAAACTTCTCCATGACACATATGTCACCTCCATGAACAAAATGGCTTCCTGTGTAACTACACCAGACAGCTTTTATACAGCTCCTAATGGGAAAGGACCTCCCCCAGGTAATACCATTAATGTGATGGGTGAGTTCAAACTATAAGTTTAGCTGGTAAGTTTTCAACATTTTATATAAAACAAGTTGTTGGTAAGTCCACAAATAAGTGTTTAAATCATATGAACAAAGACAAAATAGAAACAGACCATATACAAAAGGAAAATCAAAGTAAAAGTTTAAACCAATTTACCCCCTGCCACATGGTTCAGCCTGATATTTTAAAATGGCGACAAGGACCACGCCTTCCCTTTGTTCCAGCCATGTACAGGTAAGTTATATGCCAACAACCAACGTTTTAAACAGACAATGTGAAGCTTAATCTAGGGATGGGCAACATGAAGCTTCATTAAACACCAAAGCATTTGAAGCGATTGTGCCGAAGCTTCGAAACACAGTTCGAAACCGACTCCACAGTGACATCAAGAGGCAATGTTTCAGTACTACAAGATTCACAAAGGTTCAGCCGAGAGATGAAACACTACACCAGTGGGTGCTACGGGGTTCAAGCATACACCCGCATCTTTGGCTGTTTTTGTTTTGTTATTGTATCTTTTGCTTTCTTTGTTGTCGATGTCGTTTTTGTTTTTCAGTAGGCTTATGTGTGAGTTAATGTTGTTGCCCTGTGCCCTTTGGCTATTTCAGTTATTATTCATTCAGTGTAAGCTTTAAATCAACGTAAACAAACATTCAAAAAAAAAGGAGAAAAAAAAAAAAGACACCCACGTCTTTGGGCGAAGTTACCTTGTCAACAATATGATTCAATAGATATAACCCGTAAATCACGAGTGTCCTTTGATTCTCTTCTCACATGCAAGCATGGTTGGCCAGTAGCGTGCTGGGACCATTTCCGCCCGACAATTTAGAGAAGACCAGCCCACTTTTCTGTGGGTTTATAGCTCAGTGATAAAGCGCTAGTCTCTGGTGCACGAGGTCCCCGGTTCAAGTATGACTTTGTCATTTTTCTAACGCTCTTTTTACATGGGCCACTTTCAAGCTTTTTTTTTTCAGAAATATAATGTTCTATGCTGTGGAAGGACTTAGTCTATTTCTTTTCTTACTAATAACTTCTGCTTTAGAAAACACTCTCACACAAGGTACACTTGTCGCTGGCATACACAAGTATTTTTTTGAGAAAATGAACAAATGTGGGAATCTCTCTCGTCTCTCACAAAACCCACAAGGGACAGATGTGCTGACGTCTTTTAAACTTTATGGGAGATAGGTTGAGACAGGTGCGCTGTTCTGTGGTTCATTGAAACTCCTGTCAATCAAATGCGTGTCGGCACGCGTGCCCCCTAGTGAAACACTTGCCAAACAGCGGCGTTTCATGAAACGTTTCTCAGATCCAGTCACGTGACATGCGCGGTTTGAACCTTGTTTTGAAGCAGTGTTTTGACACGCATGCGCCATGAGACTTCGACACAGTGTCGAATCCCGTGGTTCAAGATGGCCATCCCTAGCTTAATCATTAACTTAAAACAAATGAATGAATCTAGTGGGTTATTGTTGGCTGATGGATATGGGAAATGAAACAAAAGTGTCCAAAATAAATACAGGGACAAACCCACTTTGTCACATGCTTCTATGGCAGGACGGTGACAACACAACTCCCCAGATAGGAAACACTTAACCGAACCTTTATTGACCAATACATGGAAGATTATGTCAGGAATCACTGTGGCTTTAAGATCATGGCAGAAGGGCATTGGATACCAGAGGAGCAAAACAGCAGGTTAAATGCTGGTTTATGAAAACAAGTACGATGTTGCATAAGGTAAGCAAATGTTTAGGCTTATGTACCTCAACCCAAATAACTGTCCAGACAGTTTACCAAGGCAGTTGAATGTGGTGACTGTGAAAGTGACCATGCCCCGGATCTTTCTGGGAGAAATCTCCCCAAGGTACAGCAGATGAATGCTGGAGCCCAGGCCTGCGGGTCAGAGAACAAGGCTTAAAGGTCTTAAAGCTGATGCTGCAGTTGGTCATAAGAGATGATGTTTGTTCATACTTACCTCCAGAAAACCCATGCAGGACTCGAGCAACAATGACCATTTCAAAAGACGCAACCATTTTACTTGTCAAAATTACAACTGCAGCAACTATAGCTATGCAGCTGCTGCACATCATGGCCTTTTTCCTGTCAGAGAAAACAAATAGCCACTATTTGGAGAGTTTGAAAATCAATCAGTCTTGAGAATCGTAAAAACACGGCCTTCATTTGATTAGTTTAATCATTTTAAAATTACTTTTATGCCAGCGAAAGCAATTCCTATGCAAATATTTATAGCTTTTATACATTTAAATATATGAGAACCCTTTTTGTTTCCCTGACTGTACTGAAACAGACCTCTCATGCCTTGTCCCTCTTAACCTTTATGATATGTTGATCCATACAGTTTCCTTTTTGGAAAAAAGAAAAACTTAAAACGTTGTTTGTTTTTCTTCTTGGTTAAACATAAAGGGCCAGTACGTTTTGGCAGCCTCGCCTTAAAAAGATTGTTTTGAAATTATATTTCTAACTCTTATTTTGTCAAAGAATATAACTTAGAATGATGGAAAATAGAACTGAAAGAATCTAGATTACAGGCTTTTTGAGTAGGAATTATTTTCAATTGGAAATGCCTTTAAGCGTCATTGGTCATTTACACTACATTGTATTGAAGCCTTTTTTTCCCTCCGACTCTCGAGAATCACCGAAATGCAAATGGTTTATTGCCTCTCACCTTCCAAGCTTGGAAGACATGATTCTAGCACTGGCAACCCCAAAAATCCCCCCACTGCAAACATGGAGACTATGAGGGACCAGATCATGGTGGTGGTGTGAGGCGGAGGCACCTCTCCGTAACGGGCAAACCAGCTGCTGTTGACAAAGCGCTGAATGAACTGCAAACAGCACAAGAGATTCTACATCTAGTTTAGTGAAAAATAACTGTTTAAATAAATTATGTCCAGCAATCTCACGGGTGATGGGGAACTCAGCCCTGCAATGTGGTAGCCACTCTGAAAGGTTCCTCCAATTCCCGTAACAATGATGAGGTAGATAGCATTGCCCCGTGTCTAAAACAACAAGATTTAGTTATAATATAGTAATCACCTGAACATATTAATTGTATTGAATAATAAAATTAACCCAGCTTTTATTTAAGAGCAAGCTAAGGAAAAGGTGACTCAGCTGAACTTATTAGAATGAGTTAACATCGGGCATTCTCAAGCAGCTCAATGTCGACTATTAACATTTACACACAGTCACACCTCAATGAAAACATGCTGCTTTACACAACACAAGGTCAAAACAGCTTTTTAAAGAAATGCAAGATGTGTGTCCAAGGCCTGACAAGCAAATCTTTTTTACACATCCCAGTCATGTCAACATTTGTACGACACACAAAACTTACTACACTCACTTCTCTATAACAGACACAAATCTTTTTACAGACAGACCCTCTTATAACGACACATACAATAAAGAGTTGCCTACCAGCTGCTGCAGGAAAGAGTCCATACTGTCTCAAAGGACAGTCCACTGGATACTCAGTGACACACGGGATTGATGCTAGAACCTGGACTCTGTAACATTATTTTGGTTATCATTAACTTTGTGCAGATGTGACCTATATTATGTGTCTCTGCGTTGTGTTGCTGTGCTCTGACACCCTCAGAGAGACCCAGGCTGTAGTTGGGGGGGGAGCAACGCTCCAAGCCCATTTATTCTGGTGACATTCATTCATTCATTCAATCTTTATTAAGGACACAAGTGAGGACACATGATCCATATTTAAGTTAAAATAAAAATAAAAGAATGTAAAAAAGTATTAAAATACAAAACAAGGCACTAACAATACTCTAGCTGCCACTCACATAAAGACATGAGCGCCAATGATTCCACATTTTTGACTTGAATCTCATTGAGCTGATCTCAGGACATACCAGAGTCCGTATAATGGCATTCTGAGAGTTACTCAGTCTACACATACATTTAAAATAACAATGGCGAAGTGTAGCAGGACAAGAACGTACACCACAGTCAGCAAACATCTGACTCGCATTACAGTGTCTAGGCATCTTTAACAGCAGCCTCATTGAGTCATTATATGCAACTGTGAGCCTCTGCAAGCTGGACTTTTTAAAACTTCGCCACAGCTGTGCAGTGTACAGAGGACAACAAAAAGCTTTAAACAAATTAAGTTTGACATCCACAGAACACATATGAAACTTCCTGACCAACATGTTGGATTGTCCATACAGTTTACACACCTGCCTGTGCATGTCCCGGTCATCAGTGAGGTCACTACAGATATAATGACCCAAATACTTCATCTCATTTGTGACATTAAGAACACTGCCGCACAGGGTGAACTCAGGGAATGTTAGAGACCTATCATCCTTGGTTCTCACAACCATTATATAGCTTTTCATTGCGTTATATTTAATATCATTATCGAAGCCATATTGTGAACAGATATTCAGGAGATGTTGAAGTCCTGCACTGTATGGACAGAACACAACCAGGTCATCTGCATACATGAGGTGATTAATGACAGAACCTCCTGCGACACATCCAGTCTTACAATTATTGAGCTGTACAGAAAGATCGTCCATGTAAATATTAAAGAGCAGTGGGGACAATATCCCACCCTGCCTGACCCCATTGCTGACCCTGAAGGAGTCAGACACAGACTCGCCCCATTTCACCTGCATGGTCTGCTGTGAGTACCAGAAAATGAGAATTCTAATGAGATAAGCTGGAACACCTCTATTAGATAGTTTTGTAAATAGTTTGTCATGATTGATTCTATCAAAAGCTTTAGACGCATCAAGAAAACACAAGAACATAGTAGAGCCCTGGCAATGATATTTATCTAGTAATTCCTTCAAGGCAAAAATACATGTATCAGTACCATGTTCTGGTTTAAAACCAAACTGGTTGGCAGCTGTATAGACATATGGTTCAAGTCTGTTCAAAATAACCCTCTCAAGCACTTTTGAAACAGAACTGGCCAAGGCTATGGGCCGATAGTTGTCCATACTGCTTAGTTTACCGGCTTTGTTCTTTATCACTGGGACAAGTAGAACAGATAATAGTGACTCAGGCAGGATGCCATGTACCATAAACCCAGTAAAGCAAATAGCCAACAAGGGATACAATTTTCTGCTTGCAAATTTGAGATGTTCTGAAGTTAATTTATCTGGTCCACAGGACTTGTTATGCTTCAATTTGGACACTCCCTCAAAAACCTCCTGTGGAGATATTATCATTCCCTCATCAAATTCCAAAGTCTCAGCAAAGGCCAAGTTACTCTTTAAGCAGTTAAACAATGTGTAATAATAATTCTGCCAAAACTGGCAAATATTATCAGAGCCAGTTATCCCATCAATATCAGAAGGAAGAGAAGCTCTGCTACTGTTTAACTTTCTGATCTCTTTCCAAAAGTCAGTGTACGAGTTGTTTTGGAGTTTATACGCAAGGGACTCTGATCTTAAACAATTCTCATTCCTTTTAATGTACCTTAAGGCATATTTAAATTGGGCATTAGCACGTTTCTTCTTCTCGAACAATGGCCCACTTCTGTGTTTACCATTTTCAGCCCACACTTTAAATGCACTTCGGGCTTCAGCATGGGCTGCGCCCACATATCGATTCCAACCAGGTTTACATTTACCATTGTGAATGCTTTTTCTGCATTGACATAGGGACATGCCTGATTTAATGAGAGCATTGATAACTTCATCATATAACAAACACAGTTGAGAACAGTGCTCTCGATTGGTGCAGTTGATGTCGCGGCACAAAATGGCATCTTTAGGTATCACAATATGACCCAGGTACATATGCGTCCTCTGGTGATATAAATTGAGATCATTACTGGTTAGATTAGACCAGTCCAATTTATCACTATTAAAAGACACTTCAGTATTGACTAATTTAGGAATGTTGTCCAAGTTACAATTAAAAGCAAACGGCATGTGATCAGACGTGGCTAAATCATAACTAATACGCATTTTAACAATCATGGCATGTGCATCGGCTGTACATACACAATGGTCAAGCCAAGATGTTGTATGCCACGCGTCGCTAACATAGGTATAGCTTTCTTTAGGCAGGAGGTCTCGACTGGACAGAGTAAGATCGTTTTCAACACAAAATTGTATTAAATGCTTGGCAAACAATGATTTTACATCAGAAATATCGGCATTCATGTCCCCAACTATAAAGATACATGAGCAGTCAATATCGTGGATAAATGTCACAATATTTGCAAGTCTGCTTATGTACTCATCCTCATTTTGCACACTTTCATACGGAGTATATACACTTAAAATAACAAACTTGCCACCACTATGACTGATTTCAAGGCCAACTGCCCAGTCAACCCCCAGTCTGAGCACCCTCACCATATTGTCATATTTCTTATGCCACAAGACAGCAACCCCACCCGGTATTCTGCCCTTGACATGTTTAGTGTTTAAGTCAGTTGTGGACTCACCAGCCCCATGGAAGTCCTCGTGTATACTATTTAGTCCTCCAAGGTCTTGTTTGGCCAAAAAAGTCTCCTGGATGCACAAGACGTCACACGCTCCTAGAAGCTTGTCCACAACAAAACGGCGCGCTCTGTCCCCTTCACTTTGTCCAATACGCAGACCACGCGCATTATAAGAGACAACAGAAAAAGTCATTACGGCCGAATATTGCGCATTCATTGTCATTAAGCATTAGCAGTGCCACAATCCGCGGTAGCGTCAGCATGTTCACCAACTATTGGAAGAGAATCCCGCACAGTCCCACGTTGATCATGCAGAGTGCCACCAGGCCTGCGCGCTTCGTAGTAACGACGCACATAGGTACCGGCTGGCCATAGGTCTGGGTCATACATGCACCCAACATCATTGCATTCCGCCGTAACATGAAATGAGCTGTACCGGCTCTGAGTCGAAACTATTTTCCTGCACACGATTGTCTGGTTTTTAAGTTTCTCCGCTAAGTATCCACTCAAAGTGTCAGCTTCGAGAGCAGGGTCAAAGCGAGTAGCGAACACACTCACCAGCTTAGATGTTACAGCCTTGATGGCTCCAACAGTGCTCGTCCCAGTTATGCCCATTTTTCTTCGCTCTCTCCTTGCGGGAACTCGATCTGCACGCGGCTCTGGCACATGCTTCAAGCGGCCACCTTCTTTGACAACAGTAGTCCACGCCTGGGTCAAACCACTGGCAGACGTTTCCGCCGCCAGCTCAACAGTTGCACCTGGAGGGTTCTCATCACACACCACCGGTCCCGACACTCGAGAAATCAGCTCGTGTGAATCATAGTCCTTAGTACCGATTGTAGATGGCTGGATTTCCTCGATCACTGCCACACGACGTTCAATGGCCTCTGTAGCTTTGCGTAGATTGTCGCTAACATTAGCTTGCTCCTCAGCCGCAAGCCTTATGGCTACAACTTCTCGGCTAAGTTGCTCCATTTTGGTGAGCAGCGCGGACGCATCCATACTTCCAAATCCAACAAGCGGTAGTTCATCCAAATGATGCGAGACAAAGCGGGGTATGTTTTCACCACTTTCGTTAAAAACTTTTAAACATGCCTTTATATTGTTTATGTCCTTTTGTGCGCCCTTGTGCGCAATATTACGCACAGTGGTGTTAGGGCAAACCTCGAAGAGGATTCGCTTGGATTCCTCAATCCACTCCGATGAGAAATGTCTAGTTGCCAGCATTGTTATTTCATCCTGCGTCAAAGTTCGTATTTTGACAACTAGGAAGTTTAGCAACTCATCCTCGACAATCATCCTACCACATGAGGTTTTATAAATCTGGGCTTTTTCACAACGGCGTGCGCCATCTCTGCACGCTACTTGATCCGCCATGTCACCCCTGCCACAGCCGCCCTAACTGGATGACTCGTGTTACCGCTTCTATTTGGCGACTGGAAGCTGCTGCTGCTGACAGAAATCAATAATTGGCGTTAGCCCAATTGTCATGCGGTGGGGGTCGACCCGTCATTCCGACACACCACCATTCCGACACCCCGCCAATCCGACACACCGTCATTCCGACACCCCGCCAATCCGACAAGTGTTTTGAGCGTATCTGTTTGCCCTCGGCTTTTGTCCGTGTTTCGTGAGAATAGCTGATAATGATGGAGGCTTATTAACGATCCTCATGGCGGTAGAGGAGTCAGCTCAGCGTCTCCTTCCCTGTTCATCCCCGCTCTGAGCGTCCCCGCTGTCGGCCCATCTATGCGCATTTCTCAGTCCCTCTACAGCGGCTCATGAGAGAGTTTTGGGCAAAGGCAGTGACAGGTGCGGGCTAGTCTGTATTTCACAACAAAGCGCTGAAGTCCGCGGGAAAGACGCCGCGCACTGTCTCAAGGCTTTAAAGAGACTGAAAAGTGGATGCGCCGCTCACAGCGCTGACCAAGCCACGCGCTCCCCTTCGTTCAAAACATTGTCCAAAAACAAGTCCTTCTCCAAGAAGCAGCGCGCATGGGGGTGTGTATGTGTGGGTCACTGTGCGTTTACGCATAATGGACACGCATATGACGCGCCCCACGGACAGTGCCGCGTAATTGTGCCATAAGCCCTGATTACTGGACATGTTGGCACGTTTCTTTTGCTGCTCTTCCTAATCGTTCTCATTTAATATGGATCGTTTTTATGTGAACTGCATTAATAAAACAGCGGCACAAATACTGTTCAACATCATTCAATCACAGTGGCCTCAGTGGTGCCTCTTGGAGCATCAGACAGCCGACGCACAGTGCGTAATGAGCGCATGACAGGCGGCGGCACTGAGAGAGGAGTGATGCATGTGTTGCCCCATTCGTAAAAAGATTCCAAATTTAACGTGCATTATTATTATCTTTTGTGTCGGAATGGCGGGACGTTGCACAAAATATAAAAGTGTCACCACTCCGACAAAGGGGGGAAAAATGTCGGAGTGCCGGGACGTTTAATAATAAATGGAAACACCGCCACTCCGACAATTAGACCTCAACGTCGGAGTAGCGGTGTGTCGGAATGGCGGGGTGTAACCCATGCGGTGTCGACCCAACGTGGTCTCGTCTCAAGACACAGATATCAGAGAGCAACATAAAGAATATACATATATACCTGGTGACAGAAATCAATAATTGGCGTTAGCCCAATTGTCATGCGGTGTCGACCCAAAGTGGTCTTTGGAATAAAACAAAACAAAATACACGTAAGTACAAAATACAGACATGACTAATGATAAAACAATATAAACAACATAATAAACAAGTTAAAAGCTTATGATGTACATTTTAACAGTATGATGGCTAACGATGCCTTAAACCCGCTCACCTCGTCTCAAGACACAGATATCAGAGAGGGAGGAAGAGGAGGAGCCATCCCTATATACTCCCATACCGGATGTTCTCATCGTTGGACCAACAAAATAAAATACACAAGACAACTAACGCACAATCAACCAGGTACATAAAACAAATATATAACCAAAAAGGTGGGACAATATATACACAGCCCCGAGTAACACTTACTCGGGGCACTCCCACACCCTGCCACACCGTGGCGCTCAAAACCCATTACCAGGATTTTAACCCGTCTATACTAACACCATTACACAGAGCAGGTGTTGGCCCTTCTGAGGCCCTAAGCAAAAATCCACTTGGAGGCCCTACAGTACGCATCCCAAGGCTTTTCGACGAATAGCGAAGCTATTTACTGTCAAAAATAGTTACACGCTGTAGTGCAGGGCAGAAGGGGAACATAATGACCTCAATTTTGGCACTGCCCCACTGTGTAAGAACCACTAATCATTTCCCACTGTCAGACTGGGATTTAGGACTACATTAGACTATTTCCCTCACTTTTTAAAATGATAAATGGTCATGTTGTTTCACCTCTGGTCCCTGATCCACAGTTTGGGAACCCCTAATTTAAAACTTACACCTGCTCCTGGCGGTTATTTCTGTCTTACCACTGAGAATAAACCTGACAGTAATTCGTTTTACACCAAGCACATTCAGATTACTGGAGTTACTAAAAGTAACTGCGCTCATGAGAACCGTGTGGATTCAACTCTCCTTTGAGACAAAAGTACAACGTTTTTTTATCTCTTCAACTCGCCAAACTAATGTCCTGATACTCTGCTAGAGACAATAAAAGCGTTTAAAAGAGTGTGTGGCCGATGCAGCCCCGAGTCTGAGCAGAGAAAACATGAGACGAGCAGCGCGCAGGAGACGGGAGACCATGCGGGAGAAAGCCGCGCGCATGAGGTGAGGGAGACAGTGGGGACGCGTGCGCTGAGCGGAGAGGCACACACGCGTTGGGAGAGTGATGGGAGGGCGGTAGGTCTCTCCTGCTCATCCACTTCAGGCAGCACACTGCTCCGCTGTTCCATGTTGGTGTTTTATGTGGCGAAGTAGGCGGAGTGTGAGTGAGCGCTGTCAGAGCCTGTTGCCGTCACAACGCGTTCATTAATTAGCGAAACAACGCCTTAATTTGACCGAGATGCAGGGCCCTTGCAGCTGCGGGGGCCCTACGCAACTTGCGTAGTTTGCGTATAGGAAAAACCGGCTCTGACTTTGTGTAATTTTCAACAAGACAGCCCGATACTGTCCCCTGCTCTTCAAAAAGCTTTGTCATGTCCAGCGTCATGTCAGAATGGGGGACTGTTGCGCAAGAAGTGAGGCACAGTTTCTGCATACTGAATGGATCTGACTGAGACATGATGTGCCATTTAAAAGACCAAAACGAGACAAAAACAAGGCAAGAAAATTTGAGAGTTGTGACCTCAATTTATTACATTTTGTAAGCAACATAAAAATGACTAGAGAACAACATTAACACATTCACTCTCCTGCTTGTATTCAAAATTTTAGACACCTAATTGAAGAACTTGCAACACTGAGACCAAGTTCTGTTATTATTCAGACGGGTGCCTCAGTGGCTCAGATAGAGGCATTTTATGTACAGTATAACTAACAAAACTTACTCCCTGGCAATTCAGACTGCTGTTGTGTAATTCAGCCTCTTGTCTGTTGTGTAGAGGAGTTCGTTATAATGCTGATATTCTCATTATTTTGTTACACCAGTCCAAAAGTACCATCAACAACTGATTTACAAATCAAGCACCCATCTCATCGATGGAAGTGGACTCACTACAACAGTCAGGGAATGAGTGTGATTAAGATGATCTTAGTCACAGTATGATGAACTCACCATCCATAAACTCAAACAGCACAAACAAGCAAAGAACGTTTCAAAGTTGAAATCACGATCAAATAAGGAAAGGTGTGATAAGTGTCAGAGCTCAGAGGTTGTGATGTCAAAGAATAATCCAAGAAGCGTAAGCCTAAACGTGAACTGTCGGGCAAAAGCTCCAAGCCTCAGCATCCATTCATTGATGTATATGAAAAAAGGAAGCTGGAAACATTGTTTTACTAATGATACTCTCAATGGCAGGAGAACATCAGCACTGAAAAGCCCATGGGGCAAAAGGAAAAAAAAAACATCACAAAGACACAGTAAGGTAAGACAAACAGCACATGCACTGGGAATGTCAATACATTTTACCTACATAATAATAATAATACAATTAAAAATAAAAATAATAATAACAATAAATACTAAATATTGTATCTAAACTCAACTGAGCAGGTTTTGATACTGTCAGAAGAACAATAAAACCCTGCCGTAACATTACAAATTCAATAGATTTTAAGGTGAATGGAAACTTATATAGCGCTTTTCTACCTTTATCAGGTCCAAAGCGCTTTACAGTAAGGAACCAGCCACCCATTCACTCTCTCATTCATACACCAATGTGCGCAGACACTGGAGGCACGTAGGGTGAAGTGTTTTGCCCAAGGACACAACGACAGTGTGCATTTGCATTTGCATTTTGGACTGCCACTCACCTTCCCTTGGAGGACATGAAGCTTGTCATAGGAGCCCCAAAAGCCCCCCCCCACAGCATAACTGTACATGGAAACTATGAGGGACCAGATCATGGTGGTGGTGTGAGGTGGAGGCACCTCACCGCAGTGGGCGAAACCAGCTGCTGTTGATAAAGCTCTGAATGAACTGCAAACAGCACAAAAATGTGGATCTAGCTTAATAAGAAATATAACAATACGAACAATAATAATGATCATTTATAACTGTCTCACAGGTGAGGGGGAGTTCAGCCCAGCTACATGGTAGCCCTTCTGAAAGGTTCCTCCTATTCCCAAAACAACATGTGTTGTGATGCAGAACTGCAGATCTTGGAAGTAGAGCTTAATCAACTGTGTTATTTTCTCTGGGACTTGAAAGCCGACCACAGGAGTGAATGTGGGACTAAGCCGTAAGCATTGGCCAGGTCGAGAAAAAGGACATGAAGATCCTTTCTTTCTTCTTTGGCCGATTGAATTTGATGCCATATGACACTGGTATGCTCCAGACACCCAGAAAAGCCAGATATACCCGCTTTTTGAATTGACGTATCAATTAACTGATTTACTTTCAGATATCTAGCTAGTCTTTGAGCCAGTACACTAAAGAATATACTGTATATTAAGAAGGTTAATCTGGCGAAATTGTTCAATAGTGACTGCATTATTTTCTTTTGGGATGAATATTCCTCCAGCTCTTCTCCATACTTTAGGGACAATCTGTTTTTCCCACATTACTCTCATGTTCTTCCACAGGTATTTCAGTATGTCTGGGGCATTTTTGTAAACTTGATAGGAAATCCCATTGGGTCCTGGTGTTGAGGCTGACCTTGCCTTTCTCACAACATCTCTCACTTCACTCAGCTTTGGAGGGCTGATGTCCAAACGATGTTGAGGTGGTGAGATTGGTGGAATGTCAGTTGGAATATTCAAGGTTTTTTTTCTCGTAGTTTATCTGAGTATGTTTCTTTAAGATATTCCTCAATCTCTTCTTTTGTTGTTTTAAGTGTTCCACTTTTCTCCTTTGTAAAGACACCTTTCACAAACTTGAATGGATCTTTAAAAAAGGTTGTCCTGACCTTGCCTTTCTTCTTTCGTCGTATTCTCATGTTTTCTGCTCTTTGCAGTTTCACAAGTCGATGTTTTAGGTCCTCTTGCAGTTTTCTAATTCCCTCTTTATCTTCTGTAGCTTTTTTCCACAATTTCCTTAACTGTCTTCGCTCCTTGACCGGTTTTTGACCAGTATTCATCCATGTAGTGAGTCTGACAAAAAAAAACAAAAAAAACTTTATTTACATGTGACTGGACTCAATTGAAGACATTTAATAGGTCAGAAATCAAGTATTTGATCATTCCCACCTTGCAATTACATTTATTGGAAGCAGTAAGCAGTAAAGTCAAGTGGCTAGGTAGGTGTGTAATATTATTATTGTTTCAGTCTTTGTAGTTTATTTTCAGTAGTAAAGGCTAATCTCTCCTTACGATAGTGGAAATGCATAGGCCTGTTTCCGACATCCATGGCAGCAGATCCCCTATCATATCACCTGCACGGCCCCTATACCAGTGGATGAACTAGTGGAGCATTACAATACATCCTTGAGCAGTGTTTTTGACCTCCATGATGCCGGAGCTGCGCTGGGTCTTGAGTGTCTTTCGAGAATGTTTGGACTTAACGGTCCACAAAACTGTCCACAAGCTCCTCCTTGGTGATGGCATCAGCAAACATGGGATGTCCTACCACTCTCATGCTGATGACACACAACACTATGTCCAAACTGCCCCAAGTCTATCTGCAAATCTGGCACGAGTCACGGCATGTCTTGAGGAGATAAAGGCATGGATGCACTTATTGGCATCTCATCAGAGTCACCTTCATCCATACCGCAACCCATCTTTGACAGTCAAGTCATAAATCTCTCCTCTGCTCACTCACAAACTTGGCCGCTTTCTCTGAACACATTAAGCATGTGTGTGAAACATCATTTCGTCACCTCCAACAGTTCCGTTACTAACGCAGAAAAACCTTTTTCTCCTCGAGGCTTATGATAACTGACTCTTTTTGAGGGGTTCCTAACAAGAGCTGCAAAGGGTGCAATACAGCCAGAAAAGTGTCGCTAGAATCCTTATGCGAAGAAACCTGATTGAGATCAAGGCTCAAGGTAACTTTATTTGTACCTTTGGGATCAATAAAGTATTTATCTATCTATCAATTACCAAAAGGCAAAGAGTGAGACAGAGCCACACATACAGATAGGCCTACAGACCAACATACAGTAGAAGTGACGTTTGTGCACAGCTAAAAGGGCTTGAAGCCAGTTATAAAAAGTAAAAGCATTTTAAGCACATCCACAAAAGACAATATGCAAAATACAGTAGTAGAACAACAATCGTCAAATGACTCTACGGAAACTACATACTGTAAACTTTAAAACTATGAAACTATAAGGGCATGCATTAAAACAAATCAAATAAAATATGATAAGGATAACAATTTAACACACAACAGTGTGAATGGATTTACAAATGTACAGATGTATAAGTATAAGCAGCAGATATGAGTGTGCAAAAGAGCAGTGCTATTGGCTGGAACAGGTTTAAAAAATTACACTATATAAAATAAAGAGTTGCCTACCAGCTGCTCATTCTGTCTTCGCTTGAATCTCACAGTGATGTTTTTTAATAATATTGTTTTTATGAGTTGTATTGAGTAACAAATTGGTAATAAATGTATGTGTAAAGTCAATCTCACAGTGAAACATGGATTGACGCTGGAATGTCGGCTATGTTGTAAAGGTTTGGTTATCATTAACTTTGTCTAATTTTCACCAGAATATTGGGAAAGGTAACCAGCCCCTGCTCTTTTCCCTGTGCTTAAAACACTCACACATCGCCTCTTAACACTGAGCCTTATTACCAGATAAGTGATGAGCCTAAGAACTAGGACTTGGTATTGTACAATACATATCGAAATACACTGTCTAATACGATATATTCAGATATCTTATAGTTTTTTGTTTTTTTATATAATGCTGATTGCTGAATATGCTCAGCAAGTTAAGTATTTTATTGTTGTTGTTAGTGTGTGAGCTGTTCTGATAAAAGCTGGAGTAAAATAAATAGCCTACGTTGCAAGACTAGTTTTAAAATATTTGCGTGATGCCTCGATATGATACGCATTCTGTCACACGTTGGTACTTTGTAACGAAATATTGCTGATACAATATATTGAGTGCAGCCCTAAATGGATTTTGATAGTTTTTAAATATTTGAGTTTTGGTTAATTAGTTTGAACCTAACCTTTATCTTTATTAAGATAAAGATAAAGGTGCCGGGCGGCACGGTAGTACAGCGGTTAGCGCTTGTGCTTCACAGCTAGAAGGTCCGGGTTCGATTCCCACCAAGGCCGGGGCCTTTCTGTGTGGAGTTTGCATGTTCTCCCTGTGTCTGCGTAGGTTTCCTCCGGGTACTCCGGTTTCCCCTACCACTAAAAACATGTACAATAGGCCAGTATGAATGAGAGTGTGTTTGAGTGTGCATGGGGGACGACGGATGGAAATTAGCCCAAGGCTACAATCTGGTGTGGCTTGTTCATTAACTTGCACTGTCCCTACAAAATAAACCAATACACATTACCTCCTAAAGCTCTTTAGTGGCCCCTTGGTATGCATGACAGAGGGACCTTGACCCTTATCCTAACCCATGGGTCAGAAAGGTTCATAGATTGAAGCACTGACATGGTATAGAGCTTAACAGTCCTGCCCACTTCCAGTCCTTTGCTGGGTGCTGGAAGTAAAAATCCCATTCATATTTGGCTTAAATTCAATTGAAATATTAAACGTTTAAAAGCATGCGCAGATATTTCACGAGAGAAAACATTAATACTTGAAAATACGGCAAAATCCTATAACTTTTCAGTTTATAACCTAAAGTTTTAGATAAAATCTTCTATTTAAAATGGTGTGTTTTATGTCATAAGTTAGCATATTAGGCTGTGTTGCACTTGTAAACTCTTAACCTTCAGCCCGCGCCTGAACTGAGCACATTTTCTCCAGTTCGGCTTTACCCAAATCTAAAAGATTATTCACTGGAGCGCAACAGTGTAACGCCTCATCTGACAGCTAAGACCTACAAAAGTGATCATAACTTTTTTGTTATGTTTTCGTCTCGTTTTTCGTCGCCGTTTTTCATTGCTTTTTGTTGCGTTTTTGTCACCTTTCGTGGCTTTTTTCATTGCATTTTTGTCATATTTTCACCATGTTTCTGTTGCTTTTTGTTGCGTTTTCGTCACGTTTTTGTCGCTATTTTTTCTTTTTTTTTTCTATTTTTTGTTTAACTTTTTAGATTTGGGAAAACCCAAACGGGAGAAAATGTGCTCGGTTCGGGTGGGGATTAAGAGGTAAAATTAATATCAGAACTTAATTATTCACTGCATAAATTAAAAAAATAAAAAATAAAAAAGCATGTTGTGCAGTTATCTGTGATTACTACTATGTCCAGCAGGCGGCACTACCTACACACCAGGCCCCCTTCTCTCTTCTTCGCTTCTTGACTCACGGAAGCCTTCAGCCCAGTGTTTCCCGTAGTCATTGTACACTAGCCTTGCATCGCCGGTGTTAGCGCCGTGTAGATCCTTAAATTATTTGCTTTGGTGTTCGTTTCGGATTAAAAATGCCTCTAGAAAACCTGGAAGAAGAGGGTCTGCCCAAGAACCCGGACCTGAGGATAGCGCAGCTGAAGTTTCTGCTCACAATGGACGGGCACAAACAGGACGCTAAAGTCAAAAACGAGCTAATGGATGCGATCAAAGCTAACAGTGAGTTAGCATGTTTCTACTCTTTTGTGCTTTTAAAAAAATTTATTTTGGTTTTCACATTGGGTGACTTGTCATTCAATTTAAAAGTAATATAAAACGTATAAAATTAAAAGCAATGTCTTAGCAATGTTTTGAAGATAATGGGTTTTGACAATGTTGGTTTAGCTAGCAAACATAAACAAGCACCGTTGCCATATTTACCATTTATGATGAGAAAGATGTAATGACAATATTTGTATGATTGTGTACTATGTTTGGGTGAATCCCACATATTGTTTAGCTAATATAATCTTTGTATAGTGTTGCACTGCACTGTCTGTGAAACCTGCACTTTCTGTTGCAGATATGGCTCCGTATTACGAGGGTCTGTGCAAAGACCTGAAGTGGCCGCTGGACACTGACCTTCTGAGCAAAATGAAGAAGGCAAACGAAGAGGAGCTGAAGCGTCTGGATGATGTTCTGGAGGATGCGGAGAAGAACCTGGGAGAGAGTGAGATACGAGATGCCATGATGGCCAAAGCGGAGTACCTCATCCGAATTGGAGACAAGGTAATGTCACGTTAGTTAACCTTTGAGGTAATAGATGACGGGTGCTAGTTGGAATGTCCCGCACCCATTGGTCTGAATGTACCGGTAGTATTGCCATTTAGGATGTCCTATTTTTTCACAACAGGATCACTAGTAAGAAGCATTAGTTATTACAAACCTTCATGGCTATCTTTTTTTAATGTGTATTCACAGGAGGGAGCCTTGACGGCGTTTAGGAAGACCTATGACAAGACGGTGGCTCTTGGACATAGATTGGATATTGTCTTTTATCTGTTGCGGATTGGCCTCTTCTACATGGACAGTGACCTCATCACACGCAATTCAGAAAAAGCAAAGAGGTAAAACTCTCAATCAGAGTGAATACAACAGATATTTTATTAAAGTTGCTTAATAAGATGTGTCCTACTGGCAGATTCTAGCTCGAGTTAATCCACTTGAGAGTCAGTCGTTTTCGCACACAGAGCTTTTTGACATTCTTGTTGCTTTTTCTGGAACTGCCCCCTTTTTGATTCGCTTTTGGACAGGAGCAGTGAGCAGTAATGAAAGCCTAGTTTTACCCTTAAAAGTCAAAGCAAGGCATGTTAATTTATACCGCGCATTTTGTACACAAGGTACTCAATGCGCCTAGTAGACTATTCTCCAGCTTCAGGAGGTAGTACTTTCCAGTTGGATATTAGATCAGTTACCTTTATTGTCTATTGATGTCCACCACATGTTGAACACTCATATAGACAATCAAAATTACTTTACTCTCGAACCCGTAGTGCAAAAATCCAAATGTTAACACAATATTCAGAGTAGGGCTGGGCCAAATAATAAGAGTCGAATAGTGATCTGATCCATGTGACAATCTGCTGTTTTGGAGATATTGTAGTAATGTGATCCCGTCTGATGCTCAAATATATAGACACTTTTCACCCACACACTCCTTCTACCGATGGAGCTTTAACAAATTACCGTGAAGTGTGAACTTCCAGAAGAAGCGCATTGCTTTAGTTACCTCTTAAAGGTATTTTACTTTGTCCAAGCCTCACCTTGTTTTCTTGTTGTTTGTAGCCTCATTGAGGAGGGTGGTGACTGGGACAGGAGGAACCGTCTGAAAGTCTACCAGGGCCTGTACTGTGTAGCCATTCGGGATTTCAAACAGGCAGCCGAGCTCTTCCTCGACACAGTGTCCACTTTCACTTCTTATGAGCTCATGGACTACAAGACCTTTGTTACATACACCGTCTACGTTTGCATGATCGCCCTCAAAAGGCCTGACCTACGGGAAAAGGTGCGTATCAGATATTGTTTTAAAATGCACTCTGCAGTAGGTTTTTGTCATATGTTGATTTACATGTACTTTTTCTTCTCTTAGGTGATTAAGGGAGCAGAAATCTTGGAGGTGCTGCACAGTCTCCCTTCTGTACGGCAGTATCTCTTCTCTCTTTACGAGTGCCGCTACTCCGTATTCTTCCAGTCCCTAGGTAAAGATGCAATTTAATCTGACAAGTATAAAACCGCTATACAGTTGTTGGGCTGAAAGATTTTGGAAAACGCAGCTGTCTGACTAGTGATTGTGATTTGCAATTTAGGTTTTAGAAATCAAGATGTAGTGAAATGTACAGATTTTAAACCCAGGAGCATAAACTTAAATAACATACATTTAAACTGTTTTTATCTTATACAAAAACCTCTAAGTTGTAGAATTCATAGCGGTCTAAACTACAAGGTTTGCCGCTTTTACACAAAACCTCATGAAGAACTGATCACGTGGCTTCCTCCCAGCTCCTGCAGGTGCACACCGTTGAGTCCTTGGGCAAGACACTTCACCCATCTTGCCTCCAGTGTCTGCGTACACTGGTGTATGAATGAGAGTGTGAATGGGTGACTGGTTTCTTGCTGTAAAGTGCTGGCTTAATGAAGGTAGAAAAGCACTATATACGTATAAACCATTTACCAGTAAAACCATGTATCGTTTGATGAGGCTAATGGCAATGATGACTGATTTCCTAGTGGAACACGTGGTAACTTATGGTCTGAGTGCAGTCCACAAATCAATAGAGCCTCCAAAGTCTGTTAATTTCACTGTCTCATACATGTGTTGTCTGCACTGTAGCCTTGGTGGAGCAGGAGATGAAGAAGGACTGGCTGTTTGCCCCACACTACCGCTACTATGTGAGAGAGATGAGGATCCAGGCCTACAGCCAGCTGTTGGAGTCTTACCGCTCACTCACTCTGGGCTATATGGCGGAGGCCTTTGGTGTCAGCACAGAGTTTATTGATCAGTAAGTATACAACTATGTTAAAGAGTACCTAAACAGGCGCGCCAAAGCCTTTCCCCACCCACAAACAAAAGTCAAAAATTGCCATGAAAGAAGCGGTCTCTGAAGTTTGGGGGTGACATGCGGGCCTTTGCATTGGCACAATCACGGCAGACTGATTATATACCACAGGTACAGGGGCAGGATAATGGGAAGCACCTGATGACTATGTGTGGAGCTGGTGCGGCTTATGACGTTCTGTGGAGGCCGTGGACACGTCTCCAGCCAATCACGAAATTCTAATTTAGTAGCAGCGTTTACCCTGAAGGGGGCGCAACCCATTCGTTTTCAGGCTAAAGTTAGGATTTAACACATGTTTGGGATCAGTGGACAACACTATGAGACACCCATTGAGAGTTTATCAGTAAAAAAAAAAACTTGATTGTGTTTAGTTGCTCTTTAAGAATGCAGAATAAAAAGACAAACCACTAACAACTCAGAGGTTGAACCTTTTTGGAACGACAGTCTTGCGTAGACATGCAATGTTCATGTAAAATATTTTAATAATTGTTGGATTGTGTTTCTGACCTATTTGATTTAATAGTTGAAAGAGTTTTAAGCTTAAAAACTTGAACATATGTACTAATAACTTTAATTGTATTCCAGGGAGCTTTCTCGCTTCATTGCTGCTGGGCGTCTTCACTGTAAAATCGATAAGGTTAATGAGATTGTGGAGACCAATAGGTAAGTTCAATTGTTTACGTTTGTCTTCAGTTTATGCATTTCTATCTGATCTCTAATGTTCATTTTCTTTTAGACCTGACAGTAAAAATTGGCAGTACCAGGAAACAATAAAGAAGGGCGACTTGTTGCTGAACAGAGTCCAGAAGTTGTCCAGAGTCATCAACATGTAGCCACTTCTGCATTTACATCTTACCTTTGGAAACTTGTACTTTGACAAATGTTGTGTATATAATAAAATTGTCTAATAAAAAGGCAGAGACGTGATTTCATATAAATAGCAGTATAAATTATTTTATTTACAGAAACTGTTACAAAACAAATACTATACAATCTTTTTCTTTAAATATTAATTCTAACCTATCTTTTGTTCATGAATTACATAGCAGCCAATACATAACTCCAGCTGAAAATGATTGATAACAAAAAGTAATCTATACACACCTTTACATAATGAATGGTAGATTTCATTTTCTCAAATCAAACGTCTTTCACATTCCAAGTCTATGATGCAAATGTCACAGCCTGACGGTGCCTCCATGTTCTGGAAACAAGGTTAGGATGTTTATAAAGGTTAAGGGTGAAAGGGGTTTTACGAACAGATTCCACGCCATGCAAAGGCTAATGAAAACTCGTCAGTAAAACGCCAACATTTGACAACACTGTTTGATACTGGGCAGCTGATGAGAGCTCAGTTTTACCAGAGGGGATTTGGGCAGAAAAACTCCTAAATACTTTGAACATTCAAGTAAGGTAAAACAACCCAAACAACACTGTCCTCAAACAGTCAAAAGGTGAAACAAATTCAGGCACTTTCATAATTCAATATTTTATTTAAAAGCGGCTATACTATTTGTTTAAAAAGCTGTCATTTCAATAGCTAGTTTGGCAACAATAATGTGAGCAGTTGACTGTTTGAAGTTTTCCGCTTTCCTTGCAATGGTTTCCTAAGCCCCTTCAGTCTTTTACAAATACTCAAGTGTTTGAATTGTGAAATGTTTTAATAAAACAAAAATAAAAAAAATACATCTGCCAAATGTATGACTGATCGGATATTACGAAGCCCCAGGTCGACCCGCCACTCGTGCTTCCACCATGGTGATTAAGAAGTGACGCAAAATGTGTTGGAGAAGCACATGATTGAGACCTTGAATTGTGAGAAACGGTGTCCTCTGTCAGACAGACACATGCTACAGTGGCAACACTTTGTTCCTTACAGCATTTCAGTACATCATTCATGAGATGCTTCAGCTTCTTAATATTAGCATATTGCATTATAGACTCGGCAGTGAACCACTTTAGAAAATCAAGTTCAGACTTTTTTTTAAATAATGTCTTTTCCTAAAATTGTACCAAAAATCTGCATGTACCAAAAAATGCCTGTGCAAAAATACATATTTCGCTATGTACAATTTATTAACAAAATACATCTTCTCAAATATGAATATTTCAAAATCTTTAACACATGACCTACACAAAATCGTAAAACAAAAAAGTTTCATCTTCGTTCTACTTTTAGGGAAGGTTCATTGCCAAAAAAAAGTAAAATAGTCAAGTGAAGCCATCTTCATGAATCTTGCACCATTACACTCACCTCAGACATCAAAGTATTGCCTGATTTAAGATTCAATTTTGACAAGGATAGGAGAATTTAATACTTGTGACATGTCCAGGGCGTGGGTAGTGGTTATACACAGGACACACACAATCAGAAGACAGATAACGTGCATAAGCGCCCTCCAGTTTAGACACTGGACCCGATTCCCAAAGACACTAAAGAAAACTCAATAGTACACAGCTGTCCCACCACTGTATATAGATGTACTCTCCTTAAGGAGAGTTATGCCGTTTGCAAACTGCTCTTTCTAAAGGCATAGTGTTTCCCAACCGGGGTATGGAGACCCCTGGGGGTTTGCAAGCACATAGCAGGGGGTACTTTGTACCATTTCACATCAAAGGCAGGTGAAACTGAACAGTATCAATTTGAATATTAGTTTCAAAGGAAAAACTGTTTAAAAAGATATTTCGCAGTAAAAAAGTAAACAAAAGTTTAGTTGATCATGTAACCTTAAGGGGGTACTCGGAAGTATAAAGGCCCAAGGGGTACGGAAAACCAAAGTTGCGATTGGGAAACACTACACAACACTCTTTCCCACTAAATGGGTCAGACTGCCAAGGATTTAGGTACAGAAATTAAATAGAAAGGTTAACCTTTTTAAGGAGCAGTTTCTGTGGAGAAAATGTGTATTTAGTGGTGTTCACAGTTGGGGGTAGGTCTACTCTCTGGCCATCAAGATGAGCAATGAAAGGATGTAGAAAATTAGCAGGTGTTGCTAAGGCCAAGCTATCCTTCAACAAAAGAAGTAAATGAATGGGCACATCAGGTGTCCTTTTCACATTTGAAAGCACAAGCACATCTAAAAAGACGTGCGGTTCAGTGTAAAAGCTTATAAAGAATCAACACTTGCATAATTGTTTGGGTAATAATGAAAACGGACTGGGTCTCTGTCTGTTGAGCCCACTTACAAAGGGAGAAACACTAGGTACAGGGTCAGTGTAGCTAGAAAAATGATTTTAGGCGTTTAATGTGTGATGCAAGTAAAGCTTGCTGATCATGTTTCTCTTTTTCAAAAGCTTCTATGATCAGGGGATGGGGTTGCAAATCCAGTCGTTCACCAGAATCAAACATGAGAAAAAAATACATGTACCCATCTGTCTGCGTGGTTCCATGATTACTGTGTTCCAAAACAGCAGCTGATCTGAAATCTTATTTTGTAACATAAATACTCATGTTGTCCAACTTGAACAACATAGTTTTATAAAGGTCTGACACACACAGCTTCACAATTGATGATTATCATTTAGAAAACCATTTAGTTTTTTCTGTTGAACACAATATCCAAAGAACCAACCCTGGACACAAACGCGAACATTAACGTTGCACACAAAATAGATTGGCTCAACGTCTTCCCCATTGTTCATGACGTGTGTAAATTAAAGATTTGAACCCTATTAATCCATGGCTGTATTTATTGTTCCTCCTCTCGTAAACCTGACCGGAAGACCTCTCTGAACTAGGGAGACACTTGCTTCAAGGGTCACTGAAGCACAGGTGATTTGTCCCCATACAGTGCTGCCGCCACCACAACCACCCCAACCCACACATGGCTTTGGGAGATTTTGTAAGGACCACACAGACTTCACTGAGCAGTCCAGATTATCTCCACCCTGAGGACTGTGGGAAGCTGAGAGTAATGTGGGTTGGACTTTTGAAGGCCTCATTCAGACCAGAGCAGCACACACTGCCCTGGAGGATTCCCCGTCCAACGGTACACAGGGGCGAACACTGTTGTCAAGGACGAGCCTTTGGCTGCGGACACAGAGACAAACCAGGTCAAACAGAGTATGTCTAAAAGGTAAGTGTCAGGTTTAGACAGAAGCTGGCTATGCTAATACAGATACTGTTCCCATGCTTTTGGACACCTGTATTTTACATTGATGTCAATACAAGAAAGGTAAACATAATGACTTTATGGAGCTTCATTTCTCTTATTACAGTATGTGGATAAAGAATCCGTCGTCCTCTGCTGGTAGGAGTGGGAAGAGGAGTCCACACTGCTCCAGACCAGACCACTTCAGCACTGGGGTCTGGGGTGGTTTGCCGCCTAGACGGTTTGGGAAAAAGGGTAGGGGGAATATCACCACTGATTGGTCAGGCATTTGAGAGCCAGTAGTCAAGCTTGCATATTCAAAGTTATCTTTCTCTTCAAACATTTAAACCAGGCTCTATCATGACTTGTTCACAGAAACTATAGGCAATTTTGGCCATCTCTACACTTAACCTCCATGCCTCGTTTTGATGTGAAAACATTCAATTAAATAATATATTTTCCTCATATTTATGTCTGTAATCTGCTGCTCAAGTTTTCAATTGATGTCTCTAAATGTAGGCTACATAATTCCCTTTTTCACCCTGCTCTTTCACGACATGCAGCGGCTTTTCACCAGACCTACCGCTGCTGGTATATGCTTGGAAGAAACAGCTACATCCAAATTAAGTCCGCATGAGTTAACTGCCTATAGTTTGTAGCCTGAAGATGATCAGGAGGCACTAGGGCAGGGCATTTAGATTCATAATATAGCCGACCCCCTCCTGGAACCGCCACCTTAACGTGGTGGAGGGGTTTGAGCGCCCGAATGATCCTAGGAGCTCTGTTGTCGGGGTCTCCCATGACAAACTGGTCCTAGGTGACGGGTCAGACAAAGAGCGGTTCAGAAGCCCCTTATGAGAGGCCAACAGGCCCGGTTAGAACTACAGTATGAGGCCGTCCTCCCGTGGACCCACCACCTGCAGGAAGAGCCATAGGGGCTGGTGCAATGTGATTTGGGCAACTCCAACAGCTGCCCCCACGACCCGGCAACGGACAAGTGGAAGAAAATGGATGGATGGATGAATATAGCCGACAATTATTTAAAATTGTTACTGTGAAACTAATGATTATGATTAATTACATGCAAAGTGAGATATATACAGCCTTTATTTGTTTTCATTTTGATTATTATGGCTCAGCTTGTAAAAACCCCCAATTAAAAATCTCATAAAATTAGAATATTTTGAAAATGGACTGTAAGCCATAATCATCTAAATTATAACAAATAAAGGCTTGGCATATGTCACTTTGCACATCATAGTCTATAGCGTATATTAGATTCACATTTTAAATTGAATTACAGAAATAAATGAAATTTAGAACGATATTCTAATTTTCCGCCTTTCACCTGTAAGCCATGGAGTTTTCAAAAGTGTTTTAGTTTTATCATCCTCATGCCTTGTGTGCTGCTCTGATTGACAGCCATCTCTATGGAGCCTCAAAGGGAACGGGGCGGAGTTAATGTGTGTGTCTCCTCCCTCAGAATGAGAGAATGGCAGAGGATCAGACTGGGGGAAACTGTTTTAGTGGAAAACAGAGAAAACTCCATTGCGCATTCCGAAAACACAACCTTTGTAAAGCAGCAGAGATTGTCAGAAAGTCACAGGGTTCTCCATTTCAGTTGTTTAAACGTCTAAAACCCTCTGTATTTGTTCCCCTTTAACATTTCTTTACAGTCGTCTTGTCCCACCATGTTGCCTCAAAATTGCTAACCCACAAGCCACGTAGCTGCCCATACTGTAAGAACTGCATTACCTAGGACTCCCAAACATATGCAGAATTACACTACACACCGCGCCTCCACACATGTCTTGTCAACTCAATGTTTGTTTTGTAATGTCATATATGTTATATGTATGTAAACGCAAATAATAATAAATAAATAAATAAACGTCTAAAACCCAGCTAATTTGCCCGCATGCGATTTTACGATTTAGCCATTTTCCATATCGCCTGTTTTTAAAAGCATGAGTCAGTGTATAGCCACGCAGCGCCCACAGTCCAGGGGCTGGAGCAGGGCTGTTGTGGCGCTGAAATGCCCTCTTTGGTGCGATGTACAGTCATCGTTTATGGGAGCACAGGTTCGCCTACTCAGACCCTCTCACCCCCCTCCAAAATATCAGATCTGCACAATTCACATGGATGACCTTTCTCAAAATCAAAATAGTGATTTTCGGCAAAAGGTGACAGGTTTGTAGCCCTGCAGTCTGCACCATACTTATTTTAGTCTTACCAGGGCACAAAGTCTTTCTTACCTATATATTATACACTCAAGATAAACTGTACTGTGAAGCGTTGATCGATGATCTAGCACCCGGAGTTTCTCTAAAGCGGTGTGAACGTTCATTAGAAGCAAAGGAAGCCACCAGTGATAGCTCATTTTCCTCATCATACCAGTAAATAAAACAATAAATCATTGTTACACTAAAGTTACCTCACTGAACTCTAGTCCAGTTTTATAGGCCTCACACTAAAGAAATTCACAAAAGTGCCCACCTGATGAGAATTGTTGGGTAGCCCTGGAGTGCCTGGAATGCTCCGCCCATGCTTCCCATGGATGTTGTTAACTGCAGGCGATTTGGAGAGTTTAGGCCTGCCGGGCCCTGCTCCCCCACCGCCTCCGAGACCTCCACTGTTGACACTGCTGGATGCAGGAGAGCTCTTGCGCTTCTTTCCCTCCAGCCGCCCGTCTGCTGAGTGGTGGCTGAAGCTGGTGTGGTGTTCAGATGAGGATGACTGGTGATGGACAAATGGCCCGAGAGACAGAGTAGAGTCACTGCTGTTCATAACAACACTCATGCGCTTAATGGACTCTGCCGGGCTGCCCGAAGGGGGGCCTCTGGCAGGTGGTCCTGATGATCCGCCAGTCGAACCTCCAGAGGAGTCAGCCTTCAGGCTGAGGGAGTTGGTCCGCACAGTGGGGCCACAGTTGAGTCCCACACTATGAACACCGCTGTGAGAAGATGAAGATGAGGATGCAGAAGGTCCGAGTGAGCTGTGGTGGAAAGTGCTTCCTGAGCTGCCCACATTTGCACAGTTCTTTTTGAAAGAGGAGGAGTAGTTGGCATTAGCAGAGGATTCAGATGAGCCGTGGGATGAAGCTAAAAGAGAGCTGTTCTTCCTTTTTTTCCCAGAGCTTAAGTTAGTGCTACTACTGTTACTATTGGCTCCACTGCTACCCCCTCCTGTGGGGTTAGGGGTGACGGGGGCAGTAGAACCAGAAGGGATGTCTTTGGGCCTGAACGATGCTGACCTGGTAGTGTTGCTGCTGGATGAGCGGGACTTGAGCGAGCGGCCTGAGGCGAGGTGTGGCGTAGATGAGGAGGATGAATGGGCAGAAGGCAATTGCGGCGACGAAGACACTTGTCGGGCCTGCGTGGTGCCAAAGGCCGGGTGTTCAGCCCCGCCCTGAGGGGAGCTGCGGGCATTTAAGGTGGTCCCATAGGAGAGCACTGACTTCCCCTCGTAGGACTGGCTATAAGGGGACTGGGGCAAAGGGGCAGGGGGGCCCAGGAAGCCTGACGAGGGAGTGCTACTATGGTAGTTTGTGCTTGCCCGATGGGTAGGTGCAACAGAGGAGGAGTTCTCCAAGGCAAAGGGAATTTTCCTGAGAAGTGCAAGAATACCCCAGATGAAAATTCATTAAATACCAATAACCTACTACTTGTTATTACAAATACGCCATTTTAACACCGGGGTGCAAACTTACTTCCACATCTGAGAGTTAACATGCTTGTCCATCATTGTGGTTAGAGCACAACGCACCGTGTCCCACTGCCGGTTAAAGGAATAACAGCCTCTTCCATAGAGTCGGGTTCCAAAAGTACAAAACTAAAAAGGAAAAACTTATCTTTATGCTCTCCATTATTAAAATGCATGAAGACACGTAAATAAAGAGAAACTAAACAGTAATGAGTTACGCTTACAGCTGCTGGTCGAGGGTGATAGCCCGAATAGTGACAATCTATTTTGTCCACATTCTCCTCCCTGTCCTCATTTTCACCCTCATCACTGGAGGGTCGTGAAAACCCGTCTGGAGTAGTTTGTGGATGATGTGACACATCATGGACAACTGCAGGGTCCGTCCCCCCTCCATGACCACTGTTAAGTCTGAAAAGAACACAGGGAAATATTCAGTCATGCTCATAGTTAGCTGCATAATGATGAGATCAAATATTTGAAAAGCTTTATTCCGGCACTCACCGTGGAAGACCAGGGCTGCAGAACTTTTGTTTGCCGACAGATGAAGCCTTGGTGACCTCAACGATGGGACCGTTTCCATGAGCCACCTGATGGGGGTCATGTGTCGTGGGGGTGTGTGAGGCTGGGTGTGTTTCCCTGAGAGCGGCACTCGGCTGAGAATGAGGCTGATGGAGCTCCTTCTCTTTCTCTCGCTCCCGGTCTCTCTCTCTCGCTCTGCTCTTGTGCTCTGCCAGTAATGTGTCAAAGCGCTTCCTCCGTCCTGGCACTGCCCTCCGCTGGCTTAAGGAATGCGTCTAGCAGAGGCAGTGTAGCGTCGTTAGTACATATTGTCATACAGTAGCTTAAATGTACTCATTCTGGATTACCTTGCATGTAAGTGATCTTGTGCATGGTTTGCGAGCAGACAAATCCATAACTCCACAGTGCATATCCGGATTAAATTCACGCTCTTGAGGGATAAGAAAAGGTTATAGTATAATGAGTTACAATCCAATACAACATGAAGGAATAAAGACAAAAAACATAATATGTGTATGCATAAATTACGATTGTTTTTCCCAATATTGACTGATCTCAACTTTCGATTTTATATTCTGGTTTTAATAATAAAAACATTTATCGTGGCCTTTCCTGCACCAGTAAGAAAAAGATGATGTTAACGCTGTCCTGCAGCAAAGACAAAGAAAAGTTCAACACCTTTAAAAGGAGGATTAATGGTGCGTTCCATTTGTATTCGGAAGTCGGAATTTCCGACCTCCCAGTGGGAACTTTCAACTGGAAAAACAATTTTCCTAGTTCCGACACCTGGGAACAAATGGAACGCAGCATAACACCATGGGGGGGGCGATAACTGCACAGTGCATGTGTGTATAATATTTGTAGCGCATGTGTAGTAGTAAATTGGTCAATTGTAAACAAAATGTCTCAGTCCCTGTTCAAACGCTGTGTGTGGTAATCTCTGGTGAGTGAATTGTTTTGTCTTAGAGTCCCGTCGCCTTTTTATTGCTGTTCATGTCACAAAAAGTCTAGTACAGCTAGTTGATAAAACAGTGCACAGCGCGAATGGTAAAATTAGCGCGAGGGAGCCAAATTCATAGAGTTCAAGTCAAAAACACAGTAGAAAAGCTCTCCTCCTAATATCCAATGGATTCGATTGGAAAGCCGGTAACACTTGGCCAATCACAGCGCTCCTAGTGTAGCGACAGTACAATTTTGACAAACGCAATTGGCCAAAACTGTGGTCACAGACCTCCACAGACCGCCGTCTACGACCGACAGCACTGTCCACACCAAACACACGCATCCCGACCAGTGGTTTCGCTAGGGAGAATTTCTCTCCTTCATTTTGACGGGCAGGGTTATAAAAAATCCGTCATGGGCTATTTTTATCCTTCATGAATTAATCTCGCATCATAAGCAATTTTTAAAGACCCATTCACATAGCCTATATATAGGCTGCATATATTGTGTATGTTAGGAAAAATGTGAGATCGCTGGATAAATGGAGTTAAACTAAACATCTGAACAATTATGGAACCAGTGTTGTTTTCGTCAACGAAGACGATAACGATATGATTTCGTTGACGCCCCTTTTTTTAATGACGATAACGTAACGATGACGAGCTAAAAATAGCTCTTTGGGGACTAAAACCTGACGAGACGTTTATGAGTTTACGTCAACAAGACGAGACGAGACTAAAATGGGAGAAAGTGGTTCTTCAGATCGTTCACAACAGAGTTTATACGCGGAGCGGGAGAACACACTGGTAAACGTGACACAGAGCGGCGCCGCAGCTCTCATGATGCGGCCGGGCAGCGGCGCCTCTTTCTCTCTCTCTCTGTCCCTCTCTCCCCGTGGCGTGCAGTGAGTGCACTGCTAGCGTACATCCTCCACGGAGCGCGTCTGACATCGATGTCACAGGGACATCGACCTCAGGACAGTTTTAAATACCGTAGCGTATGAACGCAGAACGCATGTTGAGGTAGGCTACACGTATGTGCAGACAGCGCTGTTTATAAAACCAAAAGTGGCGATCGAGGACAAGGAGAGCGGGCGCTTTTGGAAAAGTCCTGTTCACAAAGACACTTCTACTAGTGCCTATTGTGGTGTAATCTGTTTGTCAAAAGCTATAAAGCCAATAGATAACTATTATTTATCCCAATTTCCAATAGTTATCTAAATTAATTATAACTTTTTATAATGAAACTGACGAAAACTTGACTAAAACCTTTTAAATGTTCGTCTGACTAAAATGTGACTAAATCTATAAGCATTTTCGTCCAAAAGACTAAAACTAAAAGGGCTGCCAAAAACAACACTGTATGGAACACAAATTTTGTTTAAGAAACAGCAGGTGAACGGGACAATAATTTACCAGTTCGCATCACTGCACTACGCGCACAGAAACACACGCAGGAGGGAGAGAAATAGACGAGCTCGTCCTGAGACTTACGTGAGTTAAAGTTAAAGAGTGACTCCAGATGAGAAGGATATTATTAGCCTTTAACTGCATTTGCATCGTGGTTTTCTTCCCCGTGTTGTTAGCGCCCAGAAAGTTAGCTAGCTAGGCAGTGATACAAGTGAAACAGTGAAGCTGCTTTGAGAGTGAGAGCCCCGCGCGCTTTGAAAAACAGCAGCACTGCGTCTTAATTTTAATCACGGCTTGATTTTCAATCCTTCAAAATATAGAATGGCCTTTGAAATTTTCCGTCAAAGCTTAAAATATTCCGTAAATAATGGAGAATTTTCGGTCAATGTAACCTCTGATCCCGACCTTGGCCAAAGCCTACCAGACCACCCCCGACTGGTGATTATTGCGTTGGTGTGAAAGGGCCTTAAGCCTCACAACATCCCCCTCTCACCCCTCACCTGCACCCGCACCACGCAAACACAAACCTCTGCAAAAGAGCCGCAAAGTGGAAATGTTTTAAGAGTGTCAGAAGCAGGCAGCGATAGTCATGCCGTGTTCAGACCGCACGCCTCTCGGGCGTCAAAATCACGCCCAAAGCCCGTAGTTGGACACTTGTGCTTACTGAAGTCAGACGCTTGTCACAAATGTCACCGAGCGTCAAGACGCCCTGGCCACGCGTCAGCTCAGAGTGCGTTCGTAGCCATCTTGGAAGCAGCTCTTGCCTGAAAACTACAGTTGTTTGGAGGCTAACTAGTCTCCCTCTTTGCTCCTGCCATGTCCTATGGATCTTTAACTATGCCCTCATGGTCTACGCAGACTCTCCCCAGTATTTAAGCTCATATCCAGGCCATACGGTTGAAGGGACATTGGTGGCAAGTGGCTATAAGCTAGGTTAGCCCGGTTAGCTTGTTACAATCGCCTACAGCTCATTGTGACCATCATATAAAAGGCTGTTCTGTGTAGTTAAGGGCTTTATTGACGTTATTAGTGCATAATACTTTTTCATGGGGTCAATGCTGCTAAGCGGCTAGCATAGAATAATTATTTCTATGCGCAGCTAGCTCGAGGAGAAAACAGATCGACTACTGCCCATTATAGATAAAATGTGAGCAATAAACTTAAAAATCAACAAGCCTGGCTCAGTGTGTGATCATTGTTACACGGTTGCTTTATGTAGATGGGGCTCAACAGACTTTATTCGTGCATATTTCTCGTTTTCACATCGATTGGCTTGTAGCAGGTTTGGGAATGCTCTGTGCATCATCAAGGCCCAAACACATTCCCAGCGCAGATCCAGCCACTCAAATAAGTCAATAAATATTGTCTCCGCTTTTAATCCTGGGTGTTTAGGTAAATGAAACACTGATGCGTGTCTTTGTAAAAGTCCCAGAGCTGCTGTAGCCCCGGTTCACAACAGGATAATCCTCCATGACTTGTTTACATCTGCGGGCCGGCAGAGGATCTGCCCCAGACCGACGGTTGCTCAGCTACAACATACGTCACTGTTGGAGAAAGCTCCTGAATGGTCGACGCTCGCGAATTTCTCCAAAAGGTTCAACATTTCCAGCTCTAGCGTCGGCCGCCCTGGAGGCGCGTCAAAAGCTTCCCACGTGCAAAAATCTTCAAAATGAACCACACAGGAGGCGCGTGCGGCACTGCGGGACCTCTTGACGCTCCCCGAGGCGCGTCCTCCATGTATTTTAAATGTAAACCTGATGCTTTGGAGGCTTTTGGTCTGAACACAGCATTAGCAAGCAGTCTGTGCGCGGTGCGGAGCCCTCACAAAACCACGACAGCTCCAGCCTCAGAAATCCATCCAATACAAATAAAACGAGTTTTCCTCTTTGTATTGTCTGCGTGCACCAATAACCCCCGTGATTCTCTGACAGCTCCTCGCATGTCACCCATTGGACAAATTAGCGCGAGTTTGTAGCTGATTTTATTCTTAAAATTTACCAGCACCTCTTCCCTGTGCTTGATCAGAGTGGTGCTTTGCGTTCAGAGGGGACGATGGTTCTTGAGATAAGTTTGTTGTATGACCCAATTTTGTTAAAACGATCCATTGGCAGTTGTTACACTTTAAACAAGTGAGCGCTTCTGCTGTTGCCCGTTCCACATGTTTTTTTCTCCGAAAGGATTGGCCAATCCTGACGATTAAAACACACGTGATTATTAAGATCTACCTCTATTAAAATTACAATTAGATTTAAATTTAAACCAGCCCTTGCATGAATTATATGGCCCTGAAACGGCTGCCGGAGGATCTCAGGACTGCAGAGAACATTCATGTATTTAAGAGCAGGCTCAAGACCCACCTTTTTAGCGTAGCTTTTATCTATTTATCTAGTCCTAATAATATTTATTTAATATATATACACACACATACATATACACACACACAAGGTATCTGCAGGGGTGGACAAGTCAAATTTAAGACTTTTTAAGACCACAAAATCTCAAAAATAAGACTATTTTTATAGTAATAGAATATAAAGAAAATCATAGTCACAAGTTATGATTTTCACAGTTATCATCCAATTGTGATAACGGATATCACAGTAGGATGTAAAAACTTAACTGAAATTTTCCAATTAGGCATTTTAACATGCAAACCATTCAAGTTTAAACAACCCTAACCCATAATAAAATAGAGCAGCGCAATCATACTCTATTTGTGTGGCCTAGGGGTGTCACAATTTAAATTTAGTCACCATTATTGTGAGAGAAAATATAATATTTTTAAGGCCTTAAATTTCGTTTCTTGAATTTTAGACTTTTTAAGACCCCACGGTGTGCGCGCGCACGCGTGTGTGGATTAGGGCTGCACGATTAACCTTTATCGCATCGATATTGAGGTTTTAACTCCTGCGATAACCTAACCTCAGGAGGCTGAGGTTTTTTTCCTGCCCATGACATTTGATTGACAAACTTATTAGCCAATCAAAATGGTTGAATCTCGCGTTCCTGCCTTGGTGGCCAATCAGAAATGGCAATGGAAACAAGCTTGTATGCAGTACACCGGCTTTCTCTGTCAGCAGCAAAGCAGCTAACACACACGACATGGATGCGCACGGACGGCACTTCTCAGAACCGTGCGTAATCTTTCTTCATCCCGTTTGTCAATATGTAGCTATTGTAAAACGCGCAGGATTTCACACATGGCTGGGGCATTAGCGCGGTCTCCGCAGCCATGCTCGCGGATCGGGTCATAAATTCTCCTTTGATGGCGGGTTTGGTTGTGGCGGGTCGACCAATCTCGGCCTGCTGCTGCGCGCCGCCGCTCACCGCCGCCGTACATGCGTCCACTGTATTCAGCCACGACTCATTCTACCATCTTTACAGCAGGTGTTTGACGTCAATATGCGGCGGATTTTCATAGAATAAGCAGCGTTTTGTTGCTTGTGATCCAGAGAACGCTTTTGTGGAACGACATGTGCGTCTGTGCACGAGTTTGCGTTACATAACATCCAAAGCTTACAGAGTCTGCCCTCAAAGTGCTCATGCCCTTCCCAATACCTGTTAAGTTAGGTTTTCCAGTGTGAGACTGACATTCTCCCTCTTTAGAGCCAGACATTCAGAAACCGATGTGTGATAAGCAGCACCACTCGTCTCAACATTCACGTTGAGTTTTTGATGGAAATCTCGAAATGTAAAATCCACAGATTAGTTTTGTAATGTATAGTTCTTGTTTCATGTGTAAAATCCCAGTAGTTTCAGTAATTTTGGACATTAAGGGGAACATTTAATAATCACGAAGCATCGAATCAGCATCGAACAATCTCGAACAATCTCATTACCTTAATCACTATGTATGTAGTTTATTTAACCCTTTGTTTCATAAAAGTAACAAAATATTTTATTCATAATTTTACGCACTTAAAAGTATTGAACAGAAAAATCGAAAATCGCATCGCAATCGCAATATTTGTCAGAAAAACCGCAATTAGGTTTTTTCTCAAAATCGTGCAGCTGTAGTGTGGATATATATATGATGCGGGGCGTATTGTTTTAAATGGTATAATCTGTCTGTAAAGCACTTTGTGATACCTTTCGGTATGAAAAGCGCTTTATATAAATAAAATTTGATTGATTGATACAAAATAATGAAAACGTTTGCACTGTACTTAAATTGCTGACCTGTCACTTTCTTGTTGAAGTGGCGTCGGCTACTGGCACTGCAGGAGTCCTGCTTCTTGTCAGAGAGGACCGTGAGGTGACCTTTGCCATTGGGTATCTGACCCGGGGCTGGTAATGGAGGCTTTGGTATGGAGGGACAGTTAAGGCCTGGTTTCAGGGCTGATGAGGAGGTGGTGGTGATGGGAGTAGTGTTGGAGCTCACAGTGGTGCTAGAGGAAGATGCTGAGGAAGATGAGGCGGTAGTGGGAGCAGAGAGGGTCGGCACCAGCTTAGCTGAGGAGTCCACATTCAGATGCATCTTCTCCACCTTGACAGCCGGAGTGAGGCTGGAAGAGAAGGTTAGAGATATGAAGAAGGCAGCAAGGAGGAAGCCGAGAGTTAGAAACAATGAACCAGTGACAAAGCCATGGCAGGACAAAGATGTGCATGTGTGAATGGGGCTGGAGGACAAAAACACACGTGATATGATTCACCAAGTAATCTGTTTGAAATGCTGTATTAAAGCACCCAAAAACAAAACCATTTTTTTAAATTTAATAGTAATTTCAATGCTACTGTAAAAATGGCCGTGTGGTAGAAGTATTGTGAAAAAAGATGGTAAAAGCTCTTCCTCAAATATATTTATTTGTTTAGTTTATTGGACAAGATAAATCTTTTCCCCTAGCACCTCCAGTCATGTTATACAGCGCAATAAATAAGAAATATAGCAATAAAAATACGTTAGTAATAATAAATAGAATGGGGTCTGTGTGGTCCTGGCCCAGGAATAAAATCTAAACATATATCCAAAACATAACAGAGATTGAAACTCACATTTTATCTGGCTGCAGTGCCCTCGGGTAAAAGGGGGGTCTTCTTGGAATGGCCGGCAGCTTCTCTTTGGGTGGTTTAAGCAGTTTGGAATTGGAGGAGGCCGATGAGGCAGAAAGGTTGGATCCAGTAGAGGAGGGTCGACTATGAATCCCACCACTGACCACTCCAGTGGTCGATCCCGAGCCGAGCCCAGGCCCAAAACCACTACCACTGCTGCGGTTCCTTCCTGACACTGGGAAGGGTGATGTGGTCCCAAGTTTGCTGGCAGAACTGTGTCTTCTCTCTGGTGTAAGACAGTAGATGTCCTCATTAATAAAGAACACATAATCAGTACGGGAAAGACAAGACAGACACTATAACAATCACCACATTTTATTTTATCTTCACAGCCGAGAATAAATATGCAGCATTTGCTATTCCTGCAAACTGAGCTTGAAATAGAAACAGCCAACAGGTCAGGAGTTTGATTTCCTGCCTATGCTTTTTAGAACAGCTTCTGATAAAAGGCTGTGTGAAAGCAGAAAGAGTTAGAATACAAAAAGAAAAACGTTCATTTCAAAACAGATTTTCAAAAGACCAAAAATCTATTTCAGTAACAGTAATAAAGATCATTTACAATGTCTCTAATATAATCTTATATCCACATAACAGTTACTTTATCAACACAATCCTACATTTATTTAAAGGTTTGTCAGTCACATGGCACAAGAAATGTGTCAAATATCATACTGTTCAAGATAGTCAGTGGTGCTAACCGTAGTGTGCTTGAAAGGCTTGGGGCTTCACTACGTCCTTGCAGTGGCTGCACATTACCAGGTAGAAGTCATCCTGTGCGGGACACTGGCCAAAAATGGGCATGTCTGCAAATAGATAAATGGAGCATACATGAAGTTTAAACCATTATCTTGCCTGAGGGTTTGTTTAATACTGAAATTCAACATTAAGTCCACTCAATCAAGACGGCTGGATCTTCTCAACTTAAAGCTGATGTTTCATGGCGATCCAAGCCACTTCCTCAATTGATCGGACATGTTAAGCTCAACGCACACCAGAACGCAGCGCGCTGCGGCACGTCCTGACGCGCGTCCATGTGGGATTTCAACACACACCGGAGCACGCCGCGTCACGGGACTTTACACACGTGATTTATACATTTATCATAAATAAAAGACGACGCGTATGTCCGTGTTGCAGAGAGAGAGCAAACCTGGCTATTTTTTGTAGGTTAATAGCGAGTTGGCGACAAACACAAGTTTAACATACTTCCCCTGATGCATGAGCCCTGACGATGGTTTCTCTGTCTCCGCGGCTTCTCTCGTCCCTCCAAACAAAGTTCACGGCGGTTTCCCTGTCTGTTACTGACCAGACCCGCCTCTGTGTCTCTGCAGGAGGTTAAAAGCCTGTGTTTTCCTCCGCAGCGCCGCGTCTGGATTCAACAAATCTGAATCGTGGCGCGTCGTCCAGCCACACGTCACTGCAACCTCGGTGTGCGTTCTCTCATAGAAAAAAAGGAGGCCGTGTGCGTTGGGCTTTAGTCCACCTGGATTTTAGATTCCCGTATCCTCCTTTACGCTGGCTGGAAATGCTAGAGACTTTAGACCTCTTATCCAAAGATGACACCAATAAGCATTAGCATTAAATGAAACCACAGGGCCAAAATAACTGCGCATACTGCAAAATAACACATAAATAAATTGACAGATGCTCTAAATTAAGATGCAAGTGCTCACAACAACAAGAAGCGGCTATCCATTTTAACACACTCAACCGAGCAGCAAGGGTTCTCCAGTCGTCACTCGACCACTACTTAGGGAACTAGGGCCCTTATCCTTAAGCACCATAAAAGGCAAGTTGAGTAGCCTTGTGTACAAAATGCTCAGTATAAATAAAGTTGCCTTGCCTAAAAGGATATACCATGAAAGCTTCCTTTCAAGGATAGTAGAAGCTGTCTAGTGCAGATAAACAACTTAATTGCTGTCAATATATCAATTGTTAAGAGTCACTATATCAAAACCTAAACAAGTCTGGAGTTTTTTTTAATGAAATGTTTAATATGGAAAATAGCTATTAGTACAGCCTTAGGAGGTCAGAGGCGAAACGTCACACTGAACATTAAAAAGCCCAAAACAGATAATGGATTAAAGTTTGCTAATTTAATGCATGGGCCTACAATTTAACGCAAACTAAGTAATATTAAATAACGCCCTCCTTTTGCTGATTTAACTAAAACGAGAATAATACGCCAGCGAGATGAGCTTTCCTGTTATAGGCTGGTCAGGCTCAATCAGGAAGGGGAGGGAGCTTGATCGCTTACATTTTAAATGTCTCTCTCTCTCCATCTTCATTTAGGTCCAATCAGGAGGGGCCGAGGGGTGGGGGGACTGATTGTTGTTGTTCAAGTTTCTGTCTCTCCTCATTTGCTATCTTACAGCGTATTACTTTAAGAACTTTTTCGGACAATAAAAAACTGTACAACTGAAAGCTTGTAAAAACAATATGGAAAGTTGAAAGTCCTTGCAGACTAACGTAAAAAATATCTAATGTTACACTCATTTTAAAAGGATCTGTATCATGCTATTTTAGCCATTCCAAAGTGAAGTATAGGCATTTACATGATATATTGTACCTCTATCACTATGGAGCACTAATTTTTATGATAAATATACGTATTTTCTGGAGGTATTTTGCCAACCCGGAAGACAAAACGCTTGGATTCAGTTAACTCCGCCCCCTCTCTCCGCTCATACAACTTTAGCTGTAGTAGAAATATATACATCACAGCAAAAAGTGAAGTTACTTCATGATGCAGTTATAAGGAGTTGACATGTGCGACACAGCTTCATAAATGGCTAACACACACGCTAACACGCGTTTTGATTGACTCACCACTCTGATGTTTCCATTATGGGACTCGCGTTGGTTATAAAAGTTAATCCACTTTGGTTCAGGCCAAGGTTCACCAAACATCCATCAGTGACAGTCACAGACAAACTATTTTGGCTGATAGTCGTTGAATCCCGGAGGGAAATTCCAACTTCTGGCGAGTGGCCTCTGCTTTAGGAAGGTTGAATAAAGTCCTGTCCTCGCAGCCAAACGCGCTTTTCTCCGTGACATTATCGTTAGGTAAGAAAAAAGAACAGGTGTCCAGACTCCAGAGTAGGTTAGTTTAGTTTAGTTTATTTATTTGTTTGAGCAGTTAACCTGCTCAAAGGGAGTGGGCTGAAGCCAAAGGCTTATAAGCGCCCACCCCAGGTTAGAAAAAGCTCCTTCACAACTTTCGGTTGTGACACGACATCTGTTTAGACGCTCAGGGGGTGCGTTTGTTTTCTCTGCAGGGGTAGCGTCAGGCCCTTCCTCTTTTTATCATTTCTTTCTTACGACAGAAATAATGAAAAAAGCTGTTTTACAAATTAAAATCAGGCCGTAAGGCATTACATAACAGACGTCGAGCACTTCCGTTCCGCTGTGACGACACAACAGAACATGTCAGTCGTTTTCCAGGAGAGGGCGGAGCAGCTGCTCAGAGAGCAGGATTCAGGAGGATTACTGAGAACTGCGTGAATGAAGCCAAAAACCGCTCTGTGGGTGTTTTTGATAAGGAAATAGCATAACTACATGGTTAAAAGCTCTAAAAAGTAGATTTTTGCATGATGTAGCTCCTTTAAATCATTTGCTGATTTTATTTCCTTCAGTATTTATTATTATTCTTTTTAGTATTTTCCTTTAAGACAAAAAGTCCAAACCCAAAGAGTCAAGGCACATTTCCTTGCCCAGACCAGAAGCAAGGTCAAATAAACTCATTCTCAAACTGGTGGGGGTGTTCACTTGGAGCGTTCCCCTGTTTGCAGTCCAGCTAGAACTAGTTATTCTGCTTTGAGTGAACTGGCACTGAATCTATGGCTAGATTTGGCCCATGTTTAAAAGTGGTCAAATTATATTTTCAATCTTGTTTTACTCCGGGTTCGAGAAAAGGGATAAAAAGCATTGGTGCGGAAGAAAGACAAATACATTGTGGGAAAAGGACAGAGAGAACTAGAGCAGCAAAGCACAGTGAGGCCTAGGCAGACAAAGAGTGAAAAACAGACCAACGCTGAAGGAGCATCAGACAGAAGCAGAATAAGAGCCCAGTTAATTTCAGCATCCTCACCCATGGCAGTGATGAATGACCTAGGAGGAGTAGTCGCAGCTCTAGCCCAGTCTGACCACGGCGCAAACTGAAGGCCATTGACCAGCAAACAACAACATTTCCCAGCAATTTTTACCATACCATGACTAATTCCGATAGAACAATTAGTTATCATATAAACAATTAATCACTTACACCAAACGAGTTTCACCGTGGACGCAACTATTGTGTGATAGAACGACAGTAACACCGTCAAATAAATCTGTTGGTGAGTCATGACAGAGGTGTAGTCATCCACTTGTTATAACCCCAATAGACACACACAGCCCATAGGAGTATTACAGTCAGAGCACACACACGTCCATGAACAGCATGTGCTGATCAGCCCCCATGGCACAAACAAGAGTCAGACAGACGCATGACATGATCAAGCCATGTTTCGAGCTCCCAACTCATCCCACAGACCTGAATTTCAATCATTCTGTCGCCATAAGAAACACATCAACAGAACAAGTGCCTGCAGAGTGGAAAAATAGACTTAATAAAATACATTTCCTCAACGTGCCAACTTCTGTCAATTTAGCAATTTAGCTTTCTTTGGAGATGGACAGGTCACATTATTGACTTGGGATGCAACAATTCACTTTAGTCATGATTCGATATGCATTTCGATATGAAGGTCACGATTATATTTAGGGGTGTTAACAGTCCAGCTATCTCACGGTGCATCACAGTACAGTGCGATTTAAATATTAAGTTGTTTTTTTAAATATAATTGCTTAAATGTTCATTATTAGGCAGTGTTTATAATCTCCGAATACAATTGGCAATGCTAACTTTTCAAAGCTGCTTTATGAGAAAATGAGAAAACAAAATGGAAAACAAAACCGTAGCGTTATAAAGTAAAAAAAAGTGTATGTCAAGTGTTGGTTTCGCTTTCGCGGCTAAAACACGCACAGAGCAGCGCATTTGATTTGAGACTCGTGTTTGGGCTGGTCTTGGACAACTTTATGCCTGTACTTTAATGGAAACAAAGCTTTGTTTAGATTATGACCAGGATTGGTTTTTACGCCTTTGTCGGCGCCTCTGACAAAGGCACTGGATCCATCATTCACCGAAGCCTGCTCATCTGCAGAAGAAACCATTACAAAGCCACACTTATGCCATGTGTTTTTGGAGAATGTAACTTTGCAAGTCTTGAGTGTCTGCACCTTCAGTTTAGCGGTAAGTGATGACACTAGGGGTGTAACGATTCATCTATTAAATCGATGCTTTTAATTAATAATGATCGATTTGTATCGATATATTGGAGAAAAACATTAAATCAAAATACAATTACATTATTTTCGCTTAAAATATTGGACTAAATGTTACTTTATTGAACTTTTAGCGCGTTTTTTGGTGACATTTGCGTCCTCATCGAGCGCCTGCAGCGGCCAGTGGGAGCAGGGGAATTACGTCAGGACAGGAGCAACAATAACAGAAGCACGCTGTTAGCGCGTTCATCGAAGACGTGTTTATTTTTGCAAGAAAGATGATGATCATCAGACTACGGGTCGCTGGTGGTAGACTGTATAAATGCCAAGGGAAATATAACGGCAGCCTGACAATCATACATTTACAAGAGCCTCCACATCGGCAGCATCCAAGGAAAGAAGAGCAGCGAAAAGCTACTCACAGCAGCCAGGTGAGAGAAAAAGTTCTGTTTCGGATGAGTTGTTCGGATAGATGTTACATTGCAAGACGTGGTGATTGTAAAATTAACGAGCCTGCACGGGCCTGGGCCGTATGGGTCAAAGTTTGAAGTCTGGCGTAGCATTTCAGGCTACGGATGAACTGGTGGCGCTCGCTAACTATGTTTGAGAGAAACTCGTCGAAAGTAAATCGCAGTCTGTTGATAGCTGGGTATTGTTCCTTTTGGCTCTGGCAATGCGCTGCTAGTGTTGTATTTTGTTGGCATTGCTGTTAACAGAGGTTGTAGAGAGAGGATGAGGCGCTCTGCATTCAGAGTCCAAAATATAGACACTACAGTGTCTGTGTGTGAGACCTAACGGTCAAAATCGTGCAGTGTACACCCGGGTAACTTTGTTAAGTAACTTGTAATGTGACAGCGGCCCTTTATTTTTCCTGTCCCACTCACTGAAAAGCTGTATAAGCTGTATTTGTGGGCTTCACTCAAGAAGATGTAAAGCCAAAAGAGGAGAGGTCTTAAGGTTAAAGGTATCCCACCAGCACTGGCTCTAACTGAAAATAAACTGGAGAAAAAGATTATGCTGTAACTAAAAATATATGCAGCTCTTTATCTAAGCTGTTTATTGTACTTTTGTGAGTGCATTTTGTCCACTGTTGTTTGAATCAAAAATCAGCAAATCTGAAGTGAATGTTTAAATAAAATCCAGTGCAAATGCCTTCTGTTGTATTTATGTTCAGTTACTTGTAATAATTATTGCTTAATTTGCTGAAAATCCAATGTTAAAAGTATCAAAAATCCATTGTATCGATTGAATCGTATCGGTCCAAAATAAATAAATAAATAAATGATATATCGTTTTACATCGAATTGTTTGGCCTCAAATCGATACGTATCGGTCAAAAAACTTATCGTTACACCCCTAGATGACACACATACGCTTTGGGTGCACGAATACACACGACACGCGCCGCGGAGCTTATAAATTAAAACATAGGCTAAAACTTACACCGTCACTGTAGTATTATGCAAATTGATTTTAGCACTACAGTGCATATATATATATATATATATATATATATAAAATATATACATATAGCTCAGTTGATAAATTAACGGCAACAATTTAATTTCAATGATTCAAATACAACCTCTGGTTTAAGACCCATTACAAGACAAAATGTATTACTATTGTATAAAGTAATGTGGGATAGAGGTTATAAATTGAGTTGCATTTTGAGAGATGAACTTTAGTATAAAAGGTAGACATTAAGGTAAATTTTATGACAATTATAATTTTGGTCTAATACTAGCTTTTTAATTGATAAAGTTGGAATGGGACACAACTTTAACTATTTTGAAGGCTGCAGAAAACATCTATTTCATAGGCTAATAGGTTAATGTGATATAGAGTGATAGAGGATTGGGATTTGCCCACAATGAACAAGATTACTCCGGCATAACGACACACACGATAAGTGTTGGAATTCTGTGTCTTTTAATGTGTGAAAACCTAGAGAAACAGCACACATACACAATTTGCCCTGAAAAAAAAACCACACTCACCTTCTCGGCACAAACGCATGGCTTCGCGATTTTTCCCGAAGTCTTTAAAACTTTCCTCCAATTCAGCACCTGAAAACAAGGCGATTGGAAAAACACAAATAAATAGTTGCACTTGCTTGCCTGCCCATGCTATTGCTACCAGTAGGGTGTCTTCGTATTCCACCAAAACTGCATGCAATCGGCCAAAAAAGACAGACAACACTAGCAAGTGTCGCGCTCGGTGTCGCTACCACAAGCTCAATCGGGGCGGTACGGGACTCACCGTCGTTGCTGGGGAGTTTGACGGCGTCGACCCAGTTGCTCCAAGGCTGTCCCAGCATTATTTCTGGGCTAGGCAGGGATCTCCGCTCCGCAACAGTCGCCATTGCTGTGGAGCCTTCTCCCCGCTGGATCTGCTGCTGCTTCAGCTGCTGCCTGGCCGCTCGGCGCAGCTCCCCCTGACGTCATCCTCGGCCCTTTCCGACATTCTTTCCGCTACAATGTAACAACACGGGAGTCAGCTTTACTCGCGTTCGGGATAGGACGACTTTTTTTTTTCACTGATTGACGCGACCAACCGCGTGTCGTTTGTGTCGTGCCCGCCCCTTCAACCAAAACACAACCTGCACGCAACAAGTAGACTTTATAAAAGGCTGAATAATTCAATACTCCAAACTCATCTGGGAGGTCACAGCGCAACAAACCAGCACGGCTTTGTCCAATAATAGCCTTGGAAATTGGTCCAATAAATTAAAAAGTTTTAAATTTCTCATTTGCAAAATACTGATTCATTGCAATGCATTTTTTTTTAAAGGAGCAAAGCATTTTTTACATTAGCCCTTTAAGATTGAAAACACAACTTTGTAGAAAGGTAGCTCCTTGACCTTCACTTTTACATCATTTCACCAAAATTAAGTTTTTTAGACCTAAATATGTATTCATTCAAAGACAGATACAGCAAACATAGATGATACTTCTGAGTAGACAACACCACTCACTATGGCTTTTAACATGTTAAAACAAATGTTGTGCAATAAAGCCACACCGTGTAACATGTTACCTAATACATACACTAAATACACGTAACATTTTTGAATTGGAGATATTTTTATCGTTGAAAAAAAAAAAAATTAACAATCATGTCTTTACTGTGAACCTGGCAGGAGTCAGATTGATAGTTCAGTCAGTGTCAATAACATTAGCACCGATATTAATATAGGATCACTCCAACTTGAATCGTTCGGGGAGAGGACGCACTTTTAGAGTAGAATTTGCTATACTGGTTGGATCAAGCACATTCCAAATCCATTAAATATTTGAAAATGTTGTGTGTTTGTGAGTATGTAGCAGTGTACCTCTTGTTTTCTCCATCATTGTCACGTTGTTACTCAGTATCAATTTGGCCCAAACCGCTTTTGGTTCCATAGACCCATTTCATGTGACGTATGCATACTAAATCAGGCATGCGCGCACAGGCCCGGTGCAAAACAAAAACTATATTGTAGCAGCACCGCCACGCGACTGACAAGCTTTTGTTTTCGTATAAAAACAACACAATGCCTAGGGCTGGGCGATATGGACCAAAAGTCATATCCTGATATATTTTGGTTGAATATCGATATACGATATATATCCCGATATTTTTTCCCGCAAAGTCAGAGCTGTGACATGAAATGTTAAGTCAAAAAGCCAAATACGAGTAGTTATCTTGAAAACTCACTATAAATGTAAACATAAACACTGTATAACAAAGCTCTGTAAGGTGCACATTTAAATAAAAAAACATCTTAATAAAAATAGCCTAGAAAATAAAATAGGGCAGCATTTATATATAAAGAGATAACAAAATAAAGTGCTCAGTTTAAGAATAAGATACACTTTTTTTTTAAATCCTTGAGATTACCCGTTTCTTTTTGTTAACTTAATAGCTTATCTGAATTTGAAATATCCCGATATACACGATATGGTCTAATTCCATATCTCATTTAAAAACATATCGATATATCTTAAATATCGATATATCGCCCAGCCCTAACAATGCCATCGTATCGCGTTGTTGATTGCACAAATAAAAGTGCCAACAATTTTACATTTCATAACATATAGGCACACCTTTTTCAGAAGAATAGACAAGACTTATGGTTGCGCGAGTCAAACGAGTATTTGTCAGTGAATCCTTTGCTCCTGACACAATGTTTTTAACATGATGCTAGTGACTGTCCATCAGTAACTAACAGCCTGCCATATAATCTTGAACTATTTTTTTTAGATAAGAGACCGCTACCAACTCATAACGGGAAGAACAGCGCCTCCTGAGGATTCACTCAGAAGTCACATGTCGCTTGCGCACATATAACCCATTTTAACTAAAAGCTTTAAATTGCTTCAGTCTTCATCCACGTTCATTCTTTCTTTACCGACTGCAAAAATATTATTTTACTGTATAATCCAAGATGTTGTGGCAACAAGCCGCAACAAGAAAAATATGTTTTTTTCTAAATCTCCGGAAAACTATGGATTCAGTATTTGTAATCACATCCGCTCTCACGACAAACACACAGCCTGATGGCACTTGAAAGGTCAAACTTTTTTATGAGATGGCGGGCCAATTATTTTTTAAACGTTTGTGTGCCCATTCCATCCCCACTGACCACCAGATGAACCTGATGAAATTGCAGTAGGGCCTTATCTCCTGTGACACAGAGATGTCCATATTATAATGAGACTAATCACATAATCATTAAAAGGGACAATACGGAGTTTAAAAATGTTACATATATGTATTTTCCTCCCCCTACATGTTCCAGCCATGTGCTAATGTGTAGAATGAACACAGACCTGTTCACCTCTAAAATCCTGCACTTTCACTCAAACAGGTGTTAATTTGGGGCCGAAGTGCCATCATGCACAAGCTTAATACAGAGACTGCAGTTAGACGTAAGACCTAAGGTGGCAGTAGTGATTATGCAATGACTAAGTTGCATCCAGTGCCTTTAACATTTACAATCTATTAAACAAAAATACATTTACATTTCTCCTAAGCAGGGTTTGGGCGAAAATAACCTTGGGCCTGACTCCTGGATTCAAAAGCCTTTTGTGATTAGCAATTTTGGTCTATGACTTATCTATTACATATAAATAAGCACACCCTTTATTGTGTGTGCACATATCACAGTCATACTTGGCCATATTTAAGAAGCAGCAATCAAAACTCAGTGAAGCAGAGGTGTGTAGAGTAGCCAAAAAATTTACTCAAAATTACTTTAACTCAAGTTGGAGCAGTGAGTGACCCAGATCATTACTAAATGAAACATTTTATATCAATAAAAAATACTACTGATAATGTTTTAAATAACTAGCAGGCCTATTTTGGAATTCAATTTGAAAATTTGTTAAAAGAAACAAATATAATAATATGATTCTAAATTATAACTAAATTAATTGAAATTTAAATCAATTTAACGACAAATCATTTCCAAAAGACAACATTAAGCTTTTACCACTTGCAGATTTACTCAAGGTGAAAAGAGTCACAATTTCACGGGTGCGACTAAATATTTTTCCTTTGTTGCACCAGAGACCCTGCAGGAACGTCGTCACACCTCCTTTACGAGCCAAATCATGTCAGAGAAAGCACTAAAAAAGGCAGAGACGGTCTCCTCTCACCTCTGTGCAAACTGCCCTGAGCTAAGATCAAGCTGGTGATGCACTCTAAAAGTGCTTTCCGGGGCTCAGGAGCAAAGCTCACTGTCCACACTTCAGTTTCATGATTTTAGCAGAGTTTTCTTTATTAGCACAAGTTGTTTAGAAAGATAAATTTTAGGACTGGGACAAAATATCGGATCGAAATACTTTGTGCTGCAATATCAAGTATTGCAATACTTTTAAATCTATAGGCAACACCACGTTATGGAACAAGGATGTTCAAGCTTTTTCATCATGGGCCGCACAGTGAAGTGTACATGTAGTGGAGGACCACAAACGAGCATGCATTTAAATATTCAACAGAGTGCATTTAGCAGAGGTTTTAACCGGTCAACCACACTTTTATTTAGGCTTAGAGCCATAATACAGCTCTGTCGCACAGAGCGAACGTCTGTAGACGTTCGCCTTTGAGGTAGGGCTGGGCGATATGTATCAATATATTATAAAATGAGATATGGAATTAGACCATATCGCAAATATTGATATAGTTCAAATGTGCGCTGTAATACTTATTTTATAGGCTATTTTCATTTAAGATATTTTTTAAATATGCACCTTATGGAGCTTTGTTATACAGTGTTTGTTTTTTAAATCTTAAAGTGAGTTTTAAATAAAACGACTCGTATTCGGTTTAACATTTAATTTCACAGCTCTCACTTTGCGGAAAAAATATTGGGATATATATCGTATATCGATATTCAACCTAAATATATTGGGATATGACTTTTGGTCCATATCGCCCAGCCCTACTTTGAGGATAATAATTGTGTAGAATTATTAAACCTGCAGTAAAACAACCATCTCTGGCAAAGTATGCCAACTCAGCAGAAAACCTGAGGGCCAACAAAAAGTGTTCTCAGAACTGCATTAGGCCCCAGGGCCGCACTTTGGTCCCCCGTTATAGTGGGAAGTGGTTTCATACCAGGGCAGCTTAAATGGTGACATAAAATGCCTCTACTCACTTGCAGTAACTCCAACCAAAAGAACAAACATTGTTTCAGAGTCAAACCATAAAAGTGCAAATTAAACAAGTTAGGCTAGGAAGTAAATGACATACACAGTTACACACTAACAGCAAGTTACAAGGGCTGGGACAAAATATGGGATTGTATCGTATCTCAATACTTTTTACTGCAATACCAAGTATCGATGTTTTATCAAGTATCGCAATACTTACAATACTTGTGTTTGGAGGCATTTTTATCCTGCACTTCTTTGTTTTCCAGTAAAGAGTTACACAGAACTTTGTTAAGGTTTAAAAGTTAACACAAAATGTTAACAAGATCCATACTGAGGACTAGTACCTGGTTGTGATCAGAGGTGGGTAGAGTAGCCAAAATATTTACTCGAGTAAGAGTAACATTACTTTGAAACAATTTTACTCAAGTACAAGTAAAAAGAAGTGACCCAAATAATTACTCAAGTAAAAGCAATGGCCGCTGGCTGCTCTGCTTTGTGTCCGCAACACTGGAGGCCGCCATTGCACCTCCATTGCTGTAGTACCTCCATTTGGCCGCTAGGCCCCCATTGAAAAGCATTGGACTTTAGACACGTTAAAAACAACTTTAATGCCTGGTTTCAATTTTTTCAACACTTAATATGGCTACATATTCCTCCTGAGATAACGCTGGGTTAGTCAAAAAAATAGAAACCAGGCTGGTTTTCGAAAAAAAAAATTTTTTATCTCCTACTTAACGGAGGTCGGACTGTTGGCATTGGAGCTGCGCGAGCTACACGTCACGCAAGGGCCGAGTCTACAGTGAGATCCCGCCCTTTTGCCCTTATTAGGAACATGCTTCGTCAGAGCTGGGGAGGAGGAGTCTGATTTCCATGATTTCCCCCTCGAACGTGGTCATTGTGGTAAACGGGGAGGAGTGAGGAGGAGCTGTCTATTCTTTTCTAACAGTCTATGAGTAAAAGTAAAAAAGAACTTGGAGAAAATTATTATATTATTAAAATGTTACTTGAGTACTGCGAGTACTGATGAAAAAGTCAGATTTATTTTCAATAATTAATTCTAAGGACGATCTACATCTATTTGATAGATCCAAATGAAGCATTTGCTGCTTGAATACTTACTCAAAGTAGAAAAAGTAACAATTATTTTTACTCAAGTAAGAGTACAAATATTTCATTATAATTTTACTCAAAAGTACTGTATGATAAAACTACTCTAAGAAATGCAATTTCTTCAAAAGGTTACTTAAATACATATACATGAGTATGGTAAATGTAACGCAGTACTACCCTGCTCTGGTTGTGATTCATACACAAACCACTCCACATTTCACTTCCAGTGTGCTCTAGTGCTGATCCACGGTCCCAAAAGAGCCATGTAAAGTTGGTAAGTGCAACTCTGTGAGCACATGGAAATCAGCTGAAATCAGTTCATTTGTTTAGGTCACTCTTTTGTAATTATAGTGAATTCATAAGGCAAAAGATCAGAGAGAAATGTTGAAAACATTCACATTCATTATGGGCAGATCTGCTACACAGCCTTTTGTGTAGCAGATCTGCAAGTGGTCCTCTGGAACTGGGGAAAACGTTTCCCCAGTTGGAAAATGCACATGAATGCTTGCTCCACTGGGGAAAACAACTGGGGAACTCGGGTCAAAACAAGCTCCTGACTTTCGCGCCTGACGGCGGAAATCAACTGATTTGTTCTTTTATCATCTAATGTAAGGTTTCAGTTAAACTCTGTTACTTTCTTGAGTTTAGTGTGATCTGTTGTTATCCACGGAGTAACATAACTGTAAGAAAGGGCAAATTGAAATGGTCAGCTTTGTTAAATGCTAATCAGTGATAAAAGACAGATTTTTATTCTATTTTGATTTCAAAATCCCCAGTTTCCGATAAAAAAGCACATGAACACAAACAGAGCCATGATGATCCATGCACTCCATTTGTAAAAAAAAAACCTGACCCACGCATCACTATTTTACGCAGGCCTGTCATCATTTTTGTTTCCATGCAGCTTTGTTATACATTAAAACAATGCCATGTAGATTGATCCAGTGCTACAGCTGTGCAACTTATTAAAATTTGATTATGATTTCGATTACTACACTACACGATACAAAAATAGATTTTAAAAATGTGCCCTTACAATGTCCTTTAAGCACGGTTTGTGTGCATGCAGCACAACTACAATCGCAGCATGGACGAGGCTGAATTTGTAGTCGTACAAATTCTATTAAATCTTTATAAGTTGTGATAACGCCTCAGATCCATGCTCTCCTTATACAGAAGGAAGAAAACAGACTGCAGCAGAAGTTATGAAGCATCTTGTACCCTTTGCCCTGGCTGCTCCACCAATGCAGCTCAAAGAAAAGTCAAATTATTTCATGCCGCCAGGATTATTGTTTCTATTCCATCGCATTAAATGTGCTTCAGCGCTTTGATGACATAATCATCCTGCGACTTGCAGGGCAGCAGGGGGCAGGAGTGAGGGCACAGAGGATATGTTTACAAAGTGAACATACTTGATATACTTTGCTCTTTTTAAATTGTCCAAATATTATATTTTGCATTGTTTTGTAAAAATATTAATAGAAAATGAATAAGCCAGAGAATAATTGCTTTCAATTATTACCAAAATAAACGTGATTATTATTTTTATATAACCATGCAGCTCTATCTAGCGTTAAAATCGATCTGCCGGCCCGTAACGGAAGGACAGGTGAGTACACACTAATGTGTGAAAAACGTGGAGAAGCCGACTGTCAGTCAGTGTCCGCTGATTAGAAGAGTAAGAGTATCGCCAAACTTCATAAATCTTGTGAAAAGGCTACAATAACGTATGCAGATATGTAGACTTCTAGGAGTGGAGCACTCAAAAATGAATCAGCAGAGCTGACTGAAAAAACATTACACCAGTTCACCGGACAAAGAGCTCTAAATCAGTTATGCAATTAGTAACAGTTAACTCAGTAACCATGAACATCTCTACTTGGAACTTAATTTTTCCATAATTCAAAATAAAAAATTCTAAACTATCACTTTTACTCTATACAGAACCAGAAAATGATCCCCTGTTTGGGTGGAACAGTGGTCCACAGGAGCATTCAGACTTAAGACTTTGTTCAAAATCAAACAGAAAAGCAGATGTGGAAACACATCTAGTGAGTACTCATTAAAAAAAGCATCATAATAGAGCCTGTAAAAATGTTTAATTTATAATAAGAAACATTTATAAGATTCTTAAAACATTACTAAAAAGAAGCTTACCTTTAAAAAGTAAAAAGTAACCTATTTTTTACACTGTCAGACGATCCTCATCAGCTCAGGTTTTTCACAGGCTGATGCACTGCAGAGGAAGTCTAAAGCACAAGCACAGAGAAAGGATAAGTAAAGCAAGCCATAATAATTACAAGCCAGTCCTAATTACAAGTTATGAAAGAGCACAGATGGTGTTTGATAAGCTCTGTCCAGAAATTCATTATTGTGTAGCAACCTCCTACAACAATGCAATAATACATCTTAATAGAGGAGGCAAATGTATTTTGGGACCTTAGTAGTGCATTCAAAATAATTCTCCAGTGTCTGTGTACATTGGTGTATGAATGAGAGTTTGAATGGGTGAGTGGTTCCTTGATGTCACGCACTTTAGGTACAAGTGTGTGGAGACAATTTGCCATTTTACCATTTTACTCCCGCAAATTGTGGACTGTAGCCCAAATAGTAAAATGCCATTGTTATAGTATAGGCATGTACAGAGAGAAATTATAATTGATATTTGAGCAATGTAGAAATTGAACGCGTACCTTTTGATTGGGCTTCACCTTTCACACACACAAAACTAGGTGTTTATCTGCAGCAACATTGTTTTGGATTACTAATGAAGAGGTCACAACAGACCACTAATAGTAAGACGAATGTGGGTGGAATTGGAAATAGTTTGACAAGTGAATACATGTCAAACAAAAATATAAAAACAGAAATGTATTTTAAAAAAATAAAAAATAAAAATGCATGGCTTTGCCTTCAAATTACAAATTGAAAACCAGGCTAACAGTTAGCCATTTCTGAGTAGTCTTTCAGAAGGTTAGCTACACTCCCTCTTAGATATTTGCCAAGCGACGCTTTTTGATTTGACAAACGTGGCAATTTATCACTGACAGCGTATGAAAAACAACATTATACCAAATACAGTTGTTTGTAAAATCTAGCCCAGTGAGTCTGGGTAAGTGACTGGCACAGACGTAGCCATCAGTTGTGGCTACATTAGCCTGCTAGCTGAACCCTGTAGCCAGCCATTACTAGCATTAGGAAACTGGCAAAAGCCTTGACAGCACAGCACAAGGAATCTACATTTGTCACGGGCTAACACAAACAACGCTCTTACCGGTGTTCTAGCTGTAGTATATAAACACAAGACTCCAAAGAGACAGAACTATGCTGGATGCACTGGGATAAAGCCTAAAGACGATGAAAAAGAGCGAGTTCAGAGCTCAGCCTCTGTGGAGGTCTTCACCTGGTGCGTCCATGTCTGTTTACCAGACTGCATTCTGGGACCTAGACGTCACCGCGCACGTAGGCACTTCTGATCAATTCAAAACAGAACCAACTTTGAAACATATTACCAGGACAACAACATCAACAAGCCTAGTACTACTACTACTACTACTAGAAATAATAATAATAATAATAATAATAATAATAATAATAATAATAATAATAATAATAATAATAATAATAATAATAATAATGGCTTAAACTTGTATTGCACTTTACAAGCCTGTGTTACCAAGTTTCTCAAAGCGCCACACTATAATCACTAATCAGTCACGCCATACATGGTGGTGGTATACTACATTCTATCCACAACTGCCCTTGGGAGGCGAGAATGCCAATCTGTGCCATCACCAACCACTCACGCGCTACATTCTGGCCTATTGCACATGTTTTTAGTTGTAGGGGGAACTGGAGTACCTGGAGGAAACATACGCAGACACGGGGAGAACATGCAGATGAGATGGAACCCAAAATCTTCTAGCTATGAAGCACGAGCACTAACCACTGTGCTACAGTGCCGCCCAAAATAGGCCTACCTAATAGGTAGTTCTTTCAACTGACAACAGTCATGGCAATGTGTTTGAGTAGCAGTCCTAATATCATGCATGCTGAGGAAAACAAAACAGAATAGACCAGCATGGAAATCCTGCCGGTCTGCTCTGGTTAATGCTTTTGCTTTTTTTTTATTGTCCTAAGCAGGGACCCATTTGACAGAAAACTGTTTCAAATTATTTAATTTGTGCTGACAGAAACCTACCTCACACACACCCAGACGAATCACAACACCCCAACAGGATCTGAAAGCACCAGGTTTTGGATAAAACACCAATTCTTATCCAATTTTGATAGAATCATTCAATTGTTACATATGCAGGACATGTAGCCTTCCTTAGTGAAATGAGGACATCCATTTAAAAATTCTTCATAAAATTTCAAATATATAGATTCTTACAGAGAATATATAGGCCTTAAAGTATGGCGATAACTTTTGTAAATCACTCAAAAAATGTGCTTGGCTGTATGTTTTTCAGAAACAATCTCTCTCAGAAAACACAAATTCCTCTAAATCTAACAGGGAAATATTCAAACGAAAAGAAGAAAAATATATTTTTTTATGATAACTAAAATGGTCTATATAGCGACTTTCTACCTGCTTTAGGCACTCAAAGGCCTTTACTGTACACCAAGGAAATACTCACCCATTCACACTCTCCTTCATACATCAATGTACGTCTGTCGCCTAAACAAACAAAATGGAATGAATGAATGATGTCACGGATAAAAATCATGAAACAAGAACCACCAAGCCTTGATCAAGATAAAATCAAGACTAAACCAGGTCTAAAATAGACCTTAAATGGACTAAGTCTAAACTGAGTGTAAAGTCTCTACCAGAAAGCATTAATACAATTCCTGATTAAAGCCTATAATTGCAAGTGACCCTGAGAACCACTTGACGAAGCCCATACCAGTGGATCACATAACACAATTTGAAAAATTCTGCAATACAGAAAAGTATAACGAAAAGTAAGTATGTATTTTTAAATTAAAATGGGGGGGAACAAAACTCTATCCATCCATTTTCTTCCACTTTACCCAGGCAGCAGTCTGAGCAGAGATGCCCAGAGTTTCTGATCAATGCTGTGCTCCTCCAGCTGTTTTGTGGGGACCCCGAAGCGACACCAGGCCAGCTCAGAGACATACCTGTAGTCCCTCCAGCATGTCCTAATAGGACAATAGGCCTGGAACTCCTCCTGAGGGAGGCGACCAGGAGGCATCTGAAACAGATGCCCAAGCCACCTCAGTTCCAAAACCGGACACCCTCTGGTCCTGCACTGGGAACAGGTCTGACTTACTGCCAACAATGCAAACCAAGTTCCTGCTGCGGTCATACAGGGAAGAGACAGTCCTTAGCAAAGGATCCGGACCCCATACTCCCAGAGGAGCCCCACAGAACACCACGAGGGACACGCTCGAACACTTTCTCCAGATCCACAAAACACATGTGGACTGGTAGGGCCAACTCCCACGAACCCTCGAGCACCCAATGGAGGGTAGAGCTGCTCCAGTGTGCCGCAACTGGGATGAAAACTGGATTGTTCCTCCTGAATCCAAGGTTCGACTATCATTCGGATCCTACTTTCCAGCACCCTGGAGTAGACCTTACCTGGGAGGCTGAGGAGGAGGATCCCTTGGAGCACACCCTCTGATCCCCCTTCTTAAAAAGAGGGACAACCACAAGGCCAGGTAGGAGCTTGACAAAGTCGATCATCGACCTCCAGCTAAGGGTGTCTGGTGCCACGTGCACTTATGGAGACCATTGTGCTCGAACATGGTATAACTTGCACAGAGATGTCCAATAAAAGAACACCATCAGGTTCAGATCGGGGAAGCCGTTCTTCCCAATCACCCCTGTCCAGGTCTCACTGGCGTTGCCCAGGTAGGCGTTGAAGTCCCCTAGTAAAACAATGGAGTCCATAGTCGGAGCACCGTTTAGTACCTCTCCCAAGGTCTCCAAGAAGGCCGGGTACTCTGCACCGATGTTGGAGCGGTAGGCCAAGACAACAGTGAGAGACCTGTCCCCAACTTGAAAAGAACGCAACCCTGTCTGGGCCCACTCCAGTCTGCCTCCTCTCACTGTGGGCAATGCCAGAGAAATGAAGCGTCCAGCCTCTCTCCAGGAGTTGGGTTCCGGAACCCAAGCTGTGCATGGAGGTGAGCCTGACTATATCTAGCCGGTTTGAAAATGAAAATTGAGCTACTTTTCACACAAAACAATAGTTTTGGTACACTGTCAGTTGTTTATGTCATGCAGTAAATATGTATTCTCCATGTTGTCAGTTGATTAGTCTGACCCTTAAAACAGGCAGTTCTTTGTAGGGCTATACTCAATATATTGTATTGGTATATGTCATTACGGAGTATGTGACAATACGTGTAGGCCTATCATATTGAGACACCTGTATCGTGATATGTAATTATGTTTGTCTTACCATATCTTTAGAACGTATCACAACATGCCTAAGGCTTAAATTGAACACTGAGCATATTCAGCATAATAAAAATTAAAAAACATTTTGTTTTTCTCAAAATTCGGAATATATCTATTACTGAATCACAATATGTATCATATCATGAATTCTCTGTATTAGGGATATCTACGTATCGTATCGTAAGTTGTTGGTAATACCCAGCCCTATAGTTCTTTCGAGCTGTCACGTCTTTCTTCATTTTGCATAAAATGAAGAAAGACGCGCCAACAAGTGGGAGTAAAATCGAAAGCGAAATCGAAAACTGTACTACACTACTAGACTAATTGGTCAAATGAAGACACGTGCCCAACGAGTACGCCGGAGGTCGCCATTTCGGCTGCGTGTCATATGACACCTGTCAATACGTCAATACTTGTGTTGATTGGTTTGCTGCACGGGGAGAAGGCAGGATATCCTTGAGCCCCACAGCTGATTGGCGTCCCCTCCCCTGCTAATTTTCTCAAACTGCCCTCCAGGGCATCTTTTCCACCTAGGAAACCTACAGAAACGTATGTTTTGGTGTATTTTTTGTCCGAATTGCTACAGCAACATTTCACGCAACAACGGCATCATATTCATATTGCAAACTCTTCTCTTTAGCGGTAGCTAACGTAAATAATCACTCAACCTCCACAATGGCGCGCTCCTGTGGGCCGAATGTGACGTCACCATTTTTTGACCGATAGATCATGTGGGGGCAGGGGGGAGGATAGTGAACAGAAGTGGACTGGTGGAGTTGAGGAGCTCTCTTCTTTAAGCTTCTTATTTTTATCTGAATACAATCCAGACGTTGTTATAATGCACTATTAAAGATGCCAGCCCTCAAAAATATTACACAGTCAGAAAGCATTTCTGCAGGAAAAGCGGGTTAATTTCTCGATCCACACTCCGGAACAATAGAGGGCGGTAATGTGTAAAATAAAAACAAGAGGTACCAGCAGCCTGAGCCCACTAACAGCAGGAAGACAAACATGGGAGCCGTAACAGATGGTACAGGATTAAGAAACATTTTTAATTATGCGATTATATGTACACTATACCGTTAACCGAAATACTCTATTTTAAAATTATGATGTGTTTCATGTTGATAAAACCCAATAATGACTGATCGAAGCTAACCGCGGGCTAGCCAACTATTGCTAACACTGTTATTCTTTGTGAGTAAATGGGCTGACGTGTGTATGCTTCTCCTGTATAGATGAAGTTATTCGTAAACGCCTTCTTATTGACGGAGATGGGGCTGGAGACGACCGCCGGATAAATGTCCTCCTGAAGAGTTTCATGAAATGGTGCAACTCTCCGGTTAGCCCAGAGGAAGGGTCAGTACTACACCACTGGACTCGAACAATTCACAGCCCGTTGCCTTTTGCAGCACTTACCTGCTTTCTTATTTTGATTTGTTGCGTAGATTCACACAGTATCAGAGGATGGTGGGAAACCTCGCCCAATGCGAGTTCTCAATGGGGAAGACCTTGATGGTGTATGACATGAATCTTCGAGAAATGGAAAATTATGAAACAATCTACTCAAATATAGGTATTTGATGTAGTGTGTAATATTATGTATAAATAGAACTAGAAATGTATTAATTTGTGTTGATATGCCATTCATTCCTGTTCCCCCCCCCCCCCCCAGAACAAAACATAACTTCTGCACATGAGAAAATAGCAGAGTGCAAAAAAGAAATTCTACGAGCCAAAAGAATACGGAAAAATCGTCAAGGTAACGACTTTTTAAGCTTCTCAAATACAACATTTCCAAATTGCTGCATTACTGAGAATACTAGGTTGCAAATGTCCAATGAGGGGGATCGCCGTGTCATCACGTCTGAGGCACTGGTGGGCAACGCAAGTGTATTAATAGATAATAATACTTCTATGGTGGGTTAAAAGACATCGTTTACAAACCGAGCATTGCATCTGTGAAAAGATCGGTGCTGTATAATATCTGGGATTTAAATAAACAGCTCTTCAAGCTCGGACAAATCAGCTGTTTGCCCACCAGTCACCAAAACATCCAGTGAAAATCACGGAAATAAATAATAACAGCGATCCTCCCTATAGTTCTATTCATTCATAATGGAAACGTTATCATTCAATCTGAGTGGCAAAATCAAATAACTTCCATAACTCAATAGCGCCACTCAAAATCAAGTTATAACCATTCACTGCAGAAAACTATGACATCACGTGCATATCCTCTGTACCAGTAGCCATCCTCTGCATCAGAGGCACTCACCGTTAGTGACACATGACCTCAGTCGGACTTTACTCAAGGACGTGAGAAGGTGAATGTCTTTGTCAAATCACAAGTCAGCCCAGAGAAAATTTTAGACTCATGGAAACCGCAAGATGAATCTAATTCATTAATCCGGCCAATCTGTTGAATATGAGGATCTAGGGAAAATTTTACCACTTCAGCCATAAAGAAAAAGGCAAAAGAAACATTCTATATACATATATCATGCATTGGACTAATTCTCATTACTTGTTATGTATATTCTTATTTAGATATCAGTGCTTTATTTATGCTTTGGTTTGATTGGCAGAATATGATGCCCTAGCTAAAGTGATACAACAACATCCGGACAGGCACGAAACTCTAAAGTAAGTAAAATGCCATGAACGACTTTTACACTGTTGTACGCTGTTGTCTTGTCATTGCTCCAACCTGTGAATACAAACTGAATTGTTCCTTTTCTAAATTAAAATCTAAATGTGTGTTTTTGTGAAACACTTTCTTGCAGACAGTTGGAGGCACTGGACAAAGAGCTTCGGCAGCTCTCTCGCATAAAGGAAAATGTAGATGCAAAGGTACAGTACATAATACACATCATATTGTTTACCCACATTATCCTGTAAAATAATGTAATATGTCTCATTTCAGTTGGAATTAAGGAAGAAGCAGTTTCACGTGCTGCTCAGCACCATACAAGAACTTCAGCAGACTCTAGAGAGTGAGTGAATACCCTCCCCTATTATTATTATTATTATTATTGTCATCATTGTTGTATTTTGTTGTTGCAGTTCTTATTCCATCTCTTTTTTTTCTTTTCTTTTTTCAGATGATGAGAAATCTGACGATGACAATCAAGGAAGCCCTGCTGATAATGGAGAATGAAGAATGTACACTTTTTTTTTTAAATGTACTGTATTTTTGAATAAAGTTTTCATTGATGAGTCTTCTTGGACTTTATGCATCAGAGAAAGTGCCTGGAAAAAAACTGATAGTGGTCAAGATTATTACAGAGTAATACTACTTTGTTTATTGTCCCCAATTGTCCTCTGAATTTGACTAACCTTTTATGACGCTGGAGCAACCAGTTAGACTTAGTTGGAAAAGATACAGAAGTGTGTGCTAAAAACGGAATCAAAGTCGAATTCTACTTGGATATTAATTTTTCAATATTCATCTTAAGATTGTAAAATTAGTCTGTGTGACGACACTTGCAAGTCAATAGTCAATAGTGTACCGATCGAGTGTAATTTCCCAAGCAAACCACAAGAGTGCAGTATCACCCTGAAAAGTGCAGAAGCTATGTGAAATTTAGTAATAAAGCTGAAGTTACATTTTTTTCATTCAGCCTTTAAATACCCACTTGACTGAAGAGATCGGTGACCAGCTTCAGTAAAAAAAGAAAACCAGATTTTGAAGAATGTCAGTGTTTGACCTCTTTCCTTTACTGAACTATTTTATTTTGATGTAATATGAGGCTTAAAGATTTGGAATGCCATGTTTATTAACCCAACCCATAAATTAAATGCAGTAAGTCTGCCATATAAATACGGTGTAAATAATAATACTAACAGATTATTGCTGGTGTAGTGATTATTTGTCAACAAAAAAAGGGAATTCAAACTGCGACATAGGCAAACTTAGAACTTAACTCAAATAAACACTTAGACGCACCATGGATTTTGGTTTTACGCAGCAGCAAAAATAAGTGCAAAGTCCAAACAACTTAAAGTTTCAAAAAAAGGGTTTATTTCCAAATAAGAAAGGCAAACAGCAAGATAACGTGCCAGGCCTACTTGCTGCCTCTCCTAATTTACTGGTAAAAAACCATTAGCCCACCCAGGTGCGTGCTGAACTGTGTGCGGTACTCCCTTATATCCCCTAGGTGCGCAATGATAGAATAACCAAACAAAATAAAACAAAAAATAACCGAATTAGAATTAACTTAGCATATTAAAGAATGTATTATAAAAAGAAAACATACTTAAGAAACCAAAATAGTGTACTAGAAAATACACAACTCAAAATGTGTAACTTAATTGTAACTTTAAACCAAAACTGACCAAATAGCTCCTACAGCTGGATTTCAGATGACATCACAGTGTTCTAAAAGCCTATAATATTATATAGTGGTAAAATAATTTTGTTTTTGAAGACATTTTTGGTCTTGTACAGAGAGATCATGGACCCAGTGACTGATATTAATGATCATTTTTGTAATTCATACATTTTCTTTTTAGATACGACATTGTAATAGTGTAATGCAGTTAATAGGAAAAACTGTCTCCTGCCCCCCACTGGGTACTGTGACATCATCACATTCTAGAACCTGAAAACAATCAATTACATCCCCATTAAGTATGCTCGTGCCTTCAGTAGGCGTTTGTGACGACTCTGCAGAGCAGCTCTTTTGGTGCCTATGTCATAATCTTCTTTGAGTAGAACTTCCACATTGTCCTTGTCCTGGAGCATCTGCAGCATCTGCCTCTGAAGATCTACGGCCAATTCTTGCAACATTTGGTAGCGGATGACCATTGGAATCTGATCTGCTAATCGTTGGCTCGCAATCTGTAGGAGAAAAACTATATCATCAATAACAGGCTTATGTCGCTGAATAGTACAGTATTTATATGAGTTTTAAGATTGCAGCACTGAGGGAAAAGACAGAAGAAGAAAGACAATAGTTAAGATATGCATGGATATTTTTTGAGTGAGTTGGCATGACACAAACAGGAGGGATAGAAAATACAGTAAATTGCAAAAAGCATTCACTCTATAAACATGGCTAAAGTTGGTTTGAGAAGAGAAATTAGACGATCTGATTAAAATTGGCTGTGTTGCTGAAGTCATGGAAAGGTCAAGTAATTTTAGAGACATGATTGTAATTAACTCCTTACTTGGTAATAGGATTTAAGATGCAACATGAGTTCTGTAAGTGTTGCCCTGTTGTCCATATAGTACACAATGCTCCTGTTTTTGTGATGTTTGGGGCGTCTCTCTTCTTCCTCGTCTTCTTCCTGTTTTCTCTCACTCAGGCTGTTGCTGTAGGTCCTGTCCTGGGTGTACACAATCATCTCCATTTTGAACTGTGTGCGCAGCATACCTTCTGCAGTCGTCTCCTTTTCTTGCCTTATTGATTCGATGTTGTTCTATCAAAAATAGCAGATGAAATATCACATCATTTTACATATCAATTGGATCATAGGGACACAAATACTATCAGTACTAGCCCAACACCTGAACGGAATTTCATTGTACAATTGTACAATGACAAATAAAGCACTTACTTAAAGAAAAAATAAATAAATAAAAACCTTAGCCATTTTCAGAAGATTTGGAAATCCAGTGAAGCAAATCTGAGCCAACTGCAAGTACGCCTTCCTGATAGAATCTGCAAGACAGCAGAGGTACTTTTTTTGGGGATACTTTAAAAAAAAAAATCAACCAAATTCTCTTCATCTTCTACATTAGGGCCTGAGGCAGGGTAAAGGGGTAAACCCTGATCAATGGCCAGCCACATCATGTAAAGATAAGATACTTGGTAGAGATGTGTGTGTATTGGTTGGCCCTAAAAGTTAAATAATCTTGCTGAAAGTTACGAACTCTCTTTCTACCAAAATGACTCTTCGGTTGAGCATTTTCAAGTGGTCTCTTGGTCTTCACATTTGATGACAATCAAGTCAAGATTTTAGTGAAGGAGAAATATGTTTTGAGAGAGGAGTAAAGGAGGACATGTTTGTGCTAAGCAGTCTTACGATCTGACTCAAAGAGCGAGAGGAAGCCTCTGATTCAACACATTATTACTATTTGACGACATTTGAAAGTCTTTACTTTCATGTTTTTTCTATTCAGTATCTTTCTAATTGTGATGAGCAGGTTAGTCCAGACTGCTGTCAGCTACATACCTCCTGCGTCTTTGAGCCTTTTAACAGCAGGCTCCTCCAACTGCTTGATCTGCTCCTTCACCATGGCCTCAAAAGTTTTATAATTGATAAATCCAGGCAGCTCCTTTCCACGATAAGCATCTTCATATATTTCAACCTCCTTCTCAATTTCTCATTGACTGAAAACAAATTAAAAAAATAAACAGTTAATTCTGTGTTCTGTACAACTAAAACATATTTATATTTATATGCACATTTGTCTCCTGATTTGTCCAGAATATGTTTCCATTTTGCAAAGTCCTTTCTGAGTGCTGAAAAGACATTCATCTTGTCTCCACACTTTAGTTCATCTCCTGTGGTTAAACCGAGAGCATCCTGAGTGAATGCTGTCACTTTCTGAAACACACAGATGATAATATTATTATAATAATTGGTGAAAACCGCAGCTGGCAAAAGTTATTTGAAAGCATATCTGTTCTAATCACTTATATTATATAACATATTATATCAAAAGTATATTTACACACGTACATTTTATAGCACATTAAAAATACATTTTTTATCTTTGAAGCAACTAATTTCATAACAATGACAAGCAATTGTTTTCATTTGGCATTGGCTTAATCCTCTTCTTCATCTATAACTCTAAATGGATTGTGTTAATTTGACAGAGCTAATCATAAACTTTAATTCGATAGCCTTAATGCTGTATCTCAACATTGGGAAAAAAAAAAAAGTACCACTGTTAGATTTGAAGTTCACAATTTTACACACTGCACTGTAATTGAATATTCTAATGGTAAAGCATGAACATTACTCTACAGTACAGGGTATGCACATTTGAAATCTAAATAGAAATAGAGCCTTCAACATTGCAAATTGAGTGGCTAATCAATGGATAACATTGCAGACTCAATTTGCTGCTGTGATGTTCAAATGAAATCAAATTAAATGTATTTATATAGCACATTTAAAACAACTGTTGTTGACCAAAGTGCTTCACAAAAAGGTCTACAGTACAAAAAATAAAATAATAATAAACAAAACACAATATACAAGCAGCAAAGCACTAACAGCATGATGTGCTAGACAGTGTTGAAAGCTTGTGTCTTAAGCAACGATTTAAAATGATCAAGTGTCTGTGCAGCTCTTATGTGGAGAGGCAGGTCATTGTTGTTATGTTATGACATCTCAAGCGAAACCTCTATAGTCTTCAGGGGCTTACATCAATGAGATAGATGAGCCTCTCCCCTGCATCAGAAGGTGGTCCGGAGCCGTATCTCTCCAGCTCCACCTGTGTTTTGGCGATCTTCTCCTCTATCTGCTCTTCTAGCCGAGGCAGAGACAGCTACACAGCAAGAAAGCACACAAGTCACACACAAATCTATCACAGAATCTAACACATGTTTATATTAGTTCATTATGGCTCACCTCAATATGACGCACTAGCTCCAGGGTAAGCTTCTCTGCCAGTTTGGGGACAGTAGCAAATCCCTCCTTAAAGAGAGTGCTGCAATGGAATTAAAACATGTTCATTGCCCCCTGTTTGTTCTCGGTCTGAAAATGATGTTTCTTGCACACATGTTTTATCTTCTGTCTTACAAGGTTTGACCCTGCCAGAAACCTTCCAATTTCAAATGCATAAAAATGTACCAGGAACATACTGGAAAAATGCATGGTCTCTAAAGAAGGCCTTCTCTTTCTCAATGGCTTCTGGCAGAGACACTTTGTCCTTGATCTCCTTCTGGCCACGGCATCTGACGATCATGAACCCTTTCTTCAGGTTGATGACTTCATTATGTACAGTGTCTACCACTGTCTCCTCTGTGCCTATGTCCACCAGATCCGGTTTGGTCAAAATTCCTGAAGACAGACACAAACATGTAACTCTACTTAGCGGTGTTTAAAGTGTTTAGTATGTGGCTGTGTTTTATGTGCTTTACCCAAAGTCCTCTCTCCATCAGGATCCACTTCCTGTGCCATCCTCAAAGCTTCTGTTGTAGCTATGTCCACATTACAGGGAACCACAACCAAACTGATTGTCTCTTGTTTTTTGATGATCCTCCAGATTAGTCCTTTTATCTGAAGAGCGATTCGTATTACAAAATGACTTTAACATTGGATTCTTCAATGAAACCCTCATTATCCAGATACCATATTCATACATCATCCACCTAAGTTTCATGACGACTACAGTATTTTAATAAACGCGTTGCTTCACTAACCCTTTCTCCGATGTCTTCCCTTTGGCCATTGACAGCCACACGTGTGATTCCAGGCAGGTCAATCAGCGTCAGGTCAGGAACATTGGGAGAGGCGATCTCCAAACTGATGAGTTCTTCACTTATGTCCACACCGACACCAGCTATTTGGTCCTGAGCTGGACACACACCACACAAATAATAAATAGGCAGGAATAAAACTAATGTATTAAACTTATTTCAAACCATATACCTTCTCTGATTTTTTTCTCCACATCAGCTGAATCTTCTATTTCTTCTTCATGATCTTGATATTTAATCTTCCCGTACCACTCCTCTCCATCTTTCCGTCTCTTCATCTTCAATTCAAGGGACATCTTGTCACGATACCTGCAACAAGGGTGAAAGGATGTTTAAATGTACTCTTTACAGTGTACACTTTTTTTTGCAATATCAGCAAACATATTTATAATGTCTAAACCTTACAATTAAAGAAGTTCAAGAATATTCATAGGGACTTTTTTATGATCTGAGTTTTTCATGTGTGCCCAATTTTAGACGATTTTAGTTTAGTTTTTCAGCAGTGATCTCCAAGAGCAACTGGTCACTCTCCAGCTTTTACCAAGTAACTCACCAAAGGCTTAACATTTTTCTAAGCTAGATCAGTCATATTTAAGATGCATTTTTTTCTTGTTTTGAACATATTAAATACAGTCTTAAAACATTTAGGTAAATACAGAGTAGTAAATAAAGAGAAAAGTCATGGTGAAACATCACCTTGGTTACTAAAACCAAGGTGATGTCTTTGAAGCATATGCTGTAAACTCTTTGCAATTTTGTTATATAAAAGTAGGGGGAGAAAGATTAGAGACCCCTGGAAGTTGCAACCTAGCTATAGCCTACTCTTGGCTTTAAAGATTTTTAGAGCACTGAGCTGGGGACATACAAAAGAGAAATGGTTTATTTAGTGTAATTCTTAATTAAAAACAGCATAGATTTGTTAATTGAGGTCAAATAACAAAGTAAACGAGAAATACATGGAACTAAAACAGATTTTAATTATTTTACCTTTTTTTTAATTACTTTGTCTTTACTGTTGGAACCCCAAATTGTTCGCATTATAATTTTGGGGGTCCCTGCCAAGTGTTAATCCCTGAACATGTTTGTCAGCAGATTGAGTGGTGGCTCTCATCTGCAGTGTCCATGTTTCTTTCAACTTGCAGTTGGCCAACTATATAAAAATAAACAAATGAAGCAGTACAATAGTAACTCCTTTGTACAATGACACTCCTAGATTGTAGTCTACCAACAAGTTATGTTACCGGTGCTAAACCCAATTTAATTTAACCCTTTATAGGGCAAGTGACTATTTTTGCTCATTTCCGCACACTTATAATATGTAAAGTGTGCGGGTTATGGCCAATTTCTGCACACTTAACACATGGCCTCCCTGCTGCACATCAGTAAGGTAAAGAAGCATGTACTCCTCCCTCAGCCAATCAGAAGAGATCACCCTACATCACAGATCCCACTACTGTGGCATTTGACCAATCAGCAGAGACCAGCCGCGCTCTAAACTTCCTGTTTTCTCTGAAGTCAGAAAAAGACCCAAGTCTGGCTAAATTCATGGTACATTTCTTTACATAACTTGAAAACTAACCATGGTGAAGTTGATGAAGCTCACACATTTTATTAGTGAATAATTGTGCTAAGTGATAATATATGTGTTGGTTTTGGAGGACGTAGTGAAATTACAGCATGAAAAAGGCAGGCATCATAGTTAATTAGTTGTGTCCATATTTGGGCATGCCCGTTGCACTTATTATTCATACTTACAGTTTTTTTCTTGACAAAAGAACCAATAAACCCGAGGACTATGTTTTATGTTGCCAAAGGTAATTTTTAGTTACACTTTTTAGGCAAACAATATTGGAGGTGACTGACCCCGCCCACTGCATGTAAAGCACACTCACATGACAGCTCATGCCTATGACAGGTGTGATCATTCAAACATCAGTATCATAAAACACAACTGAATACCAGCACCCCGAGACATGAAAGTACTTTTTGTATATTTTATATATAAACCTTTGTAATTTTTTTTTACACCTTAAATGGCAATGAACTAAATATGGTAACGTTCTGCATGATAATGAAACATTTTGAATTTTTTACATCAGAAACAAACTTGTGTTGTCCCCAATAACACTCCTAAATTGAAATTATTTATTTCAATGTTGCCCGGTGTATATTATGTGTATATTTGTGCTCTTACACTGAAAGGTTCAAACCGGAAGTTCCCTCAATAAATGACGCGGTGCGCTTGATGCGCAGTTTGAGCCGGTCAAAGTTACCGATGAGTAGTGTGCTTTTTCCTCCGCGAAATGTGCGTGTTATCACGGTATTCCTGCCCTTAATATGCTGCGACCAACATTCAAAGTATTTCAATGAGTGCCCTATGAAGGGGAAATTAATCCGGCAACTAGTTGAGTTTGTACAATACAGCGCAACAGTTGTCTACCCACCACTTCCTCTTGGTAGCGCCACTCCAGACAGCGCTTCCAGCACAGAGCTCTTCCCCGAGCTTTGGTCTCCAATGACGGCGATGGCGGGCAGCGCCAGGTCCTGCTCCACTCCCAGAGAGCGGAGCGAGTCAATGAGGTCAATGCAGGGACGCACTTTCTCCTCGTACTGCTGATTCAGCGTGTTGTTCATGTTGATTGTTGCCTTTCCAAAATCTCGACCTGCCTTGATCTCAAATGTAAACCGCACAGGAACAAGAGTAGGCTAAAATGATGATGCGCTTTTAACGCGCATACCGCTCACCCGCCTTTCATTGAATGGGTGAAACGAAACAGAAACTTACTTGTTCTCACAAGTCATAATATGATGGGGGAAAGATACACAAAAGGTAGCTTTAAAAAACAAAACCGAACTGGGCAATGACGTACAAGACACTTTCGTTTTTTATTAAAATGTTAAAACAGACAACTCCCCACCCCCATCAGTGTGTGACAATATTATAACTCCTCCGGCCTGTGTGCTCATTGGCTGTCAGCGCAGTAAAGGGAGACATACTGTACCTAGTGCATGGGGAGTATACCTTCAGTTTACGAAGAATAGAAACTTACCTTTTGCATTTTTTTTTAAATGATTGTGGCGCTGGATAAAGCAGCCAAGAATGTATAGGCTACTCAAGTAGGCCTAATTATGAATACAAATAAATAATAAAGAAACAAATGTATTTCAATAGTAATAATTAAATAACAATGAACTAATTGTGCTGAAGTAGCAGTATAATGTAAGAAAAAACAAACAAGTAACTACTAAAGAGTAAAAAGGTACTCGGAGAAATTGTATTTGAGTAACTCTGAGAGTTCATTTTTCATTCAAGTAACATAATTAACTACAAGAAACCAAACATAAAATGAAGTTAAAATCCTCATTTAAAAAATAAATGCCATGAATACAAAGTAGCAATAACTCTGAAGAATGTAGCACATCACACACGATCATTATTGTAACTTCAAGGTTAGTACACACTTGAGTAAATACTTGAGTACACACTCCATATTATTCTAATAAAATCAAATTGTTTCCTCAAATTACGCCTATCCACAAGATTTGACAAAACATATATCTACAGAAAGTTTCAGCAAAAATCTAAAGCTCATCAAAATCAGTGCTTTTGTCAGACGCTTGAAGCGACTTTGGGTCTTGTCTCTCTTCTGATTATACCATGGTGATGTGTCGGTCGCGAACGATCCGGCTCTTTTGAACGAGTCTTTACAGTTGTGACATGACGAGTGGTTTTGGTATAATTAAATAAAGTAAATAAAAGCCTGACAACAACGTTCACAATTCACGTTGTTTTTCCATTAGTTTTTCAGTTTATACAAAACAGGGAGGAAGCAAGACAGCAGCGTGGTTAGGTCCACCTAAATGTAAATAAAAAGGTAGTTAGGGAACCAGTTATGCGAAATAAAGGCTAACCACCAGGCAAGGCCGATCCTACCATCGCACGCCCACATCTAGCCCTTCTCGGCCGGCTCGGTGCTTCGATAGCCCCCCGGTTCCGTCACAGGAGGGCCCCAGCAGACCCCGAGCAACCATGCACCGAGAGCGAGCAATGGACGCCATGGAGTGGTGCGTGTTGAGGCGCGACGCTAAAATTAGACCTGCGTTAGCAGCTACACCAATAGTTAAGAATGAACGAACGAACAAATATCTACCTGGACCCATGGAACAGCACACACAACCCTGGGCTCAGCCCAACCAGGCCGGAAGACGCCAGTGAGGAGACAGAGGAAGTGCGTGTGAACCAGGGGGGCTTTTATACTAAACTCTATTAGAGCGGTGGCGCCATCTGCTGACCGTTTCAATATTTAAAAAGCTTATATTTAATACGATTATTTAAAAAAACAGTTAATAAAACTGGTATTGCCACACAGTGAACGATATGAACGGGTTCGCGGAAGTGAACGGTTCTTTTTCTTTCTTTTTAAAAATTCCTCTTCGGGGGAGGGGCGTCACTTTAGTTGTGCATGCTTATTTTGCGAAACAAAAGTCACTGCTGGGGTGGGGCAGAGACAGGAGTGGCAGTGGACAGTTTGTGAACGCACGGGAAGCGCGGCTCTGGGGAAACAGCGAGAGAGCGCGCCCGAATGCTCCCAGCGCCAGCACTCTCCCGCGCAAAGGCGCATGGGGTCCGTGAGTGACGAGGCGGCTACAGACACGTCGGGGTCCAATTCGCCCTGTCGGTACTTATTTTCCCGATAATGACCGGCGTTCTATACATTATCCCTTAATGCTGCAATTGTCATTACACTAATTTAGTAACTTGCTGTAATATTTACAGCAATCGATTTAGCAGTAATTGTATTATTACAGTAAGTTACTGTAAATCTCTAATTTAAATAACTTACTGTATAACATTACAGTAACTTACTGTAATTCATATTACAGTATACTATTACAGTAACTTACTGTAGTTCACATTACAGTATTACTACTGTAAAAAGACTTTACAGTATCACTAGTGTAATTAGCATTACAGTAATATATACTGGAAACCTGTTGCCAGAAAGTTACTGTAAAATCTACGATAAACCTTTTACAGTGCAGCCTTCGGAGCGCTGCTCTTCAGCCTTCACATTATTTTCCTCTTTACATCCCACTGCCTTGTATTCTTCCTTAGAATCCATGTCAAATTGAAAGCAAAAACGAAATTACCTTGATACAGTGCATCCGGAAAGTATTCACAGCGCTTCACTTTTTTCACATTTTGTTATGTTACAGCCTTATTTCAAAATTGATTCAATCCATTTTTCCCCTCAACATTCTACACATAACACCCCATAATGACAATGTGGAAAAAAAGTTTTTTTGAGATTTTTGCAAATTTATTACAAATAAAAAACAAAAAAATCACATGTACATAAGTATTCACAGCCTTTGCCATGAAGCTCAAACTTGAGCTCAGGTGCATCCTATTTCCACTGATCATCCTTGAGATGGTTCTACAGCTTACTTGGAGTCCACCTGTGGTAAATGAAGTTGATTGGACATGATTTGGAAAGGTACACACCTGTCTATATAAGGTCCCACAGTTGACAGTGCATGTCAGAGCACGAACCAAGCATGAAGTCAAAGGAATTGTCTGTAGACCTCTGAAACAGGATTGTCTCGAGGCACAAGTCTGGGGGAAGGGTACAGAAAAATTTCTGCTGCTTTGAAGGTCCCAATGAGCACAGTGGCCTCCATCATCCGTAAATGGAAGAAGTTTGGAACCACCAGGACTCTTCCTAGAGCTTGACGGCCATCTAAGCTGAGCGATTGGGGGAGAAGGGCCTTAGTCAGGGAGGTGACTAAGAACCCGATGGTCACTCTGTCAGAGCTCCAGCGTTCCTCTGTGGAGAGAGGAGAACCTTCCAGAAGGACAACCATCTCTGCAGCAATCCACAAATCAGGCCTGTGTGGTAGAGTGGCCAGACGGAAGCCGCTCCTTAGTAAAAGGCACATGGCAGCCCGTCTGGAGTTTGCCAAAAGGCACCTGAAAGACTCTCAGACCATGAGTAAGAAAATTCTCTGGTCTGATGAGACAAAGATTGAACTCTTTGGCGTGAATGCCAGACGTTATGCTTGGAGGAAACCAGGCACTGCTCATCACCTGGCCAATACCATCCCTACAGTGAAGCATGGTGGTGGCAGCATCATGCTGTGGGGATGTTTTTCAGCGGCAGGAACTGGGAGACTAGTCAGGATAGAGGGAAAGATGAATGCAGCAATGTATAGACATCCTGGATGAAAACCTGTTCCAGAGCGCTCTTGACCTCAGACTGGGGCGACGGTTCATCTTTCAGCAGGACAACGACCCTAAGCACACAGCCAAGATAACAAAGTGGCTTCAGGACAACTCTGTGAATGTCCTTGAGTGGCCCAGCCAGAGCCCAGACTTGAATCCGATTGAACATCTCTGGCGAGATCTGAAAATGGCTATGCACCGACGCTCCCCACCCAACTTGATGGAGCTTGAGAGGTGCTGCAAAGAGGAATGGGCAAAGATGGGTGTGCCAAGCTTGTGGCATCATATTCAAAAAGACTTGAGGCTGTAATTGCTGCCAAAGGTGCCTCAACAAAGCATTGAGAAAAGGCTGTGAATACTTATGTACATGTGATTTTTGTTATAATGTTGTTGTAATAAATTTGCAAAAATCTCAACTTTTTTTTCACGTTGTCATTATGGGGTGTTATGTGTAGAATTTTGAGGGAAAAATGGATTGAATCAATTTTGGAATAAGGCTGTAACATAACAAAAAGTGAAGCGCTGTGAATACTTTCCGGATGCACTGCAAGTCTGCTTGAGCGTACGCACGGGCTTACATTGGTATAGTAGAGCAACACACACACCCCTAACACCAAAACAACAGTTTTCCATAAACAAACCACACATGTCTGCAAGTGCCACAACACCATGTCTAATCTGCGTGTTTTAAGGTGACGTTTACATCGTGCGTCAGTGTTTACCTCCTGATGAATGAAGAGCATCAGCGGTGGTCGTTGTAATAAGCCTCATGTTTCCTTGTTACATTGTTGCTCCTTGTGTAGGCTACAGCTCAGTCCAAAGAAAGAAGCGTATTTCAACAACGGGCGCATAGCAAACTTTTCCAAGAATCCTACAGTTGTAGCTCAAATGTTCCATTAAACTACAATTTGCTTGCAACTACTGCATAACTCTGCAACTCCTCCGCAGCCAATATGACAGTTTCTGATCAATTAAATCCTTTACATTTGGTAACTTTGCGCATTCGAACGGTGTCCAACGCCGAGGCTGATGCCTTTCTTTCCCCGCCCGCTCATGGGTCCGTAGTGGAGGGACAGTTTTATTTCTTTCATCTTAAACATTCCGCGCTGCATCGTGCATGTTAAGCATTTACAGGACACACACACACTTTTTCGCGCCAGGTATGACACTGAAGATTGCAAGGAGCGCCACCCGTCTGCGCACTCGTCTGCTCTACAGCCTGCGCTATGAACCACACGACCTGGCCCATGGTCTTTAAAGAAGGCTTTCTCTCTTGATTGCATCCATCACATTGATCTCCTGATCCAGACACTTGACAATCAAGGGAGGACCTTGTTTTGCAGAATGTCAACAATGACCCTTTCTCTGCATTTGTCAACAAGATCAGGTTTAGTCAGAGGACCTGGTGGAAAAGAAATAGTTGGTTACTTCTATTTCAAAAATTAATTAATTAAGTATAATCACAAGTGTTATCTTACCAAGAGTTCTCAATCCATTCGGATCCACTGCTTTTACAAGCTCCATGACCTTTGTTTTGGCTATAGTCACATTACAAGGAACAACTACCAGAATGAAGATACATTTGTTTGTTAGTAATGATTTGAGATAAGATATAATTTTCACCTGAAAAAAAGATAATAAAAAAAAAGGCCGTAATCTTACAAGAAATAGAGGACTGTATGGGTTTAGTCAATCACTTGGCACAACTGGACCTCAGATCAAATTTATACTCTCAACTTGATGATATAGTGCACTTAAAAATGTGAAACAAATAAACTCAGTGAGTGACATATGAGATTCCCCTATACGATACCATGATATTATAACAACATATAACCTGCCTGATGCATTAACATTTACTCAAATATAAATATTTGAGAGGGGAAATGTTTTGCATTATTTTGCCCTAGTCTTAGATGTACACTTCAACACTAAGATGAAGTGTAACAGCAAACACATGTGTTTCCCTCCTGGCAACCCACAATTTAAGGAAAGATTACTGTACTGTTACAGCTGTCATAATAAGAGGGCATCCATTTTCTACTCAGTGGGGATGCTTGGTAGATCCATAAGTGTTAGATTAGGTACATTGGGTGAGGCAATCTCCAGTGTGACAACACCTTCACTTGATTCAGAAAAGTTCAAGGGCATAACTGTGGAAAATCCCACATAAACAGAACAGCGTATTAACTAAGAACAAGTCAGAACAAAAAGCACAATTCATGATGAATGTCACCTTCTTGAATTCCAGTCCTTAAATCCTTCAGGTTAGGTATGCTCTTTTGTTTAACGATTTTATTACATTTCTGGTAATTAGACCACAACAATCATCACCACTTTGGTTCTCTTCATCTGCAGGACAAGTCACAACTTCATCTTAAAGTGGGAGTCGTTTAAATGTTTTACAAACATATAATTGACAGCCTGGGCCTGCAATCTGACGTAACATAAGTATTGACTGTTTACTTTTGAAATTTCGCTCTCCTCATTTGCATTCTTGCACCAACAGATGACGGGCTCAGTGGGAAACCGAAGATGAGGTGCTGGAGGTTCCATCTTGGGAGGACTAGCCCCCACATGGAATGTGCTGCCGAAACATAACTGAAGTGGCGGATCAAGAAATCCTTTCAATGGCAAGACAGAGCTGGACTGAAGGACAGCACAGAGGCACTCATCATGACTGCACAGGAGCCGGCCTTGAGCACCCGACCAATAGACCCTTTAATTGTTTGTAAACATTCCGGGCTTAGCTGGAGGCAGGAAGCTCGATTCCCATCTATTTCCATTGTAGCTGTTGTCATAGTAACGATAAACAAATGTCTAACTGTTTTTGGAAATATCAGATAAATCTTATTTTATCGTCTCAAATGTCATTCCTCTTGTTCTCACACCTTAAGCCACAACAGGACCACAATTTTTAGTTGTAGTTTTACACTTAAAATCGCTAGTTTTAGTTTAATCTTATTTCTCTTGATCACTTCCTGCCTCCAGGTGATGTCACTGATGATGTCAGCAGTTAAAGGGTCTATAGAGGCCCAGATCTACCACACCAGACAAGACCCCAGGTGTAAACTGTGCAAAGAGGCCAATGAGACAATCCAGCACATAACTGCAGGGTGTAAGATGCTGGCAGGGAAAGCTTACATGGAGCGCCATAACCAAGTGGCTGGCATAGTGTACAGGAACATCTGTGCAGAGTATGGGCTGGAAACCCCAAGGTCAAAGTGGGAAACACCTCCAAAGGTGGTAGAGAATGACCGAGCCAAGATCCTGTGGGACTTCCAGATACAGACGGACAGAATGGTAATGTCGAACCAACCGGACATTGTGGTGGTGGACAAAGAGCAGAGGAAAGCCGTGGTGGTTGACATAGCAATACCAAGTGATGGAAACATCAGGAAATAGGAACATGAGAAATTAGAGAAATACCAAGGATTCAGAGAAGAGCTGGAGAAGGCCTGGAGGGTGAAGGCATAAGTGGTGCCCAACTGCCCGTGGTTCTTGGGGTACTCGGGGCAGTGACCCCCAAACTGGAGGAGTGGCTACAGCATCCCAGGAAATACATCAGACATCTCGGTCCAGAAAAGTGCAGTTCTAGGAACAGCAAAGATAGTGCACAGAACCCTTAAGCTCCCAGGCCTCTGGTAGAGGACCCGAGCTTGGAGGAAAAAGAGACCGCCCACGGAGGGTGAGGAAGAGTTTTTATTAATATACTGTATGTATGTATGTATGTATGTATATATATATATATATATATATATATAAAATGAAACAAAACTCTTTCTCACCTATATATACATATAAAAATGGTAAACAACCTGAGTCTTAACGAACCTACAAGGTAGTTTACCTACAAGTTGAGAGTTGTTTTTGAATAAAGAGGGGCTTTGCATTCCCAGTTCCTTGTATGCAGCACACTGTGGGCGGTGGCCGCTCCTTCTGCTGCCCTCAAATAGGAGACAGCCCAACAACATGCAGCTGTGCACTGCTCCAGAGCAGAGGTGGGTAGAGTAGCCAAAATATTTACTCAAGTAAGAGTAACATTACTTAGAAATAATTTTACTCAAGTACAAGTAAAAAGTAGTGACCCAAACAATTACTCAAGTAAAAGTAAAAAAGTACTTGTAGAAAATGTTACTTGATTACTGCAGGTACTGAATAACTGCGAAAGTCTTATTTATTTCTCAGTGACGCCATAAATTGTGTGAAACAAAACAAAAAATCATGTGGAAATTGTGATATTTACAAAGAAAATTCCAAGAAAATGGCATAAAAATACAGAATAACAAAATATTTCTAAAAAACAAGGTGCACGAGACAATCTACATTATTTTATTGATAGAAATGAAGCATTTATTGCCACTTAGATATTTACTCGGTTAAAAAAGTAACAATTTACTCAAGAGTACAAATAGGCTTCATTCAAATTTTACTCAAGTAGAAGTAAAAAGTACTGTATGATAAAACTACTCTAAGAAGTAGGCCCACAATTTCTTCAAAAAGTTACTCAAGTACATATAGCCTACTTGAGTAAATGTAACTGAGTAGGCCTACTAGCCTTTTGTTCTCACGGAAAAAGGTCGGTTTGCGTAAATCAACGCTGAACAGTAAAATAGAAATCAAAACTATAGCCAATATTCACAGAAGCACCCTCCTCTGGCAGTGTTGTTGTAAAGTGCTATGGAAATAAACTTTGATAGATTTTCTTAATATAAGGTTAAGGTGGTAATATAAGGTTGTTCTTGGAGCGTAGGCCTTATGATTTTTTTTTTTCCTGAGGTGAGGCTACATGTCAACAATGCACAACTGAAAACAAAAGTAAACAAATTAAAATATTGCCACTTATAATTATTATGAAAATAATAATGATAATATTCAGTCTGAAGCTTGTTGAACGTTTTGCTGAAAATAAAAAAATGTGGCTCTCTACAAAAGAGCTTTATTTAATTTGATATAGGCAACTATATTCCTTTTCCCCAAACCGTGTCACAGATAAATAGAAAAATGGGGGTCAAATTTGACATTTTACTTAGCCAACTTTTTTATTGAAGAACAGAAAGACAGAGCTTTTGGTGTAAGTACAATAAATGAGTTTGCACAAGATGAAGTTTTCATTCACAATTTAACATTTAGACACCTAACAGCACCATGAAGACAAGTTAAAATGTAAATAATATCACCTTTAAAATAAATTCAACATTGTGACCTGTGTAAAACAGTTTTGAAAATAAAAATAAAAAATATGAAATATGGAAGACATTATTTTCAACCACCATGTTGGCTTTGTACTCTTAAAATTCAGACAACAGGATGCGTGCCTTGTTGAGGCGTTCAATGCTACCCTGTAGTTTAGCTCTGTGGTCTCTTATACTGCTGTCCTCTTTCAGCAGTGACTCAGTTTTCTCCTTGTCCTGAAGCAGCAGCAGCATTTCCCTCTTCAGCTTTGCAGATGACTCCTGCATCATCTGGAAACGGATCACCAGAGGGATCTGATCGGCCAGCCGCCGTCCAGCAACCTGCAGCACAAACAAGCAATTTCATTTGATTACTTTGATTTATGTGTAGTACAAAGTGCAAAAAGAGTTATAAATTGTAAATACAAATTAATTATGACAGTAAGCTTCATACTTCAAATAAACAGGTTTATTTTATAATGGCAATAATTCTCCAAACTAGATTACTATTAGCATACAAGAGTTCATGACCAAATGTTGTAAATTAAACCTGTAAAATCTGCCATGTTTGTTGTAAGTAGCAGCAGATCCACCTGTTCAATATCCGTCACTAGTCTACTACTATACTGGCCAAACAGGTTATTTTTTCATCTGAAAGGCATTAACCAGTATTTGATCCTGGGTAGACCCCGGTAGTAGACATGAGAGATATGAATTGAATTGAGAGTGGAACGGCAGGTTAGAGTTGGAGATGTCTTCCCCCGGAGCCTGGACACTGATGGTGGAATGGGAGGCCTGAGAGGATGCAGCAGGGAGAGCCGTAGATTGAAGAGGCAGAGACGGGGAGGAGGTGGGTCGCAGCACAGCTGGGAAGCGAATGGCCATGAATGCCAGAGGCTTAGAAGCAGAAGCGAGGGCGATGATTGGTTGCTACGAAGGTGTGGCTCTGCGCTGATAAGCTGAGGTGGAGATGTGACCCTCGCAAACACGATCATTGGCTGGAGGTAGCTGATGCTAAATTGGTCTCTCAAGTAGAATTTACGCCTAGACTTCATTTTACATTTTCAAATCTCCATTGGCTAAATGAACGTGCCATTAATCTTGAACTGTAGCTGTTTTGACGACACAATGAACCATTCAATACAGTTTGTACAATCACACATGCATCTTGGAGTATGGATCGACAATAATCTAACACACGACAAGCAGGTTGACCATGTGTATCGCCAAATGTCAAAGCAGATTTTTTTGCTCCAAAGGTTAAGTCGGTTTTAGGTTTTATGCATGACAGAGACTTACTAGAAAAACTACAGAGACGAACTATTCACACTATCTAGGGATACAATTACACACAATCATTAAACAATGCAGATTACTGTCTTCTATGATTCATTGAATCATAGAAGGAATCTTTCTCTTGCTTGCTATGGCTACAAACTGATACAGGGTGTTTTGCCAAGAGGGCTAAATCAATGTCCCAAGATCCTATGTTGATCGTGCCATGTTTAAACAGGTGAATTGTATGAACTCTTGTCAATGCCCTTGTAGGTTAATAAAGATATTAAAAAAAGCTTTATAATAATCAGTGGTGGAAGAAACCAGTTACATTTGCTCCAGTACTTTTACCCAAACATGTGTTTGAAGACAATGTAATTCTAAGAGTAGTTTTCTGACACTGTACCTTTTACTACTTAATATTATTATGAAGTGTTTCTCTTGTTTAAATAAAACATTGGGTCACTGATATAACTGTAAGCAATTCTATGTGAGGAAAGCTTCATGACATTTGAAAAGACCTCTGCACCATGTGTGTGTAAAGCCTGAAGATAGGCCCATTTAATTTGTATGAAATACTTAAATATGTAAGGGATAATGTTGATATTTACAGTAACACCTAATTCTCAGAGACAAGTCTAATGAGTGCAATGCTTTCTACTTTTTCTTTGAAGCCTATATTATACACCAAAGAAAAGCATGATTTACCTGATAATACGATTTCAAATGATTCATCATCTCTTTGAGAGTGGCACTGTGATCATTTTTGTTTGTGTTGTTGCTCCTCTTGGCCATGGGCACTACAGAGGCCGTTTGCAGCAACACACTTTCTTCTTCCTTCCTTTTGCGCTTGCCCAGCTTTTTGCTGTAAGTGCTGTCCTGTGTGTAGACCAGAAACTCCATTTTGAACTGAGTCCGCAGCATAGACTCAGCGACAGCCTCCTTCTCTTTATAGATGGCCTCAATCTTAAGCTATGAGACAACCACAGTATGCCATATTATTCATACTGAGATATGTATTCAAATCTAGAAATTGAAAAACAAGAGTGATTTTAAGTTGTACCTTGGCTGTCTTTATCAGATTTGGAAATCCAACAAAGCTGTCCTGTGCCAGTTTGAACATCTCCTTCTTGATCATTTCTGAAAGTACACATTAAAGCATAAACACTATAAAGCCTGTTTTGACCGTCTCATTTTGTCAGTGTTTAGTAGATGACAACCTGCCACATCTCGGAGTTTGGAGATGGCTGGCTCCTCCAGGAGTTTGATCTGGTCTTTAATCATTCGCTCAAACATTTTGTAGTTGATAAATCCGGGCAGTTCTCTTCCTCTGTACATTCGGTCATACTGAGCCACCTCTTTTTCAAGCTTCCAGTTGACTGTGTGAACATACCGACATTAGTCAAGTTCTATGAATGAAAGGATCTGGACTATTTGTAAAAGCAGTTGGTGATGTTGGTCTATTTTAAGGTTTTATTACACAGACAATCTCCAGATGATTTTGATTTATGAAAATGGACCATTCACTGGACTAAAAATAGAGTACTGACTTTAGTCAAACATTCTTTTTTACTTCAGGTTAAACGATAAAAATGTGTTAAATCAATTAACTATCAATATATCAAGCTACATAATTTAGTTCATGGCTGCAAAAACAACTGCTCGATTGAATTGAAGGATGCAAACTATTGTTGCATGGAGACTAAAGTAAAACACATTATTGTAAGACAGACGCTGGTCAATGATGCATTAATTAGACATCATTCAACAGTATTGTAGTCCCCGGTACTGCAAGCCTATTATTGTTAAATACGTAACCACAGTCGTTACTTACATGATGTTCCAGAACTCTCTATGATATCTTTCCATAAACCAAACTCCTTTCTCAGTGTGGAGAAGATGTTTTCTCCAATGTTCAGCTCCTCCCCCGAGGTGAGGCTGATGGCCTTATCAGTAAAAGCTGTGACTTTCTGCATAAAAAGACAATCTATTTTACACAGTGCTTAAGTTGAACAGTTTATTATTAAGGGGCTGTTGTTTGTATATCTGTAATTAAAACACATACAAACTCACATCAATCAAAAAAACTGTCTCTCAGCTGGCTCATATGGCAGCCCATCTCCATATCTCTCCATTTCTTTGTTTGTCTGAATTAATTTCTTCTTTATTTGCTCTTCAAGTTGAGGCAAGGAATTCTAAAGACATGAAAAAATTAGAAACAATATGTAATAAAGAGGAGGTAACATTGTTTAACACTACCTCAATATGCTCCACAAGCTCCAGAGTGAGTTTTTCAGCAAGTTTTGGAACGGTTGCATATCCATCCTCATAAAGTGTGCTAGCACATAAAAGCATCATAAGAAGAACACAAGGCAAGAATATCCATCCAGTACAAAAGGGATACCAGAAAGGGTACAGTACGTAATTAAATTAGCTTTGTTTTTGACAAACTCTTCAGGAATACAATTGTGATTGTCTTACCTAAACATGTGATGGTCTCTGAAGAAGGCCTCCTCCATCTTTAATGCTTTGTTTAAAGACATATTGTCCGCGATGTCCTTCTGACCTCTGCACCTGACGATCATGTAGCCCTTCTTTAGAGGGATGACCTGGTTCTGGATAATTTTAACAACAGAGTTCTCTGTGCCTTTGTCCACCAGATCTGGTTTGGTCAAAATCCCTGAAAATAGAAATAAAAGTATGTTCCTGGTGGAGGTGTTTATTCTAATGTGTAGGCAGTGTTTACCCAAAGTCCGCTTTTTCTCAGGATCCACTTCCTGGGCCATCTTCAAAGCCTCTGTTGTTGCTATGTCCACATTACAGGGCACCACCACCAGACTGATGGTCTCTTGTTTTGTGATGAACTTGTTAATCAACGATTTTATCTGAAAAAATATTTATGATTACATCAAATTAAGACATGGTTTTTCAGCTGCTGGAATCAAAACGGCAGTCAAGTAGAGAAGCAGGATGACGTTTGGAAATCCAACCGTATAATCCTATTACTTGATTCCAGACTGTACAATGTCACACTCTAAAATGTGGGGTCAAAGCCTGTATTCCTGTATCGAGGAATCCGAATTGTAATCAGTAAAGCCTTTTTAACCAGCCACACCACAAAATGTAAAATTAACAGTTGTAATTTTGCATGTGCCTCATCTCTTCACAAACTGTGTGATCATTGAAACCCACTACAACAGCAGAGTAAAGCGTTATATAGGTTGGACAGTTGATGTAGCTTAAGTCTGTTTGGTTTTAATTGAAATGGCACTAAGAGATTTTAATGTGTCTCACAAACACACCTACAGTATATTTTCCATATCCTGTCATTCAACATTCTTATAACAGTCTCAGCACACAGTAGACCTGAACCAGCCATTGCCTCCTGACTGCGATACTAAAGTAGAGAGAAAAGTAGTTGGATGGGAACAAAGGCAGTAAAATACAATGACCTTTGGATGAACAATAGCTCAAAGCTCTCATCCAAAAATAACAAAATAACAACAGAAGCTTGCACGGACAACAGGCAAGCCTTGACTTGTATGCAGAGACCTCCACTTTCCGAAACCAGTCATCGTGATAATAACTTTTATGATATGACTTCTGACAGTAGAGTTTATATTACTCATCCCCTGGTGCTTCTAAACTTTGGAGTCAAAAAGTGTGGTATTGTTCAACCTCTGCTTTAATGGAAAGGAAACATAGTCAGTCACAAAACCTCAACTATTTTGTGAATGTGTTGATACCTGATGATACAATAATGACGAAGCTGGACTTATGTAGAGGAAGTTTACAATTACATAACAATAACATTTAGTTTGCTTGTAACTTTATTTCGTATTAAGGTGAAAACAATATAGCCTACCTGATCTCCAATATTTTCTGGTTGTCCATGGACAGCCACGCGAGCGATTCCGGGCAGGTCGATCAGTGTAAGGTCAGGCACATCAGGAGAGGTTATGTCCAGAGTTATGAGATCATGACTGATCCCACAGCCCTTACCCGCAATCATATCCTGAGCTGTAGGGAATTGGACAAGTTGAACATCGGATGGGCCGACTACATTATATGAATGAAAAAAGGCCAAGACAAGTCATGTTCAAGTGATGTACCTTGTCTAATCCTGCTGTCCACATCAGCAGGTTTAAGTATCTCTTCTTTGTAGTTTTTGTATTTGATTTGTCCACGCCATTTCCCCCCAGCTTTGGATCTCTTCATCCTCAGCTCTAAGGGACATCTTGTCACAATCCCTGCAATAATGATTTAGATATTAAAGCATACATGTCAGACTTGTGTCATATTGTTGTTGGCCCCCAACATGATTTCTACCTTTCCCCTACCACTAAAAACATGTACAATAGGCCAGGATGAATGAGAGTGTGTTTGAGAGTGCGAGTGTGGGACAACGGATGCAAATTAGCCCATGGCTACAATCCGATGTGGTATGTTCATTAACATGCACTGTCCCTACCAAAAAAGACAAACAATAAATAAAATAAATAGTTACGCACTAACCATCTCAATGCTGTACTCTGTTTTCTGTTGCTCCTGTTTTTATTGTTTTTTATTACTCCACTGTACAGTGAGTCTCCTTGGGTGTTTGAAAGGCTCTTTTAAATAAAATGTATTATTATTATTATATTATCCATTCAGCCCCATTCATAGTAATAATCCCGAGTGGTCTGTGAAATTAACATGTTCACTAACCAACTTATTTTTCTCCCCCACACTCAGGGCCAAGTTGTGAACAGACGTCTCTTTCTTCTTTTAGTTTTGCTATTTTGTTCTGGTTTAGACTATTAATTAATGCTCGTCAATCTAGTGCTAGAATGCTGTCGCTGATTTTTATTTTATAGTGCAGACTTGAACTGTTCCGGCTCCCTGCATCTGGCACATGTATCATTTTATTTGACCAGGTAAAAACTCATTGAGATTTTACAAGAGTGACCTGGCTTAGAGGCAACTGTGCTCTCTCCACGCATTAACATGATTAAAACAGCTGCACCTATTATTATCTACTTAAATTACAATAGCTTACTTGTTTAATAGTATCCAACATCCGGGAACTTTTGCTGCTTCCCTTTTGGGGGAGTCAAGAGTTAAAAATTGCATTGGTGGAAACAGCTCCACATTATGCACTTTGTGACGTCTTTAATCGGTAAATATTGATTGATTGATTGATTTTTTTTATTTCGAGCTACACAACACAGGCACAAAAGCCAGAAAAAATATAATAAAAGAAAAAAATAATTAACATTCTAGCTCGAAAAGGAGTGGGAAGAAGACAAGCTTATTGACTCCCACCCCTGTTCGTAAACTTGAATAATAATGTGGTTGCAACAGTAACAATGTTTAGTTCTTAGTATCTTACAAAACAATTAAGTTGGTTACATATTTACAGATTAAGTCAACATTCATAGTATGTTACACTTTATAACAAGTTTATAATTTTGTTTCCTATACCCATTTTATTACCATGTTGGTATTACTGTTATTCACCATCATCATTACAGCCCATATAACATTAGTCTGTATCAAAGTGTTTGAATGATACATAACATACTCCACATTTATTCATGAAAGGCACAATGATCGCAGACTGATTGATGCTCATGATAACAAGAGTAGTCTTAATGATGTGTGTTAAAAAGGACTCGGGGCTTTTCTTTTTTCTTTCCTGTGTCTGGACCTGCTGCCAGAGGGGAGCAGCCCCCGAGCAACAGGACCATCATTTATTAAGTGTCCTATACTGTGCATTAAAAGAGACAAGTTTTAGGAGTCTGCTGCCAGAAGAGGGTTTCCTCGAGCTGCCGGCCCCCACATGTCTGCCCTGTACTACGAGTTATGTTGAATGCAGAGTACGTGGATATGTGCATGTTTTAATTGTAAGACTTTAATTCCTTTATAATATTCAGACTTATTAAACATGCTGCGGCACGGTAGTACAGCGGTTAGCGCTCGTGCTTCACAGCTAGAAGGTCCCGGGTTAGAGTCCCACATGGACAGGGCCTTTCTGTGTGGAGTTTGCATATTCTCCCCGTGTCAGCATAGGTTTCCTCCGGGTACTCCGGTTTCCCCTACTACTAAAAACATGTACAATAGGCCAGGATGTTTGAGAGTGTGTTTGAGAGTGCGCATGGGGGACAACGGATGGAAATTAGCCCAAGGCTATAATCCGGTGTGGCGTGTTTACATGCATGAGACCCATGTATGTTCATTACAGTAACATGCACTGTCCCGACCAAATAAACCAATAAAAAATAAAAAATTAAAATGCTCAGTGTTAGGCCTAATTAATGATTCTCTGGGTTTTAAATCGCACATTACGAACATATTTCATCCAATTTTTATTTGCTTAGGCTTAATTATACAGTTTTACATGGTCCAATATATAGGTCACCGTGTCCCCAAATTGGACCAATTAAAATAAAAAAGATATATGGATTTTACTGCAATAATATAATATTTGACAAACTCCTATCTTGTATGCATAGACTTATTGTAACTCAAGCACTGACACAGCTTAATTAGAAAGGGGTCGGGGATATACAATTATGATCTTAGGCCCTTAGAATAAGGTGTATATTGGACCTCTTAAGGTTTAGAGCAGGGGTCACCAACGTGGTGCCCGCGGGCACCCAGGTGCCCTTTGGGGCATGCCCAGTAGCCCTTGAGACTTTTTCTAAGGTGTAAAACACTTCATTATCTTGCATCTGATTCTTAAAAATACTAATATGTCTGTTCTTGTGACTCAGTATGACTTTAAAATAAAGCTATTGATATAATATGGAGTCAATATCCTATAAGTAAACAGTATACGTTTAAGTCTTTAGGATTTGTTTTTAACTGGTAGCTCTCGAACAACTCAATGCTCTTGAAGTAGCCCTCGGCTGAAAAAAGGTTGGTGTCCCCTGGTTTAGAGGTTCAATATACACCTTATCCCGCCCCTTCCCACTTTTGCCTCTTTTTGCGAATATGTAAGATACGGCTCCATCTGAAACCTCAAATACATACAGAGCCGTTTTTTCCTATACGCAAACTACGCAAGGTGCGTAGGGCCCCCGCAGCCGCAAGGGCCCCGCATCTCAGTCAAACTACGGTGTTGTTTCACTGATTAATCAATGCGTTGTTATGGGGACAGGCTCTCTGACAGCGCTCACTCACACTCCTCCTACTTTGCTGCGTTTTAGTGTTATATGTGGCAGTCTGCTGAAGTGGATGAACGGGAGAGACCTACCGCCTTGTCCCCGTCACTTCCAAGTGCGAGTGCTTCTCCCCTTTGCGTCTCCGCTTGTCTGTCTGTCTCCCGGTGCTCGCTTCCCCTCCTGCGAGGGCCACGGCTCCATGTCTCTCGTGTCCCGGGCGCTGCTCTCATGTTTTCTCTGCTCGGACTCGGGGCTGCATCGCCACACACTCATTTAAACTATCTTCTTATTGTCTCTAGTGGAGTATCAGGACAGTAGTTTGGCAAATAGACGAGAGTAAAGCGTTCAAGTGGCCTTTTTGTCTCAAAGAGGAGTTGACTCCACACGGTTCTCATGAGCACAGTTACTACAGGAACTCTGGTTCTCTGAATGTGCACTGTCTAAAACGAATTGGGCTACTCACGGGCTAATTCTCAGTGGTGAGATAGAAATAACCGTCAGGTGTAGATTTCAGTTAGTTTTAAATCAGCGGTTCCCACATTCTCTCAGCGGTGAGAGAATGTGACCATTCGCCATTTAACATTTTAAAAGTGGGGAAAAAAGACTAATAGTAGTCCTAAACCCAGTCTGACAGCGGCTAAGCGGTTAGTGGTTTCCACACAGAGGGGCAGGGCCTGCATTGAGGTCATTATGTTCCACTTCTACCCTGCACTACTGCACAGTGGAACTGTTTTTGACCATAAACGGGTTTGCTTTTCGTTGAATAGCCATGGGATGCGAACTGTAGGGCCCCCGTGTGGATTTTTGCCTAGGGCCCCAAGAGGGCCAGCACCGGCTCTGAATACATAGCTTCTATGTCCTGATCCTAGCTCCTAACCTTTATGACATGGTAGGGTCAACTGTTATGCCCCATCCGAAACCAGTAAATTGGTAAGAGATCTTACGCCAAACCGGCTGTGCGTCAGCGTCCGCCATGATAAGAAGCGTCCGAATTGGGCTGTCGGTTAGGAAGGAGTTAGGGAAAGTGGCCTGTATGCTAACTATCATAGCCACTTTAGCATAGTGACCTCTGGTAGCCCCTTACCGGCGATTAGGAGCTATGTGCCATCCCATAAGCCACTGCGCCAATCACCCCCACCCCCCTCGCCCCCACCCTCGAGTGATTCATGCGCAGCCACTGTTGTGGCTGCGCATGAATGGACAGGTGCTGTTTTTATCATCCCAGATTTACCTTACACAGCTACAGCTTCATCCCCAGAATAAAAAATGCTCTGATATTCCAAATATTCCACCAAAATCCTGTCCTTAGGTTCATCCTCAGAGAAAGATTCCCATATTACTTAACACACAGTGAGGCCTCTGCAAAAGTATGCAAATTAGCCATGTGACTCTAAATGAAAGCAAAGGCACTGTTTGTGCCTTTGTTTAGGCCATTAAAGGTATTAGACATAAATTGGTCATTTTTATATTCACTACTTCCACCTCAGGTCTTACACGCAACTGCAGTGTCTATAAGCTCGTGCATGACAGCACTTCAGACCGAATTAACTACTTTTTGAGTGACAGTGCAGGATTTTAGCTGCAGTTGTGGTGAATAAGTCTGGGCTCATTTTACACATTAGGACATTGCTGGAACATGTAGGGGGAGAAAATACTTTTCTTTTCTTTTTTACATTTTTAAACTCTGTATAGTCCCTTTAACAGTGGTGACTTTAACAAATAGCCTATTTTGTCACTTTTAAGTTTAAGTTTTAAGTTTTAAATAAAGTTTGGCTTATGCAGCAGAATCTTAATGTGCACCTGTCAGTCAACAGTGGTTGCGCTGTGCATGAAGTATTGTGAGTGGGGCACATCCGGTTAGACGCTTACTGATTTCGGATGTACCCATACATTTCATAGCTGTAATGTAAATTATTTTTTCTTTTTTCTTTTATTATGTATATATATATTTCTGTTTTTTCTTTTCTTCTTTAGCTCGAAATAAAATATTCAAATAGCAAGGTGTTTTTTATTTTTTTTTATTTTTTAAGCCTATGTAATTGTCGAGTAGGCATGTGTAAAAATCTTCACTAACGTTTACTGTAAGTAACAAAACAATCAGATAAATCACAATTCAGAAAAGGGCATACCCACCACTTCCTCTTGGTAGCGCCACTCCAGACAGCGCCTCCAGCACAGAGCTCTTCCCGAGCTTTGGTCTCCAATAACGGCGATAGCGGGCAGCGCCAGGTCCTTCTCCACTCCCAGGGAGCGGAGCGAGTCAATGAGGTCAATGCAGGGACGCACTTTCTCCTCGTACTTCTGATTCAATGTGCTCATATTTCAGTTATAGTTTTAAAGCATGGGATGAGAATATGGTCTATGGTCTCTAAACAAAGACAGTTGATGAAGACAAAATGTACACCCGAAAATGCAATGCGGTTTTGTTTGCCTGCTGCGTTCGTGCGTCATAAAAGCATAAAGTAGGCTGGTCTCGCCCAAGTTTCATTTAACTAGAAAATGAAAGTGATCAAACTGCTTTTGATGCAGCTGAAGTTGGTAGAGTGGGAATTGGTGATGTTTCTCAAACACTTAGCCTAAAGGGAAATGTCATATTGTATTTAAATTAGGCCTACTGATAGAACACTATAACTTATATTGCCTGTTAAGAGCATTCAAGCTAACATACTCTAATTGAAATAAGACCGACCGGTGCTTCCTAAAGTGCAATGTAGTCTACTTCAATGAGTGCAACCCTTATTTAGCCAAAGATTCCACGTGGCCCCCCAGCAATATACATGCACTCTTTCCAAAGAGTATATAATGATTTTCCTCATTATTTCACAAAACACCAGATAAATAAGTGATTAAAGGCTAAATACATATTAGAATTATACACATTCCCTTTAAGTTAATTTCCAACTCATTGTATATGATGTGTGGTCAACCTTTGAAGCACTTTGGGAATGGCTGGTAGTAAGCTAAGCAATAAAGATAAATAGTCGAACAATGCTTTTTATACCCGCATATTCAACAATATGTTTTATGCATCATGACTTTTTATATTCATATTGGCAATGTTAAAGGAGTGTCTACTTCAGGTGTTAACCTCTTACCTGCCTTCACCCAGTGTATTTTCTCCAGTTTGGCGTTACCCAAATCTAAAAACCTCTCAACTGGAGCTTACTATAGGCCAGAGGAACGCCCCATTTGAAAGCTAAGACCTACAGAACTCAGCTAAACTGATCTTTTTCAGTTTTGCCGTGTTGTCGTCAACACATTTTTCACTCTTTTCCATCTCATTTTTGCCACTTTTTGGTTGAGTTTTTGTTCCTTTTTTTGCTGCAATTCCCTGTCTTTGACACTTTTTTGTCACTCTTTTGTCATTGTTTTTGTTGCACCTTCTTTTTTGTCACATTCTTGTTACATTTTTTGTCACATTTGTGTGGCTTTTTTGGGTCACTTTTATAAAATTATTCTCTGATCTTGCACATGTCACAGAAACTGGACAAAACAACCGACACCAATTAACACCGACTATATATTTCACCAATTTGCTTTTGATGGGAGGGTTGATCAAGCACCAATTCTCTTACTGAAAAGTAGCAGCATACTTTTGGGCCTTTTATATAAAATATAGTTTAATATGAAATCTACGTATGTGCTTCTACTGGATGCAAGCACCTTATACAATTTCCAAAGAAAAATCACTAGAGATGTAAAAAAAAAAAAAAAAATGAAGTTACCATTTTATATCTGTTTAAGTGACAGGAAAAAATAATATCACAGTACATGAGTTATTATAATTGTTTTCAAGAAACCATTAGATACACAAATATATATTTAAAAACATACATTTTTTGCATACAACCTTGGCTGTGAAAGACACTGTGATATGACAGCCCATTTATAAAAAAAAACAAAAAACTAGAAAATGCATGGAATTCTGCACACATGAAACATTTATGTTTGGTCACCCCAGCTGCACAACACACAACACAGCTCAAAACTGCAATGTGTTAACAAGCCACAACACTTGTGTCCTGCCAGGGAGAAAAGTCAAACTGAAATCAACCCCCTGTGGCCTCCCTGGGAAACAACTGAGGGAGGGTGTGGCCAAAATTGCCAGGTGGAGTCGTGCCCAGGACATCAGTTTCAAGCCCTGGCTGCATAGTTGGACACACTGCTGTCTGCTTCAGTGCAGTCCGTTCAGGATGTCGTTCCCCAGCAGTTCATTCTCACTGTACACGGTGGGATTTAGGTCATGGTCCCTAAGTCGAGCATTCTTTCGGATCTCATCTAGAGAATACTCATGAAGGAGGACGCCATTTTCAAACACTGTCACAAGCAGATCCTGCACAGACGGACAACCAGTCTTACTTACATGAACATTTAACAAATAATATAAACACAATAAATGTATTCCACACTAGTCAATTTTCACACTAAATAACAAAAAGCATCCCAAACCTCCTCAGGCTTCCCTACGCCTCTCTCCATTGTCTCAATACAGCCATTGGAGTTTCTCCTCAGAGACAGCCGGCCCCGCTTTGAGCCTTTGGAGGGATCGGTCACTGGCTGCTTGTACACATCCATCTGCAACAAAGTGGAATCAGGAGAATTCTTACAAAGCAATAAATGTACACTGAAGTATTAATTGTTCTGTTATGCATAAAGCATTGAAGTCCTGAAAAGTATTTTGCCAGTTTTGTTTAATGGTATTTGCTTGTTCTGGGTGCCAATAGTCCACACCTCACCTTTTGTACCACACATGTCTTTATTTCTGAGGTGGTATGAGATATGTTTAATAATAATAATTTGCTCTGTGCTACGTTAGCTAACCATGAGGTGAATATTTTCTTGTGTATTAGTACAAGCAAGTATTTGATAATCATTTTCACTGTTTTTCAGTACAAAATGGCATATCATGGCATGCTTAGTTTCTAAATTTTAATATATTATTGTCAGCACGAAGTATTTTGTCTTCACATTTTTAACTTGGTGTTTGTAGATTTTGACTACTTGATGATAACTTGATTCATTTTAGTTTTAGACTTCTAAATGTTAGTGAACTTGTCACTGATATAAAGGTGTTTGTAGCCAATACATCCAAAATAGTATACGCATACGAGAAGTGGATGACTCCATGACTAAAAGGTCCTATGTTTGGTCCCTGGGCCATGTGGGACTTTTATATAGTCACATTTAATGCTTTTTAATGCCATTTTTTCATTTATATTTTATTGTCTTTTTCACAATATAAGTTTACAGAATAGCAAGGCAACAAAGCCAATACTTTAAGATTTGTCACAACACATTTTCCTTGAATGCCCCTTTTGATAAGACAATAGATTTTTAACATAAGAAAAAACAAAAATAAAATAAGTAAAATAAAATTGTGGCTTAGAACCGGGGTGCGGTATATGTTACTCTCATACATTTCTTGTATGGTAAATATGCTTTTCTCCTCCTTCTATCTGGTACACTAAAGAATTATTTTATTTATAAACATTCAGACATCACAACAACTCCCTAAACAAAATCCTAATATATTTAAGCCATCCTTTCCAGATGTTGTTAAATTTATCGACTTCCAATCTAATGGATGCGGTTAGCTTTCCATATTGTAAATGCTTAGCATTACCATCCATCCATTCTTCCCCTTTAGGCATCAAATCTCTTTGCCATCTTCTGGTTATTGCTTCTTACTAGCCAACAACATAATTCGGAGTATTTTATAATCGTCCCTTCTTTTTAAATTAAGAGTCTCAACAATCCCAAGATACATAAATTCAAAACTGGTTGGTATATTAATTTCTATCATCAATTACCACTTTTAATTGTGTCCAATATTGAGTTATAAGGGAGCATCCCCAAAAGATATGGAAGTGATCTGCTTTTGTTTCCCCACATGATCTCCAACATTTGGTATCTCCATGTTTTCTCTGTGCAGGGGTCGCAAACATCATCCACCAAGTCTCAGGGCAGCTGGGTGGGGACTTGTTGATTGAGGGCGTCCACCCACTTTCAACAGGCCACTATACACTCTGGCTTTTTAACGCAACACACTAGAAAGGGTTTACAGTTTGGGCATACCATTTTCATAATAACGATAATAAATAGTGGATAGTAATGACAACAAGGCAAGATGGCAGAATACAAAATGTCTAACATGCCTATATAATATGAAAACGAATATTCATCCATTGATAATGACAAGAAGGATAATTGTTATAATTGTTATGATCAATGACATAAACCATTAATTATTATTATTATTATTTGTCAAATGTGAAATGCTAAAACCTCTTTATTTGCCAGTGCTGCAAATTGTAAACTAAGGCTGCTGATTGTATATTGACAAGTATAGCTACAGTAGGATAAAAGTTAACTCACAAACATGTACAAGTATATAGTTTTGAAACTAATACAGAATACTCAGGAAGGATTGTTTACTGTTTGATGAAAATGTAAAAGCAATGTATAACTGTATCATCATTAACTGCAAATGTAATTTTACATGAACAAGGGGTAGACACTTATAAGCTTTTGCTTCAGTCTACTCCCTTTGAGCTTCCATTAACTGTATGATTGTGAAACATTGGAGGAAGAAAAAATGTTAACTGCTCAAATAAACTAAACTAACTAACTAACTAACCTTAGTGTATCCTACGGAGCCCTGGAAGTGACATCAGACAAAAAAAATTTGAGATGAAAAAAAACATTTTTTTTGAAGAAATATAAAAATGTATAATTTTTTTTTTTTTTTTTTTACACTACAAATTATCTCGGGGGAACGTGATAATTATCTCGGGGGAACGTGATAATTATCTCGGGGTAAAAAAAATTTGAAAATTTTTTTTTTTTAAAGAAATATAAAAAAAAAAAATTTAATATTTTTTTTTTTTTTTTTTTTTACACCACAAATTATGTCGGGGGAACGTGATAATTATCTCGGGGGAACGTGATAATTATCTCGGGGGAACGTGATAATTATGTCGGGGGAATGTGATAATTATCTCGGGGGAATGTGATAATTATCTCGGGGTAAAAAAAATTTTGAAAAAAAAAATATTTTTTTGAAGAAATATAAAAAAAAAAAATTTAATTTTTTTTTTTTTTTTTTTTTACACCACAAATTATGTCGGGGGAACGTGATAATTATCTCGGGGGAACGTGATAATTATCTCGGGGGAATGTGATAATTATCTCGGGGGAACGTGATAATTATGTCGGGGGAATGTGATAATTATCTCGGGGGAATGTGATAATTATCTCGGGGGAACGTGATAATTATCTCGGGGGAACGTGATAATTATCTCGGGGTAAAAAAATTTTGAAAAAAAAATATATATTTTTAAGAAATATAAAAAAAAATAATAATAATTTTTTTTTTTTTTTTTTTACACCAAAAATTATGTCGGGGGAACGTGATAATTATCTCGGGGGAACGTGATAATTATCTCGGGGGAATGTGATAATTATCTCGGGGGAACGTGATAATTATGTCGGGGGAATGTGATAATTATCTCGGGGGAATGTGATAATTATCTCGGGGGAACGTGATAATTATCTCGGGGGAACGTGATAATTATCTCGGGGGAACGTGATAATTATCTCGGGGTAAAAAAATTTTTGAAAAAAAAATATTTTTTTTAAGAGATATAAAAAAACAAAATTTTAATTTTTTTTTTTTTTTTTTTTTACACCACAATTATGTCGGGGGAACGTGATAATTATCTCGGGGGAACGTGATAATTATCTCGGGGGAATGTGATAATTATCTCGGGGGAACGTGATAATTATGTCGGGGAATGTGATAATTATCTCGGGGAATGTGATAATTATCTCGGGGGAACGTGATAATTATCTCGGGGGAACGTGATAATTATCTCGGGGTAAAAAAAATTTGAAAAAAAAAATATTTTTTTAAGAAATATAAAAAAAAAATTGTAATTTTTTTTTTTTTTTTTTTTTTTACACCACAAATTATGTCGGGGGAATGTGATAATTATCTCGGGGGAACGTGATAATTATCTCGGGGGAACGTGATAATTATCTCGGGGTAAAAAATTTTTGGAAAAAAATTTTTTTTTTTAAAAATATAAAAAAAAAAAAAATTAAATTTTTTTTTTTTTATATTTCTTAAAAAAATATTTTTTTTTTCAAAATTTTTTTTACCCCGAGATAATTATCACGTTCCCCGAGATAATTATCACGTTCCCCCGACATAATTTGTGGTGTAAAAAAAAAAAAAAAAAAAAAAAATTAAAATTTTTTTTTTTATATTTCTAAAAAAAATATTTTTTTTTCAAAATTTTTTTACCCCGAGATAATTATCACGTTCCCCGAGATAATTATCACGTTCCCCGAGATAATAATAATTAATTGTTTTTTTTTTTTTATATTTCTTAAAAAAATATTTTTTTTTTCAAAATTTTTTTTACCCCGAGATAATTATCACGTTCCCCGAGATAATTATCACGTTCCCCCGAGATAATTATCACGTTCCCCGAGATAATTATCACATTCCCCGAGATAACTATCACATTCCCCGACATAATTATCACGTTCCCCCGAGATAATTATCACATTCCCCCGAGATAATTATCACGTTCCCCCGAGATAATTATCACGTTCCCCGACATAATTTGTGGTGTAAAAAAAAAAAAAAAAAAAAAATATTTTTTTTTTTTATATTTCTTTAAAAAATAATTTTTTTTTCAAATTTTTTTTACCCCGAGATAATTATCACGTTCCCCCGAGATAATTATCACGTTCCCCCGAGATAATTTGTAGTGTAAAAAAAAAAAAAAAAAAAAAATTTATACATTTTATATTTCTTCAAAAAAAATTTTTTTTTTCATCTCAAATTTTTTTTGTCTGATGTCACTTCCAGGGCTCCGTAGTATCCTTCCATCCATATTCCCTCCAAAATGAGGAATTTGTGGTTTTCCACTGATATTCATTTATTTCCTCCCAATTCTCTCCTGACATCACTATATTTGCCTCCCTCTCTTTCTTTAACATATACACCGTGTTGTCTGCTTTCAAGTCCTCCAGAATCTTATACAGTTTAGAAATAACTTTCTGTTCTATCTGTGACCTATATGCTTCCATCATAACTTTTATAACCCCTGGCCATGTTGAGTCTAGTTTCACTTTTTTAATTTCTACTCCCAAATAATGACGTAGCTGTAAATATCTGTGAAAGTCTTGATTCTGGAGGCCATGAATATCCTTCATTTTTTGGAAACTCAGTTTTTTATAACCTCCCAATACATTTTTGGGCCGTTATTCCACAATTTAAACCTGCCATCTAATTTATTAGGTATAAAATCTATATTGTGTGCAATCCACCTCAAAAACCTACAATGACCCGTTAAATGATATTTCCTCACAATTTCAGTCCAAATTTTAACAGATACCCCAGCCACGGATTCATTTTTAGTTTCAGATGAGACCTCAATGTTTCATAGCATAAAATAGCTTGTATCGGGAGCCCCTCTATTAGTCTTTCCTCAATGTCTTTCCATTTGCAGAATACTCTGGATCACATAAATTAATCAAAACCCTCAACTGTGCACCCTGAAAATAAGTTTTTAGACAAGGTAGCGCTAGACTCCCGCTCCCCTTTGACAATTGTAATGTTCTATATTTTATTGTAGGCTTGTAGTCCCTTGCCATATATATCCTGATATAATTTTGTCCCACTCCCGGTCTCTTTTTCCTCCAAGGTCGGGTCCTCTACCAGAGGCCTGGGAGCTTGAGGGTTCTGCGCAGTATCTTTGCAGTTCCTAGAACTGCACTTTTCTGGACCGAGATGTCTGATGTATTTCCTGGGATCTGCTGGAGCCACTCCTCCAGTTTGGGGGTCACTGAACGACCACGGGCACCACTGATGCCTTCACTCTCCAGGCCTTCTCTAGCTCTTCTCTGAGCCCCTGGTATTTCTGTAGTTTCTCGTGTTCCTTTTTCCTGATGTTGAAGTCACTTGGTATTGCTATGTCAACCACCACGGCTTTCCTCTGCTCTTTGTCCACCACCACAATGTCCGGTTGGTTCGCCATTACCATTCTGTCCGTCTGTATCTGGAAGTCCCACAGGATCTTGGCTCGGTCATTCTCTACCACCTTTGGAGGTGTTTCCCACTTTGACCTTGGGGTTTCTTGTCCATACTCTGCACAGATGTTCCAGTACACTATGCCAGCCACTTGGTTATGGCGCTCCATGTAAGCTTTCCCTGCCAGCATCTTACACCCTGCAGTTATGTGCTGGATTGTCTCATTGGCCTCTTTGCACAGTCTACACCTGGGGTCTTGTCTGGTGTGATAGATCTGGGCCTCTATTGCTCTGGTGCTCAAGGCCTGCTCCTGTGCAGCCACAATGATGAGTGCCTCTGTGCTGTCCATCAGGCCAGCTCTGTGTAGCCATTGGTAGGATTTCTTAATATTCGCCACTTCAGTTATGTTTCGGTGGTACATCCGTGTAGGGGCTTGTCCTCCCATGATGGGACCTCCAGCGCCTCATCTTCTGTTCCCCATTGTCTGAGACATTCACTGAGCACGTCATGTTGGAGCCTTGTCCTAGATGTACTTATGGATCTTGGATGTTTCATCCTGGATAGTGGCTCTCACGCTCATTAGTCCTCGGCCTCCTTCCTTACGGCTAGTGTACAGTCTCAGGGTGCTGGATTTGGGGTGGAACCCTCCATGCATGGTTAGGAGCTTTCGTGTCTTAACATCTGTGGTCTCTATCTCGTCCTTTGGCCAGCTTATTATTCCTGCAGGGTATCTGATTACTGGCAGGGCGTAGCTGTTTATTGCCCGGATTTGTTCTTGCCATTGAGCTGGCTTCTTAGGGACTGCCTTACTCGATGGAGGTATTTGGCCGTAGCCGCTTTCCTTGTCACCTCTTCGAGGTTGCCATTTGCTTGTGGATTCCGAGGTACTTGTAACTGTCCTCAATCTATGCTATTGTTCCTTCTGGGAGTGAGACCCCTTCTGTGTGGACTACCTTCCCTCTCTTAGTCCCCATCCGACCACACGTCTCTAGTCCGAATGACATCCCAATGTCTGCACTGTATTTCCGGGTGGTATGGATCAGTGAGTCGAGCTCATTCTTAGCATACAGCTTGATGTCATCCATGTAGAGGAGGTGAGGAGGTGACTGATGGTGGCCCTGTTCCTGAGTCTGTATCCATAGCCAGTCTTGTTGATTATTTGGCTGAGGGGGTTCAGACCTATGCAGAACAGCAGTGGGGACAGGGCGTCTCCTTGGTATATGCCACATTTGATGGAGACTTGTGCAAGTGGCTTGCCATTGGCTTCAAGGATGGTTTTCCACAACCTCATCAAGTTTGCAATGAAGGCTCTTAGAGTCCTGTTGATGTTGTATAGTGCCAAGCATTCAATGATCCAAGTATGTGGCATTGAGTCGTAGGCTCCATACCGCCTTTGCTATGCCCAATCCCGTCAGACCTTCGAACCTAAGCAGGGAAGGGCCTGGTCGGTACTTGGATGGGAGACCGTTTGGTAACACCAGGAAGCCTGGCGAATGTAGTGGTTGGTGGTGGTCGGAGGGGCCGATGGTGCAGACTGGTTGCTGTCAGTCTACCCCAGGGCAGCTGTGGCTACAATAGTAGCTTACCACCACCAAGTATGGAGTGAATGAATAGTGCAATGTAAAGCGTCTTTAAGTGAAAAGCGCTATATAAAACCGATGCATTATTATTATTAGGCTTTCTTGTAATCAATCCAGGCAGTGCTCAGGTTAGTGTGTTGGGTTCTGCAGTCTCGAACAACTGTTCTGTCTACCAGGAGCTGGTGTTTGGCGCCTCTGGTATCTTTACCGATTCCCTTCTGAGCTGTGCTCATGTATTGATTCATATGCCCGCTTAACTTAGCCGCTATGGTGCCGGACATGAGCTTCCACGTTGTGGAGAGGCAGGTTATTGGCCGATAGTTGGATGGGACTGTACCCTTTGAGGGATCCTTCAGGATCAGGATTGTGCGCCCTTCGGTTAACCATTCAGGGTGATTCCCATCTCTCAGCATGTGGTTAATTTGGTTTCATGCCAAGCGCTCATGGAGTGCCGTGAGATTCTTTAGCCAGTAGGCGTTTACTCGTCTGGCTTCGTTGTCTCTCGTGTACCTCTTTAGGCGGCAGTTTCCAATGCTTCAGGTATGGGCATCTGGGTGTACCTTTTGGATACTTGCTTTTTCATTGCACCTTTTTAAGGCCTCTGTCAGTTGACTCACTTCTCTCCGCGCTGCTGTGCGGTATACCAGCTCATTGGTTTCAATGATGGTTGATGTAGGAATTGCTCGCAGAGCTGCATTCACATCTTCTAGCAGACTTCCGCTTCTTCTGCTGCCCTCAAATAGGAGACAGCTCAACAACATGCAGCTGTGCACTGCTCCAGAGCAGAGGTAGGTAGAGTAGCCAAAATATTTACTCAAGTAAGAGTAACATTACTTAGAAATAATTTTACTCAAGTACAAGTAAAAAGTAGGGACCCAAACAATTACAAGTAAAAGTAAAAAAAGGTACTTGAAAATGTTACTTGATTACTGCTGGTACTAAGTAACTGCAAAAAGTCTTATTTATTTCTCAGTGACGCCATAAATTGTAACAAAACAAAAAAATCATGTGGAAATTGTGATATTTACAAAGAAAATTCCAAGAAAATGGCATGAAAATACAGAATAACAAAATATTTCTAAAAAACAAGGTGCACGAGACAATCTACATTATTTTATTGATAGAAATGAAGCATTTATTGCCACTTAGATATTTACTGAAAAAGTAACAATTATATTTACTCAAGAGTACAGATAGGCTTCGTTCTAATTTTACTCAAGTAGAAGTAAAAAGTACTGTATGTAGTGTACAGACGTGTCAACAACGCACAACTAAAAACAAAAGTAAACAAATGAAAATATTGCCACTTATAATTATTATGAAAAATAATAATGATATCAGTCTGAAGCTTGTTGAATGTTTTGCTGAAAATTAAACATTTTGGCTCTCTACAAAAGAGCTGTATTTGAATTATTTCATATAGGCTACTATATTTATTTTCCCCAAACCATGTTACAGATAAATGCCTACTTTTTTATTGAAGAACAGAAAGACAGAGCTTTTGGTGTAAGTAAGTGAAGTTTACATTCACAATTTAACATTTAGACACCTAACTGCACCATGAAGACAAGTGTGACACTTGTCCTGTCACGGAAGCCCTACTGCGTCTGGAGGACAAAGTAGAGCTGAGGCGTTTTTTCGGTGCAGACCCCAAGTACTGTTTATTATCAAAATGTACCAAAAAACCAAAACGAATTTAAAAACCATGCCTGACCACATGCCACACAGCACCCACACTAGGCAGAGTGAGTAGGCCGCTTTTATAGCAGGTGGTCATAATTGGAACATACCATACAATACAAAAATATATATTACAGATTATTCCAATTATCTTGATAAAACAGTGAGAATTACTACAGAACAACAATATAATCTTTATTAACCCAGTGAATTCCTAATTTAAAAATACATTATGTTTATTAAAGCTAAAAAAAAACAGGACACCCCTCCCGTTCTGGCAGAGTGGATGAACCCGGAACCCTCCGTAGGTGCTCCGGCTCTCTGGGGACTGTTTTGGCCGGAACACCTACAGAGAGAACAAAGCAACATTACAATTTATCAATAAAAACACTCTAAAAATGTGTATGTCTGCACCACAACCCTTTTCTCCCCCATGTAATGGACATCACTCCATGACAACAAGTTAAAATGTAAATAAATATCACCTTTAAAATAAATTCAACATTGTGACCTGTGTAAACAAATAAACAGTTTTGAAGAAGAAGAAAAAAGAAGTACGGAAGACATTATTTTCAACCACCATGTTGGCTTTGTACTCTCTTAAAATTCAGACAACAGGATGCGTGCCTTGTTGAGGCGTTCGATGCTACCCTGTAGTTTAGCTCTGTTGTCTCTTATACTGCTGTCCTCTTTCAGCAGTGACTCAGTTTTCTCCTTGTCCTGAAGCAGCAGCAGCATTTCCCTCTTCAGCTTTGCAGACGACTCCTGCATCATCTGGAAACGGATCACCAGAGGGATCTGATCGGCCAGCCGCCGTCCAGCAACCTGCAGCACAAACAAGCAATTTCATTTGATTACTTCGATTTATGTGTAGTAAACAGTGCAAAAAGAGATATGGTTTACAATGTACGGTGAATACACTAATTGTAAATTGTTATTAATGTAAATAATTCCTCCCTATGGGAAATGTAAGCAACGGAGTACATACGTTCTAGTCACGTAATCTTATTTTCTTCTGATGTAAATGCCTTTTGAGGACACTTGTTTACTTAAGGAATAGACACATGCTCCTCTTTGTTGTGGATAGTGTCCTCACGTATTACTGTGAAATGTAAATGTTTATTATGTCGAATGTGGGGTAGGTGCTCATAAGCTCTCTGCTTCAGCCTACTCCTTTTGAGCGTCTGTGACTGTTTAAATGTGTATTTTGTAATTTGGAAATGTAAGCTGCTCAAATAAACAAACAAACAAATCATTGAACCTGTAAAATCTGCCATGTTTGTTCTAAGTAGCAGCAGATCCACTTGTTCAATATTCATCACTACTACTACTATACTGGCCAAACAGGTTATTTTTTCATTTGAAACGCATTAACCAGTATTTCAACCTGGGTAGACCCCGGTAGTAGACCGGAGAGAATTGAATTGAGAGTGGAACGGCAGGTTAGAGTTGGAGATGTCTTCCCCCGGAGCCTGGACACTGATGGTGGAATGGGAGGCCTGAGAGGATGCAGCAGGGAGTGCTGTAGATTGAAGAGGCAGAGACGGGGAGGAGGTGGGTCGCAGCACAGCTGGGAAGCGAATGGCCATGAATGCCAGAGGCTTAGAAGCAGAACCGAGTGCGATGATTGGTTGCTACGAAGGTGTGGCTCTGCGCTGATAAGCTGAGGTGGAGATGTGACCCTCGCAGACACGATCATTGGCTGGAGGTAGGTGATGCTAAATTGGTTTCTCAGGTAGATTTCACACCTAGGCTTCATTTTACATTTTCAAATCTCCATTGCCTAAATGAACGTGCCATTAATCTTGAACTGTAGCTGTTTTGACGACACAATGAACCATCCAATACAGTTTGTACAATCACACATGCATCTTGGAGTATGGATCGACAATAATCTAACACACGACAAGCAGGTTGACCATGTGTATCGACAAATGTCAAAGCAGATTTTTTTGCTCCAAAGGTTAAGTCGGTTTTATGCATGACAGAGACTTACTAGAAAAACTACAGAGACGAACTATTCACACTATCTAGGGATACAATTACACACAATCATTAAACAATGCAGATTACTGTCTTTAGTGCCATTGAATCATAGAAGGAATCTTTCTCTTGCTTGCTATGGCTACAAACTGATACAGGGTGTTTTGCCAAGAGGGCTAAATCAATGTCCCAAGATCCTATGTTGATCGTGCCATGTTTAAACAGGTGAATTGTATGAACTCTTGTCAATGCCCTTGTAGGTTAATAAAGATATATAAAAAGCTTTATAATAATCAGTGGTGGAAGAAACCAGTTACATTTGCTCCAGTACTTTTACCCAAACATGTGTTTGAAGACAATGTAATTCTAAGAGTAGTTTTCTGACACTGTACTTTTTACTACTTAATATTATTATGAAGTGTTTCTCTTGTTTAAATAAAACATTGGGTCACTGATATAACTGTAAGCAATTCTATGTGAGGAAAGCTTCACGACATTTGAAAAGACCTCTGCACCATGTGTGTGTAAAGCCTGAAGATAGGCCCATTTAATTTGTATGAAATACTTAAATATGTAAGGGATAATGTTGATATTTACAGTAACACCTAATTCTCAGAGACAAGTCTAATGAGTGCAATGCTTTCTACTTTTTCTTTGAAGCCTATATTATACACCAAAGAAAAGCATGATTTACCTGATAATACGATTTCAAATGATTCATCATCTCTTTGAGAGTGGCACTGTGATCATTTCTTTTTGTGTTGTTGCTGCTCTTGGCCACAGACTGTCCAAAGGAAAAAGGCTCTACAGAGGGCGTTTGCAGCAACACACTTTCTTCTTCTTTCCATTTGCGCTTGCCCAGCTTTTTGCTGTAAGTGCTGTCCTGTGTGTAGACCAGAAACTCCATTTTGAACTGAGTCCGCAGCATAGACTCAGCGACAGCCTCCTTCTCTTTATAGATGGCCTCAATCTTAAGCTATGAGACAACCACATTATGCCATATTATTCATACTGAGATATGTATTCAAATCTAGAAATTGAAAAACAAGAGTGATTTTAAGTTGTACCTTGGCTGTCTTTATCAGATTTGGAAATCCAACAAAGCTGTCCTGTGCCAGTTTGAACATCTCCTTCTTGACCATTTCTGAAAGTACACATTAAAGCATTCACACTATAAAGCCTGTTTTGACAGTCTCATTTTGTCAGTGTTTAGTAGATGACAACCTGCCACATCTCGGAGTTTGGATTTGGCCGGCCCCTCCAGGAGTTTGATCTGGTCTTTAATCATTCGCTCAAACATTTTGTAGTTGATAAATCCGGGCAGTTCTCTTCCTCTGTACATTCGGTCATACTGAGCCACCTCTCTTTCAAGCTTCCAGTTGACTGTGTGAACATACCGACATTAGTCAAGTTCTATGAATGAAAGGATCTGGACTATTTGTAAAAGCAGTTGGTGATGTTGGCCTATTTTAAGGTTTTATTACACAGACAATCTCCAGATGATTTTGATTTATGAAAACCAGTCTCTGGACTAAAGGTAGAGTATTGACTTTACTCAATCATTCTTTTTTACTTCAGGTTAAACGATAAAAATGTGTTAAATCAATTAACTATCCATATATCAAGCTACATAATTTAGTTCATGGCTGCAAAAACAACTGCTCGATTGAATTGAAGGATGCAAACTATTGTTGCATGGAGAAAGCAAAACACATTATTGTAAGACAGACGCTGGTCAATGATGCATTAATTAGACATCATTCAACAGTATTGTAGTCCCCGGTGCGGCAAGCCTATTATTGTTAAATACGTAACCACAGTCGTTACTTACATGATGTTCCAGAACTCTCTATGATATCTTTCCATAAACCAAACTCCTTTCTCAGTGTGGAGAAGATGTTTTCTCCAATGTTCAGCTCCTCCCCCGAGGTGAGGCTGATGGCCTTATCAGTAAAAGCTGTGACTTTCTGCATAAAAAGACAATCTATTTTACACAGTGCTTAAGTTGAACAGTTTATTATTAAGGGGCCGTTGTTTGTATATCTGTAATTAAAACACATACAAACTCACATCAATCAAAAAAAACTGTCTCTCAGCTGGCTCATATGGCAGCCCATCTCCATATTTCTCCTTTTCTTTGTTTGTCTGAATTAATTTCTTCTTTATTTGCTCTTCAAGTTGAGGCAAGGAATTCTAAAGACATGAAAAAATTAGAAACAATATGTAATAAAGAGGAGGTAACATTGTTTAACACTACCTCAATATGCTCCACAAGCTCCAGAGTGAGTTTTTCAGCAAGTTTTGGAATGGTGGCATATCCATCATCATAGAGTGTGCTAGCACATAAAAGCATCATAAGAAGAACAGAAGGCAAGAATATCCATCCAGTACAAAAGGGATACCCGAAAGGGTACAGTACATACAGTGGGGAAAAAAAGTATTTAGTCAGCCAAAAATTGTGCAAGTTCTCCCACTTAAAAAGCTGAGAGAGGCCTGTAATTTTCATCATAGGTAAACCTCAACTATGAGAGACAAAATGAGAAAAAAAAATCCAGAAAATCACATTGTCTGATTTTTAATGAATTTATTTGCAAATTATGATAGAAAATAAGTATTTGGTCAATAACAAAAGTTCATCTCAATACTTTGTTATATACCCTTTGTTGGCAATGACAGAGGTCAAACGTTTTCTGTAAGTCTTCAAAAGGTTTTCACACACTATTGCTGGTATTTTAGCCCATTCCCCCATACAGATCTCCTCTCCGAGCAGTGATGTTTTGGGACAGGCGCTGGGCAACACGGACTTTCAACTCCCTCCAAAGATTTTCTATGGGGTTGAGATCTGGAGACTGGCTAGGGCTAGGCCACTCCTCGGTGTGTTTGGGATCATTGTCATGCTGAAAGACCCAGCCACATTTAATTTTCAATGCCCTTGCTGATGGAAGGAGGTTTTCACTCAAAATCTCACGATACATGGGCCCATTCATTCTTTCCTTTACACGGATCAGTCGTCCTGGTCCCTTTGCAGAAAAACAGCCCCAAAGCATGATGTTTCCACCCCCATGCTTCACAGTAGGTATGGTGCTCTTTGGATGCAACTCAGCATTCTTTCTCCTCCAAACACGACGAGTTGAGTTTTTACCAAAAGTTCAATTTTGGTTTCATCTGACCATATGACATTCTCACAGGCCTCATTCTGGATCATCCAGATGCTCTCTAGCAAACTTCAGACGGGCCCGGACATGTACTGGCTTAAGCAGGAGGACACGTCTGGCACTGAAGGAATTGAGTCCCTGGCGGCGTAGTGTGTTACTGACGGTAGCCTTTGTTACTTTGGTCCCAGCTCTCTGCAGGTCATTCACTAGGTCCCCCCGTGTGGTTCTGGGATTTTTGCTCACCGTTCTTGTGATAATTTTGACCCCACGGGGTGAGATCGAATGGTGAGCGGCTGGTGAGCGGCCACAGACATTGATTGCGGACAGTGGTGCGGACTGGAGTGCTGCAACCGGCTCGGACAAATTTAGAACTTATTTTCGGGCTCGGGTCGGACTCGGACACATCAGCGCGTTAAAACAAATCAAACTGGTGTATAATTAAAATGGGCCTGTTTAGTTAACGCGACTTAGCGTTCATTTTTGTGGTAAAAAAGTAAAATAAACTGGGCCCAGTGCTTTTACGCACCAAAGCCCAGCAAGACCCTGAGCTCAGGTCCTGCTCCGGGGAAGTGACCAGCTTCTGTCTGACTTAAGGGTACCCATCGGGTACCCGCGGGTATCCGATGGGTACCCGCAAAAGTTGCTGAAACGGGCGGATTTTACGTCCTGGAATTTTACCCGCGGATTGTCGGATGGGTAACACACGGACGGGTCGGCGGGTAGCTGCTACCCGCACAATATTTAAATCGATATCATTATGGTGTCTACAGACCTAACCACACGGCTCGCGCTGTTGCTTCTAAGATATGAATGAAAATGGTTTCCTGATTCTTTGTACTTTGGTGACAGTATAGTTTTACGAGCCTATACATTTCTCTGACACTTGAGGCAAATCGCGCCTCTTTCCACTTTCCCTCTCCTGGATATTATTTCCATATGTGTGGGTTTGGAGTGTGTAGTAGCCTACCTGTCCAGCGATCATGTCATGATAAAATCCCCTTAAAAACATGTTTGTAATCCAGTGCGTCCTTTATTTTGATCGCGCCCGTGTTTTCATATGATTCCTCTGATCCGAATGCCTGGGCTCGGGAAAGGGATTTCAAACCGCTGCTGCTTGACATGAAGATTCCCTCTTTCCAGACAGTGTCTCAGTTTCACTTGTGTCTATATGATGTAGTGGGGTGGTTATGATGTTCCAAATTCAGATGATCAATACATTTTTCGCGAATCTGTGTTTTTATTCCTCCGGCCTCTTCACGCCGCTCTGACCAACGCGTGCGCATTGCCGCTGATTCCCACAGCTCCAAGGCACCTGCCGCCACGCACACTCATCACCCGCACATGTGCGCGCACTTCCAATGACAATACACAGGAATCAACAGCACCGATGTATTACCAGTTTAAGCATTCAAACCTCATTAGCGTCATGTTGTTTCGTTCAGATGTGCATCGAAAAAAATAAAGTGCTTATATATAATGCTTTTAATTTGTGTGATTTATCACAGCATGGGTGGGTAGAATGTTAACGGGTCCGGGCGGGTGCGGATTAACAGCGTGCTATGTGCCATGCCAACATTACGTGCTGCATAACCTCACTTCAAAGGCTTTTCTCAAACCGTGCAGCGCTTTACACACATGATTTATCCATTTATCAAAATAAAATATAACACGTAAGTCCGTGCTGAAAGAGAGAGGGCAAACATGGCTCTTTTTAGCACGTTAATGGGTTCTGTGAAGCGCGCGCATCACTGCCAGTAGAAATGTGGTGAAACTGTTTCAAAGCGTCTCGGTATGCGTTCGCTCTAAGCGCACGGACTGAGAGAAGTTTTGACAAGTATTGATTTCACCTACGTTACGAGGTAACAGCGGGTTTACGAGCACCCCCATCCCTTCCCCTCCAAGGGCCGGGTTCGAGCAGAAAAAAACGGCCCGATCCGCGTTCTAGACCAAACGGGGGAAGAGGAAACAGCGTCTATCTACAGCAGGAATCGCACCGTAGCGGCCTGCCGGCTATATTCAGTCGCAAAAGACCGCCACTGCATTTTGTGCATGCATGACATTCAGCTGCGACCGATGATCCAACTGCGATTCACATCTTTTCATGCGGTCAATAGCCGTCGCTCATGTAGATGCTCGTGCGCCAAAAGAGAGTGTTTGCACGACCTTCTCGGCGCCACGACGGTGGCGCAGATGGTAGAGTGGTTCATCTCATAATCGGAAGGTCGGGGGTTCGAATCCTGCCTCCTGAAGGTGCACATTGTCGTTGTGTCCATGGGCAAGACACTTCACCCTCCTTGCCTCCAGTGTCTGCGTACACTGGTGTATGAATGAGAGTGTGAGTGGTTCCTTGCTGTAAAGTGCTTTGAGTGCCTAATGTAGGTGGAAAAGCGCTATATAAGTTGAGTCCATTTACCATTCATATTTTGAGGCCACAAATGATCGCATAGTGCCCGTGCACCAATTGTGACAGGCCTGTGCGGAAGAAGACTGGCTTCCTTGATTCAGATGTGTTGTGGATCGTAAAGTAGAGCCCACCGCGGGTGATCGGTCAGAATCACACAAGATATTCACTTTAGATGGAATTTATTGTAGTTACAACTGTAAGTGTGTGTGTGTGTGTGTGGTTTTGTAAAGACGCACACAGAATAACAGGACAGTTGTATCAACAAGGTGGGTTATTAGTCCGTGCTGCTAGCGTACACTACTGGCAAAGGTCTCGTACTGAACAATACCCGTATGCCGCGAGTCTGAGTCAACTTGTGATTGGCTGAACGTCCAGGTGAAGCGAGGCGTCCCTCAGTAGGAGAGAGAAAGTCATAGTGAAGTGTCTGATGCTTAGCTGCCACAAGGGGGCCTTTTTTACAGCCGCCCCCAGATTACTGAAGGGAATCTGTAGAAGAAGAAAAGGCACCCACTCGTCCGGTAGTGGTTAGTCTGGCAGCTCTGGCAGCTGGATGAGTCGAGCCACAGGGCGGGTGTACGACCTGTCTCCTACCTTCACTTCTGCCGATCGTACTTTACCGTCGAGGCCGGGGAAGACGCTGGTCACTTTGCCCACTGGCCACAGTGAGCGGGGGAGCTGCGGGTCGATGATGAGGACCGTCTTGCCAATGTGCAGGTCTGGGTTTTCAGCATTCCACTTCTGTCGGGATTGGAGGCTGGGCAGATAGAAACGGATGAAATGTTTCCAGAAGTGGTCAGCCAACAGCTGGCTATGACGCCAACGCCTACTGCTCAGGAGTTCGGAGTCCGGATACACCACCTGCGGGAGAGAGGAATCTGGCCGTCCAATGAGCAATGAGTTGGGGGTTATTGGATCAGGGTCGGCGATGTCTGCAGACGTGTAGCCCAACGGTTTGGAGTTGAGAATCCCCTCAATCTCAACTAGCAGGGTTCTCAGTACCTCATCGGTCACAAGCTGGGCTCCAAGGGTTACTTGCAGGGCTTGTTTCACCGAGCGTATCTCACGCTCCCAGCAGCCGCCAAAGTGAGGGGCGTTTGGTGGATTGAATTTCCAGTCGATCTGCTGAGAAGCGAGCTGAGCTTTGATGTCTGGAGCAAGGTCGGAGAATGCTTCCTGGAGCTCTCGATTGCCACCTCTGAAGTTCGTTCCCTGGTCTGAGATCAGCTCGAACGGCTTTCCTCTGCGGGCGATGAACCGTCTCAAGGCCATGAGGAAAGAGTCTGTATCCAAACTGGCGAGCAGGTCGATATGTACGGCTCGGGTGGTCATGCATTTAAAGATTATTCCCCAGCGCTTTTCACTCCTCCTCCCAATCTTTACCGAGTATGGCCCAAAGCAGTCTACTCCTGTTGAGTAAAATGCTGGCTTGAAAAGTCGGACTCTGGATGGAGGCAGGTCTGCCATTTTAGGGATTTGTGGCTTTCCGCGCCATTTCTGACACTCCTTGCACTTGCGCTGAAAGCGACGGATAGCCTCTCGCCCTCCTGGTAGCCAATACTTGCGGCGCATCTCCGAGAAGACCCTCTCTGGGCCTGGATGGTGCAGACGGTCATCATACTCTTGGATGAGCAACTGCGTGACTGGGTGTTTGGCATCTAGTACCACCGGGTGAATAGTATCGGGTTCCAGCTGGTTGCTATGGCGCAGACGTCCACCAACACGGATGAGCTTGTCGTTGTGGTCGAACTCTGGTGCCAGCTTGAGAAGCCGGCTGCTCTTGGCGACTGGTTTCCCTGACTGCAGCTGGGCATAATCAATAGGAAAACTGTCTTGTTGGATCTGTTGTAGCAGAGCCAGCTGGGCCTGCCCATAGGCCATGACGTTGCCTGGGGCCGCCCCGTGTAGAGTCTTAGTTGTGGCTGTCAGGAGGTCTGTGAAGGAAGAGAACTGCTTAGCGTCAGGGAGCTGACTTGGTGTGGTAGTAATGAGGCTGCAGAATGAAGGTTTCTTGAGCTCTTCACCCTGATCTGACTCTGCCTGAATCTGAGGACTTTGTGGCCATTTGTCTGGGTCACACCACAAGAAGGTTGGGCCTTGACCCCAGCGGCTCTCTGGTGTCAACGTGTTGAGAGGTTTGCCACGCGTTATGTCGTCGGCAGGGTTCTGTGCAGAGTCCACGTACCGCCATGTGTCGTCCTCGGTGAGATCTTGAATCTCTGCCACACGTGTGCCGACGAACACTTTGAATCGGCACGATTCAGACTGCAACCACGTGAGCACGGTAGTAGAGTCCGACCAGAGCACAACCCTCTGGATGGGCAGTGTGAGCTCGGATTTGAGGAGCTGAGCCATTTGTGCTCCGGTCAGAGCGGCGCATAACTCGAGGCGTGGGATTGACTGCTGCTTTTTTGGAGCAACTCTGGATCTTGCGGTGATGAAAGCTACTTGGACTACACCATGCGGGTTCTCGGTTCGGAGGTATGCCACAGAGCCATAAGCTTTCTCTGAGGCATCACAGAACACGTGGATCTCACACTCACAGGTGGGAGAGTCTAACTCACGGTCAGTGTAGCACCTCGGAAGTGCTATGCTTTGTAAGTGAGGTAACTCGTCCTCCCACTCTCTCCACGCAGAAAGCAGGTGGTCTGGTAGAGCAGGGTCGTCCCAGTCGCGCCTTTTGTCCCACAGATGTTGAATGACAACTTTGGCCCTGGATGTGTATGGTACTAGAAAGCCAAGGGGGTCATATTGGCTTGCCACCACTTTGTAGATGGAGCGCATAGTGACAACTTCTTCAGTGGCTACAGCTTCTCGACACTTAAAGGATAGGGTGTCCTCTTGACAGTCCCACTGCAGGCCCAGGGCTGATTCTTCTTGACCTGGGTGACCTTGGGCGATCCACTTTTCAGCACTAGCCGATCTCGCCTCAGTAGGGAGGTGACGTATGGTGTCTGGATGGGTACTGGCCCACTGGCGTAGCTCAAAGCCTCCCTCGGCAAGGAGGGTCTGCAGCTGGTCGATGATGGGCTTGGCTTCTTCAACTGTAGACACACTCTGAAGACAGTTATCCACGTAGAAGTGTCTTAACACAGAGTCTCTCACTGCATCAGCCGGCTGAGTATGGTCAGTGACATGCTTCTGTAGGGCGTATGTAGCGCAGCAGGGGCTACAGGTAGTGCCGAAAGGAAGCACCTTCCACTGGTAGACTGTGGGTTGTTCATCACGCTTGAGCTCCCTCCAGAGGAAGCGGAGGAGAGGCTCATCCTCCGGAAGGAGCCTGACCTGGTGAAACATCCCCCGTATGTCACTGCTGAAGGCCACACAATGTTCCCTGAATCGCAGGAGAACTGAAAGGAGAGGTGGACCGAGGGTTGGACCGGGAAGCAGGAGTTTGTTCAGGTCAGCGCCGTTGTACTGGAAAGAGCAGTTAAAAACCACTCTGTGCTTGCCATTGTGCTCGACAAGGTGGTGAGGGATGTACCAGCTGCTTGAGGTGTTCTCTGTGCCCTGGGGTAGTTTCGCCACATAGCCAGCCTGTTCGAGTCTCTGGATCTCTGCATTATAGACTTGGGCCGTCTCAGGGGTCTTCACCAGCCGCCTTTCCGTATTCCGGAGCTGAGGAAGTACTGCCTCCTTTGGTGCGCAGAGCTGGGGAAAGTTCTTCACGCGGAGGAGAGGAGTTGCATAGCGGTGGACACCATCAACATCTACTCGCACAGTCTGTTTATCCAAGCATTCAAGGGCCTCCTTGTCCTGCCGTGACCTCATACTAGCCTTTTCGCTGCGCCATGGGAGGACATCCAGCTGCCACAGTCTCTCGACGTGCTGGTAGATGTCGGCTGGAGGTGCTCCGAAGGTGGTGAACAGACAGCGTTGTTCGATAAGGTACTGCTTTAGGTTGTTGGTCGGACCTTGCAGCGTCCATCCGAGACGGGTGCGGACAGCAACCGGTGCACCAGGGGGACCAAAGATGACTGGCTCAACTGGCGTCACCAAGTGGGGGTGGTCTGAGCCAATGAGCAGTAGCGGGACAATATCCTTGAATGAAGGGATAGAAAGCTTCTTCAGATGTCTGTATTTGCTCTGCAGTGCTTTGGAGGGATACGTGTGCTGGCCTAGCCCGAGCTTGGGTGCAGTGAAGGCTCCCTGGATGTCGTATACCATGGCTGGGGAACAGGCTGGAGAGATGGTAAATGAGACAGCCGCCCCGTGAAGCGTCTGCAGCTCCTGTCTGACTGTACGCAGTGGCAAATCCTCGGGATGGCCTTCAAGACCCAGTTGTTGGACAGCAGGTTGGAGGAGCAGGGTGCGTTCGGAGCCGTCGTCTAGCACAGCGTATGTTTCTAGAGTCTGGTCACCATGGCGGAGGATAACTTTACTGACCTTAAGAAGCACACGGTGGCCCTGCGGTGGCTTGCCAATGTATAGCACTTGGTCTGCACTTGGTACGGACAAAGATTTGCTCTCACTCGATTTCACCTGGTCAGGCCTTCTCTCTGCTTTATAAGTCTTGGTTTGGCTTCTCTCGCCGACATCATGCAGAGCGAGCAGGTGTCTGCTATTGCATGTTTTACAGCACATCTTCAGATCACATTCAGCAGATCTGTGTTCTCTGCCGCACCGCCAACATCTGTTGTTCTCCTGAATCCAGTTGCGTTTCTGAGTGGCGCTGAGCAGTTTGAAATTTGTGCAATTATTCAGAGTGTGCTTGTAGTTGTCACAAAATGGGCAGAACTTCTTCGATTCTAGACTGGTTGGAGGAGTAGATTTGTCCGGCTCCCTAACCGGTTTGGGTTCGGCCCCCAGCATGAGGACTGAGGCCTTGGGTGCCAACTTGACAGTACTCTTGGCGTCTTTGGGCTTCGCTCCAGTGTCCCTTTTCAAGCGATATTGTGCTATATCCTCCTGGATATGAAGCTCGTATTCCAACCAATCTGCTAGGTCCAGAAGAGTGGGGATAGGAATGCGGAGCGGGTGGATGTAGCGCCTGAAACTGGATCTCAGGTCGTGCGGCAGCTTGCCCAGTAGACGGGTGACATGAGAACCACAGTCCAGCTCAACTTGCCCCTTTAAACCGAGCTGCTCCAACATGCTCACCAGGGATCTGACGTTCAGGGCGAACAGCCTGAATGACTTGATGTCACCACTCTGGATGTTGGGGCTATCCATCAGTTCAGCAATCCGCTGAAGGGCGAGTTGGTGTGGTTGCCCGTACTGCTGGTTTAAAGCTGTCATAGTGTCAGTGAAGGGGTAATCAGAATTACTATAAGAATCTGCCACCAGCAATGCTTCCTCCAGCTTCAGATGATCCACTAATATCTGGAACTTGAAACGTTCAGTGGCATCCCTAGGAAGGAGATTATCCAGGGCGATGCGGAGTCTCGCAAAGTCTCTTGGGTTAGGCCGGTTGAAATCCGGGATTTTAGGAGTAGGCCCTCTGTACGTTTTTTCCTGTCCACCGGGGGGAGTCATTGAGCGTCGACGTCTGGGCTCGCGCCGAGGTGAAGGAGTACTATATCTCTCGCGTCGGTCTGGAGAGTAGCTGCGGCGACGCGCAGGAGAATAGACACCTCTGCGTGATGGTTCTCTGTATTCTCTGGAGGAATAATGAGAGTCTCTGTAGCTGGCATGGCGCTCGGGTGAACGGCGATGGCTGGACTGCTCATAATTATAATGAGAACTATAGCGCCCATCTCTGGACTCATAACTTCTTCGCGGGGAATGGTGCTTGGTGCGTGCTGGCTCAGGAGAGCGCTTAGGTGAGGGAGAGTCATACCTGGATGATTGCCTGTAGCCCTTTGTCTCTCTGCTATAGTCATTACGCCTGTCAGAGGACGATCGTGGTGGTGTCTCCCTTCTAGATTTAGTCTCCCTGTTCCGGAAGTGGACTGACGATTTGTACCGGGATGAAGCACCTCCATAATCCACCCCTTCTCGGTAAGGTCTATCTCTGGCAGTTACAGTACGTGGCTCTGGACGGGAACTGCTGGGCTCCACTTTGGCTCTGAGCTGCTCGTTCTGTAATTTCAGTTTCTCCATCGATGCTAGGAGATCTTCCCTTTCACGCTCTAGAATGCGGCGCTCCTTTCTCCACTCATCTGCAGAAGATTCCCATGTGTCAGTGACTGACCGTTGCGTTAGGCTGTGGTGCAGCTGACCGTCTGGGGATGCAGAGCGTGAATAAGGTTTGCTGTGGTCCTCTTCGTTTAGTCGCTCTCTGGACGGTGACTCAGAAGACTTCTCGGTTTGAGATCTGGTCGGGAGATCCGACAAGTCGTAATCTTGCAAGTAGGCGGGGAGGGACCGCTGCCTCCTGGATCGTGCACTGGACTCTTTATCCATAGTGGTAAATATCTTGCTCCGCTGCAAGCTCTGGATCCGGCTCGAAGGACCACTTTGTGCGGAAGAAGACTGGCTTCCTTGATTCAGATGTGTTGTGGATCGTAAAGTAGAGCCCACCGCGGGTGATCGGTCAGAATCACACAAGATATTCACTTTAGATGGAATTTATTGTAGTTACAACTGTAAGTGTGTGTGTGTGTGTGTGTGGTTTTGTAAAGACGCACACAGAATAACAGGACAGTTGTATCAACAAGGTGGGTTATTAGTCCGTGCTGCTAGCGTACACTACTGGCAAAGGTCTCGTACTGAACAATACCCGTATGCCGCGAGTCTGAGTCAACTTGTGATTGGCTGAACGTCCAGGTGAAGCGAGGCGTCCCTCAGTAGGAGAGAGAAAGTCATAGTGAAGTGTCTGATGCTTAGCTGCCACAAGGGGGCCTTTTTTACAAGGCCCTTTACCAATTGCAGATTCAGTCCTCCCAGCCTGGTGCAGGTCTACAATTTTGTTTCTGGTGTCAGGCAGCTCTTTGGTCTTGACCATAGTGGGGTTTGGAGTGTGATTGTTTGAGGTTGTGGACAGGTGTCTTTTATACTGAGAACAAGTTCAAACAGGGGCCATTAATACAGGTACAGTAACGAGTGGAGGACAGAGGAGCCTCTTAAAGAAGAAGTTACAGGTCCGTGAGAGCCAGAAGTCTTGCTTGTTTGTTATTGACCAAATACTTATTTTCCACCATAATTTGCAAATGAATTCATTAAAAATCAGACAATGCGATTTTCTGGATTTTTTTCCTTATTTGGTCTCTCATAGTTGAGGTTTACCTATGATGAAAATTACAGGCCTCTCTCATCTTTTTAAGTAGGAGAACTTGCACAATTGTTGGCTGACTAAATACTTTTTTCCCCCACTGTAAGTCAATTTGCTTTGTTTCTGATAAACTCCTGAGGGATACAATTGTGATTGTCTTACCTAAACATGTGATGGTCTCTGAAGAAGGCCTCCTCCATCTTTAATGCTTTGTTTAAAGACATATTGTCCGTGATGTCCTTCTGACCTCTGCACCTAACGATCATGTAGCCCTTCTTTAGAGGGATGACCTGGTTCTGGATAATTTTAACAATAGAGTTCTCTGTGCCTTTGTCCACCAGATCTGGTTTGGTCAAAATCCCTGAAAATAGAAATAAATGTATGTTCCTGGTGGAGGTGTTTATTCTAATGTGTGGTGAGTTTTTACCCAAAGTCCGCTTTTTCTCAGGATCCACTTCCTGGGCCATCTTCAAAGCCTCTGTTGTTGCTATGTCCACATTACAGGGCACCACCACCAGACTGATGGTCTCTTGTTTTGTGATGAACTTGTTAATCAACGATTTTATCTGAAAAATATTTATGATTACATCAAATTGAGACATGATTTTTCAGCTGCTGGAATCAAAACGGCAGTCAAGTAGAGAAGTAGGATGACGTTTGGAAATCCAACCGTATAATCCTATTACTTGATTCCAGACTGTACAATGTCACACTCTAAAATGTGGGGCCGATGCCACTATTCCTGTATTGAGGAATCCGAATTGTAACCAGTAAGGCCTTTTTATCCAGCCACACCACAAAATTTAAAACTAACAAGTGTAATTTTGCATGTGCCTCATCTCTTCGCAGACCCAGACACCGTGTGATCAGTTTGTGGGTCTGTGAACACACTATAAAAGCAAAGTGTTATATAGGTTGGACAGTTGATGTGACTTTAGTCTGTTTGGTTATTATTGAAATTGCATTATTAAGAGATTTTAATGTGTGTTTGTCACTCACAAACACACCTATATTTTCCATATCCTGTCATTCAACATTCCTATAACAGTCTCAGCACACAGTAGACCTGAACCAGCCATTGCCTCCTGACTGCAATACTAAAGTAGAGAGAAAAGTAGTTGGATGGGAACAAAGGCAGTAAAATACAATGACCTTGGGATGAATAATAGCTCAAAGCTCTCATTCAAAAATAACAAAATAACAACAGAAGCTTGCACGGACAACAGGCAAGCCTTGACCATAGACTGTAAAAAAGAATAGACAACGCCTCCTCACTCCTCCCCGTTTACCAGAATGACCACGTTCCATGGGGAAATCATGGCGGATTTACAGACTCCTCCTCCCCAGCTCTGACGAAGCATGTTCCTAATAAGGGCAAAAGGGCGGGATCTCACTGTAGACTCGGCCCTTGCGTGACGTGTAGCTCGCGCAGCTCCAATGCCAACAGTCCGACCTCCGTTAAGTAGGAGATGAAAAAAAAAATTATTTCGAAAACCAGCCTGGTTTCTATTTTTTTGACTAACCCAGCGTTATCTCAGGAGGAATATGTAGCCATATTAAGTGTTGAAAAAATTGAAACCAGGCATTAAAGTTGTTTTTAACATGTCTAAAGTCCAATGCTTTTCAATGGGGGCCTAGCGGCCAAATGGAGGTACTACAGCAATGGAGGAGCAATGGCGGCCTCCAGTGTTGCGGTCACAAAGCAGAGCAGCCAGCGCCCATTGGCCTTGACTTGTATGCAGAGACCTCCACTTTCCGAAACTAGTCATCGTAATAATAACTTTTATGATGTAATTTCTGACAGTAGAGTTTATATTATTATATATTATAAATAAATATATAATATCCCCTGGCACTTCTAAACTTTGGAGTCAAAAAGCCTGGCATTGTTCCACCACTGCTTTATTGCAAAGGAAACATAGTCTGTCAAAAAATTACTATTTTGTGAATTGGTTAAACCCCTGCCACCTGATGATACAATAATGACGAAGCTGGACTTATGTAGAGGAATTTTACAATTACATAACAATAATATTTAGTTTGCTTGTAACTTTATTTCTTATTAAGGTGAAAACAATATAGCCTACCTGATCTCCAATATTTTCTGGTTGTCCATGGACAGCCACGCGAGCGATTCCAGGCAGGTCGATCAGTGTAAGGTCAGGCACATCAGGAGAGGCTATGTCCAAAGTTATGAGATCATGACTGATCCCACAGCCCTTACCCGCAATCATATCCTGAGCTGTAGGGAATTGGACAGGTTGAACACCGCATAGGCCGCCTAAATTATATTAATGAAAATAGTCCAAGACAAGTGATGTTCAAGTGATGTACCTTCTCTAATCTTGCCGTCCACATCAGCAGGTTTATGTATCTCTTCCGTGTGGTTCTTGTATTTGATTTTCCCACGCCATTTCCCCCCAGCTTTGGATCTCTTCATCCTCAGCTCTAAGGGACATCTTGTCACAATCCCTGCAATAATGATTTAGATAGAGCATACATGTCAGACTTGTGTCATATTTTTGTTGGCCCCCGACATGGTTTCTACCTAATTTAATGTTAATTTATACATAAAAGGCTTTTTATTTTATTTTATTTCAGCTGAAACAAAAAAGTAACTTGCTTTAATGCTGTCCCTGGACCAACAGCATCAGGACTGGGTCTCTAAAGATAAGCTATTATATTTTTTTTGGTAGCTTTTATTTTTTTATACCAGTACCAGTAGCCTATCTAAACTTTTTTCCAATAGCATCTGGTATTGTTTATTGGTACCCAGCACTAATAAGCTACGTAGCCTTATGAAAACCCCTGGAAGCTTTAAAAAATGGTGATAATGTTCGATATACAGTATTTAAAAGCATAGCACATAATATCATAAAAAGTAGTCACATTCATATTTATCAAAAAGGCTTCAAATGTTGACACCCTTATTTCTATAATGCTGAACTCCAAGTGCTACATTCCCTGTTGCTATAAATAGAACAGAGGGTTATTAACTTTGCGGGTTTTTTTTTTTTTTAAGCTTATGTGATTGACCAGTAGGCATGTGTAAACATCTTCACTAACGTTAAAGTAATAAAACAATCAGATCAATCACAATTCAGAACAGGGCATGTAATGTATGTTTTATTGTGAAACTCACGCCCGTACTTCCGTCTTTGCGGAGTTGAATAAACCCAGTTAAAAGCGACAGCCGTCTCATCCATGTCTCCCCGTACTCACAAGTTACAACAAATAAGTACATTACAGGGCATACCCACCACTTCCTCTTGGTAGAGCCACTCCAGACAGCGCCTCCAGCACAGAGCTCTTCCCCGAGCTTTGGTCTCCAATGACGGCGATAGCGGGCAGCGCCAGGTCCTGCTCTACTCCCAGAGAGCGGAGCGAGTCAATGAGGTCAATGCAGGGACGCACTTTCTCCTCGTACTGCTGATTCAATGTGCTCATATTTCAGTTATAGTTGTAAAGCATGGGATGAGAATATGGTCGTCTCTAAGACAGTTGATGAAGGCAAAAATGCAAAACGGGTTTGTTCGGCTGCTGCGTCCGTGCGTCATATAAGCAAAGTAGGCTGGACCCACGGCCAGGTCTGTCCCAACCGTTGACTGTAAATTCCTTCACAGTCAATGGTCCCAACTAGTTTCATTTAACTAGAATATGAAAGTGATCAAACTGATTGATGCAACTGAATTTGGTGGAGTGGGAATTTGGGATGTTTCTCAAACTTACAAGGTTTTCTAGCCAACAGACACATTTAAAAACGGATAGATATTTGTTAAGACCATAAAACACCATGAAACACATAGCCTAATGGGAAAAGTCACATATTGTGTTTAAATTAGGCCTACGGATAAAACACAAACTTTATTGACTGTTAGGAGTTAGGAGCATTCAAGCTATCAACATAGAACTCTCGCCATGAGAGTGTGCGTACCTCTGGACACGGCGTTTTTTTGTTTTTTGTCGCCCTGTGTTGGACAAGACACTAAGTTACTCTAATTAGAATAAGACGGACCGGCGCTTCCCAAAGTGCAATGTATTGTACTATTCTACTCTCTACAATGAGTACAACACGCCGCGGCCCCCTTATTTATCCAAAGATTCCACGGGGCCCCCCAACAATATGCATTCACTCTTTCCAAATATGTAATGATTTTCCTCATTATTTTCTCATAGTTTTACAAAACAGATTAATAAGAGTGATTATAGGCTAAATACATATTAGAATTATACAAGTTCCAGTAAAGTTAATTTCACACATGGCATTTTTGTATGTGTGGTCAACCTTTGAAGCACTTTGGGAATGGCTGGTATAAGCTAAGACGACATTATTTGTAATGAAGATAAATACTTTGTAGAACAATGCTTTTGTACACCACACATTCAACAATGTGTTTTATCAGTTTTATGCGTCATGACTTTTTATATTCATATTGGCTATGTTAAAGGAGTGTCTACTTCGGGTGTTAATAAGCCATACACCTGAGGTTATATAATGATCATACAGTAATAAAATTATTCTCTGATTTTGCACATGTCACAGCAACTGTGGACTAAACAACCCACACCAATTAACACAGACTATATATTTCACCAATTTGCTTTTGATGGAAGGGTTGATCAAGCACCAATTCTCTCACTGAAAAGTAGCAGCACTACTTTTGGGCCTTTTATAGAAAATATAGTTTAATACAAAATCTGTGTATGTGCTTCAACTCGATGCAAGAACTTTATACAGTTTCTAAAGAGAAATCACTAGAGATTATGCCGTCCTTCTGTGGACCCACCACCTGCAGGACGAGCCATAGTGGCTGGTGCAATGTGACACGACCCGGCAATGGACAAGTGGAAGAAGATGGATGGATGGATGGAAATTACTATGTTATATTTGTTTAAGTGACAGGAAAAATAAAATCACAGTACATGAATTATTAATAATGAATGGTTTCAATAAAACCATTTGATAATACAAACAAAATATTTAAAAACACACTTTTTGCATACAACCGTGACTGTGAAAGACACTGTGATATGACAGCCCATTTTTACATTATACAGGCACATTGCTCTATAAAATTATCAAGAATTGTCATAGATTATTTTAAAAAAAAACTAGAAAATGCATGGAATTCTGCACACATTAAACATCTATGTTTGGTCACCCCAGCTGCACAACACACAACACAGCTCCAAACTGCAATGTGTTGACAAGCCACAACACTTGTGTCCTGCCAGGGAGAAAAGTAAAACTGAAATCAACCCCCTGTGGCCTCCCTGGGAAACAACTGAGGGAGGGTGTGGCCAAAATTGCCAGGTGGAGTCGTGCCCAGGACATCAGTTTCAAGCCCTGGCTGCATAGTTGGACACACTGCTGTCTGCTTCAGTGCAGTCCGTTCAGGATGTCGTTCCCCAGCAGTTCATTCTCACTGTACACGGTGGGATTTAGGTCATGGTCCCTAAGTCGAGCATTCTTTCGGATCTCATCTAGAGAATACTCATGAAGGAGGACGCCATTTTCAAACACTGTCACAAGCAGATCCTGCACAGACGGACAACCAGTCTTACTTACATGAACATTTAACAAATAATATAAACACAATAAATGTATTCCACACTAGTCAATTTTCACACTAAATAACAAAAAGCATCCCAAACCTCCTCAGGCTTCCCTACGCCTCTCTCCATTGTCTCAATACAGCCATTGGAGTTTCTCCTCAGAGACAGCCGGCCCCGCTTTGAGCCTTTGGAGGGATCGGTCACTGGCTGCTTGTACACATCCATCTGCAACAAAGTGGAATCAGGAGAATTCTTACAAAGCAATAAATGTACACTGAAGTATTAATTGTTCTGTTATGCATAAAGCATTGAAGCATAAAGCATTGAAGTCCTGAAAAGTATTTTGCCAGTTTTGTTTAATGGTATTTGCTTGTTCTGGGTGCCAGTACTTTATACAGCACTTTATACAGTTTCTAAAGAGAAATCACTAGATCAACACTTGTTGATTATGCCGTCCTTTCGTGGACCCACCACCTCACCTTTTGTACCACACATGTCTTTGTTTTTTGAGGTGGTATGAGATATGTTTAATAATAATAATAATAATTTGCTCTGTGCTACGTTAGCTAACCATGAGGTGAATATTTTCTTATGTATTAGTACAAGCAATATTTGGTAATGGCTTTCATTGTTTTTCAGTACAAAATGGCATATCATGGCATGCTTAGTTTCTAAATTTTAATATATTATTGTCAGCATGAAGTATTTTGTCTTCACATTTTTAACTTGGTGTTTGTAGATTTTGACTACTTGATGATGACTTGATTCATTTTAGTTTTAGACTTCTAAATGTTAGTGAACTTGTCACTGATATAAAGGTGTTTGTAGCCAATACATCCAAAATAGATTGAAGCCATAAGAAATCCCGTTTGAAGTTTGCTAGTCATATGGAGGACACAGCTACCATGTGGAAGAAGGAGCTTTGGTCAGATGAGACAAAAATTTAACTTTTTGGCCCAAATGCAAAACGTTATGTATGGAGCAAACCTAACGCTGCTCATCGTCCTGAGTGCACCATCCCCAGTGTCAAATATGGTGGGGGGAGCATCATGCTATGGGGCTGCTTTTCCTCAGCCGGGACTGTAAAAAAGTAAGTATAGTCTCTTTTAGATGGATTTAGTTCCCTCCATATATCCAAAAAATCTCTCAGTACTCTCTTCGCTTCGGCGTATTCCTTTCTCTATTTCATCACTTCAGGTGCGCAATCATGATCTACATACACTCGTTTCCCTTCAAAAAGAAACCCTTTTTTCTCCCATGCCTTCTTAATAATGTCCTCTTTACATTTGTAGCTTGAAAATGTAGCTACTATGGAACTTGATGGTGCATCGTCGGACGGGCAGGGTCCCAGGAATCGGTGGGCTCACTCCAGACTGAGCTGGTACGCAGGTGGTAACACAAAAGCGCCCACTGACTCTGCATCCTTTTCGGCCCCCTCTTTGATCCTTCCTTCTTGATCGATTCGTTTCTCCTCAAACTTTCTGTGGAGATTGATGAGCTCACATGCGACTTCCTCGATGCTCTGGACACACTCCTCCGTATCCACGATCCGCCTTTCAGCTTCATCAATCCTGTCATTCGTCGTTCTTAGATCTTCTCTGATGCTGTTTAGACCATCTGCTGTGTCCCATCTAAACTCTGCCTCCAAATCTGACATTTTCTCTTGTACTTGTGTTGCTTCAGATGTTAGCTCCACCGCTAACTCCGGCTCTGACTGCGTTAGCTCCAATGCTAACTCCGCTTGTTCACCGTCCTCGTTCCCGCGTTGTTTAGCATTTCCAGCCTTCCTTCTAGTTTTCCTTTTTGACATATCACAAGCCTCTGATATTGTCTTCTTCAAATCATCTATGTTTCACTCAAGCTTCGAGTTTACGGGGCATATTCTAAACTTTTAGTGGGGAGCTGCTTCGCTACGGTGTCGCCATGTTCGACCCGGAACCGGAAATCTCGCTTTTCAATGCCATTTTAATGCCCAAATACTATATTATAATGGAACAAAGAAAAGATTGGTGCATATTTAATTTGCAAACATTTCAAACAGAGGAAAGAGAGGAAACTTTAAAGAGGGGGTATTATGCTTTTTTCAATCACATAGCACCAGTCTATAGCATACTACAATGATGACGTAACCTTCTGTTGGTCTGTATATGCAGTAAATTAAAATAACTGCCTTGAATAAAATTGCTCTCTCAAAATGGCTGTACTGAACGTCTTGAAATAGGCCTCTGTCTCTTTAAGGAGCTTTCCGACACGCCCCTTCAGCACACTGCTGTGGCATCTAAACAACAACACTGTGCGGGGAGGGGGCTCTGCTGAGCTGAGGAGCAGTGGTTGGTGGCTTGGCTGGTGACGAAAGGTCCAGAGGCGTCTCCAGGAGGTGGGGGCGTTCCTAGGAGGACTGAGGCATAGCTACACCTAAAATGGCTGCCGTCTAACTTTTTACTGATTACTCAAAAATATGTGAATGAGCCAAGGCAACACTCCAGGCATGTGTTTAATGAGGGAATGACATAATAACATGATATAAAGCTTGAAAAAATCGATTTTACATAATACCCCCCTTTAAAGCAAGAACAATGTGATGAATTTCAGCTAAAACTGCAGCTGAACATGTTTTAGAAATTTAGACCATTATTTTGGTGAACTTGAGCAATATTATAATTGATTTTGGCACAATTCACTAAATGACTTTTAATGCCCCACGGAAACCCTGCTCCAAACACTAAAAACAAGTACAATAGCCAGCCCAGGATGAATGAGAGTGTGTTTGTAAGTGCAAGAGGTGTGGTGTGTTTACATGCACGTCTCATGTGTGTTCATTAGCATGTACTGTCCTGATAAATAAAAATGGTAAAATAATAACTTTGTTCCAACTGTTCAACGCAAGTGATTTGTATCTGAAGAACGGCAGAGCAAAGTTTAATACATACGCCTTTTCCATTTGTCTCCACATAGCTGCACTTGAAGGCGCAGTTCAGTGTGTCTCTGTTGAGCTTCTGAAGCAAAGCACTTCCACAGCCAAAGAGAACATTTTCGGCACTCCAGCCTTCTTCACTCAACTTCTGAAGAATCTGTCAAATAGAGGACAGTGTGTTTTAAGAAGCCCAATGTTACCACTAGATGCAATTTCTATTGTCCAGGTAACACACAGCACAAACGATTTTCATTGACGAAAACTAAAAGCAAAAATGAGAAACCTTCATGGAGCAAATCAAATTATTTTAATAATGATTATAATATGAATTGATTCACTAGCAATCAACATTTCAGGCGAGTCCCACTTGAACAGGCAAATGGTTATTTGCTTACCTCATTAACAGAGCTAAGGTCTATACCATCTCCTTGGATGATTCGCAGGTAAGAGGGCAGCACTTTGAATCCCACAGAGTTCTTGGAAGAGCCAAAACATTCCTCCAGAATCCTTATGACCTGTAATCAAGCCAAGTAGAAGCATTAAAAAAAAAAAAACAGAGATAAAGCTGTATTTGATGTTGGTGGTTGAGGGAAATTACTGCATCAACATTTTGAGGTACCTCAATAAGTGTCTCTGCAGGGTCTCCTGAGTCGGGCCGGATGACCAGATACGAGTCCTGGCTACGCTCCATCACTTTCTCCTTCAGTTTGTCCCCCCAGATGTGTTTACAGGCGTTGAAGATGTCGTAGCTGTCACTGACCACTGACACAGGCCCCGAGCTGAACTGATCCAACACCTGCTCAAAAGCCTCCTTCTCACGATGTCTGCCCCAGGATATGATGGTACTGAACGGACAAAGGGGCGATGTTGACCAAGCGTTTTTCTATGCACTGTCCACATGCTCATGACCGTCTCATATGCCAGAATGGGTCTACTTGTCCCAGCACATGATTTAGGGAATAAAAACAGGACAGGCTAAAGTCACTGTTAGTTTTGTTGTGCTGTAGTCATCCTTGTGTGGGATATAAAAGGTCTGCACTAAAAACATATTTAACCTCGAATGCATCTAGGTCTAATGTTAGTCACTTCACGTTTCTTAACAAGAAGAAATAAAGTACCTGTGTTCTGCAGCTGGAATGGAGAAGCCGGCCATAGGACAGGCATAGTAGCGTTGTGCCATCAACAGCCCAGCCACTGTGTCTGTGCTACAGAAGTTCACCAGGTGAGCAGCTCCCCCTAAAGCTGCTGACTAAAAGGAAACAAAGAGGATTTTTTACAAAGACATAAGAAATATAAGCAATGCAATGACAGAGAGATTATCCATTTCTAAAACACCTTTTTTACATTTACTGAAATTTAGCATTATTATTAATAGAAATAAAAACATATAATGTATGTACCCTGATAATGTTACTAACCTCCTGTGAGGAGACTCCTCTGTAGCCAAAGTCATGCAACTTCTCGTTCAGACCTTCCAAACCACCGGATGTAGCCTTCAGGTGCTTGGCAAGGATTTTTTGAACTCCCTTGAAATGGTGGCCACGGTGATGGGATACCACATCTGAACTAACATAGTCTGGACAAGAGAGCGCAAAGAAGTAGAAACACATTAAGTGCACGTTTGTCTGTGGGGTAGGTTAAATGTTTACTTTCCATGTCATTCATTTATTGATAAGAAAAAACAAGAAGAATCAGCAAGAAAGCACTACACACTAGGGCCCGGTACCATTTTTAAGTAGCATTCTGGTATCAAAAAATGAATTTCAGTCTTTTAGAGGAGTTTTTAGGATGGGGTCAGATCAATCTATTCAACAACCAAGTAGATGGATAAATATCCAAGAATGGTCACACAGAATCATCATTCAAATGAGAATTTGGGTCACCTCAATATAATTGGTCAGCCAGAAGAAGCTGGGGTCTGTGTTTTCCACAGTGAACAGCACATTGCCTCTTGGAATGATCCTGCCTTCAGGCACAGCTTTGATACGGATCGGTAGACGTCCATCATGTTTCTGCGACACAAAAGCATAGGTCAATGTGCACTGGTCAAACAAACATTATTTGTCTAGCAAAGTAGTGCCTGACGATACCTCAAGGATCTTTCTCCAGCCCTCTTCATCAAATACAGCCTGCTTAAAATGCATCTGGTAAAAGACCTTGGCTTCCTGAATTTTATCTTCTGTTATCACTCGACCTGCATACAATAAAACAGATAAACAAATGTAAGAAGCGTATTGCAGTACAGGGGAGATGTGAAACATACCAGTAAGATATTTCTTGAGCAGGTACTGCAAACCGAAAAAGACCACTTCATTGAACTGGGAACCTTTCTTCCGACGACACTCAAAGTAGGAATAGATTTTGTTGACATCTGGAGGATACTGTTTGTAGTGTGTGATCTGAAACAAATGAAAGAAACCCCCTATTAGGCAATTCTTTCAGTCATTTACTATAAGAGCCTCAGTGGCTGTAAAGCACGATTGTCTCTAATCAGTCTTACGAGTTTGCATTATATAACAGAATCAATTGCAAAACTTGAGATCCGTCAGGTGGCAACGGCACTGCACGCATGAATGATTGTGCAATTTTAGTTTTAACAACCGGTCCCCAGTTGACCTGACTCATTCATGTCGTGTTGTGTGTAGGCTCTAGTGTGCGCAGTAACACCTCCTACAGGCCAGAAGCTATAGAAGTACTAAACAAAACAAAAAAAGATTCTGTGAAAAGGTTAACAAAAAAAGGTTAACAAAGAGAACCGTCCAGTATTGGTTGGCAACAAGACAATTCAAGGCAGCTTTCATGACCAACTCTGATGAGTAAATAGTGGACGTTAGCACTGTGGGATAATCAGGATAATAGGACTGGTATGTGTAAAGATCATAATCCTAGTGAAGGCTGATTAATGCTGGAGCACAAACCTAAAGGCATGCTCTTTTCATAATGACAACCCTTTTTGTACAGCTGACCAATCACAATAAAGCTTCTGTCCTTCTGTACTATGTGCTGCACTGTGATAAAACATGCTAAAACCTGATACACATTACTTCATCACATGTGAGTCTATGTATAGGTCATTGAAGACATAAAATCATATACGAATATACTTAAATAATACTGGCATACATTTTCTTCTACTCTATATTCTAGGACACATATACACACCTCATTTGGTAAACTCGCAATTATTTTAACAACATCAAATTTTAGACTTTGTAAGATCTCGCGGGAAGATGCATAATTTTGAGTGTGATATTATAATGTCAGCAAAACGTAGCTGTAGCAACAGCTGAAGAAAACAAAAAAAAGGCAGACACAGACACATGCTTATCTGTATGTGTCACGCAACTGAGCTAACAGTCACTGCTGAGCTCCTTCAGATGAAATGAAAATGAAAGCAAAAAATAAAAGAATCTGGAATATGAGGTTATGTGGTATAATATGTCGGTGAAGCAAATCGGTGATTGTAATGCTATTGTATTAACTATATTCTGAATCTAAGGGTGATCTGTGTGGTCCATAAATATCCATTCTGTGTAATTACGATACTACCTTGCGTGTCACCGAGGTAGACAGCGTAGAGTGTAGCTTTGTTGCTATCGTCAACTAATGACAAAACACTGGTGACATGATTTAGCCAACTGCTGTAAGATAACAGGGAAGCTTTCGAGACACGACAATGGTAGCTACACACAATACAACGAGTGAGTGAAGCCGATTTTCAGCGCTCACCTTGTACGAATCAGTCGCTAGCAAGAAATTGAAATCATGCGCTGCCATTGTTGTTGTGAATGAATAAATACACGTGGGCAGCGCGCGGTCTCTCTCTCTCCCTGTAGCTTTCCGAAACCCAGTCAGGGTCAGGGTCGTGTCACGAGGAGGTGAATCCAGCAACTTCGAACTGAGAGTTTCGCGAACCTGTTTTCTCCCTGCAAATGCCCGAGGAGATCCCGCTTGGATCTGAAGTAAGGGGTCAGTGTCAGAGGGGGAGGATTCTCTGGAGGTAGGAGTAGCATTGAGGGGGTTGTTGTTAAAAATGTGGGCTGGGTTTAGGCGAGGAGTAACCCGCCCACCAAACTAAACGTAATTGTGCGTGCACGCTACGTACATGCGTGAATGGGCGGGGGCTTCTGCGTTTCTATGATTTAACCTCTAAACCGCCACCTGAACCGAGCACATTTTCTCCAGTTTGGCTTTACCTAAATCTGAAAGCTTGTTGATAAAAGTGTCAAAACAGCGACAAAAAACGCAAATGGTAAATGGTCTCAACCAGTGCTTAATTTGTAAATTTGTATTTTCAGGAACACTTTTGGTCTGATGTTATGGATTCGGGGATATGGCCAAAACATTTGCCGGAACACTCTCATTAAACACCATTATATCAGATCAAATCTTTGCCGGATCCTCCTAAATATTTCCCGGATCCTTTACCCTGAAAAACTGAGAATTGGGGGAATGCGTTCCCCCAAACGGGGGATCAAATTAAGCACTGGTCTCAACTTATGTAGCGCGTTTCTGCCTTCATTAGGTCCAAAGCGCTTTCAGCAAGGAACCAGTCACATATTCACACTCTCATCCCTACATCAGTGTGTACGCAGACACTGGAGGTAAGGTGGGTGAAGTGTTTTGCCCATGGGCACTATGACAGTGTGCACATTCAGGAGCTGACTCAACAAAAAAGCAATGAAAAAAAAAAGTGATAACGCAGCAACAACGCGAGGTAAAAGATCCATTTAGATGAGTTGTGTAGGTCTTAGCTTTCAAATGAGGCGGTACATGGCCTATAGGCTTATGGACCTTATGGATTTGGGTAAAGCTGAACTGGAGAAAATGCACTCAGTTACGGTGGGGTTAAGAGGTTAACAATATTGGGTTCATCTTCAATGTCAAGAAATGTGCGAAAAATGGGGAATAATTTGGGGGGAAAACTGTGGTAAAATGGTAATAAAAATATATTGGGTGAAAAAAATGGGGAGAAAATCGGGCCAAAATAGGTAAAGAATTGGGAAAACAAGTACCTTGTATGGGGCGACGGTGGTGCAGAGAGTAGAGCGGGTCGTCTTGTGACCAAAGGGTCGGCGGTTCGAATCCCGCAGGTGCCCACTGTCGTTGTGTCCTTGGGCAAGACACTTCACCCACCTTGCCTTCAGTGTCTGCGTACACTGGTGTATGAATGAGAGTGTGAATGGGTGACTGGTTCCTTGATGTAAAGCGCTTTGAGTGCCTAAAGCAGGTAGAAAGGCGCTATATAAATGTGACCATTTACCTGCTTTTGACACTTGAATTTTTGCTATACCGGTAGTATTTACACTTTTTTCCCCCGATACCATACTGTTGTCCAACCATAATCATGGGTGATCCCTTACACCACACAGTCTCATTTGAATGCAGAGTCTCCAGACCAGGTCCAATCGGCTGAAGGACAGATTCATCCACCCGGCTTTTGCCCCCTCCCTTCCACTGCTGCCCCCTATACAGGCACGTTTATGCTCATTGGGACTGGGACTGAAAAACGGCCCTAGACTCTGATCAGCCTGGCCCAAATTAGCGTAAATGCAGCACTTCCACAAAGACATATTTTAACTTCTTACCACCCGCCTTAACTGAGTGCATTTTCTCCAGTTCAGCGTTACCCAAATCTAAAAGCTTCTTGACTGGAAAGCAACAGTGTAACATCTCATTTGAAAGCTAAGACGTACAAAGGTGATTGTCATTTTTGTCACTTTTTCGATGCGTTTTTGTTGATTTTCTGTCATATTTTCTTCCGTTTTCATCCTCGTTTTCGTCGCTATTTTGATGCTTTTCTTTTAAGCTTTTAGATTTGGGTAAAGCTCGGTTAAGGCGGGGGGTAAGAGGTTAAGGAGAAAATTGAGAGGCCAGACCGGTGGCCCGAGAGCAAGTGGCCCTTCTGTCCTCTTCCAGAATGGACATGTGGCCAGTCCACCCCTGCCCTTCACCAAATGTGGGTGAAATAAGATGCATCTGCTATAGAGTGTGAACACCCAACACCAAGCAAGAATGGTTTACAGAGCTTGTCCCATCCTCCCTTTTACAGAAAGGTTTGCACTGGTTATTTATAAGAGCGAGGTGTGAGGTCAGTATCACTGGTTGTTATTATTGCCTTATTATTATTTCCTTATGCCATAGAGGCATAAGGAAACAGTTACATGCAGCTCACTGCTCAAACATGCTGGTCCACTTCAGGAAAGTTATACCTAAATTGATTCTTTTATCTGTTTATCAAGAGTTAGTTAAGCTTCAGATGTGTAGTAGTTAATATGAGAGTAAGACATCAGGAATTATAGAATAAAACTTTATATTTTTAAAGTACTCAAAAGTAAATGGACATAAAACACCATTAGGGACCAGAGAACTTTGCACCACAGATCTTTCTTATAGCCTTTTCCCTCATCACCTTGTTTTAATCTATGATAGCTTTTATTCTGCACTTTTGTCAACCGCAGTTTAAACATGCCACGGAAGTAAAGTTTCACTTGACTCACAGAACCTGAATGAAGGAAAGACTATATCTTGTTCAGCCCTGACTCGCCCTGCAGTTCTCCTTTTGGCCCTTTAACACCAGCGTTTGCTCCAGTAAACAGTAAATATGACAAGCAGGTCAATTGAGTTGGGAATGAAAGCTTTTACCTACAAAGGCTCCCCAGTAAGGTCAAACCATTCTTGTCCTGTACTGACCTTGAAAAGGCTATTTATGCCTCTCCTGGGGGAGCGCCCGGGATTGCAGGGGGGGCTCAGAGCTTTGCCTGGTCAGAGGGTCAGAGGGTCATAAATGATCTTATTTGAGCAAAATAAATGGTCTAAAATCATCAAATATCACTGAGTAAGGACTAAACAAAACAATTTCAGTTTATTTGTTTGAAATGAATACTTATTAGCAATTATTTTCATGTTTTGATACATTTGTGGGGGCCACAGTTTGGACTGGGGGGGGGCGCAGCCCGACTACGGCCCGCGAAGTGACCTCCCTCTCTCTTTGTGCAGCTGAGTGTTTTGCCTTTTTCTGCGAACTGCATTTGTGGTTTCTGTGTTCCACATTGTTTTTCTGGATACTTTTGTACGTCTTTGCCGTGTTTTTGTGGAGGTTTGGTGGATTTGTTTACTTTGAAAGTCCAAAATGGTCCTGAAGAAAGCAGCTTTTTAAAGGTAAACAAAATGCTAGCTTATCAGCTAAACCCATTCTTCTTCTGAGACACTAAAGGGGCACCAAGAGCCCCCACAGCTGCAGCACAGTGGAGGCGTCACAAGAGGTGCTACAGGAAACAAAAAGGACAAACGAGAGATGGTGAAAGACTGTTGTGAAGCGGAGGGAGGAAGAGGAAAGAGGAGGAGGAGCTGACCAGTGCAGGACACCACGCTCTGAAACAGGGACAAACGCAGGAGGTACGGCACCATTTCAGAGGATCAGAGGAGACAGAGGGCAGCCAGCCAGGTTTCTTCCGAGTGCTACAGTTTCCCCGACCTCCAAGGTCATGCGGGTCAGGTTGACACAGTGGCAGCGCGGCTCAGCCGCAGAGCTCAGGACTAACACCTGAACACTATTTTGTTGTACAGTTGTACAATGACAATAAAGCACTTATTTACTTACTTACTTACTTCAAGGAAAAAAGGTTGGGAACCACTGCTCTAAAGTACCTGTTCACCATTTGGCTGCTGTAAGGTGCTGTACACCCAACGTTTACTCCTCTTCTTACTGTATCGTCTCAATTTTGTCAAGTCTATTTGGTTGCAATTCTTTAGTTCGCACGCTAGATGTAGCTAAAAAAAAAAAGATTTGGGCCTAATGCTGCTGTTGCACCGATGAGGTACAGGCGTGTCAGCACAGTGGCACACAGAGAACAGAGATGTGAGTTTTAGTCCTATATTTTTATAACAAGTAAGCTTATCCAACCAGTGATAGAATATATTTTCTAATTCATATGTTGAGTCCAGTTATCACTTGAAATGAAATTATAAAAATCAATCGGTCAATTGTGTTTGAAATATGAATAAACATTCAGAATATACTTTGTTTGGTAAAAATGGTTAAAGAATATTTCTGGACTAGCTAAAACATGTCATACAGCGTTACTGATGTGGTTCAATCTGAGGGAACTTTTATCTAACTTCAGCTCCGTTCACACTGGGAATCATTACAGTCTGGATGGTGACTGTTAGTGTTGACTCTTGAACTGAGTTATGTTTTAAGCGGGTTCTATGGAGGGGATGCACTCAATTTCATTCTAAATGGATCTCTACAAACATCCCAAACTGAGTGGCAACTTTCATAAATCAAGAGTGCCACAGGGAATCTTTGAATCAGACCCTTTTAGTCCATTATGTAATACTCTTCAGAAGAAGAAACACAAGTGCTGCAGTTGCCGACTGTCTAAAGAGACTTCATTGGCCACTTGTTGCAGTCAGAAGTATGATATGTACTGATATGTTGGGACCTCTCCAACGGTTTGCTGTCAGCTCCATCACTTCAAAGGTAATACGCGAAATGCACAGTAAATTTGGTTATACAATTGCTGTTATTGTCCAGCAGTGTTGCGAGTGCAGATGATGGTGGCAGAGTTTGAGACTGATCCAGGATCAGCGGACTCAGGTCCAGCACCACGGACAGCTCCTCCTCCCCTCCTCCCCTGCGCTGCATGTTGTCGACAGAGACCCCTCCCACACTTGGTCCCTCAGTTCCACCGACTCATTGGACTGTACCTGGCAGAAGCTGTGTGCATGTGTGTGTGTGCGTGTCCGCGCTGTCTCCGTGAGCGAGCCTCGTGACGGGGGCTGGTCGTTCCCTGAAGCAACAGGAGACTTCTCAGCGGCGCGTCGACATCTGCTCTCTCGCTCCGCTTGTCTCTCAGCAGCAGCAGCAGCAGCATGTTGGATCCGTCTTCCAGCGAGGAGGAAGGCGAGGAGGTGCAGGAGGTGGAGCGCCGGGAGGTGGCAGACCCAAAGAGTGCTGCCGGGGCGCGCCTGTCACCGGGCCGAGCGGCAGAGACCCAGAGCGGCGGTGGCGCTGCGCTACAGCCTCGGGGCCGTGGTAGCAGCGGTGGAGGGCGGCCCTCAAGCCCCAGCCCCTCTGTGGGAAGCGACAAGGAGAAGGAGGACTTGGAGAAGCTGCAGCGGGAGGAAGAGGAGAGGAAGAAGAGGCTCCAGCTTTACGTGTTCGTTATGCGCTGCATCGCATACCCATTTAACGCCAAACAGCCCACAGACATGGCCCGCCGGCAGCAGAAGGTATGCTCCATTACATTCACATCACAGCCACCACCAACTGTTGCTCCATGTCACATAGCGGCGGCCCTATTGCTTTTTTTTTAAGGGCCAAACTCACATCCTCACTCACCACACAGCAAGCAAGAAACTGACCTGCGTGCCTTGTAGAAAGTCAGGCTAAAGATGAAAACATGAACAAGTTTCTCTATTGGTTGTGTGTCAGTGTATGGCTAATTGTAACCTGAACACACATATGATTTGTGTCTGGTGTTTGGTCATTCCTCCATGGCCAAATAAAACAGAATGAGCAGTGAAACGGCTTCATGAATGAACTAATGAACATGTGGAAAGGCGGAGCACAATTCAGTATTTCTGATGAAATATCCAGGGTCAAATGATCACGTGTTGCTATGGTAACAGATGTTCACATCTGCCTCATGGTTTGTGGACAGCACCACATCCATACATTCAGGCTGATTACACACACAGCTTTTTCAGGACATAATGTGGGATCTTTTTCAGGGAATATGTGGGAATATGGAGAAATACATTAAAAGCTCTGGAGAACAGTGGTGTCGGACACATTTTGTGAAAAGACACAAAATACAAACGTGCAGACAAACGTAGGTGTGATCAGATATTTTCAACATTCTTATGTTCTGGAAATAGTGTTTCCAGACTTCCTCTCAGGTCACTAACCATGATGCTTTGTTTTCTTATTTCAAAACTTAGGCTATATCTATTGTGCAGATGATGTGATCCTCTTTTCAATAATTTAGAGTACACTTCCAGTGTCCTGCAGTGACAGAGCTGAATAAACACAACAATATATACAAGCAATTTTCTCCATTGCTACAAACTGTGTAAAGTGCGTAACCTTGTGCGGACAAAGCATAGATTTAAGTCTATTTGTTTATTCTTCATTTAGCTGCTCTCTTATTCAGTAGGCGTAGCTGGAGAGACAAATGCTTAGACCAGTGGTTCTCAAATGGTGTTGTATACCACTGGTTTTACTTGGGTGGTACTCATCTCCACCTCTTCAGGGTCATCTACACTTTTAAACTTGGCTAAAATAATTTAAGACATAATGAAATTGTAATGAGTAGGAGTAGTAGTAGTTATAGTGCATTTAAGTTGGTTTTCTGACATGGTTTGCATCCAATTTAAACATACATTTGAGGTCTATTAAAACCCTGTTTGGACTTGTTTAGTGATTTGATGTCAAGCTAGGCCTTGGGAGGTCAAAAACATGTTGTTTTGCCCTCAGTGTTTTGCCCTGGTGTAGACTTTCCTGCTGCTCTCCTGAGTCTCTTCTGCTCGGGGGAAACATGATGACACACACTTGTCTCTACACATAGAGTTTACTGCACCTTTGTGGTCATGATCATTTGGTTATTACAGTACATTGATTCGAACTCTTATACAATGAGAATACCCTGCATATTTTGAATTGACAGCTTGTCTCATATGATTCTTATTGTGCCGTTGAATTTCACTGCTAGATAGAAGCCTTTTGTAAAGTCCATATAGAGCCCACTCTCCAGTTGACTTATTATGAGTCAGATTAGTAATGTGCGCAGCAAGGTTGTATTTTATTTTTCAGTGGTTCAGACAAAAGCTTTCTGGTGAATGGACATCTCATAACGATCGCCAGTACTTCCTGTTGGATCACCAGTGTAGGGCTACATCATTTCTGCCTACACATAACATGCAACGTTTTAACCAAAATATAATGTGTATGTGTGCATTGCATATTCAGAATGGGCTGTTTCAGAAATCAAATGAAACATGAACAATTCTGAGACTGTTTTGCTATTCTATTATTGTTTTATTGTGAATAGAATATTTTTTCATGCAGTGGTCAGTTTGTTTTTATTTTTGGCTAGTTAATGTCAAAGTGAAAAATTGACCAAACTCACCCTTTATTATGTTCAATTTATGCCTTTTTTTGGACTCACGTGTTGGATTTTTCTCTGGAAATCACTTCAACATTGCGTATTTTCACACATATCCATTCATAAATACTGACATGTTTGGTATCCATAATGCACTTGACACTCCGACTCTGTAATGCAAATTTGGTCATTTCCGTTTTGAAAGACGGCAGTTGCAAAAGTCCACAGAAATATACAGGTGCATGTGCATATTTTAGGGCTTTTAAAAATTGTTTTTATTTTTTTGTTTTAGGCCTATTAGTAGAACAGACACCAAACTTTCCAGCCTGTATTTAACAATATTTTGAAGATTTGTTCAAATGTATTTTTCAACATCATTAGATTAGATTAATTAGACTAATTATCCTGATTTGTAACTATATCAACAAAATAAACCCATATGTTTAAACCTGGCTCTACTAAAATATATGGACAATATAGACTATTTTGGCCATTATTATGCATAAAATGGCTTATTTTTATATGAAAACATAAAATTATAGAAAATATATATTCATGTCAGTGTAAACATTCTACTCAGGTTGGCCCACAATGGCGGCGCGCTCAGTCGCAGCGGCTCAGGACCAACCCAACACCTGAACAATATTTCAATGACAAATATAACACTTACTTACTATTTACAGCAAAAGTTTCAAATTGACATCTCCATTTTTTTTTTTGCTTTTCCTATTCACCTGCAGTGTCTCACCTAAAATCTTGGGTCATTCGAGATGCAAATTGTTGCTATGGTAACAGACAATCACATCTGCCTCTTGGTTTGTGGATGACATTGTGTTTCATATTATGTAGCTACACAGATGAAGCTGCACACACTGTTCCATTCATAGAATATGTGTAATACGGAAAAACTGCCATTGTGGAAAACAAACTACTTAGTCTCAACCAGAAATAGATGAGAGTTGCTTGTTGCTGCGTAATAGGGTCTAAATAAGGAATGTCACAACAAACTGCGTAAAGATTTATTAATACCACTGGAGACTTGCCCACAGTTTTAAAACACAGTTTAAGTGTTAGACCATTTGGGAAAAGTGACATGAAGATTGCTATTTGCTTTCTTTCTTTCTCTTTCTTTCTTTCTTTCTTTCTTTCTTTCTTTCTTCTTTCTTTCTTTCTTTCTTTCTTTCTTTCTTTCTTTCTTTCTTTCTTTCTTTCTTTCTTTCTTTCTATGTATTAAACACTGTATTTTATAAGGACACAACCCCTCTGATGACCCACCCTCAGTAAACACATACACCATGCTGCCATGTAGCAATCTTCTCATTTACAGTCTCCGCTCCAAGCCCATTTCATTTGTTATGCCACTAAAAATAAAACTATACTTCATTATCTGCAACATGCATTGTAGAAACACTGCAGCTCACACCCCCATTTCTCTCACCACTTGTTCTGCCAGCCTGAGTGGGAGCGTGGCTCACAGACAGAGAAGACACCAGCGTAGTGTATTGTTTGTATTTGTTTCTTTTTGTTGCAATTAGGCAGGGGGGAATTAGATCAGGTAACACACGTCACAAAGCACATCATCAGGCCATCTGTCATTCCTCACAATCGGCCGATCAGATACTCCTCTCTTTTTACATCATTATTATAAATGCTGTTAAATCCCATTGGACTGATCTTCTCTACGACACTATATGTAGCAAAATAGTACTTTTTTGGTGTCTGAACAGCTGGTGTCCGAATCTCAAGTTTCATAACTTGAGATTAAATGCAAATGAATGTTTCCCACTTTAGTGTTGAACACAAAGTAGTTCCCATTTTATTCCACTAAACTCCAAAGTTCACACCAAACACTGAGCTGTTTCTGTCACAACAGTGAATGTGAGCCTTTCTATTATAAAACATATTATGCGATAATTGAAATAGTCAATAGATTTAATCACAATTCAATTAAAATTGGACCAGATGCCCTATGTGAAACATTTCTTCTGTCCACAGCATAAAAGGCACAGCGTAATCATGTTGTCACTCCTCTTCCGGTCTCCTCTGGTCTGAAATCAGAGTGAAGCCACTGACGGGAAAGGCGATGTGTGTTTGTTAGAAAGACCCGATCAATATTTGTGCATCATTTATGAGGACAGCATGTAGGAAGCTCATAATGATGAAGCCTGTCGCTGGGACTGGTGTGTTGTCATGTACACATGCACACATGCTTGAGAATATGTCTCTCTTTGATATTGAAGTGAGTGTAATTAGTGCGGGTGAGTCATCATACTATCCAGTTTTTTCTGTCTCTGTTGTAGTCAGCATCAGCTGCCTCCAGCGAGACTGTCCACCAGTCAAGTTGGGTTCACTTTCTAGAATTTGATTATTCCAAAATCTCTGGTGAAGAGCAAGGGCCTTTCGAGATTGTGTCCTCAAAACATCTATCTATCTATCTATCTATCTATCTATCTATCTATCTATCTATCTATCTATCTATCTATCTATCTATCTATCTATCTATCTATCTATCTATCTATCTATCTATCTATCTATCTATCTATCTATCTATCTATCTATCCATATCATAGGTTACATTAGCATATTCGGTAAGCATTTGATCGCTTGTTCAAATCTCCCCCTAAGCACACGCTGTAATTGTGTCTCTTGTGAGGATACTTTGCTCTCCACTCCTGACGTAGCACAAGCGGCAAATCACCATGCGACGGCCATGCTGCTTATTGCAATCAGTGAATGAAACTAATGAAGAAAAAAACTACAACAACAAACTTTCTCTGTAATAGAGTAACAAGTCAGAGGAATTATATTATGAGTAACACCACATGTATAACTGTCAGTTGTGAGTCAGCAGACACAATATGGACAGCTGTGACAGATGGGTCTAATGCGCCGCTCATTGTCCACAGACACATGCCACTGCTCAGCTCACACCCTCTAAAGCTGCTTGGTGAGCGCAGCAGCTGGAGAAAGCCTGCCGTTTACACTCACAGGCCTAATCCACAGCTGCAGCTCTGCAATAACTGTGCACTGACACACAGAGAATGTGAGATACACATGTGTATGTGAGGACAACAGATCAGATGGTACGCGCCGGTTGTAAAACGAAGCTAGCCGTATGTTGTTGTATATCGAGTGTTTGGTTGATTGAGTTGAGGATGTTTAACTTTTGTTTAAACACACAGGCTAGAGGTCTATTTAAACCTTGAGCACTCTTGTGTGGTCAGGACTGCCATAACCCCTCCTATTTCTTGTTTACGGTTCCTCAATTAGAAACGTTGTTGTTCTGGACTGGGGGAAAGACATAGTCATTACATCCATTTGCATTCACAAAGCCCTGCTGCTCATCTGAAGAATGTACAGTGGGCGGGGACAACATGTATTTATCTATTTAACTGTTATAGCCTTGTTGTTGACTAACCTGGTAGTGGGAGGTTATGACATATACTAAAAAGTATAGATGAAACAAACCATTCTGAATTTGTTGGCATAGAACCCATTGTTGTTTGTTAGAGATGCTTAAACTCTTGTTGACGGAGCTCTTTTACATTTCATTCACATTATTATTATGTATTACAGCGAAAACATAATCAAATCTATCTGCCGGTCAGATAGCTCATGGCCTTCCTTTATTATATTACGCACTGACGAGTGGATTCATATTTAATCCTAACCTGTTAGTAAAGATGAGGCTGTGGCCTGAATACCCTATTCACGTTCCATTTTTTTTTCTTCTCTAAATTACCAACATATTGCTGTAGATCTTGTGCATGATGGTGCCATGGCTATGTCCAGATTGAAGCTCTTTCACTGATAAACACTTTCTCAATCCTTTATGTGTATCTGGGATTACACTTCCATTTGAGGTTATGTCATCAACGAGGAGCCCGAACTAAAGAGAAAACCAAGAACAATGCATCACTCATTTAATGGCCTCCAAAATCCCAACAAAAAAACTTGTTAGAGAGAAGATTCCCCCTTAAGAAAATACCAGCTAAAAAGTGCATGGCCAAGCGTAACCATTTGTTTAATGATACGTTAAATGTTAATCAGTTTAATAACAATTGTATAAACAAGGTGATGCTGTATTTCAAATAGGGGGACATATTTGATTTTTGTTAAACTTGTTTTATCATTTAAAACACCTCGTTTAATAGCACATTAAAAATAGGCTCCTTACAGTCAGACCTTATCATTGATCTCTTCTATCTAGCTTGACATATCCTTTTCCGTATCCTTTTGATTAACTGATGTTAATTGTAAATTCTTACTCAAAACGCTGTGCACAGGCTGTCACAGATCAACTCAGTGGTGTCTCAGTGCTTTTGACAAGTGACTGCTGTTCAGTTTGTGTTATGTGACTGCGTGGGCTTTATTGCAGGGTTAACGTTAGGGTTTGTAAGATTTGTGTAAATAAATAACATGATCTATTATTGTCCCTAGTTGAGATACGCATGTTCAGTATCAATATGTTTTTGCTAATAACAGTTACAACAATATTATGCAGCTTCAGTTGTAGTATGATGCCTTTTATAATCTATGAGCGCATCCTAGGAGCATCGTACAGTACCTTTGATCTAAATCATGGTATGATTGAAGTCTGAATGTTATGTTGTGGAAAAGGTTATTTAAAAAAGTATTCAAACTATTAATTTTATTTCCATACTTTCTCTGCCCTGAGATAGTTCTGGCTCTCTGTCGTTTTGAGTTCTTCCCAGGAGCGCTAATAATAAGGCATTTGCAGTCTGACAGATGCCTCTAACATGCACCGCTGAGTGGAACGGGTTTAGAGAGGTATGAAGCCCCGAGTGAGCCAGGGTCCACATCAGGGACTATTTCCCCTCTACTTCCAAGTATTTTGCACCTGTGCTTTTTGAGGAGACTGAATCTTGGAAATGCTAATAAATTCCGCAGTTCGGTAACTTCATTACAGTTTTTTATCGTCTACCGCCAAATATAAGCTACGATAACAGGGCAGGTAGCTTCATGGTGTCCTGAGAGACAAGATGCTTCAACAAAATATATGGATAGCTCTGCTTGCCTATTATAAGTAAAAGCTCACAGTTAAGTATTTATGTAATATGTTTAAAGAAACCACTCAATCTTTAGTTACATGGATATTCATGTTTTGTTTGCTCATTTCGATTTCAACGATGCTCGTCTTGGCGGACTGATTAAAACTCTCCTCTTCCCCCTAACTGTACGTTCATGGCAGAGGAGCGATGACTGAACCACCAACCTTTGGCTCACGCGGGTCATTTTTGAATAACTGAGTCTTCCGAGATGGTACATCCATTTGATCGCCATTCCCTACTTATACTCTTAACATTTTGCCTTTTTCTTGTGTTCTGTTGTGCACAGATCAATAAGCAGCAGCTGCAGACTGTTAAAGAGCGCTTCCAGGCATTCCTCAGCGGAGACACTCAGATTGTGGCCGATGAAGCCTTCATCAACGCTGTGCAGAGTTACTACGAGGTAGGTTCATCACACACCCCACGCTGCGGATCGTTCCCTGAAACACATGATCACTGCAGTCATTATATTTTATGGGTCACTTTATGATGATTAGATGCTGGGTTTTCCAGACTTTGAAGAAAACAGCCGGCACCCTATTCAAATAATGAATTAAAATGAGATGGGATCAAATAGGGTAAACGTTAGGTCATGATCCTTATTGCTCAGACGTTTCTTGAGTACGACACGTTGTAACATGTTTACAGGAGTTTATCTTAACATAACACGTTAGCGTTGATTAAATTATTAACGTTAATTAAGTGGTTTAAGTTATTATTCCACTTCATTTTTAATTAAGTGGAATTTGGCTATTTGAAGACATTTAAACATATAGGCCTACCATTTATCTTTATCCACTTGAAATGGATACAGATTTTTGCTTTTACTCATTGTACATACGACACCTCTTTTTTACTACTTAACTGTTTGCACATTTCCTGTCTATTTTGCACACACTGAGTGATCGTATTAAGTGCTGAATGTAACAAGTGAATTTCTCCGTTGTGAGATCAATAAAAGAATATAGCTGCAAGCGGCGATTATCGGCCCTCGCCGACCGCCCTGCCTAAAGCAAGGGGGCGCTTTGCGCCCTTTTGTCTCCCTCAATCTAAAATTATGGTATTGCTACTGCCTTTATGTTTGTTTTTTACTTTTTTCCCAAGGGTCTTAGTTTTAGGATTTTTGGAATGCGCTAATGCGCACTCCGCACTCACTTTTGACATTATACAGAGAAAAATTTGTACGAATTTGTATCACACTATATCTGCAAACTGAAGCATATTTTTACATTTTACTTAGGGTTGCGGCTGCGCCACAGAACATCCACAAAGGTTATCCAAATACTTTGGATAACCTTTGGTTCCTCACTTCTCGCTGAATTATGGAGTTTAACATTTTTCCATCAGAATAAAATGGGACGTTCTGGTCATCGCTACGGCAACACCGTGAAAAATATGGCATGGGTGTGATTGACTTTTCTGATCGGAACGACCAAATAGAATTTTGTGCCAAATTATTTAAATTTTCGTAAAACTAAAATTCTCTCCATATAACACCTAGAGGGGGCGCTATCGCGCCCAATTTGAATTTTGCCAAATGAAAGTGTTTAGGACTGAGACTTTAACAACTGATAACAAAATGAGCGAAATCGAGCTTCATATGTGCGAATGGGAGCCATTTTTTGTTTGCGAAAATCTCAAAATACTTCATACAGTTTGCGGCTTCGCCGCATAAAAACCGTAAAACTTAGAAACATAATTTGGATAACTTTTAAAGTTCTACTTCTTAAGATTATTTTCCACCCAACATTAGGTCGTTCCGATAAACGCTCTAGGAGGAGATAGATTTTGTACAAAGTGAAAAATAAAGGCGGATTCCCGCTTCGCGGGCTTTCATCCAAAATGGCCGACACCCAATATGGCGGACGGCGTTGCCGTAATAATATTTTTTGCTCAACTTGTCATGATGCACGTCTGTACCGATTTTTATGATTCTACGACAACTTCATTTTTGGCCAAGTCCTATCTCGCAATGTTAAAAAAAACGGAGGTGGCGCTATCGCGCCACTATTTTGAAATTCAAAATTTGGAAATAGTCAAAGTTGCGTCGGATCGGGTTTGAATTTTGGGCCAAAATCTGTGACTTTTCGTCGATGTTCACTGGGTGAAAATTGCGACGGTGCGAAAGAAAGAAAGAAAGAAAGAAAGAAAGAAAGAAAGAATAATATTCCCATACGAAACAATGTTCCGCTTACGCGGGTACCATAAACTATATATTTTCGGAAAGCGCTCGCGCATTCCTACCTCATGGTAGAGGTCCTGGGTCACTGACGGGCACGAAGGGCTCTCAGTGGCCCATTGACTTTTATGGGCGCTGTACAATTACAATGTTGATTTTTGCATTATATATGTATGTGCACGGTGTAAGAGAATTCCTACAAAACGATGGTAGAAAGGTCGGGAAGAATAGGCAGCAGTCGGATGTCTTATGCAGGAGAAGTTTTATTGCCATCTTTGCGAGACCCGAGGCATGAGCTCAAAGCACAGTACAGTAGCACAGTCCTAACATTCAAATCTGTCATCCTTCCACATCAAGAGAGTTAAGTAAACCTGGTGCCACGTAGGCACTAAGCATCTACCACTGGCAGTGTGCCACGTGAATTCTATGCACTGACAGTGTGCCACGTGTAATTTAGGCCACAAGTCATAGAAGGCCAAATTGTGCTGTTTTGGTAGTACGATATGATAAGGGCCATGTGTGAGGGCCGAATTAACTCTATAATTCCCCATCACACGGGACGTGCACGACAAGAGGAGTGTGTTAGTGAGTGTTTGAGAGGAGGGGAGCGCTTCGCGCTCGTTTTGTGCGTTTTGTTCGCACTTTGGGGGAGTGCGCTCCGCGCACCGTCCAATTACAATGTTCGATTTCTGATACATGTTCCGTGCACGAGGAGAGGAGTGCGTTAGTGAGTGTTTGAGAGGAGGCGAGCGCTTTGCGCTCGTTTTGTGCGCTCCGCGCACTTTGGGGGAGTGCGCTCTATACAATTACAAGAGCCCCTTCGACAGCCCTGATGGCGCTCGGGCCTAATTAGCTTATCTTATCTTACTTTATCCACTTGAAATGAATACACACAATAGCTTAAAAAAGAAGGTTTTCAGTGTATTAAGAAAATATAAACATAGATTTTGTGTTTTGCTGTGTGATTCATATGGCTGAAGAACAGATTGTTTTGCTGTGTCCTTTGCTCTCTACTACATGCAAAAGGGATTGGTTTCTTGCTCAGGGTACCCAACATCAGCAAGCACCAAAGTTTTAATGCCCTGACATGCTGAGTGGCAAGTCCTTATCATGCGCGTGGCAGCTGTGTGACAGTTTACAGATGAAGGCTGCAGGTGATCCAATTGAATTAAAAGGCTCCGTCTGAGCTGGCTTTAGCTGCACACTCGCAGTGAGGGACAGGGGCACAAAGGCTCAGATAATGGACACACAGGACAGAAATAGACTCACACACCATCGCGCACAGGTCAGAAGACACAGAGCTGCTGCACCAAAGGTAAACACTACTCGTGTTCCAGAGGGGTTTCTTCCTTTCACTGCAGCACAGAGACTTTGATTTTAGTGGCAGGGAAATGGGTTGCTGATGTCGTTTCATTTATGACTTCACTTTCGACATTTTCTATTATAAAATACACTGCCTGACCACCTTTACACCTTCTGCATTATCAGAAGATCCAGTGGTGCATTCATTTTTCACCAAGATCTTGCACTGATGATGGGAGAGAGTGACCACTGCGATGTGTGAAAATGATGATCTCATGCTTCCTGAACCACTCTTCGACAATGTGAGCCTGATGGGTATTGTCATCTTGGAATATCAGGGAAGAGAGGAAGAAATCCATAGACGGAATAACCTGGTTATTCAGGATGTTCAGGTCATCGACTGGTCTCATTCTCTGGGCACATTGTGTTGCTGAACCGTGAACCTAGACCTGACCAACTGCAGCAACCCCAGAACAGTTTCTGGTCAGGCAGTGTAAAAGGGTTGCATGCAGGACTTGAGAAGAACACATGGAAGAAAATGGGAATATCCACATACATTTATTTCTGACAATAACTCGGTTGCTAAATTGAATTCTTCAATATTACAGTGATTCTAATAATTTGTAGTATAGGTTCTTTTATTGATAGTCCAATGATTAGTCCTGACTCCTGGCTTAGATCCTCTCCTGATTCAGTTCAGCTTTGGCACATATCTATTTTTATCTGAGGCTTGATTGTTGTTTAAGCTTCCACTGGAATTTGCCTTTGATAATGACACTGTTTGTTTTTTTGTGTCTTTCCGACGCAGATCTTCCTGAAGAGCGACCGTGTGTCCCGCATGGTGCAGAGCGGGGGCTGTTCGGCCAGTGACTCCAGAGAAGTATTTAAAAGCACATAGAGAAACGAGTGCGGAGCCTGCCTGAAATCGACGGCCTGAGCAAAGAGACGGTGCTCAGCTCGTGGATTGCCAAGTTCGACACCATCTACAGAGGAGAGGAGGACCCGCGGAAACACCAGCAGCGCCTGACCGCCAGCGCCGCCTCGGAGCTCATCCTCAGCAAAGACCAACTCTATGAGATGTTCCAGCAGATCCTGGGCATCAAGAAGTTTGAACATCAGCTGCTGTACAACGCGTGTCAGGTAAGCGGAAGACTCTTGACTCCATACTCTTAATTGGAATGCTGCTTTTTTTTGCTTTATCAAATAAGTCGTATTTACACAAGAGGAACTAACTCTACATCACTGTTTTGGTAATTAATATGACAGCTTATGTTATAGTGACAGGAAATCCAGTTGTAGAGCAACTTGTATGCCCATCATGGAAGAAGTATGGAATCCCTTTTTTTTCTACTCTGGTGTTATTATCTTTAGTCTCAGAGCTTGGATTTTGGCGTTTGGTCACATTTGAGCCCAACCCACTCTGAGTCACTGTGATGTGATTGGCTTCAGATTTACACTGTAGGTCAGACAACATGAGTGACAGTAACATGACGCTAAATAGTGAGCTCTTTATTTTCCCTTTGCGTCCAAATACCGGGACCATAACTGGAGTCAGATCTGGCTCTTTAGAGTAGAAAGACTTAAGTAAAAATTCACATAAAGGAGCAAAGAATTTACTTAAAGGCTCTGCATTTTCCTTTACAATCAATGAGAGGAAGCCACTAAATTAAAATGTTAGTTGTGCTCTAAATTCATTCCTAAGATTCCTAACATTATTTATAGCATTGCAATTCTTCTTAAGGACGGGTTTATGGCTCATTTCACAACCAGCAGGGTCACTTTTCACAGAAATGTCAGAAAACTAGCCTGCAAGCTCATGAAATTGTTACAAATGCTTCATAAACACTGTAGATGCGCTGTGTTTTACCCACAAGTGTCTTAGTTTAATATATTAAAGGAGGACAAAACAAGTTCTGTTCCATTACTAGAAAAAAAGAAGATATCTGAGGAAACACATATAAAACTAGAACCAATCCAATTTTTCTATTACAAAAGAAGGTTATAAGATTAGGCTAATTAATTATAGGCCTTACAATTCGCCAATTCGGCCAAGTTCATTTACCAAGTTAAACATAATAAAACCCCTTTATCCCGTGAGAAAGTATCGATTATCTCAGAGAAATATGTATATTCAATCAACTACATACTTCATTAAGAGAACATTATTTATCAAGCAAAGGAGTTAAATTGTGGAATAGTTGCTGCAATGAGCTGAAACAAACCATGTCTCTTTTTCAGTTCAAAAACATTTATAAGAGAATAATAATGGAAACATATTCAACAGAATGAAAATATATGGAAAAATATTTTGCAGAATGAATATGAATGATATGCTATGCTTCTGGTTTGGACAATGGTCCATTAATGTGCTTATTTTGCGAACAGATGTCTGTTGCCATTAACATGCTGCATTTATGATATTAAAGTGAAGGACAGGCACAATAAGCTTAGCTTCTGCCTGTGCCTGGTCATGGATGATGTTGCCGCTTTCTTACCAGTGGAGCTTTACAATTGATAAAGCCTCTTGGATGAGAGCTAAAGCATAATTAATACATCAGAAGTTTAGTGCAGATTAATTTTTGAAGCCATTGTTGCCAGGATTACAGAAGCAGACCATGTTTGTTTTCTCACATTTGTGTTCATCAATTCTATCTTCACTGGGACTGACATTTTTATTAGAACAAATAAATCAGAATGAACTTAAGTGAGGCGTGTTAATTCTCCATATTGTCCGACCCTACAACTGTGGTGCAACTAAGTATGTAATTAACAATGCTGAGAAATGTTGATTTGTAGGAAGTGGGCTGGGCGGGTGGCCCAGAGGTTATGTTGAAAACATGCACTAATTGAGCAGTTTGCCTCACAGCTATCAGAGTAAACATTCCTGTGTTGGTGTAGGCGCTGCACAGTCAGGCTAATAACTGCCAATTAAAATCCCACCAAATATCGCAATCAAAACCAAATAGGTCTCCTCTGTAAAAAAAAAAAGCCCTGGTTGTTTGAGCAAATGTTAAAGTTCCTGAGAGAATTACAGGGTCAGGTCCAAAATACTATTGACAGATGAGAGATAGACCGGCTGAAGCGCTGAAGCACAACAGTTTAAAGTTTATTGTGTGTTGTAAAGTCTCAGCCACCGTGACAGAGCAACATGTTCCAACAGTTTGTGATCCACAGGGGTACAGTATATGCTTCACAGGAGAAGGGAGATGATGCTTCCTTAAAGCAGAACTCAGTAACTTTTTACTGTTACACCGACAAAAACTAAATAGTAATTTGTCTGATTCTGTGCTAAGAATAAATGTTTTCAAGTTCAGAAGCATTAACATTTAAACTGCTAAACTAATACAAGAATCACAAAAGTCCGGTTGAGTTCTTTTTAATGGTAAATGGTCTTAACTTATATAACGCTTTTCTACCTATCGTTAGGCAATCAAAGCGCTTTACAGCTAGGAACCACTCGCCCATTCACACTCTCATTCATACGCCAATGTACGCATACACTGGAGGCAAGGTGGGTGAAGTGTCTTGCCCAAGGACACAACGACAGTGCGGGAGGTGGGATTCGAACCCCGGACTTTCTGACCATGAGACGACCCACTATACCACCTGTGCCACTTAACAAGAATTAAAAAGAAACTGGTAGAAGTACAGTGAATAAGTCAAAAATCAATCAGTATCAACTAAATTCAAGTAATATAATTTCCCATTTATTGGTGCTTATTACTCATAAAGCGTAAAAGTATATTTCGAGAAAAAGGTTCTCTATATCCTTGGGAAGCCTGGACTAAATAAAAGTTTTATTTTGCTCCATTCTGAGGAAACGTTTGTTCAGTACAACACCCTTGAAAACAGGAACAACATAAAACAAAAACAGATTCTTATTTGCGATGATGGCCTGGAGGTGCACAAATTGCATGGAGGGCTATTCAGCAGTTATCATTTCAGTAATTGGCAGCCATGATGAGGATGGGTTAGCTTGGCTGTATAGTCTGAAGGCGTGAGAAGAGGCTGTCTCCATCAGCAAATGCCGTAATGAATGACAGATAGTGAAAATGCTTGGGGAAATGTACTGTAAGATGTGCCCGGTGCTGTCTTTTTCCCGATGCCTTCTGTGCTGGCCCGGTTGTCTGGGTTAGCATTGTGAGCAGTGTGAGGTGCCGAGTGGCTGCTGCTGCCTCTCCCACTGTCGTAATGACCAAAACCATCTGATAGAGCGGAGAGAGAACACCCACTCTGTTCTCGCTCACTACAGCGTATCCGCCGTGTGGCTCTGCAATTCGATTTGTTTTCCAGCCCCGGCCTTCATTGCAACCACAGGCAAATTTGTCAAACTGCATTTACTGAGCTCTGTGGCCACGTATCTCTTCCCATGATGCCGTTTGAAGAGAAAAAGAGAGAAAGAAAAGATAAGGCTACTGATGTACTACATAGGTCGAGATGTTCCATAATCAGATTTGCCATTCTTTTATTATCATGTGGTTCCGTTTGCAGTGCAGGGTTCAGTTTTTCATCGATAAGCATTAACGTTTGATTGAAGAGGTTCACAGGTCTACAGCTTATGTACTGTACATCCCATTGGACACAAAGCAGATTTACCTGATGTTTTGTCTTTCATAGCGACCTTTAAAATGTGGTTTAGATTACGTCATTACAAGCAGTGTTAATTTTGAGAACAGTTTTAGTCTTTTGATATAAATGCTTTTTAATTTTGGTCATTTTTTTTCCAAATAACACTTTTTAGTTTTAAAACTCAAGGTTAAAAAACAAGTCAAAAAGCCATGTAAAAATACCCGACAAAATCTGAAGTCAACTCTACATTACATGTACATTTATTCAAACAATTTTAATCATATTGCGCTGCTTTATGGAACTCCTCCCGCATGGAAAAGCCCTAGTCTTGTTGCTTGGGTTATAGGTCTCTTTCACACTATCACAGGAAGCTTTTTTTGTGTGTGTCCCTACTAGTGCTTTTTTATGTTGTTTTTAGGAACATTTTAATTATAGTTTCTGCCATCATTACCTGCCCTTTACCTTATTCCGCCCTGTCCACTTTCACCACAGATCGGTACTTCCTTTGTCCTGACACTTCCGGTAGAGCGCGAAATCCATTCACTAAGTGGCGAACGAGGGAAAATGCTTGACGCTAAATTATGAAGCACAGTACTGTAGATTTGTGTATAATGTCCAATGTTAATTTGCACCAAGTCAATACTGCACTGTTTCTCTGCATGGCCTGAAAACTAATTGTGTCCGTGTAGTAGCTGATATTCTCTTGACGTTTGCAATCCTATGTAAACCAATAGGAGTGAAGGGACAGGCATAATTCATGGCGGCACTAACTAAAGTTGAGGAAACATGAACGCACATAACATGGCATTTGCTCATATAAATCATACATTGATAACATCTGAATGTTCGTTCTGTGACATGAGGGAAAAGACATCGACTTGACTCTAAAACACAGCTTTGATCTGGTCCATTCCGATACTTTGTACAGCTCCACTGTTAAAGAGCTGTTTCTGAGTGCATGTAGTAAGCGGCACATAAACAGTATGACGCACTGTTTTAAACCAATTGTTTTCTCCTCCAAACACCATGCAATTTTCTTTTTACTCCTAAATGCTGGGGTGTCAACTACAATAGACCTCAAAGTACAACACAGGAAATCAGAGAGTGATAATGATAGGGTTTTCACAAATTTACATCAGTAATATTATAACTGGAGTAATACCCTATGAACATTTTACTGCAGTTCATAAATAATGTGTGCATTCGTTGTACAATCATGCAAGTTATAGTCCAAGTAGCCTAGTTGAAAGATATTTCTGTAGTAATTTGGGGGGAAAAAATATTGTTTGCTCTTCTCAAATCTGTATAAACTCAAAATTTCACTTCAAATAATAAAATAAAATATAAAACACAAGAGACATTTTATAGAGGTTATGAACTGAATAAACAGTGCTTGGTTCCTGCATCACGCTAAGCTTTATAGACACTGTGATTGGAAGGGCCCTTCATTAAATTTACTTTGATTACATAAAAAAATAAAAATCTCCAATTAACACATGAAAGCCTGTGTCCAGCTTGCTGACGGTAACCTCCCTCCCCGCCGGCCTTTGTCCCCGCTGTTGTCGGTACCATAGCAACTGTACACAGTAGCCAGTCCCCGCCAGTCGCCGATCCTCCCCCTCCCAAGTGATTCTCGCCATGCCAACTGTCTCCTTATCTGAACCGAGGGAGGAGGGGGGACGCAACTCACCCGCAGTGTCCAGAGGAGATAGTGTCTGAGCTACATGAACAGACTGTCGGCAGCTGGGAAGTCACAAAACGTCAGCCTCCAAGGGCATAATTGCCTTGGAAGTCATTTCCAAAATCGTTTTCTGGAAAATAGAATCATTTTTGTATCCCTCATAGAGAGTAGAGGTTTAAGTAATTCAATTATTTAAGTTAGTATTTTTATATATCTAGTATGATAGAAACACTGCCCGACCAAAAAAAGTCACTACCTGGATTCAGCTAACTTATGAACTGGGGTTGCTGCAGTTGGTCAAGTCCAGGTTCAGCAACACTATGTGCCCAAAGAGTGACTCAGCTGACGACATGAACATACTGAATGACCAGGTTATTCCATCAATGAATGGATTTCTTCTGTCCTGATGGCACAGGCATATTCCAAGATGATAGAGCCCCTGTGTACATACAACATACAACATTTAAATATTGTGTTATATTGACCTTTAGATGCCAGTTCAGGTTTTGGCTACATGAGAAAGCTTTTGAGGAAGCTGGCACAACAATCACACTGGCAGCTGAGCTTCTGTTGGTTTACTCCAGGGCAACTGTGGCTACAGTATGTGTACAGTATACTTACCAATATCAAGTATGGAGTGAGTGAGTGAGTGAGTGAGTAAATAATTGTGAAACGTTTTGGCTGACTTGCATCTGTGAAAAGCAAAATACCAAATAAATCCCCCTCCCCACCTTCCCTAAACAGATATAAAAACAGTATCCCAATAAGAAGAAATTAACAATTACGTTAGGGCTGAAACAACTAATCGATTAATCGATGACTAATCGATTATTGAAATAGTCGACAACTATTTTAGTAATCGATTAATCGTTTTCTGGTTCACACAGACTCAAATAAAGCAAAAATGACATGAAAATGTAGTATTTTTGATGAAAACCTACTTTGTTTTTAAAGTTAGGGTCTGTAGTGTTTTGTACATTGTAAATTTCATGAATATCCGTCTGTGTTTCATCCAATCAGAAAGCAGAATTAGCACAAAGAGCCTCCTACAAACATTTACTTTAAGTTTAGTCTAAGTTTACTCCATCAACATGTCCTCAAGCAGCGCCACTTTAGCTTTATGTGATGGAAAAAATTGAAAAATAAAATTTTCCTACAACATTCACAGCCAAGCGATTAATCGATTAATCGTAAAAATAATCGATAGATTAATCGATTACAAAATAATCGTAAGTTGCAGCCCTAAATTACGTCAACATACTGCACACAGCACTGCTGATGTGTGACGAATAAGGTCAGTTAAATGAAGAGCGGATAACATCCAGGATATATATGTCAAAAATCTTGCTGTATCAAAAGGAAGCATGCAAACTTAAGCCAAAAAGGCTTTATTTACTCCAGCAAAAGATCTAACTCTAGACTATCATTCAGTGAATATTACACGTTTCATAAACTTCCCACGGGGCTTATGAATTCTCTAATGTACGAACTTCCCAAAAACTTTTCGTATTCGTTTTCAGTACATGTTTATGGGGTTATGTGAGGTCAGGAGCTGGAGTCTGGTGCCATGTAGTTAGTGGTGGGTGGTAACCGAGTGGCGTCTGTTTGATGTCCCCTCGCCAACTGCCCACACTTCCTCTTCCCACTGCCCCCGCCAAGACACGAGGAGGCTCCCCGCAACGCTGCGCTCACAGCTTATATAGTGTGCAGAACCCCCACATTCTCTGTGTATGCTCGGCAGTGCGGCACTCCGCCTTTATATAGAACTGTATGTCACAAATTGAGTAGAAGAAATTGCATGAAACAAGATACTTAATTGGCAATTTCCGGCCACTCTCTGCGTTGTGTGTGAGCTGTCATTACCATAATACTGACAGAACTTTGGATGCTGTTTTGAAAGTGAAATGCACAAACTATACTCTTTAAATGTTCCTTCCACAATGTCAAAATGTGGTATTCCCGCCATTCTCTATTAGGAATTTCCGTATAGTTTCTTGCTTGCGAAATGCTACTGTAGCGATCTCAAAATGAGTTATTTCTTATCTCACTGATCAATATACCAAATAAGTTCCCAGACACCCCAATCATAGTGAATTTAATTAAAGAATCAGGGCCAGCAGTGTTTCAGTGATAGTTGTGTTTGCTGTGTTCTCCTACCCCGACGTTTGATGGTTTAATCCCAGTGCCAGTGTCCTTGAGTGAGTCCCATCACCTGCATTTCCTCCAGTATTGTGGAGCAATGGATGGAAATTACGGTCTGGTGTGTTTATATCAGTGATGGGCAGATTTGTGTCAAATATCAATATATTAATCACTTTTACTCTGCTTTATTATAAATAGAAAGTCCCCATTGACATTTCTATTTCTTCACACACAAAAATCCAAATGTATTGTTTTTTTTGCTCTCTCTCTTTTCTTCACCTTTTCAAATAGTCCGTGTTTAGTGCATGGGACTACTTTTTCTTACTCTCTTTCATTAAGTTTGAGCAGGTGAGGTGCATGAGAGACGGTGATCTTGGTCTTTAATTATCAAAGTTTTAATGCATTTTTAACAGGAGACCATTCCAGAGTTATTATTAAACAAATCATTATAAACCAATAATTCTTTGTACTGATAAAGCCAATGAATGATATGTGATACTGTACTTTTTAAATGGGTGTATTGACTATTACTTTAATTTTGTCAATACACCCATTTACACACATTATTTATGAACTGCAGTAAAATGTTCATAGGGTATTTTACTCCAGTTATAACAAATACAGAAATTTGTGAAAACCCTATCATTATCACTCTCTGATTTCCTGTGTTGTACCTTGAGGTCTATTGTAGTTGACACCCCAGCATTTAGAAGTGAAAAGAAAATTGCATGGTGTTTGGAGGAGAAAACAATTAGCTGGTTTAAAACAGTGCGTCATACTGTTTATGTGCCGCTTACTACACGCACTCAGAAACAGCTCTTTAACAGGGGAGCTGTACAAAGTATTGTCAACTTTTTAAATGGGAGTATTGACTTTTCTGTGTGCGAGAATTTATCTCTGAGATTAAATCATTGTTTTGTTTCTCCCCAGTTGGACAACCCAGATGAACAGGCGGCTCAGATCAGGAGAGAGCTGGATGGACGGCTGCAAATGGCAGATCAGATTGGACGGGTAAAGGCCACATACAAGCAGACACGGTCTCACTTCAAAGAGCACAATTCAGTTCATTTCCATACGTATGGACTCACATTGTGTCTGTGTGTTGTTAGCACGGCGGCAGGTTCCCCAGGTTCCCCTCTAGGGAAATGGAGGCCATGTTCATTGAGGAGCTGCGGTCTTCGGTCAACCTTCTCATGGCCAATCTGGAGAGCATGCCTGTTTCCAAGGGAGGGGACTTCAAACTGCAGAAACTCAAGCGGGGACACAACGCCTCCATTATGGACATGGGCCAGGAGGACGAGAACACGCTATCCAAGTCGGATGTGGTGCTGTCCTTCACGCTAGAGGTCTGTAGACAAATAAACTGGATAAAGATGGTGTTTGGATGCCTAAAAATAGAACTATGAGTGATGAAGGCCGGGCATGACAGATACAGTATGTTGAGGAAAATATTTCTCATATGAGAGTCAGATGATGATGAAACGGGAAAATGAAACGGTACTTAAAGAGGGGGTATTATGCTTTTTTCAATCACATAGCACCAGTCTATAGCATACTACAATGATGACGTAACCTTCTGTTGGTCTGTATATGCAGTAAATTAAAATAACTGCCTTGAATAAAATTGCTCTCTCAAAATGGCTGTACTGAACGTCTTGAAATAGGCCTCTGTCTCTTTAAGAAGCTTTCCGACACGCCCCCTTCAGCACACTGCTGTGGCATTTAAACAACAACACTGTGCGGGGAGGGGGCTCTGCTGAGCTGAGGAGCAGTGGTTGGTGGCTTGGCTGGTGACAAAAGGTCCAGAGGCGTCTCCAGGAGGTGGGGGCGTTCCTAGGAGGACTGAGGCATAGCTACACCTAAAATGGCTGCCATCTAAGTTTTTACTGATTACTCAAAAATATGTGAATGAGCCAAGGCAACACTCCAGGCATGTGTTTAATGAGGGAATGACATAATAACATGATATAAAGCAATTTTACATAATACCCCCCTTTAATATATTTTTATTTTTGAAAAATACCTGCTGACGCACGTGTGTTCGCCGTGAGCTGCCCACCTCTCCTAGGACCGACCTTTAACTTTACTAGGAGCGGGACATCTCCAACTCGTCTCCATTAAGATGTTGACTAAAGGAAGCCAAAATAAGATTTAAAAAGGTTAGGTCCTCATCTGACTCCATTCTTTGATCACCAGTGTTGGGGAGAATACTTTGAATTTGTATTTAGTTACTGAATACTGAATACTTGCCTTAAAATATATTTAGTAACATATTCCGTTACTTTGTCCAATCAGAGTACTGTATTCTGAATACTTATGTGACCGGTGGACTTCTGCGTTGTGTTGTATGTTCAGTTTGTGGTGCATTAAGAAGCCACGAGACACAGCGGTAACTTTTTGGAGGCGGTCTCCGTTTACTCTGGTAAATAGACACAAAAATACAATCAGAAAGTGCCGCTAACAAGATCCAGCCCAAACTAAAGGGGAGAAGACAATGGACAATATTAGCATCTCCCCGCATTTCTTCACATGAATAAATTAAAACATCGGGGCAAGGACGAAGCTCAATGTCAACGTAAATACAGGTAAAATATGTTTGCAGAAGAAAATAAATGCAAATATTTATAAAAGGACCAAAAACATTGGATCACAATGGATGACTGACCTCTTACGGATTAACAAAGGGAAGAGGCGGGGGTCAAACCCCTAATTTATACCAGGGGCATGTCAAGGGTCACACGAAGAAGAAACAAAACATAGAAGAAGTGGCTGGAGGATCAAGTTTGCACAGTGTACCAAACGCCAGGTATGGACAAAATTCAAGTAAACAAAAGGACAATTTTGTGTAATTATAACGTTATTACACATGAACGGGTTACACTTAGAATACTCTCATGTTGGTTTACATTATTCACGCATAAAGGGGCGTATGGTTAAAATATGCAGGTACACATGCTACATCGTCTGTTACGAACTTATTTGCCACTAATTCAGAATGGATGAAAGCATCTTGCAAATGCCCACAGCCCATAATAACATAGAACTATGAATATGCTTATGAATATGAATATGTAACTGAAATTAAATTATTAATTAACTGCAATGTATTCCTCTGATACTAGGAAAGTAACAGTATTATAAATACCCTCAAATGAAAGAGTAACTTTACCAGAATACAGTTGCTCAAAATGAGTATTCTAAATACATGTATTCAGCTGCTCCCCAACACTGTTGATTAAAAAAAATATTAAAAAATATATTTTTTGTGTCGAGGTCATCATTAGAAGCATGTTTTGTATTGTGAACAGTATAATCCAAAAATGTTAAGACGTGTGCCTTTAAGTCTTGGACTTGCCTCCTTTCATGCATTGTAGTATTACTAACGATTCTAATGAAATGATTCAGTGCTATGCTATGTCTTTTGTGCTTCAGACAATGAAGCTTAACTGGAACTGCACACCTTTACTATTCCAGTAAGGGACAGATCCTTCCCTCGCTTTTGGCTCATGCGCACAGAGGCATTATTCCATCTGTCAGAGGTGTGGGTGAGGTGCAGAAATAATGTGTAGTGTTCTTTTTTGCCAGCACTTGCTTTTCTGAGAACTTGGGTTGTTGTCTTCTAAAAATAGCTCTTAGTACAGGCTTAGTGCGGATGTTAGTCCAGGCCACAATAATCTTGAATTTTAACAATAATAATTAACGACACAAATAATAAAAATGCCATACCACTACTCAACTACAGGCGGCGCGATATCATGAGTTAATGGTGTGCGCACCTGCTGATGAAGCAACACGTTTTTTGTTGATCTATATTCATTTTTGTTTGGGATTTGATGGGTTTGTCCGTGTTGTCTGCAGGTGGTCATCATGGAGGTGCTCGGTCTAAAGTCCCTGGCGCCAAATCGAATAGTTTACTGCACGATGGAAGTGGAAGGAGGACACAAGCTGCAGACAGACCAGGCCGAAGCGTCAAAGCCCATGTGTGTGGTACAAATATGGCCTGAAATTATAAAATCAGCAAGAAAAAAAAAAAAAAATCAATGTGTTGCTGTTCCTATTGCTAATTATAAAAAAAAGAGAGAGTGGGTTATCGAGTTGTATTTTGACGGCGTAACTCAAGGTGCTTTATCTCTTGACACATACTGCCCTCTACTGGAAAGAGTTGAAATTGTGTTACGTCTTCTACTAATGGACTAAAGTAGTACTCAAACTCTTCACACCGAGTACCATCCAAAAAATAAAATCAGGACTAATACTTTTACATAACAAAACCATCAGAGATCCACTTTTGCTTTGAAAACCCTAGTGTAACTATGCAACCTGTGTTCACCCTGGAGAGTTAGAAATGAATTGTGTCCCTATACGTTTGCAGATTCTGTTCAAACTGTGCAGAACATAAAGAAAATATAATATGAAATAAATATGTTTTTTCATTATCAGCTATAGACACTTAATGAATGGTTTTCAAAGATACACTACCAATGCCAATTGTACATGTTTGCGAAGGCTGTCATCGTAGTGAAGCTTAAATCGTCGTTGCCCGCATGTTTCTCTGATTAGACGTCTCCGTATTTCTCTGGTGAGACAGTTCTCTTCTCCGGTTAGACGTTGCTCTCAAAGTTGGACATGCCCGCATTTCTCTCTCGTCTTCTTTTCTCCATCAGTCTGTGCAAGTTTAAATCGCACAATCGTGTCCAGAGCCAGTTTTATTAACAACAGCAACACTCAGAAGTTCACACAATCAGAGAGATGACATGCTTCTTTCAGAGCTCTTCCCATGTCTCTCACAATCAATCAAGGTAGTCATAGATAATCACAAATAATTATATAGTTGTTCGAGGCCTTGTAGACAAAACAAATGGGTCTAATTCTTTCAAATGCATTGCTAACCTCGTCTCTCACAACAAATTGTACATAGTTTAGTGTCTGGGTCAAATTAACCATAGCATTCTTAACTAATATATTATCTCCACAGTGTCACATTCTGACCACAAGAGCTAAGAAGAAGCTTCTGTGAATAGAAGGGAAATGTCCTCAACTCAACCAAACCCAGTCAATTCGACGATTTAAGCTTCACTACCACACATTGTATAGTTGTGTCATGTTATGTGTATGTATGCAGGTGGGGACCCAGGGGGACTTCACCACCACACAGCCGCTGCCAGCTGTCAAAGTGAAGCTGTTCACCGAGAGCACGGGAGTGTTGGCCCTTGAGGACAAAGAGCTGGGCAGAGTATGAGCTTCACTGTAAATTCCTCTGCGATACTGTCCATGCCATCTGTGCATCGCTATATGTGCATTGTGTGTGTGTGTGTGTGTGTGTGTGTGTGTGCGTTCCAAGGTGGTGCTGCACCCCACACCTAACAGCCCCAAACAGTCGGAGCTCCACAAGATGTCGGTGTCCAAAGGCTGCTCGGACAGTGACCTGCGGATCAGACTCGCCGTGCGCATGGACAAGCCTCAGAACATGAAGCACTGTGGGTAAGTGTCCGTTCATCAAAATGTGTTTCCAATCACGCAGTCACTTCATTGTCTTGAGCGTCTTACTCAGAAGCATATCACTTTCAAGGCTTGTAGTTGAGCCGCGTGGTTTAGGACCTGGTTTAGACGTAGATTTAGAGTTGATTTATTCTTACTTCCACTTCTTACTTTGGCTTGTTTATATTTATTGAAGTCCTGACTTTGTTCCAGTTAAAAACGGACTCAAGCTCCATTTTATTTGGATTATAGTTGCATTGTGCATCATACACCAACATTGACATTGACATTTTATTTAATCCTGTGAATATACAAAAAAGTAATAGAAAATGGACGGAGAACAACACCTTTGCTCGTGTTCACACTGACAAACACAAGCTGATAAAGAAACAGCTGCACCTTTACACCTTTTTTCAACATTAATTTTGTCATCATTAAGTTTGTAAAAATAATAAAATCGTAGCATCGTAATAAAAGTGGTCAAAATAAGTCATCTGGTCTGGATTGTTTGCAAATTATCTTTTTAAATAATTATCAAAAGCATCAATAATTAATCCATGTAAACTAGGGGTCGGTGTGCACCTAGACCTGTCACAATAATTATGATATCGACTTACTGTTCAATACATGGCAGATAAACAATAGATTTTTGGGCTCAATATTTAATGTCAATACATTTATTTGCATCTTTTCTTTAGTTTCCATCCTGTTGTTTTAATACTAGCACAATTTTACTGAGTTCGATGTAAATTGCCACTTGTATGTTATTGAGGATTAGGGTTGCTAAGGGGTGAAACGTTCAATGGGACATTAGCCTGGAAATTTTGGGAATTTTGAAAAATAAACAAAATGCCTAAATAAACATCATATTTTTGTCTTTGAACCATAAAACATTCAGTTTGATTAAGATCACACCCACTACGACTCATACAAGAAGTGTAAGGACCATATTGTCATGTCAAACAACACAAAACAAGATCCTCAACTTTCCTTAACCTACATTCTGATTAATGCTCATTCTAATAAGTTGTGGGACAAACAGCAACGTTTTATATAATGATTTTTATCACATTTGTTAACTTACCTGTCATTAACTCAAACCCTGACTGACCAATAGGAGGAGTGTTCCTGTGTCTGAGCACCGATCTGCATTAATAAAGAACTGACTTAAATTGCTGAACTATCTCCTCAGACTGAGACATGGCACAGACTCTTAACACATTATGATATTGTAATATTGTACACACAAGTGAATATGCGAGACAGACACAAACAGAGTCTATTCCATTTCCAAAAGCACTTCTTTGTGTTGACCACAACCTAATACACAGTCCTCTTTACTTGACATGATGATGATGATGATGATTTTCTTAAACACTATTTCTCTCTCTGTGATAGATATTTCAGTGCATAACTAGAGCTCGACAGATAAGGGTTTTTCTTAGGCCGATACCGATTTTGGGGGATTTTTATTGGCCGATACCAATATGCACGGTCGATCATTTTGGCCGATATTTTCCAAACGTTTTGTCTATAATCCAGTGTATGGTGCTCTTAAACTGTAAAATGTGTCAGTGTTGAACTGTGACAGCAGGGGGTGCTTTATGGGGCATAGGGTTGATAAGTTTATGTTTAGTATGTACTATAAGAAGTTTGTTTGAAAGACAAAAATCAGAATATTCCAAAACAAAAAACGGTAAGTCTCTATCTCTTATGGTTCCGAAATTATAAGCAGAAGTCTGCAACATAAAAATATATAAAATACAATCCGAGGTGTAAAACCTGTGACCGATTTTCACTGCGATGTTTCTCATTTCCCCTAAGAAGTTGTGGGAGGGCTCAAAGCTCTGACTGTGCTCTTTCCAATGCAAAAAAACACTTTAGGTTCCGGAGATATTGGTCTTATATCGGCTGATATTGTAAAATACCCAAATATTGGCCCGATATATCCAATAATAGAAAGCTGCAGACCCAGAGCCGAGACAGATCCACGACGGTGAGGCGGATCCGCCATAATAGTGCGCCCTCTGCTGGTAGGAGCAGATCCACGATGAATATTTGTTAATATTTTATGTTTTAGAATTATTGTTAGGGTTAGTTTAAAATCGTTAGGATTAGGGGTAGGTTAAGATTAGGGTTAAGATTAGGTTAGGGTTGTTTAGGAACAAAAATAACAAGCAATTTGTATGCTGTTCGAAGTTATGTTATCTTTATCAATCAACGGAAGCATCTTGTTTTAACTAAGCCAACTAACTCATCGTGTGCGTGAAGTAGATCAACATATCAATCAACATCAACCTTCCTAAAAGCTGATCGCTCTAGATCCGCCTTATCCAGCAGAGGGCGCACTATCATATATATATGGATTCGCTTCACGGTAGATCTGTCTTGGCTCCGGGTCTGCAGCTTTCCCCTACTCGATATATCAGCCGGCCGATGTAATGGTGTATCAAATCAGATTCTTATGTTCCAGTTCATATCTGTCTGTAAAAAAACATCCTTCAGTTGTGCTAATTCCCCGTTTATTCCCATAAATTCCTGTTAACTACTATGGAAATACATAAACAAATCACAGAATTTTGCAACCCTATTGAGGCGATAGCAATTTCTTTTTAGGTTAGTTTAGTGGCACCATTAATATTGTTTATTATCACAATATTTTCCTGTCTTTATCGAACTTCAAATGTTGTTATTATGACACAATGCAAAAGTCATCTGCTGCTTCTGAAAATTCACACTTCATTACGAATGGTTAAACTGGTGTGTCACTCGTTCAAAGCAGTGCAGAGGAAAACCAATAGGAGGGGTAAATGGGGAAGGTTTCTGTGTTTGAGCTGAATCGCGATAGGACTCTCTCTGTAAAATGGCTGATCATCACAGGGGTCAGATCATGATTGGATTTTTTATCGTCATCTTGCTCACTCCTAATGCAAACATCTGATCTCCTGCCCCTGCTACACCCTACTACAAGTCCATAGAGTCCATTTGGGCAGAATGGCAGCCCCCCAGATGCTGTGTTTAATGCTAGCCTCTTTGTTTCTGAATGCTCATTCCACTAGTGTTGAGCCTGACAGCAGAATGTGATAGATTAGGTCTGATTTGGGGACACTGAAGAGTAGTAAAAGACCCATGGCTGTTGTTTTATGTAGGACAACAAACAGGCAGACAGCTGAGAGAGGCCCCAGAGGTACACTCTCAGCACAGAGGCCCCGTCAAAACTAGGTCCTGCTCACGGTCCTGCTCACCCTCCAATAATCTTTACCAGAGACAATGCCCCGTCCGCCTGCTGCTCATATGTGGCAGCCTCAGTTTGTTCAAGGGCATGTTCTATAGAAAGGCTTTAATGCTGAGAGATATTTCTAATAAATAAGCAGTTAACCGACACACTTCAGAGCATACGTTTGTCAGAAAAGTTAGCGTTATAAAAGCAATCTTACATTAACACATTTATGGGTTTAGGCCATAGACATAACGAAGGGTATTTAATGTGTATAAATGATTTGTAAATGCCAATGAACACTGCATTAACACAACAAAAGCTGAAAAGAAAGATACATGTGTGGAGAACATTTTATAGTCATGGCAAACTTGTCCACAAAAAAAAAAAAAAAAAAAACTTATTTCAAGGTACATTTAAGTATTTGTTGTTCCCTGGTCTATCTGGGAACAGACTCTTGTTTCACCAGCAGAGGTCAGTGTTTGCACATATGTCACACAAGTCAACCTCTGTTTCTTGGAAAATGAAGAAGCGTTTATAATCTTATGAAGAATAAATTATTGAGTTATTCAGTAGGCCTATTATTACCGCAGTCAATTATATCTGGAACTTTATCAGATATAGGTGCGTTTTTTACAATATTTGTAATTTTTTCCCCCAAGTTATCTAAACCCCTTTTCTCAATGAATGCATAAATACCGTAAATAAACAAATAGAACAATACATGAAACAATGAAATAAATAAAGTAGAAATTGTAATTTTTAGATCCGACAGTAATTTTAACAATAAATTGAATCCGTAATGTGTCAGTAAAGGCATCAGCGGCTTCTCATTTTTGTTAATACATTTGCTCTCTAGTGCTTCTTTTGCTTTAACTCACTCAACAAATCACAACATTTCTTACGAATACCAGAGTGATCTGGTTAAATTACCTTATTTAACCGAGAGGAACTGCCATACAATTACATCATATCCAATCAATAAAAACAATGTTTCTCTTTTATAATATGAGTATTTCATTTTAATGTGGTGAAATAATTTTTACTTGAAAAAAATCGGACCTCATTTTTTATTTAAATAAAAGCAATAAGTAAAAAAAAAAAAAAAAAATATATATATATATATATATATATGTATATATATTGATACTTGTCATATTCAAAACACAAACAATAATTTAGAAATGCATTTCTTTCCCTTTTTTTAACAGATACTTGTGGGCCTTTGGTAAAAATGTGTGGAAGAGATGGAAGAGGCGCTTCTTCGTGCTGGTTCAGGTGAGTCGTGTGCAGCTCTGCAGAGCCTCGTGACTCGTCCGCTTTAAAGGAGCTTCAGGAGTTGACACTTAACATTTATTGAATTCTTCAGCTTTTAATATAAAAATACTAATAAAGTAAAATAAATGTTTATAGAATTACATAGATTTAGCAATTAAGCTTTTATTCTCTATGCACATTTTAAACATGTCGTGGAGCCTTAACATTTTCAAAAACTGAAAGATTAACTGCTAAACTTAAACACTCATAGGCATTTAAAACATGTTTATAGGGTTAGTGGGTTTTAAGCCAAATTAGACCCCATGGAGACCGGACTTTATATTATAATCTAACTGCAGTCTTGGTCAATCATTAAAAAGAAAAATCATGATTTTGATTCCATTGCAATCCAATGTATTAAAACAGCCTTATTGTAAATAGTATATTACATTTTGTTTTTGTACAGACTTTTCACTCTTGCACTCCAAAAAACAACCTCATGTCTTGATCTTTCATACAGTGTTTACTTTCCCTGTAGGCCTAACCATTTTCTGCACAAATAGGAGGAACTAAGAGTCAGAGAACTCCCTCTGGCCGCTAGTCTGTCCCTCGGCCATGTCTAGTGCAGTGTACTGTGAGTGGAGATGCTGTTGCCGTCACTGGGATGATGGAGAGAGCAGGCAGGCTTTTGTCAGGAGCGGTGGTGTGTGTGTGTGTGTGTGTGTGCGTGTGTATGTGGAGGAAGGTGGGCGGCTGGTGCATAAAGGAAGGGGAGGGGGTCTGCGCCTGCTGCGCGGGGAAGGAAATGTCTCTGAGCTACAAGTTGACAGGGGATTGACAAAGTGGAGTGAACACTAGCTTGGCCCAACACTTGCAGCTAGAAAAGCCGGAGCGCCGCCAACTTGAAGCCTCTTTCTGGCTCGCAGCGAAATATATAGCAAGTGACAAACACCGGTCCAAAGACTGTGCACTGCCTGTTGTCTGTGCTTCAGAGTGTCTGCGTGTACGCTGGTGTGCATGCACTTTTTGATGTCATCGTGGTGGAAATGCACTTTTTGGGTCATCTTTGCTCTGTTGTGGTCTGCAGTTTGCTTTTTCTGTTTGTATAATGTGCACTTGGTAATGAGCATAGACAATTAGGGAGGATAACAAAGTGACAAAATGTTTGATAATTTCTAAGCCGCAAATCAGTGTACATCTGTGGACTCAAAAATGACCTATTGAACGGGTGAAAAAACTGAGAACTGGGAGAAAAACACACAGTTGTCTAAAAGGTAACTTCAGATCCTATTCAACGCTTTTATGACGTCATGATTCAGTAATCCGAGACAAGCATAGGTCTTCATGTAATTATCAGATGCTTGCCAATCATTCACACACACTTATCTGAACCCCGGGAGTTGTCAGTTTCTTAAATCAAGACTTCTCGTAGATGTTGATGAATGTTTTTATTAAATTTGATCATATTTTCCCATGTCTGAGATCTGAAAGTGCAAATGAAACACCTGCATTCACAGATCAAAGCAAACTCTTTGTAAGACACCTTAAACAGAGAAGTCAACTTTGCCACTTATAGAGATGTTTTCTTATCTAAAACAAATAAGTGTAAATCTTACTGACATGTTTAATGAGATGGTACGGTACGGCCTTACATTTAACAAAAAATGTTTCTGTTTTATTCCTCCAATGACCAAACTCGTCCCTAAACCATGTGCTGTTGCTGCCACAGGATTGGCTGTTGATCTGTTGATTAAAAGCCGATTATCTGAGATTTAAGATGGTTAAAATCCCTATTCGATTAAAAATTGATTTGTTGCACAGGTAGAATTCTTCTATTTAAACCTTTTTAAATAGTTGGACTATTGTTCATGATTCAGTATAATCTTTGACGATTTGTAGATGATATTATTCCGAAAAGTATATATCTTTTTTGTTTGTGAATACTATAACAAGAATGTCCTTAGAAATGAGGTGCTTTATCTCAAGTGGTGCCTGTTAATAAATACTAAGTGCTATTCTTCAGTGTTGTATAATAAAATAAAATTGGTGGCTCAATTGTGCCATAGATTTACATTAAAGGGATACTTCGGGATTTTTGACATAGGGCCTCATTTCCTAGTTATCCAGAGTGTTGTTGATGTCTGGAGATATTTTTTTCTTAAATTCATGCAGTTCTTATATTTGAAGAGTCTAGTTGCGCTAGGCTAGGGCAAGGCTAAAGCATTTCTATGGTAACCGCTAGCCTGCATTAAAAAACAGTCTGGCCCACTCCACAGTGCACCTGAGGTAAATCACTTATAACACCAGACTAACCATATAAATGTCTGTGTTAATAGAATAATTTTGGAAATATAACTGACCTTGTATCACATGAATTACCGCATTTTGAGGGACTATTTTCTCGCAGATCACTCCGCCGCTGCATTAGCTTACAGCCACGAAGCTGATGCTGCTCAAATATAAGTTATTTTAAACGCAAAATGGTTAAAATTATTCTATCGACACAGACATTTATATGGTTAGTCTGGTGTTATAAGTGATTTACCTCAGGTGCACTGTGGAGTGCGCCAGACTGTTTTTTAATGCAGGCTAGCGGTTACCATAGAAATGCTTTAGCCTTGCCCTAGCCTAGCGCAACTAGACTCTTCAAATATAAGAACTGCATGAATTTAAGAAAAAAATATCTCCAGACATCAACAACACTCTGGATAACTAGGAAATGAGGCCCTATGTCAAAAATCCCGAAGTATCCCTTTAAGTGTCAAAACTTAAGACTCATCTGATCCTCGGGCCTGCACTTTGTAGTTATGATGGTAGAGTAACTTGTGTATTATTTAGTCCCAATACTATGTATCATTTTTATTCTCGTAGTAAAACAAAATCTATGTTGTCCTCTGGCAATACATTATGTTTGCAGATATTTGTGGGAAAACAAGATCGCTGTGTGGCATCTGTGTCATTTCACAAAAACAGCTTGCCTGGTCGAGCATTATCGGGTCACTTTTCCCCAAAAGCTGTGAAACATGCCGTCGTTAGGAGAGTTAGGAATGGACCACAACTAATTGTATAAAATTAACACGTTTTTTTTTCTTTTCTGTTTTGCAAAGGAAAAACACAACAAAAAACAATCGATAATTTGAAATTTAAAACATTTGCAGAGTTCAAGACAGTCTGCATGCAACTTTAGTACGGGTTTGGATCCTAAAGTTAGTTTGGGGAGACACATGCCACATCAGCTCCATCATGCACAGTGTTTGTGTGCTTGCGCTTCCTGTAATGATGTGAGGTCTTCCTCCTCAGTATGCGCTGACTGACAGCTCCGGTCCCCGGCACAGCAGCAAGTTAGAGCGGCCGCTGTTTTGGGCTGGCTCTGGTGAGGGGCAGGCTTTAGACTCCTGGAGGGAGTCACTCTAGTAGTGCTCCATCCTTCACGTGGCCCCAGGTCTCATCAGAACAGCAGTAAGGAATCTCGTTTGGCACGCACACACACGCACGACGTGCACACGCCCAATGCAGCTGGACTGAGAGCTGCCACTCGCCCAGGCAGAGGTGGCGACAGTGCAGCGTCGGCCAGGACTGGTGATTGGGGAAGACAGCCTGAAATGACTGGCAGCTACACTAGACAGAGGCCCCAAAGTGTCACTATGCTCATAATAAACATGGGAGCCACTTTGACCCATATATCAAAGTGTTTATCAATCACTATGCACTATTATTTATAAATATTAAGAAAATAAATAAAGTCTCTATGGGTTGACAAGTTTAATTGTTATTTGATACGTACTGTGAGAACCATGTGTTTACATGCGCTTCATAAAAAGACACATTTGCAATTTTTTCTCACTGTCTGACATGAAACCAGAATTAACTTTTAGTTTTTTTTAGGTCAATTAGAATTAAAAAAAAAGAGAGATAGAATGAGAGATAGAATTTTCTACACCATTTGTTATTACTTTTTGCAAAACCAAACGTTTACATACATTTCATTAATATTTGGTAGCATTGCCTTTAAACTGTATATTTTATGTCAAACGTTTTGGATTTCCTTCCACAAGCTTCTCACAATAGTTGGCAGGAGTTTTGGTCCATTCCTCCAAACAGAACTGGTGTGACTGAGCCAAATGTGTAGGCCACCTTGCGTGCACACGTTTCAGCTCTGCCCTTACATTTTCAACTGGATTGAGATCAGGACTTTGTGATTGACCATTTCAAAACATTGACTTTGTTATCCTTAAGCCACTTTGTAACCAGTCCGTATTTTTGAGCATTGTCCATTTGGAAGACCCATGTGCGCCCAAGCTTTAACTTTCTGGCTTAGGTCTTGAGATGTTGCTCCAATTTTTCCACATAGTGTTCTTTCTTCATGATGTCATCTATTTTGTGAAGTGCACCAGTCCCTCCCGCAGCAAACCCCACAGCATGATGCTGCCACCCCCGTATTTCACAGTTGGGATGGTGTTCTCAGGCTTTCAGGATTTCTCTAAAAATGTAAGTCTTTATCCTTTTTTTATTTGCAAACTCCAAACTGGCTTTTTCATGTTTCTTTTGGAGTAAGAGCTTCTTCCTGGCAGAGCACCCTCTCAGCCCATGTCGGTACAGGACTTGTTTCACTCTGGATGATGTCAAACTCTTACCAGTTTCAGCCAGCATCTTCTCCAGGTCTTTTGCATTTGTTCTTGGGTTGATATTCACGTGTTAACCACAACATGTTTATCTCTGGGACACAGAACCCGCCTTCTTTCTGATCTGTATGATGGCTGGTCATTTCCATCATTGTTTTAACCAATGTACCTGGCACCTTCAAGGGACTTGAAATTGCACCCAAGGGTAAACCAGCCTTGTGCATGATTCCAAGGTCATGAAATTGTCATCTAGGCTTTCCCAGATTGTTTAAAGGTATAGCAATCTTAGTGTATGTAAACTTCTGACTTTGTAAAAAGTAATGACAAATTGTGTAGAAAATTCTAAGTCTCATTCTTCTGGATTTTTTTTTAAATTCTAATTGACCTAAAAAAAAAAATAATAAAAATAATTCTGGTTTCATTTCAGACAGTGAGAAAAAATGCAAATGTGTCTGTTTATGAAGTGTATGGTTCTCACTGTAACTGGTTAACTACAAGGTTTCATACGTCAACGCTAGCTGTTTGCACTTAATATATTTGTGCCCAGGAATGGCTCCATCTTACCAGTTTACTCTTCTACATTACATTGTACTAATACTAATTTTAGGCTTAAGTGAACAGGGCATATGATCAAATATGGCGCCTGCCCTTTTCCTGCTGTAATTTCACTAATTTCACGTCCTCCAAAAGACATGTGTGAGGTTCATCAACTTACCACGGTTAGTTTTCAAGTTATGTAACGAAATGTACCATGAATTTAGCCAGACTTATGTCTTTTTCAGACTTCAGAGAAAACAGGCAGTTTAAAGCGCGACAGGTCTCTGCTGATTGGTCAAATGCCACAGTAGTGGGATCTGTGATGTAGGGTGATCTCTTCTGATTTCTGATTTACTTGAGTAAAGACTACATGCTTCTTTACCTCACTATGTGCAGCAGGGAGGCCATATATGCGGAAATTACCCAAAATAGTCACTTGCCCTATAAAGGGTTAATGAATTGAAACGAAGCCAGTGCACTTGTGAATGAAAACAAGGGAAAGTCTGTAGATTTGCTTTGCAGACCAGCCCATGTCATCTGTTTCCCCCCGCCTCAAATTTACCTTTACAAGACTAATGGCAAGAAAAACTCACTCCAGCTTTATATATATATATCGTCTATAGGTGAGTCAGTACACGTTTGCCATGTGCAGCTACAGAGAAAAGAAAGCAGAGCCTGTTGAGTTACTCCAGTTGGACGGCTACACAGTGGACTATACGGACCCGCAGCCAGGTAATCTATAAGATGTTACAGAAGGGTATTGTTGATACATTTGGTTGTTGTTGCATTACGACATGATTTATGGTGGACTTTATGTAGGTCTGGATGGAGGCCGAACCTTCTTCAATGCTGTGAAAGAGGGCGACACTGTGATCTTTGCCAGTGATGATGAGCAGGACCGGATCCTGTGGGTGCAGGCCATGTACCGGGCGACGGGTCAGTCGCACAAACCAGTCCCTCCCACACAAGTCCAGAAACTCAACTCTAAAGGAGGCACCACTCCACAGATGGATGCACCAATTTCTCAATTCTGTAAGTATCAATGATATTATATAAGAGCCTAGTAGACGATTTTGATTTGATCACGACTCAAGTATCTTTAGTAGCTTTAAGTCCTTTTTCAGAGACATGTTCATTAAGGGCCACATATTGAAGTATATCGTGTGGAGAGCCACAGATCGGTTGGAAGTGCAGTGAACATTTCAGTGTGTATTAGTTTTAACTAGATATGGCTTTTTGGGGTCTGATACTGATATCGATATGAAGGGGTTTGGCATGGCTGATATATAGGCCGATATTTGAAGTAATTTAATTTGATGTAATTTTTTAAATAATAACAATAATGCAGCGCTTTTTTGGACACTCAAAGACGCTTTACATTGGACTATCCATTCACTCCATACTTGGTGGTAGTAAGTTACCATTGTAGCCACAGCTGCCCTGGGGTAGACTGACGGAAGTGAGGCAACCAGTCTGCGCCATCGGGCCTTCCGACCACCACCAACACACTACATTCACCAGGCTTCCTGGTGTTACTAAACGGTCTCCCATCCAAGTACCGACCAGGCCCTTCCCTGCTTAGCTTCCAAGGTCTGACTGGATTGGGCATAGCAAAGGCGGTATGGCCACAATTTTATCTCTCAAATAGCCTATAGTTAAACATTTATTATTATAGTAACGTTTCAATCAATCAACCAATCAACCAATCAATCAACCAATCAACCAATCAATCAATCAATCAATTAATTTCAATCACAGAAATATATAGAAATATATTTAATAGAGGTCGACCGATGTGGGTTTTTCTAAGGCTCATATGCACTTTTGATATTTTGTGCCAAATTTAAAAAAAATGTCTCGTCTAATTCTGTGTATGATGCGTGTGTCAGTGTTGAACTGTGAGAGCAGGGGCGCTGCATGAGGGGCATAGGGCTGATTTATTCAGGACATTTACTTCAGAGGGAGCTTGTTTGAAAGACAAAAATCAGTAGATTCCAAAACAAAAAACAGCAAGTCTCTATCTCTTATGGTTCAAAATTATACACAAAATATATAAAATAGGCGTTCAAACCGATTTTCACCACAATGTCTCATTTTAAAGTTCTGACTGAAGTCACTGTCACTTTCAGTTCGCCGGTAGCTGATCGGTCGGGCCCTAGTTTTAACCCTTGTTAAAGGCTAGAGACACCTTAAAACCAGCTAATTTCCACAATTAAAAGTTTGTTTTTTGAGGTTAATTGAGTAGATATTAAACTTGTTGTAAAAAGTACCATCTCTGGCAATGTGTGCTAATTTAACAAGAAGCCTGAGGGCCACTAAAAATTGGTCTGAGCCCGCATTTGGCCCCTGGGCTGCGCTTTGGGCACCTCTGGCATAGAGCCTCTTTAAAATGCACTTGCCTTAGAACAGGGGGCCACACAGGCTTCTTATTTGAAATGACACACATCACCAAAAATTGTACTTGAAAACCAATTACTTTTTTACTGAAAATGTAATGTTTTTGTAAAATAGAGCTGATATTAGATTCTAAGCCTAAATGAAAGTGAATTGAATGTTTGACTGCACCACTGATCTGTGGCCCTCCATGCTCGATACACTTCGATACCTTGATGGAAAAAGTTTGGACAATATCCCTAAATTGGTAAATCACAATTCAGTATGATACAATCTTATATTGCTATATTGCTGTAACCATTTGAAGAACTATTGATTTCAAGTCAGGTTTACAGACCAGGTTTACTCAGTTGACCCCCACAATGAAGGCAAAAGTAAGGCAGGCACTGCACAACACACACAACATTTCACTTTATGAGCAAAGGTTAACAATTCACAGAAGTGTGATGATACTTTATGAAAGTGTGTGTTTTGTCTCACTCGGTGGCTGTTGATTTGAGCTGGCTGTGTCAGCTCAGTCCTCCACCTTGCAGGGTAAAGTGAATATGTCATCAACTCGGTCGGGCCCTGCCACACAGTACACGGCTTCATCACAGTTTCTGAAAAGTGACAAAAGCCATTTCTCCATCAGAACCTCTGACATAGAACAATTTCAAAAATAGGAAACTCACACTCCAGTTCCTATTATAGTTTGTATTGTAATTACAATTATAACATAGCAGTTATTACATTTGTTAGTGCTAATTTCTCCCATACATATATATATATATGTCACATTCACTATAATTAGGGGTCTCCAACCTGTAGCCCGAGAGTTACCTGTTGCACTCCATCCATTTCGCCCCCAAAGGCTTTCAACATTTCTACATACGCTTGATAACGAGTGAAATGTGATTACTGGGAAAACAACTAAATTCATCATCTTTTTAGTGGCTACAAGCTGTCCAAGGTGTTCTCCGCTTTAGTCCGACAGCTACTCATTTCCTCATAGCACAAGTTGCTCTCTGCTGTATTTATTTTGTAAGACTAGCTCACGGGTGAAAATGTTGGCGACCCCTGCTTTACACCATACAGTTTCTGATTCAGATGAACCTCCAGACATTATAATGGTCTTTTTAGTGGCCTGCTTTTGAGTATATCTTGCTCTGTGCTGCAGCTTTGATTTGTGAAATACTTAAACGCTTAAAAGTGTCTGTGGCTTTGCTGTGTGTCTTTACGCTTCTCTGTTTGTCCGTTCTTCTGTCGACTTCTGTTTTCTCAACTCCGCTTTCTTGTAGCCGCACCGGATGGTAAGCGCTCATATCCTGCCACTACGCTTTATGCCTAACATCAGTTGTTTCTCCTCATCTGTGTATCACTTGGGCCCTAATTGTTTTACACTTTGGTAATAAGAGGGATGTTTTAGTTACAACATGAGAGTTAAAGCGCACACAGCAGATGGCCTGCTCCCACTTTGCTTTAACATGCATCATTAAATGTGCACGTTATAAGGAAGAAGTGCTGAGAATACAAAATCTGAATACATAATCATCATGCTACCATTGAAACACATGTCCAGTGAACTATTTGGTACTTTTGCACTGTCACTTTTTTTAATCTAGTGAAAGTTATTAGGGTAGCATGTAAAGCTTGCAACCATTGTGTGCTCTTCAGTTTGAAATGAACACGTAGCTTTGCAAATGACCGTAAAGTAACCATAAGCGTTACATCAAATTTAAGGGATAAAAACGCCTGTCAATCCACGCACCATGTATTTGTGTAAGTGAATTTGTCAGGGGAGCTGTTTTTGACACAACCCCTGGAGCCCCACTGAGCCCCAGCAGCTGGTAATTACCAGGTTAAGAGTGCCAGGCCATGAATAATACAGTGTGGATGCGGCACAATTAAACCAGACACCAATCAGTCACTGTTACCAAATAACTACTTGCTAGTTCACACCTGGATCCGTGCAATGAATATGATCATCATGTCTCCCCCTTGTACACACCTCACACGCCACAACTTTAAGCTAAATCAACGCTGTCACAACACAGAGAAACAAAGAGCACTCAGTAAAACTGCTCAGTTAACAATAAGTGAAAAGAAAATAAGATAAAAGCCATTGAGACACTAACTATTGGACTATCAAAAAATAAAGTTTTGAAGGAACATTATCTCAATATTGGATTGAGGTAACACAAAACAGACTATAGTCGTCCTGTTTCTGACGTTTGTCCTCCAACACCTCCATCACCACATGTCAATTCATACACTCTTACTTTTTAAATTCCCGGCCAACATATTAATAACCACCCTCTCATTTGGTCCTGTGTTCCTTCGGTCTCTAGTTTGACACTTGTATGATGTATGCTGGGGAGACTCGTGTGGTCAGTTGAGTTGAGACAGAGGCAGCCCCTTAGCCCAGCGGTGTGCCTCGGCTGGATCTATAAATGAATGGTGGGCATCAATCATGTTTGGGCAGTACCTCGGCAGCCCGGGCTCGGGACACGGGAGCCGGTGTCAGTGCGAGTTACTGTCCAGCTCGCGCCTCCGCTCGCTCACATCAAGCAGACCTGACAGGCCACCAGCCACTGACCAAAGGGGCACCGCAATGTCACCTTTTTAGATTTTTGGGGGGGAGGAGGGTGGGCGGGACTTGTTGAGGGGACATAAGCAGCTCGCAGCAGCATCCTGTTCTTTGTTTGCGCCGGTGATTGACAGCTGGGGCATCTGTGCGCGGCAGTCAAGAGGACACTGGCTGACACTTCTCCATACAGTGACGCGGCTCGGTGTAAGCTTTATCACAGGACAGGATCGCAGAGGATGGGCCCCACCTGCACCCACGTTCTATCTGAGCTGTTGTTTTCACACCCGTCCAAAAATAAAATAAAATAAATACAAATATGTAGCTTTTTGGCATAATCTCCAGAACTTCTGAAATTGAGTGTTATGCTGTTTACTTCTCTCAAATGTGCACGTATAAGGAAGAAGTGCTGAGAAGATACAATATAATCAAACCTATAATTAATTCTACCATTATACTCAACACATTTTTTTAAATGCATGTCCAATGAACTATATGGATCTTTTAAAACTTGAAAAACAAGATTTCAATTGCAATACTCAAAAAGTACCTAAAAGAAAATCACCACCTTATGACCTGGATTTGCAGCAGTTGGTCAGGTCTAGGTCCAGCTACACTATAAGCCCAAAGAATGAGATCAGCTGAACATCCTGAAAGACCAGGTTATTCCATCAATGGATTTCGTCTTCCCTGACGGCACGGTCATATTCCAAGTTGACAATGCCAGGATTCATCGGGCTCATATTGTGAAAGGTTGGTTCAGGGAGCATGAGACGTGATTTTCACACATGGATTGGCCGCCACAGAGTCCAAATCATAACCCCATTGAGAATCTTCGGGATGTGCTGGAGAAGGCTTTGCGCAGTGGCCACACTATCCCATTGGTACAAGATCTTGGTGAAAATGAACGCAACACCGAATCTTTTGACATTGTAGAAGCTTGCTGGAACAATGCCACAGTGAATGCCTGCTGTAATCAAAGCTGAAGAGTGTCCAACCAGTGCAGTGTATTAGGGCAGTAACCTGTGTCTTTAGGCTGCGGTTGCCAAGGAATGAAGAACGAGTGTTTATGTTTTTAACTGTTAAACTGGAAACCGAGGCATAACATTTGTAAATGGTGTAACTAAACATCATAATATCTGGACAAGCTCATAAAATTTGCTGACATAGTTAGATAGAAACTGGACCATTTTATTCTCACATACAAATTATGTCCCTGTAACCCTCCCTGTGTTCTGTGTTACACCCTGCATTCTTTATTCAGGAGTGAACCTTCCTGTCTCGATGTTGGTGCACCTGAATTCATAATTTTGCATAATATGTAAATAAACAAAATGGAAACAGAAGAACCGCATTTCTTTAGGCCTCCATGTTTTCTCACTGTTGTTTGTTTGGATGCGGCAGATGCTGACCGGGCGCAGAAACATGGCATGGATGACTTCATTTCGGCCAATCCCTGTAACTTTGACCACGCGTCGCTTTTCGAGATGGTGCAACGCCTCACTCTGGACCACAGACTCAATGACTCCTATTCATGTCTGGTGAGAAAAAATCTTTCATCTGCTTATGTATAGTAGCAATAAATACTATGTGAAAACAATTATTTTTCAAGTGCAACAGATACCAGGAAAAAAGTTTTGGAAGTTTTAACTTTTGGTTGAAGGTCCATGAAGCCTTGCAATTCAATTAATATTAACATTTTTGGCTGTATAGAAGAAGCTGAGGCACTCTGAATTTGCGTGAATTTATTGAATCTTTTGGATGGACTAAATATTTAAAAAAATCTGCTTAAATCCACACTAAAACTAATATTTCAGTTAAAAGAGCGTGACTAAACTTTGTCCTCGTCATTATTGGTGTATGTATTTGCAGGGCTGGTTCAGTCCTGGGCAGGTGTTTGTCCTGGATGAGTACTGTGCCCGCTATGGTGTTCGAGGCTGTCATCGACACCTGTGTTACCTGAGCGACCTGCTGGAGCGGGCGGAGAACGGGGCTATGATTGACCCCACGCTACTCCACTACAGCTACGCTTTCTGTGCCTCCCACGTCCACGGAAATAGGTACTCCGTCTACTTTTCAGATTGTGGAGGTCAAAGCAAAGTACTCCCCAGACAGGACACGCCCATTTAGAAACAAATGCTTGTGCTCAGGTCTCTGCCTTTGATTTTTTGTTACTCTACGTGCATGCATTATTTTAACCCTGATTTTAATTTGCTTACTTCTTTCTTTTTCTTCTATCATTTTACCCCTGTGTGGTTTTCACCCTGGTACTTTTGATAAACTTCCTCATGCTTCCGCCTCCAGTCCCTGGTCCCATAGTCAGCGTTTGTCTGAGCTGTTAAACTGGCCCATATCTGAGGCCGAACTTAAACAAGCCCTTTACCCCTCTGCCCCTGAGAGCCCTCCCCCTAGTGCTAAGAGAGAACTCAGAATCATTGAGTTCATGAAGAAAAAGGACTTCAGGTCTCAAATGTGGGCTGTTGCCAAAAGGTAAGTTTGCTTGAGTTTGAGGCGCTCATTCACTGTGATACTAAATGCACTTCGACCCCACTTCATATTAGACATGTAAAAATAATAGTACAGTTGTGGCTTAGTATCTGGTTGCAAAGGCAGCAGTTCAAACAGTCATGCCCTGACTTCTCTATCCACTTCCTCCAGCTCTTCGGGGCACTTCCCAAGACGTTCCCTGTACAACTGAGAGACGTACGTAGTCCCTCCATTATGTCCTAGGCCTTTCCCCAGGGCCTCCTTCCCTGGAGGCATTCACGTGCCACCCAGAACATATGTCTAAGCCATGGCAGGACCCCAAGAAGAGGAGTTCTCATTCATGTGACAACTAAATAAACACATAAACATCTCAGCTCCTCTCGATGTGGGGGAGCAGCGGCTCTACTCCAAGCTCTCTCGGGAGGACACACATTTTTATCATTTGTATCTGGGATGTTACCCTTTCGGTGACCCTCAGGTGAGAACAGTAAATCGACAGCTTCACCTTTTGACTCATCTCTTTCTTCACCACCACGCTGTTGTGGCTCAATACATAAATACAATATATGTGGTATATAATAATAAGAATTATAAGAATATAAATAATAATAGAGAAGACTGGAGAGTTTCTCCTCTGTGCTCTTTGCTCTTCAGTGCTCTTCTTTGCTCTGCAGCTCTTGAGCAGTTGGGCTGCCTTTTGTGCAGCACTGAGAACTTGGCAGTGCCCAGTGCTGTCATTTTCTCTGGTTTGATGACATTTGTGTTGGCTTTGTGACATGGCTCATCGGCCCGAGTTAAGTGTTTACATCCAGTCTAATCTGCTGTGATGTGTCCGCACATCACAAGTGTCAAGCTCACAGGCAGCCATCTGTGGGCGAGGAGGAGCTAACATAGTGCACGGCAGGCCACTGGAGAGCACAGGTCAGAGGTCCTCCCTATGCCCCCAGCCCACATCATTCTATCCATCTCTGCGTCAGTCCATCAGCCCTGACAAACAGGCACTGGGGCCTTTCTGATCAGGAGAGACACATGGACAGCCCTCGCTCTAAGAAAGAGACAGAAAGAGATACTACGTCCAGGCACCAGCTCCTTAAAGAGTTTGTACAATCAGAACAAAAACATAATTTCTCTGATATGAGGGTTATGGATCGACATTATTATATGTTTGACTGCTCGTTGTATTCACATCGATTGCTCAGGACTGTACTGGCAAATAATTCAATTGTATTAGTCTAAAGAATTTGTATATTAGCTTAAAAGTGTTTGTTTGGATGAGTTCGCATGAGTCAATGTTAGTCGTTTTGTGTTTTCCATTAGGTTTTCATTTGTATCTTAAACTTAATTATAATTTAACATAAAATAACGTGCAAATATACACTTTTCTATTCAGTATGCCATCTCCTCAGACCTGGGCAGATCTTCCAGACCAGCTGTCATGCCTGGAGGTCAAGCCCTGACAGGTTGACAGGTTGTTTTGAGTGACGGCTGGATATCTTTGTTGTAAATACACCTCGCCCACACCCCGCCCCCCTCCACCACATGAATAGCCTGCTGGCTCGGAGCTGCTAGAAGTTAGACCATAGCCCAGTCGGAGGCTAACGTGTCAGGCTTTGACTGCTGTCCAGAGCTGTGTCAACTTAGTGTATCCTGGCATTTGGAAATCTCATGTCATCTTAGATTAGCACTGATATGAACTGTCATTTGATAAGGCCTCCTATTTGTGGCTTCTTAGCTTCTTTTTTTTTCCAAAGTGATGATGATGTAAGATTTATATTTATGCTCGGTTCTTGTTTATTGTCATGTGTAGATTATTACCCAAATCATCACGTATAATATGTAACTACACGTAAAACACATCTTTAACCAAACTTACTTGACACTGACATTCTTCTAGTGTCTTTTAAACTCTACATTTTTTCAGTGTTAAATGCACCTGGCATAACAATCGCAGCTTAAATCTTTTCTATAGTTGTGTTTCTATAGGACATAAAGCTCTGTTAGAAGGAAAGAAAGCTGTTAGCCTGGCGTGTGAGGGTCTGATGGCTCTTTTGTTATATTGAGTGAAGTTGTGAGGTCATTAGGTGAAACATCAAACATGAGGAAGCCGCCAAGAACATGCACGTGGACAGACACCCTGCAGCCTTTAATTAGTGTGACATTTTTCCCTTATGTGTTTTGTCACCATGGGAAAGGTGAGGCAAGTGTTTCTGTGCACTTGTGTAGTGTGACGATGCCAACTGCAAAGCTTTTCACGCAGGAAAAACGATGATCATATGGAAGCTTGACTTTCATCATGTTTTATTTGCTGAATCAAGAAAAAGAAATCTGTTAAGTGTCAATCACATGCAGGGCAAGGGAAAACAACACACTTCAAATTAATAAGGTAAACAAGCCATGAATTTATCTAATAATATCTGCTTACATTTTCAAAATGACATCTTTCTCTCACCAAGTCTTGGGACCTTGCAATCCTCTGACTTTGGCCTCAGACCCTGCTTTACCGTAGGAACCACTGATTTCAACTTTTACAGACACAAACACTGTCATTCTGCTGCATCACTGACAAAGCTGTTTAGATGTAGTAATTCATTATTTTTTGTGTGCTAGGATGAAGTCAATGTTAAGTGGTGTTGGTCAATTCCTTGCAGTCCCTAACTGGAGAGGTCTTTCAGTCAAGCACACGTTTTTGAACATCTAACTTTAAGGCACACTATTGGTATTGCTGGTTTGTTTCTCAATCCCAGTAAGGCTCATATGGCTACACACACACACCTACACACGCACACGCACCCACACAGCCGTCTCTGTGTCCGCTGAAAGGGCGTGTGCTGGGGAGGGGCGGCAGGGGGTTGCAGAGGGTGGCAGGGGGGTGTCATGTCTCGGGCCTCTAATCATGCTGTCATGGCCACCAGTGCAGCGCCTCCTCTGTCACATGCACTCTGCTCACACTCCATCCAGACCCCACCGTGTCACAAAGGATAACGGCATCCCACACAACGTAAGACTGGCATTATAGCTGCCATACTGTGCTCTCAAATCATTTTAAAACATATTCTTTGCATAGAAAACATTTGTTACAGTCACCATTTTTGGGCTGGTTCTGTGTAAAGTTTAGGTCGAACATATAGGATTTAAAAAGTAAATGTTTTAGAGCGATACATTTGAAAAGTTTGAATTTGTATCAATTAAATCATTATTTAAATCTACATTAAGAGAGAAAAAATGGTTTCATGCAACCTGGATCTGGGATTGCATTTGGTCAGGTCTATGTTCAGACATCTCTTCTTTAACCAGGGAATGTGAATAAATTAAGATGCCCAAACGTTTCACTAAGTAGACATTTGACAGCTCTCTCTCTGTGATTTGCAGGCCTGACGGGATTGGGACGGTAACGGTGGAGGAGAGGGACCGCTTTGAAGAGATTAAAGAGAGGCTGCGAGTCCTGCTGGAGAACCAGATCACACACTTCAGGTCAGACTGTGGTTGAATCAAGGCAAATGCAGAGCGTGTGTAACACTGACCAAGGTGTACCCCATCTAAATGTTGCTTTTGCTTGTAGATACTGCTTTCCTTTTGGACGACCGGAAGGAGCACTGAAGGCCACTCTGTCTCTGCTAGAAAGGGTAGGTCACTCACATAGATGTAAGGATACTAACCGTGTGAATATATAAACATGATTGAAAGCACTTTTGTACCCCCATTATCTGACAAGACAAGCTACAAAACTGCATCTACCATTGAGAAGGGCAAAATAAACAAACGTCGTAAAGTACGTCTTATGTGTCTTTGCAGGTACTGATGAAAGACATAGTGACTCCGGTTCCACAAGAAGACGTGAAAGCAGTGATCAGGAGATGTCTGGAACAGGCTGCTCTGGTTAACTACCAACGGCTGTCAGAATACGCCAAACTGGAAGGTACGCTAATGGATACATTTTCTTGCAAGGTTTTTACAGTTTTACCATTTTGACAGTGCATAAAGACGCAATAGAAGCATTTTTGTAATGTATTAGGGTATTAATATAGCTAATATCAGCATTGAGATAAATATCAACACTTAGTTATGAAAGAATCCCATTTGTTTATAATTATTAGAAATAATGACAAGCGGTTGTGGTGATAGGTTTTCCTGTTGAAATTTCCGATGGAGGACAGGGGTCAATATGCAACAGTAAAATTGATAATTATTGAACCTTATCATTGTTACTTACACTAAATCTATTGTTGCTTGTTGCTCTTCCTGTGCAGTGATTATTGAGTGAGTTGACAGAGAAGACTTTTTAACTTTGTGGCAGTTTTTGCTGCTTGTAATCCGATGGCGATTGTGGGTCCCAATGCCCTACGCCAGTATTTAAAATGGTATAATATCACATTACATGAGATTATATTCTTTTTGACTACAGAGATATATGCCTTTCATATCATATGTGAAAGTTTAGAGTATATTTTTTCCTTGACTGAGTAAAAATGCATTCAGTGATTCTTCCTTCATGCCTCAGCTTCTCTTGAGCCCAGGCCATTCCCTGCCTTCCCTCTTCCTCCTTCCATAGCACTCTTGTCTCTACCTTCTTCATTGTTGTTCTCTGCTACGGAAGTGTCTGCAGCCGGCACGCACAGGACAGTAAACACAGGGACAAGATGGATGTGTTGCAGTACTCTGTCCTTTACAGTGAATTAGACTGTGCATACAATTCAATATAACTACAACTTGGGGAATTTGCATTGACACACTAGTCTCATATTTCACACTCGAGTTGGATCCTGAGAAAAACAAGATGCTTAAAATGTCTTGTTTATCGTGTGTAGAGCCTATAAATAGCATGCATTAGGTAATAAATGCAAGTTTAAAACATGTGTTTTGTTGCTTTACCATTTAATCTTACTACTTCTTCTTAAGACTATTCCAAAACTACTCTTGAAAAATCTGAGTCTATTTGAAAAAGGGTCGCAAAGTAACAATATCTGCGCAATGAGTCTAGTTTAATGGATTTATTTTTCAACCCTTCCTGCAAATGGGTTTTAGATTAAATCTTAAACAGTGTTATTCTTTTTATTTGTCACTACTTCAGCGAAAAAGAAGTATACAGTTGAATACAGAATACAGTTGAAGTGTTGTTTAGTTTGTAGGTATATTCAAAGATGAAACCAAGCGTTATCCACCTTGTATAGGACTGTGATGTGGTTTAACCCTTTCTTTTCTTTAGACCCTTATTTTAAAGCAGTACTAAGTAACTTGTTTACCTTAATAAATCGTTTTCGAAGTCCCTCTGGGGGACGAGTATTAATGGGACGATTGGAGGGTCTTTCATCTCCCCCGGTGTCTCTAGCCAGAAAACCCCATTTGCAACTTGCCTGCCACCGGACCGGAGCATCCAATACACACTAATGGAATCACGAAGAAGAAGCTAACAGGCTAACGGGCAACGCTAACTGCGGGCTAGCGCCACTTTAAACAGTATTTACAGCCAAGTTTGAGTGAAACAAATTATTTCCATTGAGTAATTGGATGTACAATATCCCTCTCTCCCTTCGCCTTTTCTGTCAGCGTAGTATTTACTCTCACGGACAATTAATAAGTTAAAAAAACTTGCTCCGACACCTGCAGTTGCGCTTATGGCCTCTAGGGGCAAGAGTTACTTAGTACTGCTTTAAAAACTTCCTGCTACATTCAAATCTGAACGAATGGTTAATCCAACCACACCCAGTTCATGTCAGAGAGACAAGAGATAAAGGAAAAACACTCTTCTCTGTTGCATAGAACTGGGGTTTAAAGTTGCACTAAGAAGTAAATGATTCCAGATTAACATTCTAAAATTACACCAGATTAATATTCTGGTGCACCAAGTTTGTGTAAATTCTCAGTTTTCGATTGTAGACAAAGTTCCTAAGCAGTTTATAGCAGGGATAGATGTAGCTGGGTATAGAAACGAAGAAACAAAGAGAGCAATGTGGTTGACTCAATTGATTGCAACAACGGGGAGTGAAAGGAGCATTATCTAAACAGCCACTGCACAAGAGAATGAATCAACATTGCAAACCTTTTTTTGTGACAAAAGAAAACCTGGCTCTGACTCGTCAGGGGTTGTTACATTGAACTTGCCCTCTGTGCAGAGTAGCCTTCTCCGTTCTAAGTCTAGACCACAACTATAAAGTGACGGTCATGCTAATCTGAGCCTGAGACACAGCCTATGTCTTAACAAAAAGCAGTTAATGAACAGATACCAGCTCTCGTTAAGAGCAGCTTCTCACAATATATAGTGGTGGTGCCTACAACGATATAAACCCCTCCATAGATCAGTATATAACCAGCCTGCTGCTAGAACCTTATGCTGACAAAACACTGAGAGAAACTAAAACTACTCAGGACAGGTGATGACTTAAAGCAGTACTAAGTAACGTGTTTACCTTAATAAATCCTTTCCGTAGTCCCAGTGGGGGTAATACAAGTGTTAATGGGATGATTGGGGGGTCTTTCATCTCCCCCTGGTGTCTCTGGCCAGGAAACCATGCTTGCAACTTGCCTGCCACCGGGGCGGAGCAACCAATACACACTAATAGAATCACGGAGAAGAAGCTAACAGGCTAATGGGCAAAGCTAACTGCGGGCTAGCGCCACTTTAAACAGTATTTACAGCCAGGTTTGAGTGAAAAAAAAATATTCCCATTGTATAACTGGATGTACAAAACCCCTCTCTCCCTTCACCTTTTCTGTCAGCGTAGTATTTACTCTCCAAGACATTTAATAAGTTAAAAAATCGTAACTTGCTAAGACACCTGCAGTTGCGCTTATGGCCTCTAGGGGCAAGAGTTACTTAGTACTGCTTTAAGAATGTCTACGATTCTAGTGTAGCCTCAATTAGACACTGCAATGACTGTGTCTGGAATCGGATTGCGAGATAGATTCACTATCCCTACTGTAATAGCTATATTAAAATACACACAGTGCCTTCCGTGTGTCACATGGTGTACTTCAAGAAACAGTCGCCAGCTATCCTGTACTTCTAGCTGCCAGTTCGTTGAGACATGATATTATTGGGCTCCTCTGACCCAGCCTCTCGCATGCCTCGGTATTCTCCCACTTTCTCTGTAGGGAAAAAGAGGGAAATGTACGAGCACCCAGTCTTCTGCTTGGCGTCTCAAGTGATGGATTTAACCATTCGTGAGTACCTTCATTGACACATCAGTGCTGAGTTTCTCTTCCAGCCGCATGCACCACGATCAGCCCCTCACCTCTCTGTCGTCCTCGTGGTGTCTGCGCCGCTCTCCGGACTCTCGAGGCTATTGTTCTGTCCTGTCTGTCTGCCACTTGAATGCATTTTTACTTTGCTTGTGTGTAAATCCTGTTGATGAACGTGATAAACAAACATACAATGCAATACACTACAAAGGTGAATGAACTTTTAAAGCCTTTTATAAGATATCATTTGAGGTTATTTATTTTATTTTATTTAAAAAGAACATATTTAATGTTTGCTTTGTAGCTTTACTTTTGTACATTTAAACAGCGCCGACTCTAGATAAAACTGACTGAGGGTGCATTTGAGTTTCCATGGGGTGAATCTAGACACCCCGCGTAAAATACATTGTGCCACTAAAACTGAGGGTGCAAACATTGTAAAATGAGGTTGAAAATGCACACTTTTGCAGCCCTGTTGATGTGGGCCTTTTAAACAACATATTTGATTTATATTTTTCTATGTATAAGTGTAGTGTGTGATAATGATATTAGAGGTTGATGCCTTTTTTGGGGATTTTTATTGGCCGATGCCGATACGCTCGGCTGATATCTTTGAACAATATTTTTGGCCTGATTTTTCCAAATGTCTGATCTATAATCCTGTAAAAACACTCCAGCAGTGGCCGATTCTACTTTATTACATTAGGTGATTCAATCAAGAAGAAGTGAAATTCCAGGAAAGAATAACATGTATGTTTTTTTCCCTTCTGCCATATGTATTGATCTGATTTTTGACTAAACTTTGTTCATTTTTAAACTCTCACTTAGAGGAAAGAGTTGGTTAAAGTGGCGGCTCCAGGTGATACAACTGTTTGTCTAACCTATTCCCTGACTCATGTTTAACCAAAGCATCCAGTCGTCCTAAAGTCATAGTTGGGCTTTCCCTGTGTGTCTTTTGGAAAATGTGGGTGTCATTACACATACACAGTCATCTTTACATGGTGACAGTCACCTGCTGTTGTCTCTCTTGTTCAAATGTAATATTCAGTGATTAATAAAAAGAATGCACACAGTGAAATTTCCACAAAAAATTACATTTAAAGAACCCACTGAGACAATAAATAAGTAATAAGTGCCGGAAAGAGTGCTAATCTGCTCTACTTGTTTTATAGTTATACTTTTTGACTTCCTAAAAGGACCTGACTGGAATTGCACTCATAAATTCTTCAGTTGCAGCGGCTAGACACTCACTGAGAAAACCCAACTATCACTTTAGCCATGCCACAGAGCCTCTCACAACATCCCCGGGACATTCCCAGACCCCCAGCCACACTACAGGGAATGTCCACAATGTTGTGTGGCTGTGATGTCTCTAAAACAGTGTTTTTCACTGCTGACTCAGTGAATAAACGGGTGCTTCTGAGACCTGCTACTTCAAATCTACTCTTTGGTTTGGTAGATTGTGCTAAATATAAACAGTTTACTGTTTAAGAACACCTTCCCAGTGAAAATCACTTCCAGTTCAACCCAACAGAGCCCAGCATGAATGAGACAGCTGCATGTGTGTGTTTACGGCTCCTTCAGCTCAGTGGTCACATGTAAAGTCATTATTTGTGGAATGTTACAACATTTTATTGTATGTTTAATTGTTTCTTTCTGTAGCCTCCATGTAGTATTTAGTACATTAATATACAAATTGGTTTTAGACATTCAGGCAATTTCCAATACATGCACTACCATGGCCCCAGTCAGCACTGTACCTATAGGTCTGGCAAAGATGATGTCATGTTAAGTTTAGCTGTAAAGCCAGTGTCTGAACGGTTGCCTTTGCATGTGGAGTGTTTACAGCTTCATGTCATCTGAGACATCATCCATTATCTACATTTCCAAATATAGTGCTGAGGGTAAAATACTATTTTGGTTATTGTTAATACCCATTTAGGACTGAAAGCATTGCCTTTTATTTGCCCATAAAATATTCTGCCTCTACTTGTATCCTGTTAGGGGCTGCATGTTTATTCTCCCAAAAAGTAATCAGATCAAATGTGCCTAGATTTTACTACTTTAACTAATCTTTGCACTTTGCGCTCTAGAGAATGTAGGGCGGTTAGTCACTCCTGCTAAAAAACTGGAGGATACCATTCGCCTGGCTGAGCTGGTGATCGAGGTGCTGCAGCAAAACGAAGAGCATCACGCGGAGGTGAGTCTGTACACATGGAGGGTTAGCACGGACATCTGGCCCTGGTTTAGAGCTGATGTTTCACTTGTACAATTAAGGGAATAGTGTAATGTCCATAAACTCCAAACAATGAATGACTTTCTGTTAGACCAGTGTGAACAAGTGTGTCATCACTGTGACTTTACTGTTTTGAATACATCATTTTCTTTCATGGCACAACAAAACCCCACACTTTTAAGTTGAATTTTGAGGAAGAATGAGATGCTGCAACAATTGCTTTGTCCCCAGTGGAGATGCTCAAATCACAAATGACAATATCAGCAGGTGGAAAAAGATGGCTTTATGAATGTAAAATTGAGTTATTTATGTGTTTATGTGGCTCCGAGGTCCTGCTGATCTCATTGTACTGCCTCATGTGCTGCACACTATTGTAGCATATCACATGCCTATCGAACATTTACAAATGTTCCAATACAGCTAACATTTGAATATAAAAACCCTAATAATTGATTTAAATTGTGCCACTTGTATTATTTCCATGTGTATTCACCTACGCATTTTCTGCTTTTGTTTTAATGGTTTATTTGTGAACAGGGAAGAGAGGTATGTGACTATTTCAGTCATGTCAGCCCCATGTCCAAACTTCAACCCCCTCCCCCTAAGAAACATGGTGCGCATGCTCCCCCGGCATGTTTCCACTGAGCGGCTTGGAAAGGCTTGTAAACTACTGCTGCAAGTCAAACTTTGAAAACATCTAATTCTCAGTCTATAAATCAGCTATTAATTTTACAGTCTACAGAGATCCATTCAATTGTTCAACTTTAATCGTTCAAGCACAACCTGTTGTGCATTGTACCGTTCCAGTGGAAACATGGCATCACTGAAAGCTGTATCAAGCCTTTCCTCTCTCAACATTTCTGTCCCTAAAAGACTGTAAAGGCAGACCTGCATAAAGCTCAAGCTGACTGTGTCAAAAACACTGGGGAACCCTTACACAGGCAGCCTGTTTAAAACTATGTGATCAACCTGTTGGGAGAAAACAAGGTGGACAACAATAACCTTGTTTTTCTGTGTTGAGAAAACTCCAGTTTGAAGATGCAGAGATCTTAACGGGTATAAGCAATTCACTAAGTTATCAAGACATATAGACTGTCATCCTTGTTTGTTACTGTACCTTATTGTATTAATACAATGTGGAAATCAAATCAGTGACATAATACATAAAAACAACTTCTAAGGCTGCACATAAATTAGTAAAAGATAATCATGTTTTCTCTGTCACATCTTCAAACTGTTTTTTCGTAGCACAACATTCAGACATTGCCCGCAATCATCTTTCACTATTGTCACAATGCAAGTGTTACTAAGAAGAGCGGTTAAACCGTGGACACATTGCAAAAAATGGGCTTCTTTCACCCATCCCGGTTTTTGCCCATGGAGCAGACCAGGCATGCCCCTTCTCATGACACCAACCAGAGCTGACTGCAGCCCTGCTGTCACTCTGACGATGATTTAACCATTGTGTGCCTCAATGTAATTACTCTCTAGTCATGAAATAAAAATGACCTGAAGAGTTAGATAATTAGAAAGATGAACTTAATTACAAAGAAAAAGCCACATAAAGAAATTGACCACCTAACGTGTCTTAGTGGCTCAAAATAAGTTACTATGGCTAAAAATCTGTTCTGCTCTTGTACTTTAGGAAGCAGCATATCTTTGTTTGACATTCAGTGAGGATTGCACTGGTAAATGTAATCAATTACAAACAATACTGTACATACTGCAATACAATCTATTGAATAAATTTGTAAACATAACACATTTATATCTAGTCCACTTGCAACCTCTGTTGTTTCTGACAAATCCCCATTCCAGCCTTTAATTGCTTAACTACAGCAGTTACATGTGGCACACAACAACACATTCATATTTTGGCCAGCGTTCCTCAGCTGAGAGCCCCCATGGCAAATGCATGCGCCCCCTTCAGCAGCACCTTGATCAGGCCCCTGGGTGCATTCACATTACAGTGTTGACAGCTTGATGTGAATGAGCACACCCCGGGCTGCTCTGGGGCCTGTGCTGGCAGCCCACAGCAGCACGCGTGTTTTGCTGTGCATGATAACCACTCCAGAGCTGCGTCTATTGGAGTCTGAGTGTCTGAGGAGCTCCCTGCCAGGCCTGCTGTTCTCTCCCAGGGCCAGCACTGAAGTGTGGGAGACTGCGTGCCCAAGCGCTGTTCTCTGTGCTCCCACTCTGCAAGATGCACTCCTCGGAGATCAGTTAGAGCGACAACTTGAATTTATATGCTGAAAAGTGTGTGAGAGTGTATTTATAATGTGTAGGCATTGTGTCTAGTGCTAGTCTAGTCCGAAGTATCAACTTAGTTCTGTTTTAGAGATGGTTTAATCCTACTTTAGTCTTGTTTATGAGAATAAGAAGCATTTAGTTTTCTAGTTTCCGGTCTGCTTTTAAAGTGTCTGCGTTATTAAAGTACATTAAAACAAGAAAAGCTGTGTTTTGTGTTTGTGGCTTTAACCCTGTCTCTCTCTGAAGGCCTTTGCCTGGTGGTCGGACCTGATGGTGGAGCATGCGGAAACCTTTCTGTGCCTGTATGCGGTCGACATGGATGCTGCCCTGGAGGTGCAGCCCCCCGACAGTTGGGATAGCTTTCCTCTCTTCCAGCTACTCAATGACTTCCTCAGGATTGACTGTGAGTGACAGTCAGTACACAATGAACTCACTTCATCTCTATAGCCACACTTGTTTTCATCAGGCTTTGTCGCAAACCGACACCGGTGCATATCAAAATGAGCGTGGCAGTGGATATAAGACTACAAACAAGTGGATAAAATGCTGATGTACTGTAGGCCAAAATGTATCACGAACGTCACATCAACAAGCAACACAGATATAAATCTCCAGAGAGCGTCAATATCGCTGTGCTAAACTTTACACAGTTATTATGAAAGTGGACGTAATGTTGTGGTCAACCTGTGTTTACATTCTACCCCCTACTGACTTGGACTGGGGGGGGGGTAGTATTTACTCCGTGAGAGTAAATACTACGCTGACAGAAAAGACAAAGGGAGAGAGGGATATTGTACATCCAATTACACAATGGAGATTATTTATTTAACTCAAACTTGGCTGTACATACTATTTAAGTGGCGCTAGCCTGCAGTTAGCTTAGCTTGTTAGCTTCTTCTTTGTGATTCCATTAGTGTGTATTGGTGGCTTTGACCCGGAGGCAGGGAAGTTGCAATTGTGGGTTTCTGGTCAGAGACACCAGGGGGAGATGAAATACCCCCCAATCATCCCATTAACACTTGTATAATCCCAGAGGGACTACGAAAATGATTTATTAGCATTATTATTATTAAGGTAAGTATGTTAGTTAGTTCTTTAAATGACCGTGCTCTGTATCAGTGGTTCTTAACACCTAACATGTCATATGTGTGAATGAACAAAAATAAATGTTGTGTTTACTTTTGATTGTACAAACAGTATTTTAAGGTTTTATTATTTATCACTGCACTATATGTCCATAATATTGAAGTTTGTCCTGGACGCCCTGGGCTTTTCCACACTGTCCTCCTCTGAGTGCATGTGAGTGATAAACATAATGAGCAGGTTGCACCGCTGGTTGCTACAGGCCAGTTATGTCTGTAATGAAGTGCGTGTGTTGCCTATGGGGAGCTCTGTGTCCACGCCGATGTAAAGGATACACTCCACTCTTGCACTGCTGCCCCTCTCCATCTGCAGGGTGCTAATTGTCTCCAGGGAATGCCTCCCCTTTTCACTCTGTCAGTCGGGAGTCAAGGAGAGGCAGAGCGAGGTGCACTTATGCGGCTTCTGAAAGAAGATGATTGTTCTGTTAATTTCTTAACGCTGGCAAATTGGCCCCTATTTACTTTTTTGTAGCGGCCGTTATGTTCAGTAAGAATGTATTTATATTGAGCAGGTCATATTCACAAAAGCATATAAATCAAAACGCCTAATACAGCACAATGACCTTTTTAGTCATCAGGGGATTATTTAGTTCTGAAGTAAAATAACACACTTTTGCTGTCACATCAGTTGTTACCAGTTCATTACAACTTAAAATGCTCCACTGTGAGTTGAATATCTGTATTTGAAATCCGTCGCAGTGGTAGGATGCCCTCTTCCGCACACGGGCACCACTGTAGCCAGTTTTGTTTTGATAGAGGCGTCTTTTCCACAGAAGGTCATCTGCAGCACTGCCCCACAGCAGTACACTTATGGAGCAATAAATAGCCTTAGCGGCAGACAGGCGCCGATGTGGGGATTCCATCGGAGCAGTTAATGAGGTCTAAAGTAGTGGTAGCTGGGCAGCGGCGAGCCCCGTGAACACACTCCTGGACACAACACATCCAAGTGGACAGCAGCCGCTCAAGTGGCTAATTGGACGCGTGGCAATCAGGGAACACAACAAACATGGCACCTACTGTGTATCATCGACCTTGAGTCCAGTGCCAGCGCACACACACACACAGGCAGACGCAGGCACATGCTCAGAGGGGGAGAGAAAACAAAGAGCGAGAGAGAGGAGCGGCACACCCTGCATGGAGCCGTGAGGCATCACTTTATCTCCTGTGGTCTTTTCACTGTTGTCTTTTTACCAGTTGGAAGCCGACGGAGACCCATGGACAGTGTTAAGGCTGGGTCTACTAATAAACTAGGACTGTTCAATTAATTTAAATCTAATAATAACTCTTAACTTTGATCTCTCTCAATAAACGTCATGGGGATTTTGAAATGGTCAGGTCTACAGCCAAATCTGCATCAGTAACTGCACCTGATGTGGAGTTTGGAGAACAATGGAATATTTTTGTGTGCTAAAATGATACAGCAGTGGAATGTATTTTTTCTTAACGGCCGAAGTTTATTTTATGCTCTTGAGTCATTGTCCTTATTAGGATAAAGAGTTTGATCCGTCATAGTGACATTATTTATACTAATATACTACTATAACTCTTGTCGCAGATAACCTGTGTAATGGGAAGTTTCACAAGCACCTGCAGGACATGTACGCCCCCCTTGTGGTACGCTACGTAGACCTCATGGAATCCTCTATTGCACAGTCCATTCACCGAGGCTTTGAGCGGGAGTCCTGGGAGCCAGTCAAGTAAGTAATAAAGCACAGATTAAACAATTTTCTGATGCAAAAACAAAGCAACTGGAATTAAATATTTTGACCGATGCCAATGTTTCACTTTCCATCCGGCAAGACTTTTTGGTGATTGTCACGCCCTGCAGTTTTAAATGTGGATGGTGAAATTACAGTAATGTCTGTGACATCACTGAAGGGGGCCCGTAGCCAGGAGCCAAACGAAGCTCAAGGCATCCTCAGAGCGGCTCTGTCACGGCGGTGCAGTGGTTTGCACGTATGCTTCACAGCAGGGTCCAGGATTCATGACGGGGACTTTCTGTGTGGAGTTTGCATGTTCTCCTGTGTCTGCGGCTGGGTACTCCAGTTTCCCTTACCATTAAAACATGTACATTAGGGTGTATGTGAGAGTGACTGGTTGGTGGTGGTCAGAGGCGCCGATGGCACAGATTGGCTGCCTCGCTTCTGTGGGTCTACCCCAGGACAGCTGTGACTACTAAGGTTGCTTACCACCACCGAGTGTGAAGTGAATGTAAAATTGCCCCATGTAATGTGCCTTGTGACCTCTCCGGTTGTGATGGACCTTTATATGGAGTTGTTTGTGCAGGCTGTCATTCGCCCAGGACACATATTCAGTGATGAAAGGGTTGACTGGACTGAGGTGACTGAGTTGAGGACATTTCGCTTCTGGTATGTTGGCAGTACTGACCCTTGTGCTAAGAAGAGGCCTGAGTTTGAAATAAGAAAGTATCTACTTATTTTCTAACGAGAAGAGCCAAGAAGAAGCTTCTGTAGTGAAACGTCATTAACAAAATCTGTCCAGTCCAGGGTAAAGCAACATCACACTGGTACAGAAATGTGGGTGACACATGGTTACACTACAGAAGAACAATTCTTCTAATTCTTCCACTCTACCGGAAAAAGACTCACACGGACATTTGCCTCAATTTCTCCTCACACCACACGCTCATCCACAAATAAGGGTAGTTAGCGCTCTATTATACAAAGCAGATTCCTTTACAACTTCTGAGGTGAATTGAGTGGCACAACACCATCATGTGCGTTAGGTGTTGCAGAGGTCAGGTCAAGAAGCTCAAACAGGACAATGAATAAACGTACGATTGGATCACCCTCCCCTCTGTGGCCTACTTTTCATAACATGATGTCAGTACGTCACTCAAAACCTTTAACACCTTACGCTAGCGGCTAGTACACCCTGAGGGGGTTCCTCAAGGGTACTTTGAGGAAACATTACAGCCTCTACCATCACCGCCGTTTGAGAGAGTTGTGAAGAAGATACTGATGAGCTCGGCGCTCTACAGACATCGAGGTCTCAGGTTCCAGCTGTTATGCACCAGGGACAGAGCTGTTTAGAGGAGGCCCTGGACATTGTTTGGATCCAAGCAACATCCGGTTGCCACCATCCACGCCCACATCTATATATCTAGTGGGCATGACCATCACCAAAAAAATGCCTGGTGGAGGCTCTCTCGATCAAGTGGCGTCTTTCGAAAAATGTATATTATCCAGTAGCCCTGCTTTGACTTCACAAGACTGAATTAACCACCTGGATGACTGAGAATTCACACTGTTTTATTTTTTATATCTTGTATTGTTGCTTGTATTTGATACTGATTGCCACTTGCCATTGCTTTTTATGTTTGATTGACTTATGGACCTTTTGGATCCATAGAGCCAATAGTTCCAAAACATGCTCGATTTTTATCTGTAAAGAGTCGCAACTAATAAGTATGTTAGTGAGTACGTGGACTGAACCAGGAGTAAATTGGATGGAAACAAGGAACGACTCCAGATCAGACCAGTGATGACCAAGAATAAACCAGGACTTCACCAGACCACCTTTTATATAAACTAAAACCCGTAAAAACCAGGCTAAATACCTGTAGTGTGACTCTAAAAGTATTGGTTGCAGTTGCCTGAGCTAGAACAACAGGAGGTCACTGGGGGTAAGCAAAGATCAGATTATCCAGTTTTGATAATATTTTCTACAGATATTTGATTTTTTCTTACTTATTCCTACCTATTATTGTTAATAAGATTATTAAACTGTTAACATGTTCTTACTTATTGTATTTTAGAGCTGCCGTAACTAACTTTCTCAATAAAGTTCCATCTTATCTTATTTGGTCTGTAGAAAAAGATAGAAGTGTATGCACCATTTCTGATTTCTAGAGTAAGGAGTGAACTCTTTTACAGTTTTATGCTTGTGTGTGTGTGTGTGTGTGTGTCTTCACAGGACGATAACAAGCACTCTGCCCAGTGTCAGCCTCCAAATGCCCAAAGTCCCAAATCTCACAGTGCCAAGTGTTAACCTCCCACAAATGGCCAGCTTTACTGCAGCCAACTGGACGACAGCTAATACTGACGCAGAGTGTGTATGCGCGGGCACGTCACGCACATGTCCCTGGCATGAGTGTGGCAGCTCATCACTTAAGACATGACTACTAATGAGGCTCAAAGTCCGAGAGGAGAGTCAAGCATGTGCCATAGAAAAAGTGTCACCATGGTTTCTAAAACATTTGCATACTTAACGATATTCAGTTAATAATCTGTTATGGAAAGTAGTCTGATCTGCTTTAATAAGGGTCTCATAAAACTCAAACATATAATTTGCCCAAAATGATGTAGTTTGCATATGCAGTCAAAATAATAGGAATAATAATTATGTATTTATTTCAGTTTGAAATAATATTAATGTTCTAAAATTTCAATATACCGTCAAATATTTTATTTTAATACAGCAATTTTTAAATGTCTCTTTTTTGTGTAATGTAAACATAGATTTTTAGTCAGAAATGTACATACCTATAGTTAAACATGTTATGTTTGTGATCAAAAAGAAATTATAGTTATTATAGTTATTAAGTTACACAATGCTGCAATATTTAGCTCTTAGAATAGTATGATAAAACTGTAAAATGTTAAGCAATTACCTTAGTCTGTGTTCTAATGTTGAGGATGTTTTGATACCAATCACTCTTATTCAACAATTCCTGTGAAACTGAAATGAAGGTTACACCACAGAGTCATTTCTAATAATATGCAGCTGAGGTAGTGATTGATAGCTTTAAAAGCTGTCTACATATCCCAATGTATTAACACTTTACCCATAGCACTAAATGAAGCGTACGCTATCCGCAGGGCTGCGAGGTGTCTCTGCACCCACAGCATCCTGCAGAGTGTGACGCTCTCACCACAGCACATCCGTCCTCATTGGGATTCACTTGTACAAGCACTCAAACTTTTATTGTTACTAAACGCTGGCCTATGAATGTATGTGTAGGTAGGCACTTACAACACCACACGCTGAGATTGAGCTGTTTCATTTACACATACATGATAAAAATGGATTTTCATAACAATTCAAAATGCTGGTGTCTCTTTGTTTAAAGTGTGCTGCCACATTCAAGCCAATGTCAGACATGGAGCGTCGAGGGCCTAAAGAAAAAGAACCCCCAGAATTTACATAACCTGTGCCGTTCAACACATTTGAAAACAAGAATACAACATTCAAAGTAGAGAAAAGTCGTCTTCTCATATTTGTCCCTATTTGTGGACCTTCCTGGTACTTTTCCTGTAATCCTAATCAAATGCTGTCCCTCTCCATCTTACGGTTGATAGTTTAGATAGTTTACCTCCTTTCAGCTTTCCTCCCACATTTTCCGCTTTATATGGAAACATAACCTGTTTACCAGTGTCCAATCACAAAGTTCATAATCAGTAATATATGCGTGTGTTTGTGTGAACAACAGTAATGGCTCAGGCACCTCAGAAGACCTGTTCTGGAAACTAGATGCCCTGCAGACGTTTATCCGTGACCTGCACTGGCCTGAGGAGGAGTTTGGGAAACATTTGGAAACACGTCTCAAGCTCATGTCCAGCGACATGATTGAATCCTGTGTCAAGAGGTACGATATAATTAACATTTGACACCATCAGCACAGATAGAAATCCTTCTTTGTTTGTCATTCATGTTGATCTTTGATTCACACTTTCATAGCTGCAGATGTTTTTTAATTCATGGCTACATAGTCACTGCACCAAGGTTGTGGGCTTTCTGTGTGGGATGTTCATGTTAAATCAATCAAATATGACAAAGGACTACAGGTGCAGAAAACACTCCAATTTAACTATTTTGAAATAAATGCTTTTTAAAACAATTTGCATGTGTTATATTTGGCTATATCTGCCTCCAACACTTTGCTGAATGTTGTTTCCTTTTCTTCACCCCCTTTTACCCGGAGCTGCCTTGTCTGGTTAAAACCATGGGCCAAATAAAATAAAATTGGCAGGAAACAATTGCTGATGTTGTATTTTTGTTCTGTCTTTGCAGGACTCGAGCAGCATTCGAGGCCAAGCTGCAGAAGAGCAGCCGGACCACAGACTTCCGTGTGCCTCAGTCCGTCTGCACCATGTTTAACGTTATGGTGGATGCCCGGGTGCAGTCGGCCAAACTGTGTGCCATGGACCTGGGTCAGGAGGTACCACTCTCACTCTCACACTCTGCACAGTCTGCTTCTTTTTGCTTTTCTCACGTTATTCTGTGTTGCATGTCACCTCAAATTTCCTTCTTTTTTTTTTTTTTTTTGCTCTTTGTCTTGTGAAGTTTGTGAGAGAATGGGTAAGTGTGGCTACAGATTTAATGGAAATTCCCCCCCTTGAATTCCCAACGGTATAATTAGTCATCACTTGAATTGCTTCACTCGCATTAGCATATGTGGAGGTTATTGAATATACATCGACTTGAAGTGAGACATCTCGGATTTCACAAAACGTCAAGACTAATAACAATCACTGACGACTTCATTACTGCAAAAATCCTTGACTGTTCTGTTGGCGCCACAACGCTAAACAGAGAGACTTCTCACGGCTTTACGGTGTGAGAGCCGGCTTTTGGAAAATGTGACACTTGTATCGACTGAGGGGACCCAAGGGTACAAGAACTGGGGGTAAATACTGCGATAATGAGGATGTTTGATACTCATTCTTACAGCTGAAAATAACATCAGATTGAAACACTATGCGCAAAATGCTTCACCCGTGTTATTGACTTTTAGCAACAGGAACGGCATGTTTTATCGTATTTAATTTGTCTCATCATCAAAATGACCACCCCTGCCTGGTGAATTTCATATCCTTTCAGCTGTACATGCCAGCTTTAAGATAAAAAATGAAAAGTAATAACATTGTGTTTGTGTTGCTGAGTGTCATGGTAACCAGTGTTCTGTGTGACCCTGCAGAGGCAATACCATTCTCAAATCGACAATCTGATCGAGGAGACAGTGAGGGAGATGACGACGCTGTTGGTGGCCAAGGTACAGCTACAGCTCTTCACATCCCGCGCTACTCAAATATCACCTTTATACATAGGCACGATATACATTTCATGGTCATAGATACTATTCATATTCTCCACTAATGGAGTACCGGCACGTATGCAAAATTTACTTTGTCAAGCTTTTTAACCATGTTATAATTTGATTCCCTCATCGAAAAACACCTTGAATTGTAGCATTTTGCTTCATTCATGTGGTTTTGGTTGTTTCATCTTCCACCTCAGAAGCACTCTGATCTGCATTTTATGGATTATGTTGTGTTATAGATTTCCCCAGAGCCATTCTTCAAAATGCATTTATCCCGGCGCCATCAATTATGTAGCATGTCGTTCAGATAGGGGCTTGTATACTGTTTTTAACATGTTCTATTCTCGCTGGTGCCAGTGGAGGGCGCTTCCTCTAAGTTTGAGATTCAAACCCAATGCCCCTGGGCAATAAGTCTTCTTTCAGTAGACAGACATGATTTCAAGGTTACATACGCATAATATCACTGCTGAATTGTCCAAAAGCAGGTTTATACGGTCTTTACTGATCCTCCTATTTTTTATTGTAATTTTGAATGGAATAAATTCACTCGACTTTGTTTCCTTGTGTGTGCAGTTTGTGGTTATTCTAGAAAGCGTCCTAGCCAAAATCTCCAGATATGACGAAGGGACACTCTTCTCTTCTTTCCTTTCTTTCACAGTAAGTACGGCTGTTGTTCAGAGTCTTATTGTCAAGGTTGGTATGAGGTGGAGTGAAGACAATAAACCCCAAAATGCAAGACTGCAACAAAAGTGGTGATGTTTAATAAATGACGAAAACCAAAATAACAAAATTCAGAGAAGCCAAAAACTCAAACAGACCGGGGCTGACATAGACAATGACACAACAAAGGACAAGGAAAACACAGGGGTATAAATACATGAGGAAACGGGTGAAACACATCAGGGCGGGGCAGGCAAAAAAAGGACAGAACACACATGTCAAAGTAAAACACAGGACTAGACTAAAGACAACATACAAACACAGGGGAACAAAAGACAAATCATAACACTTTTTGGCCTTTGCTGCTTTTGAGTGTTTCATATTTTAAACACTATATGGTCCTATTTTGAGTGAAAATGGCATGCCTTATTGTAATGAGTGCAGAGAACTGAGACAAATCTAGCAAGTTGTTTTATCATTATTTCTGCTGTTGGAAACCTCGAAGCTCGAATCATTTTTAGCTGTACAGCACCGTATTTGCTGAATCTAACACCTAATTGATTATGTCGGTATAAACGTTGCAGAAAGGGTTCTTATGAATCAGTAACAAAATAGTGAGAATCTACGACTTTATTTTATTTTAATGTTGTTTTTGTTTTTTCTTTTACCTGCAGGTGAAAGCAGCCTCAAAGTATGTGGATGTTCCAGTAAGTGACTCATTCTCTCCTTGATATAACATTTAGTCTTGTTTTTTGGTCTAGTTTGAACAGGAAAACACAGCACATTTGTCCCTTAGCTCAGTATGACTGGGAAAATCCACAGTCCTAAATGGCCTACTTTAAATTCATCCTAGAAGCTGCTTTGTGAATTCAAATGCAGTGTTGGATATTCTGTGAGGCCACTGAGGCTGTATGTGTCTGGTGCATGTACAAATATTTGACCATGCTTTCACATGTACTGCAGCATCCAGATGGAAATGTCCATTCATATGCATGTGGCCAGACAGAGAGCAGGCGTGCCTCGTGCCGCGCACTCTGCCGCTCATATTGTGGGTCCATGTTGTACAACACATGGCCATTCTGTCGCTGTCGTGTGCAGCTCAGATCTGGATTAGCTGCCAACACTTCGGCCGTAGCAACATGCCAAATTTCAAATTAATGCCTTGTCTCAGAATGTGTTGAGACAGTGCGTACCCTGGCAGGGGTCGCACTTTCAGCTCACCATGCTAATTGTGTTCTTAATGTACAAAATGAGACTTTCACTTGTAAAAAGAACACTCATTTGCACGTTGTAAGCATTGCTGCAGATGTGTTAACTAAGTTTGGTAACAGTTACCCATAAAGGCTTTCAGTAAGCCACAGTATGTTCCAGGTTAACAGGAAATTAAGAAGCATCACTTATGACCACACACAAATCCAGAACTTGGACTGACAGATTCACCCAGTTCATACCAGAATAAAACGCACTGTTCTCTTTCGAAGATTTGTGTGAATCTTTCCAGTGCAACTTGCATCATATTAATGCCCATGTAATAGCTATTGACACATAATGTTTTGCATGGAAGTCTGCAAGTAAATACACAAAATGAAGAGAATGCTTGGACTAAGATAGTTTAGTAGACATCAAACACTTGGTTTAGGAACTGAAATGTGTTGGTGCGGTTTTTAAAGAGCAAATAAACACCAAATCCAATAAACACCAATTTTTTTACTGATAAACTGTCTCAATGGGTGTCTCTTAGTGTTGTCTACTGGTCCCTGACATTATCCTGACATTATAGCGCAAACATGTGTAAAATCCTAACTTTGGCCTGAAAACGAATGGGTTGCGCCCCCTTCAGGGTAAACTCTGCTACTAAATTAGTATTTCCTGATTGACTGGAGAGTGTCCACGGCCTCCACAGAACGTCATAAGCCGCACCAGCTCCACATAACGTCATCAGGTGCTTCCCATTATCCTGCCCATTGTCCTGCCCCTGTACCTGTGGTATATAACCAAGTCCCTCCCACGTAATCAGTCTGCTGTGATTGTGCCAATGCAAAGGCCCACACACTCACCCTCCGCATGTCACCCCCAAACTTCAGAGACCGCCTCTTTCACTGCAATTTTTGATGAAAATAAGCCATGTAAAAATAAAGGCTTTTAATTTTAAATCATCGGAGTGCCTTGGAGTTTATTCGTACTTCAAATAGAAGCAGAAGGAAGAGCCAAGATGCGGTCACCATTTTGTCTTTAACTCATTATTCGTTTCGTTATAGCTTTTCCTTTAAAATATTTGAAGTTCTTGCCCTATAAGTATTTGTATATTGAAGTCATTATTTCATCAAATTGCTAATATTTTAATTGAATTCGAATGTGCTTACAATTTATAGCTTTATATGTTGCATTACACACTGACTGACTTCCCAAAAAAGTCACCACCATTGCAACATTAATATGGCGCACATTCACATGGTTTTGACAAACTTCTGCAGTTTCCTGGCCAGGCAGTATATTTCGGCCGGTAAAAGTGAATCTAACTGACCGCGTGCTGTGTGCTGCAGAAGCCCGGGATGGACGTGGCCGATGGTTACGTGACGTTTGTGCGCCACTCCCAGGACATGCTGCGGGAGAAGGTCAACGAGGAGGTGTACGTCGAGAGATTATTCGACGTGAGTAAAGCAAAGAGTGATTTGGACCGTGAGCCTGCGGAGGAGCAGATTAAACCGCTCAAGTCACTTTTATCAGCCCACTGTTCGGTGATTACACGCAGTGATAATCTGCCCCACACCTGGCTCGCTCATCCGTCGTCGCTGCTGCAAAAGATTTACGCCAATCGCACTTTTTATAAGCAGGTTGGGTCAAAGCCACTGGCGACTCTGATGGTGTCATTTTATCGTGCGCTGATCCGATCTGTTTGATTAATTTGACCGATTCCAGTCTATAGTTCTAACCGTTTGCTGCCTTTGGTCAAGTTTACAATGATTGAATTTGAAAGTGAAGTCACCCTTTTGCGCGTTATTCAGTTACAAACAAGTAAATATACGGTGTTGTTTCACTGAGTAGCCCAGATTTACTTCTCCATTTAAAGTTTGTATTTACTACCGAGTAAGTGAAAGACCATCCATCTTCTTCCGCTTTATCCTTGGGTCATTGAGCCGTCTGAGCAGAGATGCCGAGCCCTCACTTTCCACAAACACACTGCCTCCAGCTCTTTCTGTGGGATCGCAAGGACAAGCCCAAAACATATCGCTAGGGAGGTGTCTAAGTGAAGGCCTCCAAAACAGCCACCTTAACTGGCTCCTCTCGATGCGAATGAGGAGCGGTTTGATATACATCCCTGGTCGTAGGTTTAGTACCACTGTGATCTATATACATGAGTTTGTTGTATTGGATTTATTTCATTATTTTTTATCTTAAATTGTATTATTGCCGTCGACTCATTTTTGTTTCGTTTTTTTACATTGTTTTACCCGGGTTCGTTATTCTGCTGTGGATCTCGCCCTGGTTTTGTTGTAGCATAGTTTGACTTTTGTGTCCGGTTTGTGGCAAATTCGTCTCTCTCTCCCCTCTCCCTATACAGCAAAGGGACAATAGAAAGTTCAGTTCAGGCAATTGCTCAGTAGTGTTTACTCGTTTGTCGGTTTTCCTGATCTGAGAAGGATTTCACTGAGCGCTTTGTCTCTGAGTCGTTAAACACCACCACACTGTCGATTGTAACGTTAACGTCCTGGCTGCAACATTCACAATGAGGAATAGCAAATTATCTGAGTATCATAGCAGGCTGTTTTTTGTATTTTATGTTAAGTTTCGTTTGTAAAAGTGTTCAGTTGGCTACACGGATCAGCGTGATCTTATTAGTACCACTGGGAGGTTAAGATGTACAAGGTCAACATCAAACAACTTTATTTATCCCAAAGAGCAATTCTGTTCATACAACCACATTTAAAGGGGGGTATTATGTAAAATCGACTTTTCAAGCTTTATATCATGTTATTATGTTATTCCTTCATTAAACACATGCCTGGAGTGTTGCCTTGGCTCATTCACATATTTTTGAGTAATCAGTAAAAACTTAGACGGCAGCCATTTTAGGTGTAGCTATGCCTCAGTCCTCCTAGGAACGCCCCCACCTCCTGGAGACGCCTCTGGACCTTTTGTCACCAGCCAAGCCACCAACCACTGCTCCTCAGCTCAGCAGAGCCCCCTCCCCGCACAGTGTTGTTGTTTAAATGCCACAGCAGTGTGCTGAAGGGGCGTGTCGGAAAGCTTCTTAAAGAGACAGAGGCCTATTTCAAGACGTTCAGTACAGCCATTTTGAGAGAGCAATTTTATTCAAGGCAGTTATTTTAATTTACTGCATATACAGACCAACAGAAGGTTACGTCATCATTGTAGTATGCTATAGACTGGTGCTATGTGATTGAAAAAAGCATAATACCCCCTCTTTAATACAAACATCATGAACTGTAGTAGAACAAAAGTATGAACCATTCTGAACCATTGAAAATACATCATATTAATTTATTTAAGCTTATGTAACATAATCAATCACTTCACAGTACACATTTTAAATCTTCAATCTTAGTTCTCCAACCTTTTTTACCCGGCGAGCTACTTTTACACAACAAGAGCGTCAGAGATTTTTGGTGGAGTTCACCCCGGAGATGTAGTATCCAAGATGGTATTTGAAAGAAAATTACTTGAACTGTTCTGCGATTGTGTTCAGCACGTTCAGAACACACAGAACATGCATCTAAATTTGAGTCATCAAGTGTCTGTAGAGATGTAGAAAGTGTTCGGCTAAAGGGCCGCCGAGCTACTGGTTGGAGATCCCTGTTTTAAACTCTTAACCCCCGCCTTAACCAAGCGCATTTTCTCCAGTTCAGCGTTACCCAAATCTAAAAGCTAACAGCCTATAGGCCAGAGTAACGCCTCATTTGAAAGCTAAGATCTACAAACTCATCTAAACGGATCTTTTCCTTGCGTTGTTGCCGTGTTGTCGTCACTTTTTTTTAACCTTTTTTTTATTCATGGCTTTTTCGTCACGTTTTCGTAACATTTTTGCCACTTTTTCATCGCTGTTTTTGTCGCTCTTTTGTTGCATTTTCATCCTGGTTTTCGTCTCATTTGTGTCGCTATTTTGACACTTTTGTTCAAGAAGCTTTTAGCTTTGGGTAAAGCCGAAATGGAGTAAATGTGCTCGGTTAAAGTGGGAGTTAGAAGATTAAACACATGTAGAAGCATAAAGTCTTCAGAAAAGACTGAAATGACAGACATGAATGTGATAAACCATAAATCACAGGTTTTATACATTTTCAGGCTCCTCAGAAATGATTTTATCTAATTGGTGAGATTCAATTCGCGACAAGGATATTGAATCTATGGACATAACTTACAGTAAGTGAATAGGTGAGTGGTGATGCATGTCAGGAACAAGGCAGCCCTTATGGTCTGACGAATAACACGCAAAGTTAGTCATTGCTGTTTTCCCTTTAAGACTTTATTAATGTGCCCAAACAGGTCGCTCCTGTCTGTCAGCGCCTGTCTGTTATTCAGTGGTGTAGTATAAGAGCCTTGAGCAGTCGAGGTCCACACTGTGACTGTGCGGGTTGTTGGCCACATCTCTTCGGCAGGAGAGCAGTTGTTGTCAGTCTGGATCAGTTCTCCCTGCGGCGGCACCGAGCCACCGAAGGTTTCTGCCTTTTGCGTCTCTCTGCAGCCGTTGTGCTTTTCACTGTGCCCTCTTTGTGTGGCTTCTGTCTATTTCAGAAGAATATCCATATTTTTTCATGAAGCTATTATAAACTATACATTTGTTTTTATGTATAAAGGTATGTACCAACAATATGTACAATAGTTTCCCATTTGGGGCAGGACCCGGAAAGAGAGATTCTTAATCTCAGTGGGACTTTCTGGATTAAATAAAGGTCAAAGAGAAATAAATAATATCTTTCATAATAAAACTCTATAAATGCATGCTGTGTTAAAGGAAAATGAAATAAAACATGTATACATAGTACCAAACGTTTGGAAACACTTTTTTTTTTAATGTATTGTTTTTCGTAGATTCTCACTGAAGGCAGTCATTTATGATTGAACTCATATGAAATTATGTTTCAAACAAAAGTTGAAATAGTTTCTTCAACATGGCCGCCTTTAGCTTTGAACACACTTGACAGTTTCTTAATGGGCTTCACAATGTCATCACTAGAAATGGTTTTGACTTCACAGACTGTTAAAAACCATTTCAGGTGACGACCTCATGAAGCTCATTGGGAAAATGTCAAGAATAAAGGGGTGATTTTGAACTATTTAAAATAAAAAACATAATTTGACCCTTTTTTGTTTCCTACATAATTCCTTGTCGGAAATGATGTACATGGAATTATGTACCGTGTAACTTCAATGAGAATTGTACAATGTTAATAACGTACTAAAGTAAAACTAATACATAAGCAAGTAAGTAAGTGCTTTATTTGTCATTGTACAACCTTACAACAAAATAGTGTTCAGGTTTTAGTCCTGAGCCGCTGCCACTGAGCCGCGCTGCTACTGTGGGCCAACCTGACCAGCATGTTTTTGGAGGTAGAGGAAACCGTAGCACCTGGAGGAAACCTGTCTGGCTGCCTTCAGTGTTCCTTTAATCCTCTGAAACAGTGCAGCGCCTCCTGGGTTTGTCCCTGTTTCAGAGCGTGGTGTCCTGCACTGGTCAGCTCCTCCTCCACCTCCTCCTTCCTCTTCCTCCTGCACAGCTCTCTCCGCTCCATAACAGTCTTTCACCATCTTCTGGGAAGAGCTTAGCAGTTTTATTCTCCAGTGAACGTTCATTAGCCAGAACAATAGAAGGCCTGTGTGGCTTAGCTGTGAGTCTCGCCCGGATACCTCCTCATTTGTCCCTTCCTTGTTTCCAAACTTTTGGCCAGCACTGTACAGATATTGAAAATAGAAACGTTAAAAGAGTTGAATATATGCAATAATTGTACTATTGCTAATCCGTCGTAAAAATGTATGTGGTAAATTTAATTATTGCTCATGATACAGAAAGATACAGCCCATTTAAAATCGTTAATAACAACTAGTTGGCGGATTTGAGATTTTGGCATGCAAAAGAAACAAGCAAAAAAACAAAAACAACAACCATTAATGCTTTAGGATAACACATAGTTTGTCTGAGACCAGTTGAAATCACTGGTTTAGAGAATACCCAGCAGTGGCTCACTATTTTTGGGACAAACTCATGTGTGGCCAGTAAGAACAAGTCTCTAGCACCGTCCCCATAAGACAGCTCATTGTCAATTGAATGTTATTCTTCTGTCTCCGTTGTAAGAGCCTCATTTGTTCGTTTACCAAAGGAAATTGTATTATGTCCCGTGGGAGATGGATGGCAAACAGCAGAACAAGTGCAGAGTCACTGGAGGCCGTAGTCTAGTGTTTGCTGACGTAAACGCTACACATGTAGTAATCAGTGTGGACAATGCTCCTCTAAACTGTGAGGGCCACCAGCGCGGTCATCCCACTTTTCCCTGTGTGCCTTTGCTTCGGCACAGAGCTTATTTCTTAAAAGACGGTCAGAAAGGAGCCCCTAATCTTTGCTTTATGCACCAGCCCCCTCACCCCCTCCCGCACACCCGCCTCTTGCTGTGCTGATCTGCTAACTTCAGCCCGTTTCCCCTGGTGAGGATTACAACTGCGGGAGAATACACGCTAACAAAGGACCTGCTTGTTATGAAGCGGTCAATCTCCCGCCTCACTTGTTTGTTTACTTCCTGTCTGACAATGGTGGACACCAATCAGATTGAGGCTCAAGTGGCTTTGGGACATTCCATCATGGAGCTATCGACCGAAAGTTGAATTAATAAGCAATGCATATTAATGATTACAAAGGTGTTTGCCAAAAACTGTTGTTCGACATGGCGTATGTTTGGAAACTGAGCTATATATTTACCTTAAACTGGGTTCCCGTCTGGAATTAAAAAGTCATTAAATGAATAATGCAAAAATTAAGGCCTTAAAAGTCATTCAAAAGCATTCAATCGGATTCAAACTAACATTAAATCCAAATTTCTTAGAACCAACAATTTTTACTGCATACATTTGTCAAAACACTAATATAAATAAAGATCTTCTTCTTCTTCTTCTTCTTCTTCTTCTTCTTCTTCTTCTTCTTCTTCTTCTTCTTCTTCTTCTTCTTCTTCTTCTTCTTCTTCTTCTTCTTCTTCTTCTTCTTCTTCTTCTTCTTCTTATTAAAACAAGTTGAGCTGCAGCTTTTCATTGCGTTTTTATCACATTTGTGTCACATTTTGATCATGTTTTCATTGCTTTTTTGTAGCGTTTTGGCTACATTTCGGGGGGTGGGTATTTAAAAAAAAAGCAAGAAAATCGTGCTGAAAACTAACAATTAAAAACTCATATTGTTCAGATGCTTCACATTTTACACTAGCTGTATAAAGAGTTTACTTTATGACCCATGAAATGGCAATTAAAATGAAAATATGAAGTCGGAGAAAAATATGTGCGTTTCTGTGGTCACATACAAACAAAACAGTCTATAGAATTTCTCATTGCGGAAAAAAAAAGGGTAACGCAATTTGTTAAACACCAGAGTCTTGAAATGTGAAATCAATTTCCAATTCAAAACTACTCAGTGCCAGTGTGTTGTTATGAGGGGGGAACATAGTTTACTTGCTCGGTAAAAAGACACAAAAATGACCGAACGAGCGACACGAGTAAACATCTGCCAAAACAACAAGACCTGGAAAAAACAATTTCTATTTTCACCCTTTGGCGCTAATCCAATCCCGAGATCTCTGATGTTGTGCTGACCTGCGGGACATTTCTGATGCCAGTTAACTAGATTAAATACTGTCTTGAGCGGAGACGCGAGCGCAGGAGCCCGAGTGTGACTGATTATAAAAAGATTACACCTCAAATCACTTCAAGTCTGCAGGTCCATTATAGCATTTTCACATGTTTTTTTTTGTTTTTTTTTGCATTTCACAGGGGCTTGGATTTGCATGTTTTCTAAAAATCAAAAGCCACAGAAAGTAGGAGACAGAAAAAAGAAAGCACACACGACAGATCGTAGCTGCACTAAGAGGATTATTTCATTTCAATTTTTAAATAGGTCTCAATGTCAGTGGGTTACTTCATATTTGTCTAAAGATCCTCGCCTTAATTATCGGAGAAATAGTAAAGCAAGATAATACTCCTGTTTACACTGGGTCTTAGCACTAAGTCCCGCCCCCTGCACAAGACCTTTTAATTGATATGTGACCTACATGTCTGACTGAGCCTATTCCAGTCAAGTTTTTTTTTTTTTTTTTATCATGCCACATAAGTGGATTGTAGTTGCAGTAGTGAGATTTTCCTTTTTGTCGTCTTGCTAAATCCAATCACAGAGGCTCTAATATGATTCATTTCTGTAGCGGTGGATGATGTGTTTACTGTATGTGTTGTTCCATCGCTTGCTATTGTCACCGCCGCTGTGACTTTCCGCACTTTTCCGTGTAAGGTTGATGGACTTGACCTGGAGATGGATCCCTCGCTGCTGCTCAGAGGCTACGAAGATATTACTGTATAACAACATGGAACGAGCTTTCTTTTTACCTCTTAACCCCCACCTGAACTGAGCACATTCTCTCCAGTGACTTTACCCAAATGTAAAAGCTTGAAAACAAAATCAAAATAACAAGGAAAATTAGGATGAAAACGCAACAAAATGTGGCGAAAACATGACAAAAACGTGGTGATAAAATAACAAAAATGTGACAAAATCACGACAGAAAAGTCATTAAAACCTGGTGAAAACATGACAAAAATGTGACGGGAAAAAAATGACAAAAAGTGACAAAACACTTCAAACGTGTGACAAAAACATGCCGACAAAGTGACAAAAAGGTTACAATCACTTTTGTAGTTCTTATCTTTCAAATGAGGCGTTGCACTGGTCTATAGGCTGAAGCTTTTAGATTTGGGTAAAGCCAAACTGGAGAAAATGTGCTTGGTTCAGGTGGGGGTTAAGGTCACAATAAGGTTCAATTTGACAGAGGAGCATCTGAAAGGGCGTCAGGGTGTAATTTTCATACCTAAATAATCATTTCAGTCATTTAAATTTGGAAACCAATAGTAAGATTAGTCCCCTTCTGGAACTGCCACCTTAACGTGGTGGAGGGGTTTGAGCGCCCGAATGATCCTGGGAGCTCTGTTGTCGGGGGCGTCGTGCCCCTGGTAGGGTCTCCCATGGCAAACAGGTCCCAGGTGATGGGTCAGACAAAGAGCGGTTCAGAAGCCCCTTGTGAGAGACCAACACGCCCGGGTAGAACCATGAGGCCGTCCTTCTGTGGACCCACCACCTGCAGGAGGAGCCATAGTGGCTGGTGCAATGTGATTTGGGCAGCTCCAAAAGCTGCCCACACGACCCGGCAACGGAAAAGTGGAAGAAAATGGATGGATGGATGGATGGATGGATGGATGGATGGATGGTAAGATTAGTTGAATAATGCCACACACACACGGTTTTGGTAATGGTATTTATTGGTTGTGCTGTTATTTTCTTCCCTGATGTTTGTTGAGTTTCACCATATTGAACAGTTTAAACATAAATTAACAGATTGATTGTTGATTATTGTAAGTGCCTAAAAAGTACATTCAATAAGTTGAATTAGTAGTAATAAGACCTTCTGATTTAATCCAAAGGGGTAAAGATTGGAAGACTTCCTCACTTTTTAACCTCCACCTCAACCGAGCAAATTTTTTCCAGTTTGGCTGTGTCCAAATCTGAACGCTTCTTGAAAAAAAGTGTCAAAATAACAACAAAAATGAGGATGAAAATGCAACAAAAGAGCGAATCACAAACGTGATTTAAAAAAAAACATGAAAAACTTGCGAAAATGTGACACAAACGTAAAAAAAAAAAGCCACAAAAGAACAACAGAAAAGGGACAAAAGCGCATCGAAAAAAGTGTAAAAAAAAAAAATGCAGCTGTGTGTTTGGAAAAAAAGTCAACAAAAAAAAGATGGTCTCGACACTTTTAGATTTGGTGGGGGCACACATTTGTAGCATCCTATCCCAATATAGTGCCTTTAATGAAGGTGGGTTGGAAAACGTGCAGTTTTATATAACATGTTTTGTATAAATGAGGTCATTACATGTCAAAAGACAACCACCCCGCCCCGTGCTTAAATTCTTGAAGGACTGTCTGAAGTGTCCCGGATTAAAGCAGATGTGTTCACTGATAACGGACCAGGGGCTTAGCCTGCTGCAGCCGCGATCGCTGATTAAAAAAGCTGTGTGTTTGGATGAGCCAAATCCAGTGGCGCACTGATATGCCACCTCTCCCTGCCTCACCATGCCCGGACCAAAACCACGGCAGGCTGGAATGGGAGGGGGCAGAAAAGGACATGGTAGTGGGGGGGGGGGGGGGTCTTTGAGACTTAGAGCAATGTCCCACTGCCGACGGGAGCTGCAGATACAGGGATTACATAGGTCAATTATACACTTAATCTGCCTGTGTTGAGGATTAGGAGCAGCTCATTGATTGATTTGAAGTATTTCCGTTGACCTTGGTTAGCTATCAGATTGAGCGGGGTGGTAAAACTGCACTTCTCTGTGTGACCAAAGCAAAATAGTTTTTCAATTGCGGCTGCTCGGTCTCCGTTCTGCGCTTAGCCACCGCGGGCCCGGGCCGGGGGTCACAGCGAGCGGATGACTGGGGGGGATTGGAGATGTTGTTGTGCTTGGGGTCTTAGGGCCGGCCCGGGGGTTGAGCTGCGAGATGGGGCTAAAGAGCAGCAGAGGAGCGTACATATAGTTAAACTGTCACCGGCACAGACCACTTGGCTGTCCCAGACACTGCACCACTTTACAGCTGCGGGTCACGAACTGCCGGCCTCTCCGCCTCGGCAAGTGAACAATTTAATCAACACTGGGATCGAGTGACACGCAAACATAACTTCTCTGCCAGGACTTATCCAGATGCCATTAAAGGATCTGTATCATGCTATTTTAGCCATTCCAAAGTAAAGTATAGGCATATATATGATATATTGTACCTCTATCACTATGGAGTACTCATTTTTGAGAGAAATATAAGTATTTTTGGGGGGTATTTTCCCTACCCGGAAGATAAGACGCTTCGATTCAGTTAACTCCGCCCCTCTCTCTGCTCATTCCACATTTGCAGTATTATAAATATAAATATCGCTGCAAAAAGTGAAGTTACTTCACATAATGCAGTTATAAAGAGTTGACATGTGCAAAGCAGTTTCATAAATGGCTAACACACATGCTAACACACACGCTAACATGCATTTTGATTGACTCACCGCTCAGTCTGGCCTCCCCATGAGATCGCGTTGGTTATAAAAGTTATAAAAGTTAATCCACTTTGATTCTGGCCAAGGTTCACCAAGCATCCATCAGGTTGGTTGATATAGTAGCTAGCTTAATCCCGGAAAGAAATTCCAACTTCTGGCGAGTGCACTCTTCTTTAGGAAGGTTGAATAGCCCTGTTCCTCTCGTAGCCAAACGCGCATCCGTGGCATTATCGGTAAGAAAAAAGAGCAGGCGGTGTCCAGAGTAGGTTAGAAAGAGCTCAGTCTTCAAAAACAACACTTATGCTCGGATCCATGGCTCCTCCAGCCGTGGGTGCGCTTGATTAGCGTCGTGGGACAGCACAGACGCTTCGGAGGGTTGCTGTTTTTTTTTTTGTTTTTTTTTTTCAAAAAAAAAAAAAAAAAAAAAGCTGTTTTATAAATAAAAATCAGGCCGTAAGGCATTACATTACAGACGTAGAGCACTTCCGTTCCGCTGTGACGACACAACTGAACAGCTCAGTCGTTTACCAGGAGAGGGTGGAGCAGCTGCTCAGAGAGCAGGATTCAGGAGGATTACTTAGAACTGCGTGAATGAAGCCAAAAACCGCTCTGGGGGTGTTTTTGATAAGGAAATAGCATAACAACATGGCTAAAAGCTCCAAAAAGTCGATTTTGCATGATATAGGACCTTTAAAGCTGTTAAATCTGCCATCAGAGGAGAAAGAAAGAACTCCTACTCCTTATATGGGTCAAAGTTACAGACATTGCAAATTACGTTTTAATCAGAGATGCACCGATCCAGCTTTTTTGCTACCGATGCCGATACTGGGTTTTGAGTGTCTGCCGATATCCGATATTTACCGATACCAAGAGACTTTCTTAAAAGTGTCTTTCTCTGAGAGAAAAATTTAATTGACTCTTTGCTCCATTTTAAGATCAATAAAGTCCTATTTTATTGTCATGATGTTTATTAATTAAATATCAATTATATACATTGATAAACTCTTGGATAAACATTTAACAAGGACCAATGGACTTTTCTACATTAAATATCCTTGGGTATATTATTTCTTAAACTAAAATGCAAACATTTGGCTTCAGCAGTGGTGATTTTATTTTAATAGGCTACTTTAGGTATTTGTACCATAGTTTCTGCCCCAGCTTTTATTAGTTTTCGTTAGCATTAGTATGCTGCCACTAGCTTTAGCATGCTGATGCTAACTCCGGCATTTTGCGCTGTTATCAAAATACATTTGATGATCAAACTAAACTCGGCGATTGAATTCTCCAGATTCTTAGCTTTAAGATGATGTACAGCATGCCCATATTCACTTAGATTTAGGTGGTAAAAATTGTGTTTTTAAGGCGATGAGAGCCAAAACTGGTATCGGTTCAGTATTGGATATTTGTAGCCGATACCCGATTTTTATCAGTATCGGCTCCGATGTCCAATACCAGTATTGGATTGAAACACAATGGGCCTTTTTCTTCTATTCTTGATTCTGTATGTTGGAAAATATGTCCCCTTTACATGAATTATATTATGTAGTTATGTATTTGTTTATTTATATAAGATAGGATACATTTTTGCAGTTTGGTCATTTACCCAACAAAACTGCTCTAGTGCATACCTCCAAAAATGGCACTAAAAATCACTCAACTTCATTCATAGTCACTTACATTTAAATGTAAAATGCATTATTGACTATAACAAAAGGCCCACTCCAGCAGCCTTAAGTGTGCACCATGGAGAAACAGAAGCATTTTTTGTGCCGGGTTTGTATTGAGGCAGCTATTCATTGGGCGAACTAAAGCGGACAGTCCTTCCCATTGAAGCTGTGTGTGTGCGCGCCTTGGTTCATGACAATGGCTCAGGCTTTCGCATTTGGAGCCCCTGTGATCCCGGCGATTAGACCTCTGCATCTGGACTCGTCTTAAAGCCTCCTTCAACATTCCCTCAGTCAGCTGCTTACACAACAAGCCCTTCCGCTGCCGTTCAAGTCATTCCAGCGCCGAATCAGTCGAGATGCACGGACGAAGCACTGAGAGCCAACATTGGGTGACTTAGTAATTTAGTTCCATTTTTTAAGTTCAAATAAAAAAAAAAGATAAATTAAATCTGACTAAAAATAGATGACTCTAATGCTTAGTTTCACAGACACAGATGGCCAAACACTTCATAACATGGAAGATTGTCAAAATGTACTATTACCATTTTAGGACTAGCATATATGATATTGGAAGGGCTTTACAGCTCAGTAATAGTGTATTTTCTACACAATTTGAACCATATAAAGCTAAAACAAGGATGCCTCCATATCAACGCTCATCTGAAAGTTCATTTTTGCCAACACAAAGTCTCCAAAATGCAGGTTGACATGAATGAACCAAATACGAGTTTTCATGAAGAAATGGCAAAATAATTCCTGCTCCGCACTGACGTAACACAAATAAAATAAACCCCAGAATGCAATTATTGCTTACTGACTCATTTATCTATCACTATTAATCTGGTAGATTCTTTCTGCCCTAATGCACTTCAGTGGCAGCTCCTTGTAAGCGGTAATATAGGGCGTGAGCGCAGCAATAGTAGTAGGTTTGTAATAATAAAAAGGCTAACCTAGCAGAATGCAATGCGGTGACTGTGTGTGACGGTTCACATCTCGCTCTGAAAGGGTTTTACTTGTGTTTAATGAAGTCTGTAAGCAGCTTAAGGCCCTCAATAATTACTCACACAGACCATTTTGTTCCTCTGCTTGGTTTCTTTGGCTCTAAATCCGCAGTGAATACAGTGGAGGGAGCGCTGAAGACCAAGAGGCTCTTTTTTCCGTTAAGTAGAGCAGCAAAAGACAAAGCTGCGTAAAAACCTCAAGCAAATAATGGTTGATTTTGTTGATTATCGACTGCAGTTCGTTGGCTTTTGAGTTTGGTTTTGATTTGGCTCTTTAAATCATCGACAGTCAAGCAAACGTTGATCATGCCAGAGCCTATAGGTGCACCAACCGGGAGAGGAGAGGTTTCCTCAGGTCCCGTAACGAGTTCCAAGGGTCGACCTCAGACTCCGAGGGGTGGGGGGGCATTTTGAGTTAACACAGTAGCTGTACACATTAAAGGGATACTTCGGGATTTTTGACATAGGGCCACATTTCCTAGTTATCCAGAGTGTTGTTGATGTCTGGAGATATTTTTTTCTTAAATTCATGCAGTTCTTATATTTGAAGAGTCTAGTTGCGCTAGCCTAGAGCAAGGCTAAAGCAGAGTCTATGGTAAACGCTAACCCGCATTAAAAAACAGTCTGACTCACTCCACAGTGCACCTGAGGTAAATCACATATAACACCAGACTAACCATATAATGTCTGTGTTAATAGAATAATTTTTAAAATAAAACTGACCTTGTATCACATGAATTACCGCATTTTGAGGGACTATTTTCTCGCAGATCACTCCACCGCTGCCTTAGCTTACAGCCACGAAGCTGATGCCGCTCAAATATAAGTTATTTTAAACGCAAAATGGTTAAAATTAACCTATCGACACAGACATTTATATCGTTAGTCTGGCGTTATAAGTGATTTACCTCAGGTGCATGTGGAGTGCGCCAGACTGTTTTTTTAATGCGGGCTAGCGTTTACCATAGAAATGCTTTAGCCTTGCTCTTCAAATATAAGAACTGCATGAATTTAAGAAAAAAATATCTCCAGACATCAACAACACTCTGGATAACTAGGAAATGAGGCCCTATGTCAAAAATCCCGAAGTATCCCTTTAAACAATAAGATTTCCAAACCTTGTATTTGTGCATTTTTCCAAGATCCACATCAGTATCAATCGTTGCCTCCTATTTTTCCCCTCCCCATGACATATAGTCAGAGAGTCCTGTCAATACAAATAGACTAAACGATAAAACACAAACAGAATATGTTAATTCATCTTCATTAGTTAGACAGAATATCAGCATTGAAGACAAAGTGCTTTTTAAAAACCCTATCACGAGCAACAAGTTGTTTCTTTTGTTCGTCAGTAACCTTTCAAAGCTCATTCCCGTTACATTTCTGCTGGCACCGGAAGAGAAAAGGAAAACATATAAAATAAACACTTCTAAATCCCAGCACATCTGGTTCACTGCGACATCCTTTGAACGAGTAAAAAGGTAACAAGCCAGAAGTCTGTACCTGCGCATGTCACGCGGGTTGCGGTTGCTAATTATTTTGCAATTAACTCCCTTTTGAAAGTCGCCTAATGGAGTACCGTCGCAGTGGCCTGGGGGAAAAGCCTAGTGTCCGATGGTGGGGAGAGGAGGGAATTCCACTTTAATTGAGTCGAGTCTTTTGTCAGGTGGGGCTGTTATTGATGCAGGGATTGATCCCGCACATCTCTGGGGTCTCTATGGCCTGCCTCTAGCTCTCCGCTCTCCTCCTCTGCCCCCTCCCTTCACTCTGCGTCTTGTTAAAAAGGGAGGTCCGGTGGCATTTGTTTGATTAACTTGTTGGACAAAAGTGACAGCTGCTCACGGGCCTATGTGGATGAGTGGCCCAGCGCCGCTCCCTTTTTGTACATCTGTCAGAGCCCGGGCAGGCCGAGCGGGGTGAAAAGAGACAAATTGGACCCAAAAAGAAGGCCATTCACCTTCCCCGGACCCCCCTCCAGCACTCCACCCCTCTGTCCCATTCAGGTGCTCGGTGGGACCCTCAAGTGCTTGCTGGCTTATTCCATTTTCACTCCCCTATAGAGTTCCCTGAGCCCAAGTGTTTTAGCCCTCTTTCTCCTTCCCTCAATCCTGCCCTAAGCGGCTCTTTGTGCCCAGAATGGCTCACTTTTCTCAGGGCCCAGAGCTGACGGCTTTTTTTCCTCTTTATTGTCCACCGCCGAGCTTTTCTGCCGCTCATTGTGTGTTTACTCAATGACTGGTTGCTGACCGTAATTCCAACTGTTTAGTTCCTCACAACATGGCCCCTACCTTTTCCACCCACATCCACAAATACACAGCACAGCCTTCTCCAAACTGCTGTTTTTATTAGATCGCTCCTGCTTTAGTTTTCTCAAAAGGCACTAGGTAGGAGAGGAGTTGCAACAGGCAAAATGGAGTCGCAGGCACAATACAGCTACATTTGTATTAGATGTATTGCAACACTGCACATTTGCATTGACGAGCAGCACAAAACAGTGTTAGGTTTTATAAATTTGCCAACCTTAACACAGGTTAATACAAGAAAATATTTAATTGAATTACATTATCTGTCCGGAGCACTTTTGGCTTGAGCTGAGGTCCTTTAATTTGATTTCCCAGTTGATATTCATAGGATGGGCTTTTAGGTGTACACTAGAGTTCTGCCAATTTGGTTAAGTGACTTAATTTTTTATTGAACTAGAGTAGATCTATTAATTAAAACACTGCTACGCAAGTTTACACTGATCAATGCCCTTGTTAAGACCTCAATCTTAAAATACTTATCAATAGGATGAATCAGAAGTTCATAACATATAAGACATTAACACCAGTTTGTCATACAGTGGATGTACTGTGTGTGGTGAGTGTTGCATTAATCACTAATATGTCCGCAGTCAGTTATCATGTTGCTGTTAAAGCCCATAGCAGTGCTTCAGCTGTCGTTGTCACGTTCTGTCGTTCATGAATACAGGCACACTGTTGCCCTCAGGGATGACATCATCAGTGCAGGGCCTATTAGCGGTCAGTGGAAAGCCCTGTTTGTTAGTCAAGGGTCAAACTGAGTGTCCTGCTGTTGGGTACAAGGTGAACATGGAGGAGGTGGGCTCACGTCTGGAAGGACTGAAGGATTTACTAGAGCTGTGGAGTGGGGGTGCTACCTGCTGGGCGAGTTACTATGTTAATTGAGTGTCATCATCAATGGGCCCTCTCTGCTGAGCAGGACTCGAATAGGCCAGCGGTGGGCTCTATAAAGCAGAGCAGGTCGGATTAGAGCAGCTTTTTGTGCACACTGCATAATGTCTGCAGTCGGCTTTAAAGACCCCCTCTGCTCACCTTATCCATGTTTCCTTGTCCAAGTGCCTCCTTCTTATGTGCCCTGTGTGGGTTTAAAAGAAAAACTAGTGTAGCTGCCCTTCTCCTTCACAAGAAGCTGTCAGTTGGCATTAGCGTTGCTGCAATCATCATTCCATGCCTCCTGTTAATTGCACACACAGCTGGGTCCCAGCAGGACAGGCTCTCGCACACACACTCACTCACTGCACACGGCTGTAACAACTACTCTCATTTATTCTGATGGGATAAACAACCGCATCAAGTCCAACGCTTACTGTCACCATCAGAAGTTTAGGCTTTGGCAAATGCATAATGCAGAAGATCCTATGTAATGTTTTATATTGTTGTTTTGTTCACGAGCGAGCAGCTTCTGCTTATTGTACTAATATACAAATAAAATATATGAGTACCCATGGTCATTAAGGTTGGTAAACTTCGAAATATAAAAAACACAAAACATTGGATTTAAATTATTTTGTTGCGTATAAAACATAAAGACATTTTTTTTAAAGTGTAAGATTGTAGCTGAACCACATCTAATTAAATGCGTAAGTTCTGGAGTCGGCTTGAATCTGTAGACATGCTTGGGCTCATCTCCAAACAGTATTGATGGTGACGCTCAGGTCAAGTGGAAAGAGTCCTGGTGATGTTTAATGACTACTTGCAATGAGCAGTTCCCACACAGTCATATACGGGGCAGAGCAGGCAGGAACAGGCAGAGAACCAGGTTGTAATCCCTGTCAGTCCCCTGTGGTGAGGACCTTCCACAGCTCCAACATGCCTGCCTCTCAACAGCACAACTTCAGGACAGCCTGTCAAATCAAGAGGCTTTAAATGTTCTGGACAGGTTAAGCATATGAGGAGCAAATGTAATACTGTATCTGCCTATGTTAAGTTAAATGTCCAATGTCCAAATTAAACAGAAATATATTTATATTTATTTTATTTATTACGCATTTTTACAGAATTGTAAACCAATGTTGATATGAAATCATTTACTTTTCTGACATTTGCTACATGCACCAAAGTCTCTGTTCACAGGGCCTGCCTGGAGGGTAACTCTTATTTTCAGCTCACTCCCAGCTGCATTTGAGGAAACTATTGGGCTGTAAAGTTGTTGGAGTTCTGCGCTACTCCCTTTTATGGCATTTTACCCTGAGATTTGTTTCATTGGAACATGTTGGAAACTAATCAGAATCGTGAATTATGTACTTGTGGATGGGAGGCGCACAGGAAAAGTAAAGCTTTAGTTTTAATTTCTGACACCAAAGGCAGGAGACGGCAACCTGCGGCTTCTGAAAGCTATTAAAATTCTGTAATAATTGCAAATTCAAGGCTGTGAAAATATTCATTTGTATTATAGTGAGATATTAACCTGTCTACAGGCTCTGCAGGAAGTCGGATGCAGCTATAAAACCTACAGAAATCATGAATTCACTCAATGTATATGGAAAACTGTTTGTAAAAACAACTAATTATGTTTTCACAGGGATTTTCATATGATGAAATGTTATTACTTGTTTTCAGTTAGCTGAAATGTTGGTTACATTTGTTTAGAATACTTATACTAATAGCATATGTCCAAAGTGCCATTAAAATACAGAAGTTCAAACCATAAGCATTAAGTATTAAGGTGTACTTTATTGATCCCCATAGTGAAATATGTTTCGCCTGGCATTGTAAGACCAGTGGGCAGCCGCAATAAGCAGGTGCCAGGGGGATCCATTATCAGATGTGGAGCCATGCTAATGGTCAGATTCACCTGGCTGGAGGGATAACTTCAGCCAATACATGTTGTTAGAGGTATGGGGAAGCCAGAGCACCTGGAGGAAACCTACGCAAGACACAGGGAGAACATGCAAACTCCACACAGAAAGGCCCGCTTGGCTCAGTGATTGAACCCTGGACCTACTAGCTGTGAAGCATGAGCGCTAACCGCTAGCCACTGCCACTGTGCCGCTCAATGAAGTCCACACACACACACACCTCTAAATAAACAAAACAAAACAAACAAACAAACCTAATGGTTAAATTAAACTGAGTTTGATATTAAAATGCCCAAATTAATTAAATTATCACACAGCATTCAGTGTCATGATCAGTGAATATACTGTTGTATGCTTTCTGCACCTAATATACACTTATTTGAAGACAAAAGTGGGACGCATGCTCCGCCTAATGACTGAGTGTGTGTTCTGCATCCATTCTAAAACACAGCTTGTTAGTCTTTTACACCGAGTCTGGAGCAAATATATGCAAAAGGGTCATGAAAAGGTGAGTGGGTGGGTTGGCGGGGGCAGAGGTGTGCCAGGCTGCTACAGGCCCCCTGCCAAGTGCCATGGAGAGCAGGGTGTGAAGCTGGAGCAGGTCGGAGTGACTGGGGCTGGTGTCAGATGGGGGCAGGAGGTCGCTGATCCTGTAGGATGTATGTATGTATGGGGTGACAAATAACCCAGCTCAAGGAAGAGGAGAGTGAAGTGGTTTCAGTGTCACAGATTTGAACCCTGTCGTGTTGGGGCATTATGTATGCAGAGCCATATTACGCTTGTTTTGGCTGTGAGCGAGTGCTAGCCCCCTGCTGATCCCATTGCAGCTTGAGTGAAATCGTCTGTTCTGATGACTGTCTTTATTGGGCCAAGGGGAATCAATTCATTGGAGTGGTCAATGTTCTTTTGAGCATCAAAGAAGTAAATGTTCTATAAGCGCGTGGATTGGCACACACATACCACTAGTTAATATAGCAATAATGAGTGTGGGCCCATGTGAGGACATAGATCTCCATAGAGATCTGTCTTGTGTCAGAAAGGGTGAAAAGAAGGCTCCAGAAATGGTGCTAAGAGTACCATTTGGAGGAGAGAGCTTGGGCAAAAGTAACAACCATCCACCAACAACCAACCAGTGAGAGAAGACAGAAAAGACGTGTTTTCGAAGCATGTCATGCTTACTGATGATACTATTGAAGACTTTGTGAATGTAACATTGTGATCCGATAAAAACCAGGAAAGATCAAGTGTTTATCTTTATACATATACAGTAATATTCTAAAAATCTATTTTAACGCTAATAGTTTTCTGCTCTGTTTAGTTCAAACCAAACCCTTTTACTCTTTTCAATTCTCTTTTGTTGTTTCTTATACCAATAGTATTAGTTTTAATATAAACATTGTTAGTTTTATCCTTAACAAAGTTATGGATGCGTGGTTATTCTTAGCTTGAAATTTAGCAGATGATGAGTGTCGAAGACAGAGGCAACAGTTGAGAGACAGCTGTGCACCTGACAGTGGGGATGAGGACTCTTCCCAAGAAACTACAGACAGAGTCAGACCACATGCTACTACAAGCACAAGCCTTCTTCAGCACGCACAGACTGTCTGAATGAATCTTTACTAACCACAAAGACTCAAGCAAAAGTGACGTAACAGCCATAGCTGCCATACCTGGGCGGCACGGTAGTACAGCGGTTAGTGCTCGTGCTTCACAGCTAGAAGGTCCAGGTTCGATTCCCACCAAGGCCGGGCCTTTCTGTGTGGAGTTTGCATGTTCTCCCGTGTCTGCGTAGGTTTCCTCCGGGTACTCCGGTTCCCTACCACTAAAAACATGTACAATAGGCAGGATGAATGAGAGTGTGTTGAGAGTGTGCATGGGGACGACGGATGGAAATTAGCCAAAGGCTACAATCCGGTGTGGCTTGTTCATTAACTTGCACTGTCCTACCAAATAAACCAATAAAAAAAAAAAAAAACCTATATTTATATTGAGGATGAGGAGTTTATAGACTAATTCTCATTAGAAAGATCTTTCACTGCCCAATATATAGAATGTCTGCTTTACAAAGAGGAGTGATTCCTTTTTCTGAAAATGTAGACTGTAGAGAACATAAACAAAACCTTCACTGTATGATGGAGCTGTGGCAGCAAAGGGACAGTCGATTAAGATTTGCTATCCATCTCAGGGTGACGAATTGCATTCGAGTCGATCCTATTTGCAGTTCTTTAGAAAAGTCTCCAAAACTCATGAACCTGACAACTGTGAATAACATGGTTGTTGAACTAACGCATAACATTGTATTCTATAAACTCCATTAATTCTGTTAAAATCCAAAGTCACGATCAAAAGGATCCTAATGTTGGTGACAATCACAGGCAAGATGTCCCTGACAGGGCTCCAAAATGCCAGTCGTGGCAGCGAGAGGACTGTGACATAACTGTCGGAGTGATTTTGTGAAATGAACAGGAGTAAAGCAAAGGCACACAAAGTGGCTGCTGCAAACAGACCTCAGATGGGAGCAAAAGCAGCCTAAAGAGCAGAAGTGAAGGAGCAGAAGCGTTGGTAGGCTGAGCAGTGAGTGGATCAGTCACTCCAGGCCTGGCCTCTCAGCAGGGAGCTGTGCTGGGGGCTGTGCCTGGGGCGAGATCACAGGCCTGCTGCCACGCTCAAGCGTTCACAGGCACACAGCCACACACAGGAAGCTGCTGGCACCAGGTCGGCTCTGATTCACCCCGGCACTGCCCCAAAAGCTCCTCTCACCACGCTCTGTTCTCTCCGCCTGACCTACATGCACCAACTTCCTCTTCTTCAGCCAACGCTGCTTCTCTCCTCCTCAAGAAAGTTATTCAACGCAGTTGGCCAGTTATGTATTTTCTTTTATCATTTTAGAAAGTTTTATATCAGAACAATGTCAGTTGGGAATAGGAAACTTCTTTTAGCCTTTTTGCATTTAATGTCAAACATAAACACCCTGCCTTACTCCAATTTAATGTCAATATAAATCTGATCCACACTCCCTTGCACTATTCAATATTGTTCAATTATTGTATTTCACAAAGTGCTGCCAAGCTGCTGTGTGTTATACATAAACACAGAGTGAATACTTGCCGTGGGCCTCATTTGCACTGAACAAACAGACGCTCGCGCAACCCTTACCCCGAGTCTACCCCCCACTCCTCGTCTTGGGTGACCCTCTGTTCAAAGTCAGTCGTCTTGCGTTAGTATCAGCCCGCGCGCATCATTAGCTATCAATTAGACTGGCACCAGCCCAGGCCCAGGGAGGAACATCTGCAGCCTTTCGGCCCTGTCGCTGAGGAGCTGTCACGGTCTGTGCACCAACCAGAGCACACGCCAGGCCAGAGAGGGGGCAGCAACTGACGGCACCAACCCTCACATTGCCGTTAGTACGCAGGCCTTTCAAGAAGGGTAAAGTGATATAATACCAATGGTAGTGTGAAGTACTTTGTTTTCTGACTGGTCTTTACTGGTTCAATTGTACGTTTATCAGTGTATGATGCGTGATTGCTGATTTGATCTGTTTTAATAGGGTTCTATCGTATCCCTTACAAAATCAGCCCAGAGTTAGTACCATTTGTGTAAGATGTGAATCAAATATGGTGTGGAATTTATGTCCTTGGAGTTGGACTGTTGATTATAACCTTTTTTACTTTAACTCCAATATTCCCTGTTCCTGTTGTCGGGTGGTTTGGGTGATTCCTGCTGTAGGACACCCTGCACACTGGTATCTGAGCCGGGCCGTAGAGCTCTCTGAATCACAGTCACTTACATAAGCCACTGACAGCCCTGAGGTCACTATGAGACTCCATCCCAATGATTCAACTCTTTCAAACTCATTAACTGTTATTTCATGAGTGAGAGTACAACGATCCTAACAGTTTCCAAATGTCCACTCAGCTCATGTTCTCACTGCAGGGTGGAAGTTTGAGGTCTTGCTTAAGAACAATACAACACTCATCTTTGACAGTTTGGAGGCACAATTACCAGTCGATTTGGTTATTACACTGGTAATTACAGAAACGTGGGCTAGTTTTCATGCTTCTGTATCCCCAATTCGGCTTTACCCAAATCTAAAAGCTTCTCGAATGGAGTTTAGAGCCTATAGGCCAGTCTTGCACCTCATTTGAAAGTTAAGACCTCCTCGTTATGATTGTCACGTTTTCATCCTGTTTGGTGCTGTTTTCATCACGTTTTTTGTTGCTTTTTTTGGACATGTTTTGGTTAAAATGAAAATGTGACAAAAACGTGACAGAGATTTGGCAAAAATGACTTTCATGGCGCCGTCTGTGTCACCAACCAACGGAAGAGCTGGGCAAGAACAAATAAACAATACATTACTATCACATTTCAACCGTTACATCTCATTACATTAGTTTCAATCCGTCAGAATTACCAAAATTGCAATAAACATTTCAAGTAGCTCAAAGTATTTCGCAAGTTTATAGTTTTTAATGTTTTCCATGACCTTTTTACGTTTTTACAGTGAACCTTTTTCTTTCATCTTTTTTCTCCGTTCTTCAAGCTTATTTCTGTTACCAAGCTTCCGGTTTCAAAGAAGTTACCAAAATAAAAGCTCAATACCGTGATAATAAAACCTTATATCAAATAGTGCTAAACTACTGTGTTGGCCTTTACAGCACCTATATAGTATCCAATCCATAGCCTATAGAGTTCAGGATTGTGATGTCATATCGCTAAGCATCATGGGATTTGGAGCAATAATAAACTTTAGACTTTAAAAAGTCACATTAAAACACTTGGACACATGTATTTACCAGTAGTGACACAGCAGTTGTTCCACAGCTTTGAATTCCACTTTTTCTGTTGTTTTTAGTTAGTCTACGGAAAATGTTAGCTAGTACACACGAACATGGCAGATCTCCATGGTAACAACGAACCAATATTCACTTTCTGTCCGAAAGCAGGAGCGTCTGGGAAGCAGCTCTCATCAAATCATTTCTACTGCAAGATTGGTGACGATTCAGTTGCAGCAAATATTCACACTCAATATTCTTGTATCATTGAACATGAACTTTATAACTTCTCTCACCCATAATTTACATCTTTTAGCACTTCGCCTATGGCTTTGTGAGGTTTTCTTGCTGTTTATTTATCACCGAAAACTAGGGATGAGTACCATTAAACAATACCAGTCTGGTATAGAAAAAAAAGGTTTAGGTACTACTGGTATCGAAAAAATAACAGTATCAAAAGCAGGAAACGAAAGAAATATTAAATCTTCATATTCTAGTTTTGATGTTGTTGAAAAAATTGGGAAAAACAGATAGACATTTTGGAAGAAAATCGGAACACAAATGGGGGAAAAATGGGGAAAAAACACATTAAAAAAAGATACAAATTTTGTGAAATTTTGGGGGGAAATTTGGACAATTTGGGTTAAAATTGTAAACATTTTGGGGGAAAATAAGACAAGTGTTTTTCCGCCCTTTGGTAGTTAAAGGAGGTTTCTTAGTTGTTTCACCTCAAACAAATTATACAAATGCAAAAGAAATGAAATGGAAGGAAAAGGAATAAATTAACATTATTATTAGGCCTGAGCGCCATCAGGGCTGGCGAAGGGGCTCTTGAAATCCAAAGTACTTGGATAACCTTTGTGGATTTTCTGGGGCGCAGCCGCAACCCTAAGTAAAATGTAAAAATATGCATCAGTTTGCAGATATAGTGTGATACAAATTCATACTAATTTTTCTCTGTATAATGTCAAAATTGAGCGTGGAGTGCGCGTTAGCGCATTCCAAAAATCCTAAAACTGAGACCTTAGGGAAAAAAGTTAAAAACAAACATAAAGGCAGTAGCAATACCGTAATTTTAGATTGAGGGAGACAAAAGGGCACGAAGCGCCCCCTTGCTTTGGGCAGGGCGGTCGGCGAGAGCCGATAATCGCCGCTTTGCGGCTATATTTCTGTTTTATGGTTCTATATGACAAATAATTTAGTATAGGTATCGAAAAAAGTATTGGTCAGGTATCGGTATCGAAAACACATGTTACCAACTACTATTTAAGTGGTAAAATGTTTTATTGTACTTTGGATTTATACAACTTTAGTATTGTTTATCCCAATATTATCTGCAGCAATATGTGGCAAATCGAAATAAGTTATTAGAATGTTAGACCAGTGCAATAATTTCTCTCAGGTTGTAATTTCATGAATATGTTCCCATATGTTTTGCAGCAATGGTACACCAGCACTATGAACCTCGTCGGAACTTGGCTGACTGACAGAATGGACTTACAACTCCATGTCTACCAACTCAAGATTCTCATCAGGATTGTTAAGGTGAGTTTGTTAAATTAAGTGTGGAAAGTGTGGAATAAAAACAGATGATTTTGCAGATATAATAATGTAATGATAAATGTGAAGTAGCTTTGTCTGCTCTGATTATTCCTGTTTGAGTGAATAGGCAGGTTTTTCTCCAAATGTCGTGAGGCAGTAGAGGACATACTTGCTCATATACTCGCTTGGCAGTACTTGATAGACATGCGTTATGTGTGACATGTGCCATTCCACAGTCTGTGAGTCAAAGGCAGTGGCACAGATCTGGAGGAAACAGAAAACAGTGACCCATTTCACGTAGCACTTGGTATATTACAGGTGATAATGAATGGAAACATAAGTTCACATATAATGTATTGTGGGCCATGTGCTTATAACCATGTGCCTAATGTGCAGTTTTTCATCCATATGGTCCATATGTAGGGAGTATCTTTCTTACACCAATGTGTACAAGGATTTATTTATTTATTTTTCAATTTAATATTGTTTGTACTTCCTGTTTTTTTTTCTCCCTAGACTTTCTAATATAGACCATCATTTATTTTTGCTGCAGTCATGATTTGTTCCTGTTTTATCCTTCCTTGCTTTGTGTTAATCCTTGTCTCATCTCGTAGCTAACATACCAGAGGGAAGCTTGATTCATATTAGTCCAGTTACGTGTATTTCCTATGATGGCGCTTCGTTTGAAAATCCTGCGTGGACAAAACTTTGCCTTGTGTAACGTGAAAACCATTATTTTAAAACCCATTTTTCCTCCTTCTTACACATGTTCAGAAGAAGTACCGTGACTTCCGGCTACAGGGCGTGCTGGACTCCACTCTGAACAGTAAGATGTACGAAACAGTGAGGAACCGACTGACGCTGGAGGAAGCCACCGCCTCGGTGAGAGAAGGAGGCATGCAGGGCATTTCTATGAAGGACAGCGACGAAGAGGACTAGGGACAACACCTTGTATAAGACTAGAAACATCAACTTCAATTATGTTCCCTCCATTATTAGACATTTGTTAGTTGATTTTGAGAGTTAGGACCCTCATTTATTTAAGGAATAAAAGTGGGCTTAGCTGTATATGCAAAACTGCATATTTTCTTCACCTAAACGGGTTCAGTGTCTTGAGGCCAAAATGAATTAGAAGAGACTGAGCCAACTGCCAATGCTCAAAACGACATAATTATTATACAATTCAGATATAATACACTAAAAATGAGGCTTAAATGTTCCAATAATAAGTTAATAATGTTTTGTTAAATTGGTTGGCATAGTGGTCTAAGATTTCAAGTGTGTCTCTATCTGTGTTAAAGGGGCTATATAGTGCAAAGTACTTTTTTGTGTCCTTCAAGGTAATAATATTTCTCTCTCAGCCACATATTCGGTGCATTTGTTGTTTCATTCTCCTGATCCCTTTTGATACTGTGAGCTCTAAACCCAATATTCATAAATATTGATTGCTGATTTAATACAGCATTCTTCATTCTGTAATGAATTTATTGCTTTAGGTTTTATAAGCACTGCAAAGTTATACTCTGTTTCCTCCAACGGATCTACTTATCTGTTTTCATAGCTTGTTTAGTTTTTTTATCTAATAAAGTTTACATCTAGTCAGTGTTTATGTGACCAAACTGTTTTTGAAAATAAATAGCACAATATAGCCCCTTTAAAAACGTGCATATCTTCCTTTAACAATAATAGCACCGTGTAATAAAATAGTACAACTGATGATTATTTACCTCTGAGAATCACAATGTTTTACATCCAGCATGTTCCCTGAAATAACCAAAGTCTTAATCACATTGTAATAAATATGACAAGGCCCTATGAGGAGTCAACTGTTAACGGGACCACAGATCTCAACAGATAAAGCAATATCAATACTTCAATATATCAAGCCTACTGCTGTCTGCGATGTGTGTCTGTGTAACACATTGTGATCCGTCCAACCAGCCGATAGCATTGAAAAGAAGCGGTTCAGAACGACTCGGATCATGTTTGATCTTCAAAACGTGAAATGCACAACTCATTAAAGGCAAACAAACAAACAATGACTTTCAAAATATAGAAATGTTGGTCCTAAAACTGACTTGGGCTGCACAAGTTTTGGAAAGATAACTAATTGTGACTGTCAAGTATTCAAAATCAAAGTTTGCTCATGCAGACAATATCATGTATGTAACTCTGAATCACTCAATTCAAACAGTATACACCAAAAAATATTACAAATTATATGCACAATGGGAGAGGGGGGTGTTGGTATCCCGAGGCGTCCCATAGACATATTATGAGTCCTCGCATGGGATGCCTACGAGACATTTGTGGATATCTAAACTGCAGGGTTAGTGGGTGGAAATAATCAGTTGTACCAATGGTGACAGATTATTTAGTTGTTTTATTTTAAACAAGAAATTCCAATTTGATTATGATTAATTGTGCAGCCCTCGTATCAACCCCCTAAAGAGTGTGTTGACCTTGAGTCTGTCTTCTTACAAAAAACAAAATACGATGATCAAGACGCAATGTTTAGAACATATATATTTTTATTAGAAGTATATTTGTGGTGTGATGAATCTTTGAACTGTTGGAGTGGCTCCAAACACAATTCTCTTACTGGCTGTGTTTGTAAAGTCGGTGTAATGTTAACTAGTAGTCCCCTGTATTTCATGAGAAACGTTTATGGTCTTTTATGGTTTATATCAACGTTTACACAGTAATAATTAACACTAATGAGAACTTAACAAGTAGCCTAGCACTAGTCACTAAGCATGGCCACTTTCTCTAGATTGCCAAGATGAAATTGCACTTTTTAGGAGTTTAGTTCAGATGAATTCAGCTGCAGTACTGCCATAGCCACGTGTAGATGTTCTCGCTCTGATGTAGCACATAGAGAAATATGTTTCCTTTCTTTACCAGAGTGGGAAGAAGCTATATACTAACTAATATACTTCAAAGAAAATGTTCATATAATGTTAAATATGTATACTTCATATATTCTCTGAAGAGATATATAAGCTCAATCAAAAAGGCACAATAAAGTTATACCTATTAATGACTAGAGCTGGGTACCGTTAAATGATACCAGTATCGATATCTGGTATCGGGGGGAAAATGTGTAGGTTCTACTGGTATCGAAAAAAATAAAAGTATCAAAAGTTAACTCCGCCCCTCTCTCCACTCATTCCACATTTGCAGTATTATAAATATAAATATCGCTGCAAAAAGTGAAGTTATTTCACATAATGCAGTTATAAGGAGTTGACATGTGCAAGTTACGCGCATCCGTGACATTATCGTAGGGTAAGAAAAAAGAACAGGTGGTGTCCAGAGTAGGTTAGAAAGAGCTCCGTCTTCACAAACATGATTTCTGTTCGGATCCTCTGGGGTGCGTTTGTTTACCCTCCCGGGACAGCACAGACGCGTCGGGGACTTCCTTTATTTATTTTGTCTTTCTTTCTTTCTTCTTTCAACAGAAATAATGAAAAAGCTGAAAAATTCAAATCAAGCCGTAAGGCTTACAGAGGTCTGGCCCTTCCTGTTTGACACTATGACGTAAAATACGTCAGAGTGTCACAACTCAGTCGTTTTCCAGGAGAGGGCGGAGCAGCTGCTCAGAGAGCAGGATTCAGGAGGATTACTTAGAACTGCGTGAATGAAGCCAAAAAAACACTCTGGAGGTGTTATTGAGAAGGAAATAGTATAACAACATGGTTAAAAACCAAAGTTTTGCCCATTTTTCATTACTAATATTTTCTTATTTTCCCCCCAATTTATTCCCAATGTATTCAAAATTTTCACACATTTCTTGACATTGGAGATGAACCCGAGATTGTAAATTTGCAGTTCTTCCACACATTATTGATCTGTTTTCTGGTTCTAGACACCAGATATTTTACTATAGGTATCAAAAGTATAAAAATAAAAATAAATGTAACGGTACCCAGCCCTATTAATGACAAACTTTCAATCCTCTATGCCCTTTCAATAAATTCAATTATCATCATGATTTTTTTACAACTCCCCCCAAGTTTTCTAATCATCTTATACATTTCCGTACATATCCACTCGACGCCCATGTGTAAAAAGTATATTAAATGGTAATTGCACAGCCTTTTCAATGGGCAATGAGCATTTTTGATAAGTGCAGACAGGAAATCAAATCAGGGCATTGATGATAACATTTGTAGCAGACCTCCTTCCATTTACCATAGGCGTATGGTCCGTAGAGAAGGTGGGGCAGCAGCAGCATGTGCTGCTCTGTGCTAAAGCCTTGAGTTCTTCCATGAGATTGTCACAGAGATCTTTCAAAAGTGTCACTTCGCTCTATCCTTGTCAAAGTAATCACTGTCCAGGGTGAGAGCAGAGTTCTCCAGGGGAGAACTCTGCTCTCTCACCCTGGACTTTCCCCCCTTTGTTCTGTTTTCACGTGTAGTTCATTTTTGGATGGGCTGATTTGCTTCTCGCTCCCTGTAGCGCTGTGTACAGTCCACGTGTGTATGGGGGGGGGGGGATGCGGCGGCGGTGGGAGGTGGGGCTCGTCTCTGTGGTTCTTCTGTATCTAGAGCTGTGAGCAGTACTGCATGTCCAGGTGTTGTTGCTACATGTGTATGTGACTGACGGTTCACCGAGCTTCTGCCTTCTGTCACCCACCGAGGCCAAGAACAATAAAACCCATTCTACAGTAAACCGAGTGGGTCGTTTGTGACTGTGTCCTGAGGAAATAACACTTTTGAATGATGATAATACAGTGAAATACAAAGCTACACTGAAAACATGCAAATGAGATTGTGAAACATACGTATAGACAGGAAAACAAAACACAAATAAGTAGGAGTTTTGTTATAACTTTATCAAATATACTTTATTGTTCCAGAGGGAAAATGGTCTTGGGCAAAGTTAATCGAGAGAAAATACATGACTTGAATTGTTTTAGTGCCGAGATCCTATATTTGAAATGGGGCAAAAATAAAAATTGATAAAAAGGATCAAATTAGGACGATGTTGCGCATGTTAAGACAAACACGTGGAGATAAGAATGACAAGCGTGTGTCTTTTGTGTCTAATATGTTTTTCTGATCACTTTATGTTAACATTCTTTTATAGAGGCCGTATGTTAATTGTAGTGAATTTGTACATTTTACACCTTAGTTCAAATGAGTGTCATGAGCACATCTGGCATTGCATCTGGCAAAACACAATGTCCTTTTATCTCAAAAAGAAAAAAAGTTACAAAGGGTTATCAAATTTCAAGTTAACATCAGACACTCCATTAAAAACAATAGTGACAACCAACCCCACACCTTGTGACAACTTGCCCCGCATATGGGGCACATTGTCACAGTCGATTTTGTTGTGTTTGACCGTTAATAACTATTTATCGCAATATGATAGAAAAAAGAGAGCGAGGTAATGGAGGTCTGACTCTTGTGGGACTTTCTGTTGATGAGCAACAAACTCTGGAAAAAAAAAAAGTGACAAATAGCCCCGGTCTCCCCTAAGTCATGGAGCTCTGCGCTTTATAACCAACAGTTGGCCTCTTACTCACTACTGTTTGATGTACTCTAAAGTGAATTGGGTTGGACTTCAGGCTCGTCGACTCTCTCATTGGTATGTTTTTATTTACAAGGGTCAACCGAGTCTTTGTTCTAATGACACCTTGTTGTGCCTTAAGTGCGGACTGAATTGGAAAAGACTGCTTTCAGTTATTCGGCTCCATTTACATGGAACTGACTGCAGAAGACTTAAAAAACATCACAGACCTTATTTCTTTGAATAGTTTCAAGTCCAGATCATCTGTGAATGTTTTGACTAATGCTGTGGATGTTTTTAAAGGAACAGGACACTGTTTTCACATACGGAGAGATGTTCTTACCTGAGCTTAGACGAGTTGATGCGTACCTGTCTGGTCTTTGTGCGTGCCCTCAGTCACGCAAAACGACCAAAGATGTTGTTAGCATTTGGCCTCTCCCAGCATATTCCTATGGCTCCAAACGGAGTGAAGTTAGAAGTGTCCAAGCTTTTCCACGGGCACGCACACAGACCAGACAGGTACGTATAAACTCATCTAAGCTCAGGTAAGAACATATCTCAGTATGGAAAAACAGTGGCCTGTTCCTTTAAATGTATGCAAACCTTGTGTTGCTGCCCATCTCGGCCATGTCTCTCTTGTATCTCAATGGAACTAACCTGGTTAAATAAAGGCTCAATAGAAATAAAACAAACCCCGCTGACCACTGGGATATGGCATCGGACTGTGAAATACATATCTGTGGCAGGCCCCTCCCCCACGCACCATTTTTCTTCAGAAAGTCAGATTAGTGCTGCGGATTAATGCTGTCATCTTGAGAGTTGATATTGCCCACCAGAAGGAGATTGAAAAGAATGGCCGAGATCAGCAACGAGCAAAATTAAATCAAGCTCAGAGGATTAGATATAATATAGTCCCCAAATTAAAAGGAGAAAGGCTATATCTCATAACGATCGGGAGGGAAATCGTCTTAAGAAAAGAGAAAAACATTGTGGCGTATTTTATTTGTACAGGCTCCAAAAATAGTAAATAAACTTGTACAAGGCCGCTAAGAAAATTTGCTTCATGCAGTAGACACAGGACTCAAAAAGTGTCAACAAAAGGAGGTCAATGCAAGTAGTTCATGGTATATAGCTCCACATAGGAAAATTCTGCACATGGGTTGGCAATAGTAGAATTTTAAACTGGGCCACTCAATTTTCAACAATACTAAAAAAAACATCCCATTGATGACACAGTTATCCTTATTGAGAATTTCCCATGTAAAGCAGTTGTACAAAAAGCACATGACACTTTTTTTTTACGGCTGGTGGTTTATATCTGCATTAAGCATTCAAGACTTTTACTAGGGTTGTGTAAGAAAACTGGTTCCGAAGTCCAGAGGAGAAACTGATGCTCTGTGTGAGTCGGTTTTCTGTAAATTGTGGTTTTAACGGTGCTGCCCTGTTCATAGTGAATGTCCAGAAAAGCTATTTGTTCTGCAGAAAAAAATTGGGCACACAAGCACTGTCCATATCATTGTTGTTGAACAATATATTCATGAAGGATGTAGGTTAAATTACACTTTATTAACCAACGAGGAGGAGAGTGTGTGTGCCTGCTTCCCTTTTCTCTCAAGCTGTTAAATGCTCTTCCAATCCTTTGTTCTTCTTCTTAAAAGATTTTATGTTTTACCAGATGAAATAGAATGAATGAATGAATGAATATAAAGTACGGTAAGATATATATTTTTAGTGCAAAATGACCATGTGAACACGAATTACTTTTCTCTCCAGTGGTGACTCCATCTCCATACCCTCTGCATAAGAGAATAATCAAGCTCTACACTCAAAACTGCCCAGCCTCCAATAGCCTGTCAGTACCTCATTTCATTCCTCCTCACACGGCCGCGCGCCTCCACGCAAGACATGACGCCGCCGTGGATTAATGCGGCCGCAGATTTATCCTGGCACGATCTGAGCTGCTTTGGCTTTTAAGCTCCAATAAAGGTTTTGAAATGGGAAATGAGAAGGGTATGAAAATAGAGCGGAATGTCCAACTGACCATCACGGAGAGGAGCCGGGCCCGTATCCGGAGCGACGGGGGCGCCGCGGCACGAGGCGAGTGGATAATGGCAACAGGGAAATGAATGCACACTTCCAAGCAGCCCCATCAATTGGAAAGTGATTTGTGTACAGAGGCATTGGATTTTTGAAGTAAACAAAGCAGCAAGAGCAAGGCGAATTTGTGCAGAGGAGGAAAGGAACTTACTCAAAATATTTACTTGAGCAACAAAAGGTGTAACAATAATCCTTAGTAGTTACAGTAGTTGTAGTAAAGTGTTACTGTGAAAATGTATTTGTTATGTTCCACTTTTTTAGAGAAGTTATATTTTATGTATTTACAGACAAATACAGGGGTGGAATTTAAGTAAGTAACAGCTTTATTTGTCATTGTACAACCATACAACAGAATTGTGTTCAGGTGTTTAGAGGAAAGTGGTGATAATATTAGATTATACAAATATCTTGAAATTAAAAAAATATAAAAGAACTTTAAAGTTTGAATGAAGTTGAACGACTTACAGCAACTTTATGTATGTGGATATGCTGTGTGCTTGACTGGACTCTCCATCCAGATCTAAGTGCACCTCCTAAAGATTCCCTTTAGTAAAGGTGCACTTGAGGCACTTTCAGGCCAACATTTTAAGTAACAATTTGTTCCCAATGTTTTGCCTGATCAAATAAATCATACTTTGCACGTCTGATCTTTCCAAATTGCCTGCCATTTGAGAGGGCAGGTACATGTCAGATCCTTTTAATGAAAACCACCCAAAGCCTCTTATGTTCGCCTCCGCATGCACCAAAAACCTTCTGATCCGGGCCCCAGCAGACAACAAGCTCACTGATTAATTTGAGATCTTTCTGTGAAGAGACTGGCTTATACTTTGAGCAGCCAGATTGTGCCCCCAGTCCAAGCAGTCATATTAGACACTCATGCACAGCGAGAGAGCATATGGGATAATAATATGACCACTCTCATGTTTCTAGGAAGGTGCATTAATCCTTTGTATTTTATAAACCTGCTCAGTTCATTTAACCGTGAACTGAAAATATTACAAAGTCAGATGCATACACTGTTATACTGGCGGAGCCGTATTAAATATGTTTTTCTAAGTTTCATTTAAATGATTCCTTTACTCCCTTGATCCATGGACTCGAGGGTCCTTGTCTTGACTCATATCTATGCTGGACTGTGAGTCACACCCCACGGGACGCCCTGTCTGCACCGGAGAGGAGCGGATGCCCGCTGTGTGAAGGAGACGTTCCACAGGTCTTTTTTCAGACAATACAATGATTCACGGTTAAATGTGATATATCAACTCTGCTGCGCAATAGAGTACACATAAGATAAGATAAACATATTGATCTCAGATGGAGAAATGCACGTGTTATAGCAGAACACAAGGGGGGTGCAGAAAATGTGTGATCAAAGACAATAAAGAATAAAGGGATCTTATGTACAACGATTAAAAAAGTATAAATATATCTACATTTTGATTTAAAGAAATATGTAAAACAATTAAAGTTGGCAGTGTAAATAAATATGCAGCTGCTCATATTCACATACGGTTCATATTTATAGCTTTATTCTTTTTTTTAATCTATTGATAATGGTATTACATATTTTCTTACCTTTTATATCTGAGGGCATATACTGTATGTTGCTTTTCATCTCCCACACTTCAGTGTTTCTTCCTCTGGCTGGATTGCTGATTTTGTGAGATTTCTGTTGCTCGTAGGTTTTTTATAGAAAACTATCCCCATTTACACAGACTTGGGACTGTCACAATAGACATCATGCATTGTGCTTGAGCGATCCTTCAGGTGGTTGCGGCACTCATTATGCTGCCACACAAAACAAGTTGCCCTGCAGCCAGTGCAATAGCACATGCAAGACCCTGCGTATTGTGTGGTTATTGTCAGAGTGCATGAGTGTGAAGAGTTAAATGGTTGGCCTGGTCTTTCCTGACGTATCACCTCGCGTGCACCTTGAGAGCTTTAGGTGGAGACAGTGCTGTTCTGATGAGCATTCACTTCATCTAAACTGCAAAGGAGATCTCTGCCTGAGCCCCCAACCCTGGAGCTGCGGCGAGAAGGTCCCACAAATAGTAACCATATTTGGAGAGGAGGGGATGAAGAGGCGGTTTGGAGGGAGTGACAGAAACAGAGGCGAGCAAGTGCTGGCATCTCTCCCTCTCTCTTATTTTTTCTAGTGAAGTCATTTTGGTTTGATGATGTTTTGAGACCAAACATGTTTTTCAATAATTTTGCTTTGATTAACAGTTTTGATATAATAGTGTCAAAATGCATTTGTTTTAATTATTGGACATTTATATTTGGGTTGTGGATTGTGATGAAAGATTGAAGGTATAGGTCCCAAAGCCATGTTTAGAACCACTGATATACGGTATGTGGTGCTAAAGTAAAGTTTCCACATATTTATTAGTTAAATAATAACAGTGTGTTTTGCATTGATGTTTTTCATAGAATTTTATTTGACCTTTTTTTTAACCAGGAAAGTCCCATTGAGATTAAGAATCTCTTTTTCAGGGAAGTCCTGGCCTCAGAGGGGAACCTATTTTTTATTAGCTCTGCTTTTCAAGTTATTAGGTGAAAGTTCTACTTTTGAACAATATACCCCTGAATAAAACGTTCCTCAATATAACCCAGAATATTTGTTGGAGTTCTTTGTAAAAACAAAGCAAACATAAAATCTCCCAAACATAAACTGTCTGGGCATGGAGGCTGACAGATCCAAACTTTCCCAGAGTGCTGATACAGTTAGTTGTTTTGAGGTAGCTGTAGACACACCTCAGTGCTGTGCAGAGGTGAGGCAGGGTGACAGCAGCACAAGGTGAATGCGACTGTGTCTGGTTGGCAGGAGGAGGGGGCAGCTCCAGGACAGAGACAGGCTGACAAAAAGACTCACGGTGAGCGTGTCAAACAGTCACAGCACATGGGGCTGACACGGCTCGGCTCTCTGCATCCATCAAAACTCCACCTCAAACGCTGAGCTTCTCTGTTATCTCAGTCAGCAACTGCACTGCAGTGTTAACTCCATGCACAAAAATGAAAGGTATTCAGTGATAGTGATGTGCAAAAATTGCAAAAGTAGTATGGATCATTTCAACAGCACACATATCATTTTGCATTGATGCCGTCAGATTGAAATGAACAATTGAGACACTGTCAGCCATATTATCATTCTAAAAAACTTGTGTCAACTTGTTCAATAATACCTTGTAATATACAGGTATATTGTATGAGTATCATTGTACACATACAGTATATCGTAGAATAAAGGTATACTTTAATGTCCCAGCAGGGAAATGTGTCCTTTGCATTTGACCTTCAATCTTGCAATGCTACTGGGACAACCCGTAAGAAGCAGTGGGCGTCCGCAGTGCAGTGTCCGAGGACCCACCTCCAGATGTGGAGCCAGGCCGATGGTCAGAATCACCTGTCTGGAGGATTATCCTATTTTCTTTAGCATAAATAAACAGTTATAGATCTGACCGCCACAATAACACTTTCATATTGTAGCTGAGCATAAGAATAGTTAAGAAGTCGGAAAGCAAATGCTTCTCAGGTGTTACTTCTTAAATGTTTCGGTGCAATCCTCCAGACTTCCAGGGCTCTGACAGTTGCGAAAGGCCCTCCCTACTCATGGCGCCTCTCTTCCTCAGGTGTGTGGGTGGTGAAAGTGGTGGTGGAGGCGACTGGAGGTGTCAGGATATGGTCTGTGACGTCTTCCTGGTAACATCAGGCTCATCAGTAGTGGGTCACACTGGAGGCTTACACCTTAAACAACACACGGAGGTCTCCGCTGGGGCCTGCTCTGAGGATAAGTCACACATGCATCTGCTCTTCACATGTGTCACACATTCCAAACAGAAAACAGTCTTCAGAGGAAAAAGACTAATATAATATTGCTCCAATTAAATTACAGTGTGTTGATGAGGATCCTATTACCTGCTTACATTTTTATTGTATACCACTGACAGTGAATGAAGAAGAATTATTTCTTACCCCACTCCTAACAGGGTGCTCCAGTAGCTTCGAAAGATAGGTTGTGACTCAACAATGCAGGACCCAACAAATGGACACCAGAGAAGGAGGAGAAGGTAAAGGTAGGTACTTATTATTCCAGGTAAGTTTGGGGAAGCTGATTGTAGTGGAGCAGGCAGAATCACTTGGGTAAGTAGAAGTCCAGCGAGGAGCTTGGGAGCACCGGAGACAGGTAAGTAAAAATTAAAAAAACAGGTAACAATTTCAAAAACTCAGTAACTTAGTAACCAACTAGTTCCCCGTGTGTAGGACGTAAAAGTCAGGCAGAGCCGGCAAGTGAGCAAAGAGAGGGGAATTCTTGGGATTCTCTCAATGAGCTTCATATAATAAGGTCGTCACTTGAAACAGTCTAACAGTCTGTGAAGTGAAAACCATTTCTGGTGACGACATTGTGAAGCTCACTGAGAAAATGTCAACAACGCAAAGCAGTAATCAAAGCAAAAAGGCGGCTATTTTGAAGAATCTATTTCAACTTTTTTTTGTTTTAAAACATAATTCCATAATGTGTGTCATTCATAAATCACTGCTTTCAGTGAGAATCTACAGTGTAAATGGTCTTAAATAAAGAAAAAACAATTCCAACAAAAAGCATCTCCAAACCTTTGACCGGTAGACGTAATTTGACCTCAATTCTTCAGTTTACGGATTTGTAAATACATAAGTGCGATTAGGGCTGGGTACTGTTAAACAAAAAAGTTTAGGTACTACTGGTATTGAAAAAAATCAAAGTATCGAAAGCAGGTACCAAAACTTATAAAAGTATCGAAAAAATCTATCTTTATGATTAATAGTAATACATAATTTGTATGTCTGTTGGTCCAGGGACAGCATTAAAGAAGCTCAAATGAATTAGACAAGTTTGAAAGGAATAGTAAATTGACATTATTGCTCTGTTTTCTGGTTCTAGATATTAGTATAGGTATTGAAAAAAGTCAGGTATCGTAAACGCAGCTCAAGTGACAATACACAAATACCAGTTGAGGCCTTCATGTTATTAATGGCATAGCCAGTTTTAGTAGCAGTTTCCAACATAATAAAGTGGTGCCTTAACAAACACAAAAATATGTGATGAGAAAATGAAGAGGTGTGCACTATCTTTGGGCATAAATAATGGTCAGGGTTAGCAGTTTGCAAGAGGCTGCAGCAGCTCTCACTGTAACCAAGGTAACAGACTCTGCCTGTCAAAGCTTTGGGTAAACCGATATTACAGCCAATCAGTGACAGCACAACTTGAATGATTTGATCAATTATGAAAATAAAAATACAGCAAAACACTATATTCTACCGATATAGTAAAAGGGCTCAGGAAAGTTTGCTTGAGGTAAAATATGAAAAAAAAAAAATTCACTGCATTTGATCCTATACCTTCAATGGCACTGAGGCAACAGCTAGCAGTAAGTGACTGACACCAAGACCCTGTCTCTAGATCTTGACTAGTTTGGTCAGTAATTCAGTTGGAGACTTATAGATTATGTTTATAGGTTGATGGGGGAAATCCACCCAGCTATGGGGACCCCATGTCACGCGACCCATACTTTAACCTGTGGATCCCTCTTGCTTTGAGGTGTGAGTGTCGTGGTCAGGGTTACACGCACTAAATGACAAATGCCTAATCCCCAAAGTTCTAGTACAGTGCCAGTCATTTATTTTCATCAATGGTGCTGTTCATTACTGCAGCAAATCAAGGTTTATCTGTTTACTAATATAAATCAATATGTTATTATAGAAGATAAATATAGCAAGCGGTTTTCCTACACCATTCCTTTAATGTTTATTGTACATTAAGGCAGAAACAACAATTGGGGATGAAGGACGTTGACCTGTTGCCTATGGGCGACAAGCTCTAATCGCTGCAGGCCTATAATTGCAGTCTGAGCTGAATGAGGAGCCCAGTTACAGCAATAGGATCAATGTTTATTGTGTGGATGAGCCGGCAGTTGTGTCTGAATCCACTCGAATGAAGCTTTTTTTGGCCATTAACATAAGAGTGGTGCTGGGACAACAGTTAATCCCTCCATGCTGAGCCACAGGTGGAAACAAAACAGAGTGGGGATGTTTTTAGGGTTATTAACAGGAAAACTAATGTAGTGGGTCTGAGTCATGCTGGGCTTAATATGGACCAAGTCTATAGGCCTTAGGTAAACCATTCTGCAGGCACCATCTTCTGCTGAGGACCAGACCAACCGCCTTGGTGTGAAATGTTCTTCTTTTATTTAGAACATATAGTTCACATGATGAGAATAGGCCTATCCCGTTTCAGATAATGTATATGAATCTCTTTCCCTCTCTCTTAAACAATTAACAATAAAATAAAATACTAAAAAAGGCTCAAATTAAAAATATAATAGTTGGCACTGACTATCGACTCTGTAAAGTGCTCAATTGGTTGCAAAGTGTCTGTTGTCGTCGTTGCTCGTGTCGAGGGAAGCGGCCCGCACATATGGAATCACGGGGCTTTGTGAACCATGGGTGCGCGCTGCTCACAGCTCGGTGCAGGGATTCCTGTGGACTCCTTGTGCGCCTCTTTAGTGCAAAGTCCTTTCTTTCATTAGTCGGGACTCTTTATGTTATCCGCACTCTGCCACGGCCTCAGAATACAGCAGAGCAGCTTCACGCCGAGCTTTACAGGCTCCGAGTGAAAAGCTTGGTCTTTTGCCTTCGAGGCCTCTGCGCAATCAAATGAGAGAGAGGGCAACTGCTTTTAACAGAGTCAAAGGAGTTTCTAACAGGTGGAGAGAGGAATTAGCCAGTGTTATTCTATAAACTCCCGGCCACTACTGTTCACTGCCTTATGGGCCCTATAGCTGTGTGTAAAATCATAGCCTAACTTGAGTTGCAATACAGATCGCAGCTGTTTAATTCATGCTATAATGTTATGCGGTCAAGTGAATCAAATTGTCTTTGCAGAAGCATTTACAGTGGTAACGAATATGATTCTATCATGATGATGTGTATAGGTCCTTACAGTTTAGCCATGGAGGCGGGTCCTGACAGAGCTCGGGCCTAGGGGCGGGGCCGCGCCATGTGACACAGTATTCCATTAAAGACCGAGTCCAGTGCAGCGCCAAGACTTTCTCTGCATTGCCTTTCACCCATTCACTGCTACTTGTCAGTCATTGTCTCTCTCGGTGTCTCACCGCTTCGAACTGGTTCCACACCTGATCCCCACCATCCAGCTTCAGACCCGCCGGGCCCCGAGCACTGACAGTGCAGTCAGGCTGAGGACGCAGCCGCTGGACTCAGAGGCTACTGATGTGATGCGCGCTATTGCTCAGTAAAGTTCAGACCAGGAGCAGGTCTGACACTGGAACGGCTCCTTTCAGATCCTGCATTTGCCCCGCTCTGGAAACGGACATGGCCTCGTCGGGGTCGTTGGACTCGGTGACATCATGTGGCCGGACTGCAGGTGCAGGGGGCCCAAAGAGTCTGGCCTTTTCTATAGACCGGATTATGTCCAAAAGCGCGGAGCCGCGGCCTACTGAGGACGGCCGCCCGCTGTTGGGTCTTTGTGCCCCATCCCGTGTATGATCCCGTTGCCTCCGTTGGGCTACGAGCTTCATTCCTGTCGCCTCATGAACTATTCCGAGCTTTGGCGGGCAAGCGTAAGGAGCACGCTCTGCGGCAAGACAAACTGTGGCGCGTGCGCAAAACCGGAGTCCAGCTTGAAACAGCCGCTGCTCTCGTCCAGTCGGGTGGTCAAACCGCAGGTCGTGCACCAAGCGGTGGCTGTGCCAGGCTCTCTGTACTACTTCAATTACCTGGAGTCTGCATACCCGCACCACGAACTTTTAGGCGGGCCATGGTCTCATGCATCTCTGGCCGCGCAACAAAGGTTACTGCTGCGTGACAGCGCCAAACTTTCCTCGGACAAATTGCCTACACCTCAGTATCCCCATAAGGAACACCTGCCCGGGCAGCTGGACCAGATAGTCAAGGACCACGTTCTGAGCACGGACAAGAGCACCAACAAGACGCACAGCAAAGTCAATAGCACCAACACAGATGGGAAGCCCAAGAACTTTACATGTGAAGTGTGTGGCAAGGTACGGGCGACATATATTTTCTATAATTAATGTATTGAAGTTACTTAATGGGTAATAATAAGTATTTTATGTGATGACAGTCATATCTGTGTATGCAGATCAAAGCTTCCCAATCCGCATTTCTTTTAGTTAGGCCTATGTCACGCTAAATTACATTCATTTCCTTGACCCTTGAGGTGTATGCGCTTGAAAAAAAAGAAAAGAAACTGAGCGTCTTGTGTCCTTATACAGGTATTCAATGCACACTATAACCTGACCAGACACATGCCTGTGCACACGGGCGCGCGGCCCTTCGTGTGTAAAGTGTGCGGAAAAGGCTTCCGTCAGGCCAGTACTTTGTGCAGGCACAAGATCATCCACACACAGGTAAGAGCTGCAGGTTCACCACTGCTCACTCTGGGCTCTTTAATGTCCGTGTGTTCACAGGAGAAGCCTCATAAGTGTAACCAGTGCGGAAAGGCATTCAACAGAAGCTCAACGCTCAACACGCACGTTCGCATCCACGCAGGTTACAAGCCCTTCGTCTGCGAGTTCTGCGGCAAAGGTTTCCATCAAAAAGGTAGCTAGTCCACTTTTTATTTTTTTATTTTTTTGTTTAACGTACATTTTATTTTCGCTTGAGGATTTCTTCTTACCCATGTCTTTTTATTTCCTTGGCGCACTATGGCAGAGCCTGTTTGTGCAATCTTTTAACCAAAAAGCTCGTAGAATTATTTTTTTCAAGGAAAAAACCAAAAGAAACAAAAATAAACAGGCCAACCTAAACAAACGAAATAGCTAAAGGAGGGAAATTAGAATAATTGACGCAAAATGATTTTTTTTAAAGAAATAGCCAATTAAAATAAAACGGGTTTCACCCTTGCTTCAACTATTATTTGGCGATGTGTCCAAACGGAGAGAGGCTAAGCACGGTCTCAGCGGATGTGATGGAATTCCGGGCTGAGGACCATATGCTGGCGCTCATCTCTGGAACCCCAGTGAATAGAGAGGTAATTGCGGGCCATGGAGATGACGCGCTCAGTGGAAATAGGACATGTCACGTCCATGGACTAATCCTGCTCCGGGACGGGTGCATTTGCTCTGGGTCAGCTACCCAGACCTCGGCTACGACGGGAGACGGGGTTTTGCGGTGCTTGATTTTGAAAAAGTTTGACAACTTCTTGATTCTCGCGCGCAGAGCCCTGATTAGCGATGGCTATCCGAAGGGAAAGGAATATGGCCTACTGTTGTATTAATCTGGGCAGTAAAGCTTGGTAGAAATATTACCCTGTTATTATTACAATGTGGAGGCATAAAAAAACAAAACAATCGACAACTTTTTATTCTTCTTTCAACTGCTTTATATTTATCTTGACCAAAATAGGCTATTACGTGCTTACATACATAAATCAATAAAGAAGAAGAAGATCTTTATTTATATAGCACCTTTCACAGACATAGTCACAAAAATAAAAATATATATAGGCCTATGTAATAATATAGCCTAACAAATAATAGGCTATAATATAGGCCTATATCATGTTAATCTCAATTGCTTTTGTTCCATTTCTGCCTGTCTTTTTAATGCGTGCAGTAGGCTATTTCAGCTCATTTCGAAATGCTCTCCTCCAACAGGGAATTACAAGAACCACAAGTTGACGCACAGCGGGGAGAAGCAGTACAAGTGCTCCATCTGCAACAAGGCCTTCCACCAGGTCTACAACCTGACGTTCCACATGCACACGCACAACGACAAGAAGCCCTTCACCTGCACGACCTGCGGCAAGGGATTCTGCCGCAACTTTGATCTGAAGAAACACATTCGTAAATTGCACGACAATAACTACTCTGCGCCGCCTGAAGGTGCACGGGACTTGCCCAGCTGAACAGACGCGCTGCACCCGGGGGAGAGGGACGCACACAGACACACAGAGACTATGTCAGCACACATCTTTATAAGGACTTGAATTCTTTAAGCTTCGTCTGCGCAATGTTTGTTTTTTTTTTTGTATTATTATTCCAACAGAGGGATCACTTGTGTTTTAAGCATTAACTAGGACCGCAATATTGCCTAGATAGGCTACATCATGCACATTTCCCCCACAATGCAACAGAGGACAGATTTTGCCTTTTAAAAGTGAAAAGCATTCGATGTAGACTGGGGCAGACAAGTATGTGTAATTAAACAAATGAAATGTTATTTAAAAGCTCTTTGCAGCACATTGCCATAATGTATATTTCACAAACATAATGTGAATGAGTAAGTTATATTAAACTTGAATGTGGAACACAGTTTTTGAAGATGTTTGAAAATAATAAAAAACTTATAGTAAAAATTATTTTGATGGTTTTTTTTTATGTATATGTTATTATTACATTTAGCCTATAGTCCATTTGCCCATATTTTTTTGGTTGTCACTTGATTCTCTTTAAGAGCATTTCAGGTGTAGCATAGAGCTTATCATATATGGGCGAATAGACAAACACAATCTTTTTAATTGTACTCTACATTTACAGAATCACTGAAATCACACTCCATTGTTTTATGTCCATATAGCTACTGTAAATTCGTATTTTGGGAGGGTTTTATTGTTTATAAAATTTGAGCGACGAGTGCCTGTTTAAACTACATTGCAACCTTACTGTGCAGACGCTCAAAATCAGAACGTCAAAGAGTGATTATTCACGCGTGATCCGGCTACCGCGCGCTCCACATTTATTGACAGACACGATCTTAATAATCTAACATTTACTCTCGAGTGTGGTAATGGTGCAAATGATGAAGAACGGACACTTCACACAGAATTGCATTAAAGAGCTAAGCGGCCTCGTGAGGCTGCTGGAGGCGCGCGCTAATCGAGCACTCGGGCCGCTCGTCCTCAGGGCCCGTCCTAATAGGGCCCGGTGTATTCCGCGCACGATCCCTGGAACAATATTATCCCTGCACACATTCACCAAGCGCGCTCTCCGTGCTCCCCAATGGCGCGCTTTCTATTAACAGCCAATTAACCGCGCGCTCAGCAGCCGGTCTGCTGCTGGAGAAGCCCGGCGCACACACGAGCGCGCATCTTTGCTGCCACACGTACGCGCTCACTCACAGGTGAGAAGAACGCATGGAGCATCATCATAAGTAAAGAGGAAAGCACTTAAAGTAAGTCCTTCAGCTCAAGTTTGCCAGTTATTGATGACGAACGAGACGAACTGAATCACCGGCTGTTAGCAGAGGTTTACGCGGCCTTTTGCTACGGTTATATCACAGTCAGTTATATTATGATCAATGGTTCACTGGTTGCGCATTGTAACATTATAATCTTATTGGTAAGTCTGACCACACGCACACGGGAAAACAGCACCACCACGTGACAAAAGACTCCTTTACACAGTGCATTTCACAAGTAAGAGGTCAAGGCGTCACACCACGGACACGTGCAATGCTCCTCAGTCTACAGTAAATGGTTATTCCACAAGAAGAAAAAATGTTCTCTTTCAGTGCAGCATGGTTTTGTGAACGTTTTACTGCACCATTGCTATTTGACAAAACCATGCCATAGTCATTTTAATTATAATGCCCTGTTCCAGTTTACTTTGTTGATAGATCCATTTATACCATGTTTACACGTCAGAAATGGCACACTTTCATAGGGAAATCTGTAAATCTGAGATCATCTTGAAATGATGCACAGTTGGATCTTAATTTAGGTCTCAACTATTCCCACCATCAAAGTCATGTTTTTACAAGGTTATGTGTACACTTTTCATTGTCATAGCAACAAATATTTGAGCACACTCCTGTTTGTGAAATGTGCTGTTTTTGGAATATGACAAAGAGTTCCTGTTCACCGCAGATGATGTGAGCACAGACTGGCCTTTTCACTGCAGCACTAACATCTGAGCAGTGGCGCACCGTGCACTGTGGCTTTGATGAGGCGTGTGCACGTGAGCCCCCGCAGTATTCATCTGTCAACAACAAGAGGCCATCCACGAACAACCCCCACCTCAGTGAATCAGAGCCAGCACAAAGTCTGGCCGGGACAGGAAGAGAAGAAAGAGCAGGACTTTTGTGTGCGCTGAATTGGTGGTAAATGGAGATTAGCGGGGAGCTTTAGCGGCGCGCACAAGTGCCTGATGAGGAGCGCTCCGTGAAAAGGACCAATTAAGTCTACCAAATGTTAACTTACATCAGTTTCCCCTCAGTTTAGCCCACATGAAACTCCAATTAAAGCATCCCGGTTAGCAGCTTTTTCTGCTGAGGGGTGTGAGGGCCACAGAGCCACTTTCCCACAACATCTGAGCAGCACCATTGTCCACCTCAGCCACTGCCCACACCATCTGAGCAAGAATACCAATGAAGCTTCCAGCAACTCAGCCATATTATTTTTATCAAAATAAATGCAGAGGGGTACATTTTCTCAAGACTTTTTAAAATGATGCTCTTTTGATGCATTTCTGTCCCAATTTAATCCAAAACTGAAGACAAATACTTAAAACCTATTTAAGTAACCCATACGGCAGCTTAACAACAGGTTCATTGTAATGTCTGGTACAAATAACAACCCAATGAGAGCTCTTTCCATGTTTTGAACGTGTACCACACAAAAGTAGTTCCACACAAAAGAAGCCATAACCATGTGCACATGTTTGTTTCTTGGTTTAATTGCAGTCGAAGCAAATATTGAGCAGGAGCTGCTCAGAGGCTGTCCTGCCACAGCCCCCTCCTGTCCTTGTTAGAGCACACTCAGGAGCTGCCACAATGAGCCGGGCTCCATTGTACGAAGTGAGGGGTTAATGAGCTCTGCTCTGAGCTGCTTCTCTCAAATCTACCCAAAGACAGGACTGAATACAAGAGCGCTGCTTAAGTCGCTATGTTGAACAACACAAATCTCATCATGTCGCTGATCTCAGTGCGGCAGCAGTGGATGTGGACTGTGTGAACAGCCTGATGTCTCTGAGAGCTTGATACTCAGTCCTCATTTATCATTAACATGAAGTACAGATGTACAGCCGGTGTTTTGTTGCAGGCCAAGGGCAATGCAGTCAGAATCAAACCAATGTGTATATGTAGCTATACTGGGTATTTAAGTTTTGCTAACATATTGGATGTGACAATATGAAAGTCAAAATAACACATATTCCATTAAATAAGTACATCAGTATATCCTGTGAGGCTAATTACAAGCTCATTATTGTGTGCCTCTTTGTCCTGCACTGATCTGCCCCTGCTCTCACTGCACTGAGCGCTCACAAACGCTTTAACCCTGAGTCCCATTGTGCTGTGGCTGAGTAGATTTGGGATGTCCGGTCAGGACAAATCTCTTTGACCTTACACGGCTCTGGTGGGAACCTCCTCTGGGCCTTTCAATGGACAACATCACGCCCCCTAGAAGAACTTAGAAGGCCTCTGCTTTACTAACTAGTTCTCACACATTCACATACTCTACAGTCTTCTCCAGAAAATGTTAGTGCTCAAACACAGAAACCATAAATGAGAATTTGCTTTTAGCTGTGGTATGTCTGACCTGACATACCTTTAGAGTTGATTAATGGACTTCTCATCAATTAATTTGCTCCTTTCAGCCTTACATGATATAAAGTTTGCATCTGTCACAATCATTTGTACACAAATACAGCCCATATGGATCTTCAAGCACTGATGTTTACTAATTTACATTGTAGCAGAGCAACACAGACACAAATAGAATGGCTGGGTTTATTGTGCCTTTTCTTAAGTACAAACTAGCTCCGGCTGTGTCTGAGACTGCTGTCTGCAAAAGTCCTCTCATTAAAGAGCAATCAGGGACTTCATTAAGCCGTAAAGATGAGCTCTGGGTGCATCAAGTGCTGAAGGTAAATCGATCAGAACAAAAGGCCCAAGTACAAACACACAATCCTACATGTTCTTTCACTTTCAGCCGGCTTATTGCACACGTCAATGTGAATAGCACCGCACAATCCAACTTTACCAGGCGACCGCAGAAAGACATCCGCTGAAGCACGATCGATACAGGCACTGAAGTGGAATTCAGTCAGCCCCGCCAACCGCTGTGAGTGTTCTGAAAGCAGAGGCAGAGGTGGTACATTTAAGTCCGTGAAGCAGAGAATGTTCATATTAGATAGAAGTCTTTATTCATATAAGCTTATTTCAAAAAGGGACTATCTCAGTTGTTATAGTATTAGTCAGGATTATCCAGTGACTTGATGAACGTTATTAGATTGAACATGATTTAGGATGCTGGGGGGAAACAGAGCAGTGCCCAAGAGAAAATCCACCCAGACACGGGGGAAAACCTGCAGTGCAAACTCCACTCATAAAGGCCACACACAATCCTGGAATTTAACCTGGGGCCTATTTGTTGTGAGACAAGAGCCATCAAGCAGCCGCACAGGCTAATGTTTGGAAATTGAGGAGGTACATGGGCTGAAAACACAATAAACGACATATAAATTCATCATATGAAAAACAGACTCCCACTGAGGTTTTACCACTCATCACAAGAAAATACTGTGGCTGAGTCTGTGGCAATGACTGCAGGGAAATTGCTTGACACTGAAAAGAAAACGAGACACAGTAACAATAAATTGTGGTATTTGCAATTTAAATTGTGCTGACAGTTGATAGAGATCTGTGTGAACTGTCCTGGGTTAGACTCCAAACAAATGCACCAGACTGTAGTGAGAAATAGCAGGCTGCAGGAACTGAGCACGCCCCGCTGCCCCTGCTACAGCGCCGCATAGCACTGAATGTAACACAGCCTACAATTATCCATTATCCAATCAACTCCAGTCAACACTTAACCATTTACAGGACTTAAGGCCCAGCCAATTATCTGTGAGGCATCTCAGCAGGCATCAGCAATGCTGTGCTATTGCATAACATGCGCCTCCAGACTCCTGGGCAATGGGATGGGACTATAGAGCAGGACTTTGTCCAGAAGGTGACAGTTGAAGGTGAGTTCACACATCAAAAATGACTCAACAAGTAGAGATTATGGTCTTCACACATTTTTAAAATAGAGGATCAGAAAATTAACATTTAACAATATAAACTCCACTTAACCATACTAGAAACTAGCATATACATTGAATGGCCATTGGTCAACTTGAGAATGTGAAACATTAATGTACAGTAAAAGGTAACAAGTAGATAAAATACAACTTGATGTATTAGTTTTTGTAAAGCAGAGTCTACAGCAGGGCTTTGTGTGACATTAGGCACAACATTGTATTCCCCTAAAGAACATGTATTGCACTAGAGTAAGTGATGAATGTAACCTGGTTCAACACTTGGTTCAAAGAGTCATAGATGAACTTGATATTGCTCCCACCAGCCTGTCTTTTCAGGATTCAACCTACTGCCCCATCCCTCCCCCGTTCCTTAAATACTGCCCTTGACCTCATGCACTTGTCCCTGTCCTGCTCTCTACAACCCCCTCCCCTCCCTCCCCCCCTCTGCACCAGTCCATTTCAGTCCAGACTGGTTCGTTCACCAGTGGCCAGTGGCTACTGAGCGTTCACCCTGAGGGCCAGAAGGACTGACCCCAGCTGAGAAGCCTGGGCAGCTGCCAAGCACGGGCCGTCTCAATCCCCCCGTCTGGGTGATTGCATTTGTCAAGCCGCCACTCTGTGTCAGTGCAGCACTGATCACCACAATTATGGGTTAAGTGAGGAGGGGCGGACATCCTGGAGGAGCAGGAGTTAACATCTGGTCACAGGCAGGTGAACTCAAGACACAAATACAGTCTAATACAATAAACATACTCAGAGCAAATGTGAGAAGCTTTAAGAATATTAATCAAATCTGCTTTGTTATCTGTAACATGGGCTCCCTCTAGTGCTTGATGCATATTACTGCACTTACTTAATTCAACGTGAAACAGTATCTTACATCTGTCTAATGTTACTCTATCCAGTGTCTACACTTATGCCTCTCAGCCAGAGCAATTTTGTAATACATTTTGAAAGGTTAAATAAAATCTAAATGTCAAATTGAGTGCCAATCCAATCCAGACCTTCTTCATTGGTTGTCCAGTGCTGTCACCACCGGTCCAAGTGCTTAGATAAATTTGAACAGAGAATTGAATGCTTAAATGTCTTTAGTCTAGTGCACTTTGATGGAAACACTTGTCATTATCTATCTATCATCATCATTACCCATATTTAGGCCACTTCTGTTTTAAAATAAACAGAGTAAAATTGATTCTGACCTCGAGTAGACTATACCATCTCTACCCCTCTGGTTGAGATGGCATCCAGGGAGGACAAACAGATTCTGGTGTGGCCTGTGCCGCGCCTGTCTACCCCTTCCTCACTTCTGCTGGCACTAGCAATGCAGCGGCACACTGGGCTATGTGGTCAATGTAATAATGGCCATTCTTACTTTCTTTTGGAAGGGTTAGCCTGAGTAGTTAGGCTGGCCGGGGAGGTAGGCCCATGTCTTTATTTCTTCCAGATTTGTTCTTTGTTCCAATGGATGGCTGAGTATCAAAGGGATGGGGACCTTTACCCAGCAGAAAGACCTCCCAGGCTGGGACAGACTCCTCCACAGAAGCCCAGTATCTTCTCTGGAATAAAGACACAGATAATTCAGATAAGATTTACCCTCATGGTCCAAGTTGATGACAGAGCACTGTCCTGATACCTCCAGAGTGTGCAGGTTTGATGATGATAACTGAGCTTCTCTTAGACTCTGCTCTATCTTATCGAGCTCCTGCACAGACAAAGCACCTTTATTTTATGGTTTCTACAAACTCTGTATCGTCAGTTACCTGTACTAGTGTTTGATTCCTGGAGTGGGCCGCCTCAGCCTGCTCCCTCAGCTGGCTGCGGCGGTCTCTTATGTGCAGTCTGCGCTCTTCCATACGCTCTAGTAGGGCGCCTCTTCTTTGAAGGCTACAAGCATGTTACAAACACATCAACTCAGTTTCTTTGGTGTCTGTGAGTTAGCTGAACCTTACTCTCAAAGGCATTTCCTTGTGAGAAAAACGCAAAGACTTGCAGGGTAACTTACATTTGTTCATATTTATTGTTCAAATCCATTTGCCTCAGAGGTAGATTTAAAGATATTCTAATTTCCGTGAAAGCGACGTCAAGCTGTGCATCATTGTGGATGCATCACACATAGCCTATAGGCGCTTTAAACGGAAGTGAAAGATTAAACGCTACAAAGGAGGTGTAACTATCCAAAACAGTGCACATTACAGGACCTTGAATAGCCTTCATTAGAAGATCACGGTCAAGCCCCATTATGCATCTCTTTTTACCGACCAAAGGGCCTCGGGCTAATTGTCCAAAGCGATGTGATTTTATTTTGAAAGCAAATCCCGTACACTCAGCACCTCTATCAAACTTTATGTTAGTCCGTTGCCGTGTGGTTCCCATAGCAATCCTGGCACAAGGTTTTTGCTGCCTCCTACTGGTATACCATTGACTTACTATGTTGTTTCTCCCCAGGTTATATAAAATGGATGGAAAAATAACACCGAATGACAAATTGCAACTTAAATGGCTTCTTTTTTTTTAATACCATCTGAGCATTTGATTTGCATGGGGACCACAGGCGCAAACGAACTGAAGCTATAATCTTGAGTAAAGCATAGTTTTTGTCAGATTAACCTGTTACCTGCCACTTTAGGGTTAGGGTTAGGATTAGGGTTAGAAATTATTTATATCCAAATCTCAAAGCATATTGACTGAAGAGCTTACATCCTATATGCCAGTGTGATACGTCATTTGAAAGCCAAGACCTTCTAGTTTGTGTGAGATCTGTGTGAGTGAAACACAATTTACGTCACATTTGCCGCTCCTAACCCTAATCGTAACCTTGAATATGGTTACCTAACTGATCGGGGGAACGGCTGCAGGTTCATTTGGTTTGCACACACAGTCCCCGTAAAATAAACAAATAACCAAGTAAAGTAAATTCATAACAATCCCTATTTTGGTGGTCACTTACAAGTGGGAAAACCAGCTTTTGGAAACACTTCCAATAACAGGAGTTGAGGACCCAGTTGAGGAGTCGTCTGTAAATGTCTGTGAGTAAATGTGAAGAATCAACACTATGTTTATTTGATGATGTCACTCACCTTTGACCTTGTGCCTGACTCCGTCCTAATGATTTCCATTTTGGTGTTTATACAGTGCCTTGCGAAAGTACTAATACACCTTGAACCTTTGCATATTTTGTCATGTTTACAACCATAAACATAAAGATTTTATTTGAATTTTTTACTGAAAGTTCACACACAAGTAACAGACAACTGTGAAGTGAAAGCAAAATGATACATGATTCTGTAAATCATGTATCAAAAATTAGTATTCAAGTATTTGGCTCCATCCATCTTCCCAACTATTCTTACAATCTTCCCAGTCCCCACTGAGGAAAAGCAGCCCCATAGCATGATGCTCCCCCCACCATATTTGACACTGGGGATGGTGCACTCAGGACGATGAGAAGTGTTAGGTTTGCTCCATAACGTTTTGCATTTGGGTCAAAAAGTTCAATGTGTGTCTCATCTGACCAAAGCACCTTCTTCCACATGGTAGCTGTGTCCTCCATATGACTTCTAGCACACTTCAAACGGGATTTCTTGAACGGCCGTGTCTTGGTAAGTTCGCAGTGGTGCTATACTCTTTCCATTTCCGAATGATGGATTGAACAGTGCTCCGTGAGATGTTCAAATCTTGGGAAATCTTTATATAACTTTACGCTGCTTTAAACCTCTCTACAACTTTATCCCTGACCTCTCTGGTGTGCTCCTTGGCCTTCATGATGTTGTTTAGTGACCAATACACTCTGACCATAGCTCTGAGGCCCTCACAGAACAACTGGAATTATACTGAGAGTAGATTACGCACAGGTGGCCTCTATTTAATGCTTTCTGCAGTCATTAGGAATGCTATAAAGGCAATTTAATGCACTCCGAAAATGCTGTATGAATACTTATGCACGCCCCACTTTTCACTTTTCTATTTTTTGAAAAATAACAGAATCATGTATCATTTTGCTTTCACTTCACAGTTGTCTGTTACTTGTGTGTGAACCTTCAGTAAAACATTCAAAATAAAATCTTTATTTTTAGGGTTGTTAACATGACAAAATGTGCAAAAGTTCAAGGTGTATTAGTACTAGCTTTGTAAAGCTACAGTATATAGTTTGAGACCACTTTGCAAGGAGGCCTATTTATTTTATATGTATAGCCTACTTGCATGTAACCAAATAAGAAATCTATACAATACGTTGTAAATCTTTTAATCGATTTAAGCTGTTGTTCTGTGTCAAATTATTATTATTATTGTTCCTTATCATTTGTTGTTGCCTTGCCTTATGTTCCCTTGTATGTATGTTTATGTATGTTTTGTATTACGTTCCTTGCTTTGATTGTTAATGTAAATGTTATTGTTTTTAATTTTGGGGTGGGCGCTTATAAGCTATTTGCTTCGGCCCACTCCTTTTGAACAAGCCTACTGCTCAAATAAACAAATAAATAAATCAATAAAAATAAATAAAAATTGTTAAAAAAAAAAATCTATTTTATTTCAATCTGTTTATGCATGCCTCTATAGTTTTAAAGTTTTTATAGTTTATTATTTATCTCTGCCAAGTTTTATGTTCTATGTTTTATGTTGCACGATTGCACCAAAGAAAATTCCTAGTTTGTGAACATGTTCACTCACAATGGCCTTAAAACCAGTTCTGATTCTGTGTATGTGTGTCTGTATGCACGGGGCATTAATGAAGCATAATATAGATTTCCCCTTCAAGTGTCGTTTCTGTTTATTGTTACTGCCATCATTCCCCAAAACCACCATACATAACAATAACTTATGATGCCTTGAAGTGACGTGAATATCTTTTAAAAGCACACTTGTACAAATACAGATAGTTGTTGCGTAGGGCTGATTTTGACCAGCCAATCAGAAGAGCCTAGAAGGAGTCTTTGGTTAAAAAAAAGTTCCCAAAATCCAAATGCAGAATGTTATCTTCAGTCTTGACAAGTGCTCTCTCTTTCTCTGTTTTTTGTGCTGTGGGATATAAAGTTTTAATTTAAATCAAAAGCACAATTCATCTGACGCCATCGATCACAGAGGTACAGGATATTCTCAAAGGCAAGTCGATGTGTCGGGTCACAGTAGTTACTTTTACAGATGCTCGTCATGGACCATAAACCCACCACGAACGAGAGTCAAAAAGTGGGATTACTGTATATGTACACAAGGCTTTGAGGTCAACTTGAGGTTACAAGCACAGATACAGAACCAGTCAGTTTTGGGCAGTTTCTCTGAGCGACGCAAGCCCTTCGCTCTGTGTTGATGAAAGTGTCAATGACTGTCAATGAAAACCACAGCAACCAAAATAATCTGTCTAGGGCTTCTCATTACTATATCAATTAATCGTTTTGTGCTCAAAATGTATCGTCAGTACATTTATTTGCACCCCCCGCATTATAAGGTCTTCAATACTATCGTTTATCGCGATAGTTTCCTGCCTTAATATATCTAATTTTATACATTATATGATCAAAATCTGTTTCTTGTACAACCAAAAAGCCTTTAATAACATATGATCTTGATAGCTGCATATTTTGACTGACCCACAAACTGTGTTCATTTGAATATACACACTGATACATGTTGAATAGCACTGAAAACCCCAACAATTTACCCACCAGGTAAAACCCCTTGTGTGTTTAGTCAATGGCATTTACAAGATGCATCACACCAGTCTGAGTTCTGAATCTGTGCTTGTCTGTCAGAAGAAAAAAAAAAAGCTGTTGCATCACCATTTGTTTATGACGTTGAATAATGTAAAAGCTCCCAAGTATGGGTTTACATGGCATAGCAGCATAGAAGGACATGACTGAGCTATTGATTACTGCTGTGGTCACTGAAGCAGCCTGGGGTGGGCAGCCACAAAGAACATGTACAAAATCACAAAAGTTATTATGATAAGGATATATTTATATATGTATACATACAGTATTACCATATATTATAAAAGCATATTGTGAATTATACAAACAAATAAGAATTTCACAGTAGCAGTTGTTACACCACCTAAGAGTCCTCGATGTCGATGGGACTAAATTTAGAGTGTCAACAGAAAAACTGAAGTGATGAGTAATCAAAATTTTAACGTGTATTTCCTGTCCCGTAAAAGTTACATACATTCATTGGCCACTTAATTTGAAACAATGTATGAGACATGATGGGCATGACTTAACCAACCATGAAATGTTACTTTATTTTCTAAGCACATGTTTGTGTGAAAGAGGAATGCTTATTGCATCATAGCACTTTTTGCCAATCACTTGCTAGCATTCAAGATTGTTATGTTGGGCCATCATGTTTTGTCACTGGGTCAATTGCAGAGGAGTTACTAGGAAAGGGAGCTATCCTGTAATCCCGGGCTAAACATTTGACCTGTTCCTACGTACTACGTACGTGTAGAGGAATTTAAATAGTGTCATTGAATTATTAGATATGGGTGACTAAAATATGATCAAGTGTCTCTAATAAAATGGCCAGGAAGTTTGTAAGAAATGTGAGAGATGACAGGCAACACTGTTTACCACCAGCAGGTGGCAGGATGAGCATGTACTTTCACACAGTTAATTAAAGTCCAAAGCTGTGGAATGTTGAAACCAGCTGGAGTGAATGAAGTCCAAGCGACTGTAGTAGAGGCAGTAACACTGACATTTTAGTGCAAACAAGAACCGACAAAAAAGTGTTTCTCGTTGCCTATTGTCATTGAACTGAAAAGCGCAGGTGCAGACCCTTCAGTAGAAGAACTTTTAGACATAAAATGGCGAAAAAAATAAATATCAAAACTTTTATCAGTGTAAAAAAGTAATCAGGTTATTTTAACCAAGAGTCTGGCAAAAAGGCCTCAAAAAGTCTTGTCCACATAGTCCAGGGGTGTTTCCTCCTGTGTCAGAGCAGAGCCTACATACTCTGGGCCTTGTCTGTGATGGAGTGTATCCCCCTCCTGTCTGTGGACACCACACTGTCCTGACTGGAGACCAGGCTGAGCATAGCTCTGTACAGGAACTCATACTGATCCTGCAAAACAAGGAACAAAATGTAAATGAATTATGGGGAAAAGTACTTCAGGTTCGAGTGTAAAGATGGCAAAGACTGTAGAGCACTGCTGAAGTCCCTGTGATACATTTCCTTATACAAAGGCTGTTTTGTTTCCCGTATACACATGCATTACACTTGGACAACAAGAGCAAGAAGCTTCTGAATATAAATGCAAAAAATGCAAAACATGGTCAACGCAATCACCTCAGTCCAGTCGAAAATATTTAAAGCTCTACGTGGCCTACGCAAACATGTTGGCCACGTTCACACTAAAATAAGCTGTATCAATTGAAATTAATAAAAGATTCTAATAAAGCAAATGAAAAATTATAAATGGTGGTAATACGTATTAAATGTGGAAATCCCACAAATTCTCTAATAACAATAATGATAAACGTTTCGTACTATTTGAACTTGTTACCGTTGTGTAATATCTGCCATTGTTTAAATTTTGTTGTATTTGTGACCCAGGAGATTTTAGGCTTAGTGTTGCAGTGTGTGATACCCACAATATCAGTGAAGACTCCTGGCCTCATGAGATTTATCATCTTGGCCACTTGATAAACATCTACGATGCCTTCACTCTCCAGCTGCTGGGACAGAGTGGTGAGTGCACACAGCAGGCCGGCTGACACTGCGCCCATCCTACACACACAATAGAAATCATTTAATTTCTGCCGTAAACAACCGCAATGCTCCATAATTTGGTTTACACATTATTACCCGGTCTCCAAATTCTTAATGAATTAGTAACTAATCGAATCGGTCAATATAAAATATGTCCAGAAACAGAATCACAGAGAGTCATGTATGTACGTATATCAAGTATGGATGCCCAGCGAGTGTTTTTACATGTGTGTAAGTGAAGGTGGCAGTGTGAAGCTCCTGAGGTCACCTTCACATTGTAACAGCTCTTCTATCATTAGTATTCCTGTCAAGAGCAGAGCTCAAACCACAGCTAACAACCCACGGCTGGCTGAATAATGAGCATGCACACAATTAGGCCAGGCCCCTAACTGACACTCTCTGAGGTGCTGTAGCCGCCTGCACCATAGCAACCAGATGAAGAGCTCAAATAGTCACTTTGCTTCGAGAGGAAGCGACAAGCCATCTCCATTATTCTAATGAATAAACATGAGGGGGGGCTTCTGGATTAGAGTGTCATTCAGTAGTGCAAATGTCTGTCAATACTAAAGACACTTTGATTAGGTGTAATTGGACAGTTTCTAGGGTGGGAATCTGTGGGAGGTGCGCGATCTGACACTTGTTGCCCTTAAGAATGTATGCAATTATGTTTTGGAGTAAATTAGTCAAAGCTCTGAACTTGTCTGGCACACTGGCTATGTGCAACATAGATAGACCTTGACCAGAAGCGTAGCTAATATACAGTAGTTAGCCTTTATATTGAGGAATGTTGCAACATCAAAGTGGCCTGCATTATACCAAAATGATAAGGCTGAGAACATTTGCAAGGGTAATTGTCTTGTTATTTAACTGTGTTCATCAATCCAATGTAGTGGAATCGAGACAACAGACGTAGTGAAAGCAGAGGTCACAGACATGTAGGTGCACATACTCATCATGGACGATAGTGGGTCCTTCTCTGTTTGCTGCCTCCTCCTTTATCACGTTGATCAGCTCAAATGTGCAGCGGAGTGGGGCATCAGGGTTGGGCCACTTGGGGCATTGAAAATGTCGCACTTCTAACACATAGTCATCCTGGAGATGAACACAAATCAGACATTTCACCTATACAGTATATGCATCTTAGTTAACAAGTTATTGTGAAAACATTGTGTTAAGAGGATTATAACACAATGTTACAGTATAAGATGATTGTGCCATACTTGTGTGGCCTCCAGAATGAAGTGGTTGATGTGGAGCTGCTCCTCATTGGACAGACAGAGTTGCTCCTGACTGATCAGAGTAACGGTGAACGCCTCACAGTTGATGGACTCTTCTCGACTGGGCCAGTACACAAACTCATCCTCTGCCTGGAACACATCGACATAAACTGTGAGCTCTACTGCACTCAGAGGCTACAGATAAGTGTGTCTAATCTGTTGTACAATATTACATTATATTGTAATATACAATACATTCGATTTTTTTTTAGGAAAAAAAAATACAATTCAGTATCGTACGTATAAGAACTATTCATTAAATCTTTTTTTGATACCACATCATGCCAAACAAACAAATAAATCAAATATTATTCACTGTCATGGACAATGTGCCTCTATGTGCCTGAGTTTATAGAAACAGAATGTTCGAAGGCATAATGTGATTCATGACCTATGGCATTTCACCTTCAAAACTACACACATATGTTTAGATAAGACAGCAGGTCATTATTGCCATTTAGTCCCACCTGTAATAATGATGGAGTGCCTGCAACAGACTGGATTGTTCATCACATCCAGTACAACAGGCTAATGCCACCGACAGCCTGTGTTTAAAGTCTGGGTGTGTCTGTGAGGAGCTTACCAGGCCGTCATCTGCAGGCAGCATGACAATAATTTGTGCATTGTGATCCCAGATCATTCTCCAGAAGTCCTTCGTGGTGTGTGGGAGGGGATGCTGAGTAATGATGAAGTCGTTACTACAGTAGTAACCCTACAGAAACCACATAATCACACAGTCATCAAAATGAATAATATCAAATGCCGCTTCTCATTTTTAATTGGTCTGTAATATACAGACCAATGCAGTTGTATGTTAGGATCTTTCCCCGTTTGGAAGACCGGCAGAGTTCATATTTCGATTAAATCAATTAAAATTAAAATTCAAGGTGTACAAGAAGTAAATTGTCTAATTTTGGAGCCAAATCGCACAGCCCAATACAATAATAATCCACCATTTGCATTCGCACTATAACTATTAACTCAAAGTTTGCAGTGAAGTACAACAGTACAGTGCCACTACAAGGTCTGTGTTAGGCAAGACACAAGAATCTAATTATAGAAAATGTGGTGTACAGAATCGAAACAGTGCTGACCATAATGTATGAGGCGTTGATGTAATCTGTGTCTTTCAAACCAGGCAAAGGTGCAAGTCCAACCCTGGCCCGCTCCGCTGTGCACAAACACAAAGGAATACTCTCACATTAGTCGCCATTCATGCACCCATGAACATTAGTAACATACACAAACGTCTGGGAACAAAATTCTGAGAAGTGTGCTACTGTCAACAGATTGTGTAACAGTTGTAGATAAGAGTGAGGAGCACAAGACTCTGTGGCAGCTTGTGGAAGTTTTTACAAGTTTCCCTTTTATGGGGCTTGGATTATAAAAAAAAACAATACTCCATCCAGATAACTGCTGAATAAAGAATTTCATGTATAGTCTAAATACAGCCAGATTAGTAGTCTGTGTGCGGTGAGCAAAGATAAGCATTTTATTCCAAATAAAATGACCAATTAAAAGAAGAAGGGACAAGCTTGTTTGAACAAAAACTTTATAGAAGAAAAAATATATTCACAAGTATTAACCTCAAAAATCTACCCGAGTAAATATACCTTAAAAAAAAATTCTAGTTGGCTTTCTGCCGTAAAGCAGTACATTTGGGTGACTTACTTGGCACTATGGAGGAATTTCGATTCTTCTCTTTGTTGCACTCTTTTTGGGAACTTAGGCAGTCTGTCGATCTGAGTTTGCACTGTGTGATGAGCTGGGGAATTAAAAAAACAGAAGAAAAGGTTAGGTTCACCAGAGGGTTTTGGGTAAATTGAAATGGCCCACTTACAAGGAACACTGTATAAGTCCACTATAAATATTTTACACACAGTTTAAAATTAAAGCTAGAAGTCGATTTTTGCAGATGTTGATTGGCCGATGGGATTTTTAAAAATGCCTCGTCTAAAATCCTGTGTGCTGTAAAATGTGTTGAACTGTGACAGCAGGGGGCGCTTTATTAGGGGCGTAGGGCTGATTTATTCAGGACATTCATGTCTAGTAGGTACTTCAGAGGCTGCTTAATGACAAACAAAGTCAAGTAACAGACACAAATTGTGCAGGTGTGTTCAAAAATTAGCAGACCGAAATAAAAGAATCAAACACTCGAAAAACAACTGCTAATAAAGCAACTGCCTAGAATGTTACACTTGTAATGGTCTTCATTATTAGATGAGTCATCGCATCAAACTCGCCCATTCTCCTCTAGTCGGTTACAGCAAAGCAAAGACTTTATGGTCCCCTGAGCTCAACCTGAATTTCTGGCACTGCCGGGCCGAGAAGTCATGCACCAGTGATCCCTCCAATTTTCCACCTAGGGACCGGTCCCAGACTTGAACATTTTCCATGGACCAGTGGGGGTCTGCGTTGAAACATGTGCTGTTGTTTTGATCACATTTCTGCCTTGTGACGAGCCCAGCGCACTTTGATACCAGCACTAAAGTGGGACCATTGGGACTTTCTTCTCTCTCAGGACAGTGTTTAACTCAGAGTGAGCTAAGAAAAGCAGTTTGGTGCCCTGTGGGAGAGTAGCGAGGATGTAAATGTTCAATGAAAGTTAATGAAGTTGTAGTGCGATAAGGACAACGAGGCGGGAGGAGGTGATGAGTGAGACTGCGACGGGCAGGAGCAGCGCTCTTGGTGCCGGTCCAGTGAACGCCACAGGTACAACATGCATGAAAACAACTGATTCTGCCAATAAACTCCAGATCATAAGTAAAAAAAAGTGTGCAGACTCACTTCAGGTCGGGCTCATGTGTTCCAGTTATGGTTCGTATCTGGGTTGGGTTTGGACAGAACGTGAACGTGCTTGGGCAGGATCGAGCTGGAGTTTTTTGCACAAGGGGTTGTTCCTCACCTTGAACTGCGTGTCTAGCCTGGTGCAGCCGCTGTGTTCTTCTGTGGTGAGGGTATTCAGGTAGCTGTGAAGCTGGTTGGCAGCCACTTCAGTGTCTTTCCCCAAAATGGCTTCCATCAAGGCATCGTGGATGAAGATGTACTGTTCCTGCATTCGGCAGAAAAGGCGAGTGCTAAGGTTAGGCTCACAGTGATAGAGTATTATGTTCAGTAGTACATAATAACGTACAGTATTATGAGCAAGGCCAAATGCACTGCAAAAAATGCTACAATTCTTCTTAAACTAGTCAAAGTTTCTAACGATATGCAGCCGAGTGAAGCTATATTGTGCTCTTAAGAACAAAACCATAGAAAAAAAAAAGTCATCTGTAGTGTTAACTAAAGCTATCTTCGTACTATAGGAAAGGCAAAAGCTAAAAATTATTGATTCAGCAAATACCTATCTACCTACCTTGTAGTAGATAAAAGTAGCCTTGCATAAAAATTGATCGTAGATATGCTCACCTCAGTCTGGACTAGGTAGTTTCTCTGCGTGCGTATGTGTTTGAGGAAACCACATACGTTGACTGTGCTCTTGTTTCTGATCTGCTGCAGCATGCTGTCAATGGTGATGTAGGTCCCAGTGCGCCCAACTCCAGCACTGAACACAATACAGAGGAACAAATCAAAAGTTGAAAAAGACAAGGCCATAATAAGAGTATATTCCATCAAACAGGCAGAGTAAAAGTAAGTCAGTGCTATTCCTGAGGAGTTACTGCCCTCAGTGATGATATGCATTTGTCTATATATTTGCTTTAACCAGAAGCACTGAAGCAGCTACACGTACACAGTGTGAGAAACCCATGAGTAGACCACTAAACTAAACAACCCTAGACACAGAGGTAAGCTGTATGTGAATAAAACTGGTGGAAGATGATCCATTCATATTCTCCAAACTGCGTGCGGGGTTTATTCCAGTGGTTGGAAAAGTTACATATAGTTTCATTGCAACACAAGTCTTGATTTTGAGTGTTGTCAAAACCAAAAATCAGTGAGTAGAGAGCCTTTGCTGCAGAGTAATTGGACATGCGGTTCACAGAAGCGGTGGTAATGAGCAGTATGTCTCCTCAAACTGTACAAAAACTAAGACAAGCTATTAGACAGTATCAGAGTAGAAATAATAGTGCCAATATCCTTCCCCTCCGGGCTACAGTCAGTGGACACTTACCACTAATGTTATGGCCTTTCTCTCTCAAACAGACCCGGAGAGCGCCTGTGTGTGCGGACTACTGCATATATTCTTAAAGCTGTGAATGTCGATGTGAATGAAGTAACACAGCATTATCTCTTTTATGATATGAGGGGGCGACAATACAAGAATGAAATACCCGACATGTGCAATGTTTCGCTGAGAGACCCAACAGCACCTCTTGTGACTTAGTTAATAAATACTGTACCTGCAGTGCACCACCATAGGGCCCATGTCTGGAGTCTGAGCGGCTGATGACCGGTGGACAAACGTGAGAACTGGGAGGCTGTATTCGGGCACCCCCATGTCAGGCCACTGGGTGTAGTGGTACTGCAGCACCGTCCGCTCGTGTGCACGCCCTTTAGATGCTCCTCTAACACCCTGCGCGGGGAGACAGCATAAACTGTAGTAGATGCATAGAAAGTCAGCTGGTAAATGAAATACAGAAATCAAGGAAAGTTATGGATGAGTAGATTGTCAACGGTTCTCACGTTCATAGCAAAACTGCAGTGGCGCTTCTCAATGTGCAAACTATATGTATATTTGTTTTTTGCCGTCTTGTTGAGTACTACTACTCTGTGTGCCTTTTAAATTGCCTCTTGGGGACAAGTAAAGCATTTGATTGATTGCATGATTGATTGATTGAATGATTGAATGAGAAATAAACCCTAAAAAGCACAAAAAACTGCTGGTGGGGGAAAAATCATGCCAGTGTAATCTGTCAAAACAGGGTATTAAGTAATTTTTTTTTGTGTGTGCACTTTTATTGTTTATTGTTAGGTCAATTCTCTTTTAGGCCACACATTCACATTTGCACTTTCGTGTGGAAAAATATTGCTATATTTTGTTTGTTGTTTCTTTTTGTGTGTGTGCTTTTTTCAATAGGCTTCATTGGCTAGAATTGTATAGAGGGAAAGGGGTTGAAGAAGAGCATACAGAGACATTCAGCAAGAGTTGAGCCCGGACAACATGAAGCTGAGACTGGAACAGTGTACCACATGTGCACGGCATTACCCACCAGGCTATTAGGGTTTGCGGCTTGATTATTGTTATTGAGAAAGAAAATTAAGATCAAATTGTGTTAATATTTGCTCCAACTGCGAATTAAGGAACCAAATAGGCATGTATTGACATGATCCAGCTAACTTTTCCAAAAGTCAACATTGAGTGAATTAGACCCCAGGATAAATAAACAAACAAATAAACAAATGAACAAAAAACATTTTGGAGAAAATGAGGTGTCTCTGTCTCACCTTCTTGACTCGGGTGTTGCGAAGTGTGAAGCAGCGGATGGTGTAGCACGCATAGACCTGGGTGCTCTTCAGAGTAACCACAATGCTGCCATACTCTTCACTGTTCTCTGACGGCCAGTACTGCCCACATTTCCTCTGCAAGAAGAAAATGAACACTGCTGTTAATATCAGATCATTGAAATAGGAGGAATCATATGAGCCGCTAGATTGGTACACCAAGGTGAAAATACACTAGTTGAATATGATGACAATCGCTTTAGAAAATTGTGTCAAAATGAATGGCAACAGAATACACAGTTTATCTTTTCAATCTAGATGAGGTTGCAAAAAAAAAAAAAAAAAAATCTATAAAGTTATTCAGAGTAAAAAGACATGCTTGTTTCTGAAATTGTGCTCACATAGTAATTGCGGTTAAAGTGGGGCTTTGTGGGGCTCATAATAACTGTGCTGCACATACCCGGCCCTTCTCCACCAAGTTGGTGATCATCACAATGACGCCCGTGTTTTGTTCCCAAACCATTCGCCAGAAGTCTTCAAATGTGGACTTGAGAGGTCCCTGGGTAGCAATGTATGCTTGAGGCCGATTATAGCCCTATGTGATGGGGAAGAAAATGACAGAAGAAGCACAGCAGTTGCATTCAAGCCATGTCCGTAAAACGTCCGTCTGTTCAGATAACAGATTTTCAAAATTGATTTCATTTTTATTCCTTTGGTCACACTCACTAAATTTCGTAAGACAGACCCTCTCACATATATTTTCAGTATAAAGGTTCTCACTTTTCTAAAAGAATAGGCCATCCCAAACATTTCTGGCCGTGACCCCCAAAACTCATCAGATCAACCAATCAGGACCATTCACTCCAAAAATCTAATCAGCATTTTAGGTTCAAAGCTTTTAACATTTGGTGTATTCATATCTATTTGAATATGATTTTTTTTTTTTTTTTACCACAATCAAAACATTAAATGTCACAATATTTGAAAATATTGTCTAGAAATCATCTGGCAAGTCTCCTGGGACGCCACTTTAGGGACCCCTAGTCTATATTATCAAGACCAAGTAAGCTTTTACATCAGGCACAACATGCGTACTATTCTGTTAAGGTTTTGCATAAAGCCTCAGTGCTTGTATAAAAGGCAATTAAAACACTTTTTTTTCTTTTAATAGAAGATGGCAAACCTTTCTAGCCCTTCTGCCTTACCGAACCTTAGCTGCAATATCGCATCACAATCAGGGCTACTGCACCTAATCCGAGTTTCTAAAAAGCAGATTGTGTTTACATAGATGCTATGTGATTCCATCCCGGACTTATTTTAGTCACATGGCTGTCCCCCAGTGGTACGATGTCGCAATATTTTGTTGCTTTGTCAAAATCGTGCAGCCCCATTAGCGGACATACATATTTTGTTAGGGAGGGATATTTTGCTTTGGAGCATTTGTAATTGACACGCACTCACATCTACATAGTTGGCGTTGATGTAGTCGTTATGCCTCGATTCTTTTCCTGCAAGCGGCTTCAGCTTCACTGTGGTGTGATCGTCTGAACACAGAACAGGAGAATCAGAACACTGCTTTTATACTTTTAATCTAATCTCACAGATGTGGATCAACGCGAAGAGCTACTCACAGGACACTATGTTAATGTATCTGTTCTTGTGCTTGTTCTCTGGGTGGTTGGAGTGCTCCCATGTGGTCCTGGTCGCTGCGGCCCAGCGCTGGATCTCCTGCTCAACACAAGAGTCAGACGTTCAATAATGACCGATGGCTGAGATTCACAGAGCACATGGAGACTGAAGTCCTGCATGACTGAGAGAAAGCACTTCTAATAACATTTGAGAAGAACATTGGTTACTTCTCATCATCTTTATTTGCTACATAACCCCCATTTACAGTTTTAACCTCACCACAAAAGCTAAAACAACTTTAATAAGCAGAAGTGCAGTGTATGAAAGACAGACCAGTTCTGTTATTTTCAATTACTGAGAACCGGTATATTTTTAGCTTTTGATTATCTTGTCTGAAGCTTCTACTGACACACACTTTTTAACCCCCACCTGAACCGAGCGCATCCAGTTTGGTTCCAGTTCGGCTTTACCCAAATCTAAAAGCTTCTCGACTAGAAAGCAACAGTGTAATGACTCATTTGACAGCTAAGACTTTTTTGTCACGTCACCGCGTTTTTGTTACTTTTTGGTCCTGTTTTCAGCGTCTACCCCTTATTCCGACAACCCACCATTTAGACAGCCCTACATTGCGACGTCCCGCCAATCCGGGGGATACAAAGTTACTGTATTACTACTGAGTATGTGCTTATACCTCTAGAAATTGCTCTTTATATGTCATTGAGGTTTGCACCAAAGTTTGTAAATGCACCACGGCAGCCACTTCCATTTATGACAAAAAAATGAATAAGGAAAGTGCAAAGCGATAACATTAATATTAGCATGTTTAGACCCCTGTGAGCGCTAGCACTTCAAATCAGAAGTGTTTTATCACAACAGAGACATGCTTCCTGTTCAACCAACTCAATTTGACATTTTCTCCTGTTTTAATATTTCTCCCCCCTTTTTGCCATGGTTCATGCATCTCCTAAAGGCATGGGAATACACTCCTATCTCTCCCCGGCATGTTCATTTATTTCGATGACCCCGGGGCTCAGTAAAACATGTCAGGTTTTAACAGTGAAATGAGCTGTGGGCAAATTTAAACCCAATCAATTACACTGTTCGCTGGGGGAGCCGGTACACCCACCCCCCGTATATGTATTTCTGTTTCATAACTCCTGCATGCCTCAACGTTTTGCTTACAGTCCTAAAAATGTGCGCGCTATTCCGAGTGAGCGTCTGCTGGGTGTTTAAGGCTGGGTCCCTGCCAGGCAAGCAGCTGTGGGGTGCACACTCAGCACGGCCCGGTGGGAAAGAGAGAGGGCGAGGGGACGGATTTGGCATGGACCCCCCACTATCACTTCCTCTTGAGCTTAACACGCAGACCTCCTTGTTGTTGCGCTATTAAACATAGATTTGTCATGTGGTGTGGGAAACGGGGCTATTCCGGGGTGAGGGCGGCGTTTTAGGCATGTGTGTGGCAAGCAGGCTGGAGGAACGGTGATGTCAGCTATGAGAAGCAGGTGTCGCGTAGTATGGGTGACACGTTTTTACAAAGATAAATATGAAGAAATAAATACAGTACACTTATTCTAGAAGTGGAAAATGTATTGTTTTTTCCTTCATATTAAAGAAAAACTAAGTAACTCATGCCCCTAGAGGTCATAAGCGCTACTGCAGGTGTCGTAGCATGTTGCATTACTCATTAATTGTCCGTGAGAGTAAATACTACGCTGACAGAAAAGACAAAAGGGAGAGAGGGATATTGTACATCCAATTACTCAATGGAGATAACTTTTTACACTCAAACTTGTCTGTAAATACTGTTTAGCCCACAGTTAGCTTTGCCCGTTAGCCTGTTAGCTTCTTCTTCGTTATTAGCCTGTTAGCTTCTTCTTGGTTATTCCATTAGTGTGTATTGGTGGCTCCGACCCAGAGGGAGGAAGTTGCAATTTTTCTGGCCAGAGACACCAGGGGGAGATGAAAGACCCCCCAATCATCCCATTAACACTTGTATTACCCCCAGAGGGACTATGGAAAGGATTTATTAAGGTAAACAAGTTACTTAGTACTGCTTTAAAGCTGATGACCAAAAGGTATCTGAAGGCCCTAGATAACAGATTAAACAATTAAATAATTGTTTTAACCCCCGCATTAACCGAGTGCATTTTTCTCCAGGTCTGCTGTACCCAAATCTAAAAGCTTACAGCCTATATGCCAGTGTAGTAGCTCATTTGAAAACTAAGACCTACAAAACTCATCGATGATCTTTTTCCTCATGTTGCTGCGTTGTCGTCACTTTATTTGACATTTTTCTCCATTGCCTTTTTGTTTTATTTTTGACACATTTTCATCGCTTTTTTGTCCCTTTTTTGTTTCTTTTTTGTTTCTCTTTTGTGGCTTTTTTGCTGCATTTTTGTCACTTGCTCGCTTTTTTGTCACGTTGTTATTGCAATTGTTGCGCTTTCGTCTAATTTTTGTTGCTATTGTGACACTTTTTTTCAAGAAGTTTTAGATTTGAGTCAAACTGGAGAATGTGTGCTCGGTTCAGGTGGGGTTTAAGACGTTAACTGTTATTTCTAATTCTTAACAAGGACGAGATTTTAATCATGTTTCAGGGAGTTTCTGTCAGCAACAAGTGATCTGCATTACAGATGCACAGTGCTGAGTGCTCTTTTTCTCCCACAAATGTTTGCTTTTACAATATAGTGAAGGAAAAATAACTTATGCTGAACATCAACCTGCCAGGGGGTCTGCAGATGGAAATTAGCCTAAGGCTATAATCTGGCATATTTACATTTGTGAAAATGTTCATTAATATGTATTGTCCCTCCTTTTCAAATAAATAAATAAATATGAAAAAATAAATAACATTCCAATAACCCCACAATAAAGGAGGATCCAACTACAGGAGAGATTTCTCAGTTTGTTAATTGTTCTATTATTTTGAGCTTCGTGAGGTGGCTTCTTCACCATCAAAATGTGGAAAGCAGATCACCCGTAAGACAGATCAAATTACGGAAAAGATCGCGGCAACAACCCTGACCCTGATGAAGTTTCATGCAAATTCAAGTGTAACATGTCGACATCTGTTTGGCTGAGATAATACGTTAAAAGTAGACGAAGCCTGCTCCGAAAAGATTTACTGACCACAGTATCATTATCAGGCTTTCGTGTCTCACCTCAAACTCTTCAGAGAATCCATGTTGGTTACTGGAATGGAGGCGCGACACATGTTTAATGAAGTCTTGAACTGAAACAGCCTCTGTGTCATCTGCAAGAAGATACAACGTATGATTACAAAAAGCACAAACCATTCACTGCTAATAAGGCATGCTCTCTTTATTTGACACACTGAAATAACTCTGTTGTTTCTTCTTGGATAGAATATTTTGAAGACATTATAATCATGAAGCACAAAATATCCTTAACCAGATTCATAAATGCACAACTTTAGAATTTTACTGTTTAAGCCTTTACTGTATTCTTATTTGAGCTTTATCCTATTAATTAACTTATTATCTGCCATCTTAGGGTTAGACCTCATTTGAAAGTCAAGACCTTCTACAGTAGTTTCTAAAAATGTGTGTAAGATCTGTTACTTACATCACATTTGCTGCCCCTAAATCTAAACCTAGGCCCTAACCCTAACCCTAACCCCTGATCGGGGGACGGCAAGTTACAGGTCCCATAAATAGCATTTAGCGCTCTCGCCTTAGAGCAAGGAAGTCCCTGGTTTGATTCCCATGTTCTCCTTTCCCCTCCCACTAAAACATATGCAATAGGTTCCTCTCAGGGGTCTCAGTGGAACCTTCCTGGGTAAATAGATGTCAAAATAAATAGATAAGACTCTTTCAGCATGCCTTACAGTTGAAACTGGAGCAGTGGGAAGAAACTCTTGCAAAATCAAAAAAGGATTGACCTTGCCATTATGTGAAAATGAGTTACCACACACATTATGTTTAATGTAACTCCTGTGTGGTTTGTGTCGTAATAATGTGGGCATGCGAGTCAGAGGCTGCAGGTTACAAATCCACAAAGAGGATTATGGGATGCGCTCGGGCTCAGCTCGAGGTCTGATCTCATTTTATCAATTAACACTGCTAACATATGTTCAAACATCAGTGCAGCCTATCCCCTCTCATGTGGAGTTCCCAGCAGTGAGCGGGGCATCTCACATGACACGAGGGGACATTCTGAGCCAGAGCAGGGGTGAGGAGTGGGGCAATGCTGAAACCGCTGAAAAACAGTATTATGAGCCGGCACGACAAGCTTTTAACGGACTGAAAAAGGGTGAATTCAAATCCTGGACCTGAGCAGCAAAGACCAGCTTCAAAAGGCCTGCTGCGGTCTCATGGTCTTTCTAAAAACACACGGCAACTGATTGAAACAGGTCCCAGTTTGGCAAAATCATAAAAATGCTTTTGTATATTCATTGATTTTGTTCTACTTATTCTTTAGAGAGAGCATATACTGGCCAACACAACTGGGACATGTAATGTTACAAAATTTCAACAAAAACATAAGAGAGTCAATTTCAATCAGAATTTGCACTACTTCTATTTTGGCCCAACACAAGTAATAGTTTGTAATCATTTATGTATTTATGCTATGCCTCATTTCTTTTTTCGAACATTTGTCGAATAGCCTTCTTAGTAGTAAATAAAGTGCACTGTGGTATGTGAAATATGAGTGTTTGAGCACAGAAAAAGCGCTGATCGTTGACCCTGAGTGGAAATTTACTCAAGGTCTGCAATGAAGCAAACTGCACAAGTCTGACTCAAGTGAAGGACGGATACAGATACAGAAAACCAAACAATCACTCTCTCTCTCTCTCATTTATAGTCGCAGGGTGACTGTAGTAAAGCAGGGAGGACATGCACACTCCTCTTTGGCAGACTGTGGCTATGGGCTCACATCCACAATCTCTTTACAGAAAGGTGACAACACTTAAGTGACCTCATTTGTTTAGTTAAACAAACATAAAAGCGACAAAGGAAACAATAAAATAATGCAGAACCCTTTACATAGTGGTTACCTGGGATAGAGACTGCTGCTGAAGTGTCACCAGGCAGAGCTCTGGGTGAGGTGCTGTCATCCACATACAAATGGTGCGCCTGGAAGCAGCGTCTGGGGAAAAAAGGAATGATCTATTCGGGTGTTTTCGCTGAAGTAAAAAACAAAACAAAAAAACACATCTCTATCACACATAGTTCCTAAAAGGACATGAACGTAGATCATCAGCACCATCACCAGCAGGGTTAATGTGCAGAGGAAAATACAAAACTGCAATTAAGAACAGCATTTTGTTTCCATAGAAACTGCCATCAACAAAGGTGAACGGTGCAGAATGCCAGAGATTTCACGGTTGGATAAGTGGCCAGTTGAACAGGTACAGAAAAAGCACACAGTCATAGATCAACACATAAGAGCACTTGACATATTCATGTTGAATAAAATGATGTATGGTGAATATGGGGATGAGAAATAAAAAATAAATCCATTTCCTCCTCTGTCTATTCTATCGTGTGACCCTAAGATAAACCTACTGGCAGCTCTCTTAGAATACAGACACGTTCACCCTCTGAGCATGTTAGTCATCTTACACTCAGGAAGACTTTCCCCTAGAATTAACATGATACTGATATCATGACCACAGTGTGCCTCCTGAAGAGAATAAAAGCTATCCTCGAAACCTTGTCAATAAACACTGACAAGTTGCACAATACAAAAATCCTGCAATACTAAATCTTAAAGTAATAGATTGAATATCACAATGGAAATAGTCTGAAACGCTTCACAAACTTGTTTCCACAACTGTACCACACAGTCCAAGTCTTTTTTGCTTGTCTTGATAAACTAAGAGGCACTGTGTTGTTGACCACTGAAAGACTTGTCAGGGCCAAGAACTCCGGTGCATTTCTACCGGGCTGACAAATGTGTGTGCTGTACCTGTACTTGACACAGAGAAGGGAACACAGAGCATTCATCCTGCAGAGCACGAGGGGCACGAGTACGGCTGCCACATGCTGCTGATCCAACTGAAGCTCAACTCTCAACTTAGCCACACATGTGCTGTCTGACAGGAGAGGGAGGAGCCTGCTATCTGACAGGGTGGGGGAGGGGCCAATAAGGGAATAGAGGAGGTTTGAGGTTCTTTCTTTCATGCAGAAAGGGTTAGAGGTTTTCTTGAATTATTATTTGCCAATACATGTATGAGGGAAAACAATCAAAACAAAATGTTAAAAAGTGGATGAAACTAATTACTCCAAGGTCAAACATATTTACTGATAATCCAGTCTAATAACAGCCTGGATGCCCCAAAGTGACCTGTTGTGGGAGGGGCCCAAACTACCACAAATAAAATAACCAATAGGAATGAGTGAAGGCGGAGTCACTACCAAAACAGGTTGTGACCTAAACAGTGGTCTAGTATGAGATTACCGCCTCTCCTATAAATCCCTCAACCCCCACCCTTTGGTTCTGTGTGAATGAAGCAGGGTGACAGTGCCCCAACATCCACTTCTATCAGCTTGGAAGGCAGAAGACTAGAGAAGGGTCAGGTCGGGTTCCATAATGTGTAACACGGCAATACTCTTATGGGCCTAAAACAAACAGAACTATGGTACTATTCACCCTTCTACACTAATGAGGATTTAGCTGACTGACAGCAACAGAAGTCATACCAGGACACAGCAAACATGTAAGCCTAAAGATATGACACGGGCTGCCTATTGTTGCATTAAAACCTTTGCTGTAAAGGAACATTTGACTATTATTAAAATCCCTTATATTTATAATAAATTATTCAAATATGCATGATTACTGTGCATTACTCTTACAGTGCAACAAGCCATTTGAAATACTGCCACCTGTTTATGATTTCTGCCTAATTTGCTCGGAAATCCATTTGTTTGTACAGACCAAAGTAATTCTACACAACCACACAAAAAATCATGTAATATTAAAGTAACGCTACATGTCATTAATTAACTATTGTAAATATAGTGGAGTGCAGTAAATGAGCGTTTTGTCACATGCGGCAAGTGAACCCAACCTTGTGCTCTGTAGCACTGTAATATTTATGAGCAACGAGGGGAATGGGGACCCTCACAAGCACTAAGCATGGAGACTTTCAGAATCAAAAAAGGAGGTTATACTGAATGGTATTTGAATAGTATTTTCAACCTTTTCTAAATATTTAATGAAAGGCTTAAGGGATACGAAACGTTAGTCGTCTCACTACTTGAAGCGCAAGTCAACATTCTTGACATAAGAGGCTTTCACAAAGAGTAACAATGGGGAGAAAAATCCACTTATCCGCAGGATAAGACAGAGTATCAAATAAATCAAACATTTAAATATTCATTAAACGCATCTATAGTTTAAGGATATCACTTATACCTTATAGTTGTATGACACACTATGGACACAGATTTCCACTTCAAACATAAACAACAAAACTATTTACTTTTTAAAATCCAAGTCCCAAACCCACTGCTATAAACCTTTATACTTTTCACTCAATCCATGGCATCTACTTTAATATTTATCTTACTGTGTCTGAATACAGCACAGACCGTTCTTTAATAATGACACTGGACTATCTCATCAATATCTCCCCCATTCAAGGTGCACCCCAAAGGCCTGTTTTTGGTCTCCTGCTGTTCATACTGTTCCCGCCCATGATCTCGCACTTAACTCTCTACTTACTACTTTTGCAGCAACATACTCTTCCTAGGGCTTCTTGAAACCATCTCACTGATATTTCTCTTACTCATTTTGTAACATCTAGTGTACATTGTGTTAAAGTAATAAATATTTCGAGGTCACATCGGCATGTATACAGTTGGCAATCAAGCAGGTGGAGAAAGATGATGAAAAAAGTACAGCCTAAATACATGACCTTAAGAAATGGTGTTAAATGCAAAAATTCTTACATGCATGGCTTTGACCTACCTCCAGTAGTTGAGAGTAGCCAGCAGCAGGACAGCACACACAGAGGTGACAGTAGAGAAAGCCAAGAGAGGAAGAGGCTGGTCCACCTGGGCCAGTCCCAGGTCCAGATAAACATCTGACCCCCTTCCCTTGCTCAAGCAGGTCACTTCACTGGCAGTCTCTAAAAAAACAAAAAACAAAAAATAGTTAAAAAAAAGTAAATAGTAAAAAGAATAAACAGTGTTACTTCCTCTGTTAAGAGTGTGGTGTAGAATGATATTTGGTAAATGTTCTTGGTGTGAAAACAGGCAAATGGCTTTCATGCTTTACAAAAGCATTTTCCGTATCCTTTCTTAAGTAAACTACTATCCTAACAGAATGGAGTGCATGTCCATATCCTTGCTCCAGGTCTGAGCGGATCCAAATAAAATTTGTTAAAATTGCTTTGACAAGGAGATTGAGTAAGTCATTTCCGGGGAGCAGGGCTTTCTCTTCATAATAATGTCTGGGCCTGTGCTTAGGCTGGGTTTGAAAGCAGCTCAAATTGAATTGCTGTCCCTGGGTATTTGCAGGAATAATGCAGTGTGCTGGAGCTGAGAGAGCAGAGGCAGTGGATCTGCTCTTAGCTCCCGATGAAACTATGTTAACACTTCACTTCAGCCTGCATCTAGCTAATTCCTTCACCAGACATCATCAGCAATTCATCACCACTCAGCTCAGGTCTGGAGTCGTGCGTACAGTGTACAGAGGTCACGGCTGCTTTTATTAACATACAAAAATAGCATAATATCACAGCCTGCACTTTAGACCTTACAAAGATCTTTCAATAGACCTTCAGTGTAATGTAAGCTTCTTTAGAAAGCATTACTCTCAGTGGGATTTGTAGTCTGTGTGTGTTTAAAGCTTTGCAGAGATCAAACAGTTTTAGACATAAGGCGGAATTATAGGAATAAGGAATAATTTCTTCATGAACCCCTAATTCTATTTATTGGCCTTGTGGTTTGTGCATAATGTGGTGAACAGCAGATTCATTTTGAAAGTAATACTGTATCACAACATTGATTACCAGTTACATGTAAAACTTTTTTTTTTTTTGCGTTCTTTATATCTAATGACATGAAAATCTGCGGTACAGCATAACAACATGTAGTAACAGTGGTGTGGTTAAGACACTCACCGGATTGCAGACAGTTTCTTTGGCGGTTTGAGTCCTCTTTTGAGCACTGTTCGCCAGCACATGCCTCACTCTCGGTCTGTTCAATATCTTCCTCTCTCTTGGCCTCTTCTTCTTTTGACCTTTTATCCTTCTTCTTCTCCTTCCTCTCCTCATCCTCTCCCTCTTCTTCGCCCTCCTCAGAGTCGCCTTTGGATGTTTCTCTGGTCCTCTGCGCCGGTGTGGAGGCGCTGGGCCAAATGGAGCTGGGGAAGGAGGAGATGACCCCGCCGCTGAAGCCCAGGCCGGCCAGGAGAGTGCTGGTCAGGACGGACGCCACGGTGGCCTGGCTCCCGCTGGAGGAGGGGCCGATGCCGGTCGCCATGGAGACAAAGGAGAAGGGGATCCCAGAGGAGGTCCAGGTGGAGGAGCCCGAGGAGATGGGAGCCATGTCAGCCGAAGAGGCCGGAGACACTGTGGGCTGCAAACGCAAAAATAATAATCCGCTGGTGAGAAATGTGTGCGTTACATAGAGAATCTAATCATCATCATTACCAACACTTATGTCCGCCTCTGGGTGTTAAGGTTTGGAGTTCATCAAACACAATTCTTAATGACTTTGTTCAGATTGTTTTTGTTGTTGTTTTATTATATTTTTTTAAAGGGGGGTTTTATGTAAAATCGACTTTTTCAAGCTTTATATCATGTTATTATGTCATTCCCTCATTAAACACATGCCTGGAGTGTTGCCTTGGCTCATTCACATATTTTTGAGTAATCAGTAAAAACTCTGACGGCAGCCATTTTAGGTGTAGCTATGCCTCAGTCCTCCTAGGAACGCCCCCACCTCCTGGAGACGCCTCTGGACCTTTTTCACCAGCCAAGCCACCAACCACTGCTCCTCAGCTCAGCAGAGCCCCTCCCCGCACAGTGGTGTTGTTTAGATGCCACAGCAGTGTGCTGAAGGGGGCGTGTCGGAAAGCTTCTTAAAGAGACAGAGGCCTATTACAAGATGTTCAGTACAGCCATTTTGAGAGAGCAATTTTATTCAAGGCAGTTATTTTAATTTACTGCATATACAGACCAACAGAAGGTTACGTCATCATTGTAGTATGCTATAGACTGGTGCTATGTGATTGAAAAAAGCATAATACCCCTCTTTAACTTTTCTCTCTATTGAATTTTTATCATTTAAATTAATGAACACCAAATGAATAAAGGCATCAATTGTTACATTCTGAAACTGCACTTTTATTTCACAAGATTTATCAAGAAAGAGCAAGACAAAGCAGCTGATAAATTGCCCTCTACTGGAGGAACAGAGAAGAAAACGGGACATGACTTACCATTCCAGTCTTCACTATCCTGGTGCCCTCAAAGATCCTGGTGGTGTTGGCTAAAATAAGTAAATAAATAAATACATACAATATTATTACTGACAACACATTTGTCTAAAATTATCCCTCATAAATGTTTGGCATGTAACATACCCCTGAAGAGCATGCTTTGGCTGAAATCACTGCGCATGTCGTTCATGCACACAGCCTGTACCCTGAACAGATACAGGACGTCCGGCGACACGGGGGAGATCACCGCCTCCTGCACACAGCAACAGGACAAGAGCAGTTTAGTCACAACGCTGTTTTGTGATGCACTTACAAGGGGCTGAATGAACCGTGGGCAAAGCAAGCAAGCATTTCCACATGCATTTCTGTTGAGTACAGGAGCTGGGGGTGACGCTGTTCTGTCGGGTCAAGACCTTAAGTATCCTCTCTTGGCGGTTCAGAGCTAAGTGTGAAGTGCTTAGGAAAAAAGAAATTGCTCCTTGAAATCCAAGGCTATGGTTTTTGACTGGAAAAGATTGGCTTGCCCTCTTCAAGCTGGTGAAGGGCTCCTGACACAAATTAAATTCAAGTGGGGTCGAGTGAGGGAAGAATGCAGCACGAGATTAGCAGGCAGCTCAGCATCACCTGCACAATATAAAAAATAATCATGTGCAACAAAAGAAGCACAGTTCAACAGCTTGTTCCATCTGAAAAATAAAAATAATTACTGTCAAAAAATTGCTCTGCGAAACGTTTGCACCATTTCGGAGCCCAAACTTGAGAAATCTAGTCCAGTTTCATATTTTTTAAAGCAACATTACGCCCACTAGTGTTAAAAATACAAGTGTTATGAAGTATAAAAGTGCGGGGGTAATTATAGATCTTTTGCAACTTGCAGCGAACGTGTGGCAAATGTTCTTAAATCCCTTGTGTGGTTTTGCGAGCCTGAGAGCGTTTGGCACGGTGCGTAGTGTAAGTGAAACTGCGGAGAGACTGATGGTTTTCAGAAGGCAGCGCTGTGTGAAATGTGGGTGTTAGCTCTCAATATCACAGAGGAGATCTCAGCTCCTCAGCAGGCGCGCGGAGATTCGGATTCAGTCATTGTACAGGCTGCACGGAAACATCAACAGCTTCATCTACATCTGTGTCCACATCTCTTGCTCTGATCTGTATCGGCCCGGGACATATATGGAGTTACCGCGGCACGGAGCTGTGGAGAGGATCATTTCCGCAACAAAAATATCGCATTGATTCAAAGGGGAAAAAAACTCATTATAAACACACACATTTGGTTAAGTTGCAGTCACAGCACAGCAGAAATAACTTTTTTTTTTTACAATTTACTACTCAACATTTTCTATTTTGATTGAGCAGTTGATGACAATTAAACCCACACTGCGTAAAATTTGACCAAATAAATAAATTGAAATACAAGCATTTATTTTAGGACAGATATTTTCATTATTGAAAATACCTCATAAACGAACAAACAAACATGTGCCTTTGCTCACCTCTCCTAAGACATGACTGTAACTTTACCAGGAGTGGGTACGTCTCCAGCTCGTCTCCATGGAGATGTGACTAAAGGCAGCAGAATTCAAACAGGTTATCTGGTTATCCTCATCCAGATCCATTCTTTGATTACCCACTGCAGTGATAGCATTTTCTGGATTGAGCTGTTCAATAGGAGCATGTTTGTATTGATGGCAACAGTATAGTTCAAAATATTACGCAGTGTGCCTTTAAGTCAATAGATCCGGGCTTTGTATTTACATATTCTCATCAGAAAATACTGACACGGTGAATGAAAGTGCTGCTTGCCTACTGTAATTAGCACATGTCATTAAAACACTCATGTTTTGTGGGAGACAAAGGCATATGGTTGACATTTCCCACACAATTTGCAGTATTTTTTTTATTTTTTATTTTTTACTGATTTGTCAAGCAATTAAAAACGTATCTGCTGGCAGTTTTGTGACAGTTCTGTGAATGTCGTGAAATGTATCTACTGTAGAGCCACCATGACAGGCGCAAAATTCCCAGAAAATAGACAATTTGCCGCCACATCGATGTATTATACTTCATTCTGTAGGAGGAGGCACCGAAATCCCCCAACACTTTTCGGTGATGTGAAGGAGGAAAGAACTTTAATTAGTAAAGAATACCACAGGCAGCGTATGAGGCCCTTGTGACCCATGATGGCCCCGTCATGGTTGCATTATGTTGTGTAAACTCAGTGGAGGTTATCAAACATGTCGACTGGAATTGGTTGGCTTTCCTCAAAATGTACAGGGGCCAATGAAGCCAGTTTACAAGTTTGCCGTAGTATTGAATTGTTGTGTGCAGGTATTGTCACTCAGTGTGTTTATGTGCGGTTGAGTTTCCCGCTTATTAGTCATATCCTGGTTATGATGTTTACAAGCACCAGGATACACCAGGATACACATACAGTATATCCCTGTTTACATGAGCAACAACTGTATCCTGGATATTTAGGGTCCAGAGTGTGGTGGGGCTAATGGCAAATACGATAAGGAGCTACACACATGGGTTTTTCAGGCATTTTCCTAAAAACAGAGACAGAAACCATCCAAGGAAGCACTTAAAACTGTAGAGGTCCGTCAGAGCTTCAGCGACAGAAATGAGAAGTCGGAAGAAAAAAAATAATACAGTGCAGGTTTATGCTGAGTCCAGTTTGGCTCGAGAACTGTGCTGACAGCTACTGAAGCTACAGCGGAAAGAGAAAGTGGTTGTTTTGCAAAGTTTACTGCAATTTCTTCCATATTTTTTTTACAAGATACAACATTTTGAAAGCGCAGGACGTCAGCAGCGATGAGAAACTAGGATATTGCGTTTACATGGCACAAACTTATGGAAGACTATTGGCACCTTAATTCAATTGTCTATTCATTTGTCAAATGGCTATGCATTATGTTATTTTAGTATTTATTTTGGAATTGTGTTTGGCAAAGTGTAATGTTATATCCAATTTTGACATTTAATGTTCTATTCCAAAAGTTCTAATGGCAATTCAATATGTAAAGTGTCGATACAATGTCTTTATATATTGCAAATTACAAGATTTTGAAATGAATAACATATTGACATGGAAATTTGGCCTCTTTATTCATTGTTCTATTCATTCTTAAAATGGCATTTAGTTTCGAGTTGTATTTGACAAAGTTGCATGTTATATCCTATTTTGACATGTAATGTTCTATTCCAAAAGTTCTAATGGCAATTCAATATGTAAAGTGTCGATTCAATGTCTTTATATATTTCAAATTACAAGATTTTGAAATGAATAACATATTGACATGGAAATTTGGCCTCTTTATTCATTGTTCTATTCATTCTTAAAATGGCATTTAGTTTCGAGTTGTTTTTGGCAAAGTTGAATGTCATATCTTATTTTGACTTGGAATATTCTATTCTACTTTTGAGTAAGTTTCATTTAATGTGTTGTGAAACAGCACCTCCCTCTGGATTGCATTGCATATTGCATATTGCATTGCCACAAGGTTTGAGTGCAACTATTTTCAATATGCTATGCAGTTCTTGACCCCTGGGAAGGCGGGCCCTGGTCCGCTCTCGGCCAATCAGAGACGAGTCTATATCCTCCTAGCTAGATGCTCTGTGTTGTTGTTTTTTGCTGGAAGTAAATGCTGTTATGATGGATTGGAAGTAACAGATCACCCTTCATGAAGATTCCAAGTTACTCTAAGGAGGTTCTATGTAAGTATAGAAGCGTGTTTGTTAAAATACCAGTACTGTTTAGTGTTTTCTCTCTCTTTTGTTTATTAAACACTTGCTACCTAGTTCAGTCATGCTCAGCAGTCCCACAGAAAGTCAAACTCCACAGTGTTTCAGCTTCTTACATTTTATTTTGGCCCACAAAAAATATCTGTCTGTAAGTATTCAAATGATAGTGATCTTAGCTTCCATTAGATACCAAATTTAGTAATTTTTAGCATGTTTCCTATTCGTAATTAGGAAGAAAATATTCGGCGCTAATACCGTTAGCATCCCTATGGCTTTTCCCATGTAAATTAGCCTCGTGCTAATAGCTCGCTAATACAATCGTTTTTGAAGGTTTTAGTTAACTCTAAGCTACTTATTTTCTATTTGCATTGTATATTTACCCAATTGAGATTGTAATATGCATTATTTGTGTAACTGTATGTTACAGTTTTAAAGTACTTCAGTAAATCACACAAATACAGCAAGACGCTTCTTGGTTTTCATTAGATACTGTTCTATCTGCAAAGCTGGTTCTCACACACTAGTAAAGACAGAATACTTACACTAAACCAAACGTGGTGGCACGTGTTTTTGTTTTAATGATTAAGCACTTTATAGGCCTACTTTATTGTACGCCCATCTTAATTTCTATTCTCACAATCTTCAGCGCTGTTTATCCTCTTACTCAATTATATCTTTATGCGTGGTGAAACCTCATTCCTGTCAATTTGGTTCACATTTCAGAACAAGAAAAACTAATTAAGCCAGGGTGATACATTTTCAAACCACCAGGTGCCGCCGTTTAGTAGGGCTGCGAATTACAGTATGATACATTTGATTTTGAATATGTCTATTTCCGTCTCCATCTTCATCACGGACTTCTTCCTCACTTTCCTTGTCTAAAACACGCTGTGGGCAAGAACTGAAAACTGGTATCTTCGGTACTGGGTGGTGCAACCATTTGACATCACTACCCAGAATGCATTGCGATGTAAATAACAATGGTGACCTACGTGCAAAAAATGTTTCTAAAAATATAAAACTAGCGAATGTTTTAAAAAAAATTTTTTGTTTTTTGAATTATCTTATAGATATGTTACTGACAGTGAAATTATTAAATTATGATCTATTTCATATAGATCAAACATGTTTGATCTGCTATTTCAGTTTGTTGTAAGATAAGAAAGGCTGTATTTATCCCATACAAGGGAAATGGTATGTTTGAAATAGCTAAGTACAAAAGAGCAACTGAATAAGGAAGCAAATGTCAAAAAGACCTTGTGTTAAATATTAACTAAATAACAAAACTATTCAAACATAAACTGTGTACTTCACTATATAAGGTACCAAATTAAATGAAACTAGAACAAAGCGATGACTATGTAGCAAGAGGTCAGGTGACTGTATGTACATGAATGTGAACAGCGTGTGAATATTTGTCAACATTTCGCATAGTGATAAGATAATGCATATCTAATTCTGTTCTATCCTTAGCATCCAACAGTAATCAATATCCTTTTTTGTTGTGGTCAGTCACTCTAGTTTTCTTCCTTTGTTCATTAGGGCCCAGAGAAACCTGTAAAGACAGACCACCTGTGCGGACAACAGCCTGCTGCCATCTTCATCCAGTCACCTCAGCGCTGTTGACATGATCACATTCATAATTTTTCCACAAATTCTAACAAATTAGTAATTAATTAAATGCAGACTATCTTTGCATCTCTCAGTTTAATATTTATTTACAAGAAGCTCCTGACAACACAAACGGGTTCAACCCAGCTCCTCTGCGACATTCTCCTAGCCTTCGTTCTTCTGAACCGCTCCTGTACCACACAGCTGCTTCTTGGGGTTGCAGAGAAGAATGATTCCACCATACAAGAAGAATCTTATTGGCCAGTCTAAAAATGTTCTACCGTCTCTTGATATTCAGATGTTGTACGGTCTCTTCATAGCGGCATCTGGAATGTAGATGGTTATAAATGATTAAATAAATAAATAAAACAATGTGTTGTGATGTGTGTGCTTATCAGCACAAACATGCTCCGGCTGTCCAGGTGCCTGGGTAAGACAGAGTTTGTGCCTGAATAACTTAGGTATTACTGATGTACTGTGAAATCTCATGATGCTTTCTAGATGCTGTTAGTACCACTATTATAATCACCCCTGCCTGTATCCGGAATGTAAACTAATTTTGAATATGGGGGTAGGCACTTATAAGCTTTCTTGCTTCGGCCTACTCCTTTTGAGTTTATGTTACTTTATTTATTTTCTGCACTGCAACAAGGTTAATGTAAATAATTACTCAAATAAATCCAATCAATCAACATTGGTAGTAACAGATTAGATTTGTTACACAACTCTGATCTAAAATACAGAATAGTACTTAGCCTCATGTTTTTACAAATGTAGGAGTATTTTGTCATCACGTTATTTAATCTGATCATCAGGATCACTGCACTGAAGAGTGTGAGAATAGAAATTAACATGAGCATACAATAAAGTATAGTTTTAATCATTAAAACAAAAACACGTGCCACCACGTTTGGTTTAGTGTAAGTATTCTGCCTTTACTAGTGTGTGAGAACCAGCTTTGCAGATAGAACAGTCTAATGAAAACCAAGAAGCGTCTTGCTGTATTTGTGTGATTTACTGAAGTACTTTAAAACTGTAACATACAGTTACACAAAGAATGCATATTACAATCTCAATTGGGTAAATATACAATGCAAATAGAAAATAAGTAGCTTAGAGTTAACTAAAACCTTCAAAAAACGATTGTATTAGCGAGCTATTAGCACGAGGCTAATTTACATGGGAAAAGCCATAGGGATGCTAACGGTATTAGCGCCGAATATTTTCTTCCTAATTACGAATAGGAAACATGCTAAAAATTACTAAATTTGGTATCTAATGGAAGCTAAGATCACTATCATTTGAATACTTACAGACAGATATTTTGTGGGCCAAAATAAAATGTAAGAAGCTGAAACACTGTGGAGTTTGACTTTCTGTGGGACTGCTGAGCATGACTGAACTAGGTAGCAAGTGTTTAATAAACAAAAGAGAGAAAAACACTAAACAGTACTGGTATTTTAACAAACACGCTTCTATACTTACATAGAACCTCCTTAGAGTAACTTGGAATCTTCATGAAGGGTGATCTGTTACTTCCAATCCGTCATAACAGCATTTACTTCCAGCAAAAAACAACAACACAGAGCATCTAGCTAGGAGGATATAGACTCGTCTCTGATTGGCCGAGAGCGGACCAGGGCCCGCCTTCCCAGGGGTCAAGAACTGCATAGCATATTGAAAATAGTTGCACTCAAACCTTGTGGCAATGCAATATGCAATATGCAATGCAATCCAGAGGGAGGTGCTGTTTCACAACACATTAAATGAAACTTACTCAAAAGTAGAATAGAATATTACAAGTTAAGATAAGATATGACATTCAACTTTGCCAAAAACAACTCGAAACTAAATGCCATTTTAAGAATGAATAGAACAATGAATAAAGAGGCCAAATTTCCATGTCAATATCTTATTCATTTCAAAATCTTGTAATTTGAAATATATAAAGACATTGAATCGACACTTTACATATTGAATTGCCATTAGAACTTTTGGAATAGAACATTGCATGTCAAATAGGATATAACATGCAACTTTGTCAAATACAACTCGAAACTAAATGCCATTTTACGAATGAATAGAACAATGAATAAAGAGGCCAAATTTCCATGTCAATATGCTATTCATTTCAAAATCTTGTAATTTGCAATATATAAAGACATTGTATCGACACTTTACATATTGAATTGCCATTAGAACTTTTGGAATAGAACATTAAATGTCAAAATTGGATATAACATTACACTTTGCCAAACACAATTCCAAAATAAATACTAAAATAACATAATGCATAGCCATTTGACAAATGAATAGACAATTGAATTAAGGTGCCAATAGTCTTCCATACAAACTAGACACTGTTGAAATATCATAATGAAAGAATCCTGGTTTCTAATAACTTGGGTATTGGAAACTGAAACCAGTAGACTGCGTTGGACACAGACTAAACCAGAAAACTTAAAATCCTCGGAGTATCCTGGATCTCGGATAGTGCATGTAAACGCTCACTCATTGTTCAAAAGCATCACGCTGGGCCCGTCTCAGCATTGTCAAAGATGCATTACATGATGTTCCACCTACAATCTTTTCTACAATTTATGCTCCACAACACTTTCAATGAGACATTATTGGTGTCATGGTTACGCAGTGGTAGTTCTCATTGTCTGTTTCGTTCAGAATGGCGTGAAGGACGTCTCTGTGCACAGCAGAATGTTTGGTCCCTTTTAAACTTTGCAGAGAATGCACGAGTACGCTCTGACGGAAAGGTGAGAATAGTGAGATCCACGGCATAAACATTTGTGGATCTGATGATGAAGGATAAAACATTTCTCTGTTTTGCATTGAGCTTTACAGCCAGGGGGCGCTCTGATCTGCAGTTTCCCCACACTACCCCTGGCCCAAGGTCATGCTTTGTGCTCAGCAGCATCCCTCCAGCGCTGCATTAGTATTCTGCACTGAGCGGCAGACCACAGTGTGAGGGAATGAGCTCTGGTCTGCTCCGGGACCTCAGCTGGACCTTCTCTGAGAGAAGCTTATTATAATGTAACCAACAGAATGGATTGAATCTTCTGCCTTTTTTTGTACACTTTGTAGTTTTGGCATGTTATTTTATCTTCATAGCCAGGCAGTTGCAATGCTGTATTGAAAATTAAAATGACTGGTCAAAATGCAGCTATTTGAGAGACGAGAAATGTCACTGTGTTATTGTTAGCTTCAGAAAACTGACTGAGGAAATGCAAATGGGAAGACAAAAATATCAACAATGAAAGAAAAAGGCACAGGGCGTTTATGCGAGCTCATGCGTCATTCACATTACACAAACTAATATGCTATAGGAGTATTATTGTATCATTTCATGTAGTCATATTGTTGAATGAACACATACGAATACATTGAACTCTGTGGTGTCAAAGAGCTCCACTTTAAGATCAAATGAAAGCAGCCAGCTCATTAGAATCACTGCAGTGTATTCGTGGCGAAGCGCATTCAGACCGTCGCTCACCAGTTTGTGCCTGGCGTCGGTAAGATGTGTCTCCTCATAGCTGTCGTCATGAGCCGTCCAGCTGTAGGACACCAGGAAGTGCAGGATTGGCGGGTGGTATGTGACCTCGGGATGGGCCCAGCGCACCACCAGGGCACTACTGTTTACGTGCTGCACCTTCATATTGTAGGGGGCGCTGCTGCACACTGCAAGACAACAGAGGATACAAAACATTAACATAACTGTAAACTGGGGCCACAAACAAGTAAAATATGAGGTTTAAAGTGCATATGACACATTACACACATTTTTAGTGAAAACATAGTTGACACAATTATATTTAAGATTTTTCAAAAAAAATTACCCTTTCTTTAGTTTGACCATTTTTGTGATGTTTATAGTTGCACTTCCTTATTAGACGCTGACAGCAAGTTACATAGATAGAGGCAAAAAATGTAAACTGTTGCCGTGCAACCTGCTGCTATGGAAGTTTACCTCTATCTATGTCACTAAAAATAACTTTTCTTCACGATTTGCGGCTTGAAATAAAATGATAACCATTAGTTACATCAGATGTTATCCATCTAAATAGCCATATTCATATTTACAAAAGCATTAAAACCTGTCATATGCAGAGCTGACTCTTCTCACCCCGGACACGGACTATTCACCCCTCCCCTCAGGCAGGAGGCTACGGTTTATCCAGACCCATAAATCCCGCCACTTGAACAGTATTTTCCCTCCGCCATCAGACTCATGAACAAAAAACAAAACCCAATAGCTTAGTTATAGACTCATGGATGTAATTTGCCCTGTTGCACTGTGTGGTGTGTCCACACTTAGATCCACTGCTATCACTTTATATCACTTTATACACCAACACATCTGCAAATACAATCCTACTGTTGTTCTATGTCAATTGTTGTCGTCTTACCATATTTTACTTTTATTTTTTTAAATAAAAGTAAAATATGGTTATTTATATGGTTATATGGTTATTTATTTTAATATTCTTATGCATTCCCCTATAGCCTTATAGTTTAAAGTTTTATAGCTTATTCTTTATAAAGTGCACGTCCACACCGAGAAAAAATTCTAGCTGTGAACCTGTTCTCAAACAATGGCAATAAAAACTATTCTGATTCTGACACTGCCTCCGTGTTCTAGGACTGCAGGGACCGTTGTGACCACTAGATGTCTCTATTTGAGCAGCATCGCTTTGGCCATTTTGGCCACATACTGAACGGCAAAGTCTTAATGCTTATGTTGAATACGGCAGTTTATCGTCAGTACATTAATAATAGACCTATTAATGACTAAATCTGCTACCAGGTAAGTGCTTACCTGGTAACCTTCAAGTGTTTAGAACCGCAAAATACCTTCCCGCTATTCTCATTGCTACATAATTGAAAGCTTACTGAACATTCTTATGAAATTTCACCAAGTGAATCATTTTCTTTTATTGTCGCTCTTCTTCAAAAATGAATTGTTCCTGCAAGGGCACTAAAACTTTACTTATGATTACACAGAATACACTGATTTATTTCATTGACAAACAATGTGCACTTAGAGAAAACCAAATATATAAAATTAATTAAATAAACAGGAAATAAAACAAAATGAATCCTAAATCTCTCTAAGTCAGTGTATTTAACTGACTTAGAGATTGATTTTACTGATTTGACTGTTTAACGGCTGGGATTGGGAATAGCGATTCAGTCTAACTCAAGTTTGTGTGTTATGTTATGAAGTGCTGCAGGAGCAAAGTATTAGCATAACCAACATGGCACACAATGATTATTCCAAACACTGTATTATATTATGCAAATGCCGCAGGTAATTCAATGATGAGCTCAGGTTCATTGAGATTAGGGCTCACATGCCTATACCCCCAACCAAATTGATTAGCGCGCTCATAAGGTAGCACTGAAGTTGCTCTACTCGCAACCTGTGCCGTGTCCCCTGTGGCCTGGCATTACTAAAACCATTAGTCTCTCACACACATGTACACGATGTGGAGTCAGCCAGTGACCTCTGCACAGATAGACCATATTTAACACATTAAATCAGGCTGGGCCCATTCAGCCGTGCCACTGTTGGACACAGGGGCACAACAGACGAATGTAAGATTACAACATATACACATATTATAATCAACATCATTCAGCTCACATCATAACGTTAGATATAGCATGTTTCTCTCTCATCTGTATATTCTGGTCAAACTACACTTATTATTTTCAAGAAATACTGTCTTGATTAGATTAGATGGTTTTATAAATCTTAATAGAAACAGAACCTTCAATATTGCAAATCGAGTGGCAAATCAATGAATAACATTGCATCGCTTTTATGCCAATAGTTTTACACTGAATGGCATTCAATTGCTATTCCAAAGCTGGTATCTCTGGGTATTTTAAAATAAAGCATTAAGCATACATACATATATTGTGGTCATTCACTTGATCGTACATGTGTCTGCTTTTCATCCTCGATGAACGGGCCTGTCCCTGAACACAAATGCTTTGTGATGAAGAGATCCTCTTACAGCTTTCATCAGAGATAAGCGGTCCTCACTGCACTCGCACACAGGAGGGATGTGAGGTGGCAGAGAGTGATGGAGGTGGGGTCCAGTCAGGGGCCGTGGGGGGGTCTACACAGGTGGAAGTGCTCCGCTCTCATATGTCTCAGAGAGGCTATTTGGCGGAGGAAAGGACATGTTTGGCCCCGCGGCGTGTTGACCAGAGGTGATGGATGAGCGGGCCTTGATTGTGGGGTGGGCTGCAGGCTTCAGCTCTGGAAGGACCGCACCAAACCAATACTCCGGAGCATCTGATGGAAACCGCTGAGGCTCTGCGCACTATCTCCTGCAGCATAAGTACAAGCTAGAGGACACGCATTTCCTAATGTTGTGTTGTGGTTATTGATAAGGTGTGCTCACTGACTTTTAGATGCTTTAACTAATGTTTTATTTATTTACTGCTATGTTACATTCATTTGTATGCTTTTGCCTTTTGTCCTCATCAACACATCCCCTTGTTGAGATTGCATCGTGAGTGAAGCAGAAGTGGTGAAAGTAGGCCAAGATGGTGTAGATACAAGAGACAAAAATAAGCTTTAAAGAAAACCAAAACTAAACTTAACACTAAAGCGATCAGATTATAACAAAACATTTGTCAGTGTTTTTAATATTTTGGTAATATTTCAGGACACATAATGTTAACAGGGATACTGCTGCAAAGAGAGCTGAGCAAGAGCAGCAAATAGGAGATTGATATTATAGAAAAAACAAATTAAATTCAAATTTCTGCGACTCTCAGTAAGTGTGGGCAAACAGGGGATGTTTACACAACACATCATAATTTCAATCTGAATCTCTCTGTGTGGGAGGCTTGGCTGTGTCTTTAACACATCTGTGAAAAGAACTCATGTGCGAACCAAGTGCTGCTGGGTGCTATTGGATAAGAACAACAACATTTATTATACATGAAGAAAAAAAAAAAACATAATAGTGCCATCTTGGAAATGTTATTGAGAAAAGTGGATCGTCCATGTGGTCCTATTACTCATTTTCCAAGGCAGCGAAGCTTTGCCGTCATAATAAACGTGCTCTGTGTGCATATACTGTAACGTTACACATCCACAGCAGCGCATCATCTTTACACATGAAACCCTTATTTGTCTCACATGTTTTGATCTGTACTGCAATAGACAAGTTGAACAACTATAAAAAGGATCACCTGTCACCCAGAGTGCAACTTATTCAGACACTTTTAACAAAACTGCGTGGAAAATGTACTTACCAAACGTGTACTTACTTTAAATCTACTGGATTGGTGTTACATTAGCAGCTAACCATGTTTTATGCATTTCCTCATTCAGTCGTAGGGCCCAAGGACGTACAGAGCCATAATGGAGCTGCTCTCACTGTCAGGAGGGCTCTAAATTGAGTGGCTCTTGGTCAGCCTCTTGTGTTGCTCGCTGTACTTGTGGGCACTTGTACGGTTCTGTACGGCTGTTATCTGGACACCTACGTAACCTGAAAGTTCCACCACAATGGCAAATACAGAGTGCGTTGGCTGAAAAGGAAGGATGCTCGCACTTTGTATTATGTGGGTCCTATTGCTATAAAAGTTTAACTTTAACATGTAAGGATTAAACAACTCGGCGCCGTTCATTACACAATATCAATGCAACGCAGAGTTACGATGCGCCACGACGTAACATCATCTTGTAACTGTGTAATGCACGACTGCATCCTGTTTAATCCGCTTATACCTTGGTCCAATGAACTGACATTTTTATAACAAATGTTAGACTTTACTAAACTAAACTTTACTGAACTACCCAAATATGCTTAAGTACAGGGATTTTCATCTAAAAAAATAAAATACATAACATAAACCGTGACAGGCCACTTGGTTACATTTTTGGTGTTTTCTTCTTCTTTCTAAATGTCAGTCCTGTTCAACTTCTCCAATGTTAACTCGTTGTGTTTGGTTTGGCCAAAAAAAATCAATATAAATAAAGTTCACCACAAAATCCATATTATTCAGCGTTACTGTCAGTCACTAGTCAACTTATCACCCAACATTAGCTAAGTGACAGTTTATCAGTTAACTGATCCAGCTGTGATGCGCGTTGCTATGGTGACACCTGCATAATCCATTATGTTGGTAAAGTTATGTTGGTTAAGTGTGACATCACACACAATAATTAACTATTTCCGGGTCCAAACTGTTGAGAGTTTGATAAACACAGCAAATAACAACAGATAAAAGGCCAAAAACGGTTTTACACCTAATTCGAACAATACAGCTCACCATTTCCCCAGGTAAAATGAAAATATTTTAATATAATAATAAGCCTTTGTTGTGTATGGAAAAAAAACAAAAAACTTCGATAATTAATGTCTGAAAAGCAGTACTAATGAAAATCCAAAGTAAATGTAATATTTCTTTGTGATCAGATGTTCAGAAAGAGCCTTGTGATCGGCTCTACAGCAGGTTAAAATCAGCTCCCATTATAATGAATACGGCTAACCCTGAAGTAGAGCAATTACATAATAATAATAATAATAATAATAATAATGGCTTACACTTGTGCTTTACAAGCCTGTAAACCAAGTTTCTCAAAGCGCTACACTGTCGTCATTATTCATTTACACCAGTCTCGGTGGTGGTAAGCTAATGTTGTAGCCACAGGTGCCCTGGGGTAGACTGACGGAAGCGAGGCAACCAGTCTGTGCCATCAGCTCCTCCGACCATCACCAACCACTCACTCACTCACTACATACGCTAGCCTTCCTGGTGTTACCAAACGGTCTCCCATCCAAGTACCGACCAGGCCCTTCCCTGCTTAGCTTCCAAGATCTGACGGGATCAGGCAGAGCAAAAGCGGTATGGCCACATCATTGGTTAACAAATGTATATCTACTAAAGTCAACCATATCATTGCCATTTGTGTTATATGTATTTAATAGTATATTTTGGCATCACCTAAACCTAGGCTCTTATGTTTTTATTTCCATCATTGCCAGGTCAGAAAATTGAGGAAATTGAGTCATTGAGCCTTTCTCATACGTGAACCATAGATGGTACTTCGGCTTCTTCAGGTGGTACTCAGGCTAATCTGCAATTTTACACTCCATTCATTATTGAATGAAGTGTAAAATTTCAGTAATGCCTGTCTGGTTTGGATATAGTTTGCACACGGTTTAGACACAATTTAGATATGAAAGACCTCTTTTTTTGTTTTAGACCCAATTTAGTCCTGATCTTGGTCTCGATCTGGCGTTACTTGGAAAGTGAAACATTTTCTGAGGGGGGCTGTGATAGGTTTGAGAACCACTGGTCTATAAGATGAAAGCACATTTTAAAACTAAAAGATATTACATTAAACAGACATTAAAATGAATAGTATGGTAAACTCTCTCCAGATACAGGCAGAACATGTTTTGTTTTTCACTCTAATGTTTGCGTATCCATTTGTCCTGTCATTTCTATATCCTCAATACCAACCGTAATATTTCTACTTATAACAGGCTCCCTTGCAGCACCCAAGGACACCGTGCACACGGCTTACCGCACAGGAGAGGGTCCCGATGCCAACTCTCTCTCTCTCACACACACAAACACACGTAAAAGCATCAGTGGTGAGGGGAGACATAGGTGCTGGTCGCCTCTCTGAATGGACCATATGGAAGTGTCTATAGTGGGGACAGAGGGGTGGGGTGGTGCTGGTGGGTAAACCTGGAAGGACAGTTGACACAGCACAGATGCTACATGACCGCACATCCGCTCAAATAATACACACACTTATATAGACACATGTGCGCATGCAGTGAGAGGTAATGAGGGAGCGGTGTGCAAACTGGTGAGCCTCCAGCTGCCTTATGCTCAGGGAGATCGCTCCGAGTTACCCACCGACACACACACACACACACACACACGCTACTGTGTCCAACCTTCATCTATTTATTCACTTTCACAAATGCAGAGCAAAACTAACACACAACATTATCCTGCATGAAAACCAGTTAAAACATTTTTCTTTAAAAGTAACCAACATTTGATATTGAGTCGAGTTTAGAGCAACTCTAGGATCAGGAGGAGTGAAACCTGGACAAGCGCCAATGAAGCAACTGGACAGGCAGGATTTCTCCCATTCTTCAACAGCGACAGAAGGAGGAAGTAAAATTTTAATTGCAATTTTAATTTGTTTCCAGCTCTTACGAATGCTTCCGCACATCCTGATTCTTCACGTACATGAATTTAAATTCATGTTGTATCACATTCAGACTGACTCAAGAGACTATAATAGGCACTATACAAACAATAAAAATAGCACACTAGCAAAGTTGTAATTATTGAGTTTGAGCATTGAACATTAACATAATTTATAATAATGTCTGTGTTTGTCAAGTCATCTGTGTTTTAAGTGAGCAGTGCCCTGACTTGAGGGGGCTGGGACTCACGACTCGATTCAAAACGGACTTCACTCAGGTTGTCACTTGGAACATTTTCTCCATTTATTTTGTTGAACCAGGTGAAAAACCTTAAGGGCGAGACAAAAGCTCAGTTTAAGTTTAAACACAAATATTTACAAGAAAGAATATAAAAATACAATCAAATTTTAGAAACAAATGCTCTTACTCAGCTATCTTAAATCAGTTAAATCACATTGAAAGGGTGCAAATAACTTGATATTCAGTCCAATAGCATGTTAGCATTTACAATGACATTTTCTATAAATTTCAGTTTAACATTGTAAAGTATTTTATTTTTTAAATACACATTTTAACCACTTACATCTCTGCACCCACAAACTAGAGGAGCCACATTTACAATGCAGCATTTAGCACACCATAGCACAAACACAGAAAACTCAGTCAAAGCAAAGTACAGCTCTTTAGCTTACCGGCTGTCATCTCAGTCTCTTTTTGTGAGTACCCAATCCTGCTCGGTGCACTTTGCATTCATAAAGTCTCTACTTTCGAGCTATAGTCTTATGCCTCTCTTGCCATGGTGTGTTTTAGTTCCTCCTGGTGCTGCTCCTAAGTGTAGAAATGCACCATGCCTAATTAGTCCAGGTGTGCACCACTGATTGAGCAATCGCTTCCTCCTGTGGCCATTGGGCAGGGCGGAGCTACGGCCAATTGGACGCAACACCTCCCACTCGAGCTCATGAGGTTTCCTCAGAGAGGTCGCACAACTCTCGAGACAACCCATGGTACCTCCTTTTACTGGCCACACCAGCCATTTAGACCACGAGCCATAGTCAAACTGGGATGGAGACAGAATTACCGATAAGGAACGCAGATCCCCACACCCCTCCACCTGCCTCCACTTTGACCACCTCCGGCGTCTTCACTGAAGGAGACAGGTGGTCCCTTGAAGGGCCGGTAGCTCTCTTCCTCTGCTGCTGGTGGATCATCTGGCCAAGGCTTCTTCAACCACAATAGGTCGTCCGTCTGGATGCTGCTGGCTGTTAAGTATATTCCAGGCTGCACTGATGCCACACTTCCCGCCTGACCTGGATCCTCCAGAGCCACATCCCGGGCCAGACACGGAGCCTGCATCTTGACCGAAGGAGCTTCTTTCTGGGTTGGACCAGGAGACAGCACCGGTGTCGTCTCAGCTGGAACTGGAACCTGGTTTTGAGATGCTTTGGATTGGACCTGCGCCTCAGGCGAAACCTCATTGGCATCAGGTAAAGCCTCACCTCTGGACTGGCACGCTGGACCTCCTTTGGCGTCAAGCTGCTGCGGCGGACCTTCTTTGGTGTCGAGCTGCTGCAGAACCTGGGGCGGAGCCTCTTCGCCGTGGAGCTGCGCTGGAGCCTTTTCCTCGGACCGGCGCTGGGGCGAAGCCTGGAGCGGAGCCTCTTTGGACCGGCATGGAGCTGGATCCTGGTGCGGAGCCTCTTTGGCGTGGAGCGAAGCTGGAGCCTTTTCCTCGGACCGGCGTGGCACTGGAGCCTGGGGCGAAGCCTGGAGCTGAGCCTCTTCTTCGGACCGGCGTGGCACTGGAGCGAAGCCTGGAGCTGAGCCTCTTTGGCGTGGAGCGAAGCTGGAGCCTGTTCCTCGGACCGGCGTGGCACTGGAGCCTGGGGCGGAGCCTGGAGCTGAGCCTCTTCTTCGGACCGGCGTGGCACTGGAGCCTGGGGCGAAGCCTGGAGCTGAGCCTCTTCTTTGGACCGGCGTGGTACTGGAACCTGGGGCGGAGCCTCTTTGGCGTGGAGCGAAGCTGGAGCCTTTCCCTCGGACCAGCGCTGGGGCGAAGCCTTGGGCGGAGCCTCTTCTTTGGCCCGATGTGGCACTGGAACCTGGGGCGGAGCCTCTTCGGCGTGGAGCTGCACTGGAGCCTGGGGCGAAGCCTGGAGCTGAGCCTCTTCTTTGGCCCGATGTGGCACTGGAACCTGGGGCAGAGCCTCTTCGGCGTGGAGCTGCACTGGAGCCTGGGGCGGAACCTGGAGTTGAGCCTCTTCTTTAGAAGATCTCATCTTCTCCTCCCACTTTGGACCTTCACGGGTCCCCAAGCCTTTTGGAGTCCGCCTATCACTGGGAGGTATTGAGGGTCGCTTTCCGAGTACCACTGCTCCCTGGTCCTGCTTACATGTCGACTCTGGCTTCATTTTCAGCTCAGCCACTCCTTTACCTCGGCCAGCAGCTAGTGGCCCCGCTGGACAACATGCCACCTGCTTCATCGATGCACCCTGGACATCTCGACCATTTAGTTTGCTGTCCATTCTTTTTGCCCTTGCCTGGACAAAATCAGCCCTTCTGGAAACCAGATCAGGAAGGCATAACCAAAGATGCCGGCACTGCTCTGACAGGATTGCATCTGAAACTGGAGCACAATGCCTCCACTTTTCATAGGTGTCTCTGGCTTTGTTTACCAAGCCCTCAGCAATATTCACCATAGGGTCATATACCTCGAGGCCTTCATCTGGATGGACAGCCCAGGCCTTGAAGACTGCTTTTTCAGCAGCTTTTATGGCCATCGATACATCAAGCTCTCCAAATTTCACCCACAGTCTTACTTCGATCAGACCTTCAGTTTCTTCCAGCCTTTTCTCACATTCGTGCTCGGCTTTGTCCAGGTCTGCCCTGTCCTCTCGACTCAGAGCTTCTTCATCATAGTCCACTTTATTAAGTAGATTATCTTGAATATCATCATTTGCCTCCACTAATTTTGAGGCGTAATTTCTGACCAACACAAGACTATCAAGTAGCTCTTCAGCAGTCATCTCTATATAGACCTTGAGAACATGGTCTACCCCTTCTTCAAAGTTCCTTTTTGCTTTTGCCCTGACTGCTTTTAGATTTTCAATGGACATAAGCAAGGCCATTGTTTACAGTCTTTCCCTTGGCTTGCTTGGAACATGAGCTGGAGAATTCGGACCGTTGGGCTGGAGCACTTAGCCAATGGGCTGTCTTCCGTCTTCACATCTTTTCCACTGTTAAGTGGTCAAACGCGGTTTTTCACTGTCAAGTCATCTGTGTTTTAAGTGAGCAGTGCCCTGACTTGAGGGGGCTGGGACTCACGACTCGATTCAAAACGGACTTCACTCAGGTTGTCACTTGGAACATTTTCTCCATTTATTTTGTTGAACCAGGTGAAAAACCTTAAGGGCGAGACAAAAGCCCAGTTTAAGTTTAAACACAAATATTTACAAGAAAGAATATAAAAATACAATCAAATTTTAGAAACAAATGCTCTTACTCAGCTATCTTAAATCAGTTAAATCACATTGAAAGGGTGCAAATAACTTGATATTCAGTCCAATAGCATGTTAGCATTTACAATGACATTTTCTATAAATTTCAGTTTAACATTGTAAAGTATTTTATTTTTTAAATACACATTTTAACCACTTACATCTCTGCACCCACAAACTAGAGGAGCCACATTTACAATGCAGCATTTAGCACACCATAGCACAAACACAGAAAACTCAGTCAAAGCAAAGTACAGCTCTTTAGCTTACCGGCTGTCATCTCAGTCTCTTTTTGTGAGTACCCAATCCTGCTCGGTGCACTTTGCATTCATAAAGTCTCTACTTTCGAGCTATAGTCTTATGCCTCTCTTGCCATGGTGTGTTTTAGTTCCTCCTGGTGCTGCTCCTAAGTGTAGAAATGCACCATGCCTAATTAGTCCAGGTGTGCACCACTGATTGAGCAATCGCTTCCTCCTGTGGCCATTGGGCAGGGCGGAGCTACGGCCAATTGGACGCAACAGTGTTCGAATGAACAACATAGCACCTAATCCCTCACTCATATAGAGCAGCACACACAGATTATGTGCTCTCAAACTGTTGTTGATTCAGACACTATTTCTTCACGCCGCAAATCATATGAATCTTGCACTTGGGTACATTCCCTACTCCCTGGTAAAAATTTATTATTTCTGCAAATAAAGATGGAGTTATTTAAGTGACCACTTCATACACAACATTTACTTCACAACCCTATCTCTCTGGTTTTTCGGACACCACGAGAAAATGATTTGACCTTAGTGGACCTGGGAATAGTAGGATTTTTGGACACACACCAGTTATTATATTGGGGTTGCAACTAGAAAAGGTTGAGAACCACTAGTTTAATTGATATATTTTCAATAGATTATCAATTTACCATGTTTATTGTAAAACAGTATGAACATGTACTGTTTTGAAAATTGAATAAACCTTTGTCGTCGCAAATCCTTCAGAAAGGTGCAACATGTAAATTATTATTTGTTTATTGGATATGGACCTAACAACAGCATTGGACAAATGAAGCCTAAACGTTAATTCAACATGGGAGACTAATTTCAGCATCACCTACCTCCAGCCAATGATCATTTCCGTGAGGGCCATACCTCCACCTCAGCCCATTAGCGTAAGAGCCGCACCTCCGTAGCAGCATCGCCCTCGGTCCTGCTTTTAAGCCTCCAGCTATCATGGTTCGTTCGCTTCCCAGCTGTGCTGCGACCCACCTCCACCAAACCTCCGCCCCGTCTCCACCTCTTCTGCCCGCGGCTTCTCCCTGCTGCATGTACAGACTCCGGGGGAAGACATCCCTAACTCCAAGCTGTTCATCCATACTGACCTTAATACATACATCAATGTCTGCTGCCGGGGTCTGATCGCCAAAACTAATATTCATGTCAATACATCTTCCTAATCGCTTCTTTGTCTGTTTGAGTCTATCCAGGTTGAAACCAGATACACTGTTTCCCTGTTGTTCTGCATATTTATTTTGTAAGTGACTCATCAGCCATGGGGAACAGGATGTTAGCTGTTGTACCTTTGGAGGCCTCAGTGCCCAGGGGTCCGCTGTTGTCAGTCAGCTCCGGCAGCCAGGCGTCTTTCACGGCGGATTTGTAGACCAGCCGGTTGTCCAAGCTCTGAGTGGGCCTGAAATTACTGCGCAGGTACTCCACACTCTTCACATGGTCCTGCTGCTCCGTGGTGAAGATCGAGTAGAACGCCTCCAACTGCGAACACACACGAAAGCGAAGAGAACTTACACAAATGATCAAATCATTGCAGAAGAAAATAATTAGGATTTCATCACATATTTTACATTCAGATCTTCCCAAATTGTTTCCACTGAGAGGTTGAAGCGAGGTCAGTAAGAGCGGAAGGAACTTTTGGTTCAACATTTATTTCTGTGTATAAAAAGTACAGAAGAGCAAAGAAATGAAAGTTACTGCATAAATCAAGGAAAGCCAATAAAATACCAAATTATATAACAGGGTAAAAGTAGGCTGAAATGAAAATAGAATGAATTTGAATTTTAAATGATGTCAATGAGTTGGAGCCTGCCTGAAGGGTTTGTAGTTTCCTAACACAAGATGGCATCAAGCAAATGCATCATCAGAACTTTTCCATATTACATGGGCATAAAGTAGGGGTGGGCAAACTAAGGCCTGGGGGCCAAACGCGGCCCGCCTAGCTCTTCAAACCGGCCCACAAAATGTGTCCAAGTCTGATATGCCTTGCCTCAAAAGGGTTGGAAACAAAAAAAACATGAAGAAAAATAATGCATCTGCTAATATTTTGTTGCTCTTTAATGTGTGTAGGCATTTACAGTCTATTAGAGAAATCTATTTCTTTGAAGGAACCAGATTCGCAATTGGTCTGGCCCTCAAGGCAAGTTCTAAAACCCAATGTGGCCCTTGCATCAAAAGTTTGCCCATATCTGGCATAAAGTAACACAAACGAGGCAACTATTTCCATAAAAAAGGAAAACTGGTTGGTGTGGTGTGACTATAATATAGCATTTTGATACATATGAGCATCAAAAAACAGTGAAATATAAGCCATTCCGAAAAAGACGATAAAAGTCAAGCCGAGCGTGGAATGATGGTAATTTGAACTGTCACTGATCAAAACTGTGTGTTTGGCAGCACCTTTGGAGATGAGCGACGCTAAACAAAATGGGCTTAACTGTCCTCACTTTTATGTATTGGGAGCACTAAAAAGCGGAACCTCTGTGTTTCCGCTGGCTCCACGATAGTACATTAACTTATTTGTGTTTATTTGGGTATTTAATGAAAATCTTTCTTAAGTAAAGCAGCGCCGTGGGACAAAATGGTGGATTTGTGAACAACATTTGCAGTGTGTTGGCTGGATGCTGGAGTTGGCCTCTTTCTGCGTGGTGCTGTTTTGTCAGAGACATGCTGCGTGGCTGTGGAGGAGCAGACATGGATTTGCTCAGTATGGTTGGAGTATCATCTCTGTCTGAGCTGGCACCCTCACTGTATGTGCTGGGAGAATGATCGAATGAGTCCAGGCCTGTTTGGAAAGCTGAAGGATGGAGCAAACTCAACTCTCAAATTAATGATAGCGCTAACATTTAATTGGCAGCGCAGTTTGGCTACTCTTAGAAATGACATATTCTTACCTCATTTGCAGAAAAGTGTGAAAGTTATGGTGATAACATAGGAAAAGAAAATATACCTAGTTTCATTGGGAATATGACAAATACGAATCTGAACTCTAAGTTAATGTACAGATTGTAAAAGACCTGGAAAACATGGCTAGTAGATTTTAGCTAATAATATGGAAACAGGATGCAAAATCATAGTATTTCTATCCTATTACCAGGGGCGGACTGGGGCAATAATTCAGCCCGGGCATTTTTTGGTGTGGACCAGCCCACCCATAGCACGCAACACGCAACTCCCAGCCCGGCTCATCATGCATGCGGCACATGTACCACTGATGCGCCTGTGATGGGCCATTGGATGATTCCATTCCGGAAAGCACAGGCCGCGCAGAAATAAAAAATAAAATCTAACGCACCGGCCCATTTGGAACCGGCCCACCGGTCAAATGCCCGGTAAAATATAAGCCCAGTCCGCGGCTGCCTATTACCATACTATAACTGTGATGTAAAGTCACTTACAATGCTATATTTGCTATAAGACACAATTTATGAAGATGAATGAATAATTACTGAAGGAACTGCAGTAATTGTGTATGTTTTTGTGCATCCTTGACATCCATCTCCATGTTCACAGACCACTCAAGCACAATCATTTGGGCATCTTCTTCATCCTAAAATGTGGTCCTCTTTCGGCTCATTATAATGCATTAAGCAAAAAAGTAAAAAGAGAAAGAAAGACATGAATGAGACAGCGGCTGCTTCCAAACATCCACATGTGTGTGCAGCGTGCTCAGATGACGGTCGTACAGCCACCATCGATCCCGAGTAAAAGCAGCACTGTCTCTCCCACTGACCTACTTTCATAGCCATCTAAAACAACAGGCACACAGCTATTCCCTGTCCAGCCCGGGCTTTCATCTGCCTCCATCACGTCCTCCTGAGAGCTGGAAGGAACCCAGCGCACTTGAAAAGACACGGTCCACCTCATCTTCATCCGCACAGGCACAGGAAGGACGCAGCCTGCCCCGCCGCTCTTCTCCCTTCATTACTCTCCTCCGCATTTTCAGCATTTGCATCATTTCCTCTGTCTTGTTGGGATTTGATGTTTCAGAGCTACACTCATAAATGTTGGATTATGTCCTCAAACATACCGTCTGTGTATTGTGTGCGCTGAGGGCTTTCGCTATGACGATGTTTTTTTTTTTTTTCCTGATGCAAGAAACGAATCAGCTTTCACTTTTTTAATTTTTTATCTTGCCATGAGGAACTAAGTGCCCTGTTGTCACAAAATTCCACAGAGCACTCTTGCAAGAATGTCCAGGGTTCGATTCTCAGACCTTTCTGTGAGGATTTTAAAGGGGGGGTATTATGTAAAATCGACTTTTTCAAGCTTTATATCATGTTATTATGTCATTCCCTCATTAAACACATGCCTGGAGTGTTGCCTTGGCTCATTCACATATTTTTGAGTAATCAGTAAAAACTTAGACGGCAGCCATTTTAGGTGTAGCTATGCCTCAGTCCTCCTAGGAACGCCCCCACCTCCTGGAAACGCCTCTGGACCTTTTGTCACCAGCCAAGCCACCAACCACTGCTCCTCAGCTCAGCAGAGCCCCTCCCCGCACAGTGTTGTTGTTTAAATGCCACAGCAATGTGCTGAAGGGGGCGTGTCGGAAAGCTTCTTAAAGAGACAGAGGCCTATTTCAAGACGTTCAGTACAGCCATTTTGAGAGAGCAATTTTATTCAAGGCAGTTATTTTAATTTACTGCATATACAGACCAACAGAAGGTTACGTCATCATTGTAGTATGCTATAGACTGGTGCTATGTGATTGAAAAAGCATAATACCCCCTCTTTAAAAAGTCTCCCCGTTGATCTACCTAAAATATGCTGTAGGTTAGGCAATAGGTTCTGGAAATGGGTGCTGCACTGCTCCTGTCAATAACATTAAAATGTGTTCCTAAAAGTGAGGTCTACACATAGAGAAAAGCGTTTCATTACGATCCTTGTTTTTTATTCAGCCATAGCCGTACACTTTTGATCCAGTTTCATATCTGTGGATGGCAGCACAGAGCCAATGTTGTCTTGTTTTCTGTGGATTCTCATTTAATATGACTGTATTTCACTGAGATTTGGCACACAGGCATTGGTGTGTGGGCTCTCTATTGATTTATGGCAGCTCACTCAGATTTAGAAGATATAAACATGATAGAGGCATGAACAGACTGGGCCACCCACACTGCGCAAGGCCTTTCCCTCAGGGCAACTCACACATAGAAATGGTCAAAATATTGCGAGATTTATGAAAATGAATGCTGAGTTAAGAGTTCAGCATATACATATATATGTCATCATGAGTGTTAGGCGTTTCCATTTTGTTTCATGTTCACTACAAAAACTTAATATCTCCCCTCCATTAAGGACATGCACTCCACCCGTCTCACCCGCAAAGCCGTCAGAATCACCAGGGACCCTACTAATTTCAAATCATTCACATGGTTTGACAAATAAAAAATCTTGAATCTTGAATAAATCTTAACTGGTCAAAACAACTCAAATGTAAAGTATTATGCTCAATTTGAGAGATTTAAATGAATCTAGATATCCTTTTTTTTTTTTGAGTGTTGAAAATAACCATATCATGTGAATCTATGTGAATCTTAAAGCTCTCAAGCCTGACATTAACAACTTTATATTATAATTCCAATTCTTTTTTTTGCCTGTAGGCTTTATTGCATGGGACAGCTCAGGGTGAAAGGGGATGGAGAGCAGGAAGAGACATCTAATTTGTCGGAGGGGGGGGACTCCACCTCACAACGCTCTCGGCAGTGTTCCTACCTGTGCAGTAGCTTTACTCACTAGGCTTTTGACTGCACAACCACTGCCTTTTTTTTTCTTTCAAGGCCTAATTACTGTAACCATCTTCCCCCCGTGGGAGTAAGCGTGCTCACCTGTTTGTAGGAGACGTAGATGGGACGGCTGAAGATGATCCACTCCACCACCTTGCTGCATGGCGGTGTGGTCAGGGATCCGGTGTAGCGGTAATAACTCCCCAGGGACGAGGGCAGCAGGTCCTTCAGCACAAACGGCTCCAGGAAGGTCTCTTTTTCTGTCGGGAGAGGGACTGATCAATATCGAGGGCCCTGCAATACATGCACCCCTGCTTCTTTGACGAACAAGTTGGCGCTCACCCAAGCGCTTTACTCTCTGACGCTTTATGCTATCGATTGCATTTGCATTGTGCCCGTCTCGCTCACCGTCCACCTATTGACAGACATAATTGCGGCAGACACCTATAATTATAATGGCCGCTGTTGGGTGGCATAAACAATACAATCAGCCATGCACCTCGTGTCTCAACAGCCAAATGTTGACAGTGGAAAATTACGGGCTAACAATGTGTGCCTGGGAAAATGAAAATAAACAGCCATTAAAAAGCAGCGGTGATGTGAAACAGTAGTTAGGCTCAAATAAACCCATTAGGGCCGGTTTGTGTGGAGGTACAGGCGGAGCGGTCAGCGCATAGTTCAGTAAGAAGCAACGTCCAAGGTGTGTCCACTGTGTATAGAAAGTGCAGTCGACACCGTGAGTTTTACGCTGTGTAAATGAACTATTATGTTTCCATGGCTTTGTGCTTTATAGTCTATTAAATATGTATAGAATTCAGTACAGCTCGGAACGCTCAGATCGTTTCATTTTGGTTGTTCCGTTCAGTGGCTGCTCCAGCAAATAATCTGTCTCCATTCATTTTATCATCTGACTGCACCACATGTTGATGAGTTTATCTGTCACTGCATTGACTACTTTTGTCCACACACAAAAACAAAAAACAAACAAACAAAAAATGTATAGAAGTGATTCCCAAACATGTGACATCAACTAAAACCGAAGCAGAATAAAGACCGAATGAGAACTGCCCCAAAGGAATACATTAAAGGTACTATTCTGCTTTAAACTGACTTTTTTGAGCACATACAGTACCAGCTTGTCACCCCTTATATTTACTTCAATGCCCCTCACCCTCAATTTCCCCCAAGGCAAGTTTATTTATACCACGCATTTCGTACACAAGGCAACTCAGTGCAACCTATTAAGCGCTCAAAAGTTCACTGAACCACTGCAACGTTTGTGACCATAGACAGGTGTTTGGGGGCCTTAACGAAGTTTAAATAATAAAACAAGCCATTCCACACCCTTCTGTTTCAGTCCAGGTTTTGTATTCATCCAGCTTTTGAATTTGAACAACTAATGCAAAGGTGTCCAAAAACACTTGGAAAAACTGAATAATGTCCAATACGCAACCTTTAAGAATAAACCTACTTTTAATTGAATTTAGAAAAGCTAGCACTGTCACAAACAGTTGTCACATATTTGGAGCAGAGCAAGACAGTGGCGGGTGCAGATCACTTTGGGCTGACAGGGCGATGCGAGTGTAAGTGAGGTGTTGAGACACGGTTTCGACACAGTGAGCTGACAGCCCAGGTACAGCAGTGTGATGTGTGCAGCGGGGCGGGACACACGACACCACCCCATGCTCTGACTAACACCGTCTTCATCACTGACACAAGAACACCACTGCCTCTATAGTCTGGGTCAGATGTGGGATTACCATGAGGAGAATCTGTATTTGTCCCAAATAAACGTCTGTCGTCTTCATTACAAAATAATTTATGCATTGCCAAAAATATCATGAGCACAAACAAAAGAGAGAAATGAAATATAAAATGTCAACTGTCATTGAGTCATGATTCATAAAAAAAGTTACGTAAATAACCAACGAGCAACTCATTCAAGTTTAAAAAGCAGCTGCATTCATTTTAAGCAAAACCTTTTAGCGCAGTTTAAGTCCTCAACAGAGCTACTATTATTCACATTATACATTATTTATTTACTTACTTACTTAAAAGCTCAGTGAGAAGCACATAGTGGAAGAATTGTTGCCATTAACATATGATCCAGAGTAACTCTAAAAGTCATTTGATTTCTGTATAATTCGTGTCTAATAAAATTGTATTGTCCAGAATAATTTAATCATCTCCGTACCTTGAATATAAATTCCACTCTTCCATCTTTGTGAGTCACATGACTTTTAAAGCTAAAACAGTAGCGGAAAACCCTACTGCTCCTGCTGCTCTGTGCGCCTCAGTTCAGAGGCTGCTTTGAGCTGTGTGGCAAGTGCGCGGCAAAGTGAGCAGCATGAGTTAGACGTGATAATAGCGGAGCTGTGCTGAGCTGCAGAGTTGACAAGAACAATTTCATACTTTTGCATCTGGCCAAGAGTTGTCAGAAGACAACTTCAGACTTGCCTTGTTTTATTCAAACCACACATGCTGCACAAGCCGTGAGAGTAGCACAAGCATACACAGACTACACAACAGAGGAGTTTTAGTTCTAGGCCGTACAACATGGCTTTCATGCAAACACCCTAGAATCTAGCCATAAATCTGGTCTAGCTCCGGAAGTGCCGCCATATAGAGCACTCCTGACACACATGATCAATTATGGACAAAAACGTTATAATAAATCCTTGACATCGGACTCTAAAACTTCTCACAGAGTTGACCAGTTGTACAGAGAGAAAAATAGAGAGAAATGTTACATGAACTAACTCAAGGTAAAAGGTGATGAAGTTCCATATGAAATGGATCCCAGTTTTGATCTTGTTGATCTATTTTCTCATCGATATTTGATGCCATGCTACAAAATTGACATGGGTTGTTACTGTATATATCAAGTTATAGAGTGATGTCTGAACGTTTAATTTGGTTAAATAAATTAACAAAGTGTCTCCGATGACGTCGGTTACGGCCACAAGTTGGAAAATGGTTAAGTTCAGTAACAGGAATAATTTATGTTAAGGTACTTTTTTAGTTTTATCTAAACATTTAATCTATGGTTGATCGATAGGTGAGTATCGCCGACATGTCCGACTTCTGTATAGGTGACGTCATGGGAAACCACCCAATAGAACTGTATCATAAGCTTCACATTGTGGTGCCATTGTGTTTGCACCGAGAAAAATTCCTAGTTTGTGAACCTGTTCTCAAACCATGGCAATAAAACCCATTCTGATTCTGATTCTGAAAACTGTAAATTAGGAGATTGTTTAGAAACCAGGATATGATGCCGGCTGCACTTCCTTGGGGCTGGCGTACATCATAAATCAATATTCTCCCCACAGAACCATTCACAAATAGAACAAATTAACTGAGAGCTGATTCTCTAGAGTAAAAGCTGTGTTGTTTTCAGTTTGACCTTTGAGTGAGGCCACAGCACTTTCACACATGGTTGAAAATGATTAATATTCCATATCAAAGAACCCCTCCTGGCCATAAGCAGCAGCATCAAGTCGTCAGAAAGTCTATGCATTAATAAGACTTTACCACCTCTCACATGGGCCATCTATATGTGTGTAAAACCGCTGTCGAAGCGTGCTTTTCGCCGGCGAGCGTGGGCGTTGCGGGAGTCTCGCGGGGACACGCAGTTTGAAGCAGAGGTGTTACAGGAGAGAGTCGGAGAGTGCTTTAAAGAATAAAAGAGCAGCACTCGTTTATCTGCCGTGCATTAGATTGCTTCATTTGCACATGAAATGAGCGGACATTTTCTGCCTGGATGAGAACTTTGCATTTGTAGCGATAAGTGGATTTTACTGCAGTGAACAAGAGAGCAATCGCTGTGGGGACTTGTGGGTAGTGTGGATTTATTTGCAATTTACTGATTTAAAAAAAAAAAAATGCTTTTAATCACAGTCTCAATTTGTAAAACCACTTAAAACAAATTTGATTGAGCGTGTTGACAGATTTAACGCATTTCAATAATTGCTCTATGAACAATACTGACTTGGTAAAGGATGGCAAGCCTACTGTTGTATTGTTTGGGGAGGCCCCAAAAGAAAATAGCTGCCATTTCTTTCTTAGTTTACCACAAGGCAGCAGTGATAAACAGTAAGTAAATAATTAAGTGCTTTATATGTCATTGTACAACCACCCAACGAGGTAGATGAAACCGTAGCACCCGGAGGAAACCTGGCTGGCTGCCTTTAGTGTTCCTCTGATCCTCTGAAACGGTGCACCGCCTCCTGGATTTGTCCCTGTTTTAGAGCGTGGTGTCCTGCACTGGTCAGCTCCACCTCCTCCTTCCTCTTCCTCCTGCAGCTCCCGCTGCTCCACAACAGTCCTTCACCACCACAGTTAATCTGTTTTATTCTCTAGTGAACATCCATTAGCCAGAACACTAGTCTGGATAGAAGGCGTGTGTGGCTTAGCTTAGTCTTGCCCGGATACCTCCTCGTTTGTCCCTTTTTTTTGTTTCCTGTAGCACCCCTTGTGATGCCTCTATTGTGCTGCAGGTGTGGGGGGCTCTTGGTGCCTCTTCAGTGTTTCAGAAGAAGGAAAAAAAGAAAAAGAAAAAGGTAGCTACAGTATACCAGTAAATAAATAAGTGCTTTGAGAGTTTTGCGAAGCAACTGAACTGCAGAAAAAGGAGTTCTTTGTTTATTGGACGGAGGGCAAGTCCATGCCTGTTTATTATTAATGTGCTTCACTGTTCTGGGAACTTACTGGAGAAATTAGTAAAATACAAGAAAGACTTGATGAGCAGATCAATCTATAATTCATAAAAGTTTGATGTAACCGGCAACAATGACGGAAAAGCTGCTCTTTATTTACAGCACTGAGCCTGTTCTGTTGTATGAGGGGCTTCAGGACCATTCACTTCTAAACTGAAGCATAAATCCATAATGGATCTTCAGCTGTGCTCTGACCGGTTTTGACTATTTCAATTTCATCATGAATCACTCTGAAAACCTACCAAAAACAAACAACATATTCTCTATAGGTAAAAATTGTAAAGTGAATAACCCACACAAAAGAAATAGCCTCCACTGCTCTCTCAATCGTGTTTTACGTCTCACTGTGAAACGAGTGTAGGCTGTCGTGTTTATTATCTTTTTTATATGTAGAGAAAATCCAAATATTTGTACCGTTTAAAGACTTCAACAAAATCATAGGAATAAAAAGAGAGCCACATCCTGAATGCACTGTATGCTCTTAGGTGCAAAACGGCGTTGACATTAATTGAGGCGTTGATATGTAATTAATTCAGCGTATAATGAGTTGAGTGTGCGTGACTTTGTGTGTAAACTGAGTGGACAGGGGCGTTTGGACGGATTATTGTGAGTGTGAGGCAGAGAGGCCCTGTCAGGGAAGCCTCTCTGTATTTACACATCTGTCTGCCTGCTCTCACGGCGCACTACTCAAACACACTCCTTTCAGCCTGTCAAATTCATTACAAGACCATTATTTGACTATCACACACAGGGCAGAATGTGTTGATTTCATTTATTCAAAAAAAGCTCTAAGGCCCTGATTTACTCAGTGTTTACCCACGTGTTAAGTCGATAGCGTGTGCTAAAGTGGAGCAAAAAGCAAGTGCAGTTGAGATTTTTCTTGTAAACGCTAAAAAGCCACAGCACAAACGCATACATATCAGACTGTGTCGCTTATAAAATAAACTATGTCTAATGATAAATCACGTGCAACATGCTTCAAAATAGCATGTACTAATTTAAGTACTTGCTTTGCATTAGGCCCTAAAGTCTGTATTTCTTGACCACATTATAACAATAATGTTGTTGAAAAGCCTTTTTGTTTCTCTCTGTTTTCTCGAGGTGCTCCGGTTTCTCCTACTTCTAAAAAACATGTACAATAGGCCAGGATGAATGAGAGTGTGTTTGTGAGTGAGAGCGGGACATGGATGCAAATTACCTCGCGCTACAATCCGGCCTGGCATGTTTACATGCATGAGTTCCATGTGTGTTCATTAACATGCCTTGTCCCAACCAAATAAACAAATAAATAAAACATTAATAAATCCCATATTGTCACCTACTCTATAGTAGAGTCAATTACAAAAGACCTTCATCATCTTTATTTCTGGTCCTAGGATTTTCTTCGTTATGGACACACACATATCTACTCCAGGATTTCAGTTCTGTCACATCTTCATTTAAGATTTTTTTTTTTCAACAAATCGGGTTGAAATGTCCCCAGTGTGGAGTTTATAACCTTTCATCTCAATGACTACTCCGCTTTGCTCCAGAGGACGGTTAACCATTTGCAACAGTGCCATATCCTGACCTAGCAAGAACAGCACAACGGCAAAGTTGTAGCGCTCACAAAGGGTGAAGGAGTTGAGACAGACCCTGTCTGCTCCACTCTCCTCTTGTCTAGTGTCGTTCCACATTCTCTGTATGCCCTCACTGCACCCTGTGTAGACAATGGACTCCTCTCTGTGGCTTTTACAACTCTTTTATGCAAATGCATCTCAGCTTTTTAGCAGACCGACTACAGAGAGATGAAGCTCGTCATTGGGCATTTGTTCCACTGAAGTATCATGTAAAATGCAACAAGACATTAGGTACAAAGAGAGAGTCTGACCTGCGGTGCCAGACAGACTCAGATACAAGACAAGAGAGCGGTGTGAGGGATGTTAACGCCCGCTGCTTTGTACAGTGGCAGTGGAGAATTAGCCCAGCACCTCCTCAGTGGGTAGCCTCATCCACCCGGCCCAACTCCTCCAGACGGCTTTTTGCCGAGGATGAATTATGCAATCAAAAGAGATTATCCAGACAGCAGAGCAGGAGATGAAGAGCAAAGCATCAGGCAGTGGCGTATTATCAAACTTTCATTTGGCCCTGAAATTCATTCTGTTGTTGACAGCCATCATTGGGGATGAAGAAGAGAGAACTTAGCCTTGGGGTGAAATATTTGATCATGGCGTGAATGCACTTGAGGGCAGTGTGCTCCAGACAGAGGGCGTGCAATCAGAGTAGAACTATGAAACTCATGTGTACAGGCCATTAATTTGTTAATGCACAGAAAAAAGGGCCCCAGAAGTGCTCATTTAGAGAGGGGAGCTGAATAATGAAGGAGCTGGGAGTTTCTGATGAGAACAATCAAAGCTTGAGTAGCCTCAAGTCAAGGCTCTATAAAAGATGAGTGTGTGTATTTGAGGCCTTCCTGCTGTGGAACATGCACGCTGCAGATGGAGGCGGTCTTTGTAGCAACATTGAGAACAACATTGATTTGAGTGGTTATGAAAACACACACTTCAAGGTATTTGCCCATTAGTTTATGTGTGTGTAATAAAGTAATGCACAAGCACCCAAACAACAGAAACATTACATTGATTGGTAAACAACTTCACTTGTCTTTGTATATTCTGTCCATTCAAAAATATAAGATTTTGTTTTGAATTGTTGATGGTTGTGGCAATGACCATAAATCTTTTATCTCTTGAGATTACTTGAGACAAAACAATGTTGTTGTTTTTTTGTGGCAGCCCCAAGCCAGTTAAGATGAGGGTTGCTTAGGGCCTGCAAACTTCTGCACTTTTGCTATTGTGGTTTGGCAACATTTAACCAATCAGTGTCAAGATCGGGGCATCATTCTTGTTGGAGTGTAAATAATGGTTCCGAAACCAATGTACTGCCATTTTGTGACGGTGTAACCAGTCCCTTAGTCAGGCCAAACTTAGTGAAAACCCAACTTGCTAAAAAATAAATAAATACAAAATAAAAAAAATATGTAACACTTTAGTTGAAGGTTCTCACATACTGGAGATAAATAAATTGAATGTCTAGTTGCGTCCTAGAGAAGGACACTCTGAAAGTCGGTGGGAGGTTGTTTCGTTTGCTTGTTTGTGTGTTTTGGTTGTTTGTTCGAGGAGAATAATATAAGTGAGAAAATGATGGATCATGTTCGATGCAACATTTTTCTTGGCACATTCTAGTTGCAAAGTAAATGTCATAACTTAGAAGAAATTGACAACATTGACTTCACTACATTAACTATAAGACTTCAGTGCTGCAGTGTAAAATGGAAGTTGTGGCTTGATAACTTACCATGATGCACCACACCTTTGAGTCCGTGTATGATAGGCTCCACCGCTGGGTTATCCTTGGCTCCAATCTGAGGACACACATACAACTGGTTAGCCATGCATTATCAACATACATCATCATACATCAACATAAGTATTTTTTACATCGGGCCACAGGTTTGCCACATTTTTGTTCACGGTCCAGGCTAGGGCTTTCAGATTATAGAACAAATTATAATGATTATCCATCCATCCATCCATCCATCCATCCATCCATTTTCTTCCACTTGCACATTGCCGAGTCGTGGGAGCAGCTGTTGGAGCTGCCCAAATCCCATTGCACCAGCCCCTATGGCTCCTCCTGCAGGTGGTGGGTCCACAGAAGGACGGCCTCATGGTTCTAACCGGGCCTGTTGGTCTCTCATACGGGGCTTCTGAACCGCTCCTTGTCTGACCCATCACCTGGGGAGACCCTACCAGGGGCACGAAGCCCCCGACAACAGAGCTCCCAGGATCATTCGGGCGCTCAAATCCATCCACCACGTTAAGGTGGCGGTTCCAGGAGGGCTATAATGATTATTTTAGTAATAATTGAAATCACGATTATTCAAACGATTATTTGTTGCCTTTAAAAAAAAAAAAAAGTTATTATTATAAAAAAAGAAAAAAAGATGCTAAATATTTCTTTGGACAATTCAAAAAAAGTCAAATTATATTATGCTACAGTTTCTAAACTAATCCTCTATTAGAGACATCCCTGGCTCACCTGCCCCCCTGCTGGCCAGCCCTCACACCTGCCCAAGCAAACCAAGCTGCACGGCCTGATGACATCATCTCACAGCGCTGTTTGTTTATGTCCGACCAAAGCATACGCCAGTAGCACGTGAAGTGCGAAGGGAAAAGAAACAATCATCACGGCGGCATGAAATAATAAGAGTTTGCTTTGAGCTGCGTTTGTGATATCTGCTCCTGAAGAAGAGTTTTAGACTTTAATGCAACAACCAGCCCCGGCAAAGGATATAGAGGCTTCTAAACTTCGATTCTCATTTCAGCAAAAGGTGAGCACTTATCAGTAGCGTTATCTCAAGAGCTACGTATAAAAAATTATTATCCTTATATTATTTTTTCCGCGACAAATACAAAAGTTCATCATGCTGCGCTGGTAGTTGAGCCGATCAGCCGGACTCACACATAACGCGCAGGACGGACTTTCTGCGCTTTGGATGGACAAGCGGGAGGGTATCCTTAATAATCGTTTTCTCTCGATTATGCCATTTTTGTAATCGTCTAGTGTAATAATTAGGGCAGGGCGATATGGCCTAAAATCTATATCACGATATAAAAAAGAAATATCACGATAACGATATATTTGACGATATAACTGACAATGGACAAATTACTTCAAAATCCCAGCCTTACGTCTATTGGGAAGATTAATTCAGTGATATTTTATTCTTTTTTTTTTTTTTAACAGTATACTAATTCTCGCAAATATGATCTACTCAAGCAGTTTACATCCTTCATTTCATTTCACTGTTTAAGCACCTGCTCCCGTGTTCTACAGTCAGTGTTTATGCTGCTCTGATGGAGCTGAGCGTAACATAAATTATATCGTGTCCACAACGATATCAATAATGACAACGATATCAAAAACGCATATCACGATAACGATATGCGATACGATATGGCCCACCCCTAGTAATAATGGGAAATCGTAATTGAATTTCGATTAATTGCACAGCCCTAGTCCAGGCAGTCAGAACTACAACATTCAGCGTTCACAGCAAGTGAATATGAACATGTCCTCCACAGCGGGGACAGTGACATGAGCCCTGCAGGATCTGGTTGTGTGTTCTGTTCAGAGAGTGTCAGAGCGTTCCCAGCACGCGCATAACGCATGGAGCTCTGAGTAAACCGGACATCGCTGTAACACCAGTAAACAACACGGGCTTGTATAGAGACAAAGTTGTTACTTATTTGCACTCCTGTCCGAACAGATGGTTTTGGGTTCAATTCCTAGACTCAGACGCATTTCTGTGCTGAGTTTGCACAGTATGTTCTCCCAGTGGCTGCATACATTCCTGTCTGTGCCGGTTTCGCCTCTCACTATAAAACATATATGGTCTGCTCTAGGATTTGGACAAACAAACCTGAATCACATTTGGATTTTCTTTGCTTGTTCTTATTTACTTCTTATTTATGTATTTCAGCTCCTTGTGTGTGGTTACAATTTTTAGTCCACCAGACTAAATTGGGGAGGCGTCTGGCGCAACAGTCACCCCAGTGGTGGTACTCTATGGGAGTAGAGAGGTCCCGAATGCTGTACCAGACTAACATTCATCACAACAGGCTGTTCTCTGTGCCGCTCTCCTCCACCACTCTCGCCGCGATCTCGCCGCCTCACTCCGGCGCACACTCCCCTGCCTCGCCTCGCACTCAAACAAGCTCTTTATTGCACTTGCCGCTAATATCTTCTGGTGCTATTTGAAATGATTACACCTGTGTGGGCGGCTGCAAAGTGACTGGAACATTGTCTCACTTTATCTTCCCTTAACCCCTTGTGTTGAACAGCTATATGTTCTTTATTGCACATTATTCTTTTGCTGTGCTAGTTTCATCGTGTTATAAAAGTCATTTATGCTTCTGTAATTCAATTTGAGATGAGACAGACTGGCAGCAAGGAGAAAAACGACTTGAAATGTATAATATTATTATCCTTATTTAGAACAAATCACTTAAATTTGATCTCGCCAAGTCATTTACCGTTGAGCAGTTGACCTCCGAAACCCTACCCGAACAGAGCACTTTTTTTTTCCAGTTTGGCTTTACCCAAATCTAAAGCTTCTTGAAAAAAGCATCATAATAGTGACAGAGACAAGAGGAAAATGCAACAAAAAGCGACTAAAAAGTGACTAAAAAGTGACAAAAAGGGATGAAAGTGCAACAAAAAAGTGACAAAAGAATTATGAAAAACATAATACATCAAACTTGTATCGCGCTTTTTTCGGACACTCACACTTTACATAGGGATTAAAATAAAATAAAAAAGTGATGAAAGTGCAACCAAAAAGTGACAAAAATTTGGTGAAAAGAATGTGGCAAAAGCGACAACAACACAACGCAAGGAAAAATATCCGTTAAGATCAGTTTTGTAGGTCTCAGCTTTCAAATGACCTATAGGCTGTAAGCTCCAGTCCAGAAGCTTTTAGATTTGGGTAAAACCGGACAGGAGAAAATGCACTTGTTTAAGGCGGGTGGTAAGGGGTTAAGTATGTCTATTGTATTTGGTTAAATTTCAATGCTACTATGACGTACTCATTACAACATTCAGCATTTGTAACTGCACATAATGAATAAAGCATTTGTAAAACATTACTGAAACATTACATGTCATGATTGAAATTTGCACAATTTAGCACATTTGGTAATAATATATAGTAAGCAGCTAAATATATGTTGTAAGTGTTGCCAGAGTGTGTCTTAAAAAAGTCCCAAGTCACAGGAATAATTGAGGTTTGGAAAAGTTGCCCTGAGGATATTTTGATCACAATTTTTTGTGTTTCTAAGGAAAGCTTTTTAAATGAGAAAATCAAGGGTTAGAGTAGGATTAGGGTTACAATATTTGCCATACCTTTACAAATGCTTCATATCGTAGTTTTTTAATTTTTTTTAACAGGTGTTCAATGCTTTCTTTCAAACTAAATGAGTCCTTTCAGCTGCAGGTATCAAAGCGGAAATATACGGAAACTAACTGATGGCAGATTGAATAAATTGTGTGCGCGGCTAAAGGGCCAGTGGAGAATCGTGTGCAGAATGTAAACAACAAGTGCCTCTTATACAGTCTGATTACAGTCATTTACCCCCATGGAATGAACTCAGACAAAGTGAGAGACCTCAATTATGCGGTTCTCTTTTTGACCACGGACACTGGTAAATGTCAGCCACCAACCACTTTAGCTTCCACCTTTTGAGATGTATTATTATTAATCCATTATTTTATGGTTCAATAAACGCTTATTAGCTATCATAAGAGCCATTTTAGTGATTAATTTCTTTATTTCTGAAGCTCACAATTGTTCTGTTTTTTTAGGATGCATTACAGTAATGTCATGTCATACTACTTGGCTAGTGTAGATGATATACGCTAACTTCCTTGGATAACAACGTTTCCTGTCCTTGTTTTACTCCTATGATGAGTCAGGCGTGCCGCGCGGCAGAAACATGCATCAAGGTTTGTAAGGTGTTTTATTTTCGAAGCTTCAATGTGTCGCTAATAAATGTTAAATCTGCAGTATTCTTTTGATCAGACAATATGTTGTTTTTTCAGCTGCTAGCTACCAGGCTTCTTCAGAGTGATAATCAGCATATGTGAAAAAGAAAAATGTGGAAAACCAAATGAACCCCTTTGGACTTTTGAGGTTTTTATTTGTTTACTTAGCTCACAACCGCTGGGAACAAAACCAACCTGTTGTTTCAGCGTTTGTTTGCGTTTCCCCTTTGCTCCACAGATTATCAATACCACCCTCCCCAACTGAAATGAGTTGAATTTTCAGACAAAGGATTCCCAAGTACCTTATAGAGTGCATTTGTATCCAGCAGCCGTGTGAAAGCTGCCTACCTTTAATTATTGCAGTGTTTATGTGAGTTTGAGAGCTCCATCTGCCGCGTACAGCTGAGGAGATGATTACTGTCAACCAGCACAATGCTCCTATAGTCACAGCATTTATCCACCTGTACTGGACTCGCTCACTCTCATCTATGGAAACCGCATCTGCTTCACATTCTTGACTCGCTGCCAGAACGTTCTCAGCATCCCTGAAAATTAAATCTCCCATATTTAGTTAAACTGTTTACTTTTACAATGCATTTGAGCATGTGTAATCGACACAATTTGAATTGTGCAGTAAAACGGTGCTTGGGGACAGTTTTTTTTAGCTCATTTGAAAGTTAAAAGTCTATCTCCTGTGTGCTGCCAGAGACCTGAGTGGGTGTTGAAAAGTTGCGAGTGATTTAATAACATTTTAATTAGCACATTAAAGTTGATAAACTGTGAAACTAATGACACACTACCTTAATATAACCTATTGTTGTTTCTCCTACACCAACGTTTCTCTGCTGAAAATTCTGCATTTTACACTATGCATGAATTATTATGCATTAATCAGGCATTTTATAACACTGTCCAACACCCATGTTTTAAAACTGGAGTGAAGCAGTACAAAATAAAGTAGTAACAAGTTACAACTAAATCAATCCATAACTTCATATTGATATTGCTCACCATCCATCCATCCATCCATCCATCCATCCATCCATTTTCTTCCACTTGTCCGTTGCCGGGTGGTGGGGGCAGCTGTTGGAGCTGCCCAAATCACATTGCACCAGCCCCTATGGCTCCTCCTGCAGGTGGTGGGTCCACAGAAGGACGGCCTCATGGTTCTAACCGAGGCCTGTTGGTCTCTCATAAGGGGCTTCTGAACCGCTCTTTGTCTGACCCGTCACCTAAGACCTGTTTGCCATGGGAGATGGTACCACAGGCACGAAGCCCCCAGGATAATTCAGGTGCTCAAACCCCTCCACCTCGTTATGGTAGAGGTTCCAGGAGGGGGATATCGCTCACCATTGCCAAAAAAACAAAAACAAAACAAAAAACACACACAATAGGTCTACTTCTCAATTGGGACCTCTATATCAAGAACTGATTCCTCCCTCGGCCGTATTGCCACACTTCGATGACAATATTAAGGTCCGTTTTGTACATTCTGTGTTGGCAATAAAGTGCTAGCTTCAAAATTAAGAAACATTTGTTGCAGAACGGCAGTCAAACATACAGAGAAAGTCCCACCAGACGATGCGAAGCAGAAGCTAATGCAGGAGGAGGCGGTTAATGTCATGATATGAGGTAAGACACGGGTCGTAATCTTGATGGAAAATGCATTGATTTAGCCACAAGACGAGGTGAACAGCCGCGCATTGAAGCGACTCAGACACAATCAATAGCAGTAATGTAGTGCCCTCTAGTGGTCACCGTATAAAAGACTAATCTCTAATCATTGTCACTGGACAAAATACTAATCTCACAACAGTCAGCAGCTGCTAAATGTAACGAATAAAGTAACGTGTAATCTAACTTAGTTACTTTCAAACTCAAGTAATCAGCCAAGTAAATAAGTTACTTTTTAATTAAGTAATCAGTAATCAGATTACTTTTTCAGTAGTAACAACATTGTAACATGATGAAACTGAAAAAGCTGTAGCATAAAATGGGCTCCTTAAAGTGAACTAAACATTAAAGACGACACAGAGATCAAATCAAGAATAACCTGAATTAACCAAGAAACCAGTATCGTAGACCAGGTCAGTGACTAAATCTGAACCCAACTGCTTTCTAGTGGTTCTTTGGTTTGACTGGAGGAAGAAGAAAAAAATGCAATCATGAGACGTTAGTCCATGCATAACCTCTTCTATATTGAACGGTCCGCTGGTTTGGCCTAGCATGCAACACTTGAATGAATACAGAGCGATGCACTGGGGCCACCAAAATCCCATACATACACACACTACTGTTTGCATATTAACAGAACTCCAGCACAACCTGTCAAATATATGTGCAAGCAGCCGGTTATTGAGGTCATGGTTCAGACCGGGCTACAGGGAGCAGCTGCATATATCTCCCCCGGAGCATGAGAGCGAAGAGCACTACATCAAAAATCAGTGGACGGATGCTATTTCGGTTTTGCTGAACAAATACATGGAAGCTGTTTTCTGAGTACTCAGTTTTTTGAAAGAATTTTTCAATGAAAAACAACAAAATAATACAACACAAAATGTATGCCTAAAGGGAAAATCGACTTTCGAATCGCTTTGAATCATGTTTTTTGCTTTCCCTGTAATCCTGCTGTCTTTGGCTTTCGTTTTCCACAGCTGAAGTGCTTCAATAAGTATTTCTCGGATTTTGTTGCATCACGATGGAACCCAAAACACCATTAACCGTCACTTCCCAAGCATACTTTACATTTTGTCTGCATTATTGTAAACTTGTGACTTCTACTGACTATGTGAAACTTGATTTCAGGCTTATATCAGGAGGCTCAGGCCAGAGTCCATGGAAAGGGGGGAAATATTAACTTTGGGTTAATGGCCCAAATAAAAGCCCACTTAAGTAATCAATGGGCTCAAATGAAGCCTTTATTCGCGCCTGTGCTGCAGATAGAGCAGAGCTGACAGTGATCCCTGCTGCAGTCACAGGACAACAGACTCTCCCATCGATCTGGGTCTGCAGCCTCTTTCCACAAACACAAACAATACTTACTGACCTCAAAAGAAACTCAACATAAGGGAGACTTTTACCATACTTTCGCTCTGCTTTTCTTCATTTTTTTTTTTTGTATCTGTAGATCAGTCCTCTGCATTTGACCCATCCTCCAACCAGTGCCTCAGGACATGTGGGCGACAGCATTGCCCCCGGCTCCAGATGTTGAGCCAGGATCTCGCTCTATGAAAGCATTGCTGCATAATATAAAATCCAGAACAAGGACGTTACGCTATAGCCACCAAAGTCAGCGAGGATAAAGCTGTGACTGCGGGCCTGACACAATGCACACCGGGGTCACAGATGTCAGCGAAGAACCTTGTTAAGTCCTATTGCAGCTTTTGTTTGAGGACAAGTCTCATCTATATAATTTCTTATTTCTCCATGGCACTAGTGAGTCATTCCAGGGATTTACACAGTGTCATGAGGTGAAGAAATATTGCTGAAACGCACACAGGCCATGAGACACTTGGGGACACGGCAACAAGCAGCAACAAGAGAGGAGGAGGAAAAGAGAGAAGAAGAAAAGGAATAGGAAGAAGTGGTAATAGAAGAGGAAGAGAAATAAGGAAGGAGAAGTGGAGGTAGAGGAAGAGAAGAAAAGGATTTATAAGAGGGAGAAGAGAAATAAGAAGAGGCAAATGAAGAGGGAAAAGATGAAGGGGAAGAAGAGGAAAAGGAAGAAGAGGAAGCAGTGTACGAAGAAGCAGAAAAGAAGAGGACGACAAAGAAGAAGAAGAAGAAGAGGAAGAGAAAGAGGAGGAAGATTTTTTTTAAATATATATATAGTCACTAATACTCATATTAATATCACCATCATATTTTCAACCGGGTTATGGGCACAGACCTACTCCACATTCAGGTAGTCACCACAAGACACTGACAGGACTCTACCATCTACAGTGCAAAGGGGTGTTCCAAAGTCAAATGGCACAGGTTTATGGTTGAAAGATGGATGATGCCAAAGCCCCCTTTTTTCTCCTCCTTCTGTTTTCAATCATTTGGTCATTATTTGATAGATCAGTGTCTCTCAACTATTGCTGTAAACAGTATACACCCGGCTACACAGCACTGTCTATGAATAATATCAATAATTTCCCATGATCAGCCGTGGTCACAAGCGGTGGTTTACAGCTCTAATTGGGCGTGTTAGAAAGGCAAACTGACCCATCTCATGTCTGAATATATATCGATCCGAACCAACCTGAAAAACACGGCCATGGCTGCGATGTTCCTCTTTTCCCTGAGCGCCGCGCTGAGGCTGTCAAAGTCGTCTGAGTTGTACATGTAGATCTGCATCTAGAGAAAAAGACAAGAGCACAACGTCAATCAGAGAGCGCCACAAAACGTGTATTTGATTAATAGAACGCTTGAACTTGAGCACAATTTTACTACTCCGACAATGCTTAGGTAATATGGTAATAACATGGGAAAGGAATTTTGCAATTTGCTACCCTGTATCTGTATTATCTCCAAGAAAATACAAAAATGTTTACTGATCGTGGACAATCTTTACACTGGGTTGGGGGGGGCTAGGCTTGAAATAAATTATGTATACATCCTATTTTAATTTCATCACTGAAATGATGCCCATAATTAGCTACCACAATCACATTACCTTGCTATTGCTGTGCTATAAAGTGCTACCAGAATAACTAATGGAATTGTAGTTCCTTCTATAACCTATCATTGCTGAAAAGACAGAATAGAGGATGATCCGATCCTGTCCATTTGCCTGTGTGTGTGTTTGTTTGTTTCGACCCGATGGCACCTATCAATCCTCAGACAAAAGCTAACGAAGGCTGCTCCGTGTTCTTCATTAAGACACACTTCAAGCAGACATGTGAATGCGCCTGATACAACATTATAGGCGCATACGTAGATTTGCACGTTTGTTTGCATAATTTGTAGAGTCGGGGAACACACTGGTGCATGCCAAAAGCAATTCTCTGAGCTTCTCTCTGCCAACATCAACACTGTCAAAATCACTTGTGTAGCATTTTCTGCAGCTTGCTAATGCGCACATAAAGAGCCCGGTGCATCGCTTTTTGATCTATTTGTGGAGTAAACAGTTGTCAAGCAGCATGATATAGAGACTGTTTATAGAATTTATGGCAGAGGAAGCTCGGCTTGAACAGGCCCATATTAATTAAAGTCAAAGTGGCGGATTGGGCTGGTGAATGCAGCACAGAGACTGCAGATCCACAATTAAAAAGGAGCTGAAACACAGTGAGCCGCAGCCTAACGATGCTGCGCCGCCTTCAGTGGAGCGCACACTGCAGGGACTGATGGGAATGTTAATGCTGAGCTCACTGTTGCCTTCTCAGCCAGGCTCTGAGCTGTACAATTCAAATAAAGGGATCTCAATTGAACTTAGGAGGGTTATTCAGAAATCCTTCCTTAAATCTATCTTGAGATTTGTGTCCAGCTCTAAGACCCATCCACTGTACGGCCCAACACGGTCCTGTCACACTGCACAGTTTGGATGGAGAGGTGAAAAAGACTACAATTTGTGTACAGAGAGTGATGTCTCCATGACCTGTGATATGTCTAACTCTACAAATGTAATGAAATAATAAAATGTTATCTGACCATTCTCTATCACGTATACATATTTCTGAGGTTTCATATGTTGATGACATACAAATAGACATTGACCATCAATAATTGATTGCAAAAGAACACGCAAAGCAACAATATAATCACATCAAGCAAACCGCACCATGTTTTCCACATGATTATTTATAATTGAATTGCAGCATCACTCTCACGAGGACAGTCCTCACAACTGTCAGTTCATTGATTAATGAGGTCTCATCACTGTCACAGACGTGTTCCTGTATACTTTGCATGATCTACCTCCACATTAGAATAATTTGAGTGGATATTATTTTCTGGTTGCTTTGGGGGTTCTGTTTTATTCTGTGGTTGTGCCTGTTTGTAGTATCTGTATCTGAACACAGGTACTCCCTGAGTCAGACCTCCCCTGGCTCTCCTGCAGGTAGCCACCCGGAGATAGCAGTTGAGCCGAAGCACTCAGCAGGTGAACACGTCTTTTGGCCTGCCGTCTGGATGTAAAATATAAAAGTGGGGTTGCTGGCCTGCGGAGCGACCTCTCCAAAGTGTTTTTGAGCGGACTAAATAAATGTGTTGTTTGCTGCTGTGATGACTAGCTCGAGGCCTAACAGCCGCTCTCCCTCCCACTCAGGCTTTGAACTGCACAGGGAGAGGCGCTACAGCACCCTAAGGCTCCTCTCCTCCCACTGCATCATCACTCCATTGCACAGATTACACCTTTCCTGCCCTCTGCTATTGATACATCTTTCCACGATTGGTCTCTAGAACATAGGGATCATGAGAGAGAGGTCAGCCCACACAGACCAAATGTTGAAATGGTTGTATTGATTCCAAAACCATTAAGGAGCTCTGTGTGGAGACCGCAGAGGTTCAAGGCCCACAGCAACAGTGAAGCTCCACGTTTGACAGCTTCAGGGAACAAAACAGGCTTTGGTAATGTAAACATGCGGAGACTCATACGGGGATAAAGAAGTTACTGTGGGTTAATTAAGGTACATTCATACCTGACAAAAAAATTACAGCCACGATAGCCCTGATCCAGCTCTGCGTCAGAATACACAATAAAAGACTGGCTTACTGTGCATAGTTTCTTTAATAGGTTAATGGAAACCCCAACCACCAAATACAGAAAATTAACACCTCTAGCTAAGGCAAGAGTGGCAACCACTATGCTGTGCATTAATCAGACTCCATTCCATTACCCAATTCACACAGACTTGGAACTGGGTTAACATAAAGGCCCTACCTAATGTTTTACTAGTCTATGGAATAAAAAGCACATTCACTCATCCCCGAACTCATCCCTATGAATAAGTGGAATGTTAGAGATGTGCTATGGAAGTTATGAATGACTTCTGACCACCACTAGGGATTGAAAATATCTATTACTGTAAACAGAGCCACCTCCTGGAACCGCCACCTTAACGTACTGTAGTGAAGGGGTTTGAGCGCCTGAATTACCCTGGGAGCTCTGTTGTCGGGGGCTTCGTGCCCCTGGTAGGGTCACCCATTGCAAACAAGTCCTAGATGACGGGTCAGACAAAGAGCTGTTCAGAAGCCCTTATGAGAGCCCAACAGGCCCGGTTAGAACCATGAGGTCGTCCTTCTGTGGAACCACCACCTGCAGGAGGAGCCATAAGGGCTGGTGCAATGTGATTTGGGCAGCTCCAACTGCTGCCCCCACGACCCGGCAACGGACAAGTGGAAGAAAATGGATGGATGGATGGATGTAAACAGAGCAAAAAATCCACTCAAACTTTGAAGAGTTTGATTTTGTAATCAATAGAAATGGAGGCCCAAATCAAAACAACAAAACAAAATGGAGATTGAGGCACAACCCAGGTCAGAGTAATAGCTATTAACGAGATACCATTTCAGAGTAAACAAGGGTGTAGCCGATACTCACCCCAGGCACAACATTTAGGCCATTTAACAAGGGGAGAGTATTTTTAGTGCAAGAGAAAAAGAGCTAAACTCTCCAGAAGAACAGTTGATCTAAGGAAACCTTCTTGGACAAGAGGCGGAATATCTTCAGTTCAGAACAACTCAATGCAGGCGACTGCGTCAAACTGTTCCCACTTGGTCATTGTTTCAAAGAAACACAGGGAAAGCAGCATGTTCCGGGCCTATCTACAACTAAAGTGTGGTGTTATTTAGTGGATGTGCTGAGCTGTGATCATGGGCAGACACAGATGCGAAGCAGGGTAATGTACTCAATGAAGCATTAATATTTGGGAAGGTAAGCACCAGAGACAGCTCCACGGAGGCAGGCGCCAATGATGAATCAGGCAGGCTGCGCCGCTGACACCTAAATGCATCATTATTATAGATGTTCTTAGTGCTTGCTGAGGGAGGGGAGGACACACTGATTTAAAGGTAACAACCCACCTGAAAACTTAAATGTCGGTACATTCATTCTGGGACAGTCCCGGATAACAGAATGTGTGACTAAGACTGTAAGTCCTCACACCAGTAGCAGATTCAACCGAGGTGACTCCACCGGTCTTAAAGGGATATTTCAGGATTATTGACGTAGGGCCTTATTTCCTAGTTTTCCAGTGTGTTGTTGATTTCTGGAGATTTTTTTTAATTTTATTTATGCAGTCTTTATATTTGAAGAATTTAGTGGTGCTAGGCTAGTGCTAGGCTAGTGCATGTCTATGGTAACTAGTAGCCTGCCTTTTAAAACCTCTTCAAATCATCGGGTAGTCCTCCAAACATTACCATATCTGATTTGTAGAAAGCTCCTGTGTGAATTCCACGTGTAGTAATGCCGGCCGCAGGTAAACAAACTACTGTAGATCCGGTAACCTAGCAGATCACTCCGCCGCTGCGTAGCTTACAACCAGAAAGCTGATGCTGCTCTAATATAAGTTATTTTAAATGCAAAATGGTTATATTTAAAAAAAAAACTCAGTCAACACATACAATTATATCGGTAGTCTGGTGTTATAAGTGATTTGCCTCAGTGTCCTTGGGTCAGACTGTTTTTAATGCAGGCTACAAGTCGACTAGTCGACTTTTGCGGCAAGAGTCGACCTCATTTTAGAGAGTCGACTAGTTGTGTGTGTTTATCTCTTTCTCCCTCCCTCCTTCTCTCTGCCTAATTTCAACATTAATGTCAAGGCGGAACCCCTTTTCCGTGTTTTGGTGGGACAATACACCATGGCAGACCAGCGACTAGTTGTTTTTACCGGTTAGCGTTCACTCTTTTAGTCTCCACCATCAGTGCGCACCGCGGCCCAACGCGCACCCGCAAACTTTTCGCTCTCACGGACTTATTCACGTGGAATCAACTACGATCTAACACTCTGGGACCGAAAGCTTGTTTACTTCAGACCTTGGATTTACAAGGAAGATGAGAGGCCAGATGAGGCCAGGAGGAGAGCGAGACAAATGGAGGAGGAGAGAGCGGAGAGGACGCGGATCTGTTTGTTTCTGGAGGCGCAGGTAAACACTGCGAGTTGCCTAAAACTTAAGTTAAACCTAGGAAATGGTAACAAGCCACTATATTGTATATTAACTCAGAAAATACGCTATAAAACCTGCTTACATGTGAGCCTACATTACGGATTTGGAAGTGAACATATTGTACTTGTTGTTAATTAGGCGTTATTCCTCCGCTCTTATTATGATGACGTCTTCACACGAGTAGTCGACTTTTTTGACTATAAAAAGTCAACTTTTAAAAATCAGTAGTCGTTCATGCCCTAACATGCACTAGCACTAGCCTAGCACCACTAAACTCTTCAGTATATAAGGACTGCATGAATTAAAAAAAAAAAAAAAATCTCCAGAAACCAACAACATTCTAGATAACTAGGAAATGAGGCCGTGTTTCAAAAACCTAAAATATCCCTTTAAGGTCATTAACATTGAAATATACTGTACGGCCTATTTAATCACAACATGGCAGTAGCCCTTTTCACATCACAGTATAGACGTAGAGTTTTGGAAGTTTTTTTTTTTTTTGCCTTATCACATATCTTGGTGTCAAAACTTGAAACAAAACATGATGAGCACTTGAATAAATGTGATTATCAAAATAATACTTTATTCCATATTATGGCTATCACTGTATGTGTCAAACGGTCAACTGAAGTTATAAACGTTATGAAATGTCATGGGTGCGTGAACTTAAATTGCCTGCTATCAAAGACTTGTGGGATGAAGGAATAATGAGAGAACGCTGAAAGCCTGAAAACATGTTTGGTTTCTAAGAGGAAGCCTCAGTGCACAAGAATTTTACTCCATTTCAAACAGCGGCGTATTCAGAAGTAAACAAGTTTGGCTGCAGGCTGTTTTGTTTTGGACATTTTTAATAAAATATAGCCCCATTTTGGTGGAAGGATTACAATAACATTCAAATTCAGGAATCTCATTTTGAATTTCATATAAAGTGAGCATGACAAACATGGCTGGAAGGGAAGGGGCCTTGTTAACTCCCATCACATCACAGGCTGCCTCTCATCCCGCTCTACTCAAAGTTTTCTATCCACTGGTCAAAAGAATCAAATGTGTGGAACTGCAGCGTTGGTGTGAGGAAGTAGAGATGCTTTTCTCACAGGTTTTTTCTCATACATTTTTCCCAAACTCCTGTGGGCTCGAATAGTGGAGTCAGTATGTTTCTTGGTGGGATGACATCATTTGCTAAACTGTGGTACTTTATTGAGCCAAATACGAGCCCATTTTCATGCAGTGTACAGGGAGTAATGAAGTATGATTACGCCTCAGGATCATACATCACTATCGCTCTTATAGATTTATTTCATGAAAACTGATACCAAAAAGCGGACCAGACTTATGCATTTAATCCCAGTGACACCCTATCAAAGACACAGGGAAGCAAAAATATAATTACAACACATTTTCAAAACTTTAATTCACACAAGTTATTGCCTGTTCAAACTTTGTTGCAACACATCCTCAGACGTGTCAAAACCAAAGTCTACAGAATAACAGCAAGGACGGTCTCCCATGGAAGTTAGTTGACATCTCACTAACTTTATAGCTTTTCTAAAAAAAAAAAGAGAAAAGAAAACAACTCGGAGAAAGCTTTTTTGAGACGTTTTCTTTCTTCATCTCCTTTTCAGAGACAACCTTGACGACAATTTCTTATCACAGTAATGGGAATACATCCGCCAGAAGCAGTCAGCACTTTCTCCTCATCAAGTAATGGCCAAAAGTCCACTGATTTTTAACACCACTTTGCATATAATTTAATAGCGGACAACTAACAGGAGGAGCATTTATATCATTTGCAGTAATAAGATACTATGGTAATCACAAAGGAGCGAGAGTGTGGCCGCTGACTGAGTCCAGGAGTTTTACGGCTCTGGCGCAGCGCGGTAGAATGAGGGCCAAGCAGACACAGACAGAAATGTTTCGGAGCATGAACTTCCACACTCTGACTCTTTGCAGCCTACACAGTGTGGCACAGAGCGAACTGAGCAGGAGTGAACTATCTGTCTCCTAAAGGCTTGTCTCTGCACTTCGAGAGAGGCCAACCAGACGGGCTAAGTTTATTAGCTATCGGTGAGAGGGGAAGTTACCTGTCCATTCCAGCCCGGTCTATTTGGGGATGAACAAACAAAACCTGCATGGACTTCGGGGCATAGCTTCTGGCCAGTTGGGGTGGCGTTATGAGCCGTTCCCATGGAGACTGAGCCATAAGATGAGGTGCCTTCCATCATTCATTACTTATGCATTATTTGTTCACTGTATGTGGGCTGAACAAAGATGATAATAGCTTTAACTTAATTTACTAAAAGGTCAACAGTTTGATTCTAACTTTCGTACTGTACTGTAATTGTGTCTTTAAGCAAGACATAGTTTTCTCATTGAAGCTGAAGCTCTGGCGAAAGAACAACAGAAGTATGAGCACTGAACTGTATGGGCGAACTTGGGATGTGAAGTAGACAGATATGTGACCCGCCATGGATTCCAAGGACACAAGTCGGCAGCCCGTGTCTCGAGAAAAACGCAAACTAAGATTTTTTTGGGGGAAATTGGTGATTTTCACTTTTGTGCAAATTTGTTCAGTTGAAGTCACGAAGTAGCCTCTCCATGTTTAAGCTAGCAGTATTAGTATATTTAAAAGCGTAAACTTTTAGGTTCAAAATGACTAGTTTGAGGTGGGTTTCGGAGCGTGCAGTAGGGGCGTGACTTTGTCTATTTACAGTAACAGATGTTACACAACACATTCTCAAGCCAGTGACAGTTTATCAATTGATATTAAAAAATTACAAAGAACAATAACAACCTTCTGCTGTGAGGTGAGATCAATACATGAAACCAAAAATAAGACTGATACACATAATGAAACTGGTAAACAATGGTTTGTTGTTTGCTCCCTCCCTGTGCTTTACTGCTTTGAGGGGGAGTTTGACAAGGGGTATGGCTTATCCCAATGAGATGTAAATGAGCCCTTGTCACTCCCAACAGCAGAAAGGTGAGAATGGCCCAAAACTTTGGAGAGGTTTTTCAGGCCTTTGGGCTTTTTGGAATTGTTAACTTCAAATCACCACTACACCTCCAAATATTATCAGATTTCCATGTGTTACACATCGTTGAAAAGCTTGGAGACTACACTTTAATAATCTGTGAAAATCTAAAAATCCCCAAAATCGACTTGTGTCCCCCATTCCTGTGACTGGTCACATATGTCTTCTTTCTTTTTATTGTTGTATTGTATGATGCTTTTTACTGTTGTTTTATGTCCTTTTATTCATACCTGTACAAAGCCTAACCAGGGACGGGGACTGCAAATTAGTGTCACGGTTGAAGGTGGAGCAAGGGAAATATAACCCAAAACGCAGGATTGCAACAAAAACTGGTGGTGTTTAGTAACTGAAGAAATCCAAATAACAAAATCCAGAGATGACAAAATGGTGAAACAAAAGTCAAAGGAACCAAGGCTGACGCTGACAATGAGCCGACAACGGACAAGGGAAACACACGGGTATGAATACATGAGGAAACGGGGCACAGGTGAAACACATCAGGGCGGGGCAGGCAATAAACACAAGGGAAGCGAAGCAAAAATCACAAGAACAGAACACACGTCAAAATAAAACACAGGACGAGACCAGAGACAAGATAACAAAACGAGGGAACAAAAAAACCAAATCATGACACCTAGTTGGCAATGTTGTCTTGTCCCTGCCAAATAAACAAATACATAAATAAAACACTTTCTGTATTGGGTGCGTGTGAGCGAGATTGGCAGCCACATCTCGGTCAGAGCAGGTCAAGTGTTGCTACAGAAGTAACTGAATGAATAATGACCATGGAGCAAAGAGTCCAAAGAGGCGCTCTGTCTGGGTATGAGGCTAGAACGTGTTACGGTTTGCAGGCAGTAATGTACAATCACCCCACAGCTCACCATCAGAGTAAAGCGTCCTTGTTGTCCGGCGTGAGGACATCAGGAAGAAGTCTCTGTCTGAGCCCTGCTGTGGGGTTTCCAATTCCCCAGTCCCCCCTCCGCACGGGACAAAGGGCGTTTATCAAAGAAGGTCGTACACGTGGCAGCGCGGTTGGCCACTGACGCGCACACACATTAGCTCCCCGCCTCCCCCTAACCGAGCAGCATCCAAGCGCCGGGACTTGCCACGGCACAATCTGGGTTATTAGATATGTTTAGAGCACACAGCGACCCTGTGCAATCTATCTTAAAAACCCAATTGAAATGCATTACTTGAGAAATGGCTCTGAGAGTCAGCTGTGGCTTTTTCAATTTTGTGAGTGTTACTTTTTCATAATAGCAACCAGGGCAAATAGTGTTTTTGCTCAAATGGAAAAATAGAATCTAAAAATGTGAGGAATGCTTGCTTTATCAGCATGCCAGATTATTAAAAATGGTTCAAAGCAGGGTTGGGAACTGGGACAGCCTCTCTATGGCCCCCGGGCGCACAGTGCTTTTAAAGAATGGCTTGATTTTTTTTCCCTTTGCCATTGTGGACTTGCTGAAGGAAATATAACATTATGTTGGAAATGGCATGGGCTCCTTATCCAGAGGCAGACCCATCATAAATAACACGAGCGCAGCCCAGCAGTCATCAGTTATCTTTGAAGCTCTGAATGTGCTGGAACAAGGGAGAGGGACAGGTGTATAGAGGAGAAGGAGAGAGAGATGAACAGGTGATCCTGATCCCTGGACAAAAGAAGTCAAGCTTCTAATGAGGTCAGAGCGTCTCCATAATGTGGCCCACGTGGCGCAGATCGGTGGCGCCTTGCTGCGGACACTTAGACCCATTTAAAGGCATGCGCTGTGCTGCAGAGGACAACAAATGCTGCCCCATTGGCCCCTTCAGTCTATCACACTGAGTGCATGACCTCGCCCATGTCCCTGTGGCATGTACAGTGTGTGTCTCTCTGCTCACTACTCTTTTGAAGTTACTCTTATTTGGTTTGGTTAGCTTCATGTTGATGTTGATACTGTGGAGATATTTTTATATAATGTGGAAGTATTTCTATATTTTGTTATGTTAGACTTTAGTGATTTTTATATAGCTGTGTGGTGTGGGCTCAAAGCTCTCTGCCTTTTTACAACTAGGTGTGACATTCCAAGAGGGGGTTTTACGGTCCATTGTTCTACTGTTTGAAGCCCTGGGAGCAGGGTGTGAAGGTGGAGAATGTTAGCAAGGACCTTCAGAGAAGCTGATCTGGATCTTGGCTAAACCTAGGAGCAGCATCATGGAGTCAGATCACAGACGAGGAGGGAGGAGCCAGGACCTTCTGATTGGCTTGTTATTTCATGCATATTCATTGATTGTTTTGTCATATATATGTTCTCTGAGCACAGGGGGAGGCTGCGTTCGAACCGCCCGATGTAAGCCAGTGTGTGTGTTTTAGGGACAGAGTAGCGGACCAGATGAATTGTGTTGGAATTGTATCGCTCAGGGAATAAACTTTTGATTGATTTTAATTAACCAAGCCTTTGTAGTCTTTTTCATCCATTTAAGAACACAACAATACATTTGATCTAATTTGTATAGTGTGCTGTTTTAAATTATGCTTTATTGTATTATTGCATGTGTTATTGCATATTATTGCATGATGCTTCTTACTCCTGAACTAAACTGTAGTCTGTGTACCTGTAACTCATTCAGTGTTCTTGCGTTATTGGGCGTGATTACTGATTCCTTCAATTGATTTAATTATTGTTATTTTTAACCAGGCCACAGCTTTTATCTTACTGTAAAGCATAATTAAGACGAACAAAAATGACAGAGGAGTGCTCTGGTGTGGGAAGAGTCAGCGAGCGTTTCCATGGTGACTGAGAATTACCACTATGAAACACAGCTATTGACCTAAGTCTGTTTTAGTGGATTAGCCAATTTCACCCCGAGATTTACCAAAGCTATTATAGTGGGTTTTTCATCATGGTAGTTCTGCTTCTTCCGCTCTCTTAACATGCATTGTTAGATGAATTATTGCCTCTGGTCAATAAGTGTGGTCTGTCTGTGTATCCTTGGGTTTCTAATCAAGCCTGGGGACCGAGGATAGAAGTAAACAATTCACATCACAAACATCCAAATGGGATTAATAAAGTCTTATAGGACTGGGACCCATGAACACAGGTGATAAGGCACGCCACGCATACAGTGACCATACCAGCTTATGAATGGAAGCAGGGTTGGGCCTGGTTCATACTAGGATGGGAGATTGTTGTTTTGTGTCAAATGGTTGTTTTTTGTATCTATTTTATTTTAATCTAATGTATGCATGCCCTAATAGTTTATAGTTTTCAAGTGTTTATAGTTTATTATTTAAGGCTACCAAGTTTTATGTTCATGTGTTATGTTTCATGTTGCTTGTCTGCACCAAAGAAAAGTCCTAGTTTGTGAATCTGTTCACTGACAATGCCAATAAAACCTATTCTGATTCTGATTCTGAAATAGGTGAGGGGTAAGTCTAAGTGTCTGGTGATGGATCCGATAGGGCAGATTTGGTGCCATTCTGTCAGACTCCGGGAAAGCTGTGCAGAGTACGAAGTAAATTAATAATTCTTGTAATCTTGTAAAGCACATGTTAAGTCCAGTTTCTGACTGAGCAATGATTAATGGGTTATCATTAAAATTATAATATTTTTAATGATTTTTTTTAATAACATCTATTTATTTTATTTCCATTTCTGACAATTGAAGAGTTTACTATATTCTCCGACTGGCCATATGTCCATTCTGGAAGAGCACAGAAGGGCCACTGGCTCTCGGGCCACAGGTCTGGCTTCTCAATTTTCCCCTTAACCTCTTACCTTAACCGAACTTTACTTTTAATTTGGACTAGGCTGGTCATAGTCCAGGGCCGTTTTTCAGTCCCAGTCCGCCTCAACATTTTGCACACCTGATGCCTTACATCAGGTGGCCCCCAAGAGCCCGCAGATCACATGTGTCCATGCAGCGCTGGCTAAGTCGGGTCGGGACATGGGGCCCCACAACACTTCTGTTCACATCCCTGTCCTAAGGCTACACACTCCAGTCCCCCGCGCACTGTGCACTGAACGGGGCAGAAAGGAGAGCAGGCCAGGGGAGAGCGTGCATGTATCAAACAGCAGGACCCCAGATAGAATTTCAGCAGCACAGGGAGAATATTCTGTCACCCTGGCTCCTGAATATAATCATGAGAGCACAAAATGTAATGTTTGAAATGTAAAAACAGCAAAGGCATGTGCTTCCCGGCTTCACTGCACGCATCGGTGGATGATGGATGACAGAATACCGAACATTCAGGTAATATCTAAACCTGGGCGAAATGATCTATGGATTATTATCAGCAGAAGTGTTCAGAAGCAACATGATTATGTTCCAGTAACTAATTTAGAATACACCACTCAGCAAGTCGGACCCCCAAAAAAGGGAAACTATTTGAGTTTATTTGTAAATCTAATATTTAAATCGTTTAAATAGATTTCTCATTTGCAGACTTTCTAAAGACTCTCCAGTTTAGGTACTCAGAGATTAGAGCCAGACCAACTACTGCATAGCCAATGTACATGACAGTATTGCAAGACGCAGCTCCTCCTGAAGCATAACACATCACAAACACATACATGTTATTTTTTACGGGCCTTGTTTGTCAAACTGCTATGACCGTGATCCATGATGACTGCCCAGTGTTCCAGTCTCCTCCCATGGCAGAGGTGACCATAAAGAGCCATGTGTTGCGCGTTGATGGTGGCTATAAAGGCTTCAGAGAGTGGCAGTTTTCTGAGCGCTTTGATTGTTTGGCAAATACACAGCAAATAAAAGTTTATAGTGTGAGTTTACAAGGCTCCATAAACGACACTTTCCGTGCTGAGAACACTGATTGGGATAATGTTTGTCTTGGCGCTCAGACTCGCTAATGGGAATTACAAAATTATGCAATGAACATTATGGTCATTGTGTTGTAGAGTTTGAGTGAGGGGAAAAACATCATCAAATGAAATGTATAAAATGGCAGTCTGACGTATGTATGACGTAGTTTACAAAAATATTAATACTCCTCAACTTTTTACTTTCAAGCTTCTTAATTTTGCCTTGCGAAACCAGACCAAACATCTAACACACAGTGTGAGCCTGTGACTAAAGCCACACAGATTTATGGGAAGTACACATAGTTGTGATAGGAGATACTAACTGTGTGCATGCTCCCTGTGCAGAGGGATGGTGCGCTGAAATGAAAAGTGCTAGGTGTGTTATCATTATTCATCTCATGATTTAGGAGCCGGAATGTGCCTTTCATTTTCCACACCGCAAAGGTTGATGGGAAATAAAATCCCATTCATCAATGACACATCTTTATCTGTGATACCTGCGGCACAGCACACACTGTGTGTGTCTAAGTGAAAGTACAAGCCTCCCCCATCACGAGCTCTCACAGCCGACCCCCACCAAGCGTTAATTTACAGTGCCTCTCTTCTCCAGGCAGGTGGGTAAAAGACCCCCCCTGTATCTTTTCATCGTGGCTCCTCTCGTTTATCACATGTGGAGGCTGAGGGGGCACTGATAAAAATGAATGCTGGCTCGTGGCAGACAGACAGGATGGATAGCCCAGTCTGTGGTCAGTCAAGGGGGTCTCCTGGATGGGCAAATGGAGGTCTGCATTGTCATCGGCTCTTGTTGCTGAAGAGCATTTCAGCTTAGCCATACCTGAAAAAATCTACTTTGAATATGTCACGTAGGCTGACAAATCTTCAGTTAAAACATTCGTTCCGTAATTGAAACAACTAAACAATATTTTATGAAGTAAATCATAAGAGCACTGGCTATTTATGGATCCAATTTGAAGCCGTGATAAGCCCAGATTAAAATTGTTTATTTTTCCCCCAGACATTTTCTCTTATTACTAATGTTCAAAAAGGAACGATTTGCAGAGAACTTTCTGTCCTCTCTCCAGAGCCAAGTGTTTAATGCAAAACTCAAATCTTGAAGATGATGCCTTACTTCTATAGCGGCTCACTTCTTTCGCCACACTCAATGATGGTAAGCTATGGTTGTAGCCACGAGCAGCCCTGGGGTAGGCTGACAGTCATATGGCTGCCAATCTGCAGCATCTGCCACTACTATTCGGGATTGTAGCTGATCGCTGGATACTTCATCCACTCAACACAAAGGATGTAATGATTCACTCAAGCCCCGATTCGATTTGATTTCTGATTTCATGTTCCTGATTGCGATTTTTTTCAGATTTTTTTTTAACCTTTTTTAAGAAAATGAATTATGACTCATTCATACCAATAGATGTTTCTTTTGTTTGTCTTTGTTTGTCAAAAGCTTGTCGCATTTTTGTCTATGTAGCATACTGTAACTGTCTCATAAAGAGAACTTTACATTACAAAAAAATTACAACACATGAAAATGAACTATAATCATTTTGACATGTGTGCTTGTAAAAAAATTCAGCATAAATAAGATAGGTTTCAAAGCAAACATTTTGAGACATATTTATTCACCAAACTTTTTTCCCTGGAGTTTGAACATAATACTACCATTTAGAACACATTTTTTTCTTCGCAACCCTCGAACGCCTCACACAGCCATTTGATGAGGATTTCAGCAGAATCAGAGCAGGTTGGTCAGATGTTTTTCTGTCTATATCTTTGGTAAACTTCTGTCATAATGCTAAACTCTACGTTAGCCGCTAACACTAATCTCTGACTGTGTAGCCGCTAACTGTTGCTGCTTCGATCCCTACACATGTTTTTATTTACTTAAATTAGTGTGGCGTGTGTTGGGGGTGAGGCTGGGGGAGGTGTAGAGCTTGTCTTGAGAAAAAGTTAGCTCGCTGTTTCTAACGATGCAATGCGAGAATGCAACTATTCCGCTCCGGCAAAATGGAGTAGCTGAGGGTGGCTTTAACATCCATTATTTTATTTATTTTTTTACATCGATTCACTTTTAAGCAGTTTAAATCGATTTTCGATGAATCACATCCCTACTCAACACTCTTGTAAAGGGGCGAGGTCCGACACGTTAAGGGCAGTTCGAAGTTTTAATGTTGTTTTCAATTAGTTACAAAGTCTGTAAAGTACCGGTATCGGAAAAAAAATACCCTTACTATAATAGAGACTTTATGACAACCTTTATGACTTTTTTTTTTTTTAACAAGAAGGTAGATGAATGTCTTGCCCAAGGACACAATGACAGCATGCATCAATCAGCAATGGAGATTATTGGATCTGTATGTGAAAGCTCTAACCACTGAGCCACTGCAAAGTCTATAGCACCAGGTATTTCCCACATGAATATTTATTGATACTCCAAAAAAATAATCATGAAAAACATTGTGCACACACTGTAGGAGCCCGCACATATGAAGAGGAGTGAACCCTGAGGTTGGGAGGGTTGGAGGAGTGAGCCAGAGCGTAGCAGCACTGTGCCTGCCATATTAAGCAGAACATTAGTGTTTAAAACAGCAGGTAGAGGAGCAGCGGGGCCCTACTTCATCATGCCATTCAAGCACCTATTAGGCTACAATTGCTAAATGGCAAGGCTTGTAAATCATACATCATTTATGCGGAGCACTTGAGGAGGCACAAGCTGTCTCCTCCAGCCGCAGGAGAAGAAAAGCGCGCGAAAGACAGTGATAACTACACACTCACAATACCAATCAGACAGTGACCTGACTTACTGCGCTCCACTCCACAATAAAACTAATCCATTTGAGCTTGTTTTCCACCACACTTCACATGCTTCATTATTTTAAAAACCACAATCGCAATTCAACGCAAATACGCAGCAATTGCTTATTATGTTCATCAGTCACACGATTCAAGCTCTGAATTACAGCCAGTATAATGAGAACAGAGCAGCCACATAACAAAGGGAGGAAAAGAATAGGCTTCCTAGAGAACATTCTTCTCCCAAATACACAAAGATCAAATTAACTTGCCATTCATCACATTTGATCACACTGTACAGTCACACTCTCTCTGTAGTGTAGCAAAACCTTGGCTCCTAAGCGCTTCGACTTGCTTATCGATATAATCCACGACCAAGGTCACACTAGCGTAATGTCTCGAGTTCATGTCCCGGGTCCTGAGGGTAATAGGAATCTACAAAAAAAATAAACATCCAGACTCTCGCCTTTTTATTTACACCCTCGGATTACTTAGTTATTTCTCCAACATCGATCCATCCTGTTTATGTGTATACCATGCATACAGGATTTTGTATTGAGTCCTTAAGAAACAAATTAGATATCCTCTAAATAGATCTGTTGACATCTGCAGTTTTGACCTTTACATTGTGTTAAATGCAACATTTTAATAACAGCAAAGGTCATGATTTACTAAAGCCTGTAAGTTGGATTTATCCCCCGGATTTATTATATCTAATAACATTTTAGTTCCTTCCAGTTCAAATTGTGCAATTTTCAACAAACCAGCTTCTAAGAAAGTCACAGTGTGTTCTTAGAGCGGGCATTTTGTTTGCTTTTTTCCCCCTATCAAAACAACTCACTTGTCTCTGAACCAATTGAAAAACTACTTATTTATCTGAACTCTACAGTGCAGGACGCATTCGTTCTGTCACATAAATGCTCTAACCACCAAATCTTCCCAACGACTGAGGCTAAGATTGAGTTTTCAACGAAACTCAAAAAACTTGATTCACAAGAAGCACATAAAAGACAGAGAAGGAACAAAGTCATTGGTTTCCTTCCGATTTAAGGACAATATATATTCTTCTGTCGTCTGTGACTGAATCTCATCAACTGTGTCCTGACCCTCTCTTACTGCATAATGTACAGTACCCTTAAAGTGATGGAAGTTTGCTTTGGTTAAATTCAAGCTTGATAATCCATTGAACTATAACTCCAGCATGCAAAAACTGTCTCTAATACTGCTACTAACACTATAACTATATACAGTACTACAACTACTTCATACTACTACAAAAAGAAAAATGTTGCTTTTATAAATGTACATAAATACATTTGCAAATGCCGTTAAAAGCATCATATGAATAATGTGAAACTTTGCCAAAAAAGCTCTTTAGAACATTGCTTAAATTAAACTATCGACTTTAAACAAAGCTGTTTGTGTGCTGCTGGTTCAAATGGTGCACGTAGCGTACAGTGCTTCAGCCCCACATCCTACCTGTTATGATGTGGACATATAGCGTTTCCTGTCCTGAAGGCGATGCTGTTTTTATTGCAAACACAAAGACAGAACAGTAGCACTGAAGCAGTGGCCTCCGCTGAGCCTGTGCCAATATTGGATGTGGCACGCTGCAGCCCGTGTGTTCGCTGATGTGTGAGTGCGTCTCTGGAGAAATACTATCGTTGACTGCGAGCCTCAGTCAATATAAGAGCAGGACTTGATTTTCACTGGAACTTCATAAAAGTGCAATACACAAAGTTTCCTTGCTGATGTCTTCACACTGAATCAATTTGGATGGCACATTATAAATCTCCCGTTTAAAACAGACGCCTCAGAAAACTCAGTGATGCATTCATATAGGGCTTCTGTTCCTTCAGCACAATCTGAGGATTTTTTTTTTTTTTTAGGAGGGAAATATTGCAGATCTATCATTTCTATAGTGACACAAACACTCCCTTATGCAACACTGTGGAAGGAAAGGATGACAGTATCACGCACAAGAGGATGGGAAAGGTTAAAGCATACATATTCATCATGTGTCCTTCTGCAGAGGAAGCACAGCCTGACTCAGGAGTTCAGGGCTGGCTGTATGAGCGCGTACGCTTACACTTATATCCTGCTCAATCCCATTCATGAATCATGAATAAAATGGACCACGTGGATGAATGTTACATTCTCGAGTAATCTGCTATCTGAGACCTAATCACCAGTGATGCCAGTAACTAGTTACTTTGTAACAGATTACTGTAATCTACATGTTACTATTTCCAAACAACTAATCAGATTAAAGTTACTGTTCCAAATCACTGTGAGTTTCTATTTTTTCCTTTAGAGAATGGCCTTTCGGCGAGTGACGTAACATAATGTGTCACGTTTACCACCCAAGGACACAAACATTGGAAAATGCACTTCCAATACAGTGAGTGTTGGTACAGTAAAAGGGTGTGCCATTAGTGTGTTGAGGCGGAGAAAATGTTGTCGGCAGCTGGTGAATGTAGTAACTAATAAAGTAACTTTTTAAAAGTTTTTTAAAGTATTTTTAAAATCAAGTAATCAGTGATGTAACTAAGTTACTTTTCAAAAGAGTAATCAGTAATCATATTACTTTTTCAAGTAATCTGTGGCAACACTGCTAATCACTCACAGGCTTTGATTAAATAGATCCCAGATTGCAGTGGGGCTGGTTTTACCCTTTGAAACGCAAGAGTAAATATTGTAATAAGTGTATAAGTGGCTACAGACTATTTCAGTGCTGAAGAAAGGAAAGGAGGAACACGTTAAGGACTTTTAAATTATAAGAAAAAGAGTCAGCTCTTGACACAAATGATTTTAAAATCTGGCCGATTTGATCATGAACGTCATATCATTGTCATCCAAGAGAAAAATATGAGGTGGAAAAAAATCCTGTATGAACATTGGTAACTGTCACAATGTGCGGAAACACATGAAGGCCACACAATTGTACAACGGCCAGGCCTGGACCAGTTCCTTTAACAACAGTGGCCAACAAAACATCTTCCCTTCAGTGTGTTAACAAAGTGCCTTTATGGTATATATTGGCCTCTTACCTCCACAGGGAACCGATGTCCATTGATGCTGTGTTCAGATCCCTCAGACCCATTGCTTGGACCCCAGTGAAATTCCACTTTTTCTGCCTTAAACCGCCCCGGGAGGCCCGCTCCTCTTACAAAGTAATCATCCTTCAACATAATGGCCACTGGAAATAGAGAGAGAGACAAGGCAAAAAAGTGACATATCAGTAGACATCTTTCAAAACATAGTGATCATTCTTGGCACAGCCAAACCAAGCAGAACATTGGCGTCTGAAACCATAATGTTGTTCTTTTACTAAAGCACAGTTGGAATTGTGTTTTGTTTCATTTATATTTGAGAGATTTTGAATATTTAGTCCATCACCATCAAGGGCTTCTTCTTCTGTGCCTCCATGCTTTGTTTTTAAAGTCACCTTCACTTAATCATTCCAGCCCTCAAATAGTCTTCACTGCGCATCATGTTTGGTTAAAAGCAGCTGCTTTTGTTTATGGCCTCATGTAAACTGCTTTACCTCGACGTCATGTTTTTTTCTTGTACAAATAATTAGGCATCAATTACTGTTTTCCACGCACATATATTCATTTAAGTTACAAAACATAAAATACAGAAGCTGAAATGGCCAAAAGCATTTTCAAAGTCGAGCAGTATCTTTGAACTGGGTTTTAGAATGCACATGGGTTTTAGAAAGCAGCTCCTCTCCCAGAGAGGTGTGTTTTATCATCTGAATCAAAGGGGAACGGAAGAGCAAAAAAAAAAAGTCCTCTTACTGTATCCAGTACACATTGTCCTTCGAGGGTCTTTCTAACACTAAATGTAGTGCAAATTAAAATAGGCCTTATTTTAGAACATAGACAAATGGCAAATGTTGAAAGCATTGCGGTGTTCCATTAACCTGTGTCATCACCCTGTGCCCCCTCACTTCACTCCTGCTATTTATAGGCACAACATAACCACTCAAGTATGACCTGCTCCGGTAGAGCCACTTTTCGGCCAATTCTCCAAGAAATATCAGAAGCACCGGCGCTTTGTTCAACAGGAATGAGTTCAATTTAGAAAGTCACATGGATTTGAAGTCATAGTTTTTGCGGGCAACACAAAGGACGTGCAATCTGCGAGTAGAAAGAGCCGTTCAGGAATGGCCAGGAAGGGGGCAGAAATCCGGCAATAGTTCACTATTAACTGTGAATTCATTCATTTCATTTTTGTTAATTTACTGTATTTAAATGAATAAACAAATCATTGTAAAGGGCCTAACAAATGACCCTAACAAATGAACTGCGGTTGTTAAACACTCACACAGGGCACGGTTTCCCTTTGAGCTACATAGAAAATATGCCTCCCATATGATCTGGCGACCCCCATGAGGGTCATGACCCCCAGGTTGAGAACCGGTGGCAACAGTGGTGCAGATGGTAGAGCTGGTCGTCTCATGATTGGAAGGTTGGGGGTTTGAATCCTTTATGTAGGTGGAAAAGCGCTAAATAAGTTGAGACCAACTTTACCATTTACACATTTCCCTACATAGTGTTTTCCAACAGGGCTGCTGGGACCTCTAGGGTAACGCACAAACGTTTTTCAGATTAAAAAGAGGCTGAAATGTAACAGTATATAATGTAATTAAATGTAATATAAAACAGAACATTTTTACATTTGTGTTACCAAAAAGTGTTTAGTAGGCATGAATAAATTCCAATATATTATTAAAGTGATTATGGGAAGCACTGCCCAACAAAAGGATCATCAGTGACAGAGTAAGTTGAGCCTTACGACATGAATCAAACCTAACAAGAGTGTGTCCTTGGGCAAGACACTTCATTCACTGTGTCCTGCTTGTTCCAGTCACAGTATGTGTGGCTATTTTCAGGGGGAATAGCAAAAATAGTTTGGAAATCACTGCTTGATGCCATTCTTTCTATTTCTTTGATTTTTCAAAATGCCTAGACAAGGTCATGAAACAAGTCTATTTGAAGAATGTTATTTTGAATTCTTCATGAGTTTATTTGTTTGAATCAAGGTTGGGCCGTTGTAGCACTACTGACACTCAGTGACAGCCCTGATCGGCTGCTTCTCCAGGTAATCTCTCCACACGTCTGTCTTTCCCAAACTCAACACATGGAATGCATTATTCATGAGGAGTGTGAGGACATTTGTCTTGTTATCCATGTATTATGTAGTGTGCTGGGAACAGAAGCGGCGCGCCATTTTGTTTCACAGCTGTTGTTTGTATAGCGTTCTTGCATGCTTGGTGCACGCTGCGGCTCCCGCTCTCCGGCTAAGTGATGCTCAGCTGTGTTGCTAACTGTGCAGGTGGACATCTTTGTCAGCTGTCAGCAGGAGATGGATCTTGTTTCTTATATGTTGTCTTAGCTTCTGACTGAAGTCTACAGTTTGAAAAGGCAGCACAGCTACTGACACACTGAATGCAGATTATCTCAGATGGAGGAGTCCACTATTCTGTTTGCTCGATATGCAATACTAACTTTAAATGTTCATTTCAAGTGTGCTCTTAATAACTGATTCTTTTAGCTGCACTTTAGATTAAAAGCACTGGAGTATTTTGAAAATTCTACGTTATTGAAGCAGGAAAGAGCTATTTTTTATAAAAATATAAATACAATTTTAAACTGAGAATGGTAATAATAATGGCTTGTTGCACTTGTATTGCGCTTTACAAGCCTGTGTTACCAAGTTTCTCAAAGCGCCACTGTCATTATTCATTTACTTCACAACTGGTGTTGTAGCTACTGCTGCCCCGGAATAGACTGACAGACACTGGGCTGCCAATCTGCGGCATCAGCCCCTGCCACTCCTACCAAGCACTCATTCACACACTACTACCTTCACCCTGGCGAGCTGGGCCTTGGGCAAGTGTCTCCAAGTGTCTTGCCCAAGGACACAACCTCTCAGTTACAGGATGACCTGCTCTACAGTGTGAGCTACTGTCGCCCCAAAAGAATGACAAAAGTTCAGTTATTTGCTCCATTATAATATATTCTTTCTAAAACTATTTTGACAATTTCATATTTATTAATTTAAAAAAAAGCCTGATACATTTTCAATTAAAACATGCTAATTACAATGATGTATTTAGGACTAACAATCGACCCAAAAGTGACCTTCTCTCTAAAGTTTCTTAACTACTGAACTGTAGCAGCCAATTTTATTTTTCATAAAGAATTAATTATCTTAAACAAAGTTAATGGTTGATTTACTTCAACTGCAGCTCATTACAACACCAGTACATTCTCATTAACCTACAGAGACTTGACACATTCAAGCCTTATTTCAAAGCTTTTTCAAGACCTGCTTTTCTTGTAGTGTGACTCTTCTGGCATTACAGGTCACGTGATCCAATCTAATCATAATGAGAGAGACTAAAATGATATTCAGGTAATGATCTGTCTGTATTTTTATGCATTGCATGAATCATGTTTAGGTCATCAAAGAACATGAGGCACAGCCTACTGTAAATAAATACTAATTTGAGTCGTTGTCATGGTGACGCTTGTGTCATTGTCTGTGTTGTCCCTGACAGTGTCAGGGTTGATGTGTGGATGGCTGACATGGTGCTCAGAGACAGCCACACTACTGTACATTCTGGATATGACAGTCCTCTTTGACCTGTTTGCGACTGTTTCCATTAACCTTTGGGACCTCAGACTGGATTTACTGTGATGGCATGTATCATCAGCGGCGCACAGCCAGCATGAAAATATTACTTTCACTGCTGACTTGCATTGAACTATGAGGTTGAAATGACGATTGCCATAAATAAGGTGTTCTGATGGCATTTGGTCCTGCAGCTGCTCACTCTCATTATAACATCCGTCTGTTGCTCCTCGAGTTCATCCAGTCAGGTCTGAGTCTCACTACCAACATCAACATCACTCTGCTTCTCTTATACCTGCTCCAGTTAGTTCTTTCTTGCACTCGTCTTAAGTCTTAAAGTATACACTATCTTGCATACAACCAAGGACTCTTCTTACCTGCTCAGTTGATCTTGGCTTTCCCTTTATATCTATTTATTTTTCTGTCTGTAAGTTCATCCCTCAATAAAATAAATATAAGGTTCATATTGCTGCTGCTGCTGAATGGTCTGGACTGACAGAAATACAATTGTGGGGGGAAAACGACAGAAGAAAAAGCAAGATACTCATCCAGGAAGTCTTGTTTTTTCCTTTTCTTTCTTACGTTTCTGTTTCTTAAATACCAAAGGGTCATTTCCTATTTTTTTTTCTTCTTCCAACTTCATGTCAGTCATGTGTTCTTCTATTACTTTCATCCAACTAAATTATGGATCGTTCAGCACTTTGGGCAACATTTGTTTTAAATGTGCTGAAGAAGTGATTAGACTTGACTTGACAACATCTGCAGACTTTGGTGACCAACAATAGCCTCATACACAATGCAATTATTGCTCCAAGTCATCATCAAACAGCAACTCGGACTTACCATGTTTTCCCCACGGGTTTGTTGTCTGTGTGTTTTTCTTAAGATGTCACCAATTGCAAGTAAGAGTTTAATCGTACTGTGGGATCATTCAGAGTGTGTCAGTGGTGACGCTAACCACCTGTGGTCTTGTCCTCTCTAAACGTTTCAACTGGCTTTTCCTCAGAGCAGAAAGCATCATCCATCTTAGTGACAAGCTCAAATTGTGAAAAATACCTGTTGGTGACAAAGGGGTACTGGAGATGCCAGAAGAGCTGAATGCAGATGGGCTACAGCAATGACACCTGCCAAAGCACTGCACCGCTAACGTGCATGCAGCAGCCACAGTGGAAGTGGACTGTGAGCGCCATCACAAAAGTCTGTATCGTGTCTGATCGGAGAGACTCACGCTGATGCAAAAAAGACCAGACACACAGACACCTGTCAATACAAGGCACTGGCCTCTGTTCATATTCGCTCTAAGTACTTCCTCTGACAGTCAGTCACCAGCAGCCCCCAAAAAACAAAGTAGGGAATTAATTAAGTAAGATAAGTAAGCAGGTAAGTATGTAAGTAAAAGGTTTGTAAGGAAGTAAGACGTAAGTATAATAAGTAATTTGGTAAAGTAAGTGATTAAGCGAGATAGTAAGAAGTTGGTAAGTAATTAAGTAGATAAGTATGTAGGTAAGAAAATACGAAAGGGGAAAATCTTCTTTATTTCAGGTTTTGGGCCAATTAACTCTCTTAGCACATCATCTTTCATCTGGAAACACATAAAATGCCTAATCTTCAATTACTCCACTTTACTCCAATTACTCCACTGAATCGCTGTTTCTCAATACATTTCTCAAGAAATTGTAACTTCAAGGACAATTTTCTCAAAGCTTTTTTCCTTACATTGTTGTGACAAGACTTCTGCATAAGTGGCACCTGTAGAAACCAACTGTATTTTTTCTCTGTATGTAATTCCTAGCCTGTTTAATTGAATTATCAACCCCCAAAAATGTGAATGTGAAATTTGAATTTTTACAGGGTTTTCCCCCCCACTTAATCCAAAACAAAACAACATATCCCGTAATCTCATAACAAATCTTTACAAAATAAAATCATACATTTAAACCTGAATCTACCCATTAATTAGATTTCATAGCAGATAATACAGTATAGGCATTTTCTGTATGAAAACATTAGATGAAAGAAAACTTGCATTACATCTGTTTCACGTGTTTAAATCAGTACTCTGCAGCAGAGGTTTGATATCTCTAAATCAAAGTACATTTGCAAGTATTCACGTATACAAGGAATGAGTAAGTACACAAGAAAGTAAGTAAGCTGTGCATAGTTTGTCCAGTACCTGTTTTTCCAGTGTTCTTCATGGAGGTCTTATTGGATGACTCAGAACTGAAGCCTTCTAGTGTTAACTCCTGGTACTCTATGGACACTTTTGCCTCTTGATCCATGATGTTGATGGGCGACTGGTTCCTCTCTCGGCATTCTGGATACGCTACCGCCCATCCCTCATCCGGCCCGTATACACCTGCAAACACAAACAAAGCGCACACGGTGAGAAGCGTTTGGAAACACTTGGATGTGATCGGGAGCTGATAGAGGAGGTTTGAGCGCACGCTGACATTTCACAACCATCTCGCGTCTTCACAAAGCAGCTGACGGCGAGCTCTGCCAAGTCATCCGAATTCCAATTAAAGCGCACTCGCAGAAATCAACAGCACCGGGCCGGCCGCAGCCAAACACTTCCATTCATGTGGCAAATAGAGATTTCAAATGTCATTATGGTGATGCGGCGGCTTGTCCCTGCAGCCTTCTGTCGTATCATAAACCTCAAGTCGGTGCTGTGTTTTATTGGCTTCTCCCGTCAAGTTTAACTTTGAATTGTACAACCACAGTGCAGTCTATGCAGCTACAGAGTGCCTCAAAGCAGGGACGCCATGCAGTCAGTGAGATCTGAGGCACTCAATGTTAAGAACGTAACTGATGCTAACTATCATTATGTAAGGGATAATGCACGACGAGGTGTCCATAATCAGAATAACTGGACGACGCGGAGTCCAGTTATTCTGATAATGGACACCTCGGAGTGCATTATCCCGCTTATACCATGGTCCGGCAAACTGAAACTGTCCATTGGGACCTGTTTACTTTTTTTTAAAGTCCTGGGCAGGAGTTATTTCACTTTTTAATCAGTTTTACCTGAAACTAGTTCCATCTCAATTGTTTACCATTACTATGGAAACAGCTGCAGTGGAGTGATATAGAAAATGATTTAACTGTTTTTTTAACTGGTGTACATTATCACTTTTTAATGGACACCTTCCAGCCAATCAGAATCGAGTATTCACCCAGACCATGGTATAAAGTACCATAACCGTAGCAACTAAGGTTACAAATGATAGTGCTACTGTATTGTTAGAACATCTTGATGTCATTGGCTTTGATTCTAAGACAAGAAATTGGTTTGCAAATTAACTCACAGATAGAGCCCAGGCAGTTCTTGCTGAGGGCATTTTATATCTTAACAAGGGGGTTCCCCAAGGTTCAGTTTTAGGATCACTTTTATTTACAATTTATGATTATAACCTAAAACATAACTCCATTCATTTGTAAATGTTTAGTTTAGTTTAGTTTAGTTTAGTTTAGTTTATTGTTTATTGAAACAGGGACAGTGTACAAAACCATTAGTCTTTACAAAAGAAGAGATGCTTTGTACCAGATTTAGCAAAGTAGCTATTTTCCATCTGCAGTCCCTGGAACGGTGAGTACAAAAAACATTACAATCTATAAATCTAATCTACAATAAAATCACTATATAAAATACATTAGTTTTCTGTACACTTCTAGAAAAACATATAAACATCCCTACAATTTACAATACATTCATCAATGCTGACACGATTGATGATCTAAAATATACTTTTTCAAATTTCGAGTAAAACTATTAAGATCTACAGACAGTTTCAGACAGTCTGGAAGCTCATTCCACTGTTTAATGGAGCGAAATGAGAAGGCACATTGTGCAAAGGCCGAGGATCTTTTTGGGATTACACAGTTTTTATTTGCAGTGGACCGAGTGGCTCTCGTATTTTGCTCAGAACAAAGTCTGACAAAGTTCTTCAGTGGTGGGGGAGCTGTATTATTAGTGATTTTGAATATAGTTCTTAGATTATTGTATATAATTATATTGTCAAAACTGAGCAGTTTGAACTTACTCAGGATATTGCAATGATGATAACGAAGTGGTTTTTTGTCAAGTGCCTTTAAAGCCTGATCATACACAGAATTGAGTGGTTTGAACGTGGTCTCCTTTGCCTACGACCAGCTAGATAAACAATAAGTAAAGTGAGGAATTATCATGGCGTTGAAATAAGTGAAAGCCGCCTCGACTGTCAGGCTGTTCCTCATATGCTTTAGAGAGGAAATGTTATATTTAATTGTGTTGGTTACTTTTTTAACATGCTTTTTGAATGTCAGTGTTTGGTCTAAATAGAGCCCTAAGTATTTTGTTTCCGTTTTTTAGTGCCTCTCCATTTACATATATGTTAGGCATCTCTTTAGTATTATTTATTTTATGAAAATACATGCCAACTGTTTTACTAGTGTTTAATGTCAGGCATGAAGATTGGAGCCAATTTTGGATTTTGTCCAATACTGAAGACAACTTTGAGGCCACTGTCTGCATATCCCTTCCATGTGTGAAGATGACGGCATCATCTGCATACATAATTATATCCAGGTCTTTGCACACATCAGGGAGGTGATTTATATAAATGCTGAACAGCAAGGGCCCCAGGATTGACCCTTGTGGGACCCCGGTTGTGCTAGGTTTAAAGGAGGATGTTGTTTTAATTGAATTATTGTTTATGTTGACTATACTGTGTCTTTTAATGAAATTGTAAAACAGGTCTTTCTTGCAAATGAGATGTTGAGTCTCAAAAGACCACCTGTATAAATAATTTTTACTGGAACTTTAAACTGTTGTTTAAATAATGTTCCTCATGCAGCGCTCTCCTCTTGTCAATGTAGGTTATGGCATTTTAACTTGATTATGCACTTAATATAAACTTCATAAAATACAAATAAATCCTTACAAAGCAAACTGCAATCTGAATACGTCACACTGAGAAAATAGTACATTCCCGAAAGGGCAAAGCTTAATTTGCCCTCTTTCTGGTCGTTGGCACAATAAGCCTGTGCAGGTCAAATGAAATGTAATATATCAATCAATAAACTCAAGCTTTAGATTTGTAGCAAGACGGTAGGTACTCCACTGCCAAAGCCTTAGGTTGATCTCAGGCACAGCTCAATCCATTGAACTACTCCGAGAGCAAAAAGTAAAGTTTTCACAATATTCTCACCACTTCTCTGCAATACAATCATTTTGTCACACGTTTGAGTTACTAAAGGGATGTTATAACGAGTGCAACAAACCAGCAAAATCTCTATTTCAGGAAAACTAAAAGCATTCACAAAAGGTAACTCTGCAGCTCGGGAGTCCTGACCAAACCTGGCTCAAAATCTGGAGATTGGTCCCAGGTGATATTTTAAAACTAATGAGCTCAAAATTCTCTTGTGGGACAAACTGTTACGACCACTGTGTTGATGGCTATACCTTAACGTAATAGATGCTGTACATTTATAGTTTGGTTCTCAAATAGTATAATTAGCTGTGGAAAGAATTAGGAATATTTTACTTAAATGTCAGATTGATTCCCTTTTTCAAATATATTGGTTTCAAACTAAACCCCACAAAACTAGGATGATATTTTTCGCAGACGGTCTGGTGTGGCTGCTCTTCCACTGAGCTGTGAGCCGCAGTGAGTCACAGTGAGAGAGACTTTGCCGAGCCATTATCAGTTTGTGGGAGATAATGAAATGCAAATACTTTGAGAAAACCTTCCCTGAAAGACATGCCTGCTATTGGCATTTAAATACAGAGACCTAGGAATAGCAATGTAAGAAGAGAAATGAAATCCCGCCTCACCTTCGCTTGGCCAGAGTTAAAGAAAATATGTGAATGTCATTACAGTCATTTGGACCATTAGAAAGAATGCAGCACAGAAGGGCAATGTTATTTGCGATAGATGTGGAGAAAGTGCTGTAAAAAGGTACTGCTAGTTATATACCACCAATTGTAAAATTACGTTCCAACCATAAACCATCAAACAGAACAATAATTACATTTGTATCATTTATTTGAGCTGAAATAACCAAGTGATTTCCTTTAAAGGTCCTATATCATGCAAAACCGACTTTTTGGAGTTTTTAACCATGTTGTTATGCTATTTCCTTATCAAAAACAACCCCAGAGTTGTGTTTGGCTTCATTCACGCAGTTCTCTACAATCCTCCTGAATCCTGCTCTCTGAGCAGCTGCTCCCGCCCTCTCCTGGAAAAGGACTGACTTGTTCAGTTGTGTCGTCCGAGCGGAACGGAAGTGCTCGACGTCTGTAATGTAACACCTTACGGCCTGATTTTAATTTGTAAAACAGCTTTTTCATTATTTCTGTCGTAAGAAAGAAATAATAAAAAAAAGAAAAGAAAAAAGAAAGTGCCTGACGCGTCCGCGCTGCCCCTGCAGGGTAAACAAACCCTGAGCGTTTGAACAGACGTTGTGTTTGCACCGAAAGTTGTGAAGAAGGAGCTCTTTCTAACCTACTCTGGACACCTGTTCTTTTTTCTTACCTAACGATAATATCACGTTTGCGCGTTTGGCTGCGAGGACCGGACTTTATTCGACCTTCCTAAAGAAGAGGCCACTCGCCAGAAGTTGGAATTTCTCTCCGGGATTCAGCGACTATCAGCCAAAATAGTGTTTGTCTGTGACTGTCACTGATGGATGTTTGGTGAACCTTGGCCTGAACCAAAGTGGATTAACTTTTATAACCAACGCGAGTCCCATAATGGAAACATCAGAGTGGTGAGTCAATCAAAACGCGTGTTAGCATGTGTGTGTTAGCCATTTATGAAGCTGTGTTGCACATGTCAACTCCTTATAACTGCATCGTGAGGTAACTTCACTTTTTGCTGTGATATATATATATTTCTACTACAGCTAAAGTTGTATGAGCGGAGAGAGGGGGCGGAGTTAACTGAATCCAAGCCTTTTGTCTTCCGGGTTGGAAAAATACCTCCAGAAAATACTTATATTTATCACAAAAATTAGTGCGCCATAGTGGTAGAGGTACAATATATCATATAAATGCATATACTTTACTTTGGAATGGCTAAAATACCATGATACAGATCCATTAATGCTGTTCTTGGACCAACAGGCATCAAAATTGGATCTATGTAATATTTTATTTGGCACCTGCTTTCAATACTTTAATTTTTTCGATTCCCGTGTACGTTTAAGGGTGCCCTTCAAATGTTGTTGTCACATGCCCATTTTATAAAGATGTGTATGGCCCGCAAGGCTCCTTGGACAGTCACAGAACCTTCCAGCTTGATAGGGGAAAAAGAGAGAAATTCAGGACATTTTAGGAGTCAGAACTCAAACTCACACTAAGCCATTGCCCACGCGGACAGTTCTCTAACTAGGGCATCATATTAACAAACTATTTAAACTACCTAGAATAAAACAGAAATGGATAAAGGGCAATTTTATGGACTGCTTTAAATCATGGCTCAATCACTCATATCTTCTGACCAGATACATCAGAATGTAATGCACCGCAGAGCCACGCCTCCACAGAGACCATCATTACTCTTGGTTATGCCTCAATAAAAGCCATTGTGCTGCTGATGTGTAGATGGAGATATGTGGATCCCTTGGGCCTGACTTTGCGTTCCAGTACTCTGGAGAAGCTCAGATAAACAAGAGTGCATACAAACATGACTTTGTTATCAAATCCAATTCCATTTAGTCTGGAAATCAAATCTAAAAACAACTTGAGAAGATGCAGCCTCCAGAGGAGTTTATAGAGATAAACAAAAGCTGGGCGTTGGTGGGGGTTGAGCCTGGCAGAGCAGTTTGTTTAGAGCAGAGCTCAATATGAATGCCACTGCTCACATCCTACGCACTTTTTCTCTGTTTGGATCATGATCAGTAGTGTTTGAACATGTTTTCTCACTGCGGCTCTATAAGCAAACTGTTCTGAACCAGCTCAAATACTGTTGTATGTAAATGATATCTGTTGGGCTGCTCCATCAGCAACTAATGTGTCAGCTCCTCCTTTGCCGTGCACTTGCAGCTTTTTGGGAATGTCACATCGCTATGGCTAATGTAAGTTCTACAGAGCATCCTTTGTTTTCAAGAGTGAGCCATACATGTTTTAACCACTGTTTTCATGCCGTTAAAAACTAATCAGAAACGGTTTTCAAGACACATTTACTGGACATCTATTCTCTAACAAACCAGCATTCACACAATTTCATATTTCTGACTAAAAGAGTTGGCTAAAAGAGTTTGGGGTAACCACTTGGAATCTGACAAAAGTTGCAAAACCCTGGTGTGAGAAAACAAATTGCAGACCTATAATCACTGCAACAGCATTACCTTGGCTTGGACTATAACCATCTTACTGTAGCAAACTTCCCTGAATCATGCTTGAGTTTCTACTGTCAATAGAACCTGATCCGAGTTGTGTCTGGGAGCCCCACCTCCACAGTTCCACACACCCAGTCGCTCAAACTCCGGCCTTAATTGAAAGCAATCCGGGGCTCCTGGGCACTAAAATGAATTTGTGTCTGATTACTCATGCCCTGGCGCGTTGTGAGGCTCACGTAATGTCTCCTTCATTGAATTAGATGGCATCCTGTTCTCCTTCCTCTCCCCTGAATCTCCGTCCTTGCCTGGGGGGATGCTATCAATTGAGTTGGTCTGGGTTCTGTATGGGGTTAGCATTACCTATGGATCCAGACAGCCACGGCTGGGCAGCAAATGCACTGGGGCGATTAGTCACTGACTTAATACAGCTAATTTGTGCTGAAAGCGGCAGTGGAGAGTGCAGAGAGCTGCGCACAGAAAATGGAGACTGGCCTGAGTGGCTCAGCGCTCACCTCACTCACACACCTGGCTAATGGCTGAGCAGCCCCCCCCCCCCCCCCATACACACACTCTCTCACACACACACACACACACACACACTCGTGCTCTGAGCATTTCCTGGAATATCCTAAACGGCTGACACCATTGATTCTATCATATATTTGTCTCTGCTGCAATCTGCTCTTTGGAACATGTGCCTATCAAAGTTTGTACTTATAACATTAATATAATTCTCTTTATTTCATTCTTCTAACAGACCAGACTCTATTGAAGAACAATGTCTGTATCCTACGAGATATAGACATTTTGGTCGGATGTGGGAAGGGGGTTCAAATACCTGGACTTCATACTGTATTTGGGGAAGACTTGATGGGTCAATTATCTAGGTGATATCACTGCATCTCAGTAATTCAAATATTTCTGATATTTGCATGTGTAAGACCAAATGGACTGATCCCGCGGAATCTGGCTATGTTTTGAGGTGCACAATTTATTTGTTAATTGGATTAAGACACAGATACATTATTCTCTCTATATTACATTTCAATACATTTTATACAATTTAACCTTTTATTGTACTAAAAATCACCTGGGGGATACTACAATGGAAACAGAAAAACAAAAAATGAAAAAAGTTTGCTTTTGAACTATTATGCTTATTTGATTTGATTTGATTTGATTTGAATATTTTATTTCGAGCTAAAGAAGAAAAGAAAAACAGAAATATATATATACATAATAAAAGAAAAAAGAAAAAATAATTTACATTACAGCTCGAAAAGGAGTGGGAAGAAGACAAGCTTATTGACTCCCACCCCTGTTCATAAACTTCAATAACAATAACTGACAACAGTGCATATTTCTTACCATTTTACAAAACAACTATCAACCGAGTTGGTTACATATTAACAAATGCGACACTGCATTATACCAGGTCAACATTCACAGTATCTCACACGCTACAACCAGTGTATTATTTCTGTCTCCCATACAGAATTCATTACCATGTTGGCATTACCGTTATTCATCATCACCATTACAACCCATATAACATTACTCTGTATCAAAGTGTTTGAATGATACATAAAATACTCCACATTTATTCATGAAAGGTACAGTAATCGCAGACTGATTGATGTTCATGATAACAAGAATGGTCTTAATGATATGTGTTAAATGTGTTAAATATGTGTTATTTCAATTGGTAACCTTTATTATTGATCAAAAATGAAAGCATTGCTGGAGCTAACCTGGCTGTCGTCCACTCCAGGTGAAGATCTGAGTGCAGGCGGTGGTGGAGAGGCGCAGAGATTACAGCTAATACTGGCCCTGCTGGATGGGCTGCAGCTCAAATCCAGGCTAACTCCCAGCCGCATTGATTCCTGCCACTTCCGCACTAATCCTGATGGGATCACGGCAGAGGGAAACCATCTCCGGGTTCAAATGAAGAAGCGAAACATTGCCCGGCTTGGCAATTCTCGTTATTTCCACGCTTGAAAAGACCTTTTCTGACGTGAGCACTTAATTGCAGGCGATGGACATATGGCAAGAGCCTGTTCCACTTTTTCTGGACAGAACCAGAGATGCCTTGAAAGCGCTGCCTCTCTGTTTCCCGCCTGTCCTCCAGCTCATTAGCTTCACCTTGATTTCATTGTTATTGTAAAGTTTGTCAGATTTTTCTGGCAGCAAATTTCTCCCCAAGGTGTTTTTGCCTTTGTGTGAAAAATAGCTTTTGTCTTTGGAGACTCATACTCCATAATTGCAGTCTTTAGGCAGCTCTTTCTCCACCATGGTCTGAGTTTGTTTATGCTGTAAATTGGAACAGTGGCAGGTTGTGAGTGAGGAGTGAGCGAGGTCGACACACAGCAGCTGCTTCAAAAATGCTTCTTAATTGACTGAAAAGCCTCAAACTCTCTCAAAGGTCAAAAGAGACAGCCAGGTGTATTTACAAAGTAAATAATTGAAGGAGACGCGGAGTGAGCGCCTCCTCCAGAGACTGCCATCACCAAAGCAGCGGGGTCTGCGGCGACACAACAAAAGTGCCCCACCACTCTGTGTTTACCTGAACATACAGACCATGACCAACATTTGAGACTGAACTCCGCTTGACACATTATGACCGGATAGATCCTGTTCAGGACTCTTCTTGGGAAACAAGTCTTTTTTATTAAATGCAGTGGTAGAACATGGACAGACAATACCCTAGAAACAAATTATAGCTATGTTTGTGTAGAAATATATAAATAGAAATAAATAATGTAAATAAATGCCTTCTTCTTTTCATTTGTAATAAACACAGTGATAATAAACTGGCTTTGCTGTTGCTTTCATCATGATTGTTTTTCTTTCTAATTTTATGTTTGTATCATGCCACAGCAAATAAAACTCACAACAAAAAACGTATGTAATAAAAATCTGGGGATTTGATTGAGTCTGTTGGCTCAAATACCATCCGCAACAAAGAAGTCACTGTGAAGATCTTTGACATTTTGTGGATCAATGCTCATGTCTGGCCCCTCCTGACATCGGGTCTTGATTCTGGCCGACCGTCTAAGCCTCTCTCGGTGGATGATGTCATTGTGATGCGGATGCACGAGTGGAAAAGCGTGACATTTGAGTGTGGACTGAAATGGAGAGGAGAGAGCAGAATAACAGAGTGGATGTCTCCGAGCTGAACGTGTCACTCGTACGGGCAGCAGCGCACACCACCACCCCAGTGAGAGGATGAGGGTGCACTCCATTAAACACGGCCAGATGCTGCTACAGAATCCCACTGGCCCAGTCATTATGCTGTTAAGGTGACATCACACCTATCACGTATCAATCAAATCCAAGCACCTCGCTACATTTGTATAACTACAGCTCCTCATATGACCATGCCATGATTAAAACTGGTATTATGCAATACAATTTAAATGAAGTTTTTTTTTCTGCCAAAAGAGCATGATAAAGATACAATTTGCTGCCCTCCCTAGACTCATCATAAACAAACTTGACTGATAACACTAACACACATGCAGAAGAGAAAGGGTCAGAGCTGACTCTACCTTTCCCCGTAGTTGGGGGACAGGAGGGTCCGGGCAAAGCATATACTGGACCATGAATTCCCACAGGACGCCCTGTCTCCTCTAGAGAGCAGCTGATCCACCCTCGCTGGTCTTCCCATACTGCTGCTATCAGACTATTCAATGATTGCTGGTAAATGTGCCACATCTAATCACCTATTCGAGAGTACGTTTATTTTACATGCTGCCACTTACTTTTCTTATGTATAGATCATACTATTTCTGGTTATTTTCTAGTCATGCATATTGAAGTAAACTTAGTTTAACATTATATCTATAAAGAGTTTAGGTTTATTTTAGTTCCTCATTTTTGCCGGTTGTTACCGTCTTATTCAATGCTGCTCTTATGTACTTTCTTGTTGCAACAATACCATTTTTTGAGACAAATAAAGTTTTCTTATCTGGTGATTTAACTTCACTTGTATCTGAATGTGTTGTTTTGTTCATCGCACAATGTTGCTGTCATGTCTGGTTAAGTTCTTTTCTGTGTTATGATGATCTGTTTTATTTTGAAATCTTTGTTTCTCGTTTCAGACTTCCTTCCTGTTTCCCCGCCTGTGTGATTACCTGACTCTCCCCTAATGTGTGACACCTGTGTGTAATTGCCCTCCCCGCCCCCTTTAGCATATATAGCCTGTATCTTCCCCTTTGTCTTTGTCAGATTGTCTTTGTCCTTGTGCAGGTAATCATACCATTTTTTGTTCTTGTATGTTTTTGTTTTTGACTGTTTTTCTGTTCTTTGTCCTTGTGCAGATTTTTGTGGGAGTTTTCTGTTATATATCCTTGTTTGTGACCACTGGAAATAAAGTAACTGAGCATCGCATCTGGGTCCTCTGTGCTGAATGTGATAGCACAATCTGACCAACATGAACCCAGCGGGCTCAGACACCACTCCTGTTACTCAAGATCCGGTTCGATCAGCCATCCAAGCCCAAGGTCAAAGAATCCGTAAACAGGAGGAACTCCTTGGACAACTACGTGGTGACTTACAGAAGATGGCAGATCGCCAGGAGTCTATGATAGCTGCCTTCACCAATCAACTTAACTTATTGGGAGACAGGTTAAGTCCCAGGCCAGCCAACCCAGACTCGGCCTCAGTAAGCGCCGCTTCCTCTGATCCACCTGTACCACCTGCGAGTAACGCCCATCCTCCTACCATGCCTTTAGCCCAGATTCAGTTGTCTCGCCCAGAGAAATTTTCCGGGGACTCGGGTGACTGTCGGCCCTTCATTACTCAATGCGAACTCCATTTTGAGATGCAGCCAGCAGTTTTTCAAACAGATAGAGCTAGGATAGCCTACATTATCTCCCATTTGACTGGCAGAGCTGAGGCTTGGGCTACTGCTGAGTGGAATCGACGTTCTCCGGTATGTGATTCACTTCAGCGGTTTCTTACAACCTTGACACAGATTTTTCACCATGTTACCCCTGGTAGAGAGGCTGCTCGTTCTCTTGTTCAGCTACGACAGAGAGGTCAGAGAGTAACTGATTATGCTATACAATTCCGGACTCTAGCTGCTGAGAGTGGATGGAATCCTACTGCATTGTTCGATGCATTTCTGAATGGACTTAATGACAGTTTGAAAGATCAGCTGGCCCCCCTCGACTTACCTGAGACTCTTGACGAACTCATAGCACTGGCTATCAAGATTGACAGGAGGCTACTAGAGCGGGAGCAAGAGAAGAGTCGCAAGATTCCTCAGCAGTATAGGGGGCAGCGTTCCTCACCAGCCCAGGGTGCAGCTAATTCGGAAACGCCTATCCCGCATCCTGAAGAAGACGAGCCGATGCAGCTAGGACGCACTCGTTTGACACCCGAAGAACGAGAAAGACGCATGAGGGAGGGGCGCTGCTACTACTGTGGGCGCTTTGGTCATTTCTTAGCCACCTGCCCGGCAAAAGCTCAGGCTCATCAGTGAAGAGAGGGGCACTGGTGAGCCATAGTATACCTGTTAACCCCTCCCGTCCCACACCTCTTGTTACCCTAACCTCTTCTTCTAATTCCTGCAGAATGCCAGTACTGATTGATTCTGGATCCGATGCAAATCTTATGGACCATGCTCTGGCTAGGGACCTTAATTTGGCGGCCATCCCCTTGGAACATTCTCTTTCCGCCAGTGCCCTGGATGGTCGTCTTTTAAGTCAAGTGACCCACTATACAGAGCCGGTAAGAATTACTTTTCCCGATCAGCACACTGAAAGTTTGAGTTTTTTCCTGTTCAACTCTTGCCAGCACAGACTGATTTTGGGATACCCATGGCTTGAGTTGCACAATCCCATCATCAACTGGTCACAAGGGAGTGTCTCTTCCTGGGGGGTGGAGTGCTACAAGAGGTGTTTTGACTTACCTGAGGCTGTTCTCTCTGCGTCCAAGGCTGATCCAGAGTCTGATTTTCCTGATATCTCCCGTGTTCCACCTTGTTATATGGACCTGAAAGAGGTTTTCAACAAGGCCAAGGCTACTTCCTTGCCTCCGCACCGGCCCTACGATTGCGCCATTGACATTCTGCCTGGTTCCACACTGCCTAAGGGTCGGTTGTACTCGTTATCGGGACCCGAGACCCGGACCATGGAGGATTATATCGAGAAGTCGCTCACTGCTGGTATTATCCGTCCGTCTTCCTCTCCAGCTGGGGCGGGTTTCTTTTTTGTTGGAAAAAAGGACAAGACGCTGAGGCCCTGTATTGACTATCGCGGACTTAATGCGATCACGGTAAAGAACAGGTATCCGCTTCCTTTAATTTCTACTGCCTTCGAACTGTTGAGAGAAGCTACGATTTTCACAAAACTTGACCTTCGTAATGCATACCATCTCGTCAGAATAAGGGAGGGGGATGAGTGGAAAACAGCCTTTAACACCCCCACAGGACATTATGAGTATTTAGTAATGCCTTTTGGGTTAACTAATGCGCCTGCTGTTTTTCAATCTCTGGTGAACGACGTCCTTCGAGATATGTTGAATATTTTTGTCTTCGTGTATCTGGATGATATTCTCATCTTTTCCCCTGATGAGACCACCCATGTCCAGCACGTCAGGAGAGTGTTACAGAGACTCCTGGAGAACCGGCTTTTTGTCAAAGCTGAGAAATGTGAATTCCACGTACGTTCAGTGTCATTTCTGGGCTACATCATTGCAGAGGGGGAGATCAAGATGGACCCCCGGAAGATCCAGGCGGTTGCTGAGTGGCCCACACCCGAGTCCCGCAAGCAGGTACAACGCTTCCTTGGTTTTGCAAATTTCTATAGGAAATTCATAAGAAACTTTAGTACCGTTGCTGCCCCTTTGCATGCCCTCACTTCTGTCAAGACTAAGTTTCAGTGGACACCCCAGGCTGATCATGCCTTCAAGCTGTTGCGGAGACTCTTTACCACAGCCCCAGTCCTTGTACAGCCAGATCCCCAGCTTCAGTTTGTGGTGGAGGTGGATGCGTCTGAGGTCGGAGTGGGGGCTGTTTTGTCCCAAAGGTCGAGGAGGGATGGCCGGCTCCACCCTTGTTCGTTCCTGTCCAAAAAGTTAACGGCCGCTGAGAGAAATTATGATGTCGGGAATCGTGAGCTGCTGGCTATTAAGGTTGCTCTCGAGGAGTGGCGGCATTGGTTAGAAGGGGCAGAGCTGCCATTCCTTGTTTGGACAGACCACAAGAACCTGGAGTATCTGAAGGCCGCCAAGAGACTGAACTCCCGTCAAGCCAGGTGGGCCTTGTTTTTTAGTAGATTCAATTTTTCCGTGTCCTATCGCCCAGGCTCCAAGAATGTGAAACCTGATTCCCTGTCCCGACTCTCTGACCCGGAGATGGCCCCTAAGGTCCCGACCTCCATTCTGCCTCCTTCATGCTTGATTGGCGCTGTCGTCTGGGAGGTTGAGGAGGAGGTCAAGAAGTCTCAGTCTACAAGTCAAGTTCCTGCTGGATGTCCCCCTAATCGACTGTTTGTACCTACCTCACTACGTTCCCGTGTCATCCACTGGTGCCACAATTCTCCTATGTTCTGTCATCCTGGGGTGAAGAGGACTTTGTTTGTCGTCAAGCAGCGATTTTGGTGGCCTGCTATGGAGAAGGACATTAAGGATTATGTGGCAGGATGTTCAATTTGTGCCCAAAACAAGACCCCACGTCATGCTCCACCTGGCCAGCTACATCCACTCCCAGTGCCTCACAGACCATGGTCAGACATCTCTCTAGATTTCGTCACGGGCTTGCCACTCTCTGAAGGTAACACTGTGATTCTTACTGTGGTTGATCGTTTCTCCAAGATGGTTCACTTTGTTCCCCTGGCCAAGCTTCCTTCAGCAAAAGAGACTGCTGAAGTAGTATTGGCACAGGTTTTTCGTCTTCATGGTCTTCCCAGGGACGTCGTTTCTGACCGGGGTCCGCAGTTTGTCTCCGCCTTCTGGAGAGAGTTTTGCACTTTGCTGGGAGCAACGGCGAGCTTGTCGTCTGGTTACCATCCGCAGTCCAATGGGCAGTCTGAGCGCCTAAACCAGGAGCTGGAGTGTGGTCTGAGATGTATTGCCTCCCAGAATCCAACTGCATGGAACAGACAGCTGGTATGGATAGAATACGCCCATAACACCCTGCCTTCATCATCTACAGGCCTAACCCCTTTGAGTGCGTATATGGATTTCAGCCACCATTGTTTCCTGCCCTAGACAAGGAAGTTACTGTTCCCTCAGCCATGGCTTTGGTGAGGCGTTGTCGTCAGAGTTGGTTACGAGCTCGTCGAACACTTCTCCGTTGTTCAGAGTCCTACAAGAAGGCTGCTGACCGTCGTCGCAGTTCCGCTCCTGCTTACAACGTTGGACAGAAAGTCTGGCTCTCTACTCGGGACCTTCCACTGAAGGCGGAATCGCGCAAGATGACTCCGAAGTTCATCGGTCCTTTTTCCATTTCTCGGGTCGTGAATCCAGTGGCTGTACGTTTGAAGCTTCCTAAATCTCTGAGAGTTCACCCGACATTCCATGTGAGTCGTATCAAGCCATATGTGGAAAGTCCCCTCGTACCGAAGGTCAAGCCTCCACCTCCCCCCAGTTGGTTGATGGTGGTCCAGTGTATACTGTCAGGAAACTGCTAGCTGTGAGGCAGCGGGGACGGGGACGCCAGTACCTCGTGGATTGGGAGGGGTACGGGCCGGAGGAGAGGTGTTGGGTTTCTGCTAAAAACATTCTTGACCCGGATCTTATACGGGATTTCCACATGAACAACTCTGTGCAGCCTGGGCCGTCGGGAGTCGGCCCTAGGAGGGGGGGTACTGTCATGTCTGGTTAAGTTCTTTTCTGTTATGATGATCTGTTTTATTTTGAAATCTTTGTTTCTCGTTTCAGACTTCCTTCCTGTTTCCCCGCCTGTGTGATTACCTGACTCTCCCCTAATGTGTGACACCTGTGTGTAATTGCCCTCCCCGCCCCCTTTAGCATATATAGCCTGTATCTTCCCCTTTGTCTTTGTCAGATTGTCTTTGTCCTTGTGCAGGTAATCATACCATTTTTTGTTCTTGTATGTTTTTGTTTTTGACTGTTTTTTCTGTTCTTTGTCCTTGTGCAGATTTTTGTGGGAGTTTTCTGTTATATATCCTTGTTTGTGACCACTGGAAATAAAGTAACTGAGCATCGCATCTGGGTCCTCTGTGCTGAATGTGATAGTTGCATCACAAGTTTGGTTAAAATAGCCCTCTATTACCAATAGATCAATAACTCACATGTGTCACAAATTTACGTTGTAATAAGTTAGTAGGCCTATTATGTTGAAAGCAAAGACAAAAGGTATTCACAAAGCTCCTGAGTTAAGCCCATAGACTGTAAAATTAAGAGGACTTATTGTGGCCTTATTGTGGCCATTTACTTCCTCAAACTGTAAGGAAAAGGCGGCTCCAGAAGTTCCTGGCTCCTATGGACTTTCCATTGGGGCTTTTTTGCTTCTCTTTCAGTCATTATTGAACACAGGCTTGTCATTCTTACCTCGTGTTTGTCTTAACATGCGCAACATCGTCCTAATTTTATTATTTCCCTGGCTCCATAATCCCAGCCAAATTGCTAGTATGAACGTGCTTCAGCCATAGGGGAAGCCTCGCGTGTTACACACTTGCAGGTATTTTTGAGAAGGTGCATTAGGCTTTATGAACAAGGCTGCCTGCCATCATCACATTACCTCAATTTAGAAAAGGCCTGAATCCACTGGGCCCATTAGAACAGTCTATAACTACATAAAAGCATTATGTGAGGCATGTCTCATGGAAAAACAGCAGTCATACAATGGCTGACATATATGTATAGGGGTTTGGTCAAAGAATGTATAGCGGAGCCTGCAGAAGCGCTTCAGGGTTACATACTGGCAACGTCTCAGGAAAGATATCAAAGCTCTTACTGCATCACATATGAGTCTATGAGCACAATGTTTCAGATAAAGAAAGATACATCCGTCTATATAACACTAGTATAAATAAATGGACTTACTTTTAGTATGCATGTGCGAGAACCACCACCTGTTGTTAGATTTGGCAAGATTCAAAGTTTGTCCTTTTCTTATCTCCCCAACTTAACATCGCATTTACACTTCCATATGGGAAAGGAAATAGCTATACTGTGCCACTGATCCACTGCTATTAATAATGGCGCAGTACAAAAATTCACTCCAATACCATATTACAACAAGCCTTTCTTATTTTCTTATTTCTTCTCATACACCAATTTTCCCAGCACTAAAAGTCACTCCGATGAGTTTGCACAGAAAGCAGCATCTGTGACTGGTACCAGCTTGACTGAGCCTGAGGTGGCAGTCATTCTCCTCATCTACAAATGTAAAAGGCGTAGTTGTCCAAGTATCAGCCATAGTTTCGTATTTTCGAATGTCGTCTACTGGACTGGGTTGAGTTGAGGACGTTTCGCTTTTATCTTCAGAAGATTCTGCTCGCTCTTGTATTCACATCAGACTGTGCTGAAGATACGGGAAGCACTGGTCTAGTGTTTAAAGCTGCTGAACATATACATGAAACACTGTCTCTTCCCCTTCATTCGCTTTCACCCTGAACCCTCCTGTTTGACAAAACCTTTGTACCAAAAACGTTATCTAATCTAATTTGAGCTAAAAGCTATATATGGCCATAATAACATGTTTCATAACAAGCCAAAAAGTCCTGTTAGTTATTATCCTATGCAACAATCCCGAATTTATATCCAAGTCTTCTCTAATCAGATATTGAGACGCCATTCCCATCTTTCACAATTTTAATCGAACGGTGTTAATCAGTATGTGATTAATATTCATGAATGCATCATGTGGAATCAGGCTGTTAATAAATATAACGTGTGATCTGCCCTGTGCAGCAATTAATTGTGTTAACTGTCTGTCGGCATTACTCAAAATGGCTGCCTCATTATCTCCATGGAGATGTAGTCTGACACTCAGCGTGGCCAATTACGCACTTTCATCACAGACACATAAGTGGATAGTAAGAATGTGTCTGTACTTTTATACGAAGCAACCAGCAAACAGGACTTCACCATATCCCCGTGGGAAAACAACAGCACTCCTTCAAGGCAATTACCACATCGCATTAACTCACACCTGCCTCGAGAAACAGTGTTATTCTGTTACATAAGGACTGTCTTCAACAAGTAATGGTGTGTGTTGTTTTGTACTGATATGGACAGTGGGTTTCAAGGTTGAAAGTAGAGAATTCTCAGCTCAAATTGTTTGCGTCCCTGGACAAGACTCTCGAACCTCCTTGCCATGCGTTATTGTGAATCTGCGATTGACGTTGGTCCAAAGGTCAAACATGCCCAATTATTTAGTAGATTAAATATTTCAACACCAATTCATTTTCTTCTAAATGCTGAGGCGAGCTGCCCATGCGCAAACACAAGTCTAGTTGGGACGAACATCAGTCAAACATCAGTGTAAATGTACCAGAACTGTATAAATCCCCCAAACAGAGATATTTGGGAGACAGAGGAAATAAATTCTACAAGCAAAGTAAAACGGAATTGAAAAACCTAGTCAAAGCAGTGGAACAGAGAAATGTTGAGCTCGAGCTGGTCGGCATGACCCAGATGCACTCGCTAATGCTAACCCTCTGACTCATGCTTTGCTTGCACGAAGACCATGTCAGAGAGATTAGCTGATAATCGATGTTCATCACCGGTCCATAGTCATAAAAATAGATAAAGTGCAAACACATAGCCACAAACAACTGACTCATAGGAAGCAGTCACCCTCTCTGCGCAGAGCAGTGCAAAACTAGGATAAAAGGAACTGTCAAAGGAGGTCGGGACTTCACTTCCCTCTCTCAGAATTCACCAGCTGGTTATACTTCTTTGTAACTAGGAAATAAACGGCAATAAACGCCTTATCTTTGAGATGACTTCAATCACAAGTGTATGCTTTGGCTATGCCCAAATATCTGTCCTCGTGTGATACAAAAGAGCCCGGTCATAACACTGGCTAGCGCTAACGTCCACAGCAGTTTATACACTCACTGAGGAGGCTCTGCACCTGCTGAAAACATTATTATTGCAAGGAAAAAATGACCTTTGCTATCTGTAGCCTTTAGAGTACAATCAAAACTCTGGTAGAATCAGAATCAGTGTAACAGCTGTAAGTCCTTTTTGTTTACTTAGCAACTCCAGGACAAGTTTGGTCCGGTCTGGTGTACGCCATTGGGGAGCTCATCCAAAACATGTTTCTATACATCCTCTCATTTGTTATATTTCGTTGTTTTGAATGAGAATGAAATAGTTGCAAACAGCTGCAGGGAGAATGGACAGTGGAAGAGGGCGTTAGCGAGAGGATTGATATGTGGATAGGGCAGCACAGAGCGGCGACAGGAGGCCATAGGTGGGCCACAGCCATCAGGACGGAGCGCACCTCTGTCACAGCCCATTTCACACTCAGCCACACGCCGACAGCTGCACATGTCCACTGCCCCGGGCCCATCTCCCTCACAGCTCTGTCACAACCAGGCTCCACACCACTCCTGATGTGCAAACTGCTGTAAAGAGAATGGTTTCTCACTTCATACGGCAAATTATTTTAGAGTCCTGCGATGGCAACTGGCTATAGCTGGTTATGGTTTGTCAAAAGAAGAAAAAAAAATGTTGGGATGTGTTATCCTGCACTTAGCTTTACGTTTGGACTCCATGTATTTGCCATGCTACCATGAGCATAAGCGTGTTGTTTGGCCAACTGTATGGATTTAACATGCCAATGGTTCAACACTGGTCATACTTGAAGAAAAAAATATATATATAAAAAGTTTTTTTTTTTTCCTTTGAAGTCCCCCTGCTCATAGACATGCCTGCACAGCCCAATTGTATGGTGATTTAATGTCTGGGGAAATTAAGATCTAATACATATTAAAATGTTAATAGAATTGTTAGCATGTATAACTTATTTGAAAAATCCAACAATGGGAACAGTAAGTATACAATTATTGCCAAAAGAACAAATAAACCGTACCAAAAAATGCGGGTAAAGCCGATATTCATGTAGTTCCAAAATGTCAGTACAAAAATATTTTATGGTCACAGTGAAATCCTTCTTACAAGTAACACTGTTGACTATTTAGCCTTACTTGGGATATTAGAGCATTTAAGAGAAGTTAAAAAAGGGTCACATTTATATAGCACATTTCTACGTGCTTTAGGCACTCAAACACTTTACATCAAGGAACCACTCACCCATTCACACTCCAGCGTACACAGACACTGGAGGCAAAGTGTCTTGCCCAAGGACACAACAACAGTGTGCACCTGTGGGATTTGAACCGCCGACCCTCCGGTCACAAGACAACCCGCTCTACTATACTCTACTGTCGCCTAAAGTTAGGGTTAGGAGTTTCCCACAACAAGTACCTCATCGGTTTAATGCTTCAATATTGACTTAATCTTGGATACATTTATTTCAATTTACATAAGAGGTCAATTGAGTATCCGTTAAACCTTACAGATCAATTTGTGCATTTGAGTACACTGAACTCTAGACAATTGACTTCATTTACAATAGTATATCTATAATCCTCGTGGAACAGATCAGAGCCCATGTGATCTACTGCTGTCTCTTTCTGTCAAAGGTTGTGGGCTATGATTTCACACTTGTCCTGTGTCCTACCGACCCTGTCATCACACACCAGGGCCACCATTAATCCCATCTGACTGTCCAACTGAGCGTGAACACAGCGCAATAACACAGCCCAGCACAATGACAACAGCCCACCTCCTCATGCTGCTCACACACACGTACAGTAGAGAACACGTGAGAGATCCTGCAACGCCCACCTCCTGCATATCTCCACAGGAGCTTTAGCTGAAGGGCACACAGGACGCTGCTGACTTCATTCTTCTCCAAAACGTCTGCAGGTAAACTCATCTGTCACCGGAAAACTCTGTCCTTATCAAAAAGATTTACCCTAAAAACAGGTTTGCTGCCACAAGTATTACATTGGAAAATCACATTGTTGTTTTGGGTTATATAGTATGTGCAGTATATGCAATAGAAGATCCATAGATATGTTTCTTTTGTTATGTTGTTCATCCCTGACCACAATTCCTGTGCCGACAGCAGTGCTGTGCTGCCTCCAGCTGCAGAGGAGCAGATAAAGCTTACACAGCACTGCTGCACATCTCATGCACTGTCAGTGTGTTGACTGGAATGGTCATCTGTTCTCATCAATCAGTATTAAAACACTTAATACAAAGCTAAGGGCATCAGTGAGAGCTATCAGCAGCTGTGTCTCCCATTGTAAGTACCTGGTGGGGCCCTTCCTCTATTTCTTTCCTCAGATCCTATAATGTCAACAACATAGCTTCTAAACACAGAGGTCACAGTCTGAGCCACACCTCAGCAGCATAGTGTTGATGTACTACTCCTTCACTGAAGTCAGCAGCTGCAGGGTCAGCCTCTTTCTCCTACAACGCCAAAAAACACACGCAAAATACAACTTCTATATGGCACTCGGTGGCCGACAGAAATTACATGAATTGTAGAATTGCTAAATAATAACAATGTGATATTACAGTATAACAAGTTACAGTCAAGATCTGAATCATAAGGAAAGAAGGGGAACATTTATATTTGACCATCTTTCAGGCATATAATAAGCATCAACATACCCAATCAATTTAACTATCAAGAAAGCAAAATGAAAGCAGGAAAAGTACTTATTCATTAGAGAAAATTAATTCAGTAATTTGAGGGCACGAATCCATAATTCCAGGGCATGAATTATTAATTCGAGCAAAGAATTAAACTGCTTGTGCATACGGCTGATTACATGCGCTACAAATGACTAATTTGTGCTCCCACATTATGGGAAAGCGTGCCCCTGACACCTGCTGCCTCCGAGTTCATTCCATTACACATGATTAAAGGGGTGCGCTCGTTCATGCCTCTGTCATTTACTCTGGAGCTGCGGGCTCAAAGTCACCCCAGAGAATGGAATTAGTGCAGGCACACATAGAGCGGCCTTAGCTTTTTCTCTCGCAGACATTTAGCTGATAGAATCAAAGTTCATTCACAAAGACTACGTCAAAGCTGATAAGCATTCAGACAAAGAGGCGGCTCCACTGCTTCTTAAAAGGAGGGCCAAATGTAAAAAGACAGTCAATAAATAGATGTGGGGCATTCAAAGGGGTTTGGAGAAATACAAGCCTTTTGTTCAATCACTGAAGCGCCAGCATCTCCGCCAGGATATTTTCACTTTCACATCCAGAATCTGCCTCCCTTGATCACAACCAGTTCCTTCACACTGTGGTACTGGTGTAGTATCAAAGCAGAAACTAATAATTATAATCAAACTGTTGGTACAATTTCAATCTGTCTTCCTTGCTGACAATAGGGATTTGGGACAGACCCATGTTCGGAACAAAATTGTGGGCTCCCAAATAAAGTCAACAGCGCATCTCAAATCATAAAAAGACTGGGCCTGATCTGATCTAAAATATTTTGTCCTCTGCTGTGCAAGGGGCTTTACAGAGATGAGGCAGGTAATGTCAACCACACAAAGCAATTCAACTGTTGCCCATCACAGAGTCTTAATTTGTATGCCAGCCACACTCCACTCCTGTTTGCAGCGTGCAGGCAGTGTGGACCAAGCGGGTGTTTGTGTGTGAGGGTTTACAAGGCGAGACAAACAACCCTCATCCGGACTGTGGAAATAAAAACATTTCATTTTCATGGCCCTAGATCCTTTTGACCTTGTTTGCAGAAATGGGCTCAGACAGTAGCGCTTTGCCATTATTCCACCATTATTACTGCTGTTGTTCTTGCCTTAGCCCCGTGCTGCCATAAATAAAAGATAATCAAAGTCCCTTCGGCAAAGAGGGCTGCAGTTAATTCAGAGTTGGACTGGCTGAGATTTTGTTTGTGAGTTGGAGTTACACAGCGGAGAGTGGATATGCTAAAATGTGTGCGTATATATAACAAAATAAAAATTATGTTTGACTTTTGAGTGAGTGCCAAAAAGCATGAGTAAACCTAATTTCAAACATGGATCATTTTTACAAAAAAAGAAATGCTCATCTTCTCCAAAACATATTAAAAAGATCGCATCGATTTTATTTATAGGCCATATAAATGTCAACAGTCTTCAGTGCTAGATCTTTCTCTTCGTGTTTATATCACTGCAAGTTTAAGATACATCTCCATTTTTGTTTTACTTAATGAGTATTCAATAAAATTCCAATTTAATTTTTCTTATTGTCTATTTTTGTCTTCACGTTTAAAGAAACTCACGTCTACTGCCAAAGGAAAACTAAAAAAGCTTGGGTAAAATGTTGTATTTTAGAGAAGAAATGTATAAGACGTAACTGAGTGGTAAATTGTTTTAAAAAAGATGGCCACAATGTAGAGCTTTTTGATCTCTGACGAGTAGGCATTTCAGTTCATGCTATTCTAATTATAAAAAAACAGTAAAGGTATCAAGGCGCTGACATTTGCTGAAGAGGCAGGTGGATGGAGAAGGTAGTGGCGGATTGGTCATACCAAATATATACGTATGTGAAAGGCCAAATCTAATGAATAACTTCCTCTTATAGAATTTCAATATTACTCCATCATGCGGCTCATATAGGACTCAAATTGAAATCCCTGGTCAAACAGAATGTCATTTCACAGACAATAAAAGCCGCGAGCCTGGAGGAGCTGAGTCTGTCTGTCAGTTCTCCCCAACACAAAAGACGCTTAAAGGGATATTTCAGGATTTTTGACACAGGGCCTCATTTCCTAGTTATCCAGAGTGTTGTTGATTTCTGGAGATATATATATTTTTTAAATTCATGCAGTCCTTATATTTGAAGAGTTTAGTGGTGCTAGGTTAGCACATTTCTACGGTAACAGCTTGCCTGCATTAAAAACAGTCTGGCGCACTCCACAGTGCACCTGAGGCAAATCACTTATAACGCCAGACTATCGATATAAATGTCTGTGTCGATAGAGTAATTTTAACCATTATGCCTTCAAAATAACTTCTATTTGAGCAGCATCAGCTTCGTGGTTGTAAGCTACGCAGCGGCGGAGTGATTTGCTAGAAAATAGTCCTTCAAAATGCGATAATTCATGTGATGCAAGGTCAGTTACTGTATATTTCAAAAATTACTCTATCGACCAGTGACATGCGGTGAGGTTTGTTGCTGGTGAGGCACATGCTATTGACTCCAATATAAAGTAAACAAAACAAAACAAAACAAAAATGCAACTTGCTGTCTCTGGTATTCTCTTACTTTGAAATAGCATTCAATAGCAACACATTTAAACATAAAATACATTCTCACGATATTGCAAATAAAAATTAAAAGACAACATAGTGAACGGGACTCGTACCCTGCCCATCCAAATGATAAGTTATTGACAATCCTGATGCTCCACACAGGCGGTGCGTGATATTTTCGACATTTTCAGGATGAAGAATCGTCTACAGCATTTCATCCATAAAATGTCAGTCTAATCAGTTTTCCCTTTTACTTACTCCTTTACGGTTAAATTGCCACATAGAAATGTGTTGCGCAAGCCTCACTTCGGGTCTATCAAAATGCGGTTTAAAGTCAAATTAACAGGTTAAACAAGTCGTTCTTATGACTGATTCTTTATCCAGGTGATAGAAAACCAACGAGCCCAACAAAAACCCATTTACAAATGTAATTTACTTTTAGGGGCAAAAATAGCCCCGAATGGGACAGAGCACTGAGTGAATGAGCCGAGCTCAAGTGTGTGCGGGACGCTGAAGGCTCGCCGCACCTCCGCCCTCTTTACACAATATCAACAACTGATAAAACTGGCCTCACCTGCCTCCCCTGACCGCACGTCACAGCTATCGACACAGACATTTATATGGTTAGTCTGGCCTTGTAAGTGATTTGCCTCAGGTGCACTGTGGAGGGGGTCAGACTGTTTTTAATGCAGGCTAGCTGTTACCGTAGAAATGTGCTAGCCTAGCATTAGCCTATAGCGCCACAAAACTCGTCAAATATACTGTAAGGACTGCATGAATTAAAAAAAAAAATCAACAACACCCTTGATATCTAGGAAATGAGTCCCTATGTCAAAAATCCTTAAATATCCCTTTAAGTCTAAAAAGTCAGTAAATTCTGACCAACCCAAACAAGCGATCATTTATTACTTTTGCCCAAATTATTGAGTCAAAATGACACTATATCTTTGTTCTTCCTGTCCGGGATGATGTCACTGTGACTTTATTTGACTACACCTCTGAATTTTCAGACTTAAACATATTCCTGTGTTTCATTGTGGAAATTCCATGATTACACCCAAACCGGTTTAAGGAAAGTAGGTTACATTCGCGATGAAAGTATTACTAAGATATTTCGGCCTGGTTGTTTGTTAGCGCGCTTGTTCGCTGGCAAACTGACACATGAACTTGTCTTAAAAATTCCAACTAGTTAACTGTTATCTTGCAGAAGCGTACGCCATCACCACTCTGTGTTTTATCATTTCAACAACTTCACACTCCAGCTCTAAAGCAGCCAGCTCATCTGTATTCACTTTGGTATAGCCACACTAATTAGTCATGTGTTTGTGTGCACTTTAAAAAAAACAGCCCATTCATTTTTGTAAATGTTTTAAATGACTGAATTCTTAAGGCTGTGCAATTTATCAAAATTCAAGAATCTTATTTTCAGGCTTTGGGCGAGTTTTCATAAAAAACTTTAACTTAATATTTGCAATAAACTGTCTGAATATCGTACTTAACATTTCTCCACAGATTGAACAGATTCCACAGATTTTCTCCCATTTTGACAGGAACATCTACAAATAAGTAGCACCTAGAAGTAGTTGATTTCTAAACTTTTTTTTCTTTTTGAATGTTTTTCTGAAGTATTTTTCAATATCTGTTTTTTAACAGATTGATGTATCTTCTAACCCCCATAACTATGCCATTTGGAATTTATTACCAAAAACGATTTCTTGCAAAGACAAAATAAGACGTCCAAAATGCTCTCTGGAGGGAAAAAAAAGTGTATCCAATATGAAAAAAATATTTTTTAAACCTCTCTCTCTTGTCTATTGTGTTTACATTATAGAATTCTAGATTACACTTTATTTTCCAGTACCTTGATACATTTTATCCAACTACTGTAACTTTAGTACAATAGAATCTGCTTTGTAACAATCTGCAATAACATGTTCCTAGGCAGAACACACACAATGGAATAATGTGTATTAGTACATGTACATAATGTAATAAGACATAAGACCCTTAGGGTTAGGACTTAAGGTTAGGGTTAGGGTTTTCTGTCTTATTACATTATGTACCATCAAAATATGAATACACATTATAACATTGTGTATGTAACCTGTAAGCACAAGTTATTACACATTGTTACACAGCACATTACATTGTACTTAATTTGGCACGTACAATGTATCAGGGGTACTATTACATTCATAGACAGGCACGCACTTTTTTTTATTATAGAGAAAGTTAAGACCCTAATGTATCATTGAGCATTAATAAAATGTAAATTTAGTGCGTTTCAAATTCATTTTGTATGACCTTAAAACAAGGTCAGCTTATCTATTCTAATTTTACATATATTATACATATTTCCAATGTTAAATGTACATGGATTATATATAATGTGTATATTGTACAAATGTATACATGTAATTGTTTTTCCTGTCAATCTTAAGTGTATGACTAGGCAGATAGTTTCTGTTTCTACATGATTATACAGAGCTTGTACACATGGGTATACTGTATTTGGTATAGCAGGGCAATATTGTATGTGTATATTTTTGTACGATCAGAATGAAAAAGAGATGTGCCTTGGTATAAATCTTAAGTACCTTATTATGTGTTGATTTTTGTACAATCATAAACAATTTATATTAATGCACAAGCATAGACTCATGCATCGGTTTCTTGCATGAGTGTAGCTGAAAGTTTATGTGATGTTACTTGAATGAGAGATAAGGGGTAGGTTTATTATAAGTTCTTTGAACTTCTTCCTACTCCTTTTGAGCACAATAGTCTTGTTTTGTTTTCTTCTGTTAAGATGTTTGAAATACTTTTCTGCTCAAATGAATAAATACATGAAAATGAAATGAAGGGTAGTGTAAAACAAAGTGTTACTGAATTCTATTTCAGCTGGAGAGCAAGCACCAAAACAGTTTTTGAAAGAAATCACCAAAAACAAATGCCCAAATGTCTTCCCTGATAATTAGTTGACAGTGATTGGATTCACAAACGTGTCATGTTATTCTTATGGCCGAAAGTCCTCTCTACCGACCAACATCATGCACATGCTTTTGAATATTGTCACCACTTCTGGATGCCTTTATGAGGAAATAATTAGGCTATAGTTCATATTTTCTGTAAGATATGACTTCGAACTTTGTGACAGTTTCGGACCCAGTTTCATGTGAATTGGCCCAAGAATTATAGAGAAATTAGCGAACACAATCTATGATTTCCTGCCTACATTATTTTAATTGTTCATTCATTCATTCATTTTCTTCCACTTGTCCGTTGCCGGGTCGTGGGGGCAGCCGTTGGAGCTGCCCAGGTCACATAGCACCGGCCCATATTTTAATTGTGTTGCCACAAATACAGGCTTTATTATTCACAGAAAATGTCCATGTAAAAAATATTAAAAGGAAGAAAGATTTAACCACATTTTGTTCTTATCTTTACATCAACAGGAAAAGTTTCAAATTGCACATGTTTTTCCTCACATTGATCAATCTGGATTTTTGATACAATTTATTTTGTCAAATTAAAAACGATATCCACCGGCTAACATGCACTTTCCCTTCAGTATATTAATATTGTACCGTTATTCCCGTCTACACTCAGTGGCACAGTTGCGAGTGAAAGTTGCCCACTGTAAGTTATCAGTGAAGTTTGGCTGCATACATAACTCATGAGGACATCTGTGAGAAAGTTAAGCTTTGCATAAAAACTCAAATGGCCTATTTAATGTTTGCACTTCTCCGCGGCGCTCATCGCTGAAAACCAGAGTCCTAGATTCGGAGTTGGAAAACTTCATTTATGCGTGTTCCGCGCTTGGGTATTTTTTTAAGTGGCGATGTGGCACCTAGCACTACTTTTCCTCACTTTTCATCTCACATTCTTTTTATTTATCCTATCTCCTCGGCCGTTAACTGCTGCTGGCAAACATGGAGCTTTGTGCTTTGGGGACTTTTTTTTATTTTTTTTATACTCTCAAGGTATCAGAACGCTTTATAAAATGTGGTAATGTTTAATGTAAATGTACGCGGATAAAAGCATTTTTTTTTATGTTTGAAAGAGATTAACTGGTGCAAATCGTATTGTGGTTTCGTTCAGTCTCAAGTGCCTCTAAATTGCAGTTCAGAGTTTATTGACTGCCCGACTGGAATTGGCGGGATGTATTTTCTTGGTTTTTACCATGCATAGCTCTGTTGTTGATTGTTTTTTCGTGGAGTGGTTGTGGAGGACATGGAAGGAAAATCAAGAGCTGTCATCTTTCCTGAACAAACAACACAATGTTCTCTTCTTTTGGTCTTTCCTAACACACTCATGCAAAACATCGGGCAAAAATAAATCTACCGAAGAAAATTAGGACAAACAATGCTTAAACGATTCAATGATTTATAAATAAAACATCTGTTTTTCGACAAATTATTAGGACATTATTTTATGTTTCAAATACTGATTTTTCTTCTGAAGACACTGGAGCATTTCATTTTGTAATGCTATTCAGAATTAAGAATTATTTAATATTCTTTTTTTTTTACTTTTCTACATACGTACTACTTTGAACCTTTAAGACAAACCTAATGGCATTATAATCCTTCGATGTCGTCTCTTCCTATCATTGTGAAGCGGAATTCACCAAGCGTTGTTGTTCACCCACTAATAGGGAACGTGAGCTGGGTTTAGACCGTCGTGAGACAGGTTAGTTTCACCGCACTGATGATGTGTTGTTGCAATAGTAATCCTTTTTTTTAGTCATTCTTTTTTGTGTTCTTTGAATGGCTATGCACATTAATGATATTTATATTGTTGTACAGTATGTATTATAAAAACGTTTGTGTGCATACTATATATTTTTCTGTCTAAAGAAAGGACTAAATGATCTAATACATTTGGATTTATGGACATGGACTGATAGGAGCAATGGTATTGTGTATGGTCTCCTCATGTCCTGATGAACGTGTGTGAATTTATGGTAAGGATAATGGTACTGGATGTACTTAGTTCACATGCATCTGAAACGCTACCATAGCATATGGTAACTGACTTTAAACTTTCACTTTCAAATATGTACATTTGGAAGGGGGGTAGGCGCTTACAAGCTCTTTGCTTCTGCCTACTCTTTGTTTTTGTCATGTCATCTGCTGCTCAAATAAATAAAAAAAGAATGAATTAAAAATCAGTCGGCCTGCATCACATAATAAAAAAAAAAACAATATTAGTGTGAATTCTATACTTTTTGAAAACAGGTCATCCCATTAAAGGTATGCAAAAACTGTAAGCGAGTTGGTTTGTGTTAAACCAAGACTTACTAATACTAAATCAAGGCTAAAAGGAGCTACATTTTGGTTATAAGCTGTGTTACAGAAAATGTGTGTATCTCAGTCGGACAGAAGACCTCAGTAAGATATATACCAGTGAGGCTTTTAGTGATATGGCTCTTACGTCCCCTTACATTGTGTTAATGATAATTAACTTTATTTGCAGTATACTGTGCAGCTCGTTCTCACACATTAAAATACAAATAGTATAGTATAGTAAGTATTTTCTGATCACCCCAGTCGTCCATTGATTGATGATTTTAACAAATTAGCAACAAACCTGTGCAAGTTATGATTCAACTAAAAATCATCATTCCATTTGGGCATTTCTTCCACCACATTCAACTCAATTTTGTCTTTTTATATTTTTTGGATTCAGCTAAACTGAGGTAGTGTTGTAGTTTCTGTCATCTCGGTCTCAGTTTTACTGTGTCCTGCCGTTTCAGGATTTGATTTCACCCCGGGCCTGGTCTTCGACAGGCATCGGGTCTCGATTCGTCTGTCCATGACCGCACAAGTATTGGTCAGTGACGGGACAGGGATCACACGTGCCGTCGTTTGAAGAGCTGAGTGCGGACCTCCAGATGACAGCGTGTAAAGATGGCGCTGGTCCATCGCTCTTCTGAGAGTGCGAGAGGGAGTGTGTGTGGGTGGCAGTTGGACAGAGATGTGTTTGTTGTTTTTAGCGCCTCCCTCTAAGGGCTCAAATGAGTGGGCTTGTATTGTGGCGAGCATTGTGGTGGTGTTCGGTGCGCCGCGGCAGGTGTGGGCTTCATCGCGGCGCACTGTGGATGTGTGTGTCCAACTCACTGTGAAATTCGCATTAGTTAGTTGTGCAGCCTGCGTCCTCGTGTTTCTGTCAATACTGCTTCCACTTGGTTTCCTGCTGGTAACCTCCTCTAATCTATAGCAGAACGTCAATGCCATAAATGCTTCCATAAAACATGTCGATATTTTTTCTTTCCTTTTTTTTCTTTCATTTGACGCATGCTCAGTTAAAATTGCTGACCCTCTTCTACTATCTAATCAACCAAGCTCCAGTCCAGTTCTCCAGTGTATTTCCTTTGAGGGGTTAGCAGAAAACATTACGTTGGATGTAAATAGATAACGTCTGTGCTCATTAGGATCGGAGTTTTTATCCAAGAGTTAATGACTACGTGTCAAATAACAAAACAAAAAAGGAACAATTTGTATGATTTTTTTTTCATGCTTTTCAAATCCATTCAAATGTGTATTTTGTGGTTAGCTATTAGCCTGGGCCCATGCTGCTGTGTGCGCTCGAATCATTTCGAACTTCACATGCCGAAATCTTCGCATGGATTTGGGGACCAATCAAAGAACGAGCAGGGACGCCAATACGATGACGCGCAATTCGATATGCGGAAGCTTGTAGTTTGTTTAAAATAAAATAAAAGTTTATTTACGGATCCAACATGACGGCAGCAGACGCAACGCCATCTTTCGATCAAGCTTTAGACCGTGTTCTAAATAGTTTAGCTCGAATGTTTACAGCGGGTACGTTATACGTCATTGGATACGATGATACGACTATGGCAACGTGCCAACGCATAGACATTCGTAGCGCCCAATAAACGGCTATGGACAATCGTAAACCACACCTCTTCTACGAGAAAATGAATTGGTGGTCCCCAGACTAAATATCACTTGATATTTAGCCTTGCGATATCCAGGCTAGTTAGCTATTAGCTTCAGGACAAACACACCATCATGAGCCTCCAGTGAAGTCTTTGTCCAATGTGATGTTTTTGACGTAGTGTCCTAACTCACGGTTTGCATTGTTATCTTGAAACAGTGTTGTTTTCGTCAACAGAGACAATTACATTGTCCACCTTTTATTCGCGACGATAACGTAACAGCGACGAGCTAAAAATAGCTCATTAGTGAGTAAACCTTGATGAGACATGAGTTTTTGTCGGAAAGTGGTTTGTCAATCAGAGCAATCAGGGCTTGAGCGTGGAGCCACAGAGCACACCCGATAGTAGCCTGGCATCCAGAATGACACCCCTTTATATATATTTTATACACGAAAATATCAAGCTGGGCAGGTTGGCCGCTATGGATTCACAATGATGACACTTCTGCCTATTGTGGTGTTATCTGTGCGTCAAAAGCTTGAGACAACCTGTCAACCTTTATTCCAATCTCCTAAATGAATTTGTTGAAATACTAATACAGTACTTTTTTTTTTTAAATGAAACTGACTCCTGCACTCTTGACACTTGACTAAAACCATCACATGACTAAAACACATTTCCGGTCAAAAACAGCACTTTCTTGAACGATTTATTGATTTATGTGATAGATTGTCTCGGAAAATAACGCAAGAGGAAGACCAGCCGCTATAGTGCTCACTCAGAAGTTACGTGCTGCTCATGTGTATCTATCCCATTGGAATCATCACATCAAACAAATCACAAATACTGCAATTAGTTATTTAACATCATCCTTGCAAACCCATCCATCCATCCATCCATCCATAAAATAATACAAATCACCTTTTCGTCTTGTCCATATTTAGTGCAATAACTGTACACTGAGTAACATTTGTCTCTGGTACTTTCAAGATAGTAAAAAGGTGAAGAAGAACTTCAACTGAACTCACAAAGCAGTATACTATACGTCCAGTATATTATATAGGGGATCCTCTTGTGTCTTTTGGACCCACTTTGCACAGAAAGAACAGGAAGATCCGCCTCCTTCTCCGCACAGCTTTAACGGCATCTCCGTTTTGCTGCCGCGCCAACAGAAGCATAACATCCTGTTTGACTTATTTAGCTTCAACCGTGGACATCCACAGAGAGAGAACAAAGCTGAGAGCACCAGAATAGAGTCACAGCCCACACATAAAGCGCTAGCACTGGGACACCGGGGCCCCTGAGTGGTCCCTGGGAGGATTGGTTCGCGGCGCGGCGGCAGATTGTTAGGTGATGAACGAGAGCTGGGAGTCTGGCCCTTCAAATGGTTCGTGAGCTCAAGCCATTGATTTTTGGTTCCTTACAAACAGTCTCCGGGGAAAATGCATGCTCCTGCCTTCGGCGCCTGCAGCCTCGGCGCAATGGCCTACACGTGCGGGCTGGCGGTGGGCTGAACAAAACAGTTAAGATCCGACTGGAGTAGCTACACAGTAATTAAGATCTACTAAGAGCAAATTACCTTGAGATAATCAGTTAATAAACAGCATTACTTTTCCCCCATGATATGACTATGTTTCTTAATTCATAAAAGCAGGCATTTGACATTCTCTTTCACGTAATTAACTTGACCTTTGTTTGAGCGTGCTTGGCTTAATTGCTTCCTTGTCCAATTACACCAAAAAATGTGTTCGTATTAAAGTTGGTGACTGCACGAGAGGCTATAAATGCTATTTGCAGATTCTCCATAAAGTCCTAAATGCCTTCAACAAATGGGTTACGAGATAGAAAACCTGCACATCAGGCTTATTACAGTTTTAAAGGGCTAGACCAGACAAGATTATGAAGAAAATGCTACAAGCTCATTTCGCTAGTTTGTAAAAGTTGTACATCTCAGATACATTTGGTGAACAGTTGGTGCCAGTTCTGCACCAGCAGCTGAGATGCTGCGTGACATATTGCCTTTTGGATAGTGCCAGTTTGTCCAGATGGAGATAGTAGTGTAGTGGATGCTGTCCACAGACACTTGCAAACAGTTCAGAGGAGCTTTGGATTAGCTAACAGTGAGCTCTTGGAAAAGATGTTCCACTTCTGTCACAGTCAGATGGCTAATGAGCAGAGTTTACTCAGTTTGATGGGATTTTGCACCGGCGCATAAACTAAAACACACTATCTGCCTTTTTTAAAATAACGAAGTTTGCTAAAGGGAAGAAGCTTAAATGTTTGGACAAATACGTACTTTTACTCAACACCTTTCAAGCCGATGTCCATAAGGTCGACGACAGCGTGAAATATTTGAAATGCACCTCATTGGACGAAGAGGCTGCTATTGAAACATATCATCATCAAACACCAGCGTCCATCATGTAAACGGCTTAATCGCGGATATGTTTGTCATCCCTCTCACAGGAACGTTTTTGTTTGAAATGGTCCATGTTTGAAACGGTTCATATTTCCCAGGTCAAGCTGCTTGTGTAGCCGAGACATTGAGCTCTGCTTCGAGATATACAGCACTGTGTACATTTTCGAAACAAATAAAATTAGACTGATGTCATGTTGTCCTTTAAAACATTTCTTTGTAAACTACATCAGATAACAATAACAGTGACACAGTGCTGGAACATGGACTCAGGATTTTTGCAGTGGTAAACACACGATGCGATGGCAATACGTGATGCTTCAACATTTCTATGTGTCTACATCAGTGTGTGAGCTCCCGAGGGCACGCCACGCCACGCCACGGCTTCATAGACATGTCCAGGTTGTTAGGTTGAAGTGATTTATTAACCCTGACAAATGCATAAAGTAAAACTAATTTATTTCAAGATTTTCTAAGCAACATTTGAATTGGAAAAATTGAGGTGCATATGAATTAATAAAAGCACATTTCTAAAGTAATAAAAGCAGCGGAGTGCAACGTGTGTCTGAATGAGAGAAAGTGGAGGAAACAGAGAGTTCACACGATCCTCTCTTTACACTGGGGTCTATGGAGGCCCAGCTGGATCGCAGCTCATCTTAAAGCACACATTCAACAGAAAGACAGACACAGAAAAGTTCAAGCATTAGTGCCTTGGAGACACAACTTCTGGAGTACAGCAGGACGTGTCTTCCTAAAGGCCTGTCTACGTATATGTGATGAAACAAGTGCGGAACATATTAGAGTCTGGAAAATCTGGCTAACTGTGTCCCAGGGCGCGTCCTCTCTGAAGGCTGAATATTCTATCAAAGGCAGATGGTGGATGATGCAGAGGAAGACACTTGCATGTGGGATAACCTGAGCCTTGCAAAGTCGCAAACACAATAGGATCCACCAGCTGGTTAGCACACCAGAGACAGCGCTAACAAAGTTTGTGTGCTAGCAGAGATTTCTAATTGATTTGTTTTTCCCGCGGCACACCAGCTGCCATTGCCGGATTTGCTCAACCCAGTGTCGGACTCTATCTCTGATAAACACCTTTACCAGCTCATCCCCAGCAGAGATTGTTAGGTCACCACTACACATAAAAGTACCATATTAGCCAACAGAGCAGTAAAGTCATTAAAGGAGGGTGGATGGAGTGTTTACATGCAGAAATTTGATACACTATGTTTACTACTTTGCTACTGTATGTTGGGTTATGTAAAAAAAAAAGTTCAATAAATAAAGTTGGGGGGGAAAAGTACCATATTAGCAAAGGTGCAAAGTGTACATGTCCACAGTTTGAAATGAGAAAGTACTGAACAAACCACTTTTCTCAGTCTATTTCTTAAGTGATGCAGACGGAAGATTTTAATGGCCTAGAGCCCAATTAAAAATTGAAATACATTTTCCTTTGAAATTGGTCTTTCAACAACTCATAAAAATGGTCAAACTGTGAGCATTCCAAGTTCATACCAGGACTTGAAATGTAATGTATCCTTCCAAGTGTTTACTAAGCACACTGTATTGATGTTAAAGAAATACACATTGACTAACATAGATGCAAAGTTGGACTTCAGTATCTTCCCCAGTGATTTCAATCAATCAATCAATCAATCAATCAATCAATCAATCAATCAATCAATCAATCAATCAATCAATCAATCAATCAATCAATCAATCAATCAATCAATCTTTATTTATATAGCGCTTTTCATACATTTCATGTAACACAAAGTGCTTTACAGATTTAAAAACATTCTCTTACACCCACCTCCTCCCACAAATACAAACACATTGTCGCACTCACACTCTCCCCACCCACCTTCCCAGAGACACACCACACAAGCACAACACACACACTCAAGGTAAAACAATGGACGCAATGGACATAAGGCTGGGATAAGGCTGAGGTAAGGCTGGGTACAGATAAACCAGGTAAGGAAACACCATCCAAGGAGCCGTCTGCATCGGGAGCGGCACCTCGGATGCAGCCACAGGGCACCAACACAGGACGCCCGGAGGAGGCGCGGTAGAAACACCACACCTCCATCCAGACACCCACAGGACAGCACCCAAGCAGCCACAGCCAATGACCGCTCCCGAGGCAGAGGGCTCCTCCAGAGGAAACTGGGAGAGCACAAATAACAAATTGTTATTAAAATAAATAAAAAGTAAAATTGAATAATAGGATCACTAAAATAAGACCGAGAGGTAAAATACATAAATACAAAATAAATATTAATAACAATGAAATATCAATTAACTTAATTAGGTGCTGAGATAAATAAATAGGCCTAGCAAGAATAAATATCAGTTAAAAGCTAAACTAAAAAGGTGAGTTTTGAGCCTGCTCTTAAAAACGTTAAGAACGTTCTCCTCAGCCCTGAGCTCCTCCGGCAGGTCGTTCCAGAGGTGAGGGCCGTAACACCTCGCCGTGAGTCTTTTTGTTGACTTTAGGAATAACCAGGAGACCCCTGCCGGAGGAGCGAAGGGGCCGTGAAGGTTCATAAGCTAAAAGCAGTTCTGAAAGATAAGAAGGACCAAGACCATTAAGACATTTAAAAACCATTAAAAGAACTTTAAAATCTATCCTGAAACACACGGGGAGCCAATGCAGCGACTCTAAAACCGGTGTAATGTGGTCCCGCCTCCTGGTCTTCGTCAGGACACGAGCTGCTGAATTTAGAACATAACATACTGTAGTTTTGTGGTGTTTAGACTTTGTAACCATAGGCTGGAGCCAGTGCACAGTGCCATTACAGTACATGGCACAAAGCAACTAGCGTAGTTGTAGTCCAAAGCAGTAAATGCAAGTGACCCTGCCAGTCTCGCCAGGACACAGCAGGTGAATAAACAGCAGTGCGTACTGCCTCCTACACTCTGCCACAGCTAAAGCTCATCAACACAGCATGACGCTTCCTTCCCCAATGACGACACCTTTAGCCTGGAGCACTCTATGCCCCATAAATCAACACCGGCAACAAATAACATTACAATCATTCTGTAATGGATTGCACCTTTCACTGGGGGGATGCGCCATCCATTAAAATTCAATTTAGCCCTCACACTTATTTCTGCAAACAACTAAAAGTGCCAGTCATCATTTTGTAATACGGGCTGTGACTAGGGCACTCCTGGAATAGGGAGATTGATGAGAACACAGATTAACACTTCATTTTCGACGCCACCGGAGGTACCCACACCATAATGTGACAAATGAACTGTAAAGAGAGTTTGTGAAAAGGAGAGCAAGGTGATAGGGCACGAAGTAACAGATCAAGTCAAGAGATGTAGACATAGACCTATACAGAAATAAAGGAGGGATTTGTTCATGTTAATATGCGTTGATGCTTATAGATGCACTCAACAAAGCCACACATTTCATCCTGTTTTAACAGTGCATCAACCATACAACGCATTGCGGTACTAAAACTGGTTACTTCATATTTATTTACACTTTTTGGACCCCTTTAAAGCAAGCAGTCCTAAATAATAATAAACAATCCTAGCCTCCATTCATTCTGTGGCTAACAAGTGGCGACCAATCAATATAGGAATTGATGTATTTGTGCAATATTAGGCTCCCTAATTCATTTGCAGTTAAAAGTGTTAGAGAAGATCACTGGTGATGGAGCCCCAGTGTCTTTTTTACACCAGCAAACACAAAATGCAGTTGAAAAAGTCATTTGAAACAGACTGTTGTGCTCTGGTATGACTTATTAGTTGCTGTGATCTGTGTCTGTTTGCCGAGGTGCGGGGATGATGCGGCGTCCTGAGGGGTCTTATCTCATCTCGCCCACTCCTCCTTCAGATCACTCATAAACACAAATGCTTCCCATGCTTTTTACTGTTCTTGTTTTCTTGATGTTGTGATTTGTTTTCTTTTTTTCCTCGACAGAAAGCCATCACCAGAACCTGACTCACGCCTCGACCTTGTGCAGTGGTAACTCTTCTATTTAACAGAGTTTAACACCATCCGGAGCTGTGTGTCTCCAGAGTAAAGTGCTCTTCCAGCTGAGAGCTTTACAGACTCCACACTTCGTACACTCGGGCTATTAGCCGCAGGAGTCTCTGTGTTTATGGCAACGGCTTGTTAGGGCTCTGGCTCCCTTATGCTTCTTTATGCATTTTGTGGAGCCTTTATGGGCTTGAATTATTAATGCATTTGTTAGTGCTTAATGCGTAACCTTTAATATGAGCTCAGAAAACTGATGTTTGTCTCATGCTTGGTATAAGGAAAGGTCGTATGAAAGTAAAAGGGAAGTATAAATATAACCAGTGGGTCAGCAGTTCAAGTGGAGCTTTTAAAAGATGTGTGATTGGGCACAGCTGGAGGAATGGGGGGCTTGAGAGGGGTGGAGTGGCTGGGGATCCCGCAGCGTGATGGGGGGTCCCAGGGCGCGGCGGGGTGCAGAGAATGGATGTCGCCGCTTGCACACTCCCTTTTCATCAGCTGCGGCAGCGCGTTAGCAGGCAGCACAGCAAGGGTTTGATTCAAGATGAGATGCTTTCTTTTTCATTCGAAAAGAGACAATTGGTCTAATTGGCAAAATGATCATGACTGAAGGTCAAAAAAGAGATGTGTTTCTTATCTAAGAATACATCCATATCATTTTGGTTATATTTGTGGTTATAATATCTGCTACCAATTGATGTGTTTTGCCTGACTCTGTTTTGCTGGTAGTAATAAAGATTGAAATAGACAAAGGTGTTCTCAGCATAAGCATATACTCGCATCAGTCACAAAATGTAAGCTCGGAGAATATGACCATGAAAGGCTCATGTGCTTCTCTTTGTCCTCAGTTTAAATGCATGTTCGAGGTCTGCCAGTAGGATCGAGATTTCCTCCATTGTCTCTCATAACAGCATGACAAAAATAGCATAGTGCTACTGAGAAAATTAGGAGATTGGCAGGTTTTGGCAGACATGTTGTTTTAATGTCACGGGAACAAAGACGATTTTAATGTTTTGGGGAGGGGAAGATACTTTATTTTTATAGCGCCTTTCACAAAACGATTTACAAGGGACAATTTTCCATTCACTCTATACTTGTTGGTGGTAAGCTACATATGACACCACAGTTGCCCTCGGGGTAGAGACTGAGAGCAGTTGCACAAATTAGCGCCAATGGATCCTCCAACTAACAACAGCCAAGCACACCCGCACTCACAACAGGCTACGTTGTATTCCCTCACATTCCCCCATAAAGGTACTAACCATTCCTGATATCAAGATACGGTAAGATCGGGCATTCAATCACAAGGTGGTTTTGTGGCCGTGGTCGTTGTCTTTTTTGATAGAGACACATCACACGTGCAAAACATGAAAAACATTTAGACAAAAATTAATTGTCAATTGTCATCGTCTTGAATCTTAGCATTCGGTCACTGCATGTGTACCCAATGACAGCATCTTCCATTGTAAAAACACAGCTTTAGGCTCATTTCCACAGAAAGTATTACTGAACGCGAACATTTTAGAGGACATTGTTGGCTATTGCACTTAGTATTAAGGCAGCTTAGCAGCTCCTCCTTCACTCTGAGACTAACAAATGGATTTCATTTAGGCTGGGGCCCAGTGGAGTCTATGTATATTCACAGAGAGATGTGTTCATAGGCGGAGGACATTCAGAGCATGCTATACTGGAGCTGCATGCAGATGTGTAAGCTAATAGTGTTTTCTACCAATTATGTTTTCTCACCTGTGCTGTGTGCGACTGCTTCACATCCCATTTCTTTCACTTTGAATACTGATTCTCCACAGGTAAAATGGGAGATGGCAGGTAGATTTGAACAGGTTAAAATCTGTCTCAGGGAATTATGCGACATAACCACTTCTCTACACCTGTATTGCCTGCAGCAGCTTTATCAATAATCAAATGAGATCAAACGCACCACAAAACATAATGAAATACATTTAGATTATTTCACTGCCGATTTAAATGACAAAAAGAACAGTTCTATAAGTGTTTCTTTGCAAACCAATGTGGGCTTAAACAGTATACATAAGGTGACTTTGAGGAAAACAATATCAACCCCTTCAGTATATTTCCATTTATGGGAGCTTTCAGGATATAATTGAGCAACGCAGCCAAAGGATTGTCAGCTGTCAGCAGTCTCAAGGAAATGCTTGGCTTCAAACCACGGGACAATCTCACAGAAGAAAGAGAGGAGCTGAACGATTACGCTTGAAATCCGCGTCCTTGACTGTTCTTGAAGCTAATCTGCACAAGCTCACTTTCCCAAGCTCACTTCTGACCACCAATCTTCAGCTGCACTTTTGACAAACCATAACAAGGCCTTCACAGTCAAAGGATCTGCGCAGAGCTGGGACAAGCTTGTACAATCCCATCGCCCACTCCCAAAAGACTCAAACAGTATAAGCCACGATCACAAGTTATTGCTTACACTTGGCAAATGCAAATGCAAGGATACTTTTGGACACACCAATGCCTGCATCGTACTCTGTCAGGGAGTTTAGATTCTCTGCCCCAGCTTGAGCCGGGCTTAGGCCTAGATTTGCACTGGAGCCGGTTCGAGGGCTCAGGCTGCCCCGCATATATGTCCTTCATGTGCACATTCAGCTGACACCACCCGAGGAGGGGGATTCACTCAACCTAAAAATCAACCCTTGATTTTACACATTTCAAGCAATGTTAGTGTTAGTGTTGTAAATCAAGAGAGTTTCTTGAGAAAGGACAATGACTGAATTGCCGGTCTACCACCATGCCGCAGATCCGATGTGTTTACTTTGACTGACAGGGTTCTACTGCCTCGGCCTCGTTTCTCTACTGTAAAATCCGACAGACACCATTTCACTCTTCTAACTGCTCAAGTCTTCAGAGATTCAAGTGCACTAAAGTGGGTTACCTGCCAAAAGGAGGTTACAAGTCCCCGAAGTGTGTGCAGTAGTGGGAACAAGGGAGATGTGCGTAAAAAACAGGACACAAACCAAATGACAAATTGCAATAAAAGAAGGAAGAGTATTCAAAAAGTATGCAATCTTCTCTATCTTATACAAGTACAGTGGAATGCGAGAGTGTTTCCTTTCGCTGTCACGCACTGAGCTCACTTGTAAATACGCCTGGCTGCTGTTGGTTCTGCAGTTTGGGTTCGTACACATGTTTGGACAGATGTTGTTAAAGGGGGGTATTATGTAAAATCGACTTTTTCAAGCTTTATATCCTGTTATTATGTCATTCCCTCATTAAACACATGCCTGGAGTGTTGCCTTGGCTCATTCACATATTTTTGAGTAATCAGTAAAAACTTAGACGGCAGCCATTTTAGGTGTAGCTATGCCTCAGTCCTCCTAGGAACGCCCCCACCTCCTGGAGACGCCTCTGGACCTTTTGTCACCAGCCAAGCCACCAACCACTGCTCCTCAGCTCAGCAGAGCCCCCTCCCCGCACAGTGTTGTTGTTTAGATGCCACAGCAGTGTGCTGAAGGGGGCGTGTCTGAAAGCTTCTTAAAGAGACAGAGGCCTATTTCAAGACGTTCAGTACAGCCATTTTGAGAGAGCAATTTTATTCAAGGCCGTTATTTTAATTTACTGCATATACAGACCAACAGAAGGTTACGTCATCATTGTAGTATGCTATAGACTGGTGCTATGTGATTGAAAAAAGCATAATACCCCCCTTTAAATCTGTATAAAGTATGTATCCTATTCTTATGCACACATCTAATAAAAAGACTCAGCGGTGGACTGCCTTTGAACTAAATCTTTAAATAGTTTCAAAAAGTGCAATGCAGGTTTTACGATAAAGCACACAATTTTGTTTTTAAAAGTATGGGGTCCTTACAAAGTACTTTCAAAGATACATCACTATAAAATGTATAGTGATGTATCTTTAATGTACACCTGAGCACAAAGAGAATACAGAGAGCATATGTTTTAACACTAGACTGAATATATAAGTGTGTTTGGCTTTCAGCAGGTAGCATGGCATCACATTCTGGACCAGTAATTGTTAAGATTATGCCATAATTACACTAGGAATGGACTTTGTAATGGGGTTAATACAGTGAATTGAGCTGTTTTGGGGATGTCCGGCAAGAAGCTTCTTGTTAAAAGGCAGGCTTGTCACCTCCACTGTTTAATCATGGCATTTTAGAATTAATATTTCTTTACCTCGCAGTAAGTAAAACCTATACATATTCACAGACTACACTTGTGGCTTTTTGTGGCCTCTTCCCCTGGGCATTTCAGACGAGCGTTGCTGCTTAGAATGGATTATAAAGAACAAAAGCGCAAATCTGTTTTAGTGCAAGACCTACACAGACAAACGGAGGCATCTTCATTTCTCTATAGGCCCGCAGCGTCCTGTAAGCGCACGTCGCAGCGGCACGCCAGATCAAAGGCCAAGCACAAATTGATTTGGATGCGCGTGTGAGCGGGCGGAAAATAAAAGAGCTTATAATGAAGCATGTTTACAGCACAGACAGGGCGAATGTCCCCCAGGAGCCGTGTAATGTACACAGACGGAGGTGGAGCACTTTATTATGACACACTGCCCACTAGGAACCAGGAGACATGCTCGCCCCAATGGAGGAGGACAGCCATATTGCATTATAGAAATATGGTCAGACGTTGTGCATGCTTTAAGGCCGTTTTCTTTTCAGCACTGTTTGTATGTGTACAGCATAGTAGATGGGACCGCATGAATGTTCAGCATGTCCAACGGTGGGGGTTAATCAAACTGTAGATACAAGTATCATAAAACAAAGCCAAACCTTGCTCTGAACACTTGTGTTTACAGGATTTAAATGTTCTATTATAACTAGACATGTACCTTTAAAAAATCCTATTCTTAACCAATTTGACAATACACGCTCATATTGATTTCCATACTACCTAGGACATTTCCGTGGTGCGTTGGCATGTTCTGTACACGGCTCATAAGTGTGAGTTTAATAACAAGTGCAGTTGGGGAAAAAAAGATGTGTGAATTGCAATGGGTCTTTTTTGTTTTGTTATTTACAATGTTCAAACGGTGACACTAAATTGTTGATCTGTTATCTGTCTCCCTATCCAAAGCTCAAAACGGTTTAAAAACGCTCCAGTCAACAATGAACAGTATGGGAGGAAAAGAATCCCATGGAAGGAGATGAGAAAGGAGTTTATGCTTTGTATGGGGTCATACAAAGCATAAAGTGGATTTATACAAATGGCATGGCACTGCTTTATTGTTCACGCTAGATTGTGATGGCTACTTCTTAACTGGCCTACTAAGAGGTATTTCCATATTACCTGGAATCAATGAGGGCGCTGAGCCTGAAAATGGTGAGCCTGGCCTTGTGAAACCACAGAGTGTGTTCTGCTCATTTGCTCCTCTGAGGAAGAACCAGGACATACCAGGGACTGTAACCGGAGGATGTATGCCTGGGCCCTGACAGTATCACGGCCAATTAGGCCACTGATAATGCCACTTAATTAACCATGCATTGGTGCTTAGAGGACTGAGCTTAGCGGAGGGAGCACTAAATACCAACTATTGCACTGCAAGGCACGCACCATTATGGGGCACAAGAGTGGGATTCAGCCTCTTCACTAATTCATCTTATGTCCTCAAAATAGTTTCACAATGCATTGGGGGCTTGATCCTAAATTAGGAGAGGTCTAACTAAACCTTATTACTGGAAATGTGACGTGTGAGAGAAGCCCCTGGTTAAGCGCCCTCATTAAAGAATAGGGTTATTGTACAATAGTAAAGAGTGTGTGTGTGTGTGTGTGTGTGTGTGTGTGTGTGTGTGTGTGTGTGTGTGTGTGTGTGTGGTGTATATATATATTTAAATTTGGTGACAAAATATCACTGTTGTATTGCATATTTTATATCATTGTTTTATGCTTGAAACTACAGTATGCTCCCTCTATTGTTTTTTTGTATTATCTTGAAGCAAGGCAAGAGGCAGAAGGAAGAGCAGCAGGCTAGTTTGTTGTGCAGATTAACCTCTACTGACAAGGAATCCTTAACTTGTAAATGACTAAACTCAAGTCAAAGTAATCCCCATAAGCATCCTCAAAGAGTGGCATTATCTCCAGCCACACAGTGCATTTGTTCTGGCTGTAGGCAGCGGTCCCCTGGAGCCTGCACCGATCACTAACGCACACCTCGCTCACTATAGCTATCGACTCAAATCAATTACCGGCCCATTTACTTAATGAGCTAAGTCAACGTCTGTGTCGTGTGGCTGCGCTTCGCCACGCTCTGTCAGCCACTCAGGACAAGGACCACACCGCACAGGCACACAATAGGCAGGGACGTAAAATGAAGGGATTGTACACATTAATACCTCAGTGAAAATACGTTTTGAAAAAAAACAATTCAAAGAATAGAAATGAGCAAAAGATGGTGAAGATGCACATACATACAGTGTTCGGAGCACTCAAACTCCCAGGAAATACAGACCTGGGGCTGCTGTGTAAAATCTCTCTACTGGGAACAGCACAGAGTAAAATGCATTCTGTCTCAATAATAACAATGATGCTGTGCTTTGTGAGAGGGGCAGCGATAGAGACAGAAAGCACAGACTGACTAAGTGCTAAATGGTGTGAATAATTGAGTTGGAGGTGGCAGCTTAATGAGGTGAGCAGAGAGTGATCGCGAAGAAGGCCAAGGCTCCCAGTGTGGCTCTCCCAGCAGGACCGGCTCACGCTGTCTGCTCACACATACTAATAATGTGAGAGGACCTCCTCAGATTACTGCTAAATATCTGACTGAGATGGGGTCATGCACTTGGAGGGTCAGATCATTGCAGTTTATACGAAAGAAGCGCAAATATAGCAGGAGTACAAGATTGAAACAATGCTTTTCCACATTGGATACAATAGAATAGCATAAACTAAAGGCTAATTTATATTCCCATTTTTAATCATACAGCGATTTCTATGTCCACGTGTCCCAGATTTAATACAAAGGACCAAGCAGCGCTCTAGTTATGGCTGCAGCTGGACGGTCATCTGAAACAAACTAAAATGTCCTTTTGCAGCACCTGTGTTTTTGTTCTATTGCAGAACATGTTTCGACTGGACGTTGCTCTGACATGCCTGATTCATATAAGAAGTTTTGGAGCTGTCAGGGTATGGCACAAAAACACTGCCTATAATATTTGCAGCCGATAAGAACTTAATCTGAGACAGTCGTACAATCAAATTGGAAATCAGTATGGTTTTGAGTCGAATGCTTTTGAGTAAATTATTTTTTTTTTTTTTACTTTGTAAAGTTGTAAGTCGTACATCTAATCTCAACATCTGTCTGGTAAAAGTGACACTTTTCCAGCAACATCCATATTGTAAATTAATGAGTGCTTAATTAAGGCTGCTTTAACACTTGGCTATGATGCTCACATCACGCCTCACTCACAAGACTCTGTCTACCGTTTCTGACAGGCAGGAAAGCAATGAAATGTCAGCTAACAGTACAACTTAACAGCTAATTGGATGCTTATGTGTAATAGATACTGTGTACTGTGCAATCGTAACGGGTATTAGAACAATTGCAGTGCTCGCTGGATGACAAGTCTCATTGAAGTGGAGAGTTAACCTTCAGGAACTGTCGGGTGCTCTTGAAAGACGCCCTAAAATGCTTGACGTGCTGTCAGACTGTCATCTGCTGTTTGCTTGTGAGTACAACTAAGTGAGTGTGGCGTCTGAGTCTACAATAAAGCCGAGCGGACTGCTGTGCAGATCAAGCTCAGTGTTTAGCAAAGGGGACGGCTGCTTCCCACGCGTCAACTTAGGGTTTAGACAAGAAACCCCACATGATAGGAGGGCAAAAGCAGGGTAGGATTTACTTATGTGTCGTTGAGGCCGACTCTGATTTTTACATCACTTTGTACAACACTGACATTGTTTTTACATGTGTGTTTTATGGTTAGTTAAAGAATAATAGGTTCAGAAGCGAAGTGCAACAGCACTTTGGAAAGTGTTGAATATGGTTGAAATGTGAAAGATCAGGTCTGTCACGATGGTTATTTGCAAGTAATATATAAGACTGTCCTTACCTAATGTTGTTACAGCGTCACAGCACATGGAAAAGAAAAGATATTTAATTAGAAAATTATTCACAGTTATAATCAAAAACTTTAGGAAGAAACAAAGGCGGCAAAAGAGAAACACAGGGAAGATGTGAATTTAAAGTTTATTAGAGAATATAAATTCAATTGCTGTGTCAGACATTGGGTGTACCGTCTCTGTTGTGCGTCATACTGATATGCAAGTCAAAACATACAGTGTCTAAGAGGCAAAGTTATGGCTATACGACAGAGATCGTACAGCATGACCCAATAGGATAAATCATTTTAACTTCTGACAGCTGGAAAGCTTTAATACCTCTTTTTTGATGGAAGAACATGTTTTGAAAAGTTAGAGTGTACAGTATGTGTGACAAACCAGTGCTAATACACGTTCACAAGTTTCTGTAAAAAAAAAAAGTGTGTGAAATTAGTCTTGCACAAGTGTTTCACAATTCTTTTCATCCCAATGCAAGGTTTGTGGACTGATATTGCTGCCAAAATAGTACGGAACCTGTTAACAGCCCTGCAGTTGTCCCCCCCCCCCAAAGTAACTAATACCATAAAAACAACTTTCTCCTCTGAGTATGTGGAAACCACACACCAGTGACCCTCGCCTCTCTGAACTGTAGACTATCAACAGGCCATCAACAGAACTAATCACATGCTAAAGGACACAACATAATCCACTTAAATAGATAATCCTGTCAACAAATGCAATGGTGAAGTAGATGCTGCCCTGCACCGTGCACGGAGCTCACTTTCTGCCGGTGGTTTTGTGAAAAATGAAATGGGCTGTGGAGGCTTTACTGAAGTCCACCGCATGCATTATAGAAATAAGGTCAGAGTGTTGGCAGGAATTAATGTTTCATCGATAATTTCGTCTAAAATGTTGGCGTGGAAACTGTAAATGAAGTTAACATCAATTATTTATACAAGTAAATTCATTGTGGAATATCATTAAATACAGTGCTGTAGTCAAATGTTCATGCATTTTATCTGGCTTTTTAAAAGGGGGGTTACCATGTTAAAATCCTGTTCTCTCATAAAAACATGCCTGGAGCTGTGTTTCGAGCCACTCGCTCACCTTTGAGTAATCTTTGTATCTTCACCATTTTTTTTATGCATGGTATATACAGTAAGATACCGCTAGTTACTATTACTTGACTGCACATTTTCCTGTCTATTTGCACCGCTTCTCAAGTGTTCTTCAGAGCTGATGTAACAAGTGAATTTCTTCATTGTGAGTTCTTCTGACTCCTTCTGAGCATCGTGACGAGCGCTCCCAGAAAGCTTTTCCTGTGATCCTGGAAATGCTTTCCTCACCTTTCCATCTCTTGCTAAGCTTAATCCTTTCATTGCAAAGTAGAAACAATCGCTAAGCAGTAATACCCTATGGCTTTATAATGTGGACAAACTAATGATGATCCTGACTGTTGGGCGCATACTCCTGTTACAAGGCCATTTGATTGGAAAAATGACACTGGCAACTTCCTGGCGGCAGGCGGTTGTCAGTGGACTAATTACTGGAACTCCCCATAGCAGTGCCCTATTTTAGTGCGATCGCACCGAGTGACTGGACAATCAGACGTCAGACTTTACGGTTGTCGCCACACACGCCATGGAAAACAGCCCTCCTCTGATAACGCTGTATAGTATGACATACAAAGATCATAATATGTCCATAATATGACACAGGATGCTTCAACAATCAAGAAACAAGGCTACGCCAGTGCAGTGGCAAAGGAATAAAGCACAACATTGGTCTCTGTTTTGACTCTAAGTCACACTGTAACCTCGGTGGGCAAGGTCACAAAGGGCGGTCCATTGTATACAGTGTGTTGTGATATTATATTATATTTTTTATGTGTTACGTGAGCTGAATAAAGATGGATTACAGGATTAGTATATAGTCATATATAGTCAGCCTGTTGCCAAAGATATATCGTTAGTCGTTGATGAAGCTTTCCGGATTAGAGGTAAAACACTTTAACTACCAAATGATGGCTTTAGAACTTTTGTCTTGGACAGAAAACTCTTTTACGACTAAGAGCTGACACAAACTTGAACTTCCAGTTATCCAATGTTGTTATCCACTCACAAATTATTGTTTACAAAAAGACATGATTCAAGAGACAATTGTGCCCTATTTTGTGATGCTCAATTGTACCAATAACTATCGGGTTGCTGCAGTCGCGCAACTGAATAATCCATGTGCATCCCTTATTATCTGGCCAATCCAAAAGCTCATTGAGGTAAATGAAGTCAGATAAGTGGAGGTGGAGGACGCTGTGATAAAGGAGCAGAGAGGAGAGCTGTATGCTGTGTATGGGGAGCAGACTGCCGAGCCAGGCTGGAGCAGGTAATTAATGCTGTTGAGGACGCTCTGGGTGGGAGATAAGGCACGGCGCTGCTACCGCACACTTCCCCGGGCCTGCCATTACCTGCACGCACATAATGAGAGGAACCGCTCCTCTTCTGCACTCCCCTCCTCACTGCTGCCTCTCCGGGCCTCAGCCAAATGGATGAGAAACACGAACAACAAAATGGCCACTGTTGCGACTGTGCAGCCTCCTCCGTGCTCTCTAGTGGAGCTAATTATGTCCATGTCGTGTTTGTTCCTCCTCATAATGGATGTCATAATTATTTTTAAATTGGCTAATAACAGGGAGGAACAGCAGGGAGCGGACGCAGAGCAGAGGAGATAAGAACACAGCACACGGAGCCTTTGCCATTTATCTTTACAATGTGGGCTCATGCAGAAACATCCAAAACAAACACTACTCTGGAAAATAGTCCGAAAGTATGAAGATATATAACCACCACGCAGAGTACCGCAAGGGGTTCAGGGAAGAGTTTGTGACTTGCACTATGCTTGGTGAAGCAGAAGTGTGTGCGCTTTGAAAGGAGAAAGCCTAATATAAAGCAAAAAGCATGGATAAAGTAATGCCGCTCTCTTGACTGATGTGTTTGAAGCTTAAAGGAAAAACTACATTTCAACTCCTGATATTCCTCACAAATGTCCATTGAGTGGGTTGAGCCCCACATATGACGCATCGACATCGAGTGGAGATTACTGCGGCGCCAAAACGAGCTTTCCAAGAAAAACTCCTCATTACTTCTGCTGGCAGCTTTGTGCACACTGACAGCTTTATGTGAGAGAAAAGTAAAACAATTGTGCAATTCCTCTTTCTCCTCCATAAATGTGTAGCGTAGAAAGTCTTCCATTTCAGGAAAGCATTTCAGTTTATTTATGGAAATGTCTTTAGCGATGTCACAGGTATCCGGTGCTGCTCCCTAATTATAGTATAATAACTATATCTTCGGATGCTGTCGTTCTCAATAGTTAAGATCAATTCCCTTCATTTACTGTAGCTTGGAGAGCGGATTATGTAAATCCTCTCTGTTTTGCTGTCACTGGGGTAGTTTTTAATTTGAATTTGTTGTTACAATCATTTTGTGTTGGCGCTCCGTGTGTGGCAGCGAAGGGGTAAAGCGTTGTCAGCCTCCATCAGCATTAATACATGTTAATGACAGACGCTGCCTCTCTGTTTGCCAATACTGACATTTACAGTGATTGATCAGAAACAAGGTCGGAACAGGCAGGTCCCCATACGGCTGTGACAGAGCGCTCCGTACGGCTCCCATCATGCATCTCTCTACCCTCCAACATCGGAGATAAACAACAGAATTTGTTATCCAGAAATGCTTTGCAAATTCATTCAAAAACACGGATTTGGTTGAGTAGGGTAGATGGTTCTCATACTGTAGTGTTGGTAGCTTATCACGCATAACACAGTATCATTGTTGTCAAGATTTGTGAAATGATGGACCTAATATAAGTGACTGAGCTGTATCTAATCGCTCAGTTTCGTTTTGATAAACTGAATTTATAAGCACACTCCAAGGAAAATGAATATCTCGATTAGTTTAAATGTCTCAAATTGAGCATAATAATTTGAATTGAAGTAGTTTTGACTTGTTGAGATTTAGTGGGGCATTTGACGCAGATTATTTGACTTGTTCTGTGATGATTCTGACTCTTTTTCAAAACATGTTGTCTTCATGTCAGATTTCTTTTCTTTCTTAATTTCTTTCAATGGGACTTGCATATTTGGACTTGTCCCACTGGCCATCAAGCGAGATTACCTTATGGAACAACTCTGAAATGTCATCAAACTAGCAAAGTAATCTTGGTCCGATATGGAGAGAAGTCTACAATAGTCAACACCGCTCACAAGATTAATATTCTCAATTCAAGAAACTAAAACCCATAGGCTACTAATATTTGTAATGCAGCCAATACATAACAAAAAGACATGTGTGATTTACAAGTCATGTCTCAGCTATGTCTTTTGGGTTTGAATAGAAACCTCTGCCCAAAGGCTGAAAAACTTTAGTTTCAGCATGACTATCAGATATAAAATACGCATCAAAGCACCCATGGCCTTCCTCCGGCGCAAACACAGTCTCTTTCCTATCTGGAGAAGAATGCATGAGCAAGACATTGTGGACTAGAAGAAAAAAAAAAAAACATTGTTAATTTTTCCCACAAGGGCTCCCTCCTCAAGCAAGGCTGACCATTATGTTTCAAGTCCAGTACCATGCTGAAGGCGGTGATTATAGTGCTTTGCTGGTTGGGTTCTTGGACCACTCTCAGCCTGCAGACCGAGCCACATTTCCAGAAGGCTGCATCGAGCTAGTGATGTGTGACAGTTGTCGAAGGCATTTCCCTGTATAGCTGTGGGCTGCTCTCGTTACGTCCTTAAAATGAAAGAGCTGCTTTTGTTGCTTCCTGACACTTGTTTATTGTACAAAACTGGAGTGTCTAAAAGAAGGCAGTGCTTTCGCCCCATGCTGTGTTAGCGTGTCACATCTCATAGCAGAGCGTGCGCCAGCCAGTACTGCTGCGTCCCCTGTGATGTGTAAACCCCGGTTTGTTTGGTGAGTGCCAGCGGAGGTGTGTGTGTGTGTGTGTGTGCGGGGGGGAGAGGCTGCCCAGCTCAGACAATTCAGCGAAGAAAACAATGCATGTGATGGTGACAGTTGGGGAACAAAATACATGAATTTGCTTTTAACAAAAAACCCACTGCTACAGGAGTGGATGTGGAACAGAGCGGTGGGAGTTTAGGTGAGGTCACGCGGAGCTGAACCACCTCTCCACAGCTCACATCATCCACATGACTGTTTCTCACACTGTTGTTGATTACATACAATCTAAACATGAGTTAAATGGTCAGGTTAGAGAGTTTGAAATGGCACGCTAACTGGGATAATGAGGATTACATGCGTTTTGAAGCCCTGTTTCCACATGTTTCCAAGCCAATACAAACCATATCACAGAACTTATTTATCAAGTACTCTAATTTTGTATTTTGTTCCATCATAAAAAAAACAATTACCGTTTTTTGAAATCTCTCTCCAGCCCAAGATATCAAGATTCAAGACCTGACACTGGGTTTAGGTTTTAATAATCTTGTTAATGGTCATTTAATTACCATAGTTACACATTTAAGATAAGATAAGATAAGATAAGATAAGCCAAGCCTTTATTGATCTCACAGTGGAGAAATTCTCTTGTTACATTCAGCTCTCAGAAACACTCAGGGTGTGCAGGATAAACAGGAAATGTGCAAACAATTAAATAGCAAAATAGAGTTATCTTATATACAATGACTACCAAAAGCTTTAAGGGGGCAAAACTATGCTATACTATAATGTTACCTGTTACAAAATAGTGTGCAACCAAAAGCCACCACAGCCTTTTTTCCCCTGACTGGTTTATCGTAGTGCTGTGATAGTAACGGTAGAAATACTGGACAAAGATTAAATATACAGTAAACACCGGCTTGCTGTGAGCATGTGTTTGGTACAGAAAAAAAAGACAGTTTGGCTGATGTTGACTGACAAATATACAATGGACACAGACTGCTTAATGACTGTTTTCACTTCCTCTCGCGGCGCATGCGGAATTTAAATCATATGTTTGTTCAGATGACAAGATGATTATGCGTCTTTCATGTAGATTTATGCCAATCTCTGTCAACAGGAAATGTGGAAAAAAAAGAGGAGAGAAGGTGAAAATGAGTGGTTTCTAAAAATATCCAAATATGAATGAACAGTGTCGTTAAATGCATTTTAACAATTGACTTTCATTTGACTTATTTGCAGCCTAAGTCTTCTGTTATTATTACTATTTAATCATACCCTCTCCTCTGAGTTAATGTGATTTGGCAGGTTTATGCACAAAATATTGCTATTGCAGTACAACCTGCTGTTTCTGGAGTAAGCTTAAAAGGTGCACTATGCAATTTTTATGTAAAAAAAAAAGTTGATATTAATACGTATTTGACCTTCAGTAACCCAGCGGATGCTTGGATGGTTAGCATAGCGCCTTTACTTACCATCCCGTTGGCCTGTAGGACGCTCCAGGATCCATTGTTTTTTAGTTTTTACTGCTGATTAAACCGTATTCATGGTTACATATATACTCAATACATACAAAAACCTACCAGAAATCCAAAAAGAAACTGAAATAAAAGCATGAAGCATCAAAGGAGCCACCGGGATGGAAAGTAAAGGCATTATGCTAACCACCCATACAGCTGCTGGGTCACTGAAAGATCAAATACGCACTAATATGAACATTTTTAATAGGGATGGCCGATATATCGGCGCTGCCGATATTATTGGCCGATATTTGTCATTTTTTTCCCCATATCGGTATCGGTCGGATATGGGAAAATATCGGCCGATATTTTTTTTTTTCTTTGAATTATTTACTGCGCCGTAATGTCGTAGCGCACTTGAATGCAGCAGCAGTGTAGACGGGCTGCACTGACCTGACTGGGGCAACAGTTTATTCAAATTATCTGAAATAAACAGTGGCTCCTAAAAATAAAGAAACTCCAGCATAAATTCGCACGTCTCCAAAAGAAAGTATGTTTTTACTAAGTTTAAACAAAGTGGAGCGGACACGTGGACACCACAGAGATACAGAGCCACAAGTTGCTGCTGTTTACAAACTGGACTACAACTGCCTCCATGGACATGATTTTGAGTCAGGATTAACATGAATCTTTTTCTGATGGATTGTCGCTACATCTGAGTGGTGAGTGTTGCAAATGTTTCTCCGTCCTGACGCCAGATTTATAACTTCAAAGCTCATGCTAATCTTGTAAATCTACTGTTTGCCTTTTGCCTGCTCTAAACCAACTCTAAATCTTCACATTCTGGCCTCATAAGTTCAGTATACGATGCTGTTAAAGTGACATTTTTTGCAATTCCAAAGCTTCATACAGAGCTGTCCTCAGAGAAGTCCAAAGTTAAAACATGTAACTTAAACAACAAACAACTACTGGTTAGTAGTTGAATGCCTAACACACTGTGCCACTCTCATCCCAGAAACAGCAGCTTTTATCAATCATTTCCTGTTCGACAATACCTATAATACAGTGTTCAAGCTGTATTCATAGACATTTCGTATAAATGTCAACTCCTGCCGACATTTTTATTGGAGAATATAGCCAATCTTCTGCCTGTATACTCACATTATGTCTGAGTGTGTCTGCCCAGCTCAGACAGACAGCCCCGTCCTGCTGTTTCGAACCGGACCAAAACAGTGTGAACAGCGATGGCGGCTGCAGCTCATTGATTCCGCCTCTTATTGCTCTCCTCATGATGACATTTCCCATTCTGTCAGTTCAGCTGTTTTCCTCACTCTGATTTCAATTGCTGATTATTCTGCATCACTCGCCTCTGATTTGATGAGGGAGCCAGCGGAGTTATTGCTTCCTGCGTCCACAGTTATTGCTATCTGTGCTCCCCCCTGCACACCCAGGTCCAGGCCAAGCTCTCACTGCCAAACTGTATTCAGCATATTCTAGGGCAGAGTGGACATATTCTGAGTCTATGCAGCAAAAGCACACACCCACAGTATAACTGAATTTAGGAAAAGGCGCCTGGAGGGTCCCGGTATTACCAGAGCATCCGGAATATGCCAGTCCAACCCAGGACATTTTTACTGTGAGGCGAGACAAATTGGACCATAGTTTGGACACCCCTGACAAGACCACAACAACTTGCAAAATTACGTTCAAACACATTTTTGTTTGTTAGGAAATGCTATATTATTATAGAACAGCTCACGGAAGTCTTCCTTTCTTGGTTTTCTATATCACATACATTGCAATTCCCTCTGTCCTTTTGAAACTCTCCTCCCACACTCCCCACGATAAAACACAACTGCTCCTTTGTGGATGTGGTTTCAATAGAACATCGACGTGAGAGGTAAGTAGAGCGTTTCCTGGTTATAGGTTATTAGAGGGGCCAAATACACAGTGGGGGCAATGTATAGGCCTATAAAATCAACATCACTAAGATTACTCAAACATGCGTGACTGAATCAAAACACAACTATATGTTTTGGTTGAGGGCAAAACATCACAACGTGATAGAAACTTGCATACCCACACATTATATACACACACACACACACACCTACACACACATACACGTTTGTAATTATATCTTAGTGAGGACACCCATAGACATAATGTATTACCCAGACCCTAACCCTGAACCCTAAGCCCCTAACACTAACCTTAATCCTAACCCTAATCTAAACCCAATTCTAACCCTAAAACCACATCTTGACCCTCAAACAGTCCTTCAAATAAGTGAGGAAAAATGTCCTCACTCTGTTGGTTAAAAACTCAAACTAGTCCTCACAATGTCGTAATTACAAGAACACACACACACACACACACACTTGTCTCCTCTTGTAACGGGTGCAAACGTCACATACAACTGATTTGCCCTCCTTTGAAATTGCATTCAAATTAAGCAGTAACAGGATGACGTTCTCTGTGTAGGTTAGAATGTATTAGGCTGCCTGCATACAGCAGTAGTAAACAATGACACCAGTGTGCAGAGGCCATTAGTCAGGCTGGTGTCAGATATCTGTTTATTCACACTTCATTCATCAGCGCAGACAACCACCGATGCATCAGGATCAAGGAGCCATCGCACTGCGTTCTCACACACAGGATTACACATCAATATGCATAACAGCATAACAGCACAACACATAAGAATCATAATTTAAATAAAAAGTATTCATAAAGTGCTTGAGTACTTCCCCATTTTAAGAGCTGAACTTAATTTATTTTTTACGTTAAATTTGATTGTGGAAGACTATGCTGGAGGCCATATTGAAGTGGCTATGCCTTTGACAAATATCTTCACTTTACTGCGTCAAAGTATATTGGTTTATTTGTTCCGGACAGTGCATGTTAATGAACATACAAGGGTCACATGCATGTAAACAAGCCACACCGGATTGTAGCCTTGGACTAATTTGCGTCCGTTGTCCCCCATGAGCACTCTCAAACACACTCTCATTCATCCTGGCCTATTGTACATGTGGTAGTGGAAACCGGAGTACCCGGAGGAAACCTAAGCAGACATGGGGAGAACATGCAAATTCCACCCAGAAAGGCCCCATCCAGGTGGGAATCGAACCCGGACCTTCTAGCTGTGAAGCATGAGCGCTAACCGCTGTACTGCCCTGCATGTTTAATTTTGTTTAACTGTACTTGGATCATGTAACTACTCACGTAACCGTATTTAATATGGGAAACGTGGAAGAGCTTGGACGCTTCTAATTGTTATAGTTTAGAGTAGACCATATACAAAAAAAACATAAAACCAAATAGTAAAAAAAAAAAGATGATTAATTTGTCTGTTTTCGTTAATATAGCTTTTTGACTTCACTTAATTTCACTTCATATATGGAGTTTAAATGCCTTATTTTACTAATGTATTTTTATGTTTTTTTTTTTTTAACAAATAATGGTTACAACTGAGACAACAACAAAACCGATAAAATTGCATACGAGAAATGTCACAACAATAAGTTCCTTTTTGATTGGTTTCTTTTGCACGGGGCAGTCTCCTTGACAAAACATGTACTGTAGCTCCTTCAACAGGTGCAAGACAGTTCGATTTATTGGACCTGCATATGGTGCGATCTTGACTCCAAAGTGAAAATGACACACACCTACAAAAGTCAATTGTGGAAGGATAGTGGCCCGACGGGATGACAAATCTTGTTAATGAAACGACATGGCACTGCTATTTTTTATTTCCACGCCTTTTGTAGATTTAAAAACCGAAAGAAAAATGTAACCCAATCTGTAAAGTGACCGCGTCCCGACACAAAGCCTCAGAGAGAGAGAGAGAGAGAGCGCGCAGACTTGAGCGGGGCCCAGGTGCACCTTGGCAGAGGGGCGATTGGATTTGTAAAGGCTCGGATCAGCACAGCAACAGCAACAGCAAAAAGGCGCGCCACACTGTTTATTTTTTTCTTTTTTCATATTACATTTCAGATCTCTAAATGCGACTTTTTGGACCAAAGCAAATAAAAGGACATCAGGAGGAAGTCATAAACAGTTGGGTGTTGGCTGAGGCTTGCGTGCTCGCTCTCTCTCTCATCAGACTCTGTGATAAACGGCCGGGCTCCACGCCTCATTTCGCATTAGGCTCGGCACATCGTCAGCGGGACAGATTAACGGGATGGGCTCGTGGCGGCCCAATGTAAACACTGTATTAATCACGACGCGCTTCTTTCCCCCCTCCGCTGCGGCACTTCCTCACAGGATAGACCAACAGAGACAGGACCCAATAACCCTGTGCTGTTATTTCACGCCGGCTGCACAGGCCGATTGAAGGTGGGCGGGTGGTTGGGTTTGCACGGGGTCTGGTGTGGGGTGGGGGTGCGGGAGGCGCATGGGGTGTGTGGACTGAAACTAGGGCAGCCTCTGGACCTTAAGGTCAGTGTCAAGAGGAGTCACAAGAACAAGTACAAAGCAAACGGAACAGTACTTGTGAGTTTTCGTGGGGTTGAAGGCGGTGGAGCGGAGCAGGGGAAGTTGTGCACATTGCTTTTCACTTCCACTTTTGTGTGCTTAGATGTCAAGCTCTTTGCTGCAGTCTGCAACGCGGCGTTCTGCACTTGCGGTAACCCATTTATTTTCGTGTTCTACAGTAAACTTCTTTTCACCGTGGGTTTACACAGTTAAAACGGCGATGTGTGTGTGTGTGTGTGTGGGCTATGTGTGCGTGTGGGTGGGGTGCATATAAATAGTGTGCCCTAAATTAATCACAAATGCAAAAGTAAGAGACAAAATCAGTGCAGTCTGTCAAAGCTGTGCACGCCATAAAGTGCATTATACTTAATTCACAGGGAGGACCGGGCGATGTGGAGGGTATTGTGAGCGCCAAACAAGTTGCTTTACATAACAAGGGCAAAACATGGCAATATAATGTACAGCACTTTTCTTCCTCACTTTTAAGGCAAGTGTCTCATACAGCGGACGTATGAAGAGCGGGATAATATACATGTCAGACCATCATTAAGTTCACACATTGATGCAGATGATTTGGTGTAATGTCTTTAGTGGGAAAAAGCCAAAAGAATGCATCATTATAGTTGGATACTGACAGCCCCGGATTCCACTCCTGAATCTCCGAGGATAAAAGGGAGGAGGGGGGAAACTATATACCAACATGGAGGCCCTAAAAAGTACGCACACTTTGTATTAGTTTTAACTAGATTGTGAAGTTCTGGATTACTTGTTCATTTCAGCTTATGGTAAATACATGTTGAAAAAGACTGTTTGAAATTTAAAGGGATATTTTGTTTTTTGTTTTGAGCAGTACCACAATCTAGGTTCTTTGAATATAGCCATTATAGTGGTTAATTAAGTGTTTTGATGAATAAGCAACAGAAATGACAGAAAAACATTTGATATTGAAAGCGTCAATGTAGAATAACAATGAAAACAAATGTGATAGAAAGAATCAGTCATAGAATTGAAGAGAAAAAAGGGATCCAACAGTGACAGAGGCAACAAAACGGCATTGAAGATGCACAGTGAAGAGTCCCCAGTAAACCACATTAGAGGATGGTCCAGATGTCTCAGAGCAGATATATGCCATTGTATTAAATATGATTTTAAACAAAAAAAAAACATTGTTTCAATTTATATTTGTGACCAAGTCGAGAGAAGTCCACAATCAACTTCCTGTTTCATCCACACCACCCAGTAGCAGACACATGCAGTAAATGTACAATAATTAAGGCTTCCTCGTTGCATAAGGTGCTATGCTGAGGACGTAGGAGTATTGAGGTTGCGCTCATGAAAATGCTGGACGTAAAAAAGGCACTTCACAATAGAACATGTTGTGTCCCGGGTGTTTACACAATGAGTTATTATGCATCCAGAAGTGTGTGTGTGTGAACGAAAGGATAATGCCAGTAAATGTGTGTGTGCGGTGGGAAGTGATGCTTGTTCGGCTGTGAAATTCATGCAGTCCCCTCCAGAGCCTGCAGGAGAAGCAGTCATTCTGAAACACACACGCAGCGTCGCGATGAGAGCACCACCACGGAGCGGCTGCTGGGGGACTTTTCTTTAAACACGCTCCACATTAATTAGTGGTGCCGGGTTTCCCACCTCTCATCTCCAAGGACCCGAGGCTACACCGACAGAACCCGTGCTCCCACTCCCTTCTGTCACCATTACTGAACAGTGAGAGGCTTCGTCTGCTCACAACCCTATATGCTGTATGGAAAGTATAAAATATGAATTAATCAAATCAATCTGTGAAGGGTTGTGGGTGAGCGCAGTCTCGTCAAGTTTAGGCACAAGTAAATAGCCACAGCCCTGGCACAAACAAAACACTGGGGCTCTATGACAGACCAAAGGATGATGGCAGGGTGGTTAGTTTTCTTTCCAAATATAGGCACCATATCCAAACCAACCCCCTTGTAACAGAAGGTGGTAAAGACAGAGGTAGGATAGCGAAAGGAGCAACAACTTGTAGATTTCCACAAGATGCTTATTTATTTAGTATGTAAAATAAGTTTGCCAGCATTACCACTCATTACAAGAAAAGCGCAGTCCATGACACAAGTATGAGAGAAGTACAAGAAGGAGGCGTGACCTTTTCATCATGGCAAATTAAAGATACACTACCTTGTGGCGTTATTCACCTTATTCCGCCCCTCCCACTTTTGCCTCTTTGTGCCACGGACTGGGACTTCGATTGTATTGACACTTCTGGTAGAGCTTGAAGCCTGTTTATTAAGCGGAGAACGTGGGTAAATGTTTGCCGCTAAAATCTGATGTTTAGTAGATTGATTTGTGTAAAATGTCCAATGTTCATTTGCACCAGCAAGTCAACACCGTTTCTCTGCGCGGCCTGAAAACGGCTTTGTGTCCGTGTAGTAACTGATTTTATCTTGACTTCTCCAGTCCTATGTAAACGAATAGGAGTGAAGGGGCGTGCACAATTCATGGCGGCACCTACTCAAACTTACGGAATAAGGTGAATACCATACTGTAAAAACAGTGAAAAGTGACTGTTACACCCTATTTACCATGGCTTTTTATACAGGTACTTCAGCACTGCCAGCAGCCTATGTCGCCTGCATGACTGTGTCTATTATTGCTGGTTGCGAAAGAAGCCATGCCAGGTGCTAATTGGTGAAGATGCAAACACAGTCACCAAAGACAAATTTCCACCTTGGTGGACAATAAAGTTTTAAAGCACATGCATAAACATTATCAGCAAATTCAACATTTGATTTGAAATATTGACTCAAGGGACACAGCAATCTGTTGTTTGTGCTGCAGTTGTTAAGTAATATAAGATAAGATAAGATAAGATAAGATAAGATAAACTTTATTGTCTGTCCCCGAAGGTGACAGAAATTCGTCTTTGACAGGCTCAAAACATACCCACTTCCATAAAAGCCCAAGGCACATTCAAAATCAACACAACACTAATGAACAACAGGACTATTTTTTTTCGACCGTTCATAGCGGTGATTGCATTTGGAACAAATGACTTCTTTATGTCTTTGTGGGCCAGAGGGACTTTAAAGGGCCTGCCCGATGGAAGCAGCATGAAGGAGCTATGGAGTGGATGTGAGGGGTCCTCAGTGATCTGGGTGGCCTTCCTCAGCACTGAGCGACTGAGCAGCAATATTAGCAGCGATGCTTTCAAAAGTTGCTGTTTAATCACATAAATTACTTTCATATATTCAAACTAATGAACAAAACATATAGGTACATGAAGACACCCTTTTGTAAGAATATAAACAGCACAAAAAACCATATTGTAATGCATTAGATTTTCAATAGTGGTGAGAAAGATGATTGTTGCCATAGCAATGTTGGTTTTGTGTGAACTGTGAAATCTCAATGTTATACGCTTCAATTGAGAAGGGTCCTTGTCAAGGAAAAAACAATCTTTTGTGTCTCCTTGTTGAATGTGCTCTTGGCCCTTTTTATAGAAATGCAATGCAACGCTGACAGGAAGCAAATACTAACAGAAGCATCACAGTGTCTCACCACTGACGCGAATAAACTAATCAACCCTGATGAACTTTCAAGGGAACGGCACCAATAGAAGTCATAATTACATGCATGAATAGCTAGACACTGTCAGACATGGACACAGAAGAATGTTTCTTGCCCAAGGACATAACTAGCCTGGCTAACGCCAGACTAAAATCACAAGTGATATTTAGTCTGGGGACCACCAATTCATTTTCTCGTAGGAGAGGTGTGGTTTACGATTGTCCATAGCCGTTTATTGGGCGCTACGAATGTCTCTCATGCGTCTTCACGTAGCCATAGCCAATCGCATCATGGTATCAGATGACGTATGACGTACCTGCTGTAAACTTTTGAGCTAAACTATTTAGAACACGTTCTAAAGCTTGATCGAAAGATGGCATCGCGTCTGCTGCAGTCATGTTGGATCCGTAAATATTTTTTTATTTTTTTTATCCCTAAACAAACTACAAGCTTCCGTATGTCAAATAGTGCGTCATCGTCTTACTGTCCCTCCTCGTTCTGTGATTGGTGCCCAAATCCATGGAAAAATGTCGGCCATGGTCCCCAGACTGTTGTGAAGTTCGAAAGGATTCGAGCGCACACAGCAGTCTGGCGTTAGCCAGGCTAGGACATAACTTCATTGTGCCGGTGAACCAGCCGCATTTAGCGAACTATTGCCATTAGCAAACACACTATAACCCGAAATCACCCAGCACCTTGTTTCCTGCACACACTGGGATTGGATGCACTGGTCCAGTCTTTTCAGCTCCTGAACCGATACTTAGAGTTTGATTATCTGCCAGTTCCTGATACCAGGAGACGTTCTATAAAACTAAACAGGTTGATAAATTGATATTCAGAATGTATGCCCAATGTATTTGCTGAATCTCTAACAAGGATCCAAATACATTTCATGTTAAACAGCTATGCCTAGGGTTACAAAACAATCCAGGCAGCTCCACCAGATCAGATCATTCAGAGAAGGAACAGGGGCCTGTCGCTGCAGGGCAACAACAAATGTCTGCTTATGGTCACTGTGCATTGGCATTGAATGGCATTTAGAGAATCTTAATTTCTGCTGCTTGGAAAGAGTTGAGCTTTGCGCTGTAATGCTGCTATCTGCCACATCGGAGTCACTGTCTGAGCAAAGGTCACTGGTATAATGAGGTCTGCTTATTCCAGCTTGACCTTGGTACAGGTCCCCTGCTCCTGCCCTGTCACTCCGGTGTCAGTGAGGGGGCATGTGCAGCGGAGGAGGTGCGCTTCTGGTAAGGTATATCAGCATTGAGATATTTCATTTGAGTAGGCCGGTAACCTAATTAGCCTGGCTACGCTGCCATACATATCTGCAATCTAATACATAATTAGCATCCAGCGCTAGTATTGCTGGGCATAGGGAGTGACAGAACGGGAACAGGCACAGGGGATGAGTGAGAGAGCGAGGCCTGGAGCTATTCCTCTCCTTCTTCACCATCGCTCCTCTGTTCTCTCTTCTTATAATCTATAACCGCCTGGATTCAGTGCAGATCCCAGAGCAGAGCGGAGGACAGGGAGGCTGCTCAGCTCTTTCATGTTCCTCTGGGTGTGTGTGAGACAAACGCGAGGCAAAAGTTCCAAGAAACAAAAGGCGATAGGGAACAGCAGTGGAGCATGTATCTGTGTGTTAGAAACCTCACAAGCAGCAAAGACTTCTGGGTTAGAGAACTACCTATTTACAGCTAGTGCAGGGGATGTGTGAAGTTATTTCAAGACAATAGAGGAAAGGTGTAGTTATTAAAGTCAATACAACACTCTACTAAGTTTACCCAGACTAAACTCAGGCACCTGAAGTGTGAATTTTTTAATTTCATTAATTTAAATTGTTATACAAATATTAGTTTGAACGGTGTTATGTTCTCATGAGCTTCAAGAGTACAGTGGGTTGTGGGTGGCACAGCTGGTTCAGAATAGGCCTGCAAAGTATATTTGAAAGAGGAAAAAATTATAATATGCAGAGAAACAAACATTAAGTCCGGAGTCAAAATTCACTGGCTCTGAATTGGTAGGTCTATGACAGAGTCCTCACAAATCCAGATAAAGACCGTAGTGCTGACACTCAATAAGGCATGAACAAATAAATTCAATTCGCCTTGATACAGCCAGATGAGAGAATGCAATTTCTGCCTCGCAAAGGCTGCAGCACCCCGCTTTTGCCATGATTCATTTTTGAAATCTACCACAATTACTGACTCAATTGGAAAGGCTAGAAAGGCATCTGGCAGATGAACCTCGCACAGCCTAATAATAGCGGTGCAGTGTGGGAACGGACTCTTCGGGCTCATTTCTATTCATTTCCAGGAGATGGGAGTCTTATCATCTCAATTATCACCGCATTCTGCGCAGGGACACACAACCGAAAATACGGCTGCTGTCTCGGGAGGCCTGCTTATTCACTTTACTGGGCACTGTCGACAGGCAAATCTGCACCACCCTCACTCAAGTTTTGTCACTCATTGTGTATGTTTTAAATAGTTTTTCATGAAGCTATCCATATATAAACTACAGACTGGGAGCCATTTGTCAAGAACATACTCACTGGAGCATATACTTTATCTTTTTAGAAATAATAGTCAAACCCTAATACTGACAATGATGAACAAAATCAACCTAGAACGGTCATGGGCTGGCGTGGAACATAAAAAGCTGAAGTTTCGCAAACTGTGTTCATCATATCCCTTTCAGCTCCAGTATCCGGGGCAGAGGCTCATACGTATTCATGACGCCGAGAGGTTTCAGAAGGCTGCAGGTTTACATCAGTGTGTCAGAGAGCAGAGACAGAGCGGGCTGAGTGAAGGCGCTGTGAGACTAAATGACTCCCACAAGTCTCCGCATGGCTCACAGTCATGGATCTAGCCCTGTGCACAACTTTACCTGCAGCGGAGGTGAAGGGGACTTGTACACACAGATGAGGAAAAACAGCGTCAGTCTGCACCTTGGCCTTCGATGTAGCCATTTCTAAAGTAGATATTTTTTGCCATTTGGGACAGACATAGGGAACTTTTTGTAAATTGCACATTTGTACCAGGTAATTTACAGTCTTACGTGCTACTAAAAAGCTTTTAGAGAGTCACTATGAATAAAATGATGCCACCGGAGTTGAAAAGTGTTAGCCCTCTTCATTGTCTTGTTCATTTCAAGTTTGTAAATGACCCTTCTTCTGCTCAACTGGCTCAATCCCTCTCACTTTTGCTTCTGGAGCGCCGTGTTTGTCTGCTTTTTGTGATGTGAAAGCCAATGGAGCGGGAGCTTTGTGGGTCATGGAAAAGGCCGTGTGATCAGAGGCTCTGGCGTGGAGTGCGCACTGGCCCCGGGCCCCTGTCCTCTTGAATGCACATCGTCGTCAGGCTGTGGGCTTTGGATTGTCCCACTTCAGGGAGATCTGACATTATAACAGCTATCACTGCCACAGGCACCCCATTGTTTCTGCTGGAAGTCCAACACAAATGCTTTGGTGGAAACGGTGCAGTGTCATTGAGGCATATAAATGAGCATTGGTGTAGTTTTAGTAATTTGCATAGCAATAGGTCAAACGTGTTCCCTATTTATCTGCCAGAGGTCATATGGAGTGGACGCAAGAATCATAGTGTACAGTATGTATAGCATATTTTGTAGACCTCTGTTAACCTGTTACCCCCAACCCCAGTTAAACCGGTTTCTTCCCTTGTCAAGTAAGTTTCCTTTTTATAAATCAAACTCATTTCTTTATTGACCACCAATCACAGCCAACAGCAACAGCATAGCACCTCCCACTATTCAATCATCACTGGTACTTCTCGATAACATTTCCTTGCCTAGGAGGAATTACAAAAGTCAACTTGCAGTGCACAGCAGACTGGCCCAGTGTCAGTGTTGTCAAACGGCATTATCACTCTCTCTCAGCTGTGACAGGCCATCAGCTGGAGACACACTTTTGGGATGGATGGCTAACAGGGTAATCCATATTCAGATGTGTTTGTCTTTGTCACAGATTATCATCCATGGAAGTTAACTCAATGACGGCTCGATCAGAAGCAGTGGGAAAGTCAGGCCAAGGTCGAAACTTAGAACAATGAATGAAGTTAACTAAATTGTATCATAAATGACTAAACATCTTCATCAGTACCATCTTATTGTCATGATTTTGACCCAACATTTCTTGAAGGAAATATGCACATTAGCAATAGTTTTTTTGTTGCAAAGCGACGTCTATTGGTGGCCATCCTGTCACATACAAGTAGGCAATGACACCAGCGGTTTGGCTAAAAGTAATGTTGTTTTCCAGTTATTCTTAGGTTGTCAACTTGCTGTTGTGTTTTTATGCATATAGATGGCAAGGTGTTTTACTCACCACTAGGAGTGTGACAATATATCGATTTTTCATTATATCGTGATATTTTGCGGGACAATATTCCGATATCGATACGTTTGATGCATATTAATGAGCGACGTCATACATATTAATGAGGCAGCAGTCCTCCACTGTTTTCACAGTTAATAGAGGCCAACAATGCCTTGCCTTGCCTTTATATTTATAAATAAGGTTAATTTGGGGTTAATATATTTATTTTTAAATAGGACTGTGGTTTCTTGTTTATTTAAATGTAAATGAAGTCACCTACAGATCTATAGACCCATGTTCAGGGTGTAAGTCAGGGATCATTAATAGACACAGAAAAAAGGGGTACATGAAAGGGCACATGAAAAGAAATATAAATGATTAATAATATGTAGTATGTTAAAATAAAGGTTAAAAGTAGCATGTTCTTTTCGTGATGTATCATGGGCTATTGTTGTGCAACATATCAATTATCACAGTATTGGCGTATCTTGAGATACTCGTTATCCTAAGCCATGTATCGTGTATGGAATCGTGAAGTACGCAGAGGTTCCTACCCTTACTCACCACATAACAGCTCATGTAACCATCACACAGACTTCAAAATTGTGAATCTAATAAATAAATAAAAAGTGACTGACTTCCACTTTAGCCTGGAGTGTTGAGGTATCACTGCGGTAGAGGAGACATTAGAGAACTGCAAAGACAAGCGGCAAATGAATATATTATACACACTTCTATAAGTTTCCAGTTGCTCACATATCTGGGGGAAAGTGTCTGGCACCTGTAGAAGTTAAGCTTAATAAATGCGAGGCTGCACCCTGGAGTGAGGGCCATCCATTTCAATGCGTCACAATAATCCAGGCGTTTGACTACGCTGCGCCACACGCTGCCTGCAGACTTCAGATTAGCAAGGTGCTACTGTATTGCTAGGGCTGGGAAAATTCCAGCGACTTGGATTGAAGCCCAGGGCTGAATGTATGACTGCAGCAGGTAGCCTTGGCGTGCAGAGGGTGAGCAGATGCCACAGCGACAATTAGCACGGAATAAACAACATCGCAGAGCTAATAATCACCACGGCAGTGTACACCGAATAGGTGCGCTCCACTTACACCTACTGTGCATTTTACGGTTCAAACTATTCCAATCTTGCAAAGCTCACTTGGTCTGCTGAGCTGATGAACTTTGAGGTTTCTTTGAAATGTAAAGTGCAATATAAATAACATGTATTATTATTATTATTATTATCATGATTATTATTATTATTATGATTATTATTTAGAACTTCACCTACACTGGAGCATCAAAGGAATACTTCTGCCTTTTACATTACACAAATATGAGTACAACAAACAGAAACGAAGGTCCAGAGACGTGTCAGTTATTTTATATGTCTACACATTTATTCGGATGACACTGGGAATAGTCGTCACAAATTGGCATCGATTAGAGCTGGGACACTGCAGCCTCTTATTATGCATGATGCTCGTATCACAGCAAAACATATCAAACAACAGAAAGAAACATCACAAAACAAAATATTGTCCCATCCCCAGCATCTAAATGGTAACATCTAAACTATAACTTGAGATGAAATGTGTTGAAACTGTTATTATACTGATTTTTGTAACAGGGGCTCGTTCAAACTATGAGACTGAATTTTCATTAGTCTGTTAAACCTGCATGCATCTGTCATCTTCACATAATTTTGTTATTGTTTGTTGAACCAGGACTTAGGCTTTTTTTTAAATAACTAAAGCGCATTTTAACCCCTTGACCCCCACCCTAACCGAGCACATTTTCTCCAGTTCGGCATTACCCAAAATCTAAGCTTCTTGACTGGAGCTTACAGCCTATAGGCCAGTGTAACATCTCATTTGAGAGCTAAGACCCACAAAACGGTCACGTTTTTGTTGCGTTTTCATCACATTTATGTTACATTACACTGTGAGAACTAGAACCACACGAGCCTCTGCCAGGGGGCAGTGTAGCATGCCCAAATGTAAAACTGCTTTTGCACAATCAGCTTTCTCATATAAAGCAATACAGGAATGGAACAAGCTCACAACGGACCTGAAAAGTCAAACAGACTATTTTCAGTTCACAGTAGAACTTAAAAAGTGGCTTTGGAGAACTCAAAGCTGTTCACACTGAGGTGAACACTATGTTTGAACCACAGGACAACTTATGTGTATATATTCATGTACGAGAACATTTTACTATGAAATTTAAAATGTATTATTAAATTTGTGTTTAGTGCTTATGAATGTGACTGTGACGCAGTAAATGAGAGGTGTGGCTGAATTATACAGGTGTGATGCTGTGTATGTGTGTGTGTGTGTGAGGGTCAGTGTTAGCGAGAGGGCTTGTTATGATTGCTTATTCATTGCATGCTATTGTATATATATTTACTTTTATCTGTACTTTGACTACAATGTTACTGTATATTATCTATGGGACTGCAGATGGAAACTAGCTATTTAGCTATAATCTGGTGCAGAACATATCTGTCTTTGAGCGTAATGTCTCTGTGCACTGTCCCTTCAATAAAGACTAAACTAAACTAAAAACGAAAATGCATTTCATGAAAAAAAAATTAATACGTGACAACTGTGCAATGAAAATGCAACGAAAACGACTAAAACAAAAATTGAAGAAGCTTTGTTTTGTAGGCTTTCAAATGAGGCATTATAGGCTGTAGGTTCCCTTCTAGATTTGGGTAAAGCCGAACTGGAGAGAAAGAGATTGGTTTAAGTGGGGTTAGGAGGTTAAAAAGTGTATATTAAAAGGCCTTCTAGCGACGGACATTGCAAATTAGCCTTGGCTATAAATACAGTATGTGACTTGTTAATTGCTTACACTTGTCCCTAACAAGTAAATAAAAAAATAAAAAATAATGTGTTACTGAGACATTGTTGCAAATTGCAATCAGCTTTGCTTGTGAGTAAATCACAAAAGGACATTTAGTCGATTAAATATTTCTTTTCCAAGGTTTACCCTGACTCACTCACAGGGAACACATTCTCTTCTGTTGGCCATGGATGTCCTTGTTTGGAGGAAAGAATTAAACACTTTCCTATTCATCTTTGAACATCACTGGATTTTAAACAATACCTTAGCCGTGTATTGAGGCACCTCCAGGGTTACATATTACAGGTAGGTATTAAGAAGCGCTGAATCCTTGAATAAAGCAGCAGCCAAAGCCACACGGTTCAGAAACCCCATTTGGAGAACAAACTGTGTGCTCTGTGTTGGAAAGTGCCTCTGGAGGCGAGGCGGATGAGGAAATCCATCTTTAACAGGCCACTTTGACCTGCTCCCTGCGCCTTGCTCACCTACTGCCCGCGCTGGGCTGGAATATAAGACAGAGGAGAATATAAAGTGCGGTAAATGTGCCATTACTGTAAGAGGTTAAAAATAATCTCAATCTAGAAGCTGGGAAAGTGTTTGGAATTGTGTGTGTTATAAGAGCTGTGGAACAACTCTGCCAGGTACAAGGTTACTACTGGTATTTGGGCTTTAACACACTAGTGTCCAATTGTATGCAAATCTCCAGTATTTTATATTTGTATTCTACTTAGGTTTATCATCATGGAATGTACCCCAAAATCCCCAAATGGATTTTGACAACACAATCCCAAGCTCTGTAAACTCCAGCAATGTATAAACCCTGTGGCAAAACAATACAACTATAGATATATCGGGAACCCTTATCTAAAATATGTACAATGGCCACAATTTGTAGCGCTTGAAAGAATGTAAACTAGATTATTATATGTAGATTTTTTTCCAAATAGAAATAAATCACAAGAGTCGCTCCCTTGTTTTCGCCAGTGAGCCACAACAAGAGCTAATAAATAATCAGTTCTGTATCCAAGCCAAGAGGCGCACAATACAACACAACACAACACAACAAGAACAAAAGCAGCATTCTTTGTTTTATTAAATCATTAGAGCTTAACACATGCATATTATACCAAGTAGCTCATATAAAAATAGTAAAAAATAAATAAAAAAAGTACTCAAAAACACTCATCTGACTCCAAACAATTGTGTATCCAGGTTACAGTAGATATGCCAAGTGGATAATGCACGACGAGCTGTCCATTATCAGAAATAACTGGACGACGTGGAGGCGTGAACCGTCCGACGTGAAGCCCAGTTATTTCTGATTAATGGACACCTCGGAGTGCATTATCCCGCTTATACCATGGTCCCACGAACTGAAACTGTTCATTGGGGGCCTGTTTGCTGTTTTTCTAAGTCCCGGGCAGGAGTTATTTCACTTTTTAAGCTGTTTTACCTGAAGCTAGTTCCAGCTCAATTGTTTATCGTTACTATGGAAACAGCTGCAGTGGAGTGATACAGAACGTGATTTAACTGTTGCCGGACTAGGTGTAGTATATCACTTTTTAACGGACACCCTCCAGCCAATCAGAATCGAGTATTCATTCAGATCCTGGTATATTAACAGAAGAAGAACATCCATTTAATACACCAATAGCTCTATCATTATCAGTCGTAGCACGGCTTTAATTTATGATAAAAAAAAAAACTTCTGAAGAAACTTTTTATCCTCCGTGACTACACTAAAATAATGATTGATTGTTGGCAGTCTTTCTCACTCATTACCCTGAACGTTATCATGATTATTATGATATTTTTCATAATTATGCCCTCCCTCCATAGAGACTGTATCCTTGTGTTTCCGGGCAGTGCTGGCGTCTATGCATCTCCGCTGCTGCTGGAACTGAGAATACGCTTGGAGACATTGGAAGTAATCAAGAGGAAGACTCAGTGCTGAAACGCTAAAACGCTTCCAGCACAAACATGAGATGAGCTGCATCGGCACAAATCTCCAGCAGACACTTGGACTAATTTAGATTTACAGCAGTGCATTATAATGCCCGCTCCGTCCAAATGGGAACATTGTTACAGTAAATGTTTATGTGGGTCTTAAAGTGTTCTGTTAAGACCACTCACAATCAATAAAATCTATATAGAGAGCCTTGTAAAAGACAAATGCTGGCACATAATGGCTTGGCAAAAACCAACAGACTTAATATGCATAATTGACCCGCTGCTGAAATTAGACAGCGCTGTGTCACGGGCAGTTTTCTGGAGATTGCTGTCAAGGACTTTTCTAAAGCATAAGTATTTATTTTACAGGCTCTCATTGACCTGGCATAAAAAAATCAATCGAAGCTTAATACACAATTACGGTTATGTAGTGTAGGAAATTTGGGATGAGTGCTTTTCATTTGCCATTTCCCTGTGCTGTGCTGGTGCTGGTCACTTTTTGTGAGCTGCAGTGTTTCGTTCTGCCTCTGTGCTGTGACCTTAAAAAAAAATCTCATACCAGCACATTTTTGGAGATTACTGTATCTAAGACCACCGAGTTTCTAACAAAAATAATACTGAAAGTGCACTCAAACACCTGTTGATTAAAGTGCTATGACGGAGAAGCTCCAGGTGTGCGTTAGTGCGAACACTGTTAATGGCTGGAGTGGTTCATCTAAGGTAATGTTTTGAGGCCTGACCTTTCCATCTGGCTGCAGTGATAAAGACGTGTGTTTGTCAGACTATTCACAGACTGCAGTGGAATCCTACAAAGACAGTGTTTATTTACAGCAGGAGAGCTCTGTTCTTAATAGATGTTATTTTGCCAGAGCATTTGGCAGCTTCATGTTCTCGTGTTTGCCCCGGAGACAGGGATCGTGCTGTTCCAGTCCAATGTCTCAGCTCAAAGTGGAGCTGGAGCTTTTTCACAGTCTTGAAGGCTAAACCCAGTGCAGCCCTGCGGGCGCTGCATCAAAGAGGCAGCACTATCAAAGCTCTGTAAGTGAGCAGCTGCAGCCATTTAGCACACCCTTCTTTCCCACAGTCTGCAGTGGCACAGGTAACGCCTCCAGGCCTGGCCCAGGACATAGGGGCCTGGGGACAGGCTCCCAGGGGCCACTGATGTCAGTGCATTAAGGAAACCATCTCTCTTAGTACGGTTGATAGCTAATGAAGATGCTATGCACATTTCATATTTTAGGGAGCCAATAACAACAGAAAAAATCCCTGCATTTCTCTGAACTGTTGACTTAATCTAAGAAACCCACTGGATCAATGGCTGCTCTTGTTGTATATTTCTGGGAAAGGTCTTGTAAGGGTCACGACATCTCCATCTGTTTATTTGTCACATACACTACATGTACAGATGCAAGATGATGTACAGTAGACCCTGAAAAACAGGGTCATACCGCCTTTGCTCTGCCCAATCCCGTCAGACCTTGGACGCTAAGCAGGGAAGGGCCTGGTCGGTACTTGGATGGGAGACCGTTTGGTAACACCAGGAAGGCTAGTGAATGTAGTGAGTGAGTGAGTGAGTGGTGGTCGGAGGGGCCGATGGCGCAGACTGGTTGCCTCGCTTCCGTCAGTCTACCCCAGGGCAGCTGTGGCTACAACAGTAGCTTACCACCACCGAGTATGGAGTGAATGAATAATGACGACAGTGTAGCGCTTTGAGAAACTTGGTAATACAGGCTTATAAAGTGCAATACAAGTGTAAGGCATTATTATTATTATTATAAAAACAAACATCACCATGTATTTCATGCTGTTGCGCAAGGGAGTGCTCTTGAAATGAATTTTGTTGTGATTGATTTAGCTATGACAATAAAGACATACTGTATCCTATTGTTGCTTTTAAATGTGTGTTTTAGCTGCATCCTTACTAATGTGCTTAAAGAAGTTGCAAAGTGAGCAATAGTAAGGGCCATCGTGAGGGGAGAGTAGAGTGGACTTGTGAGATGCAAATGGCCTCTCAGCGGCCTCCCCACCGTCTCCAGTTTCTATTTACAGTCAGTGCATTCCTCATTCAGTCCTCACTTGGAGCTATGAATATTGCAAGAGCCAGCGTTTACTGTAATACCAAAGACATCTCTTTTGGTTCGATATAGACGGGATCACAATAAGGCTTTAATGGGGCGGACGGAAAGGAGAGCAAACTGTTAGCGTTCCCGACATGACCCCTGTCACACGTATCATATGCTTGGGAAGATGGGAGAATAGAGAGCCAGCAGCACAACAGAAAAGAAATAAATGGGCAATTCCACAACAGCAGCCATCCTGAGGCGTTTGTGGGAGTCAGTCCACTGTACACCAAGACACTTTATCATCTCAATAGTGTTACCCTGCTCTATTCAGTTGTCACAGTCTGGGGGAAATGATAATGCAATGAAGGTATATCATGGATTATTTTTTCTACAATAAGCAAATTACATTTAAGACGGTGGTGTTACAAAAGTTAAAAAATAAATAAATATAAAAAGTGTGTGTGTTACAGAAACCACATTGTGAGTCTGAGTTTTCACACTTAAATACGCATGGGGAGTTTTTTTGTTTCTCCCTGTGGTCACTACAGCAAATGATCTGTCCTAACAAGCCGTGAACAGCAAGTTTGGCTTTCTATATTTACCTTCTCTGTGCACGGGGATAGCACAGATATTTTGTAAATTATGTGGGATTGGATAGTAAACCCTAAGAAAATAGTAAAGTTCTGGATTTTTTATACGAAATAAAAAAAAAAAGCCAACATCAATGTCCAGTTCATTCTGTTGTGTGAGTGAGCAACTATTCTTTTCGGTTGTATTGTCTTGACAAAGGCGTTTGAATACATACAGGAGTATTGTAGCCTTACATTCTCCTTTCTACGATTACTTTTTTATTTGCACCTATAAGCAGACACCTGAATAGCTGCCAGTGTAGTAGACTGTGAGTTTATATGCGTGTGTTTTGATGTTATTCAAGAGCTCACTGACAAATTGAGATGATACACTGGTGAGAGAACTCACACAAAGGGGATATTGTAACAAAACAAAGGCAGTATCTTCCGTTTGCAGAGGCAGTGCTAACACATTCTGTCACACGGTGAGTTTTTGGCTCAAAGAGTTGGCAGCTACATATCTTTCTTTTTGTGTTATATCGTCTTGTTTTGAAGCTGAAGTGTTAATTTTTGTGCCAATTTAACACTTTAATAATATGGGGGGGGGGAATAGTTATGGATAAGTAGAATGAAGAGGAAACCATTAATGTCTCCAATTGGATCATATGATAATTATGAACCAAGCCTGGAAGATTTGTTTGTGATTTATAGTCGACTCTAGTCACCATGGATGGATCTACCTTTTTCGGCAGATTTTGATGCCAAAGGACAACAGTGACAGTAGAAAATTCATAATCTGATGTAAAAGCTAAAAGTTTTGGACAGGATGTGAGGCTTCCTGAATAAAAACCTCACACACACTTAAATTGGTTTTGGTCAATGCAGTGCATTATTCACACTAATATAGATCTTAATAAACATATTTTAAAACAAATGAACTCTAGTGATAGTCTCAAAATGAGGCAGCGACGTTCTTACACACTTTGGTAAAAGGAGAAGTGTGTTGAATGACTCTCCAGCACGGCGTAACAGCTATGATCAAGGTGATCTGCCGCTGCAGAGCTGAAGGGACTCTCTGTGGGCAAACTCAAAGTTAAAAAAGGCTGAGGTGTATCTGGGAAATGCATGATGTGGGGATTGGGGATTTGAATCAAACTTTCCCTGTTTCTATCACAGCACACAAGCTAGAGGCGCTTGCTAAAAGTCCCGAATTCGTTTAACTTTGGTGCACCCAGGGACTTAAAGCGGGTGGAGTCGGTCCTGTCCTGGGACGCAGGCCCATAAAACTGTGGCCATACTCCTCTGAGTTTCCAAACCACGAGCGGCACATGTTCAAATGTTTTGTTAGACCAGGGAATGTAGGTTTAGTCTTATTGAATAAAGATGAAAGGAAAAGGCCTCTTGATGATATTTAGGGATTGACACCAGCTAAAATATAACCCAAAATGAAACATGAAGTTCTGAGGTGGAGGTGGTGCTGAGGATCGACTACAATTACAGGATAAACACAGTATAATACGTTTAACTCCACAACATGTAGGTTCCAAAGTAAAAAAATAAGAAGGATAAACTTTGCAGCATATTAAAAAGCCTCATGATGAACCCTCCAGAGCAGCAGATGACAGTGAGCAGTTATACCGTCAGTACCATGAGAAAGAATAGTATCCCCATCGTGTTGCGGTCATGAATTGGGGCACAATTTTCATGTCTGGAGGATGCCAAGTTATTATTCATAACTCTCACTAAAACCAGACTTCTATTTTCTACAGCTTATGCTTCAGTACTTTTGAAATAATTTGACTAAGAAACGATTACTCTCACCAGTAGTAACTATACTTTTACTCAAGTAAGGAATTTGACCACTGGTAAAGTTTAGTGTCTTGGATAAATATTGGGTGAGTTGAATAGTGTGCGTGTGTCATTGGATCTGTTTAAGTAAATATAGGCAAGTGTGCACTTTGTCCAAATGGAAATAAAACCCGCCTGGAGCCACAATCTTTTAGTTTTCATTCTGTTGGGGAGCTCTATTTTGTGGTACGTTTTATGTATTTTTTTTAAAAGTTAACTCAGGAAGTTAACTAACTTTGTGATTCTTCTTTCTTTGTTTGAGCTAATGTAAAATGTAAAGTAGGAACAACTGGGTCCCTAGACTACTGACTGATTAATTCTTCACTTCCAAAATATGTCGAGATTCAAAAAAAATTGTTTTTTAATTTGACATTTATTTAACCAGGAAAGTCCCACTGTGATTAAGAATTTATTTTCAGAGGGGTCCTGGCCCCATAGGGGAACCTATTGTGCATGTTTTTTGTGGTGGGGGAAACCGGAGTACCTGGAGGAAACCACGCAGACACAGAAAGGCCTCATCCATGTGGAAATTGAACCCGGGACCTTCTTGCTGTGAAGCACGAGCGCTAACCGCTGTGCTACCGTGCCGTAATCTCGAATTGCACAAGCGCAAACACGGGGAAAATACCGCAAGTTGGAACAGAAACATGAAATATTTTCCAGCATTTCAAACCCTTTTAAACACCACAGCAGCTGTAGCAAATGCAGTATTATAACCCTCACAGTGACAAACACATGCTGTTTTAGTTCTACTGGCATCTAAAGGCCTTCCCAGTTTGTGTTAAGGGCTGTGCTGCTCCTGAAGCACAATGATATTCATAAACAAACGGACGTATGATTAGCACTGATTACAGTCGGGCTCGGTTCTACCAGAGGTCTGACTTTACTCTAAAGGCGACATGGAAGCACAGCAAAGTAATTATTTCCTTACAACTGAGAACTGGCACTTTGCCTCTGGCAGTAGAGGATGGCAGGTTCAAAGGTCTTCCTGAGGAGGAGAAGTTTTGTACTTTGTGTGATTTAAAAGTGGTGGAAGATGAGTTTTATTTTGTATTTTTTGTATTTTTTTTGTATTTTTTGTATTTTTGTTTTGTATTGTCTGCTTTACTTTGATTTTGCGTGAAATTTTGTTCCGACAGGTGCAACATGAGAACCCAGATCTGTTCTGGTTTCCACATGATAACATTTTGAGGCAGCTTTTTGAAAAGAATGTTTTTGCTTTAGGCCACTATATCTCCAAAGCTTGGGACCGAAGACAAATTAATTTGTATCTACCTGTGTGATGTGGATGTTGTTCTGTAATGTCTGTGAATTTATTTTGGCAGTCATCTGAATTATCTTTTGAAATGTGTCTTGTAAGCCTATAAAGGCTGGGCATTTACTTATGTGCAAGACATAATAATAAAAATCAATCAATCAATCCTTACAAAAATTATGTTTTTAGCAGGAGCAGAGCCTCCTCAGTGAGCGTATTTACTGTATAAGCTGCTGTGGACATTAGCATTAGCAACATTAGCAAGTGTTTTGCAATTATTATGAAACCAAGGTTATGGGTGTATACATAGATGTATACATACATAGTTCATAAATAACGGCATTAGTTACTGTGTTTGATTTCCCAGTAACGTGTAATCGAATGAATTACTGTTTCCTCAGTGATGACTGCGTTCCTGTTTCTGTCTAAGTAACGGAGGTAATTATTTATGAAGGCTCGTAGAAAAAATTCGCTCCCTCAGATCCTGCTCTCGTCCGGAAGTGAGAAATCGCAAGAGTGATGGATTTTGCTGATATATTTCAATATTTGACGACTTGTCTGGAAGGATTTAAAGCTGGCGAGTGGAGTTTAAAGAAGTCCGCAGCGATGTGGGTAAGTTTCCCACTTTGTGCTTCATCTATCATAGTTTACACACGGACGGTGACCGGGGCTGACATTAGCCTGCATGTTCTGATATCATTGTACGTTTAGTAAATGTGTTGTTTGGCCATCGTCTTCTGCATAATGATGTCTAATCAGTTGTTTTCTGCTTTTTTTAAGTAATCTTCCCAACCAAGACTGTATCTCCTCTGTCCTGCCAATATTTCCAAAGTTCTGGCTTATTTACACTGATGTTGGACTGATGTTGGACTGATGTTTATCCCAACCTCGGACTCTCTCTCGCCTCAGCAGTGACCTAGCACGTATTTTGGAAGTGAGGAATTAGATACATACATTATTCTAGATGGCTTTGTTCTGGGACCTCTCTATAAGGTTACATTCAAGAAGAGTAACACCAAACAAACAAATGGCAATTGATTTGAAAGCACGTATTATGTTAAATCGAAAAGCGTGTTTGAGAGCCCGTGTGGACGTGAGTGGTGGTGATGGCGGGTGATAAAGAATGTGCTGATAGTCCTGGGTGACTCATGTGGTCGGCTATATACCTCGGTCTGTTTACTCTGGTGCTGAGCCTGTTTCCATGGCAGCACAGTGAGAGGCATCTGTGTTGGAGCACCGCACATGCATTTAAAACATGTCCCAATAAACCTTAAGCAGGATTATAAATCTTCCTCAACAGTCGCAGGAAATAGAATCAGTAAACAGTGGCGGGCCGGCCGCACTTCCAGCTTTTGGAACAGGATATATGATGTTGCTATTGTTGATCTATTGTCCCAGCAGTATTCATTTTCACTGCTGGAGTCTCTTTATATTCTTTTGAGCAGTCTCCCAGAGCAGCTAATAGCAGCCCATTGCTTTTGCCCAAAACACTGACAAATCACTTATAGGAGACAGGCTTATGTGCAGGTGGAGTCAAAGGGCAGATCGGGTGGGAGATTACAGTGTTACTATTCTCGGCACATATTTTCTGTTTGCATTCAACATAATAGGCTGATTTTATGGCGTCATTCTGCATACATTTAAGCAGTTAAGGCAGACCAGAGCATCAATAAAGCTGCTAATAAGCCTGCATGAAAAGGATTACCATAGGAATCTGCACATTGCATTATGTTGCACACACGCACACAGATTTACAATTGCATTTGATTTAAATATGCCAAAAAAGAAAAAAAAGTTTGACATCAGATGCCGATGTTTACTGAGCCATTTGGGCCTTGTAATTTTGGCAATAACTAATGTTATTAACTAACTAACTAACAACAGTTATTATAAAAAGTATAATATTTATATGTTTGGAAGGAATTTGTTGTCATTTATTTGTAGATTTCATCCAGAAACCATTTACACATAACATCTTTGGATGTTTGTTGAAAATAGTTGAAATCATGCTCTAGTTGAGGGTTCATATTCTTGGGTTACATTGTCTGTTATTTGGCCCGATGTCCTGCTTGAGGAGTCCAGGCGGAGGGAGCATGTCCGAACACCAGGTTAATGGTTTTAGCCCAGTCCCTGTAGTGGTGCACATATGGTGCACAGGCTTCTCACAGGGCACACTAAGTAGATAGTGAAAAATAGCAGGCTGCAACATGGCCCTTTGGCAGAGACCGGCACTATGCCTGGACATGGTGTGACATCCCGGCCATCCATCATGTCCAGGGACAAAGAGGAAGCCCTTGTAGCTATAAATCAGAAGCCAGAATACAGCTCGGCTATGACACAGCATTGTACTGTCCAGAATAGTAAATCCAGAAACTGAAGTGTGAAATATAGCTATGACTTTAATATAATAGGGGTAGAAAAATCTTAAGTAACTCTCAGGAGATCCCAAGTGTCTGGCTGTGAAAGTGTGAGTCGTACACAGACCAAGAATTTATCTTTTCCTGATAGGTAAGTGTCTTTGGCCATCTTAAATAGTAATACTTTGTATCATCATTATTTTACAAATTCGATCGCAAAAGATCAGGTGACATGCATAATACATAATCATTTATCCAATGTCATCATTTATCTTTTGCTGTAGTCTGTGTTCATGTGCTGTGTGAAATTAGCCATTCCTTAAAGGTTGTGTTGTCACTGCTAAAGACTGTTTACACTCTAATAGATTCCTGTGAATGGTTTAATTGTTGATACATGCAGACCTTCACAAAGCCTGTTTGAGGCAGTGAATGAGACTGCGTCTGTGCGATCAGCCACGAACCAAAGCCTGTTCTTCATACATGCCCCTTTACAATGGCAAGCAATGAGCACCCACATTAACAAATATGGGTCAGTGCTGCTGCAATATTATGATTTATTTTGCTTTTGTGAGCCTGAGGTCCTAATTTATCTGCCGCTGGCAGCCCCAGAGGGAATGCTACACTGGCTAACCCAAATCTCCCACGACACAATGTGCCTTTGAATGCGCTCTTGCAAACACAGACATAACTGCACGCTGAGCCATAATTGGTCCATGTGATTTGCATTTGAATAGAGAAGAACCATGCACAAGGAAGAAAATCCACAATCTGAATGTAGCCGAGTGGGGAGAGTGCACTGGTACAGAAGGAAATAAAAGGAGAATAAAAGCAGTCAGGCAGGTAAATGTGTGTGGAGATGTCTAATGACGGTGGGACAGCTCAAAGGAGCACATGCACTCCCGCTGCCTTCACCAAAACTTATCTTTGGTTAGAACCTTCTTATAATAAAAGTGTGTTTGAGCCACAGCAACCTACACATTGACACTAAATTAGAAGTACACTGCCATTGTTACAGCAGAGATAAAGAGTTATGTAAGATGTCAGATCGATGACAAAGATTATATCTTTTTGGTGACACAGTCCTGTCGAGTATCTTGAGCAAAGCGAAGCTCAAGCATAGGGCGAGTAAGTGCGGAAGCAGCCGGTGACAGGAGCAGGAGAAAAAGTGGCGTCACCAAAACAGAGAGAGACATCCAGCTCTGGAGCAGCTCAGCACTATTGCTCATTGCTGACACACATACGCAGCCGCTCCCATGAGGTGGTGGACCAGCTGTTTAAAAGGTGTCCTCAGAGAACAACCCCTCCCTTCCCATACCACCGCCACTGCTCCTCCCACCTGTGTCACCTGGCCTTGTCGCAGCCAATCAGAACAGCCATTAATCACACCTCAGGCCCCGACTGTCAGCCATCCTGTCCGGCTCTTGCATCACCCACGGCCTATATCCTGTTATTCTCCATGCATGTTTATGCTACGGCTGCAGTAGGACTCAGGGACGAGCCTTCTGATCCTACACCGGAAATGATAGCTATGCTTCCATCACAGACACCACTGACTCACATGAATGGTTTAAGTTCTGGTGAGGGAGGATAACATCCAGGGCCGTTCAAGCTTTGTGGGGCCCTATGCTATAAAAATGTGCTGTTTTAGAGGCCCTGTTGCCAAACACTGACCACAAAACAGTTACCACAACACACTAACCCTGAAGTAAATGTCACAAATTCATGGGGCGGAAAATGTGTGTTAATAATGTTGTTTTCATCAATTTCTTTATTTGATGATTGTTACTTTCTATTTGTGTCTTTTTTTTTTACAGATTAGAATCTGTTTATAAACAAATAAATACATAAACACAAATGAAAATAATAATAATAGAAAATATCTAATAATTAATCAATAAAGACTAAATGTTCAGATGACCACCTGAAGAAGGATAAGTACCACTAACGATACATGCTCCACAGTTTGAGAAACATTGGTCTAAATCATGACTTAACATGATCCATCTTGCCTTTAGTGTCTGCGTACATTGGGGTATGAATGAGAGTGTGAATAGGTGAGAGGTTTCTTGACGTTAAGCACATTGAGCGCCTAATGCCGGTGGAAAAACGTAAATTGAGCCTTCTGTGGACCCACCACCTGCAGGAGGAGCCATAGGGGGCTGGTGCAATGTGATTTGGGCGCCTTGAACGGCTGCCCCCACGACTCGGCAACGGAAAAGTGGAAGAAAATGGATGGATGGATGGATGGATGGACGTAATTGAGACCATTTACCACTTGTTGATGACTGTGGTGGAATTAATTTGACATTGTTAATAAAAAATAAAAAAAGTTTTAGGGTTATGTTTCTTATTTCCAAAGCAATATAACTGCTCAGCTAAAAAAAAAAGTCCCGATTTGGCAGCCAGACAAAACTAAATGTGCTACAGTGAGCGTTCTTCAGATGAAACAGCATGACATGCACGTGCAAAGTATTTGCCTCTTACCTAATAGCAGAAAGAAGTCCAGCAGCATGAAGAAAAAGAGAGGTGTGAGTCAGAGCTGTTTTTGGGCAAAGAGACTGATAAATATGAGAATACATTGGACACAAATATGGCATCCAGCTTTTTAAATCATTTTTCTTAACCAGACAGCAGCCATACTGTAGCCACAAGAGAAAATAGGTTTTCACAGAAGGAAGAAAATGACAGCCTCCAACACATTTCAGATAATTAATAACTGTGTTCACTGAGTAAATTACATAATAATCACTCAATCTCTATTATTAATGTTTGATGTTCTGAGAAGTACACAGTCAGGACAACATTACTCTGGCTCTGCATAAAACATAAAAGCCACACTGGCTAAACCCGGACTGTGTCCATTATCCCAGTCTTGTGCATGTACTGGCCTACATTCTGACGACTTAAGCTGAGGAGATAGTAAAGTAATTTGGCAGATGTGGACAGTGAACAGGGGTACATGCATGATAAAACTGAAGAGGCCACGGAGAGGACTGTCTGTCCACCCACACACTCCACATTAATGTACTTAAAATGTGTCATATTCATACTGAAACTTTCAACCTGTCAGGTTCTTCAAGAAATACTAGCGAGATGCAATGCGGAAAAGAAGCAGAAGCTCTCACTTTACATGTACTTTATTTCGTCTACCCACACATTTATACATATTTTATCAATGGAGTTTGTCAAGACAATGTTAGACCTGCACAGCACGGCTGAATACTAACCACACGCCTCTGCCTCGTTCCATCAACTTTTTAATGAAAACAAGTTTTTCATTAAAACAAAAAGTGAAAATACTGACTTTTATAATGAACTAATTATTTCTGATGAGCAACCGTAACAACAAACACTTCTGATTTTGAAAGCATACTGGACTACTGCAGAGATCTCCACCCAAGCTCTCCAGCCCTCTCCTTGTAAGACTTTCTACTAACTGTGTTTGATGACTCTCATTTTAGATGCATTTTATCTTAGTTCTGACCGTGTTGAACGCAGTCTGCAAATATGCAGTCAATATATTAGAAGTAAAGTGCAGGTAAAGCGCAGGCAAAGGCTCAAGTCCTTTTTCGTTGACTGCGTTGACATCGTCTTTGCTACAAACAAAGTTGTATGGTTACAGAATGGCCCTCGAAGCATGCGTTGCTCCTTTTCATTTTTGTTTTATACAATTAGCTTCCAAGGTAAAACAAGTTGGAGAACCCAGCAGCTATTGGGTGTGTGTTTGCTGCTTTATGATTATCCTTTTTCTGCACAAGTCTAGACTTGCTATTTACCTAGATGTGTTTCATTACATAGCAAGGCGCCTACATGTTTCTGTGCTGGGGGAAAAAGGTGCACAGAGGTTCTAGCTATAAGGTCGGTGCTTCAAAATGTGTTTCATTTGTGCCAGACTTCAACGCTGGTGAGCCAACCTGTCCTCCGTGAATGTTGCTTCAGATTACCTGGAAAAAGAAACTATTGTGCTTGTGTGGATGAGATCAATATAGAGTAAACAGAGGTGAGATGATAAAGACTCGTGAACCATATTTGCCCCAAAATCTATTTTTCGGTAAAATTTTAAGTTACTCCTTTAATCTGGTTTTAGAGTGGCCATAGGCTTCAATGGTTACAATTTATTTCACAGTCAGAACTAATAATGACATTTGCATTGGTTCTTTGGCCCGTACAGTAACCGTAAATGCATCAAAATCCATGTATTCCAAAACAGTCCAAAGTTATCCGAGTTTGCAATGAGCAGTATTAGCCCGGTCATAGCCTATGGAAAGTACCTTTGATTCAGTAGTGACATTTGCGTATAGAGGGGACAGAGATTCGCAGAAGGACAGGCTGACATTTTGGTCAGTTGTCATGTGTAATTAAGGCGGATTGAAGACTCCGCGGCGGGGAGTGCACGTGGGGTTCACCGCTCCACTCTGCTGCGGGCTGTCTGCATACAAGGAAATTCAGATTTATGTTCTGGCCTCATCAGTGCCTCGGTGTCACCAAGTTTATTTCCGTGATGAAAAGTGACCCATTTGTGCGGTGGCGGTGCTGACAGTGTGACTTTGAGCAGAGGTGCTTCCTGCCCAGGGGCACACTGCAGAGTAAATGTCACCGTTTTCATCTCGCCCCGAATTGATCTGACTGTGGGCTGTTCAAACGGGCACCACACCCTCGCTGCCCTTTATCAAGACAGCACGTTCCACTGTCCGCCATATTATAACACAGTCCACCCTGAACCTCTGTGACATAATCCACTTCATTGTCTGCATTCGTCATTTAAGATATGACTTTATCGATCTCACAGTAGAGAAATTCACTTTTTAAATTTGTCAACTCCAGAATTAGAAGCTGAAAAAGATACAGCTCTGCACTGACTGTTTTCATTTGTTAAAAAAAAGAACGAAAAAAAAAATGCAAATGAAGCTTCAGCGCAAATTCAACCTGGAAGACCTTCCTGCAGCCTTCATTATCCAATCATCCAATCACGGCCCCATCTCGAGCTGCACCTTCGAGTCAGCCAATCACTGCAGCTGCTCATCCTGCTTCAACCACTCATCGCCCAGGATCCCCTTCTTAAGCTTCCCGGCCAATCACTCGGCCGTTTCCCAGCCGTGCTGCGATCCTCCTCCACCTGGCCTCTCCTCGGCTCTGCTCGCCGTGTCGACCGGCTGCCCCTGGTCTCTTCCTACCACCACCAGTGTCCGGGCTCCGGGGGAAGATTCTGGCTATCATCCATCATCGCCATGTAGTCCATATCGTTAATGCAATGTTCAATAAAACTTCACTAATACATTCTGTCTCTTTGAGCCTTTTCAGGTTAAATGTAATGTACACTCAACAAACTCAAGAACAAAAACCTCCCCGAGTCCTGATTCTGTCGAAACCAATGGCCGCTAGCTGCTCTGCTTTATGACCGCAACACTGGAGGCCGCCATTGCTGTAGTACCTCCATATCATCGCTAGGCCCCCATTGAAAAGCATTGGACATTAGACACGTTAAAAACAACTTTAACGCCTGGTTTCTATTTTTTCAACACTTTCTATGGCTACATATTCCTCCTGAGATAACGCTGGGTTAGTCACAAAAAAAGAGACCAGGCTGGTTTTCGAAAGATTTGTTTTTTAATCTCCTAGTTAACGGAGGTTGGACTGTTAGCATTGGAGCTGCACGAGCTACATGTCACGCAAGGGCCGAGTCTACAGTGAAGATCCCGCCCTTATGCCCTTATTAGGAACATGCTTAGTCAGAGCTGGGGAGGAGGAGTCTGTAAATCCGCCATGAATTCCCCTTCGAACGTGGTCATTATGGTAAACGGGAGGAGTGAGGAGGAGTTGTCTATTCTTTTTAACGGTCTATGGTCGAAACCCAATGAATGCATCCTGACTCTTCCAGGTATAGGCTACACTGGCCGTGCTCCGAAGCTCAAAATGCCTCTTATTATTACGACACAGATTTACTGATCTTTTTCTGCCCTCGCTGAACACTTCAACCCTGTGCTTTTCTTGCTGTGTGTGAAGGCAAGTACCGGTAACATTGATGAGTCCCGTTGGCCATGCTTGTGCTAACGCGGCGTTAGCCATGTTGTATGGCCGTCCATTGAAACTACACAGACCGTAACCTCTGCCTCCAGCACCTTTCGTCGGCTACCCTGAAAGAAGTGTTTTATTATGGTCTCGCCGCCCTCCTAGAGCAGGCATAGCCAATGTTAGCAAAGAGCCTACAGCTAACAATACCTGCTTATAGTTATTTGTATAGTTGTTGTGTGGACCCACAAATCATCCAACTTGTGCTCTAATCTTCTATTCTTCTGTTCTGATACTTTAATGTTATTGTGCAATCTACTCTGATGTGATCATTGGTCGCCCTGTACTTTTTTAGCTCGTTACCAAACAAATAAAGTGTCGACTCTGAGACAACTGAACCAAGTAAATCTCATAATTAAACAGCTAAATTATTAGAAACTAATATTAAATGGAGCAAGTAACAAATCAATTTCCCTTATCTTTACCCTAATTTACATCTAAAGATTATTCTGCAACTATCGGCTCTCAAGTTAACCCTCGATATGCCATCATTTGATTTGCTTTGGCCTTTTACAAACTTTTATCAGAGTGAAACCTGTTGAAGTGCGCAGAGTCACATTCTCCATGAGCTCCACCTGCAGATGGCCCTCCAGGAGACGTCTGGGTCACAACGGAGCGAGGCAGAGGCACTTGTGCTGATTTATGACCTGGACTGAGTTGCCAGGCAGCTGCTATTATCCCCGAGGACCTGCTTCACATTCAACCCCTCACTCAACTGGCCATTGGCAAAAAGCAAAAGTGCTTTTTTATATAAAAACTGTTATACTTGCACTGCTTTGTTGTAGTATTCGTTATATAATACTGATGATGGAGTGTTTATGAGTTTGACTGGTGGTTTGCTGTAATGTTTTTTTTATGAATAGCCTAATTATGAGCAGGTCGATCGACAAACAAAGGGCAATACTGTAGTTGTTAAATGACAAAGTATTTCTGATGAAAGAACAACATCAGAAATATGGTACAACGTGTTGAAAGTATAGATATGTTGCATAATGACACTTTTTTGTAAGTTTTATTTATCATACTTACTGTTCATAATAAGCTGATAGCATGTATGAATTTTCTTGTGACACAATGTGCTCAATGTGCTCCTCTGCTTTTGGCTTCATTGTTTTTTGTATGAACTTGTTTGCTTGTTTTTGTTTAGATGTTTTCAGAGAGCTGCTCAAATTTAAGCTACAGCTGAAGAGTATTATAAAGCCCTTGACCCTTCTGGTATTACATTCCACTATCTCCTCATTGCGTTTCAGCACTGGAACCGTCTCTAACAGATCAATAAAGGAAGAGCTGTGCAGGGCAGCTAAGTAAATGAGTGGCAGAGCTAATAATAATCATCTATCATGTGCAGACAGAGTCTGGAAATATAATAGGATTGTGCCGGGGAGATTATCTCGGCAGAGCACTTTGAAGGAATGCTTCCAAAATCAAATAATCGCCCGACAACAAACAAATAAAGTCATTTGTTTTGTGCCCGGCGCCATGACGGATGCGCCGTGTTGACCCCGAACTCTGTGGCCCTGTTCCACACCACTTGGCAAACTGCAGCTTTATTAATGAGCTAATTAGTGACTGTGAGAAGGATGGGAGAGGTGGTGTAGAGGTAGACCAGGGCATGACGGTCAATGTATGAGGCACGGAGCTCCTCACCTTTGCATTGTTCACACACAGGACATCATGTCGGAAGGGCCACAGGAGAGGTGTAAACTCCAGGACTTAACTATCAGTGCCCAGACTTAATGAGAGCAGACCTGGTGATGCTTTGCCCTCACACTGTTTGTTATTAGGGCTGCCATTCATTTAGACAATAGTCGTTAAACAAACACTACAGGGGCATCACAGACAAATAGTACTATGCATGAATGATCCACTGCAATGGCATAATATAGCTGTATTAAATACATTGGGGGGGAAAGTGGTTAATATATAGCTGACAATTATTGGTAACCTCAAAACAATTTAAACTGGTACTCGTACAGTATATATTGTCCATTTACTCTCTGCAAACTTCATAACTTCTTTTGACAGCATTCACTTTTTAGGAGTCCCATCTTTTATCCCATAAATCCTATGCCACTGCCTCAGCCAATGCTTTATGAAGAGATAAATTGTCCTATAATGCGGTTATCAACTTGTGGATACTGTTCCTGACAGATCTCGGCTGATTCCTGTTTGCTGGTTAATAAAGACTATGAAAAATATCTCAGAGCTTTTTGTTGGTCTAAGAAATGTTGACTAATGAGCAATGAAGGAAATATCCATAAATTGTATTGTATTTATCTCTAGAAAGGATTTTATGGACTGTATTCCTTGAATTTGCAAAGACAGTTTTTACAGCTTGGGTGAGTGGATATATTTATTATATTATTACTTGACACACGGTTATTTTTTGGGGGAAAATAAGACGTTTGCGACGCTGGCTGCATTTTACTAGTTACTTCACTTTGTGGTTCTGTGCACCTCAGTATTCTACAGATGTATGGAATGAATATAACATCAAATTCCTAGTGCGAGATAAAGCCCATGAATACGTTTCGCACATACTTCTGTTGGAAAGAGACAGTAGCCACACGCTGCGCCTGTGAGAGCACGTCCCCAGAGGCTGGCCACCACAGCACGGCCTCATCCATAATGCAGCTCATCCTATACGTCGACTGTGATGCCCCTCAAAATGATATAATATGATTAGAGGTGAAACAGATGGAAGTCTCATGTACTGTATGTGGGATGCAAGAATACCACATTTCCATCCAATTGTTTATGCAACAAGGCTATTTTTGTTTTGCGGACTGCATTGTGAACAATCGCTCTGCGCAAGCTTTGTTACTGAATTAGAACGTGCGATTCTGAGTTTAATTTTGACAGAGAAAAAGCTGTTTCAGTTTGTTATAAATAAACATACTGTAAGTAGAACAATGATGTACTTCTGGCATGGTGGTTGAGAGGTTAGACTCCTGCCACACAGCAATAAAGTCATAGGTTAATTGCAAAAGGGGGACGTTCTGTGTGGGGTTTTTATATTCTACCCAAATATAATCCAGTTTTCTTTGTATAGCAGAATATAACAGAGGTTTCCTCACGACACTGCACGAATATTACAGATTTACGAACAGGAACAGTTTGAAAACCAGCAATGACAATTCTGGAAATTTAATTTCTCCTGGGTGTGCACTGGTTTCACCCCATCAATCCAAAGCATGCATAATAGGCTGATAAAAAAAAACCTAAAATAACTCACTCCTACAACCAAAATCACTGCACATGTCCTCTATCATGTGCGCCTTAGGTATAGTATGTCCAGAAACTTGTGCTCATGCAGTGTAAAGTGTACCATAAGCTGGTGCATTTTGCGTTTTAGTTCATAGTTGTTGATAGTCGTGGTTTGCTTTCAATTCAACAACAGCAACATTAGCGCACAGTTGTTTTTTTCTGCTCCTTCTTTGCAAACAGAAGCTACTAAAATTCCACTGCAGCCCCCTCCTATACGAAACGCTCAAGAGCAATGACATATTTGACAAGGCAGTGAAAAGGTCAAGATGTTAAAAGTCCACACATGCATTAGGCGAAAATGGCAGCTCAACCGCGCGCCAGTGCCTCTTGTTGGCCATAAGAGCGGTCTCATAGTGTTAGGTGTTAGGTGCGCCACCTCAGTGCTAACGACCACAATGCATTAACAGAATTAAAATGGTTGAGTCTAGCCAATTTAGTCCCAAAGAAAATGAGCCAAAAGTAGTTCAGCGCGTTATTGTGTTTCAGCAGTTGGTCTACTCACATGCAAATAAAGACAGAATGCAATTCCAAAACTCATTTTGAATTACTGAAGCCCTTTGTGACTAGAGAGTTTAGACAGCAACAGATTAGTAATACGACGGAGAGTAGTGCATTGTTTTTTTTAAAAGCTCACAAACAAAGATGGGTTTCTCCTCATAAAAGTGCAAAGATGTATAATAACGTGTAAGATGTACCTAAACAAAATTTCTAGCATATTTATAATTATTGTCTATTTATTATTGGGTGGGGCCATCTATTTTACACAATAAACTAATGCATACATTATCTTAAACACAGCATAACGCATAAAATCTGCCTCTGTCAGTGTCAGTGCCTCAGACCCATCGGAGTGTGCTATTATTCCAAACAGACGTGTTTCCAATAAGTCATATTATGTGGTGCCGTCTTTTAATGAAATTATTGATATTTAGTCTTAGTGTTTCAATAATGTACTGTAGTGCTAGTAATACAATATAGTCCGGGATCGATAATTCCGTTCCACTCCTATTACAAAAGCTCAATAAAGACCCCAGTCAGCACATACACTTTGGTGCATAACTTAGCATGAATAAAATCAGAGCTGTAAGAAGATTTTCGTCCTGCCATGTTACTGCAGAACACATGAAAGAGAGGATAAAAGAAAATAGTGACTATAAATGGTTTTAGCAAAGGAACTACAATACCAGAAGTGATTAAACATTCTCTTTTATGATGTGAATTACAGTGACAGCGGTGACCTGTTCGAGCGGCGAAGGTATATAAGAGCTCCACTTCAAAAGCCCATTAGGTAATTGGGTCCTCCCGTAAAATATTGGTGACACCTCCGCTGTGGTCAGGACAGGATTCATAACTGTGCTCAGGTAATAATTACATTCATTGGGCCTTCCCTTGGTGCCAGTAAAGTCATCAGGAGGACTCATTGTGCGAAGGCCGGCTGAGTGTTGCGGGCGGCTGAATAGAGATGATTTTACTTCAATGATGACCCTTGTGGATAAGTGCCTCTAAGGAGGGAGAAGGACAGCACTCTTCAAAGGCCCTCAGCCTGGGCTTTTATCATTGCTCAGTAAATATACGCACATTAAGTGCTGACCTGTATTACAGACTTAATGATAGCTTTGGCCATGCATTTCAGTATTAAGATCATGAATGAAAACGTACAGCAGTTGATGTCCTTTAGAAACAAAATGCTTTTTCTTAACCTGCGTCTTTGAATGGTACTTTTAATTACCTTGAATGTAGTCTCTAAATTCAGAGGAGACTGAAAGAGTTGGTTAAATCTGATTAAAGTAGAAGTGTTTTGGGATTAAAAAGGGTCACCTGTCGGCTCTTAATGGCCGTCTACGGGGGCTTTCAGCCTGATGTCAGTGGAAGTCAGTGGGACGAGTAGACCAGAGAACAATGTGGGGCTAATTTGTGTGCCACCAGAAGTGATGAGCTCCCTGGATGGACAGTCAGGGCCTTATTACCTTAACGCCCCACAGTAATGAAGCATGAACCTCATTGGGCACACACACATCCACACACCTTTCTGATCCCGAGCAGTAATTACTGTCCGCAGGCCCGCTCCCCTGCTATTTGAATGCATTAGCGCTGGGCACAAATATTCAACAGATGCAGATGAGACACATGGTGTATTCCTGGGGCCATAGCCCTGACATTACACTTTAATGGACACACTTAAGCTCTGCTTAGACAATGAGGGCCTTTTCCCACCACCTGCATATTCTTCTGCCCGATCCGTCCTCCAGACATGAAACCCACACAGCCAAGATGCTCTTCACAATAAAACCACCTGGGAGCAAAGCAATAGTTCCCCTCTTGAAACTTGGCTGGCATAAGAAAAACAATCAATAGGCCTTGGCATAATTCACTTGGAGGATCTGTGGGAGGTTTTGGAGGTGGGGATTAAAGAGCCAATGAACAATAAGAAACAAACAGAGCACTGTATAATTATCTGGAAATATCCCATGCCTTCGGTGGGGCCCAAGCTGTTTGTGCTGTTCCTGAGCCTCATTCAATTAAATGGGAAAGAATGGGTTAATGGGTGGAAGTCACTGGGAAAACGTGCATGTAAAAGAAAAATAAAATCTGAGTGGAGATTAACATTGAATCAGTTGCCTTTTAAAAATGAAATGTTTACAGACATGTAACAACCCTTTTATAGTGCTTCATTATGTTTTGTGTTATAGTGTAGCATATATAGCCACTGCTATACCTCAAAACATTATTTGAAGAGCTATAATTGTGTTTTGGTAAAGTAGAGTTTGATCAATAACAGTATCAGTAATTGCTATTAATCTGTCATGCTGTACAAAAGTAACCAGTATTTCAAGGCTACACCCAAACATGAGAGCGTGTGGTTTTACCTCTTTTCTCATGAATCTTAAAAGCAGAGCATGTCCTTCCACTTAGTGCAGAGCTTAAGAGCCTGGCTGGTTGTCGGTGTATTTTCAACTTTACTATTCTGTTCGATGTTCAGATGGGAATCTTCACTGAGCTAAAAGATATCCCACTTTCTCTTCATCGGTTTCTTGCTCCATTTTCGGGAACAATCATCTATGCAGGGGAACGATATCTGCACTATTATTTACACCTGCATGCTCATCACCGCCACGCAGCTGCTGGCACAACAATGTAATAATCTGGACCAGGGCATTTGTCTTTTGCCCATTTTCAATTACACAGTCCTAAACACGTGCAGCGAACGGTGGCGGCTAGAGCCAGCATCCATAACAGCCCCGGCAGAGATAACGCTGATCACAGGGCTACGGCTCAGAGACCACACATACACACGGTTTATATCAGTCGTGGGGAGAAAGCACAGAGGCATTCAACGATTAAAAAATGCAATTCTTTCTTGGAGGTTAAAGCAGACAGCATTTAGTAATAGGGAAAGCTGAATGTGAACACGGTCACAATAATTACAAAATAATAAAAACATCAAATGTCAGACGGAAAGGGCAAGGCATTAACCTAGCTCAAATGCAAATTTCTTTACAAGGACAATAAAGTATGCCTTAAGGTGTCAGAAAAACTAAGAGTAAATTCAATGGTGGGAGATACTAAAAGCTCTATTTTTTTGAAGAGACATGAAGCTCAAACCTATTGTAATTCCTTCTTAGTGTTGGGTGGTAAGATCTTTGCTTCACCCTCATATTGATCAATCTTGTAAAGTAAATATATCTTTTACTACACTGCCAATTAACTTACTGTTATGATGGGGTTGCTGCAGTTGGTCAAGGCTATTACATGCCTTTCAGTAATGTGACTTTTGTTGTAATGGCGGCCACTTTGAATACCGAAGTAGAATTATGCAGTACTACCACATGTAACAATATCTCTACTCAGGATGAAAATGAAAGACAACTGATTGACAGTGGCATTATTATGTACTCGTAATCATTGCTCAGAGACGCATGTGTCCCACCCCATCGACAAAACTATCTTGTTCACTCCCATCACCCAACTCAACACCAGACCCATCTGAATGTGTGCTGCATTATTTTTTTCCTGACTTCTTAACAATATCACGCCAATGTCTGACCTTCTAGCCTCATAGCAAGAAGGTCCTGGTGGGTTCGAGTTCAGGCTGAAGCCATTTTGAGTGGAGTTTTAATATTCTCCCCTTGTCTGGGGAGGTCTTCTTGACCATGAACCTTACTCAGGATCTCGGGATGGGTCCCCGGGTGCTGCACTACAGCCCTGAGGCACTGGTTGAAGGTTGGGTCAAGTAAAGAGGGGAAATATCTTTATGGAAACAATAAAGTCAACAAATATAAATACAAACTTCAACACAGTTTGATTCCACTGAGGTAACTGGTGTGACTTTCCATAAATATACGAAATATAAGGAACTAATTCCCTGATTACTGAGTTATTACAAAATGCAAATAACTTGACTGAATTATGGATGTTTCGTGCACTGCTTTGCCTGAATTGGTTTTCCTAGAAGTCCATGAGAACTAATAAGTGCAGCTCAAAGAAGAATCTGGAGAATGGCTGTCTTGTTGTGATAGCTGTGATGCTGTAATGCCGCTTGAGCAGGGAACATTGCCTGCGTCACTGTTGCCTTAGTAACAAACATCAAACCATACGCTGCTGTCCTATCCACTGCTTAAAAGAATAATAGTGTACCACAGTGCATACTCTCAAGGTCAACATGCATTGTATTCACTAAATTTGAATTTAGGGAAACTTTTTCACCTAAACAAAAAAAAAGTGTTAGCGAATCAGAACATTGAACAGGGCCTCAAACAATAACACTTAAAGGCCTCATACCTGACATTATTTTCTTATGTAGGGTAACATTCTTTTTGCCTCATAAAATTACGTTGCAAAAGTATTAATTTGGGGAAAAAGATACAAATACAAATTGAAGTTTTACGTTTCATGTTGCACAATAAATTGCACCCAAAAAAAAAAAAAAAAAAATCCTAGTTAAAACCAATTCTGATTCTTAAGTTTGCATTGTATTATTATTGTTGATGTTGCGTATGGTCAACCTAAATAGTAAATATTTTAACTCTGCAGGATGGCTGACGAAATAGGTAAAAAATAAAAAAACAGGTATAATGCCTTTGAAGGTCCTATATCATGCAAAATTGACTTTTTGGAGTTTTTAACCATGTTGTTATGCTATTTCCTTATCAAAAACACCCCCAGAGTGATTTTTGGCTTCATTCACGCAGTTCTAAGTAATCCTCCTATATCCTGCTCTCTGAGCAGCTGCTCCGCCCTCTCCTGGAAAACGACTGAGTTGTGACACTCTGACGTATTTTACATCATAGTGTCAAACAGGAAGGGCCAGACCTCTGTAATGTAATGCCTTACGGCCTGATTTTAATTTATAAAACAGCTTTTTCATTATTTCTGTTGTGTAAAAAAATAATAATAATACCTGTGGAGTAAACAAACGCACCCCCTGCGTCTGAACAGATGTCATGTTTGCACCGAAAGTTGTGAAGAAGGAGCTCTTTCTAGCCTACTCTGGACACAGCCTGTTTTTTTTCCTTACCTAATGATAATGTCACGGAGAAAATGCGCTACAAGAGGACAGAACTTTATTCAACCTTCCTACGTAAAGAAGAGGCCACTCGCCAGAAGTTGGAATTTCTTTCCGGGATTCAGCGACAGCGATCAGCCAAAATAGTGTTTGTCTGTGACGGTCACTGATGGATGCTTGGTGAACCTTGGCCAGAATCAAAGTGGATTAACTTTTATAACCAACGCGAGTCCCATAATGTTAACACCCGATCATCGAGGCCAGAGGCAGAGCGGTGAGTCAATCAAAACGTGTGTTAGCCATTTATGAAGCTGTGTTGCACATGTCAACTCCTTATAACTGCATTGTGAAGTAACTTCCCTTTTTACTGTGATACATATATTTATATTACTGCTAAAGCTGCATCTACTGAGAAAGAGGGGCAGAGTTAACTGAATCGAAGCGTCTTGTCTTTGAAAGTATTTTTCAAACTTCCGGGTTTGAAAATACCTCCAGAAATACTTATATTTCTCACATAAATTTGTACTCCATAGTAGTAGAGGTACAATATATCATATAAATGCCTATAGTTTACTTTGGAATGGCTAAAATAGCATGATACAGATCCTTTAACTATATAAGCATTATAATGTATTTCTATCAGCAAAAATGCTTCAAAATAATTATTTTAAGACAATAGTAGTAGAAGTATATTTCAAAAGGCATTTCTTTTTACGTGTGTTGTATGTTGCCAAAATATTAATGATAAATTGCCATGCAATGATAAAATGCCAATGTTAAAATAACTTTTCCATTCGGGAACCGCTCACACCTTCACATGCACCCATTCATACAAGGGTGAGTGTGAATTAGGGCTGAACGATATGGACAACATTTCATATCTCGATATTCATGCCAGATATCTCGATATCGATACGATATAACTATGGGTTAGGTGAAAACCAAGCATTTTTCAGAAAAATAAAAACATACAAAAGAGTGCAGTTTTATTTATGAAAATCTATATCATTTATATCTTGCTTTTTTTAATTTAATGTTTTGAATGTTCATATCTCGATATCAATACGATAACGATATATTGTTGCTTTTTCGATATTAAAATTTTTAATGTTCATGTCTTGATATCGATACGATAACAATATATCTTTCAGCCCTAGTGTAAATTCATACAAAGTAGGTAAAGTGTTCCTCCCAAGAACACAATGATAAGGTTTAGCTGCAGGAGCCAAGTTTTGGACCTTCTGGTTGACCTACTGCACTATCTGAGCCACTCTGTCACCCCAATGCCTTTGGGTCCCCCGTAGAACTTGAGTAGCATCCAGGTATTTCATATGTCATATAGAAAAAATATACACAAAACTTGAGCAGAAACCTTAATAAATGTTCTTACACTATCTGGCTGTGAGTTTAATGAAGATATGCATATTATTGGAAGTTTGGGAGCAGGTCCACACCTACACCGTTTCTGGTCTCTGACGTATAAATAACTCCAGGTCCCTCTCCTCAGCGTTCCCGTTTACGTGCTCCCCTTTCCCACCCTTATTTCAGTACTTTTTCAGCCCTTCTATTGTTTAGATCATGGGAGATGAAAGGCCGAGAGTTCGTCGTTTCCTTTCAAAGCCTCAAAATGGCACTCGTCACATCATTCACACATTCAACTCTCATCTTTGCTTGTTTAATAAAGTTCATTTCAGGCTATTTTAAGAAAGCCTGAAGAAAGCCTGAAGAAAGCTAAATTCCTTACTTCATGCCGTCAGTTTTGCGTCGCGACCAGCTCAGATCCCTCAGTTCATTCCCAGTGTAAACACTCGTGGCCGGTCACTGACACCGGACCACAGCCCCTCTCCCTGTGCCATCTGTGCTCCGGCGATGTTTGTCCATGTCAGCGCTAAGCTACTTGTCTCCGTGTGAACACTCCATGGAGTTGGCTGGACCTTGCGTCGGCCATATTAAACAGGCAGCAGCTCATAAAAACGGCGCGTGTGGATTTGAGCGGCCACAATTATCCAGCCTGGGCCTTTGCCACTGACACACACTGGATTTGGTATTCTGAATGGTCATGTTTACGAGATCAGACGCTGACAGTATACCATGTGAGCCAGTGTCTGCCCATATGTGTGGCAAAATATTTGAAAACTGGATGCTGAAGGGTGGTGTCTTCACTGCGGAAATTTTGACACATACACTTTGACAAGAACTAGTGTGATTATTAGCAAAAAAGAAAATGCATCACCTAGAAAAGATCCAGCTGTAACCACTTAGAACCTCTGTGTGAGCTTCGTCTTTTGAAGCAGAGCCAACCAATCAGAGAGCACCGAATAATTTTAACTTTAACTTTTGCCTAGCTACTTATAGTTTGATAAAGGCTTTCTTAATCAATTTTTTTATTGTTCAATACGATTTTTTTGGTTATTCGTCTACATTGTAAGTATTAAAAAAGGCCCTTAAAGACAGACGGACACAAGAACATGTGACCTTCCTGTTACTCTACCCATCATAAGGTCTGAAATTATGACTTGGCCTAAACTGAAGCATACTTCCTCCTCCTTTTACAGCAGGTGTCCTTACATCTGCTCTGGCTTTGCACCAAATCAATAGTGAAGCCTTTCCCTTTGGTGTGTCCCAGCTCCTGCCGCTTAGGTGCTCAGTATTGACCCTAGCATGTGAAAGCTGATCAAAACGCACTTCGATCCGAGCCAAATAAAAGTGGCTCAGCGGGCATCCTCTCAGATCGCCACGGTGTCACCCGTGCTGTTTTTACGTTTCACTTTAACTGATTCCATTGTGGCTGAGAGCATCAATTGAAGATAGAGACCGGCGAAGAGCTTTAGATCAATTCGGATCATAAGAGAAAGAGAAGGAAAAAAAAACACAGCCTCATCCATCTGTGCAGGCATTGAAATCAAATGTTCTGGAGTGGGGGGCGGTGGAGCACACAGCAGTGGACCAATCCAGTGTGTAGTGAGCTTTGATTTGAGACTAAGGCGACTCAAAGAACAGACACAGCCATGGAAAAGGAAAAAGGGTCTTTGTTTGAATACAACTGGGTGTGCCAATGGTGAGTGCCCCGGGATGCCCTCTCCAGTCGCTGGTGTTCAACTGAGATGAGAGGCCTGAAATCCTAATTCCATGCCAGATTAGCTATGTAGCAATGAAGCTAATTTAGCATGCATGCAGAGGGGCTCAGTGGATGATCCTTATAGATCCCATTTTAGTCGTTCATTCTGTTGACATTTATAACCGAGTGGGATCTTTTGAACAGCTAGCATGTATCCGATTCCAAAGGATGTGGAGGGAAAGAACAATGAATGTCATCACAGCATTCCGGCACATACAGGAAGCAATCCAGAGCGAGGTGCGAAGTTAAAGGGTGTGATGACAGCGAGACTCAAAGCCACATGGCACCGTCTCTAGGGCTGTGTGGAGAGGTGTACAACAGCGACCCACTGTCCTTGTGCAAGTCCCCAGAGAGGCCGCAGCCCTTAAACATGAAGGATGGCTCGCAATTAATTAATCAATAGGCAACACACAGGGGAAGAGGGGAGGCAAATGTAAAATGGGGATTTTTTTCTTTTTTTTGGAACAGAATACATCAAATGGTGAGACCAATCCAATTCTGGTGTTAAATTTGCTCTAAATATAAGAAACTTTTTTTGTTTTAGTCAATTTTTTTTTAGCATAAGGAAGCAAGCTAAATACACCTTAGTTGCTTAATACATGAATGGGCTTTTCCAGCTGCTTCAGATAACCGTGCAAACACACCATTCCTTCATTGATATACCTGTATGTTTACATAGAGTTTTGGTTTCGATCTATTTTGTCGCAAAAGAAAGCGACTGTAGAAGTTGACTTCATGCAAATTTGTATAAGAAGTAGATGTAAAGATAAACATACATACTGTATTAATAACACAGTATTTCAAATGCTTATAGTTTTACTTCAATGGTCTTTGGCTATGTCTATGGACAGTTGCATTTTAGTTTAGTAAGTTAAAGCAGGGATTCCCAAACTTTTCAGGACGTGACCCCAAAAGCACCAGACCAGCAACTCAGGACCCCCTTCTGTAAAATGATGTTGCAATCATGATTTCAATTGCAAAACATTCAAAATCTGGTTTATCAATGTATGTTTGCATACCATATTTTGACATTTGACCTAAAGCAGAACTAAGTAACTCATGCCCCTACAGGCCATAAGCATCACTGCATGTTGTGTTTTATTTTTTATTTTTTTATTACTCATTAATTGTCCGTGAGAGTAAATACTATGCTACATTGTGCCACAACTCAATTTTTTCCCCTCAAATTTGGCTGTAATTATGGCTAAAGTGGCGCTAGTCCAGAGTTAGCTTTGCCCGTTAGCCTGCTAGCTTCTTCTTCGTGATTCTATTAGTGTGTATTGCGCCTCCGACCAGGAGCCAGGGGAGTTGCAAGCATGGTTTTCTGGCCAGAGACACCAGGGGGAGATGAAATACCCCCAGAGGGACTACAAAAAGGATTTATTGAAGGGATATTTCAGGATTTTTGACATTCGGCCTCATTTCCTAGACATGGGGCGACGGTGGTGCAGATGGTAGAGCGGGTCGTCTCATGATCAGAGGGTCGGGGGTTCGAATCCTGCCCACCTGAAGGTGCACACTGTCGTTGTGTCCTTGGGCAAGACACTTCACACAGCTTGCCTCCAGTGTCTGCGTACATTGGTGTATGAATGAGAGTGTGAATGGGTCAGTGGATCCTTGCTGTAAAGCGCTTTGAGTGCCTAATGTATTGTCTACAATAAAGTAAGTTAAGAATATCAGAATCATAGCTCATCTTTGCGTGTGTTTTTTGTTGGTTTCCGGTTACAGGTACAGTTGGTAATTAGTTCTGATGTAGCATAAGGTATAGATAGACTGATTGTTTCTTAATCGCAACACAGTAGTAGAATATTGGTTTAGCTATTTCTCAGCCCAACAGCTTACAATATACTGAACTGTCAGAAACAAATGAGTAATATTGGCACACAAAATGTATGAGCACGGCAAAGGTCTCCATGATTTTATCATTATGTGTCTATAACGAATGAGAAACGAAATTAAGCAGTCATGGACATTTTTAGGGCCAATTAAGGCATCTCCAAAATCCATAATCCTAACTGCCTTCCTCATACTCCTCATACACATAAGAAGCACATAAATTCGACAGATACAAATATCACTAAGCCATTGATTTCCACTTACGTTTGCACTTACATTTTGTATCAAGATTTATTGCTGCTAACACACAAAAGAGCTAGAAAGTGTCCGGCAGCCAATAGTGGCGATCAGCACTAATCACAGGATAAACCAGGACAAGGCTAAAGATAGGAAGAGGCAAAATGTAATTAGGAGAGGAAGTGCCCTTGTGTGGGGGGACAGAGAGGATGTAGTTGGAGGCAGTATCTTAAATGGCGGCAGGATTAAAGCCATGTATTGAGCAGGAGCTGTACCGGGGGCTTTCTTCTCCTCCTCATCCTGGATACGATCACACACTCGCTCCGGGATTCTATTTCTGTGGCACAATGTCGATTCTGATAACACTGCAGCGTTCTGGTGAAATACAGTCAAACCAAGATAATCTTACAAGCGCTATTTATTTGTATAGACCGCTATCACAAGGCATTACCCGGCTTGTATGAGGTTTATGCTCTAGATTAGATTCTTTGGAAAGACACCTCCGAGTAGCAGCAGAGAAGCGGTATTGGGGTTTTCAATTTTGTCAGAAATTGAAATTAAATTGATGTTTTTTCTAAGAGGTCTATTTGTCTATTTTCTGGTTCTGTTTGCTTGAACCATGCTTACACTTACAAGTAGCATGCGGTGATCAAATAGTAGTACTGTATATAGAATAACTATATAGTACCTACACTGGCACAGTTATTATAAAGTGTTACCAAACATTTCCTAGAATACTTATTTTGTGACTTCAAATAATTGTGATCTGCCAAACTGCATGGTCATTCATTCAGTCATTCATATAATCCATAACAGCATAATTGCTATTATGCTATTAATAGTCATATTTTATTGTGAAAAACAAACAACAAAACTTTAGAGTAGAGGTCACTAAATGGCGGACCTCAGTCCGGATCCGGACCCACACACCAACCCATCCGGATCCGAACTTTGGACCCGACCATGAATCCCCTCAGACGAGTGGCTGCTTGTGCAACCTCTCCCTCCCTCTCTGACTTCGGAGTGGTAACTACAGCCAGAAGAACAGAAGTAGAAAGCCCTACCTCTGACCTTCGAAACACTTTTTATATTTTTAGAAACGGCTGCGGAATGACTGAAATACGCTAAGGTTTTAAAACTAAGGACACCTTAATTAAATATGCACGTGCGGCTGTTTCCGATCGGCAGCGAGCAGGTCAGGACTAAACCTGGACTAAGCCAGGACTAAACCTGGACTAAGCCAGGACTAAGCAGGGCTCAGTGTTTTGAAGCAAAGAAGAGAAACACATCACTATATGTGCACATTGTCTATAATAGAGGCTATGCATTCTGCTATTTAGGAACAAAAAAAATGTTTAGCGGGAAAAAACTATAATAACAGGATTCAATTAATTGCATTATTTTCAAATCACAGTAATAGATTTAAAAAGCTTAAAATATTAATATAACTGTGAATTAACCCCGTATGTTCGGACCTTTGCTTGACCTTTATTTTTCAATTCGGAACCTCTGTGAAATTTATTCGTGACCCGTGCTTTAGAGAGATAGCATTTTGTTGTTATTACAGAACAAGTTTTCTAATTTTCTAAGGCCAGAGATGATAGCTAAAATGCAGTAAGATTTGGCGAGCACAATGAAACCAAAAAATGCGGATGAAATGAAATCATATGTAAAATGATGCACATGTTTTAAGAAAAAGAGCGAGAGGGAGAAAAAAACGGAGCACTTAACGGCAGATGGGCTCTAAACACTTCATGTTCTGACGATGACACATCTGTCCTGCGTCATCACTAAAACAAATCCCTCCATCTTACTCAATACAATATTTATGCCCCTCTGCGTGACACGCTCCTTTATTTACATAGACCACACAGCGATGTTTGCGTTTGGCCTGTACCTCCTCTCTTCCTCTCCGAAGCCGCTTGATAGATGGCTGTTCGGGTGAAAGGGGGTGATTTGGTGATTTAGGGCCCAATTCTGGTCGCTAAAATTGGTTCCTGCCAGAGTCATACATCAAAGGGAATTAAAAGGTGATTGTGCCGTGTGTTTGTCGCGCGGCGGAGGGTGATGGGAAACGGCAACGGCGCCATGGTAACGCGCACGCACGCTCACACCCCATGTTAACGCGCACAGACGGATTAGGATGTGGACACAGGCCGAAATGGAGGGAAAGAATGGGTAAGAGATTGAGAGAGGGGCTGCGTGTGATTGGCCGTGCCCTCTCATCCAGGCTCTCTCTGGACGGGCCACTAAACACGACTGATGGCCCACTTGTCTCGTCATCATGGCTGCCGTGTCTCACACACCAGATATAGATCTCCTCCTGAGGTCATTGCAGGGGGCTCATGGGTGGACTTATCAACATCAAAAGTAGCAAGAACAAGACTGGTTGATTTTAAACAGAGCTGCACAATATGTCACCAAATTATCAGTATCGCCATATCGCAAAAGCCACAGAGATTTAGAGATTTTCTTTGCTCACACTGCCTAAAGCAAAAGTGCCAAGTTCAGTTTTACTCATTTAGGTTGGTCCTGATTGACTTATTGTTTCTTGTGATGACACAATTTGAGGAAATGTACTGCGTTGAAATGGTTTTGAAATAATAATTGCAATAAATCTTTATCACAGGACAGTTACCAAATATCCCAATTGTTTCTCAAATTGTGCCGCCCTAACTTTTGATGAGACATCTATGTATTTTCTGATGTTTTACTTCATTTGATACGACAGAACAGCATGGAACAGGGAGGAGAACGGGTGAAGCTCGGACTTTGTGCTGCAGCTCAAACCACAAGACACAGCGGCACAAGTGTGTGCCTTTATAGGAAATTGTAAATTGTAATGGGTGAACAAAAACTGGTTTAGAGATGTCATAAATGCTGTATAATAAAAGGCAAGCTCTTTCCAGAATCAGCCTTTCCTTGCTCTATGACGGACATAAAAAGTAAGTGTGAGTGTGGTGGACCTGGTATGTCTCGAGAAACAGCAAACAGCAAACAACAAAAGATAACTGTGTATTAGTCAATGTTTGTCATGGCACGATGGACAAATGGCAGTAAAAATAACAATAATAACATAATCACGATGAAACAACAACAGTCAGCCTACGTATTCCAACCTGTCAGAGCAAACCTGAGAACATTGGTGCTTGTGACACATGTCGTATCACTCAGGCGACAGTGCCTCAGATATCGTCTTATAACTGTAAGTCGAATTCCGGCTCCCACAAAAGCTGACTGTCCTTGAGCAAGACACTTCACTGTAGAGTGTGTGTGAGAGGGAGGGAGAGAGAGAGGAGAGAGAGTGTTTAATGCTGTTGGTTGGGTTTCTATAGCTAAATTCAAGTGCCCTCAGCAGGCTATATTCCAGTTAAAGCTAAGATTTGTAATTTGCCTAACTAGTGTAGCTAGTCAACCTATTATGATTAGCTGCGGCTCACATAAAAGTATACATTTCAACTTACGCAGAATAAAAAATATTGCCATTGGACACTGTTGTTGTGCTATATAATATTTAAAAAATCTATATTTTATAGAAAATTGTTCTGCAACTCACTTTGGGGTTGCGGCCCACATGTTGTTCTACAAAACGTCTATGCAACTTAGGGCAGGGCGATATGGCCTAAAATCTATATCACAATATAATATCACGATAACGATATATTTGACGATATACAGTGCCTCTTGAAAGTACTTGAACTTTTGCACATTTTTTCACGTTTACAACCATAAACATAAAGATTTTATTTTGAATTTTTTACTGAAAGTTCACACACAAGTAACAGACAACTGTGAAGGGAAAGCAAAATGATACATGATTCTGTTATTTTTCAAAAAATAGAAAAGTGAAAAGTAGGGCGTGCATAAGTATTCATACAGCATGAAATAATACTTTGTGGAACCCCCTTTTGCTGCAATAACAGCAGCAAATCTTCTGGGGTATGACTCCAGAAGATGACAAGGTTTGCACATCTAGAGACTGACATTTTAGCCCATTCCTCTTTACAAAACAACTCAAGCTCTGTCAAATTAGAAGGAGAGCGTTTGTGAACAGCAGTTGTCAGGTCTTTCCACAGATTTTCAATAGGATTTAGGTCAGGACTTTGACTGGGCCATTCTAACACATTAATATGTTTGTTTTTAAAACATTCCATTATAGATTTAGCTTTGTGTTTAGGGTCATTGTCCTGCTGGAAGGTGAATCTCCGCCCCAGCCTCAATTCTCTTGCTGACTCCAGCAGGTTTTCCTCCAAAATGGTCTCTGTATTTGGCTCCATCCATCTTCCCAACTATTCTTACAATCTTCCCAGTCCCCGCTGAGGAAAAGCAGGCCCATAGCATGATGCTCCCCCACCATTTGACACTGGAGATGGTGCACTCATGACGATGAGCAGTGTTAGGTTTGCGCCATACATAACGTTTTGCATTTGGGTCAATAAGTTAAAGTTTTCTGACCAAAGCACCTCCTTCCACATGGTAGCTGTGTCCTCCATTTGACTTCTAGCAAACTTCAAACGGGATTTCTTACGGCCTCCTTTCAATAATGGCTTTCTTCTTGCCACTCGTCCATGAAGGCCAGATTTGTGTAGAGTACGACTTATAGTTGTCCCATGTACAGATTCCCCCAGCTCAGCGGCAGTACGTCGCAGCTCCTCCAGAGTTATCTTGGGGCATTTGGTTGCATTTCTTAGCAGGGGGAGATGAAATAATCATCATTATTAATACTTGTATTACCCCCAGAGGGACTACGAAAAGGATTTATTAAGGTAAACAAGTTGCTTACTACTGCTTTAAGCACCTGTGTACTACAGTCAATGTTTATGCTGCTCTGATGGAGTCGAGCGTAACTTACTAACTTACTTACGACTTATAATTATATCGTGTCCAAAACGATATAGACTTACAACGATATCAAAACATTATATCGCAATAACGATATGCGATACGATATGGCCCACCCCAATGCAACTTACACTTTGTTCACATTTATCCATCAGTGTATTCCACGGCGCCACACACATGCCTCCTGTAACAAGTGTACTGTCTGAGTAAGTATTTACAGGACAGTCTACTTGTACAACACACTGGTGTTGCGTTGTCACAGCCATGTCAGATGATGTATGACACATCCTGAAAATCTTTAGCTGAGATTATCTGGGCCAAATGGATTAATAATTCATGTTTGATTGAGTCTTTTTTAATATTTCAGGCATAATTAATAAGCTGAGCCATGGGTCTCTTCAGCAGAGGAAATCACAGTCAACGTCAACAACAGATAAATGAGACAGAGAGTCCCGCCCTGGTTCTCTCTCACTCTCCACACATGCACACACACTACCTACCACATGTTACCTACAACACGTACACATTATTTAACACACAAACACTGTAGATGGATGCGCAGGGGCCTGGGGCGACGCCTCACTCCCCATTACTCACTCTGTGCTCTCTCTCACACAAGTTTAGTGAGTGATGCGAGGAGCTTCAAACGAGACAGGGAGGAGTGTACATCTGAGGCATTATTAACTTCAAATCCCATCTGAGCTCATCCAAAATTAATTCACAAATGCTCCCAATCCTCAGCAGCGGGCGCTCTGCTGGGGACACGCGCAGCACTGCCGGGGACAGGAGCGCCACACACTCAGAGCTGTCCCCCAAGGGCCTGCAGTGTGTGGGGCCTCTTATTATCAGTGCTCTGTGATGAAGAATGGCCCTGCACAACTGTGCGCCTGCTCTAAATAAACTATAATCAGTTCTAGAAATGCGGCCGTGTTTAGATCATTTATCCAGTGCCGAGTGCAGGAGGGAGGGGTGCAGGTGGAGAAACAGGCTCTAATAGAGACTGCAAGACACTGGTCTCCATAGATGGACATAGCACCAGTGAGAGTATGTGTATTTGAATACCGGGGCAAAGGTCCAATAGTGTGGCACTGTATCCACCATAGTAAGTGTTTTTATTGTTTTGGCCCATATGCTTTATTTGCCATAACAGCTCAGGATGACAAGGGGCGAAGAGCGGGGCAAGACATTTAGGAAACTGTTGGATTGAGGACTCGAACCATCAACGATGAGGACAGAACATTGCAACGCTGATGGTCAAGCCTTAGACACTTGACCATCAGCTGCACAACACAGTGTTTTTACCAAGCCACATATTCCTCAGGCTGCGACTGAACACCAATTAATCGATTTTGACTTTGATTTTACAATACAGAACTGCAACTAACAGCTGGTAACGGCTATTATTATTTAAGATAACAATTAATACAATTATATATTTTAATCTATGATTATTACTGCCATAGTGTTAACATTACAGCACATCTGTCGATACAGCCCAAGACACAAAAACATTCTCACTTTCTGGTAAAGAGAACAAAACTGTGCAAGGGAACAATAAATGTACTATTAAACACATGTTGTCTAAGTCTTGTAAGGAATAGCAAACATCATTGACCTTTGTCCTTTTGGCCTTTGCTGTGATTGGTTAATATCATTTTGCCTGTGATGAGAGGAGTGGTTCTTCCTGTTCTTCTTCTGAGGGCTGACCTTTCAGTAGAATTCATTTTATCCTGTTTGGGAGTCCAGCCTTCTCAGGCCCTGATGTGATTTAGCAAGCAGCCTCTCAGAGTGAGCACCTGTATAATGAACCACTGCAGTGTGAACACACCGCTAAAAGGAAAGACTCCAATAAGCCTGACCGAGCAACAAATTGGTCTTACTCCAACTGTTTAGCACAAAAACTGGGATCTCATTACCTGAGACCCCAGAACTTTGTACAAAGCTGAATTTGTACTTACAGAAACAGTGCATTTTACAAAAGAGCAAACCCAGATCTGCAATATTGATGGTAAATGGTCTCAACTTACGTACAGTGGGAGGAAGTATGTGTACGAAGTGAACTCTTTGGAATTTCTTACATTTCTGCATAAATTGGTAATAAATGTGGTCTGATCTTTATTAAAATCACAAGAATAGACAAACGGGGTCTGCTTAAACTAATACCACCCAAAAAATTATATATATTATTAATGGAGACAGTTCGACGCTGTTGCTTCACTTTCAAAGAGTGGCCGCCCTGTAAAGATGACTCAAAGGGACGGAATACTCAATGAGGTAAAAAAAAAAGAACCCAAGAGTGTCGGCTAAACACTTACAGAAATCACTGGCACATGCCGACATCTCTGTTGACACATCTACAATACGCAAAACATTGAACAAGACTGGAGTTCATGGGAGAACACCAAGGAGCAAGCCATGGCTGTCTAAAAAAACATTGCTGCACGTTTGAAGTTTGCGAAAGAGCACTTGGATAATCTACAGCACTTCTGGCAGAATATTTACACCAGGCATCCCAGAAATCTCACTGAACTGCAACAGGTTTGTGTAGAGAAATGGTCCAAGATTCATCCTGATCGTTGTGCACGTCTAATCTGCAACTACAGGAAACATCGGCATGAAGTTAAAGGAGGGTCAACCAGCTATTGAATCCAAGGGTTCATTTACTTTTTCCTCCCTGTTCTGTGAATGTTTACATGCTATGGCCAATAGAAATGTGACAACATGTAATTGTGTGGGTGGTAGTGATGCACGGGTTGACCCGACACCCGCGGTCAACCCGCGGGGCCCGCGGATTCGGTCGGTTCGGGTACCTCAAAAATACGGCAAACTTCGGGTGCGGGTGGGTCGGGTTACTACAAAGCGCACTTTTTTTTTTGTCCTTACATTGTTGGCTTACAACATACAGTGCATTCTTATCCATAAATGCCACATAGTCGGCTGTGTTTTGTTGAATGTTTAGTTTTATGGGGTACACGTATCATTAGCATGTTTTGTTTATATATCTGTCACCTGGCCTATCGCTTCTGTATGACACTCTCACCCAGTGGCGCCTCCAGAAATTGTTCATAGGGGTGGCCAGATGGGGCCACTTAAAATCTTGGGGTGGCAAACCAAAACTATCAGCCATAATTTCACAATTGTATTTACTGTTGTAGTAAACTGGCCTGTAGAAAAGTATCAGAAAGACTTAAGGAAACGTCTACTGCTATACTATATGGTTTTTTTTTGGCTGTGAATTTGGGCTGAAAATATTCATAACTGATACTACAGTACTACAATTAACACTGGCCAGTGGGGTGGCCAAATGGGGTGGCCAGGAGTCGGCCCCCCTGGTGGCGCCACTGCTCTCACCGCTACAAATGCAGCGGCACAACAGCAGTGCCCAAGCACATATGCGACACGCACATGTGGTGAAAATAATGCATCAGCAAGAAGCAAGGTAAAACTAAAATAACAAAGACACAGCATCTTACTAACCTGAGGAGAGCAACTTCTTGTAGCGTCAGGTTAAGGCTGCTCCATGTTAGTCCAAACTCCATTTAGTTTGACAGAAAGAGTTGTCCATGACGTGGTAGAAGTAATGCCTCATGATATTTTCTGCTCCTCGTTTCCTGATAAGTCCATAAGCGATTTCAAAGATTTCTCAGGAGCGCAGTAGCAAAACAAAGCATCAAGTGCTAATTCTCCGCTGTAAACTCGTGGTCACGTGATACGCTCCCGTTTGAGTGACAGCAGCTGCAGCCTGACTCATGCCGCTGTTTTTTAAAGTGTGCGGGTTCGGGGCGGGGCGGGTTTGCAAACTGAGACACTTTTCTGCGGATCGGGCGGTTCGGGTTTGATTTACAGCGGGTCGGGTTGGTGCGGGTCAGAATAAAAGCTGACCCGCGCATGTCTAGTGGGTGGTATTTGTTTAAGCAAACACTGTTTACTCATTCTTGTGATTTTAATAAAGATCAGACCACATTGTATGACCAATTTAAGCAGAAATGTAAGCAATTCCATACTGGTCCATACTTTTTCCTCCCACTGTATATAGCACCTTTCATCCTACATTAGGCACTCACCCACTCATTCATACACTAATGTACGCAGACACTGGAGGCAACGTGGGTGAAGTGTCTTGCCCAATGACACATCGACAGTGTGCACCAAACCCCCGACCTTCTGATCATGAGACGAACCGCTCTACCGTCTGCGCCACTGTCGCCCGTGATGAAAATCATAAACATATTCAAAGATTTTCACACTACGCATTGGACTGCTATGGCATGCGACAAAAACAACCTGGCACAAGATGGCCGTCTATGACTTCATTTCTTCACAGTCATTATTCTAATGTGTGAAAATGAACGTGTTAATGATTTATTGATGTTAAAATGTTAGCACCTTTAACTGTGAGGCAGAATAATTACCATTACTAACCAATTTATTGTTCATATGTACAGCATTGCTTGGCCCAGACTGAGAATGGGGATTCGGCCTTATAATAATTTGAAAGCCTAACTGCATTTCCATTTTCCATCCGTGCTTGTGTGAATGTGCTTGATAGGTCTTGGTCAGAGAACGGCACTCTGTCAGCTGTGGTATAGGCCTTTCTACTGAAAACAACTTTTTTCCTCAGTATTGATCAAAAGTTGTTCACATTTCACCTCCACTCCCTCAAATAAAGATGTCTTTGCCAGGAGCTCCGCAGTGACCTCCATACTGTCTGTGCATCTGACGCCTCTCTGCAGTCCTCTAAAGCCAGAGATTACTCAAACAGGACAGAGTCATATTCAATTACGGCGCAGGGATATTGGCTGTACAGTAAATGGAACAATTATGTGGCAGGGTTTTAGTGGCAGATGTGCGGCGCGCTCTTTGTTAGTGGAGTGTGCTGTCAGCGGAGCAGGTCATTCCATTATGGTGCCGACTGCTCTGAAGCTCTAACAGGATCTACTTATGAAACACTGGCTGCAGGCTAGAGAGGCTATACAGTACATATAGTGTGCATACAAGTGTTTAAGTGCCACCCACATTCACTATTTACATTATAGCTCAGTTTGAACCCAACACTGATGATTTATTATTAGATATTTTGTACGATGCGGGAAGGTCAGGAAAGCTTTCATATGCGTTATCATATTGTTACTGATAAACAAACAGCTTCTCCTGCATGCAACTGCGTTGGCCTCACCATAGAAACTATGTTAACTAATGATGCTGTACAGCGGTGGATTAACGCTCTAGCCTCACAGCCTTTGTGGAGTTTGCATGTCTCTCTCCCTGTGTCTGGATGGATTTCCTCTAGGTACTCCGGTTTCCCCCTTCACCCCAAAACATGCACAATAGGTTAATCCTTGAGCCAGGTGTTTCCGACCATTAGCCTGGCTCCTCATTTGTGGCACGGTGGTGGTTAGCACTTGTGCTTCACAGCAAGAAGGTCCGGGTTCGATTCCCACCTGGACGGGGCCTCTCCCCGTGTCTGCGTAGGTTTCCTCCAGGTACTCCGGTTTCTCCTACCACTAAAATATGTACAATAGGTTCCCCACTGAAGGAGGGTCAAATGCAGAGACAGACACATTACAGTTGTTGTGTATAATGACAAATAAAGCATCCTAACCATAAAACAATTACCCTGGACTGAGGAAAGAGACAGTTTAGTTATTGTAAGGAGTGAATTTAACAAGCTTTTGATATATAAAAATATAACGTTGGCTCAGACAATTTATAGCTGTTATAAGTATTGAAACACATCAGGATTTACAGGATTTACAGAATTTATCGATTTTAGTAGCAATTCCCTAAGCACAAAGAGATAATAGCACTGTAGTGAGGCCTTGGAGTCAGTGAGAAAAACCACACACAATTTATCTTTTATGCTGAGAATTGCGACAGACCAAACAAATGATGATTTGTTCTTACATTTAAATCATAAATGAACAAAAAGCACTAAAGAGAAGGCTGAACGCTGCAGCTGACACTGCCGCTCATCTCACTGTGAGAGAAACATCTCGAGGCAGAGCTGCCACTGCGTCTACCATGTGTGGTTATACTTCAGAAATCCCCATTATACACTTTAATAGCTTCTTCATTTGGACCCATACATAATAAAAATATTCTAGCTTGCAATTAAAACCCACATCTCCACAGCCCTATATTGTGGGTTCTGGGGTCAGTGAAGCACATCCAAGTCAATGAGGATTTTAATTGAATTCATTTAACTCACTTCAACAAAGGCACATGGTATAGAGTGAAAGATGAGGGATGAATTTATAATTGGAGCGCAGGAGTCAAAAGGTTCACACAAAGAATAGTCTGAAAATCTATATTTTATGACAATACTCCCAGGACAGTCTCTTACAATAAATCATCTGAACCAACTGCACCAGGAATTATGAAGAGTTATTATGTGCCAGTTGTCTTCACTGAGGCTAAAGCAATGTCTGGATTATTTTGGTAGCAGTTTTGAGAACAGTAATAGAGGTAATGGTAATTATGGAAATAGCATACCTCAAATGTAACTTGATATTAACTATATGCCACAGATATATGTTAAACAAAGTAAAATAACTTTTTTTTTGTACTAGGCCTACTACTTTTGTATTTTCAAATTGTATTGTTTGGAAACAACAGAATTTATCAAATATTTTTTGGGGAAAAATGTGTTTAATTTATCAAATTCCATCTATATTAAAACATATCAGCTGTAACAATGTTGTACCAGATACCAACTTCTGAAGTTCTTTGATGCTTATTATTTCCATGTCTTTGTGCCAATGTGGTGTTTTTTTACAGAATGAGACGTACGAAATGACTAGTGGCAGATCCGTTAGTCAGACGAGAGTAAAAGCAGGTGTAAGTCAGACACAGTTAGAGACATGACAATCATTAGACACTCCACACTTGTCGTCAGTCCTTGTCGTCCTCACCCTTCCATTCTTATTTTCACTTTGTCTCATCGGTGTTCACCCCCTGTCGGCAACCTGTCTCCACATTCACGCCTAATGTAGCACTATGGCGTGCTGCCAATGAATTTTTAGCACACATACGAAACAAAGACATGGGCTTTGAGGGGAATAAATGCAGCTCTATTTGATAAATACAATTCTATTGAAACATAATGGGATTTAACAAGCCTTCGTCTATCCGTCTCATAAAGCAACTCTCTGACCACTACCAATCCAACACACGTAACAATGAAGGCGCATGTAAGGTAAGCGCTATTGATTCACACCAGAAATGGCCGAGAGTTCTATTCCAGGACTATGTGGCCCTTTCTGTGAGGTTTTGGCATTTCTTCCTGTGTCTGGTGGCGTTTCCTCTGGATCCGGTTTTCCCCATCAACCCAACAAATCTTTGAGTCAGGTAGCTCTGACCTTTAGCCTGATGCAACATCAGGAGATGCACCTCCCCGGCGCTGCAGGCGGGTGCCCATTGCTCTTCATGACTTTCCTAACAGCATCGAAGAATGCAGAGGACAGATGTTGTACAACTGTATAATACATTTTATTTAAGGGTATTAGGTCCTGTCCAAGGGCACAACAACAGTATGTGCTGGTGAGCACGGTGGCCAACCACCAACCTTCAGATCATTAAACAACCACTCTACCATCTGAGCCAATGTCACAGTTTTTCTTTTCCTGGAAGGAGGCAGAATGACAGTGCCATCTCTGGGACTTTTCTTTTTTCAGGCCAGCAGATGTGTGAAAGCAAAATGGCCCCTTGCCCTAGTTTGCTGCTCGAAGGGCAAGTTTTGTGTTTTGACTGCATCACAATAACATCTTGAGTAAGACTGCAGGGAGTGAGCAGTAAACACATGTCAAAGTACAAAGCAAAGCCATGGTCTGATAATAAGATCAAAATGACTTTATTCTTGACTATATTATGTCTATAGCTCGTCACCACCTGCTGCCAACGTTTATTTTGGACATTACTGATTGATTGATTGATTGATTGATTGATTGATTGATTGATTGATTGATTGATTGATTGATTGATTGATTGATTGATTGATTGATTGATTGATTGATTGGTTGGTTGGTTGGTTGGTTGGTTGGTTGGTTGGTTGGTTGATTGATTGATTGATTGATTGATTGATTGATTGATTGATTGATTGATTGATTGATTGATTGATTGATTGATTGATTGAATGCATCATGCATTTGTTGTTAATAGCCATAATGACATGTGTTTATTGTTAATCGTTGAAAAAGTCTTCAAACTGAGTCCTTGCCCAAAGGAGCATAGTAATGGGACATTCAGGTTGGTCTGTTACAAATAGCCAATGCAATTGTGTTTCCCTTTGGTGCACAGACAATGGAGTGAGTCTGGTCTAAGATGCAGGGAAATTGAGTTAGTGATAGACTTTATACTGACACATTCAGAGGACACAAGGGACAGAGACGTGGCTTCAATCAACCTTGTGGCTGTAGATTGCCTCTGTCATCATATAAATGCCTATAGGAGTTGAGCGAGTGTGTCCGCTGATTAGATGAATGGCCACCGATCGAGCTGTCCGTGTGAGGTGTGAGGGCCTCAGCATTATATGACTACTCACTCTGATTGTGTCACCGGCTGCGTGTCTAATGCAGGATCAAAGCGTCTTAAAAAACATCGATTTGATGCCCCACCGCCATCGTAATATTTCCACACCACTCCAGAAGTCCTTGAGTAGCCTTGATGTCTTTGGAGGACTCTGGAGGATAATATCCATCAAGTTTATATCAGGTAAGCCTATTCTGCAAACGCCGAGCCTCGAAAATAGCTTCGTCTTTTCGGATGGAGTCAGGTCACTTCTTTTCAACAACATCTATTTCAACTCGACGCGAACAGTCATTTGCAGCTGAATAAAATATCAGTCTGTGCTGTGGCTGAATACATCACTCTCTGACCATTTATGTCGATGGCAACTCGGCTCATTTTTCCGCGCGGACAGGTGAAGGAGGCAGTGATCCACCGTCTAGTCGGGGCTGGTCAGACTCTATCAGAGATCATCCCTCGGCCAGTGACAAATAATGGTTTCTAAAATAACTATTCCTGTGGACACATGCTTTTGTACATGGAAAAATGGCCATGGCAGCAATGACACATTCCACCGACGACGACGGGGTAACAAAATAATTATATGGACTTTTTGTGTGTTGAACCTTCGCTGTTTTGACATTTTTAGAGCCTCCTTCCATTTCAGAGCACTGTCATAAATGCAGCACATGCCCATTTGCAAGGCCCATTTTCTGCAAATGTTCAAAATGCCAACATAAGTAAATGCTGCAGTTCTTATTGTATTCTTAGTTATTATAATACACGAAAACATAGGTAATATTTGCTTTGTTTTGTCTAAACATCCTTTGTATTTTGGGCTGACAGAGGAGGCTCTTGTACCTTTGCTCTTGGCGTGCTTCAGTGGCTTTCTATTGTGTCAGCAGGAGCTTCATTGAAAAATATATGCCGTCTAAAAATGAAACTGAAAGTGCTAGATTTCCGCGTACTGCGAGCATCTCACTGTTCAATTTATAACAGCAAGATGCATAAAGCATCACATTGTTCCTATCTATATGCTGTTCCTCCCACTTCAGCCCAGCAGATTTACTCCTATCCGTGCTTTAATGTATGATAATGTGCTTGTTGAAGTATGAACTATTAAATGAAATGGAATAGCATTGCTGTTGCTGAGCGAACTGTTGCTGGGGGAGAATATGTTACGATAATGTCTTTCACGACTACGCCACACATAATTTGTAAATGATGAAGTTCTCAAAAGTCGTATGGTTAAATGTGTTTTCCATTGTCGGAGCACATCCACAGCTCCAGCTCAGCTCCAGCCCACAGGGGGTCCTGCTCCCATTTATTTTTCTCATTCCACGCATCCTAATGTGCAGCCTTGTTTTTATCTCCCGCACACAAGCACCATTTTCCGGACCTTTGTCATATTTATCAGTTCATCTCCATTTTAATCTCTCATCTCTTCGGCTCGGAGCTCAGACCCGCCCGTGCACCCGAGTCCATCAGTCTCGCTGTGTTCCATCCACACTGAATTATGTGTGCCATCGCAAAGACAACACAGCCAAAGCTATTTCTTTGTGTTCTCTCCTCTCAGGACCACAGTGAACTAGGAGTGAAACAGCCATCCATCCATTTTCTTCCACTTGTCCATTGCCGGGTCGTGGGGGCAGCTGTTGGAGCTGCCCAAATCACATAGCATTGTTACACAAAAATGTTTTAAATCCAAAGTATATAAACACTTGCAAAATGCGACGCGTAGGTGGTGGTTTGGACCGGAGCTACATGAGCCTGGCCATCGCAAAGATCCACTCACAAACAACTAATTTCAGTAAACTTTCAGTCCTTTATCGTGCCACTGTTTACTCGTCTATGGTAAAGCACTCGTCTATTCATCTTATTCCGGAAGTTCCCGTGGGTGCCGCTTCACTCCTATTAGTTTACATAGGACTGCAGACATTATGATTTTACACAAATCAATCTACTGTGCATATGACTGTAGTGCTGAATATTTTCCCTCGTTCTTCACTTGTGAACGGACTTTGCGCTTTACCGGAAGTGTCAATACAACGGATGTACTGATCTGTGGCAAAAAGAGGCAAAAGTTCAGTATTCATTAAGGTGTATATTCCAGCGACGTATGGACCTGTCGTCCTCCCGGAGCCTCCAGGTAAACTTTAGCTACGTGGCTCGGCCTGCATCTGAGACACACGGCTTCCTCCATATGCTTTTGTTGTTATTGTGCGCTTCCCATGTCTAATGAACCTCGGCTCTATCTAATGATCCACAGTTTGAAAGAAAAAAGTTGATTGAAGAAATAATCGAACAATATGGTTACATCTAATATATATATATATGGGTCTCGCACTAGCCCTCCAAAGAGTTGAATTTGAGTGTACAGTTACACCCCTACAATGACCAGTGAGATATCAACATACATATATACTGTAGTATCTACAAAAGCACTGAAAGGTCACAAAGTATCTGAGTTACTGCCACGTGAGTGCGCGTCACAAGAACATTTCTGTTCAAACACTTAGTGAGTAAGAGGATTATACAATTAAAGTAGTTGTTGGTAGCGCTTTCTGACTGGCAGCTCTACTGTTTTCTATCAAAGTTTTGACCTTTCTTCGTAAGTGTTTTAAATTGGTCTATTATATGACGTGAAGCGTTCTTTATGCTTGCATTTACTACTGGCAGAATTTCATATTATATTATAGAATATAAAACACACAAAATATATAGTATTTGAGTGAATGATTTGGAATGACAGCTTTCTTGTGTCGCTATCAGCTTCTGGGAGAGGCTGACATGAAGTATTTACTTATTTTATCATTCTGATGACCTGAATTAAGATATTTGAGCAGTTGGCTGTATATGCATTACTGTATAAACACACACAATGGCAAACTTCAACATCTTTTAAACATCTTATTCAGGTTTTGTTGTGGGTGAAACAAAGAAATGGTCAATATAGTGAATAGTAAAAATTCCTTATACAGAAATGTCCTTGTACAAGTCCCCAAAATGTTGATTTATTGCATTACTTTAATAGTCAAAACCATTTCCAGTATTGCACTTATATAATTTAAGCCATCTGTATTCTTCTTGTCTATTGATCGCTCGTCCAGAGCACACAGTCATCCCCTGTTCGACAGAGCGCAAAAGTGATGGCTGTGGTTTTATGAGCGAATGCACTGGCAATTGTCCTTGAATGCTTGCGGCTTCAGCAAATGACTCTTCCTTTGTTTATTAGTGCATTTGTTTTTGCCTTGTTCATATAAATTAGTGCATTGGCCAAATGTATCAGGACACGCTGAACTAGAGTAATGGGAGAGCAGTGTTACATGGGGACATGCAGTGCGCAGCTGTGAGCCTAAACCAAAGTAATAATAGAATAATATGAAAGTCTAAATCAAGGAAGTAAGAATTTGGCTGGAAAAAGTCACAGCAAAGGAGCCCATGGTGTTTTGTTCAACAAGGTGCAAACGTCAATTTGAACAAGAACTTTCCTCATTAAGCATAGTGTGTGGGAAAAAGCTGGAGACAACTCGATTGGGCTAAGTTAAAAATGGAAGACAGGATATAGGGCTAACTCAGGATTACGGCTGTGATTATATATAAATATATATAAAATGAAAATATATGAACAGGATGATGAAGCAACAAATGGGGTTGAGAAACCAGAAAAATGTCCCCAGAGTACAGAGTAATAACATAAAAATTATATCTCCACTGAGGACAAAAAAACACCATTATCATTTCATTATTACCGGTATTTATTTGCTGTCAGTGTGTCTTTGGGCAAGGAACTCTCTGTCAGTCTGCCTCAGGGGAAATGTGTGGCTGTATACAAGTAACTTACTACCACCAAGTGTGGGAAATGAAACAAGACCACTGAGTGTATTTTGTTTGCTTTTTCACAATTTACACAAAAACCATCAACCATTTCCTCTGCAGTTGGAGGGTCATTGCACAAACATGAAACGGCTAAGTATGAAACACAACAGCAGTCACTGTGATAACCCAGTGCATTCCTCTTTGTCAGTCTGATGCTCTGTGGGCGAGTGTGTGAACCAAAGTGAATGTATTGAGGTGACGCATGGCTGCTTTACATGCGACTATTGCCATAAAGTAGTTTCTGGGTTTTAATAGGCAACAGATCTAAATTATAATCACTTTCACATTTTTTTTTTTTTATTATTCTGGGCCCCCCTTGAATAATGTTACTAATAATAACATTATTCAGCCTAATTGTTTTGAAATTAAGCTGTGCATTTAAAAACAACAAATGGCTTTTCTTTTCTTTTTTTACTTTATCAATAGTCCAACAACAAAATGAAAGCCTAAAGAGCCTACACGTTTGAGTATATTCTTTTTATGCTTCCAACCTTTTGATGAAACTGTGATTTTATTTTCGTTTTCAGTATAAAACATCTTGTGTTTGATCACGTTATCCAGGTTCCACGTCTATGGGTAATGCTTTGTTTTGGTTTACAGAAATCCTAAATCAAAGATACATATTTGAGAAGTGAAAAACATTTGTCGAACACTTTGCTGCTGGCACCAGATCTGGATCACTGTTTACATGGGACAGAGCTGACAAACTTTAAACTTTACCACAGAGACTTTCTGCAAACATTTGCATTTCTGAGAAAACATGGCATTGATAGTGCAGCAGCTAATGTTGATCTATCTGGGTACACTATTGAGCTAAAGTAGAGACCCACAGCTAATGATGGCATGGTGGCAAAGTGCTTAGCAATAGCATAGAATAAAATACACTTTATTTTTGTACGGTATCATGCCAGTTTCCAGCTGGTCTTTTTTCTTATCTGTTCATGGCGTTAAAGGGATACTTCGGGATTTTTGACATAGGGCCTCATTTCCTAGTTATCCAGAGTGTTGTTGATGTCTGGAGATATTTTTTTCTTAAATTCATGCAGTTCTTATATTTGAAGAGTCTAGTTGCGCTAGCCTAGAGCAAGGCTAAAGCATTTCTATGGTAAACGCTAGCCTGCATTAAAAAACAGTCTGGCGCACTCCACAGTGCACCTGAGGTAATCACTTATAACACCAGACTATCGATATAAATGTCTGTGTCGATAGGTTAATTTTAACCATTTTGCATTTAAAATAACTTATATTTGAGCAGCATCAGCTTCGTGGCTGTAAGCTAAGGCAGCGGCGGAGTGATCTGCGAGAAAATAGTCCCTCAAAATGCGGTAATTCATGTGATACAAGGTCAGTTTTATTTCAAAAATTATTCTATTAACACAGACATTTATATCGTTAGTCTGGTGTTATATGTGATTTACCTCAGGTGCACTGTGGAGTGAGTCAGACTGTTTTTAATGCGGGCTAGCGTTTACCATAGAACTGCTTTAGCCTTGCTCTAGGCTAGCGCAACTAGACTCTTCAAATATAAGAACTGCATGAATTTAAGAAAAAAATATCTCCAGACATCAACAACGCTCTGGATAACTAGGAAATGAGGCCCTATGTCAAAAATCCCGAAGTATCCCTTTAAGCCTGTAGCGACTATGGCTAAATCTAGAACATGTTCCCTCATGCTTTTGTAGCCAGACGAGGTTGCTGGGTTGTCATAACATTTTTTTACTACTTCACTGGCCTTATTTATTTATTTATTTATTTGAGCTGTTTACATTGATTTAGTTACAAGAGTCATATCATTACACAGTAATGAAAGCTCAAAAGGAGTATGCTGAAGCTGGAGCTAATGTGCACCTACCCCATATTCCCCTATATTCCTTACGGCAGAAACTAACTTGCCCCACAATCAGAGACATTACTTTTACCTTTGATTTGCTTTTTAGTTTCAAACTACCAAAAATATCTGTTGCTGCAACACCATTAATTTAACATCATTTTCAGAGTTCATAAAAATTAAGCAAGAATATACAATCGCACGGACCACAAAGTCGGACCCTGAGCCTCAAAGAGTCAAGTAAAACAAAAAGAGGAGGAGCCTGAACGGATACACTCCTGCATGCGTCTGGAGTGAAATACCAAAACAATTAAGATTTTGCTCACAAAGTAGCGCTGACATATAGCAGATTGCTCGACAACACAATACACCCCACACGCCATCTACATGCAACGATGTGCGGGGTCCTGCAGCTGAATTACCTGACCTGCTATGAAATATTATATGTTTTGGTCATTTCTATCCATCCATCCATCCATCCATTTTCTTCGACTTTTCCGTTGTGTTGTCGGTCGTGGGGCAGCTGTTGGAGCTGCCCATCACATTGCACCAGCCCCTATGGCTCCTCCTGCAGGTGGTGGGTCCATGGGAGGACGGCCTCACGATTCTAACCGGGCCTGTTGGTCTCTCATAAGGGGCTTCTGAACCGCTCTTTGTCTGACCCGTCACCTAGGACCTGGTTGCCATGGGAGACCCTACCAGGGCCACGAAGCCCCCGACAACATAGCCCCCAGGGTCATTCGGGTGCTCAAACCGCTCCACCACATTATGTTTTGGTAATTTGCACACACAAAAACAACCAGTTCAATTTTAGTGCCAACTTGCTACAGGTAAAACAATCATTTCAAATAATCAAAAGGAATTTAATAAATGTCTTGGAAATCGTAGTTGTTTATAACTTTCAGAGTACTTCAATAAATTGCAAAGCGGTATTTTAATAACATTTCTATTGTTCCCACTCTGATTTAAATACTCCTTTTTTCCTTTGAAGCATTTCAATTTGCGGAGACCATCAAAAGGACAACAGGACTTTGTATAACACTAATAAAAGTGCTTCCCTCATGAGTGAAATGACTGCGGGCCATATCAGACGCCTCTATCTTCATTTGGCCACTTCTAGGCTGTGGCACAAAGGCCCAAGAGCTCTCTGATGGTGCACTTGTTAAATAGTAAAACCCGTCGGACAAGGAGCGCGCAAATTAGCCTCGCCTCTCGTATCTGCTGATAGAGAGCCTTGACATTGTGCAGCTTGGAAATTAATTTCAGTGAAGTGTGTGGATGGTTGTAAATGGCCTTAAGACGGGGGTGCAGGAGATTGTTAAGACCAACATGTGGGTCAGGTCTGAATGAAGAAGCAAAACCTTTTCAAAACGGGTTCTTTTGCCTTTTTAATTGACCAGCAGGAAATGTAATGCACCTCAGAGTGTTACAATCAGCCACGGTAAAGACTGCCCTCAGAAATCCAGTAGAGCGGTAATTATAAAGAATAGATTCTCACACTGGCTGCAATGAGTTTAATTTGAAATATTACACATAAAGACTTTGAGGAGCCGCAAAACGGTTAATTTCAGTTATTAAAACTCTATAATGGCAAATGTAAAATGGTTTATGAGTATAGGAGTGCAAATACAAATCTACAGTAGATCTATCTTTTTTATTATTTGGTAAAAACAAAACTAATAATAACAAATATCAAAGTGGGGAAAAATGTATTCTCTTTAAAGTTACATACTATAATTCACATGTGGTCAGCAGAGGGAAAAACATTGGGGTCATTCATCAAGGTACTAAAGAGTGTATGTAGAATAGTATAGTATAGTATAATAGTAGTAATAGCATTTTTAAATGAAAGAATGCTGCAAAAATGACTCGTGATCGTTGAACGTATGATCCTCAATATGTCTTTGCATTCAATTAACAGCACTGAGATTTATATAATGTCGAAGCGAAGACAGAAGAGAAAAACAAAAACATATAGAAACGGAACCTGAAAATAAACCACATCTTATGTGTAGGAGAAAAACATTTGTTTTGCCGCTCAGTCTGAATGTTATCTACAGCTTCTGTGGAAGAGGAATAAGATGAACTTAAACGCTACAATGCTTTACATAAATCAAAATGCTTTTAATTTAGTCATAGAAACGTGAAATGAGAGTATTTTTATTGGCTGACAGAACGCTGGCATGTGCTGAATAAAGGACAGAGCCGGTTTTCTTATATACGCAAACTATGCAAGGTGGGTAGGGCCCCTCACCCGCAAGGGCCCCGCATCTCCGTCAAACTACGGTGTTGTTTCCTGATTAATCAACGCGTTGTTACGGGGACAGGCTCTCTGACAGCGCTCACTCACTCTCCGCCTACTTTGTCACATATCACACAAAACGCAGCAGTCTGTTGAAGTGGATGAGCAGGAGAGACCTACCGCCTTCTCCCGTCACTTCCAAGGCGCGAGTGCTTCTCCCCTTCGCGTCCCCGCTCGGCTGTCTGACTCCCAGTGCTCGCTCCGCCTCCTCGTGTCCCGGGCGCTGCTCTCATGTTTTCTCTGCTCAGACTCGGGGCTGCATCGCCACACACTCATTTAAACTCTCTTCTTATTGTCTCTAGCGGAGTATCAGGACAGTAGTTTGGCAAATAGACGAGAGTAAAAAGCCGTTCTCCGTGGCCTTTTTGTCTCAATGAGGAGTTGAATCCACATTGTTCTCATGAGCACAGTCACTTAAAGTAACTCCGTTCCCTGAATGTGCACAGTCTAAAACTAATTGGCTACTCACAGGCTAATGCTCAGCGGTAAGACAGAAATAACCGTCAGGTACAGATTTCAGTTAGTTTTAAATCAGCGGTTCCCAAACTGTGGGTCAGAAACCAGAGGTGAGGAATGTGACCATTTGCCATTTACCATTTTAAAAAGTGGAGGAAATTAGTAGTGGTCCTGAATCCCAGTCTGACAGTGGCTTAGTGGTTCTCACACAGAGGGGCCTGGATTGAGGTCATTATGTTCCACTTCTGCCCTGCTGCACAGTGGAACTGTTTTTGACCGTAAATGGGTTCGCTCTTCGTCGAATAGCCATGGTACCTACAGTACAGTAGGTACTGTAGGGCCCCTGGGTGGATTTTTGCTTAGGGCCCCAGAAGGGCCAGCACCGGCTCTGATAAAGGATGCCCTGCAGCAGCCTGAAGTCCAGGTGCATGTATTTACATTCAGAGTGATTCGTGGCTAATCTCATTTGTACTTACACTATCTGTCTTTGCTCTCCTCCGGTGACTTCTCCCAACTTCACTAAACTTGCATTGGTTCTAATTAGCTCATTCTAATCGTGTCGTCCAGGGTCTGACAAACTCCAATCAGGGCCTCGGCGGGCCGGACGCCCTGCCCTCTGCCTGATCAGAATGGTAGATTAAAGCCAGCTCGGTGCTGACAAGAGTAGAGTTATCTGGGGACGCCCAACTCTTCCCACAAAAAGTACTACAGAGATACCCACAGCCAGAGCTTGAATGACAGACTAGGGAAGGGAATCTTATTTGGAAAGTACTCAACTCAATCAACTTTGCACACTATCATAACAGATCTGAGCATGTGGGTGGGTTATGGTGGATAGCTTCTTTAGGTGGACAGCTACAGCAAGCCATAGGTAAATACTAGTTGTTAACAGCGGGACTGTTATATGAAGCCGAGCTCTTTCTCTTCTTCCTCTGGTGACACTGAGGAGTGCTGTATACCACAAAACATGACAATACATGGTGCACTTCCTTTGTGCTCTATTGTTTCCCATCTTGCCTGTTTTCCCTATGTTACATCAGCATGTTACATAAAAGCAGTGATCAGACATGGGAGGATAGCGGGAGAGCCTTTTTGCATCCCTACGCAAGTTAGGCTGTGACTTTATGCACTCCCAGTGGAAATTAAGAGAGACCAGCGATCGATCCTTAAAATGAGGCCGCTCTACCCGTTAGTATCTGAGTGGCAAGTACTGGTGCCTCACAACAGGAAGGTGAGGCAAGACACAATCTGTCTTGCCTCACCTTTCGAAAAGTCACTTCTTTTTAAAAGTAATATTCTATTTTTATTTATTAATTGGACATTAAATGTGCATTGTGGAACTTTGTATGTTGACCCTTTTTGTGACCCAGCGGCTGTATGGGTGGTCAACATGGCGCCTTCTATCACGGTGGCCTCTACAACGCTCCAGGACCAATTGTTATTAGAGATGCACCAATCCAGCTTTTTAGCTTCCGATACGGATATTGGGAGTTTGATTATCTGGCAATATCCGTCATTAACAGATACTGAGACTTCCTTAAAAGTGTCTTTCTCTGAGTGAAAAAGTGCAAATGAGATGTTGCATTTCATTTATATCTATTAATAAACTAAAGTAAAAAACATTTAAAAAAGGATCACTGAACTTTTCTACACTAAATACCCTTGAGTATGAATTAGAACAGGCTTTAGGTTACATTAATATTAAAGTGACCTAATCATTACAAATATGTTACATCAGTTATTTCATAAACTTAAATACACACACTTGGCCACTCCAGCAGTGACAGATTTTATTCTATTACTTTAGGTGATCCAGTAGTTTCTGTTCCAGCCTTGATTAGTTTCGTTTGCATTAGCATGCTGCCTTTAGCATTAGCATATTGTTGGATTGATTTGGTTGATGAAAGTTGTGTTTTTAAAGCGGTGAGATCCAAAATGGTATCAGTTCAGTATTGGATATTTGTAGCCAAGGTCACATTTTTCCAGTATCGCCTCCGATATCTGATACCAGTATCGGTGCATTCCTAATTGTTTTGTAGGTTTCTGGTGTGAGGGTCTGTCTGCAGTGAAACCTACCAGAAACTCTAACCAACTGATCCTGGAGCATCATAGAGGCCACTGTGATGGAAAGTATTACAGCCAGTAATACACTCATCCACCACTGGGTCACTAAAAGGTCAAATACAACCTGATAAAAGGTTTCTTTTTCCACATAAAAAGCTCCATAATGCATCTTTAAGACTACGAGAAAGTCAGGTTATGGAGTTGCATGATCTCCTGTGTCTGTACCTCTGGGTGCTCTGTTTCCCCCTTAAACCTAAAGCAAGCTCAATAGCCTAAAACTTCGGGCTATAGCCCTGACCAAACTGACCTGAAGAGCTGGAGATGGGCCTCTGGGCAGTGCGCTGGAGTTGCCCAACAGGTTGCCTCTGTGGCATTGAAAGATTACTCAAATGCAGCGGACAACATTGTCTGTGGGGCTATAACTTATAGTCCACTTTAAATCTTACATTGAACCAGCATGGACAAACGCCTCAAAGAAAATATTTGGCCAGCCAGCGTCACCAATCGGACAAAAAATAATTACTGTGTTGCCATTTTTTTTATAGACCAAAGACTATAAACAGTACAACTCCTCGATAGCGTCATGTTTCAAAATAAGTATTGCAGTCACATTCACTGTAGCATTAAACTGCCACCTAAGGTCTTATGAGTAACTGCAATCTCTATATTAAGCTTGTGCATGCACAAATTAACACCTTTTTGTTAATTCTTTAACAAAAAGGTGTTCAAGAATTAACACCTTTTTGAGTAACAGTGCAGGATTTTAGAGGCAGTTGTGGTGAACAGGTCTGGGCTCATTCAATGGCTGGAACATGTAGGGGAGGAAAATAGTTTAAACTATTTTAAATGTTTAAACTCTGTATAGTCCCTTTAACCAACACTTATAAGGAGGGGAAAAAATCTTCGCCATTTTTGGTTTAGGCACAAGCTGAGTAATCTTACCAACCACACAACACGCAAAACTGAAAGCTCAGACGGCCCACGGCTGGTGAATGATTTGTGTTAGAATGCGAGGGCTCTGAGGGGACACGGGAAGTGGCTTTTTCTCTTATGAAGCTGGGGCAAGTCAGAAAGTGCCTTGAGACTGCTCCAGGCCAAAAGGAGCATCCGCGGCGAGGAGCGCAGGCAAAAACCAACAGCACTCAACACACAACACGCTCATAATCACAGACGAACCATGAGGCCTCTCCTTTACTCCGCTGTCAATTCACAAGAGGGACACAAAATGTTTCCAAATAAAAAACCTACAACATGAAAAAGTGCCTCTCTGATATGATAAGAGCTAAGCCACAGGGATAAGAGGTTAACTATTCTCTCGATTAGCAACAACACAAGGCTATATCATAATGTACTCGAAAGGCACAGGAACAAGTTCTCTATGGCACTATGGGTAATGCCATTTAATGCTAATATTGTAAATTATATTGTTGCCTTTCAAGATTGATGTTGTGGAGATATTTTTATATAATGTGGAAGTATTTCTATATTTTGTTATGTTAGACTTTAGTGATTTTTATATAACTGTGTGGTGTAATGATTATGTGTTTTGTGCTGGTACTGGTGGGCTCAAAGCTCTCTGCCTTTTTACAACTAGGTGTGACATTCCTATGGGGGTTTTATGGTCCATTGTTCTACTGTTTGAAGCCCTGGGAGCAGGGTGTGAAGGTGGAGAATTTTAGCAAGGACCTTCAGAGAAGCTGATCTGGATCTTGGCTAAACCTAGGAGCAGCATCATGGAGTCAGATCACAGACGAGGAGGGAGGAGCCAGGACCTTCTGATTGGCTTCTGATTGGCTTGTTATTTCATGCATATTCATTGATTGTTTTGTGATATATATGTTCTCTGAGCACAGGGGGAGGCTGCGTTCGAACCGCCCGATGTAAGCCAGTGTGTGTGTTTTAGGGACAGAGTAGCGGATTAGATGAATTGTGTTAGAATTGTATCGCTCAGGGAATAAACTTTTGATTGATTTAAATTAACCAAGCCTTTGTAGTCTTTTCATCCATTTAAGAACACGACAATGTATTTTCTTAATCACTCAAATCCTTCTCTTTGTTTAGCTTCACAAGATGAATATTATATTATTGGATTGAATTTAGCATACTATAACACAAGGCCTTATAATTTTGTCTAACATGTTGAAGTTTATCTAAACATAATGTAATAGCTGTACTACCATTTCCTAGCATACGCCTTCTGTGCCCAAAAGCTATTTGGATCATAAGGTATAGGCTACAACTTCTGTCAATTTATCTGTCATTAACCTAGTGTAGTATGTAATCTTACTTTATCAAATTTAGACATCATTTTGTCAAACTAGACAAAAGAACCTCCAAAAGCATCCAGCCCATTGGGCCTGTGCAAATCTGGCACATGATTCACTGAACATAAAGACATACACATAAAAATCATACAGTGCGACCTAATGCGGAAATATATAGACACATAAAACCATAACAGTAAAACAAGTTGCAGTCACTTTGCAGTCTTCACACAGTGGTGGATTTTTACCTGAGTAGGCCCAGTAGGTCTCCTCAGCGGTGGCCCTGCGCACTCGTGTCCCTGGGTCCTGTATGGGGGCGGGACTTCCTGTGGAGGCTGTGGAGAGAGACATGGGACAGGGTTAGCGCTCAGCGGGACAGAACTGCAGTCCCTGTGCTGTCTGCAGCCTGCTGGGCGTCAGCGCAGTGTCCTGAACTGACTCTGGTCCTCACAACAGAGGTCAACCACACTGCACTGTACACACAACACAGAGGAACAGAGGAGAGCAGCGCATTAGCACCTGCAGGGAAATGCCACCAGTCTCAAACTACTGGTTTATAAAATATTAGATGATCCTGGGATTTTGTTGCATTGGGGAAACTTGTAACTCTGCCAGTTTTGCAAATTCCCAATTGTAAGAGGAATTTATATTGGATAAAAAGCGTACAGAACAAGATTTGCTGATTTTTAAGACTAAAACCCCCAATCCTTTCAATTTAGTCTTACATTGGGTAGCATACATCCTTCTCATTCAAGCGCATCAATAATTTAACAAACTCTCAGACTGTCTCAAACTTTCCGTTGACATGAAGGACTTCTCTCGCAGAAAATAATGTGCTATTAGAAGAATTAGAGAATTGGAATTAAAGTCATCAGTGATGTTTTACTGTAGTAATTTCTACATGTGTTGAATAGTTGTGTAGAGTGAATAGGTGAAGTGTGGATGTAGACTGTGTGTTTTGGTGAAAATGGTATCGACTCACCTGCTCGAGGATTGCAGATGGATTTTGCGTACTGTCTCTGTTCAATAAACTAAACTAAAACATCTACACACAACTCAACTGTAAGGGAAAAGTATAGGCAAATATCACTGCGGACAGCATTCTTGCATTTTTGATGACTTTGACATTGAGCGAACCAAATTTGCATTAAATCAGTCTTTGTTTTGTCACGAGTCAGGAGAACTATGAAAATGAACTTGCATTTACACAATCAAAATGACCAGATAGTTGCATTTGTGCGTGTCGCTTTTTCTTGAATTTGAAAGAAAATGTTAAAGTTTTATCAATATGACAAGTGAATAGTCAAATATTCCCTTTCCATCTTATCTCACGCAAAACAGAAAAACTAAAACAAATCTTTCTGGCTGCTGGGTGGAGACAAGTCAAACATGATGCTTGGACTTTTGTTTAAACTTGTGACATATTTTCCACAGGCTCCACTGTGCCGTGTGTCATACTGTTTCACACATGGTGCACAGGACAGAAATCTGGTCAAAGCAAATGAATGTTAGAGTGGAGTGTTTCTGACAGATCTGCTCAAGGCTTTTGACATTATATTCAGAGAGTTCTTTGAGCCGGCACAGTGTGATCACCAACCACATTTTTAGAGTGAGGAGAGGTCAAAAATAAGCACGTATTGGAAACTGCACTGGATACATTATTTTTCAACTCAAAAGTGTTCACTTCTCAGCCCCCATTGTCCTCTCTCTTTGAGTCTAGAGTATAGAGAGGCCTTAGTGGTCCGTGTAGTATATGGCTAGAGACATTCAGGCCAATCAGGGAGCAAATGAGGCTTGAAGCAGTGAGCGAGCCCTGGGCCACCGCTGAGCACTGCCCACAGAGCACTGGTGATCAGAGCCAGTCAGCTGCAGAGCACAGGAGAGGACGGGGCTTTATCTGTGCCGGACACAGCTTTGTTAAAGCACCCATGTACTATCAGGGAGAGAAGACACAACTAAACTTTACACAATAATTAAAGCCACACAGTGTAACATTTTACCCAGTAAAATACAAGCATTTATTTTTGTTACTCACATTTTTATTGTTGAAATATATGTTTAAAATATGAACAAATAAATTGTGTTTGCTGTGAGCGGCTCAGTTCTCCTAAGACCTGACTGTGACGTTACTGGGAGTGGGTACGTCTCCAATTCGTCGTCATGGAGAATGTGACTAAACACTGCCAAATATGAGATTTATACAGGATAGATCCTCATCCAAATCCATTCTTTGATTACCCAATGCAAAAGCATGTTGATGATTCGGAGCATTTTTATATTGCTGGCGACAGTATAATCCAAAATGTTATGTAGTGTGCCTTTAAAGAGGTGGCATTATGCTTTTTTCAATCACATAGCACCAGTCTATAGCATACTACAATGATGACGTAACCTTCTGTTGGTCTGTATATGCAGTAAATTAAAATAACTGCCTTGAATAAAATTGCTCTCTCAAAATGGCTGTACTGAACGTCTTGAAATAGGCCTCTGTCTCTTTAAGAAGCTTTCCGACACGCCCCCTTCAGCACACTGCTGTGGCATTTAAACAACACTACTGTGTGGGGAGGGGGCTCTGCTGAGCTGAGGAGCAGTGGTTGGTGGCTTGGCTGGTGACGAAAGGTCCAGAGGCGTCTCCAGGAGGTGGGGGCGTTCCTAGGAGGACTGAGGCATAGCTACACCTAAAATGGCTGCCGTCTAAGTTTTTACTGATTACTCAAAAATATGTGAATGAGCCAAGGCAACACTTCAGGCATGTGTTTAATGAGGGAATGACATAATAACATGATATAAAGCTTGAAAAAGTCGATTTTACATAATACCCCCCCCCTTTAAGGAATAGAAATCAGACAAACAAAAGGTGTGCTGAGTTCGCATGACTCCCCAAAACGACAAAATGTTGAATAAATAACAATCTGAAGTTAATCCCATGAATTACACTCACATGTTGACATTTTGTAATGGAAATTCATTATAACAACACCACATGCTGCTGCTTCTCTGAAGTCTAAGCAAAAAGGAACGCAGGGACCCACAAAGCTGAAAATGTCACTTGAGTCAGAAAGAAAAGCGGTGTAAATCTCCTGTGTTTTGGCACTACATTGTGCTGAAATGTAGCTGCGGAAGTCAAACAAAGACAGCGCAGTTGTTTGAAAGGCGGACACCCTTCCCCTACCCACTGCTGCGCTGGTGGTTTTAATTCTTTGGGATGTAGCGTGGCTCATGTCTGTGAATGCCAATGTGCGGCAGCTCTATGGCTTTTCTATGAATTACATTATTGATTCCCAATAGTGCTCAGAACAGAAAATGTAATTATGCACGGACCCGCCCTAACCTCCTCCATCCCATCCCTCGTTTTCTGACTTGTCTTTCACTCTGCGGTTTTTCATCACTTTCTCTCATTCCGTGCGCTTGACCTCTCAGAACCAGCTGTCCTTCAGTCACCGCGGCCTCCGCAACCCCGCCCCACGCGCTCGTGTCTTACGTGTGTGCTCTGCTACCCAATACTTCCCCACGGTTTAAATCTATGGGCTCATAATTAGCAGCCGCGGTGTCATAACGTCTGTGTGATAAAGGATTTTAATCTTCGCTCCAATTGGCATTTGAGTAATGGCTGGTGGTGGAAATTAGAGAAAGTTTTAGTTTTACAGCTTGTTGTCATGCAGTGAAAGGGCTCATCGGAAAAGTGGGCAAAGTAAAATAACTTCTATGCGAGATGCTTGACAAGACATCCCGATCTTAAAGAGGGGGTATTATGCTTTTTTCAATCACATAGCACCAGTCTATAGCATACCACAATGATGACGTAACCTTCTGTTGGTCTGTATATGCAGTAAATTAAAATAACTGCCTTGAATAAAATTGCTCTTTCAAAATGGCTGTACTGAACTTCTTGAAATAGGCCTCTGTCTCTTTAAGAGCTTTCCGACACGCCCCCTTCAGCACACTGCTGTGGCATCTAAACAACACACTGTGCGGGGAGGGGGCTCTGCTGAGCTGAGGAGCAGTGGTTGGTGGCTTGGCTGGTGACAAAAGGTCCAGAGGCGTCTCCAGGAGGTGGGGGCGTTCCTAGGAGGACTGAGGCATAGCTACACCTAAAATGGCTGCCGTCTAAGTTTTTACTGATTACTCAAAAATATGTGAATGAGCCAAGGCAACACTCCAGGCATGTGTTTAATGAGGGAATGACATAATAACATGATATAAAGCTTGAAAAAGTCGATTTTACATAATACCCCCCTTTAAAATATGAGTCAGAAAGGACCGTTGAGTATTTTTAGAATAGAAGAAGAAGAAGAAGTATTTCATTATTTCTCTGTTAATTGTTCCATAATTGCTGTGCTCTCCTTCAGACAATGGATCGAAGGGGCTTGGACAGTATAAACAGGGCTCCTGGGTAATTAAAAGTGTGGTTGGGTCAAGGACAGAGCCCTGGTTCTGAACCTCAGTCAATAAAATCTTAATTCCTTGAGGGTTTACATGCAACACAAATCACATGAAAACAGTTCTTCAGCTCTAGTCCCATATCCAAATAGCTCGATCTTCTCAAAAATACTGATCACATTAACCTGTAAATATACATTTAGTCCACTTCGGTTTCGTCAGAACGTTTTCCAATCACTGGAAGGGCAGCTGATACTGTGCCTGTGTTGACTGAGGCCGACTGTGGAGACGGGGCTCATCACCGTCAGGAGGTCTGCTGTGTATTCGGCAGAATCCAACGACGCACACAGCCAATCAAGGCCTGATTAGATTTTGGCTCGCCGTCTTCAGAATCACAAACAGCTTTTATTAATTTAAACCTGCCTTCACTGATGGTAAATGAACAATATCCTGTAATCCCACGGCTAATGTGATAAATGATTTAATTTCTTGCTACATTTATGTCTGGCACCACTGCTTGTTGTGAACTGGAACATGTAATTTGCAAATGTAGTCAATCACCGAGCAGCCCATTTGCTGCCTGGATGACTGGCGTTAAAATCGTAAATTGTCTACAAGCCGCAATCACTAAGTTTTGAAATGCGAGTCCAAATAAAACTAAAAAAATAGCTTCATTTAGCATTCAATTTGTCTGATCTTTTATAAACCTTTAAATGGCCATCTATTTTCATGCCATTTTAGGATGCTCTTATTATAATCTATGTTGACAGCCAGTCAAGTCAATTCCTTTTTATTCCTGTAGCCCAGTATCACAGTGCAGCTCCAGGCCCAGAGGGTGTTGGTGACAGGCCTTCACCAAATACTAGTCTCTCACGCTCCTTATAGTCAGCGCTGCAGTTTGCACACACGAAAACGACTGCATACAAACATATACTGCACTTCCGTGGTTGACTATATGGATGGGTTTTTACGGTCATTATTGTGGCCATCAAACTCCTTACGGGTGGCCCATCGAAGGAGGGATAAAATTTCCCTACGGGGACAAGAAAGTACACACATAACCTGAAATTAGCACCTGCACATTTCACATCGTTACGAGAACACGGTTGCAAAGTCAGCATGGACCACAATACATTTGTAATTTGAGCGAAAATAGATGATCATTTCGTGTAACAATCAATAAATACAGTATCTATAATGTCAGAGCCAGGGAAAACACATTCAATTGCGATTGCCATTCATGAGTCATTATGTGTCATGATAATTACTATATTAACTTATCGTTCAATAAATGCAAATAAACAATACATTTTTGGACTCAGTCTTTATCATCAGTACATAATTTGCATTATTTCCCTTTTTTTTCCTTTTTTTTTACCTAAAGTAATGTGTGTCTCATTGTATTTCATGTTCATTGTGGGATATTTTAAGATGAAAGACTTTTTGAATAGAGTTTAACTTTAACTTTAAGGTTTCTGTGGTATTACAGGTGAAACTTGGAAAATTAGAATATCGTTCAAAAGTTCATTTTGCCTATAGTCCCAATTATTACAGACAGGGCTGTTTCTAGGCAAAAGCAGCCTCAACACATGGACTGGGGCTCCCATTCACCATCACCGTGTTCCCCACAACTACCACCTCCGCAGGCAAATGTACTATGTTCTTTACATTGTACTTTGTTCCTTGCTGTAACCTTAGCCACTCCCTGGTCCTGACACAAACCCTATGCATTTGGTTTCTAACACCTTCCTCTCTTATTATTGAAACTCTAAACAAATGGTATTTTTATGTATAATACACCACTTGTAGCCTGTTTTCTATTACTCTCGTGAAGGTGGTCCAAGGAAATTAAATATAATGGAGTGGCTTTATCCTTCACGCGCCTTTCTCCAGGTGTTTAACCCCACAGCCCTCTATAAAGCCCCCGCCCCGCCACAGCCACCCTGTTTCTATTACACTTCAGACGTGTCCACTCAGACATGTCCACTCAGACATGTCCACTCAGACGTGTCCAGCCATTTAGCAAACTTATTTATCCAGAGCTGATGCCCCATTACGGCCAGAGGACAGCCCCAAACTCAATCCATCACCAGCCGCTCCTATATGGGCCGTGCCGCTCCGATAACAATACGGAGCTAAGTGACAGCTAAAAGACACGCTGCCGGATTCAAATCAGAGGTGAAGGATGGCCAAGGGGGTCGGGAAACGCAGAGGGCAGGGCTCAAGACGAGATGCGTAGCTGCAGAGGTATGCGAAGTGAAAGAGGCACCGGTATGATGGAATCCGCGCTCAAATGGCATCCCCAGTCCTATAGCAACAGTTGCTGGGTCACTGATGGACAGAGCGCTGCATGGCAACAGTCAGCGCACAGAAAAGAGGTGAAAAGACGCAGCGAGCGCAGGATGAGAGAAAGACGGCTTCAGTATGTGAAGGTCCCAAGATCAGAGCCGTTGAAAAGAAAACAAGATTTACACATTTTTGCTAACAGAGTCACTTGAATATGAGAGAAAGTTTAGTTTTAGTCATGATTTTGCTGATAATTGTCTTGTTTTGGTTCTGATTTAGTGTTATTATTTAATGCCTTGTTTTGGCACAGTTTGATTTGAAAAAGGCAATGAATCTCATGCAGCGCTACAGGATTATAAAACGCCATCTGAAGCCAAACAGATGTTCTACCAGATCCAGTGCAAGCAAAAACAGTCATTTGAACAGAGTTAGGTTCCTTTAAATGTCTGCGTGTATAGCAGTGCAGCAGAGTACCCGAGCTTAGACGAGTTGATGCGTACCAGTCTGGTCTTTACATGTGCGCTCAGTCACGCAAAAAGACCAAAGATGTTGTTAGCATTTAGCCTCACCTCATCTCCTCTATGGGGCCAAACGGGGGTGAAGATAGAAGTGACCAAGCTCTTCCACGTGAGTTACGGTTACGTGAGTAGTTACACGATCCAAATATAGTTACACAAAATGAAACGGGGTACTATATTGTAAGGCGTAATAACACCTTAGGAGCACTTTGTCGTCCGCACAGTAATATCTTCACTTAACTGTGATCAGACAGGAACGCATCAACTCACCTAAGCTCAGGTAAGAACATATCTCATTATGGAAAAACGGTGGCCTGTTCCTCATTTGAGAGCACAAACCTACAAACTCCAAACTCATCTAAGCTTCATCCTTGTTGTTTTCGTTGTTGTTTCGAACGTTTTTTCGGAAAACGCAACGACAGTGTGGCGAAAGCGTGACAAAAACGTGACCCAAAAATTGAGGAAAGAGCTTAGGCCTTAGCTTTCAAATGAGGTGTTACACTGGCCTATAGGCTATAAGCTCCAGTCGAGAAGGTTTTAGATGGTTAAAGTCCAGCTCACATCTTTGTGGACAAGTGTCTAGGGTTTATTCCACAAAAGGCATGGAAATTCTTGTTTCAACATGTGTGTAGGTGCCAAGCGTGAAATGTTTAAATGCTCCTAATCCATTGTGCTATTTTACAACGTCAACTCCCAAAAACACCAATATGTGCATTAAGCTGGACTTGAAAATGCAATATTAATGAAGACCGTTGCATATAGTCAATTAAAACCAGGGTAAACCATTTAAATTTTAATGTTTCACGGGAATTTATTTTTAATTCAAGCATGTTTATGTCACACTAATCCTAGCAGCATAAATTATATACAGTTAAATGCATTAATCATGAGCGCAAAGAGACTTTATGTACAGTATATTAAGAGCGGCTCAAAGTTCATCGTCTTCCCAAAGTTATCTGTTTCAGTTGCGCCCGCAAAAAGGATAAAGGAACAGATTTGTGAATTTTCTGTTTCACAAGATTTCTTTAAAAAGCGATAACACTGCCATAGATTAAGCAGCCCCAGCCCCCATCAATAAATGGTGCAATGTGAACCAAACCTAACGTGTTAAAAATTGCTTATCCAGGCGTTCCATTTCCAGAGTGGGGGGTTGCGTGTAAAATTATTTATTTTCTAATACCCGTGAAATATTCCTCAGTAGTAAGTAAGTAATCTGCATTGTATTATCGTCGGATCACACCTCTGCACCGCTGACACGGTCACACCATCATACTGTTTCATTGATTTCCCAAAGTAGACAGAGTGAGGCGAGCAGGAAGAAATCCCATCTCCACTCTTTCACTTCCCATCCGTGTTTCCTGCTCTCGAGGCGGCCGTGAGCTTCCTCCCCCCTGGCCCCGCCTCTGTCGGAGCTCATTTGCATCCCAGGCAGCTCCAAGTCAGCACGCAGAGCCATATAACCCACAGCACATAGTATATATGGAAATACACCGAGGTGCACTTTCCATATAACTGCTACTGCTGAGCCAGGCAACGTCTTTGGAAGTCTATTGTCCAGAAATAGTCGACATCACAAGGCATAAAGCGTCATACACATCACTGTGTGTCTTCCTTGACGGGGGATCTTTCAAGGTGAAGCAATGCTGTTAACCCCTGCTGCACAACAAAGGTACGGGATGAAATAATAAAGAATTTAAACAATCACATCTACAATTTCTTTCACAGTGTGTTTACGATGAATATCAGCAGCCCCCACCGCTCTGACTTAGGCTCAGCATAGACAAACACAGTCTTGCAGATATTAAATCAATAAATATACACATGAAAATCCAGCAATCACAGTAGGTTAATGTTGCTTGTTGTTTCTGGGTAGACGCCGGACTCCATGTCAACTGCCAATACAGATTAGCCTAATCAGAGTAACTGTCAGTCAGATTAGACAATCACGTCCATCATGCCGTCCCCAGAGACAAACGCCCTTGGAAACTTACAATTTTTCCAAAGGCGAGTGGTTCTTCGGTGATTGAGTCAGTTTGTAATTTTCCTCATGCGATTTATGAGGTCCAAAATGTCACAGGTTTTTTAAGACCGGTTGAAAAATGTCCTGCAGCAAATGTCTCAAATAATCAAAATTTTAATAAAGAAATTGAACTGAATTGATTGTGGGTCTATCAAGCACTTGTATCAGCAAGATTGGATGGCCTTTGTGAAAGTATTATAGTCAAAAGGAAATGTACCCTTGCAAAAGATCTCGAGTAAGGATCTTGTTCCGGAGTCCACCATGTTTATTAAAAATATTATGTCATATTCATGGGTTTCAGTCACATGCCTTTTGCCTGTTGTGGACAATTTGAAAGGTAGAATATTTATCAAGTAACTATAGTTTTTAAATGTTATTGGCAACTGTTCTAGTTTTCTATCACTAGAGCCCAGAGGAGAGTAGAAAAGCCAAAATATCCACTTAAATAAGAGTGACGTTACTCAGTCGCAGTTGTTACAGGGAGCTACTGGTATCCAGCAAACAAATGATGCTCATGGACATCTTTTATAGGAATAACATTACTTTGAAATAATTTTACTCAAGTAGAGGTAAGAAGAAGTGATCCAAATAAGCAAAGTTAAAATAAAAATTTAAAAAAGGATTTGTTAGAAATGCTACTTCAGTGTTAAAGCTTGATTTGTGTTTTAGAAATCTGTGAAGGGAGCTACCTGTTCTGGAGAACTGAACTAATGCTGAGACCAAGTAAAAGTTAATTAATTATACATTTATGAACTATTACTGGAATAAATATCTTCCTCCTGAGAGAGAAAGTTTAAGCAGCTAGACTTTATCTCTCATACGCCGTCAACACTTTCCCTTCAAGGCCAAGCCACGAAGCTAAACCAGATAAGGACTGAGCTCCTTGGCTCATATTTTGCATAACACTGACTTTCAGGATTGTAAACGATCGCACACACATACCCCCTCCCTAACCACACCCCCGTCGCTAGGGGCCGACATTGGCCGACATTGGCCGCCATTGCTGTAGTATCTCCATATACGGGCAGCAGAACAAGCTAGTTTTACATTGCATTGCATTGGACATTAGACACTTCTAAACAACTGTAAAGCCTGGTCCCTATTTTATTTTTTTACTTTCTACAGCTAGATATTGCTCCTGTGATAACGCTGGGTTAGTTACAATTAAAGGCTGGTTTTCGTAAGAAACATTTTAGAAATCTTGTATACTAATGAGGGTCGGACTGTTAGTATTGGAGCTGCGCGGCTATGACCAAACTACACGTAACGCAAGGGCTGAGTCTACAGTGAAGATCCCGCCCTTATGCCCTTTTTAGGAACATGCTTCGTCAGAGCTGGGGAGGAGGAGTCTGTAAATCCGCCATGATTTACCCCTCGAATGTAGTTATAAGGTAGTTAGGAGGTGATCAGGAAACCACCTGCAATATTGATGGAGGAGATGAACGCAGCAGCCAAAGCCAAAGACTGTGGTAACGAGGAGTGAGTAATGACAGTCTATGTCTATGCCTCAGCCCCATCCCCCGGTCAATGGCCGGTCATCCGTACTGTGTACTGTGCATTTCCCATGTCTTGATGTTTTTGTGTGTGCTTTGCCTTAACTTTACCTGATTGTAATTTTGCATACCTTCTTTTGTAAGGCGCATTGAGTTGCCTTGTCTACAAATGCGCGGTATAAATAAACACGCATGCCTTAGAAGAAACATAATTACGAGACAGACCGTTAAATAATGTGAAATCTGATATTCAAAGACAATAAAATAACTCTGAAACATTAACTTAATTGTAATATTACTACTCTACATTACTATACATGTACTTGAGTTAAGGCAAATTCATCACTATTTTTGAGGCTTTCCTTTCCCTCTAAGGTGAAATTTGGGGTTTTCTTCCTAGTTTTCTTTTGGCAATACGGTGAGACAGAAAGTACAGAAGAGAGGCTGTTAAGGAAGACTGTTACTGCCCACAGAGGAGGTCAACTATCTTGTGGCCGCTCCAGGGCTTTGTGAAGCGCTGTGAGGATGACGGCTTCACCAGTCGTGTGGTGTGAGAGAGCAGCGCGGTCAGTCTCAGCTGCTGCTCACTGTTTTATGAGTCTGCAGAGTGTTCTTTTGTGGCGCACTGAGAGGAAAGAGCTCTCAGATGGGATGGAAAAAAAGAACTGCCCTTTTTTAATGCAACACACTTCAGGTTTTACGGAGGAAAAAGGAGGCTTTACAACAAACAAAATCAATCCAACTAAATGTGAAAGTCGCATATTGTGTACACGAGTAGCCTCTATGACGGGAAGAGTTGTCTAAGAAGATATAGTAAATGTCTTCCAAAAATCGTTGGCTTGAAGCAAGATATATAGTAGTTTTTGTTGGTGTTGAATAAAATTGATTCTCGTTATATTCCAGCCCTAACGTTATGAAGCATATTCTGGGTTCATACTTACAAGATAGAATGATACAGTCCGCAGTTTTACCGGACAATACAAATTAAATTACATGGAAAATGATCTTTGCAACAATTCAAGTTCACTCCATTTATCTGGTCTGTAAGAATCATGTGGCTCCGATCAGGAATGGAACGAAAAACACCCATACTATTACCATTTGAAAAGGGAAACTGCAACCTGTGTAGCTTTATATCAATCAATGAAACCAATTTGTTTGAAAAAGACAACAAGCAAATGTACGTCCAAATGCCCAACACCCCAGGAAAGAAGTGGGGATGAAGAGAAAACTCAAAGAGCACCGCACTGAAGACTGTAGACAGACTGTAGATATTCCCAGGGCTGATCCATCTTGGGCGGAAGACTGTGAAGCAAACGTCCAGTCCTTGCTGGCTCTTCAGAAAAGTGGGGGGAAGTGCGAGAGCCTTATCTGGGTAAGACACAAATGGGGTCGACCAGCGGCCAGGCATCTGAAGCAGTAGCCGATCCAGAGAAGAGAGTGGCAACTATTTCATATTAGCCATCAAGATCCAGCCTTTTAGAAAACCGTTTATGGACTTTCTGGATAGGAGCTACTTTATTGGATGGATTTGGATGCTCATTGAGACAATAAAATACCTGTACTTCTATGGACACTCTTATTTGCTTTACAATTTTGCACAACCTTGTTTCTCCTCATGCAGTCACTCTCACACCCTGTAATATGGTTTACCCATCTTAGCAACTTTTTTTCATTATCTTTATTATTGATATGTTTTTCAAAGCCGACAAAAACACAGCCAATGTTTTAAGGGCAGAGTGGAGCGGATGGAGCAGAGGTGTACGCTGGCGCTCGCACTGTCCTACCTCTCTCTGCACGGTGCCAGGAGTCAATAAAGCTTAAAGGCGCGGGCCGGGTCTTTTGTGTCCAAACACACAAAGTCCCTCTTGAGGAGAAAAATAGAGGAGCCCGGTTCCTGTCATCCATCACAGGACCCATTTAGAGGAATTGGCCCATGTTTGCTCAAGCCTTAATTAAAATGCACAGCCCATCACTGTCTTCCTGTACTTAACCTTGGCTTGCGCACTCCTGACTTCAGAGGGGAGCATCAGCGCGTCACACATATACAAACTGTACGGATGCCAGCACCAGTCACTCTTTACTCCGCTCATTCACTTCATTAGCATTCTTTACATCTCGCTCCAGTGCTCTTAGCGCTGAAGGACATTCGCGCACACACTCAGACACACAAACACACATATTGCAGCTCATAACCTAAACCCCAACCAGAGTGAACCTCTCTGGGCAAGGTGTGTGGTTTCCCGGCCAATGCAGAAGTCTGGCAGGGATGCAGTGGAGGTAATGGTCACTCAACAGCCGGCTGCTGCTGAACACATGCCCTGAAAGGAAGGGGAGCTGCATGTATTCCTTTTCGGCAAAACAAGAGACGATATAAGAGACTCAAATGCTACTACTTTTCTATTAGAATGAGGCGTTATTTAGAATGGTTGTAAACAACATAGGCTAAAATGGTATGGTATATCCAATAACTCAAACGGAACATAGTTGATTAATAAAACATATTACGCAGCCAGTTGGAGGGCCAGCATCCAGCCTCTTGAGTGTTCTACTTGTAGCATCCTTTCCAAGAAGTTACTCAGAGTTTGTTTGTTTTCGTGAAACAACTTCGATCGGAACACACTATGACTGCATTTTATTTTCGTGAACCAAATGGTTGAGTTCTAAACACATGACACACCATACAAGCATTTCGGCACATATAAATAAAAGCAAAAGAAATGTAACAAAAGTATTATAAAAGCCGTCTTTGCCACAGCTCTCAGTCTAAGCGCTTGGGAGGAAGGGAGTAGTCTGTGTAAAGTATGCTAACAATGTGTAGCATATAGTGAGTGTCAGAAAGCAATGAGCATCCATTAGTCATTAGCCTTTTATTGGAGGCATGGTCGTACTGTCTCGAATGCACATGCGAACCTATTTGTCCACCCATGTGTTACTTCAAATCATCTTTGAATTTCATCTGTTGCTTTTTTACAGCTATCAAGATGTGTATTTGTTTTGAATGTCCTTAAGCGGCACTTCTGTGGATAAATGCACAGATTATTGCAAAGTAGCCACCTGTTATAATATCCCAGCTGTGCAGATGAGTATGTGAGAAAACAGCATTAGCCACGAGCACCAATTTGAGTGTGTTGTGCTAAAACACAGCTGACGGACTTGTGTTTTCTGCAAGGACCTGTTGGTGTTGCGCACATTAGGCTGTAAACAGATGCTTTACATTCAGGACACATGCTGCTGACAGAATTTAAACTCCAAAGAAAAATATAGCATCGTTCTCTCTGGAGGGTTGAATGTGCTGCCATTCACCAACAATGCCCAAAGCAAAACTAGGTCAGTAAAAACACTTGAATTACATTTAAGGGCCTGTTTGTTTATTCCCATCTTTTCTGTTCGAGGGATTATACATAAGGTGACTGTAATTGTAGACTGAAGCCATGGCCACTTGAATACACAATATGTACATCGCAGCATACAGTACACAGCTTTTGTTGGTTAATGACAATGGAGTTATGGAAACCTCCAAGACACAATAGATGAGATTGATACATGGATTGGTGCAGCCTCTGCAGTGTATCAGACTGGAGAGGGAGCTGAATTGTTAGGTAAATCTTTAATTTTACTGATCGCTCTACACAAGCATGAGCTTTGGGTCAGGAAGTGTTAGCGGAAGTCTCGGAATCTTTGCTGAGACTGTGGTCTCCACAACCCCAAGCCTCAGAAACACATGGGAAAAATGGAATGGAATAAATTAACTGTTATGATATTTATTATTTTATTTATTGGTTTATTTGGTCAGGACAGTGCATGTTAATGAACATACATGGGTCTCATGCATGTAAACAAGCCACACCGGATTGTAGCCTTGGGCTAATTTCCATCCGTCGTCCCCCATGCGCACTCTCTAACACACTCTCATTCATCCTGGCCTATTGTACATGTTTTTAGTGGTAGGGGAAACCGGAGTACCCGGAGGAAACCTACGCAGACACGGGGAGAACATGCAAACTCCACACAGAAAGGCCCCGTCCAGGTGGGAATCGAACCCAGGACCTTCTAGCTGTGAAGCAAGCACTAACCGCTGTGCTACCGTGCCGCCCCAAAATGTTACACATAGTGTTTAAATTATTATTTTTGTTTGTTTTATGCAGCATAATTATACCACAGGTACAGTATTTAACATAGTCCAAACTTCAGTATTTACTAAATGTCTATTTCTGCCACCAAATGTCTGGACACACAAAGCCATATCACCAATAAGTGACAAACTACTGTTGCATTTCTTAGAAATATAATTTAGCTACAAAAGCAGAACCACTTCACAGCCAAGTTCCACTTCTATATATTGTACAAGTGGTTTATTGGGTCAACTTTATCAAACGTTTGTATATAATCATATTGTAGTCTTTACACAATCGGGGCGATTTGCAATAGAGAGTGAAAGTTGCTCTAAGAAGCACAGTATACAAGGTGAAGTCAGGTTTGAGTGAAGCCAGTCAAGCTGAAAAGGAGGTTGCTCTGCATTGGTGGGGGTAGGAATGGCTTTTGTGGCCGAGAGGATGTCGATCAGAGCAAAGCACCGAGACATGAGCGGCTGGTGGAGTTCACCCAGCATGACTTTATGTTTGGAGGAGTGGAAGCCAAGGGCAGGGGAAGACGGTGACACGCTCGAGAGACACACACATCATGATCATCAGCTCTGGAGCAGGAACACTGGGAGGGACCCAGAGAAAGACATAGTTCACACAGCTTCTTACTGTCAGCCTCATAGACTCTCCTCCAAAGCACCTTCCAACCTCCTCCTCACCTTCTCCAGCTCATTGATTGTATATAGACAACCGTGTCGGCAGACAGGCAGGCTGCAAATGGATGCCGCTCACCCCCGCCCTTTCAGCACACTCACACTTACACACATGCTTGGCTAATTAATAGCCAGTGTAGAAAGAGACAAGGTCATGCAGCCATGGGGCTAAACACAATGGCATGAAGCTGACACCTCTATGGGGACGCTGTTAATGCACACCAGCCTGTTGTCCTGTAGCTGTCAGAGCTGTCCCTTGTCCACGCCCCCACACACACACGTGCACAGCACTGGCTCTGAGCTCAGGACACATGCTGCGAGAGCAGAGAGGAGCTTATCTAATGCAGTGAAGGTCATGTCAGTCGTACTCCTGTCCATGAGTTGTAGCCATCTGCAGTCTGCAGTACAAATGGACAAATAATGTACATCATGGCCACAAACACCCATCCAACACACAGGTGGTCTCCAGATTAAATGTTTTCTTATAGTCCATCCATCCATCCATCCATCTATCCATTTTCTTCCACTTCTCCGTTGCCGGGTCGCGGGGCAGCTGTTGGAGCTGCCCAAATCACATTGCACCAGCCCCTATGGCTCCTCCTGCAGGTGGTGGGTGCACATAAGGACGGCCTCATGGTTCTAACTGGGCCTGTTGGTCTCTCATAAGGGGTTTTCTTATAGTTTTTCACAAAACTTCACAAAATCAGATTATGTCTCATGTTTTCCTAAACAACATGAATAGAATTCTACAATAAGTATTGGTCAAATTGCCGCAGTGCTGTGCATTCTATACCAAGTGTTTAACTCAGACTATAATATTCAGATTTGTGGTGTTGTTAGGATTTGTTTTGTCTTTCTGCTCCCCTCCTTTTCTGTTTCTGTGCAGGGCGTGTGTGACAGGGGCGTGGCTGGCTCTCCAGGGGAATGAGGCACACCTGAAGTTACTCACTCATTTGGCAGTCTTCAAACCCTGGTTCTCCTCCACATCCCTGCCAGATTATTACGTCTACTCGTAGTGTTCAGTTGATAGTAGTAGCATTGAAAACTCTTTTTGGATCCTAATCTTTTTTCCTTTGCGCAGATCTCCTGGTGCCACTCCTGGAGTCTACCACTCTGCCAGCCAGCCCCCTGTCTCCACTGCCTAGCCTGCCTGCCTTTTTGCCCAGGAATAAATTTTTGAACTTTGTTTGTCCGTCTCCGCTCTGCTTCGGGTTCCTTTTTTACAAACCATAACAGGTGTGGTCTGATGAATTTCTGAAATGATGGATGATGACGCTAATGAAAAGATTTTGCATAGAAACCATTGCTCCACATAAGTATTCTGAGCAAGATATTGTGGGTGAACTTTAGTAATGTTCCAGATCATTGGTGGCGGGTTTGATTTGCTGGCCACCTTCCCATAAAAAGGGGTAAAGAACGAAATCTCAGGGAGCATATCCTGCATTTACCAAAGACGAAGGGCAAGGAGACAAAATGAGACATTCTCACTTTTTCTTCACTCGTTTCTAAGTAGCCTTGAAGGTCACTGAGTGTGAAACAATCCATAACAAACGCTGCTTGATAGAATCTGCAAGTACAAAAGGCACTGGTCGCCCTGTCGTGTTCTTTTGGAAACAGCCTCTGTCTGTTATTAGCTCAGAAACATGCCTTCTGACATTTCAATCTCACAGATCGCACACTGGTCCTGCAGCCTTTAATTGTTGAGCAATAGCCTGTGCAAAATGTCAAAGCATTTGGTGCATATGACATGCTGTATAGGGTGTACCTTCTTATTAATGTAGCCCAGAGCATTGTTCTGGCACAGTTACGATGTATCAGGATACATTTTTTTAAATGACATATGATGAATCATTAAGCTGTACCAGTGTTGGTTGCCAATGGATATTCAAACAGAAATAGTCTATCTATATATAGGTTCCAAACTTCTCCTTCCTGACAACTTGCAAATTAACTGTAACTTATGCACAGTAAATTTATGGGCGCCGATGATTCGGTCAGACAGCATCATGTTCATAGTTGAATTCATTTACCAGTGTGGGCAGCTGTTGTTGCATACAATACATGTGCATTACATATTTTGAAGGCTTTAGCAGCAAATGCAGAGGACAAACCCTCAGTGTCCTCAATAGAAGCTAGCGCCCTGGGTAGTTGGCATTTAAGCTTATGCCCGGTGCCAAATGTGCGTTAGTGCTTTGTGGTGATGGGTGGGGGAGCGGCAGTGGCGACAGCGGGTGCTTGGCTGTAGGCGGAAAGTCAGAGTGCTACCATCATAAGTCTATTGTTGTGCGCGGAATCTGGGAATGAACTCCCTGTGAAATGAAGAGTATTCTGAACAATACAGTATGAGCCACAATCATTCACGCTGGGCTGCTTTCAGCGGAGGAATAAAATGGCGGATGCTACGTCTATAAAGTGTTAGATATTGAAAACTGGTGAATAGGACCATTAAAAACAGTGTTAAGCTGTACTTTAATGGGCTAACATTATTGTGTACTCATTCAGTAGACATTATTAGTCCAACTCAACCTTGCTCTCTCCGTACAAATGTGGTCTAATTGGGAGCCTAAGTGTCTAACTGCTGGGTTTTCAAATCTAATCAGAGCGCCTTTGAAAGTGCAATCCGCTCAAGCAGCCGGTGCTGCATGTGTTTGTCACTTGATCTATGGGGACATTTAGTGTCAGCTCCGGCAGATTGCACACAAGGGCATCACAAAGTGTCACTATGGTTATGATGCATCTCGCTTAAGTGTGTGGGCCTCTGACTGGAAATTGAATTCAAGTTTGAACATGCCAGAGAAGCAGCAATAAGAGAAAAGGAATACAGGACAATAGTGTAATGGATCATTTATAATGTTATTTTTCATAATTTATTATCAATGATCAGTGATCTGGCTGATTTGTGACTGTCCTTCTGATTATCAGATCTCACATGTATTCTTTATATTATTAATATTTATGCTTTGTTTTACCAGGCTGGTCAATTGAGAACCAATTCTCATTCATAATGATGACCTGGCCGTCTCCGGTGATAGTAACTGACCCCTGTCCCATTTTTTCCCATTTTTATTTAGGTAAAAAGGTCACATTTCTTCAAGTGTTTATCAACTGCAATACCAACCATTGTCTCAGTGTTTTCACCCAAATCTATGTCTAGTCAATTATTGGCGCTAAATGCTGTTATGTGCTTGGTATGAATGTATAGCTACATTAAACACAACACAAGAATGATACAAATATCCTTTTGGACAATAATGGAGCTTTTATGAGCGTAGAGAAAAGGAGAGGAAAATTCTTCCTTTGAGCGGGTGAGGATGATTGTGAAGGCCGAGCAGATGAATCGATAGCCTCTGGCTATGCACATCTCCTCTTCCTCACCAAAGAGTTCACCTACGGGGTCAGTGCCCAGCCAATATGCTGCTGTTACCAACATAGCCCAGAGCTAAACAAAGGCCTTCATTAACAGACGCATTAGAGCTTCACTGCCCGCAGCACCACATTAGACAAACTGTATTTCCCCTTAACCCCAAAAACATACTTACTCATCTCGATAATGAGATCCACCATCAACCCAAGCATTACAATAAAACACATATTAAAGCCTAAGGCCCTGCTGAGATGTACCCGAGTCTCGGGGCGTTTCTGCTCAATGTAGTCTCTTCAGGGGACTTCTCGATGTGATAGTGCATTCACCTCTGATCAAGAAGCGTTTTAATAATGAGAGGGAAATATATATGTTATCCATCATTTTGATTTAAAAAACAGTGTGTCTTTAGCCAGTAAAGAAAACGTAGTTCTCATTGGCTCTGCTGCTCCTTTTGTGTCTAATCACGACCCTCCTTTTACCTACGGGATTCTAAAGTCCCGGAACGGTTTTGTTTGTCCTGTATGTGCCCTTGTGGTAATTTGCTCCCATGAGTTTGAACTACCTCCCTCATTAAATACAGCATTATATCATCAGTGTATATGGTCTAAAGGATCTCAGCCTGTGGAACAAATAGAGATCAGACTAACCTGCGGAGCACACCTCCCCACCACATGAAGACGCCTGAATTCAACGTGTTGGGCTGCTCTTGCTGCTTTAACTGCTGGGGCCTCAAAGGGTGCATTTGAAATGCCCTCATGAGAAGATAAACAGAGTTTTGGCATGCATTGGGAGTTTGTGAGCTATAATCTCTCAGCAGTGGGATGCGCTTGAGTGCTGGACAGCGAGAAATTCGATTAACGCTTCCTTGGGGGTCGCACCACAGCCCCAATCCCACCTCCGCCTCAAAACCCACAGAAGAGGCAGGATCCAGCTCTGCACCGGTACCCACTACCACCTCCCAGACCACTGCTGGGCACACATTTAGAAGAACAGCCCCACTGCCAACAACTAATGGTCAGAATATCAATGTGCCTGTTCACAGAATGTTGATGAACAAAGGTCAACTTGTAATATCGTGTTATGCATGTGTCAACCTCTGCCTTAGCATCAGCTTCCAAATGATGAGAAATGTAATAATATTTAACACTTCAAATGATTGCAAGAAGCATTCACATATTTAGCTGCCAATTATCTACAGTCTTTCAAGTCGGCCATTTGATTTGCAGGTTTCTTGAAAAAGTAGGTAAGAAGTCAAACTGCTCTAACACTCATCTATTTTAATTAAATTTAACGTTTAGTTAGTTTATAAATATTGAATGTGTTAGAGTGCAAGTAAATAGCAGTGGAGCGTGACAAGCCCATTTGTATGTCATCTCAGCTGCGCGTTGCAGTGACACGGCTCTTGGTCATATCAACAGTCTACGCACACGCACCACTCATAAATATTCTGTCAATTAGCCGTCCTATGTTAACCTGCTCGCGGCACTTTGAGATAAGGCGTGGGAGTGGTGAGGTGAAGCCAGCTAATAAATGACTGAAGCTGCTGGGCCACAGATAAAACAAGGGAAAGGGGCTGAAGCTGTTGCCTGGCATAAGCATTTCTCTTGGGAACGGTCCAATCTCATTATGGAAGGAGACCAGGGGTGGAGGGCCAGGAGAGGCTCAGGTGTAGTGCGATATGTGCGAGCCCGCAGCAGAGGTGACACTCTGTGAAGCTGCACACACTCTCACACACACACACACGTTTTTAAAGAATATTAAATCTGTCGCCAAGTGTGTGGTGTTCAGTGATAAAGATGCTTTTTAATCAATTTCAGTCACAGCGTTTTAGTTTTGGGAAGCGCATGCAAAGAAAACACTTGATTATATTATTATTATAACTTATTCACAGCGTACTATAATAAACATAGTCTAGTCTAGGCACTAGGGGACCTTCCTTCCTTAGAACTGTTTCCTATTGGGTCAGGTCATCATCATAGCAATTCCCTTACCTTCATCTGATCCTTTTCACATATGAGCTGACTGCCTTCTTTCACTGCATCTTTAACCATTTTTGGTATTGGTATTTTTACAATAACTTCCTTTTTCGGTAAAAAAGAAAGAAAAAAGAAAAGAAAAAAAATGGGGTTGCACTCACTTGGTGTCACTTGGTTTCCGCATTAAAATGACATACACTAGGATTCCCTAAGGCTGGTGCTCCTCTGGAAGTGTCATAATCTAAGTTTGCCATTACGGGTACAATAATGGTGAAATAGAATGATTTTTAAACGTGTATGATGATTGCTTATGGCGATAGATGAGGAAATTTCAACTTTATGGGCAAAATGACTGCAATATAAGACATTCTTTTTTCTTCCTTTATTTCCAGGTATAGCTGGAATGGAATAATGTATTTAAAAAAAAAAAACAATGATGAAGTTTTGCAGCCCCTCCTGTTATAACTCTCATATTCTATTCCTACTTTATTCCTGTTGCCGTGGCGTGATGTCAAAGTGGAGTTTGCTGATTACAGGCATATACTTGTCTTAAAAGTTAAAACAGTAAGATTTGGCATTTTGTATTGACATGAATACAATTATTGATTTGTTTAACGATATGTTGATACTTTTTTAAACATTATTATTATTACTTTTATATATTATTTCATTTTATAAAAACATAAAAAGCAGGTATAAGAGAAACAAAAATACAAACAAACAATTTCCCTAGATACAGTATTTTAATTGATTAAATGATTGTTTATTATAGGAACTACTTTTATCTTACTAATGGTTTGAATTTATTTGGATACAGAAGTTGGGATGGACAATACCAGTGATTTTGTAGTTTCTTTGTTTTGAGACCAACATCAAACCATGCTTCAAAACAAAAATCCCTGATCGCCGTCTCTACCGACCTCTAACTGCATTGCTCACTGCTCAGGATACTCACCCACCCTCAGGGCTTTACCACAACTATGTATTTTAGACCAACTCTAATGAAGTCGTTTTTTCTAAACACATCCGTTCCTTAGCCCATCAAACAACAGCGCCCCGAGTCCAGTCACAAGTCAAACACTATTAAGTCCAGCTTTGGATGGAGCTGAATTTTAACTCTGCCACTTGTGAAACAGTGGTGGCTGGGAGGCATCATTATTCTGCTGAGTCTAGACTGGAGACTGTGGCGAATGACAAAGCGCGGCGTTAGTGGGTCCAGGTAATGGATAAAAGGTGTCGTTTAGAAGGCGGTGACATGAAAGCGCCCTCGTCTGTCAGCGTGTCACCGCCTTTCACTTTGATGATAGCACTGTTTTGTCAGACCTAAAATCCAACAATCAGTCAGACCACCCAGCGGCGCTCAGTTTGTGCTGCGTGTCCATAAATCCTCTCGCTGATAGAGGAACAGCTCACATCTGTGTCACAGGGTGCCAAGGCACCTGCGGGGCCAAAGACGAGGGAAATGAAGTGGCCAAGTTACAACTGTGAAAGGAAAAGTCATAGCAGTGCCACAAGTGCAAGAAGACATCACACGAAAAACTTAAACATTAGCATAAAAGTGATTGAAACATGCGGGTGTTTTCCATTTTTTATAAAGAAACATGGTACGATTCCTGCCGAATATTTTACACTGACGGATATGTTTGCTGATTTGATTGAGGTTTTTCCAAGCACAGAGTCGGGGTGAATTGTAATTTCAGCGTTTTCAAAAATCGGAACTCATTAAAGCTTTATTGTCAATGTAGAAGACATACAAAGAATTGAATCCCAGTGCAAAGGTTCTCTAGAGCAACATTTAAAAATAAAAATGTATACAATATAATACTAATCTAAGCAGAGGAAGATAGAGCAGGGAAGGGAGAAAGTTATACCTCCGGTGGATGAAACTGTTTCATTCTGACCGTGGATACGTGGTTACCTGCTTATCAGCTCAAAAGTCAGCATATTGGTTAGAATTTTGCCCAACAAATTGGCTTATTTAGGGTTATTTATGCTAAATTTTGGATCCTGCTCTTTCAAACATCGACCAGGTACTTGATGGTTATCTCCATAAATTCACTGTCGAATTTTTTCAGGAAAGGTCATTACTGATTTTCGTTAATCATTTTAATCAGATATACAAGTAGGGTTTCAAAATTCACAGACATTTCAAAGTTCAACATTTTCCAAGGGAATTAACGGGAATTTGGAATTAACAGAAATACAGGAGGAATTTACTTTACAGACAGAGCCTCAAAGAAATCGTTATCTATGTGTCTGAGCACCATGAAGGGGACAGTGTTTTAGGTTGTGGCCGATACAAAAATGAGCTTTTGGAAATGGAATATTCTCATTCATGTTTGTATCCATATTGCATATTGATCATCAAGTGTGCACAGTGTTAGATTAATCTATTGTTTTAAAAATCTATAGTTCAGTTCTGTTTAATGCAGCTCTTTGTCAGACACAGGCTCTGCCCACTCCTCGTACAGTAATGACAATGGGCGAGAAATCGCTTCTCTTTGGTCCTCATGGTGGGAAGCTGACATGCTGTTTCTTCCTGTCTCTGTCGTGTTTTGTCACTTCTCCTGGCTTTTGTACTTTTTTCCTGCCTCTGGAAGTGTCTTGTCTGACTTTTATTTTTCCTCTTGGACCAACTGCTCCCTGTCCTCCTGAACCGCTAAACTATGGAATTGATTAACTGGGATCTCAGCGCAATTGATACGTTTTTTTGTTGTTTTTTTCCACAAAGTAAGACTACGGAGGAGGTCGTCTTCCCTGACTGGATTGTCAGCTCGGTTTGCGATGTGGATTGTCGTTTGCCTAGCGGTCCTGTCGGTCGGAAACATCAAAGATATTTACTTATTTGGACTCTTGATAATAGGGTACCTGCTTATTGGATGGACTGGCCTGGATTATCTGAAATTTGGAATAATTAATAATTGCAGTTTGCAATCATGCTGCTGTGGGTTGAAATTAACGAGCACTTTGGAGCAGGGAGTGACCAAGTGATGCAATTACACCGGAAAGTAACGCACAATGATGAACTGTTATGTACGACCAGGCAGCTCGCTGTGGAGACGGACTATACTATGTTCAGTGTTTCCCACACATAGACTATTCTGTGGCGAACCGCCACAGAATCAACACCTCCTGCCACATATTGCGTTTCGTATAAAAAAAAAAAAAAATAATAATAAATATCCTTTTTTTTTTTTAAACGCTATTTAAAACACGCATCGTATAGAACCGCCGCAGCGGTCAATTTGACTGCGGGGAGGAGGGGGTTTATGAATTTATGAACTATTCTGTAATAATTTTCTTCCTCCTGAGAGAGGAGGTTTGATGCAGCTGGACCGCTTATCTCTCCTACACTGTCAACACTTCCATTCAAGGCCAAGCCACAGAGCTAAACCTGATAAGGACTGAGCTCTCTGGGTCATATTTTGCAAAACACTGACTTTCAGACTGTTGGTAAAAATGCACCTGGAATAAAGTTAACAAACAGATTTTTACCACGAGTATAATGAACAGAGAAAGTCAGAGAAAAACAGAGAACAAGTCAAAACAAAGATGGAGAGAAAAACTGTGCCAAGTGTCAAGGCCAGAAATATTCTGGTGCTTGGAGACGGAGCCATATCCGGATGTATCAACACGAAATTTGCTTACTACTGGACAAGATTTCTTAGAGACGGAAAAAGGACTTAATGACATGCTCCCTGTGGAACCCGGTAAGAAGACTGGAAACACTGATACTTGCAACCTGAAGCTAAACAATACAGTAACGTTACCAAAACTTAGAGACAACTTGGTGCCAGGCCAAAGCAAAGACAACATGCAAATAACCGCACACACATACCCCCTCCCTAACCACGCCCCATTGTTCTGCGTCTGCCTCAACACGTTTCCTCTGCCCCGCCCCCCCGTCAATGGCAGGTCGTCCTTCCCCTCCCCAAGAAAAAATTCCACACGTGACCTCGTGTACTGTGTATTTCCCATGTCTTGATGTTTCTATATGTGCTTTACCTCATTGTAATTTCGCATATCTTCTTTTGTGAGGTGCATTGAGTTGCCTTGTGTACGAAATGCGCGGTATAAATAAAGTTGCCTTGCCTTGCCTTGTAATACCACCTCCTGGTGGCCATGGGCGACTCTAAAAGACACTTGGTAAACAGGATTTCTATGAAGACTTTGACCTTGTTTGCTTTTAGCCTAGCTCCAAAGAGTTTTATTTTTCTAAAGATTGCTATGACTCATTGCTACTTCCTGTCTCTGTCAAGTGCGGACGTGTTTTGTCACTTCTCCTGGCTTTTGTGCTTTTTTCCTGCCTCTGTGAGTGTCTGTCGGAATTTTATTTTTCCTCTTGGACCACCTGTCCGTTAAAATTAACGAGCACTTTGGAGCAGGGAGTGACCGAGTGATGGAATTACACCGGAAAGTAACGCACAATGATGAACTGTTATGTACGATCTGGCAGCTTGCTGTGGAGACGGACAATAGTTGGACTATATTTTGGGAGGAAAAGGGTTGAACTGTGAAGGAACTACCTGCTCTGGAGAACTGAACTAATGCTGAGACAAGTAAAAGCTAATTCATTATAAATTTATGAACTATTCTGGAATAATTCTCTTCCTCCTGAGAGAGGAGGTTTGATGCAGCTGGACCGCTTATCTCTCCTACGCCGTCAACACTTCTCTTAAAGGCCAAACCACGGAGATAAACCTGATAAGGACTGAGCTCTCTGGGTCATATTTTGCAAAACACTGACTTTCAGACTGTAAATAACCGCACACACATACCCCCTCCCTAACCACGCCCCCGTCGTTCTGCGTCTGCCTCAACACGTTTCCTCTGCCCCGCCCCCCCGGTCAATGGCAGGTCGTCCTTCCCCTCCCCAAGACAAAATTCCGCACGTGACCTCGTGTGCTGTGTATTTCCCGTGTCTTTATGTTTCTATATGTGCTTTGCCTTAACTTTACCTCATTGTAATTTCGCATATCTTCTTTTGTAAGGCGCATTGAGTTGCCTTGTGTACGAAATGCGAGGTATAAATAAAGTTGCCTTGCCTTGCCTTGTAATACCACCTCCTGGTGGCCTTGGGCGACTCTAAAAGACACTTGGTAAACAGGATTTCTATGAAGACTTTGATGCGGACAGCTGGAACGACTCTGTGATCTCCGGTAGGTCCCTGTTCATCTGCTGGGTCTCTTACAGTCTGTGTTTACTTTACAGTACAGTAATAACATGACAATAGTTTGGAAATAGCATGGTAATTATGGATAACAAGGAATAAGGCCTTTTGCAGCCTTGTTTCCTTATTGTTACCAAGAAAGTACTAACTTGCACCATGTGAACGTGGTTAAATGGGAAATGGTGGAGATGCAGCACATTAACTTATGGTTTACTTCGCCAAAGTACGGACCAGAAAACATCCGTGGTTTAGCGCCTCGCCACTCAAAGGTCTCCAAGGCAACGCTCTGAAACGCTCTGAGCCAATGAGCCGCTTTGACACACTGATACTGATGAGTGAAGCACGTTTTGAGACTTTTGACATTTTAGTCATGTGACCAGCTGTTACTGAAACAGTGCTTCGAAGCAATCTGCTTCAGGAAGAGCGATACAAGCCCTGGGTTTTTTGGTCATCCATACTAATAGGATTAGTGCTAGGATTAGTGCCTTTATACTAGTTAGCATTAGTGATTTTACAATGACATATAAATGAGTTATGTGTCCTCTCCTATTGTGTGCAATAAAGTGCACATTAACCTGAACCTTCCCGCCTTTTTGCCCTTTTGAGGAACAGGCCACTCAAGATCACTACTATGAATGGGGCTGAATGGAACACCAGTTATCTCTATATTATATCTATGAATAGGCAAGGCAAGGCAAGGCAAGTTTATTTGTAGAGCACAATTCATACACGAGGCAATTCAAAGTGCTTCACAGTTGCAGAAAAAATTACAAGAAAACAGAAAACATCAACATAAAGTTAATCAATGACAGTAAAAGGCAAGAGTGCAGATAAAATACTTTCAGTTTTCATATGCACGGGTAAAAAGAGCTGTTTTCAGCCTGGATTTGAACATTGTCAGAGTTGAGGCCTGTCTCACATCCTCATGAAGACTGTTCCAGATTTTAGCTGCATGAAACTGAAACGCAGCCTCCCCGTGTTTATTATTGACTCTGGGAACCACCAGGAGACCCCTCCCTGAAGTTCTCAGGGCCCGAGATGGTTCATACGGCTCTAACATGTCAGAGATGTACTTTGGTGCTAAACCATGAAAAGACTTGTACACAAGCAGAGCTGTTTTAAATTCTATTCTCTGAGTGACAGGAAGCCAGTGCAGAGACCGGAGCACTGGACTAATGTGGTGGTATTTCCTGGTTCTTGTCAGGACTTGAGCAGCAGCGTTCTGGATGTACTGCAGCTGTCTAACAGCTCGTTTAGAAAGGCCAGTGAGCAGGCCGTTACAGTAGTCTAACCTGCTGGAGACAAATGCATGGATGAGTCTCTCTAAGTCTGGTTTTGACACTATTCCTCTGATCTTAGCAATGTTCTTCAGATGGTAAAAAGCTGATGATGTTATTGCTTTGATGTGGCTGTTTAAGTTCAGGTCTGAGTCCATGATTACTCCTAGATTTCTAACCTGATTTTTTGGTTTCAGAGCGAGAGACTCAAGGTGACTGATAACACTTTGTCTTTGTGTCTGTGGGCCAAAGACAATGATCTCAGTTTTGTCTGAATTTAGTTGGAGAAAGTTGTTTTGCATCCACAAACTGATCTGTTCGATGCAGTGACAGAGTGTATCTACAGGCCCATGTTCACCTGCCGTCAGTGACACGTAGATCTGAGTGTCATCTGCGTAGTTGTGGTACGACACATTGTTGCTGTTTATTAGCTGACCCAATGGAAGCATGTACAGGTTGAATAAGAGGGGTCCCAAGATTGACCCCTGGGGACTCCACAGGTCATGGAAATTTTGTCTGAGACACAGTTGCCAATTTCGACAAAGTACGTCCTATCCTCGAGATAGGACTTGAACCAGTTTAGAGCAGTACCAGAGATTTCCACCCAGTTTTCTAACCTGTGAAGTAAGATCCCGTGGTCCACTGTGTCAAAGGCAGCGCTCAGGTCCAGCAGAACTAAAACTGAGACCTTACCTGCGTTGGTGTTCATACGGATATCATGTGTCACCTTGATCAGAGCTGTCTCAGTGCTGTGGTGCGGCCTAAATCCTGACTGGAAAGTATCAAACACATTGTTAGATAGGAGAAAGTAAGTGAGCTGTTGATATACAGTATTACTTTCTCTAGGACTTTTCCTAAAAACGGTAGGTTTGATATGGGCCGGTAGTTGTTCAGTACCTTGGGATCAAGGCTGCTCTTCTTTAGAAGAGGCTTAATGACCGCGGTTTTCAAGGCCTTTGGAAATGCTCCAGTCTCAAATGAGATGTTAACTAACTGAACAAGTTGTGGTAACAAGCTGGTTAGCACAGACTTCAGAAATCTAGTGGGTAATTCATCAAGGCAGCATGTACATGAACTCAGACCGGAGATAACCTCTTCGATTGTTTGCCAGTAACAGGTGTGAAATGTGTCAGCTCAAGGTGTCTAGCTGGGCAGGGTTGGTATTTGTGTTGTGGAAATTATGGCATTTTTTATGCCTTGGACTTTGTCATAAAAAAATATTGCAAACTCATTGCACTTAGATGTAGAGATTAGTTCTAAGGGCAGTGAAACTGGAGGGTTAGTTAATCTGTTTACTGTGGAAAACAGAACACGAGAATTGTTTCTGCAATTTGCGATGATTTTAGAGAAGTATTTCTCCCTTTCTCCACGCAAAATCTGGTTGAACTAACAAAGCACTTCTTTGTATATCTCACAATGAACCTGGAGCTTTGACTTGCGCCATTTCCTTTCGGCTTTTCGGCACTCCCTTTTTGAATAATGATCAGAGTCATGATCTGAGTTAGAGACAGGTGAATTTATCCAAACACAGGGTGATAAAGCAAAATCCTTATACTGTATATAGCTTTGCAGTTTCTCCCTCGACTCATTAAGATAAGATAAGATAAGATAGCCTTTATTGATCTCACAATGGAGAAATGTACTTGTTACATTCAGCTCTTAGAAACACTCAGGGTGTGCAAATAGGCAGGAAATGTGAAATAAACAACAACAATTAAATAGTAAATAGTGGTATCTTATCTACAATGACTACCAAGGACTTTGTGGGGACAAAAAGTGTAAACAGTAAATAATAATAACGTAAACAGACTATAACAAAAATGTTATACTAGTAAGACTATTAAGCAGAATGTAGGTTTAGGAAAGTTGTGTTATGTTTGACATCACGATATGGGGGACTCACTTCTTCTCTGAGTGCAAATGCATGTTTTATGGTTCAACAATATAATTCATTATTAATTAATAATTAATTAACTAATAGTTATAAAATATAATGTTTATTTAAAAATGAAAATCCCCAAAATGTTCGAGCTAAAGTTTCTGGAAATGTATCAGGAATGTTCCACTCCTTTGCAATCCTAGATACAAGTACAGTATTGTCTATATGAGGAAAAAGGCAGAGGAAAACACTGCGTACCTTTCTGTGTAATTTCAGTTCTATTGGATTAGGGTGACATCTGTGTGCGGCTCTGGAGGTTGAAACCTGCAGTTGTTGATTGAGTTGTTATGCTAATGTCTGCTGCAGTGTGCTGTGCTGTGATTCAGTCAGATCTCCTTACATCCATGAGGGGCTATCTGCGCTTTCTATCAGCCTCTGATCTTGTATTGTGCTCACATCAGTGCAACTACAACGCAGCGTCATGGCATAATATTCCGAATCGTGTGTTAATGTGGCTGAGCGGAAGAAAGCCAAATCCCTTAATCACATCGTGAGGTCTCGGAGTGCCTCGCATGTCAGGCCGGAGCACTGCGCCTCACGCTGTTTGTACATGCCGGTAAAAACTCTATATGTAAGGGTTACTCAACGACGACAACGCGCAAAATGACTCGGTCCTCCTGAGCCCCTGTTCATACAAATACTACACCGTCAGACACACACTCGGGGGAAAATAACTAGATCTGTGTGTGTGTGTGTGTTTATTTACTTGGAAATATGTGTTCATAATCCCATGATAGGACACAGTAAACACATTTTCCTGGAATATAAAAGAGGATACCATTTACCTAAACATCAATAGCCCTTTTGTACAGCTTTTTCTGGACACATTTTAGTTTAAAGGACTTTGCATGTTGAAAATTTCCCTTCACGTTCACCAAATTGACAGAATTGCTTTTACATTTTGACTAACATTGAGTAAATAAAAGCTGCATTTATATCGGTGCACTTATTGATTATTCTTTTGCTTGCTTGCTTTAAAAGGCTTTTTTTAGGGAGTCTAGTTGAAGAGCATATAGTTTCTCAGTATCTTTGCAAAGGCCAACATGATTATCCAATATAGTGTATTATGACCTTTTCGAATATATGATTTGCTTCCATGAAGTGCCTGTGTGAATCTCCCTTTATCTCCCTGTGGCCCTTTCTATACAACAGCGGCCCCATAATATTTTACCTGCTATTATCCGCCTGTGTGGAGGCAAAATGAAAATACATAAATCTCATCTTAAGCTGCGCCGTCTCCAAAACTATCAATGCTCATCTGCATAAAGTCATACCGCCGCGGACAGTTACGGCCAAGTATTGAGCAAGGGGCCGTCCTGCTGTCCTCATTTGAATATCATTGGGCTCACCTCTATCTCCTCCCTTCATTTTCCGCAACTATTTTTGCTCAGGTATAAAAAGCGACTCACACCCAACGCCTATCAGCTGCCACGGCTCAATCAGGGCATCCGCGGAGCGTGGAGAGAGGGGAATGACGTCTTTTTCCTGATTGGCGCAGGCTTGACAGCGGGGCTATATTTCACCCCCGCGCTCAAACACACACATTCTAATGCGGGCGCACGGCAGCCCTGTCCTCCCTGGGCTTAACACACAGATAAAAACGAGGAGATGATGAATTTACTGGAGGAGCGCTTTGTCCCCTATTCTGTTCCCATCACCGCCGACTGCACACGGGACAGCATGATAGATGTCCCGGGCCGCTCTGAACCCCACGCCCCCGCGCCACCGTCCCGCCAGCACTTAATGGTCCATTCCAATAAACCTACATTCAATCTACACATTACTGGTACAGCTCCTGCTTATTGACCCGACCAGTTATTACTTTCTAATGGACTTGGTGCCGATCTGAAAGTTAAATTTGAGATGCAATCAATAAGCAGGATGAATGACTCGGAGGGTAAATGATATACTTAAGACTTAAGATTTATTACGGCGCATCACAAAATCTATCCTTGATTCTGAAAATGAAAATGCTGGCCCCGTGAAATACGGTGACCACCAGTCCCTCCTTTGGTTGCGCTGTACATAAGGTTGTGTACAGTGGCATTTTGTTCACACTCATTGCCTAAAATAGGTGTTCTGATGTTCTGGATCATGCTATGTGATCTATTGCTATGGGCTTTTGGGCTAAAACAGCAAATGAAACCCCTCAATGCTGGTTTAACCTGAGGTTTAATTTCTCTGGTTTGTCCCTCCAAATTGCCCCACATCACACGCCACGTTTAATTCTATTTGAGCCTAAGATAAAAAAAATAAAAAATGACTGAAACATACAGGCCAAAAAGAAAGAAGAAAAGGCATCAATGGCTTGTTTTATGAGTGCTACTGTTACAAATCCAAGTAGCATTACCAGCAGAGGAGAGCAAAAGGTCAAAAGAGAAAAATAACTTCTACAGCTTCTACTTAATCATTTAGCACTCACAATGCTGTGAAGACTTGCATTTCAGATATACGTATTTAAAAGTGCAATATTTGCTGTGAACATATTTATTTCAAATACATTAAGACAGAGCTTGCAAAACTACAATTGGTGTGTCACTAATGACCATCTCTTGTTTGTGAAAGTTACCAGTGAATTGTTTCTGATGCTTTAAATACATAAATGACTGTAGTTCAACAAAGAAAGTCATTAAATAAATATTATTCTCCCTTTGAAAGCAGTGATATATTCAGTAATGTAATAAACCTATAGGAAACTAGAATCTCATATAAAACTGTAAACTGTCAAGACATTTCATGCATGCATAGCTTTAACATGGAAAACAGGCTGTACAGCCACTGAAGTGTGCTCCCAAAGACACGGCTAAAAGAGAGAGGGATGGGTGAGGGGGCCTGCTAAATGCAAATAAACAAAGATGTGTTTGCAGTATGATTGATGAACACAAGCGCAGCAGTCTCACACTTGGCTCATTCTATTTTTGCTGCTCTTGTATTTGCATCATCCGATGAAGCTTGTGCGTTGACAGAAACCAGCGGATCTAAGCTTGGTTAACAAGATGAAACTGTGTAGCTGGCAAACACATTATTCAAGCCTCACAAGCACCAATATGCAAATATATCCTTCATTTAAAGACAGTCTAGTAGTGGTCCGCCCTGCTCCTCTTCAGGTGAATGGACCTAATCATTTTTGTAATTATGAAAATATAACAATAAATAATAAAAAATAACAAACCGGACACACTGACAGGGTTCTTGCAGAGTTCAGCTATTGTGAGTTGTTAGCGCCATAACTACTTGGTGTGTGAGGTCAAAAGATGAGCAGATAATTGTGTGTCTCCAAAAGGCCCAGTGGTGAGTGTGGGCCAATGGGGACAGGGGTCGGGGGGCAGAATACTGTCCAATTAGAAGTGGCCTTTAAGGGTCAGTGGGACCCCATTGTGCTGCTGTGGGAGTGTGAGAGTGGATCTAAACTGAGCAGTTATAATAGAACATACATCATTTATCATTCTCACACACTCACATGACAGCTCCCACCGCTAAAGCTGACTCCATAAAGTGGAGCTTAAATAAAAACTCCACTTCAGCTGTTTTCATTAAAGTGAAAATTTAAATTCTCCCATGGATGGCCACACTACTCATTCATTATTTAATTTTCTACCACTTACACTTTCAGGGTCAGCTGCCTGTGCTGCTCAGTGACGTGACCGGACTGGAGGTTCTCTGTGCCATGTAGAGGAGCTGCTTTCGTTTGGCTGAACCTGGCCGTGATGCCAGACGTTCTCTGTGGGTTAGGCTCTATTTGTAGAGCTGAGGAGGAGGTGGCCTCTGCAGGATAATTACTCTGTTTAGTGTTAAGGTGAGCTGCAGTTCAGGTGGAGCTGAGCTCCACTAATTATGTCGACAAAAACAAGGCTGCACTGACTATGGTTACAACCAGTTAAAAAGCAATAATAGCTCTAAAAGTTCCCCCAGCTGACACTCTGGAGAGCTGCCTTAAGGAGAAAACAAAAACCAAATTGAAAATTGAAAGTGAAACGACAGACATAGGCTGTAATTAAAATATTAAGCAAAAATCTCTTAACACGCTCTGGATCTGAATGGGTTCTTAATACAGTTTGGTTACTTTCATCTTTACCTCACATTCAGATTCAATGATCTTGGCAATGAAATTGGCAAACACAAATAACTAATAACTCCTTATTATATTACAAGACATACCCTGTACGCAAGACAACATAATACATTATGCAAAGATCAGCTTTTAGCCAAGCTTTCTGAGAAAAAAAACAATACATCCAATTATGGCTCAAGAAATAAACAATAAGACAACTAACAGCATATATAGCATGGTTGGATATAATAGACTCTGAATCAGGTATTTACTAGTATAATTCCTCCTTACACACTCTTCAGTCATATACAAACTCTGCCAAATACGTCCTGTCTAAAATGTATATTCTCTCGGGGAAAATGGGGATGTTCTACAGCAAGACTGTCACAGTTGGGTTAGAATCTTATAATTTCATTACTGGGGTTGAAATGATATTGTGTCTCCAGATCCTCACTAATACATCGCTGTAGGACAGCTCAGAGGACACCAGGCCTGTTTGACACCAGTTGATGATGAGGAGTTGTTGATATCAAAGCCGGTCTGAGGTGTTCGATTCCCACATGGTTTATGGCACCCATAAGCCTTACATACCATTGTCAGTGTGTCTAGACTGTGCTAAAGCCACGCTACGGTAAGAAACAGCCTCTACAAAGCTCTGTAATCAAAGTTTAATTTGACTTTCATGCCATCTCTAGAGTAATCATGGCAGCCCATTTCTGTCTAGTCACCGATAGATATACATAAATGCATGACCATATTTTTGATCTAAACCAAAGGCTTCTATTTACTGCTCCACATTATGCAAATAGGAAATGCAAATGGTCATTAAAACAGCAGAGTGCAACCATGCTCGCTGCTGCGCCACATTGTGCCAATGGCCCTTTCATGTCTAATCAAAGACGAAAAAGCCAAGTTACTATCAGAGATATCAAAGGGCTTTTCTCAAACACGATATCATCTTATATCTATTCCAATTATGGCATTATTTTCTTCCGTAAATAAAAACAACTGAGCTTGATTAAAAGAAAAGAGAATTGTTAGCCCGTTTGGAGTGTGACACATACACAGCAGATAAATAACACCAGATACATAGGTTATAATGCAACCCTCTCAAATGCTTCCATTCTGGGATAAAGTAGCAAAACTTAAACTACTTGATATGAAGTCTGTGTAAGTTCTCAGTCGTACAGGAGTTGTCCATCTTCTGTGAAGGTACTTGAGTCATCTTCTGTACTTGGTAGTTGAAGTCTCCAATGGATGAGAGGCGAAACGTTTGGAGACTTCAACTACCAAGTACAGAAGATGACTCAAGTACCTTCATTGAATACTTGATATGAACATTGTCTGAGTGTGTGTGACACTCTGGGTTAGAATGAGAGGTCTCGGCATTGGTTTAGTTTGTAAGTATAAGTATGTTTGCAGTTGTTGTTGTAATTTTGTATAGAAACAACTTTACAAGTAACTCATAAAATAAACAGCAATGTTTCCCATATCAGTCCGAACAAAAGTCTGAGCAAGAGTGTGTTGAATCTAAACATGGGAATGTACAGCACTTTTCACCCAAAGCGTTTCATGAGGGACAATTTTTCATTCACAAACATTCGCAAACTCTGGTGATAAGCTATGTTTGTAGCCATAGCTGCCCTTGGGACAGACTCATGAGTTAACACAAACTCATTAATGATCATGAATAATTAATCATGATCATGATGAATTTGTTTGTGCGGAACAAACAGATGGGGATAAGAATCAAGCTTTGTATAAACCTGCAAAATCAAACTCGTCATTAGCTCATTGTGAGTTCATCATGAAAGTGCCCCATTTTTATACAGGCTTATACAAATCTTGGTCTTCACCCGTCTGTTTCTTCTGCACAAACAAATTTACCGTGATCATGCTTGTTTACTCGTGATCATTATTAATGAGTTCATTGCCCTAATTAACTGTGTTAAATCATGAGTATTTGTTCATGAGCTCATGTTCATTCATGATGAATTATGCATTAATACATCTACACTTATTATAAAGGGTTACCAAGAATGGCTACTGTTCTCGAACACAACACAAAAGGTGAAGCTAAAAATCATACATACATATCACATATAAATACATAAAGAACATTACTCTACATCAGCTGCTTGACAGTAAACTGCCCACAATTCTTTCGTAAGATGAGCTCTGCTCTGGCTAGAGGGACATGCTGCCCAGACAGCACACTGCTTCCTCTAAACTCTGTAATGTAAAGAGGTAGGCACAAGAGCGGAATAGCTACCAGACTCCATTTCCACTACAAATTGTTGTTGTTGGTCCCCACCCAAGCTATTATCCAGTCACAACTGCTCAGTGAATAACATTAGGCTGGTCAACACCAGATTGGACTCACTGAACTGAGTGGAATTTATACTTACAAACTGTATTGATTCATGGCTACAACATTATGGGTAAAGTGGTTTAAAATTATGTTAAATCTTGCCTAGAATCGAATCATCTTCATGTAAGAGAAAGGGGGGGTATTGACAGCTGATTTTGCATGAGAATTTAGGGGTGTGGCCTGGTGCAATAACAACATTAACATATTTCCGGCCGTGTAAGGACATTGTCACAAAAAGTAGCAGGAGCATTCCATGTTTTATGTTACACAATTAAGTACAACATTGTTTAAACTTTTCATTACAAATGGGTATTTGAAATGGCAAAATGATGGTTCATGGAAGAGGACCAATGAGGAAGAAGATTAACAGAGCTAAACCTTTATGCTTATTGTAAATTTGTCCAAACACTACTTGGTCAGGAGATTTTTATTGTTCATGATGTATTGCTGGAATTGTTTTTATTGAAGAAATGGCTACAAGCAAATCATGTTTAGTTTTTTTTTTTTAATCTGTGAATTTATGGCAGTGCTACCTGAGCTGAGAACTAGAGCGATTTAATCACCTCCTGCATGTAAGTTTGTACGCAATATAGAAACCCCTTTGCTCTGCATAGAAGCACCGTCGGTCGATCTGAACGGGCCTGACCTCCGATGGAAAGTAGAGGCTGTAAAAGCAGTGCGATGTTGCTCCTAATGATGAGTTTTTAATACACCTCCTCTGGTGCATGTATGCCAGCTCCTACTGACAGCCTGAGGACTGTGGCAGGAGACGGCCCGTGTGCGTGTCCTCAAAAGCACATGGAGACACCACCTGCTCTACACTCACAGCCGAGACATGCTTGAGACACGCTGATCATGGGAGACTGCCTGTGGAGTGGGACACGCAAAAATGTTTGTTTTTTCGGCATCCATAAGAACAAGATGAAGTGTTGAAGGTGTCTGTTCAGTGTGTGCGTTCCTTCTCCAAAGCTCTCATACGCACTTGCAGACTTGTTATGTCTGTGATGTGATGTTTGCAGACACGTGAAGCTAAGATCTTCCAGCGTGTCTTCCAGATCTGCTTCCTCCTCCACAGCACATGCTCGCACTCCCACCTGAAGACTGAAGCCCAGCCAGCAGCTGCCGCACATTAATCAAACATTGCATTTGCTCTTTCTTTGTTGATTACCGGAGCCTCGGGCTGTTTCCCTATCATTTCTTCCCTTCTCAAATATACGTTGTTGTGCATTACAATCAGCGCACAAGGCTCACAAGAAACTTTTGTTTACAGAGCAGTGATTCAAATATCCACACAGTCTCACCAAACGTTATGCAGCGCTTAAATCATATGCTTGACTGACACACCCAGTCTTGTGGAACAACAAGAGAATTACAATCCTTGGTGCAACATTTCAGGTTTTAGTTTTAGTCTTTAGTTTGTTTGCTTTTGTTTCCGTATCTCTGAATACAATGTGCAGTGTCTGTGAATAAAGCAGTGTTGCTGGAGCTAATGTCATCCCACTGCCAAGATACCTTGCTGACAGTTTTAGTCAACAGGTTAAAGGTGTTCTTTTACATATTTTAGCAGTAGTACCAAACATCTTTAAATTGGAGAATAAGATTTTTGCAAAATGTGAATTAACATAATGATAATTACCATCTGGTGCTTACTGTAAAATGCTCTGTTTACTTAACCTGTGGGTTGCACAACCCATACATTGCAAGTACAATAACACGAAGTGGAGAACTACAAGAATATTGTCTATAATTCAAGGTTTGTTATTTGTTTTGTTAAACAATTCTCACTTCTTACCGTCGGAAATTCATGTTTAAAAAATATGCATGGAAAGCAAAAGTGATTTTCTCCAGCTTGGCTTTACCCAAATCTAAAAGCTTCTTGAAAAAAGTGTCAAAAAGCTATGAAAATGTGATGAAAACCCAACAAAAAGGCGCTGGAATTTTTTTTTTTTATTATTATTTTTTACAATGCGAGGAAAAAGATTCAAAGATTTTTTTAATTATTATTATTTGTCAAACCATTTGTGAATGATTTGAAATTATATTTCTCTCATACTACAGGAACGGGGGGTTGGGGAGTGAGGGTTGGGAGCACAGGGAGGGCAGGGAAGGGAGGGAGGTCAGCTTCCTGACAGCCTGGTGTATGAAACTGTTCTTCTTTGGAGCTGGCCCGTGGATTCCGCAGTCTCCTCAGTGAAGGCATTACCTTGAAGAGACTGTGTGATGAGTGCGTAGGATCCCTGGTGATTCTGACGGCTTTGCGGGTGAGACGGGTGGAGTGCATGTCCTTAATAGAGGGGGGAGGGGCTCTGCAGATCCTCTCCGCTGCTCTCACGATGCTCTCGAGGCTCCTTCAGCAGGAGGCAGTGCTGGTGCAGTGCCACACAGTGATGGAGCTGGTCAGGATGCTCTCTATAGTCCCTCTGTAGAAGTTGCACATAACGGAGGCTGGGACTCTAGCTCTTCTTAACTTGCGGAAAAAGTAGAGACGCTGATTACTTTTCTTGACCAGTAATGTAGTGTTCATGGTCCAGGAGAGGTTCTCTGTGATGTGCACACTCAGGAACTTAGTGCTGCTCACCCTCTCCACTGCAACACCGTTGATTGTTAAAGGAGCATGCTGGACACGCGATCTTCGAAAGTCCACAACAATCTTTTCAGTTTAGATGAGTTTTGCAGATCTTGGCTTTCAAATGAGGCGTTTGTCTGGCCTATAGGCTGCAGCCTTATGAATTTGGGTAACGCTTAACTGGAGAAAAGGCACTGAGTTAAGGCGGGGTTAAGAGGTTAATATCTCACAAAATACCTGGGCTTATCTTTTGCTGGTCTGGAGGTAAATGTTGCTGAAAAAAAGCAATACATGAGTTAGCTTTTGGCAAAACATGACAAGTGATAGAGGCAAATTGAATGCAGAAACGATTAGAACAAGTGCAGAGAGGTTGCCAGGGCTTTAAAAGTGGGGGATCGATTGAAGCTTTTGAGGAGAGGACATGAATTATATATGAAACTCACCACAACAGTGTTTTTTTGTTTGTTTTGTGTGAATAACAATATACCATAATTTAGGCCTGTAATAGTCATTTGCTGTTTCTATCATGATGAGAAGGTAATGTTGTTGTTCGTTTTTTGTTTTGTTTTTTAAGATCCACAATTGTCTGTTTTGAGGGTATGTGGCTACCGCACTCTTGCCTCACAGCAGAAAAGTCCCACGTTTGATTTCGAGGTTCAGGGGGAGCCTTACAATGGGGTTTGCCTGTTCTCCCATGACCCTTAAATATCTTAGCTAGTTTGCAGAAATGGTTACAGTCTCAGTGTAAACAGAATTTTCACAGCATGTGGAGGTCTCGCCGAACAATGATCCGCATTATTCACCGCTGCACCTTTCTAATGCCGCTTGATTTCCATAATGGCCTCATGGCTCCTCAGTATCGATCAAAGCTTCCAGCAAACCATCCACCAGCTCGACCAGCAGCACCAAAACTCAATTTGACTGCAGCCAAGTCATTGAGATTATGCATATGAAGCATAAGGAAGAGCCAGCAGTCAGACAAATGAGAGAGAGTGGCGAGGAGGGCTGGGGGGGTGGGGGGGGGGGGGGGGGGCGGAGTAATGGAGGAGAACAAGGCAGCCCTGATTGGCCTGGAGCAGAGACTGTGCGACTGTCCCAATCGATTCCAGTGTGCACTTCAACAGCCGAGATACGGGGAGGTGGGGATTTTTTACATTTGAACCATGGCAGCCAATAATGTAAAACAGCAATATCCGTGTGGCACACAGGCCGGGTTTGATTAAAGGAGCTTTCTTGCTTGAAGTCAGTGCATGTTCTCCAGCGGGGGAAGCACACTGAATTTTACATTTAGAGGCAGGTGCATGCGTTTTATTAGAATTCATAACCTGTAGTTATTCATTATGGGTGAATAAAGAGCCTGTACTTTTAATAACTTTAATGTGTTATAAGAACATTCATGACTTTCAGGGAGTGATACTGTCATAGATATGGCATCTCGTCATGGAAGGGGGCGTGGCCTCACCGATGAGGGAGGAAGTATCTTTTGGGAACGGCTACTCTTTTTAGCCGTTTTCTGGTGGAATATAAACGTATTTATCACATACAAATAAAGGCAAGTCTCAGGATGCTTTTTCACAGCAGATTGGTCAGTAGAAGTGAAACAAAAAAACAGCAGTCGTAGCTAGCGCTAGCTGGCCTTTGCATTTAGCATGATGCTAACATGAAGCACCATGTTAGCATTCTCCGTTATTTATGTAATTATGGGCTGTTGAACCACTTTGCTCCTCCCAATGTCTTTGTATCTTTATTTAGTAGAAAACTGAATTCATAATTCAGCATTTGTTAAAGTAGTTTGAATAATTGGAGAAAATTAAGATTGTTCTCCCCTTTGTTTTTCCCCTTAACTGCTTTCAAACATGGCCATGCTGTCTGTATCTGTGGCCAATGTGAATATCACTCTGTTTTTGTTTTTGTTTTTTTTGTTGTTTTTTTAATTAAAGACAAAACAAATGTATTCCACTGCTATAACATTTGTAAAAAACTGACGCAATTTTTGTAAGAAGGAAATATATATATATATTTTTATATAGTTTATGTAGCCTAAGGGATAATGCACGACGAGGTGTCCATTATCAGAAATAACTGGACGACGCGGAGTCCAGTTATTTCTGATAATGGACACCTCGGAGTGCATTATCCCGCTTATACCATGGTCCGGCAAACTGAAACTGTTCATTGGGGCCTGTTTGCTTATTTGTTTAAGTCCTGGGCAGGAGTTATTTCACTTTTTAATCAGTTTTACCTGAAACTAGTTCCAGCTCAACTGTTTACTTATTTAACTTACTTATTTAACTGTTTCCGGGTGTACATTATCACTTTTTAACGGACACCTTCCAGCCAATCAGAATCGAGTATTCACATAGACCATGGTATAACCCAGAAATAATCTCCGCTTTAACAGTGACCAGAGACAGCCCACTCAAGGGGCAATGAAGAGGTTGCCAAGCTAACAAGTGACAAACTAAAGACAAAGACAAACTATTTACAGTGATAACCCAAAGAGTAGAGGTCAACATTAAGGGAGAATTGCACTGAAGCAAAAAGGGCAGTATGTCGTAAGTCCATTCATTCATGTTGTAACCAACCGAAAAGATGGAATTCGGCATGTAAGTATGATTGAAGTGCTGGTGCCCTAAAACAATTCCCTCCAAATGCACACTTGAGTGAACATGATGTATGGGGACATTACAGTGGTGAGCATTATCCAGCTTTGTGATTATTGAACATGTCAGTCCAAAAGCACAAACATCAATCTGTTCTTACAAGTGTGTGCAGCCTCAGAGTCCGCTTTGGTCAGATTGTGCTCATTAAACTCAGAGCGGCATATCACAGGAACACCAAATTACAGGTTGACAAATTATCTCTCTCGGTAATTTCCAACATGTGAGCATTACTATTTTGCTCCCAAAGCTGCGGACTATTTGTGTTTTGTTTTTTACACAAAATGGCTGTTACCAAAGTATGGCCTATTTTTTTCTCCTCCAGGGTGAATTGCGTCTGTGTTTGACCTGTGTTTCCATGGCTTCAGGGGCCGGGAACAGTCTCATTTCGAGGTGCAATTTATTCACAAGCAGCCTATTCTCCGGTGTTCCATTTAACACATTGCAACGGTGTAAAACGGGGCGAGGTGCTTGGCTCAGTGATGGGAGTGATGTGTGAGACAGCCATGTGTCACAGCGGCTGATTTCTCTGATTACCTCGCCACCAGAGGCCAGCTAAAAGCAATCAGTCAAATAAGCCTCTGTGGCATTTGCTTGAAATGAAAATTTGCAGAGCATGAGCAACATCAGTGATTGGACACTGACAGCAATCGAACCTGGAGTCGAGCGTGTCGACCGAGACCGGATCACAGTGGGCCGTGGCTGCCGCTGTGAAGGCACGAGCGCTCGGGTTAACTCTTCACTTTGAGGGTGTTACTTTTTCGAACATCAATGTTTGGGTATTTTAGTTCCACATATATTTCCATCTCTGACCATTATACTCACTCACTCATTCATTTGTTTGTGTTCGGTACCACAGACACATTACGTTCTACTTTTTGAGAATATTGAAAGATTAAACATCAACTCATTGAACCAACTCTCTAATAAGGTTGAAATAAAAGTTTATATTAGTAAACAGCTAACAGTTATATATTTTAAATTAAACTTCTGATAACTCTGCACTGGCGCTGAGCTTATTATCTGATTTAACAAATCCCACATGGTGAGAGAAGAGAGAATATTGCCAGCAGGGTAGCATTTCTACTGCTAAGAAAAGTGTAATTGAATTCTGTTTTCTTGAATAAGCATTCACTTTTAAGAAATAATAGTGTTATCGAGCTATGTAAACAAATGAAAAGTAAAAGTATTCAATGTGTGCTTTATTGCCCACATGTATAGAATCTGCAGCAAACTAACGCCCCAAGGCACTTCTGGCCTGTTTAGCATTTAGCTCAGTTCTAAGAATAACCAACACCACAGCTCTCACTGATAGAAACAATAAAGATTACATTACTGCTGCTATTTTGTTGTTTAGGGGATTCATTTACTTCGTTTTGTATTTGTTTGACTACCCCCAAACTGCTGCTTGTCCAGACCCCAGGCAAGAGTAAAAACGCAATGTGGCCCCTGGGTCAGAAAGTTGCCTCATACTGAGCTTCAGTAGTGAGTCAACAACTGCACAGGCAGACTGCCGCTGCTCTCCCATATACATCTGTGTATATTATAGGTCTCCTTATAGATGGAGAGAAAAGCAATTAGTCACTTCACCCAGAGCATGTATGTTATATCCACGGCAACATTAGTGGATATAACAAGACCATGATTGAGGACTTGTGAGATGTTTTGATTGCAGAGGACATTATACCTATACATGGTCCAATCAGCCAATCATTCAATCAATTGTTTGTATAGCCCAATATCACAGGGCTGCACCAGTTCATCAACATAATGCATACATGTTTCATATATTTTTGATACCAATTCACTCATTTATTGTGAGTAAATAAGCAACACATGCAGTGTCTTCCTCCCCATGTTAGCATGCAGATCGCACATCCCTTCTCCTTAAGCGCTTGGAGCCTCCTCTCTGCACAGATTTGCTGACAGCACAGTGGGGAGGAGCGAGCAGAGGAAATGAGAGCAGTGTTACCCCTGTCAGGACGGCAAATATGCTAACCTCACAAAATGGAATAAATTGGAAATCGCCAGAGTCTTTTTAACATACAGTTAGAGATAAGCTGAGGAGCAGATAATTAGGAGGAGAAGAAATAACAGCACGTATGGTAACAAATCTCTGGGCTGAGCGCGTGCTGTGAGCGGAGGGGAGACATTTGTATATTATCATATAGGTGTCTCATTGTACAGTCATTAGAGTAAGAGTGGTTGCCATGGTGATCTGCCAACCACTTATAAGGCCCACACACTGTCTATTGTGAAAATGAACGGAAGAAACTATTATCTCCTTTCAGGCTTTTGTAATAACTATGTGTGACAAAAGGCTATTAATAAAAATGGCCGCTTTCTCCCGGTAAATGGACAGAGCCGCCTACCGATGCTCAGAGGTCGACCACGCACACAAAATCATGCGTGATTACCAGAAGACCATGAAATTTACTTGTTCACACCATGGATGTATTATATTGGTTTGCGCTGCCTGTCGGAGCTGTGTACGTCTTGTTGATGGCTTCCATAGAAAGAAAAGACGAGTGTCGACTTTAACCCTTTCCGCTGCGTCCAACTCTCCAGCCACATAATAGGCAGCATATGTAGTATGCTCCTATAAAAGGTTCTACAATAACAATTATTGTTATTGTTGAGAAACGTGGGCTGCTTTAAAGGTTCATTATGCAACGTTTTATGTGGAAAAAAAGTGTATATTTGTTTGTATCTGACCTTGCATCTACTTTCACAGTGGTCACGCTCCAGGATCAAATGCTTGATCAAAGGTTTTCACTGCTGATGGACCCTCTCACTAGAAAACCTACAAAACAATTGATTCTGGGGCATTGTAGAGACCACCGTGATCCAAAGGCGCCATGCTGACCACTCATACAGCCGCTGGGCCACTACAACAGGGCTGGCAACTCTCACGCTTTCACGTTAATATTTGAGTGGCTTCACACGCTCTCACGCCACACTCCTCATATCACACGCTCAAACAAAAAATATCCCTGACTTTTTGCAGAAAGCAGCTGCAGACGCTTCATTTTGTCTGTGTGCCTGTCAGCGGCTCCTCTGGCGTGTATGTGTGTCTGTCTGTGTGTGTATGTGAGAGAGCTCCTCTTGCGCTATTGGCTGGTCCGTCTGTTTTTATAACGATCTCTCGCATCTGACTGGACATTGTACCACTGAGCCCCGCCCCGATGTGTTCAGCTCGTGTGTGATTGGCTGTGTGACCGGTAGCGGTGTATTACACATGGTACTAAACAACAAACAACACGAGACACGTTTTCCTCGGTATTACAAAACTACTATACATAAAACAGCTGTTGGATAAACATACTGTGAGCTGTGGTGTGGAGCGGACTGCAGAAGCCTTCAAACAGGGATGTGGACATTTGTACTGCAGATCGATGTAAGTAGTGCTGAGCAGGCTATGCTAACGTGTCCCCCCATTATCACAGATGTAAGAGATTGTCATATAAAGGGTGTGATGTTTTCTGGCAGATGAGAAACACTGCAGAAGCAACAAAAAGCAAAGCCCTGCCGCTTACTGATGAGAAACAAGTAGCATTAACCCCAGTCTGAGTAAATGCCTCATCTAAAGGTAAGACTGTTATTTTCATATAGCCCTCAGTTATGAGGTGGTTAGAGTAGCCAATGTACTCAACAACTAATTGAGTACAACTTTGCAAGTAATTCAAAAATAATTTTACTCAATAACAAGTAAGAAAATATGTTTAATTTGATTGAATGGATAGGATAGCCCCATTGAGATGAACTATCTCTTTTTCATGGGGGTCCTCTTACAATACATTTTATATTTATAACCAATGTCATTTTTACAATGCAGACATAAAACAACATACAAATCAGATGATTTAATATTGTACACAATGATTTATTTTTGTGTTAGAGTTGTATTGCCTTTTTCTAGTTTACAATGGCTTTTATCTTTCTTTCTGTGCCTAGTTATTACATTGAATAATCATATTCAAAGTTTAATCATCAAACATGCTCTAACATACTGCAGGAGACGGGGAATAACATTTCCCAGATTTTCTAAAGTTTTTGCTACTTGCTTTTTGTTGGTAATAATTGGAATGACTGACACAGAGAAACAGGAGGGACACGACTAAAAACACTCAAATAGAAGCCAAACAATGCCTAACATAAATGTTTTGAAAAGTGATGCCAGGGTAAGTTTAAATATATATATTTTTAATGGACTAATATAAAACGAATAAATTATGATAACAGGAAACATGAGTCAAACTTTATCACTGACTTAAGTGCGGGGGATGTTTTAAACGTGTTTCTGAGCTGCATGTCACTGACCAACCTAACTATGCACAATGCTTTGTGTCATTGTATCATTTGGCAGGGCCGTAACGATGAAGGAGGCTAACTGGGCCCAGAAATATAATTCTTTAACACCAGTAAATAGACCAGCTAAAATTATTATTTATGATCTAAAATGCACCAGGAAATCATATCTGAATTATTTTTAAAAAACTCTTGGGGGAGGACCCCCAAACCCTGTGGACTGCCCTCTCACACTTTAAACAGGTTCTGGACTGACAGAGCCATTATGCAGCTCCTGATGTGCTCAGCCATATAAATCATACACTTGTTTTTGGCTTATAATTTAATACGATTACGAGACACTATTGCCATGAAAAAGGCCACCAAGCTCAGGACCGACCAATGTCTCACTCCAAGGTTTGGTGAAAAGTTGGCAGCCCTGCTACAATACACAAATATCAACATTTGTTTTCTCATAAAAAGTTGCATAATACGCCTTTAAACTGTTAAAGACAAATACAAGTTTCAAAACACACCTCAACGTCCAAACTTTAGGAATTCTGTGTTATAAATGGGAAGCATTATGCAAAATCAGCTTTTTAGAGCAATCTTTGAATTTTCCCCAGTGGATATTTTGGCAGCTCATGGAAAGCCCCTCCAGTTTGGTAAAGCTCCTCCTGAGGTCTGTATCCAAGAAATGCTTTCCTTACCTCTCGATCTCTTGTAAGGGGCTTGGGGTGAGTTCACTTGGAGAATCAGGAAGTCAAACTACATGAGTATTATGTTTTAGATCAATATCGCATTTTCTAACCAAGACAGTGCAAGATAGTGTTAAAGGTGTGTTTAAGATTATTTCCAAATACCTGCACAAAGTGTTTTTACCTAGCACTAGTTTGGGCTTAATAAGGAACAGGTGCTGGACTTTTGGTTTGAAACAGAAAAAAAACTAACTTACTTTGTATGGCAATATAGGTCATGTTGAGGACATGACCTATAAGAATTGGTAAGTTCTTGCACATAGAATGTACCATTCTATGTGCAAGCACAAGCCATGTCTACTAAACTTCAGTATCAGTATTACCACTTTAGTAATGTCCAAATCAATTGGTATATAAAGGAAAAAATATTACGTTCATAATTCTGTAATGTTAACATTATATTATACTCTAATATACCCATACTTTTTCTATACTGTAATATTGTCTGGGCAAGTACTTTTCTAAGTTACCTTAAAAAAACCTACATTTTCAAAAGGCTTTTGTTCGCATAACAACAGTTTCAGATTATAGTGCACCAAGTGCGCCTCTTTTCATGCAGTTGCAGTTCTTAAAGATTTATGATATTCATATTTATCAAACATTTGCCCAGATGATAAGACAAGGAAAATCTCCTCCCTGCTTCAGCAATTATTGTGTTGAGAAATGTCAAGTTCATTGTTATAATACCAGACAAGCACTGACACTACATCTTCCACCGGGTAAAAAGAAACACGTTTTTTTCGATATCGTGGAGCAAAACTATGGAATGAGTAGAGTTTATGATAACTAACATCAAAAAAAGCCTAAAAAATCTATTGCTCACTAAATACAACTGTGCTCAAAAGTTTACATAGCCTGGCAGAATTTGTGATTAATGGCTGTGCGAAGCCATTTGTGGTGAAAAAACAGAGTTTGCTCTTTTTAAATCATAATGAAAAAAGAAAGTACCAGAAATGACCCACATAGTATAAATTATTATAAATGATTATACTATCAGGCCCGGGTGCCAAATCAGGCCCTCCAGCACATAAGATCACATACCTGTTAAAGTATGTGTGAAATACCATCTGTCCACTGTAAAAAGTAATTAACTATAGTTTAAACATCTCAATTTGATCATAATAATCCAGTTAAGATGTAGTCGGGAATTTGACCTACATTGTTTCACTTGTTCCGAGACATTTCAGACTCGTTTCAATACATTTCGTCTTTATTTCAGGTCATTTTCTTTGCCAATGGGGTAAGAACATTGGTCTTGTCCCATTGGCAGCTTTACTTTCTTATTTCAAGCAAGATTGACCTTAGAACCATCTGAAATGTCCTCAAACTGATAAGGAAACACAAGCTATAAAGTAAACTTGGTCCGATCAGGAAAAAAGTCTAAATGAGTGAAATCTGCCCAAAACACGATACATTAAGTCACTTAAGCCAATGCTTGATATTTGTTGATATTTTTGTTATGTTATTTTCTAAATCTCGTGTCAGGAGATCTACTGAAATGATTCTTTGATGATGTTGCAATGAAATGTTCATTTGTTTTGTTTTTGACCAGAAGACAATGTTCTTGTTCTCTCGCTCTCAACATGAGCTCTGTAATTTGTTTAGGGGTGTGTGATGCATATTTGCCTCCACTCTGTCGTGTTTTGTACAATGATAATAAGCCAGCGAGACAAACAGAGTAATTTTCTCTGTTTGTCTCGCTGTGCCTATAGTTTGTGGTCAGTTTAACCGAAATGAATGTAAGTTTTGATTGGAAAACAGAAGTGTTGATGTTTACACAGGAGCATCATAGAACTTGAAAAGAAAGTCATTAAAATCATCCGAGCTGTACATACGACTTTTGGTCTTGTTGGTGTCACGCCTAGACCACTGCTTATAAAGCGTCACTATCAGGTGGAGCAGTTGAGGCATCTGCACTAATCTCAAGTGGTTTCTCTGAGGAAAATAACCACAGCAATTAGCACTTAGCCACAGTAAGCCTCTTGTACACAAAGCACACTTTACATTCTGGACTCGCGTCGGAGCTTTGACAAATGAGCTCCAGAGACTTTGGCTGAGTGTGTGGAGTGAATCTTGCTGAATCATGACAGACACTTTCTTCAGGCAGCGAGGGAAAGTCCAAGACCGAACATGGTCCTATACTCCTGGATTACAAATGAAGCTATTGCAAACGGCTGTACACTGAGGCTCCTGGAGTTACCGAGGTTGTTAACGGCCATTTTAAGATTCTTGTAATGTATAAAGTTGTGCAGGAAGCCTAATTCCAGAACTGCGATGGACAGATAAGCGTTGCCAGGGATTGCAAGGTGAGAAAAGCTCTTCCTGGTTACCTAAGGTCACTGAAGGAGCTCAGGGTAAACAGGGAGTGATATACAGTATAGCAAGTAGTAACCAAAGCAGGGATCGGGACACCCAGGGGGTCCCAGGATGATTTTAAGATTTATGAAAGAAAAATATTCACTGTAATTAATATGATTCTGAATACATTTGCGAATTTAGCGTAATTAATGGGTCACTGTGGGAAGTCAATGGGTAAGAATAACTGAAACGAGAATCGCTCAAAACAGAATTTAAAGTATGTTTTTGATGAGGGAACAACATTGTAACATGCTCAAAAGCTCTTAAAAGACTTTTTTTGTTCATATTACTAACAAATAACAATTTAAAAGCCTTTATTACAGTATCCAAACACACGGTTGTTAACATCCATGCCTTAAAAATCATTGCCAATATGAAATAGGACAGAAGTTGTCTGCACGTGCCAACCCCGTGTTCTTTGTAAAACAGTGATAATTCCAGGATGATCTCCTGAATACGTTTAAGGAAGTACAGGTTAAGTACCCTTGGGTGCGGGTGGGCAGGGTGCTGTGGTCCCATGGGTGGGGATGTGAGAAGAGGCTGCCTGGCTGTGCTCAGATGAGACGTGAACAGCAGGCCCTGGGGGAGGCGCGAGGCAGGAGTCGACAGCAGGGGCCTCAGGGACGCTAATTAAAATGGTGGCAGAGATCCCTCCTGTGAGCTGAGCATACATTATAATACATGTGCTTATGAAACAGCCCTGGATGTGCATGGGCTATATGGACAGTATAGCACTTCAGGATTTACCTATAGAGCTCTAGAATGGATTTAAGATTATGCTGGCGAAAATATAATTCAGATGAGATGTTTAAACCGCTTTAGTTTAGTTGCAAACTTTTATTCAAGCCTCCGATGTTTTTTGTCTGATATTTAGTATTTTTGTTGTTTCTATCGTTTTTACCTTTTTTATCATGGTTAATGTATGAGTCCGTATTATATGCATTTTTAAACCATTACAAATGCTGACCTTTTATCTGAACATTCACCTCTGTGTCATGGAAACCTCAAAACCACTAGAAGCACACTGTACAGTACAGCAAAAAAGAGAGTAAGGCAAACCACCAGTCTGTTGGGCGTATGTGTTACAGTATTCCCCAAACATGCCATATTCTATCCATCCAACTACAATCTTACACTGTGAGCATTTTTAAAAATTCAAGAAAGACTTCTCACAGAGATTCAGTTTTTTTCTTTTTCTATTTTTAGCAGTACAGGAATGCAGAAGATGTCAGGAAGGTCAAGGCAGTGGCATAAACCTGTACGAAGTCAACCGCAGTCATTTCTCTGCTCAGAGAGAAGGAATTAAGGAGCATGAAAAGGGCAGTATCGCTTTGCCTCACTTACTCTGCAGCCTACATCAGTAGGCAGTTCTCGTCTAGCACACTATTAGTACATTTTTAAGACGTCCTCTTAAAAACAGTGTCTGTATTCAAGTGCACAGATGACATTAATTAGTCTGTGTTTATAAGTCTAAGAGATAAGTAACCAGTGACATAGTGATGAAGAATCAATGCAATATTCACATCTCCATGATACTCTGTGGAGCTAATGTAAGATGTATTGCACATATTTAAGTAAATGGCCGTCATGATGATAACCCGAGTGTTTTGTTTTACTGTAAGGACATGTTTTTAAATCAAATGTATGCTTATTTTATAAGCACAGGTAAAGGCAAGACATTTTGAAGTACTATTCTCTCTTGTAATGTAAAAGCTGATTCATGCTACTATTGATGAAGATCATTTCAGCGTCAAGCAACAATGTGTAAGTATTTTAAAGAAAATCATCACATGGACCATCTTTTATCTCATGAAGGTCCAAAGAGACAAGAAAGTCAAAGACTTAATGAATGAGTTAGTGCCGCCATCTTTGATTCTGGAAGATTGGCTGAACCACACAAACACAGTGCAACCTCTAAAACAGCTGTCAGCACAATGCTGTGGCACTAATTGGCCTATTAGTTTTGGCATTAGCAGTGGGGGAGGTATTTGCCGTGCCCACTGCACTGATTGACTATTGGCCATCTGACCAGGGCAGGAGCTGTGAAGTGAGGAGCCACCGCATTAACCAACACTAACAATCCCCCTTACAGTTGTGCACTAACGGCACACACACACTTCTCAGACCAATTACTCATGTGTGCCAGCAGACCCCAGCCCACACATTGCCTTTGAGAAGCCCTTGCTTTTGTGGAAATGTCCCTGTCACATGCAGAAGGCCTCTCAGCATTGGGACCATTTGTCAGCATGCGTTAGGGCCTCATTTTCAGCTCTATGTCCAGTGGCAGCAGCTCAGACAGTTGGGGGTTCCAAAGAGCATGCATTAAGTGGCTGTATGCGTGATTTATATTTTTGAGGACAAGCGGGAGAGTGTGCAGGAAAAAGGAAGGGGATCTCGCGTAGCCTGCGCACCAAAGTCTATTATCAGGAGTTATGGCTTGGACACAGTTCTCATTCAGTCAAACTTATTGATTCTGAATCCTTTTTTTCCCTTTGGCAGAGCATTTTTCATGGTTGTTGTGGAGGTCGGTATGAGGTGATGCAGCGATTTCCAGACAGCAGCTTTCAGAGGCAAGTGAAAAAGTTGTCTAGACAGAGAACAGTGGAAACCTCCAAATGAAACTACTTCAAAGAATGGATAACTGGACCTGTTGAGAAGCGAATATAATGAGGATGTGGCCTGTGGAGACAGCAGACACCTCGATAGTTAAGACAGTATCAGGAATAAATGACAAGGGGGAAAATAACACTTTTATTATTACAAATGACAGCCGATCATTGTTCAGAGACTATTTCAGAAGAACTGGCACGGTATTAAAAATATGTTTGTGCACAAAGCTTTAACAACAGGATAGGATTAATTGCTTTGATTCTGGAGGTTGCGAAGATAACAAGTTTACAGTTCTGACCATCAGCTCTTCCCTGTGCAGTGATGCAAAACACATCTCTGAATATTCTTACATCAGGTTGACATCCGGTTTGATTTAAACACACATTGATGCCAAAAGATGCATGTTTGTGATTCTTGCCTTGCCTTCTTGACACCCTCAGACAGCCATACAATTGGCTCAGTATTATATTTTTCTTTCAAAAGTTGTGGCATCGATTCTCAATATAAACAATACACACAAAGAACAAATCCTTAAATTTAAATATTTGCAAACCACAGCAATAACAGAACCAGTTTCTGTTTCAACGTGAGTAAAGGCAGTAGATGCTAAAATGCTAAGATGAGCTGCAGCACCAGGAGACTGCAATAAAGTGCCCCTCTCCGTGGTAACACTTTAGAATATGGCCCGGTAAGTCTATGGTACTTACAGTGGTAATAACTAGTAATTATGTGGTACATCTTAAGTGATAACAGTGGTACTATGAGGTACATATAGTGGTACAGTAACTAATAGATAAAAAGGCCTGTAAAGCTGTTGTACTTACAATGGTAATTACTAGTAATTATGTGGTACATTATGGTACTTCTTGTGACAATTCAAGGATACTACAACAGCAATTCCTAGTAGGTAGTAAATGTGGTACTTCTAGATACATTCAGAGGTAATTCCTAGAAATTGTGTATGATTTAGTTAGGATTGTGTGACTATTAAACAACATAAAACAACATAAAGGAAAGACGTTTCTTTATTATTAATACAGAATAAGAAGCACAGAAAAGACTGTAGCAATACAGAGCATTTCAAAACAAATTTCAAGCACAAGGAAAACACTGTATTTATAATTAAGAAACTCATGTGTTAATAAAAACAATGTTTTCTTAATTTATTTATTTTATAGTCATCATAATCATAAGCAACAATCATATCAGTACCAGCTACCATAACCCACTTTTATGCCAACTCTTACTATATATCACTGAGTGATATATAGTAATTGATATATAGTACTGATATATATCACTATATATATATATCAGTGATATATATAGTGATATATATCACTGAGGACTTACCATTAAAAGTACCCAGTAACTAGGTATCTGGTAGTTTCAATTCTAAGTACCCATTACTTACCAGTAAATATCTAGTACTTAGATTGTTATTACAGAGAAACTAACACTAAGTATTATTACTGAGGTTAACTATGAAGTACCACTGTAATTACCTAAACGTACCACTGTAAATACCTGGTAATTACCTATGTAAGTACCAGTGATTTACCACAGAAACTACCTAGGAGTTACCGGGCCGTATTCTAAAGTGTTATCCTACTGGGTAGTGCAAGATAATTTGGTTTTAACGTTATCACTGTTACTTGATGTAGCCAATTGAAATTAGGCCTGCATGCATAATTGATGCCATCTGCACTCTTTCATCACAAAACAACAGACACAAGTTCTGAGCCATCCTGCCCATCATGCTCTTTCCAGTTCCTCTGGCTGTTAGGGAGCTGTTTATGACTGGAAAGTGCGTTTGCAGAGTGATGGTCTAAAGGTGCTTAAGCTAATAAAGATGTTCAGCAGTCCCTTAAGTGGATGGTGTTTGGAAGAGTGTGCCTGTTTGTCCAATGGCCTCCTGCACAGCTGTACTCTCTTTGTCTTCATTGTTTAGTCCCCACACTGCAATATTTCAGCGGGAATTGGCTGCAGTAAAAGAAAAACAACAAAGTAATGATTGGTGTTCAGTAAATCTTTCCCAGATCAGCTCCTGGTCCTGGCTCTGCCTCCGGCTGATGTCTCCCCCACACCCCCACCGCTCTGACACCCATCTTCTTCCACTACTTTTCTGTCAGATCAATACAAGGCCCTAAGTGCTGTCTGACTAAAGGCATATTCCACATTTAAGTTCACTCCACGCAGCAGTGGCTGTAACTCAATCTGCACATTACTCCGATGGTGTCCACTGGCCTCACTCTCAACTTCTGTAATGTGACTTAATGCATTTTTGTGTTTGTGTCTAATGTGATCTCAGAAGCTATTATGAAGGGCAAACTGTTAAATTATAGATTGTAACTTTCTATTTAACACAGACAACACGTCTCGAGCGTGGTGAGCGGAGGTGAGGCACGCACACAAACCAGGGCATCTTCCGCACTTTATGGAGTGAGTGATGTTTTAGCGAGAACAATTTCACTGAGGCAGTTCACAGTCCACAGAGCAGAGGAGAGCCAATGAGCTGTGACATTTTTGAAAAAAAAAAGAAAGAAAAACAGGCTAATCTGCACTTAGCTCATGCTTTCTTTAAGTGCTCTAAAGTCCTAATGCATTTAAATGCGACTATGAATACAGGAACACAGATATAAATTTCATGGAAACTTAATTAATAGTGTTACAATTCCACAATTACCATGACAAACGCAAATCCTGCCAACCCTACAACTGCAAAGTCCGACAAGTAAACTACAAAGTCCAACAAGTAAACCAACAGCTCCATGTTGTTATATATTTTTCTCCATGTGCGGCACATTCTTTACCAACTGAGCGAGAACTTAAAGCATATTTACACTAAGCTGCACAACAGTAGAACATGAGATCGATTTAAAATGTAATGTACATTTGTGACCTGAAATGCGTCAATGTAAGAGTGGATTAGTTGTTTGTTGGTGTGTAGCAGACACTGTCAATGTTGTTCTTTTGGCCTAGCAGTCAGTGAGCTATAATGTGGATCAAACTAGCCTTTTAAACCTGAGCAAATGAATAGTCGGCTTTCAAAGTAAGTTTATATATTCTATTTCATTCTAGAGAAGAGGACAGAAGAGAAGAGGGTTGGTATGTGAGTCATGTTTGAATAGTGGTAACTCGCGAGACCACAATAGTCAAAGGCTAACATTTACAGTGCAGGAGACCCAGAGACATTATTCCTAATATTACCATTCCTGCTGGGTCAGGAAAACCACCTCTGACCTCTCCGTCGCACTGAGCCAAGATTGGATCTGAGAAACACCTTTGAGGCCGCTCTTTAAATAAAGTAAGCAGAAAGAAAGAATAAGATGATCATGAATAATCAATCAGTTCAACATCTAAAACTTTAAACTGCTGAGTGAACAAGAATAAGACAAGAACTTTGTTGGAGTATAGGCAAAGTCAGCACACCTTTTGCTGAACCCAAAAGCTCCTGGAATCCAGCTTATCTCAATAACTTGGTCTTACACAATGTGCCCATTTTCTTTACTGCCACATTTATGCACTGCAGGAATATACCTTTATTTCTGATAAACCTCTGTCCTTGAAAATTAGCCTGTCAGGGATGATTTTAGTATATACGATCAACTATGTAATTGGAAAAAGCTAATATGACTACGATTATTTTTTTACTCAGCAATCAGTTATAGCCATTCTCACTGTACGTCAATGCTCTGTCAACTTTTGTTCAGTTTAGACAAATCATTTTTCCTCCATCAACACAGCAACAAAAAGAAGGTGAATTTAAATTTTGTTGGTAGACTTTTATTTACATTATTGGACTTGCGTAACGTTGAAACCCATTGTTATGTCTGACACTCTTAGTAACATCACAGTGGCTACTTTTGTTTTGTAGCTTAAAATGATTTCTGAGCATGGAAATGGCAATTATCATCAAGCTGTGCGAGTTTGCAAAGTGATGGTTCGTGGACTTTGAAACTACGGTTGACACTACAAATTAGAAGTGTATTGGTTTAGTGGTATAATAATAATAATAATGCATTAGTCTTATATAACGCTTTTCCAGACGCTCAAAGTCGCTTTCACAATTTGGTGCATTATTCATTCACTCCATACTCGGTGATGATAAGCGAGGCAACTAGTCTGCGCACATCAGCCACCACCACCAACCACTCACACACACACTACATTCCCCAGGCTTCTTGGTGTTCCCAAACGGTCTCCCATCGAAGTCCCTTCCCTGCTTAGCTTCCGAGGTCTGACGGGATCGGGCATAGCAAAGGCGGTATGGCCACATACCGTATAGGGCTTTTCACATGACGCCAACAGACCCTCGAATCTATGTAAATGACGAAAAAACAAACTATCAGGTAGATATGCGCCGATGCAGCTTTTTGGCTACCGATGCCGATACCAATACTGGGGTTTGAGTATCTGCCGATGTCCAATATTTACCAATACCAAGAGACTTTCTTAAAAGTGTCTTTCTCTGAGCGAAAAATTGAATTGACTCTTCGCTCCATTTTAAGATCAATAAAGTCGTATTTTATTGTCATGATGTTACAGATCAGTTATCAATTATATCTATTGATAAACTCTTGGATAAACATGTAAACAAAGATCACTGGACTTTTCTACACTAAATATCCTTGGGTATATGACAGGCTTTAGGTTCCATTAAAATAAACAACTCATAAAGTGATCTGATCATTACAAATCAGTCATTTCGTAAACTAAACACAAACACTTGCCTTCAGCAGTGGTTATTTTACTTTATTAGGCTACTTCAGGTATTTCTATCATTCTGACCCAGCCTTGATTAGTTTTCATTAGCATTAGCATTAGCTCCAGCTGGCATTTTGTGCAGATATCAAAAATACATTTGCGGAGTTTAAAACTAACTCAGCGACTGGATACTCCTGGTCCTTTACAATGATATACAGCATCCCCGTATTCCCTAAGATTAGGTGGTAAAAGTTGTGTTTTTAAGGCGTTGAGAGACAAAACTGGTATCGGTTCAGTATCGGATATTTGTAGCCGATACCCGATATCGTATTTTTTCCAGTATTGGATCGATGCATCCCTACTAACAGGTGTGCTAGTAGAAGTTTTTATCATGTCCCTTTAAGAATGAATGACGAACATACTGTATAATGTACTCGTGATGCTCAGGTAGCCTGTAGCCTGTCCCACCCCTGAAACCTTCCAGCACTTGTAAGGACTGTCAGCAGCTGCTTTGATGTTATTTTCGGATCGATACATTCTGGAAGCCACTTTGCCACTGGAGGGCCGCAGAGTGGAAGAGAGAGGAGGAAGAAAGCAACCAGATTTTGTTGAGTGCTGACGAATGAAGAAACGTAGCATGAGTATTTTTTTCCCCGGGCCACTTGAAGCTGTCTGGCACCGTTTCTCTGCACGTCCTGCTGTGTACATTCACTTCGCAAAACACAACTGACATCTGCTGCAGGTACAAGGGCACTCGGCAGGAAAACGCATATGCTGTGTCTATAAACCCAGGCAGTCATTAGCAACATACTCTTCTTACACATATTTAAGTGTCAGACTTTTATATAAGTATATGTATCTTTTATGTAGTGACAGATTGCTTTTTTTTCTTTCTTTTTTAAAGCATTTGTAGCTTATTTCCCATGACGCTTGGACTACTGGCTTCTTAAAAGCCACCCACGGATATTACTTGGGTGTTTAATTGGTTCATACAACCTTCACCTGTTTTTTGTAATACTTTTATTTTGTTTGTTTTATTATGGCAATCGGAAATGGCAGAGTTAGCCACCTCCTTTCTCATGAGAGAAATGTCAGATACACCTGTGCGAATCACACTATTCCGTTAGTCTGACAATATTTTTCTTATTTTACTCTGTAGAAAGGGTTTAATACATTTCTATTACCTGGCCTGACCAAATACACACTTTGTCAAAGGCATGTACTGTAGTCTGGGAGCGTGTGTGATCTCAGCAATTGTCCAGTGGCCGTGATTGACGGCATCAACCAATTAGGACTTCGCCGGATATGATGCAGGAACAAGCTGCAGGAAGCCTTTTCGGTAAACAGTAATGTCTGCCAATACAACGCTGTTTCTTATTTAAAACAGACAAAAGAGCAGAAAAAAACAGTGTATCAGCACGCCATCTTTAATGTTTTGGCAGAGTGTGTTGAGCGCCTATTGGTTGCAGCTTTAAAGCAGTACTAAGTAACGTGTTTACCTTAATAAATCCTTTCCGTAGTCCCTGTGGGGGTAACACAAGTGTTTTTTTGTGTGTTTTTTATGTTTTTTATTAAATCAACATAAAAACACAAGATACACTTACAATTAGTGCTCCAACCCAAAACCCTCCCACCCTCACCCCATTCACACTCATTCACACAAACGGGTTGTTTCCTTCCATATTAACATTCTGGTTCCTACAATATATATCAATGCAGTCTGCACGGGATGAAGTCCGTGAGGCACTGCCCTAAACCAGTGCTCTCGGAAACCACATCCACCGCAATAGGGTTGTGTGTGCTGCTGGTCCACTGTTAGTAGTACATTTACCAGTTACATTTTACTTAAATTCATAAATTATTGTATTTATTTTTTAATTTTTTAATTTTCTTTTAAATAAAGAACACTATCATCACCAGACCAGGTTTCAGCGAAATTAGATGGTTTAAAGGGCTCTTAAAACCGGGTCTAGTCCAGATTATGTCGAGATCGGGCTCAGCAACACACACCTTCATTTGCATACACTCAGATTAGGGAACACAAAAACAGATTGCATATAATCTATAATCAAAAATACATTTTCAAAAAGGCCTTTGAGAACTTCCCATCTACGTTTATGTTTTTGGCATCATTATCGGTTTCAACCATATAACTTTCTAAAGTTAAGAAATGCTGAATAAATGTTTTAAAGAAAGTAATACTAAGTGAATATCTCTTTTTTGCCTTAAAAATAAACCTTTTACCGAGTACAATAATTAAATTAACTAAATCGTGACTGTCAATAAAATCTCCTAATATAACAGAAATCACATCAAGCTTCATAAACAAACCGATCCTCAAACACATTTTTTCAACTTCTACCCAAACAAAGACACAATATGACAGTACCAAAACAAATGCAGTGTGGATTCAGACTCCTGACAACAAAACGGCAATCATCTGACTCAGTCATATTCCATCATTTTAACATTTTTCCGGTGGGTAAGAAATTATATAAGATTTTGATTTGAAAATAACGATTCTGCACATCGATAGTAGTTTTGTAGATTAATTTAAATATTGTATCCCACGGCAACGGGCAGTCAAAATAGTCTTCCCATTTTCCATATGTGTTATATGGGGCAACCTTCAGAGATTTCTTTATTAAATAAAAATTATATATTTTTCTATTTATTTTGTTCCTTTTTGCCAACTAGAGTTTCTTATTGGAGGTTTACAAACTAATAGTTTAGTAGTTCCATAGTTAATTATTTGTTTCCATTTTTTTCCAATTACTCCAGTTAGTTGATTAAAGGAAAAGCTTGAACAAACATCACCATACATAATTCTAAATTCATCATACTCCATGATCTTACCATTCTCATTGATAATGTCATTGACAAAAATAATGCCTCTTTCAAACATGTTTTTCCAAAAGAAAGGCTTTCCATCTATTACAATATTAGAATTCATCCATATTATCTGCTGCAAAATGTCATCTCTTTTTCTGGTACACAAAATTGAAACACCACCATGAATGGATTGTAATACAAGTGTTAATGGGATGATTGGGGGGTCTTTCATCTCCCCCTGGTGTCTCTGGCCAGAAACCATGCTTGCAACTTGACTGCCACCGGGGCGGAGCAAGCAATACACACTAATAGAATCACGGAGAAGAAGCTAACAGGCTAACGGGCAAAGCTAACTGCGGGCTAGCGCCACTTTAAACAGTATTTACAGCCAAGTTTGAGTGAAAAGTTTTTCCCCATTGTATAAGGAGAGAGTATAACCACTCTCTCCCTTCACCTTTTCTGTCAGTGTAGTATTTACTCTCCAAGACATTTATTAAGTTAAAAAATCGTAACTTGCTAAGACACCTGCAGTTGCGCTTATGGCCTCTAGGGCAAGAGTTACTTAGTACTGCTTTAAAGAGGGAGTATTATGCTTTTTGCAGGTATTTGGTAATAATGTCAAACACATCCAGGTATGTTTTTGATGAGACAACATTGCAACATGATAAAATGTGAGTTATTTTCTTCTCATATCCAAATCTCGAAGCGTATTGACTGGAGAGCTCACAGCCTAAATGCCAGTGTGATGATTATGATTAGGGTTAGGGAAGGCAAATGTGAAGTTGTGTTTCACTCACAGATGTTACACTTTTATTTTTTAAACTATGCATCATTGCTAACCCTAAATCTAACTCTAAGATGGCAGACAACAGGTGAGATGATGAGAACAATAGAAATGACCTATTGTTTAAATGTGCAGTATGTTTCGTACGAAGTGCCATGTGTTGCTTGGTGATGTTCTGCACAGTCATTTCACCTAAAAAAAGTGTTTTATCAGACGGTAGCAAAAATCCATCTGCTATAATAAACACTGTATATTATCAACCAACAATGCAACGTCTAGATACCAGTAAAAAATATTACTGCTTCAATGTGGCATATTTTTACCTCATTTGGTTACATTACAGGCCTCCAAACAGAGAGATTTTCTTTATGAGACCTGCATTTTAAACCCTGAAAGTGGCAGTGTAAACAGATTTATATTCCTCTGATGTAATAAATGCGCGTGCACATACATACGCCTCTCTCTTATTACCTCAAGCCAAACTCTCTGCGCCACTTTTCAATCTGCATTCATATTAGTGTCAAAGCGGCAGAGCGGCTTGCCACCCAATGAATGGCCATTACCAATCCATTTGGGCTTGGTTATCATCTGCTGGCACTGGCCCCAAATCCCATTTTGCCGTTGCACATGCTCTGAGTGCGCCCCCGCTCTGCCCCCCGTCAGTGCCATCTCTCATTGAAGGAAAACATGTTGTCGTATGCAACTTCACTGGGCTAGCCGTGTGCGCTTTTGATAAACCAGTCGAGTCATGGTCTTCATATATTCCACCTGCTTCTTGTACTTTTTCTTCTGTTTCTTCACTTGCCCCAGACTTACTGCTGAATTACTGACGCACAATGACTGCAAAAAGGGATAGAAATTTGAGCCTCTCACTAACAAATTGCCAATAATTACCTATGCACAGATCATACTCCAAAGTTTGTTGTATAGCTCTCCAGGCTTCTGGTATACATGCAGCATTATATTACATAACTGCTATTCATTTCAGTGTCTTCATTAGGCCCAATGAACAACTGGTTTATTTTTCACGTGGCATGAAGACACTGGCAGACATACAGTATGTTCATAAATAAAAATGCTGTTGTTTTTTTTGTTTTTTTTCTCAGAACACTTTGAAATCGCACATATCTGCAGACAATGCGCGGTGTCACGCTCACACTGATTCCTCTTCCTGTTTATCCATCCATCTCTCTGTGTCTGTGGCTCAGCTCAGACTCGCTGCCTGCCAGTTGCATAATAAATAGTGCCTGCTTGGTTCACATGGGATCACAAGTTTGTGCATTAGCATTCCACACACGGGCATACAAACACACACATACACAGGCGCGGCTTACAGCAGTGACAGGAGAAGGCCTGTCAGCCAAAACACTGCCTAAACCCTACGAGGAAGCGGGCTCCGATGTGATGCTCTGCTGTCTCTCCACCCCGATCTGTGCTGCTCTCAAGGGGGGGAAAAACCCTGCATGTAATGTAAAGCCATTTCATTAATATTTAAGCATCTTCACAGGTTCAGTCTTTTGCATTTCATGATTCATTTAGCTTCTATACTTGTATCTATTTTTGCACTCGACGAGGCTTTAAATGAAATGAATGCCTCAGTATTCGGTAAGTGGACCGGCATTGTTCTGACAGTCTAACGTTGAAGGGGCCATTCAGTTTGACATTTACAAATGCATCAAGAAATGAATGCAAAGGCCCGATCATAAAAAAAACAATCAATATATACAAGTTATACTGTAAGATTGCTTGTTTATGTCCCGTACTCCCTATGGCCTCGTAGCCCTTTAGCACAGACGGGTCCGGGGATGGATGGTACGTGCAGGATGGATGGGGTGGGGGATGCGGCTAACACCAATGAGGCTAATTAGCAAGATTAGCAGCAGAGCGAGTGACTGCTGCTGACCTAACCGCTAATGCTCTCCACCCAGCCCATTTAATCCAATTCACTGCCATTATCTCAAGCCTTTCTGCACTCGCATTGCTCTGAACTGTCACTAACTGCTCCGTGTCATCCTTTTGTTACGTCCTGGGTCAGAATAAGGGCCATAGGGAGCCAATGAGTGGAGAAAACTGTATGAACTACTCCTGCGACTGCTGCGCATAGATTCGGAAAAATAAAGACATAGTGGATAAAATTGTATCTGGTTATCTAAACAAGAAAAAGAGCGGGATAATGGACACTGGGCAGCAACTACAGTGTGTGGTTTGGAAACACAGGCCCTATACCTGATCATTTTGATTACAAACAATGGACTAACTTTGCGAGCATACTGTATTTGTAGCATCCTAATTCTTCAGAGGAACAAGTCCAGAAGCACAGGGTCAAGTTTTGGGGTCACTTTTACAGACATGCTGGGAAACTAGTCTGTAAGTTCATGATACTGATACAAATGCTTTATAATTGGATGCACGGTGCTAGGGTCACAAATGTACTAACAACAAATAAACACATTTTGTTCCACTACTAGAAAAAACCGCAATGCCTTTAATGTGCAGAGTAATCAGAGGAAATCCACAGTGACATGTGAAGAACATGAAAAACACAGTAAGAACATAACCCGTCTGGGACCCTTCATGGTCTGTAAAATGAACATGAAGCAAACAAAACAAAATGATTTTCATCAGAAAAGGTGAATAGTAAGTGAGGAGTAGCTCTTCCACACGATACACGCTCTACACATATAGTAAAGATGCCTTCCACCACATTTGGATGTTCATCCCTAATACTGCAGGTGTTCACCGTCCAAATTCAGGCTTTCACCCGCAGTATATGAGTGGCAGATTTGGGAGCAAAGACTCTGTGCCTTCTATGTTGGAGATTAAGCGTAAGCGAGTATCAGCCTCCACCAGTCGCTCTATCAGCAGCGCCTCACACCGCTCAGTCCCACATCAGAGAGGAGCGTTTCAAAGAACACCCAGGTCCCACTCCCGCCGCCCCCTCCACCACCGCTGGCCCGCTGCGGAGCCGAGCTGGGGTCATCCTGATAAGACCTTCAGGCTCGGCTTGCCGCTCGCAGGCTGGAGTGCACGCCCCCTCACACCTCTGATTCGACACTAGCGGCCAACTCCTGCTGCTGATAAGAACTCAAATCCAGGCTGTCTCAAATCAAAAGGGCAATTTCACACTCGGCATGAACGCGTGGAGTTGACGGTACAAGGGAAAAAATAAAAGAAATCCAAATAAACAATGCTACGGAAAGCTTAATAATGAAGAGAGAGGTCTTTGTCACTCAAAACTGTAAGCCCACAATCATCGGACCGGATAAGCTCTCAACAAAGACTATAAAAATAATGATTAAAATGCAAACATAAAGAGCTTAAAGATGACATTTTTGGGTTGGGCTGATAAGCACTGCAGAAGGCGGCTTACTTCAGGATTAAATACCACCGGCGTGAGAAGCGCAGCATTTCAAGAAACGCCTTGGCAGTGTCTATCAGTGGCAAACATCTATTTGAAATTCAGATGGTCAGTGAATTGGACAGTGCTTGCACAGGGCTGAAGACATCACTCTTTCCTGCCTGCTATCATCATTTTCTTGTCCTCAGATGGGGCTGGGCGATATGACAAATGCAATAATCACAATTTCTTTTCTCCTATTGATCTATTTCAATTTGATCTTTTCATAATAACATAAATACATGTAGCTGTTTCATGAACTTACCCGAATGCTTTCCCCCAGTATCATCTAACACAGAGGTGTCCAAAGTGCCAGACCCATTTTTGGTGGTCCTCGGCCTTCTTGCTGAATCGGTACACGTCACTAGAGATGGTCCTTTTTATTTGAAATGTAATAATTTTAAATGGTAAATGGTAAATGGTCTCAACTTATATAGCGCTTTTCCACCTTCATTAGGCACTCAAAGCGCTTTACAGCAAGGATCCACTCACCCATTCACTCTCTCATTCATACACCAGTGTACGCAGACACCCAGTGTACGCAGACCACCAGTGTCTGCGTCACTTATTATTTACACAATTCTAACCTAACAACTAACATTTTATTGAAACAGAGCTGGCATGAGGTTTTTAAGCATAAATAAAGGTATGGGGAACAATTTAAACCTCTGCTAGTTGAAGGTTTCGCGGCACTAACCACCGATCTATGGCCCTTCACCCCGTGTACGCTTCAATATGCAGCCCCCATGAAAAAGTTTGGACACCCCTGATGTAACACATCCAAAACTAAGTTCTGTTTCTACCAAAGAAGTAGCTGTAAACCTGACGACTATAAGACCCACGACGAGATTGCCATTTAAATTATATTTCGATTATTTGCCCAGCCCTATCCTCAGATGTTGTTTTGATTAGAAATCCTTTCAATGCAGATGTGTGCACCGTGCTTCTGTCAGTCTACCCTGTTGCCAGTGTTTGAGGTAACATATTACAAATGTAACAAGTTACAAAAATATATTACTATTTTCAGTAACTAAGGTATATTAAACATATTACACAAAATATGGTAAGTATTAGTCATTACAATTCAGTAACTCGAGTTACAAGTGCATTGAAATGTATGAACAAAAAATGCCAAACCCCGCCAAATAAAATGCAGCATGCCAAGTTAAATTGGACACTGGTGTATAAGATCTGCAGTTGTGTGTAGCTAACGTCGTCAAAACAAAACATGAGAGAACGGGGCAAGCAAGGGAAAAGGAAATCTTTGACTACACTTTTGTTCGGTGGCATTTTACCATGTTCAGTTTCTAATTTGCCAAATGTAACTCAGACGTAACTCAAAGTAGTGTAACTCAGCTACGTTTTCAAACTGTAATATACAAACATATTACATTTTTAAAACTGTAACTGCTAATATAGAACATGTTACAATTTTAATGTAGCTTGCCCAACACTGCCTGTAGCTTTAAACGTATAGCTAACCCCTTCCTTACTTCCTGTGCATAAAGCATCGCCTAAACATATCTGTTGTATTTTCTGTGCAATTTATAATCCAGCATTATTACTTAAAATTAGACTTTACATCCATCTTTTTCTATTGATTCAGAAATACAGGACAACACAATGCACAATAATTAAAAATCAGCAGTGAGCATAAGCGTGTGGATGCTAACTTGGGCTTCATTAAAAAAAAAACACTTGCACAAATCATAAGACACACACAATACTTAAACATAACTGCATTGCAAAGAACAGACCAGTTATTATAGTCTATGTTCAGTTCTTCAGTTGTTACAGAGCTACATGTACAAAGCAGGGATAAATAACCACTTAATCAATCAGTACTAATGAGAAGAAGAATTCATTGTTTTGTTAAATAGAAGGAAGTTATATAGTAAATTAAGTCTATATTTAAAGAATAAAAAGGTCTTGTATATACGTAGTGTAAAGTAAAATGACTTTGAGGTTGACAATTGATAATCATTTGATAAAGCAACTTATTAATTTAAGAAAGGAAACAGAAGGTGCATGTATTTGTTTTTGATTGCTCCTCAGTGTTAATTAAATCTGCTGGAGTTCACTTTTAGTTTACAATATACTTTCATTTATATGTGGGAAATGGAGGAAAAGTTTGAAGTAGACCACAAAAATCTTACAAGTCAGCATGAGAGCGGCATTTCTCATAGAATAAGACATTCAGAACATTTTTGCATAAAAACGTTGCTCTTTCCTTCTGTTAAGTTCAAATCCTTGTTTCATCATTCAGCTGCCATTGAGAGAGGCACCAAGAAACATGACGGCATTATGTTACCGAGTCTGTGCAGTGCAGCTTAAAACACTTACTCTGCCCTTCTAAATGCTGAGTGTGTATCCGCAGAATCAAACATGTAATACATCACCCTCACACAGACACAGACAGCTCCGAGGTGCCATCACAGTCTACCGCAGTTGTAATGGACAAAGCATGTATCGCTTCACACCGAGATACGCTCAGGACTCAGAGACACAGGACCACAAACACATACACTTTCACCTTCACCACGGACACAAATCTATATCTAAACCCCCTGAAGTGGCTGCACATTTCATACAGGTTTTAGAACAGTTTCCTCTTGTGGTTTTACCGGCTAACTGTGATTTTATTTTTGACAATTTTAACAATAAACTACAGTCAGCTCTCAACATTCTCGCTCCCCTAAAACAAAAAATACTCAAACAAAACCCCAACCTCCATGGAGAAACAAGGAGCTAAAACAGTTCAAAAGAAATTGCAGGAAAGCCGAGCGGAGATGGAGGAAAGATACAATTACAATAAACCGTCAAATTTTCTGTGCTCAACAAAAAATCTACAATAACACAATTAGAGACGCTAGAAATACTACTTTTCCTCAATAATCAGAAACCATAAAAACAATCCAAGAGTCCTCTTCACAACAATAGAACATGTTTTAAATCCTGATTTTAACAAACCTCCTTTTAACCCCACAGACGCTCTCTGTGAGGCGTTTGCAGACCACTTCAGGGGAAAGATAAACACTATCAGATGTAATATTCTATCTACCCAAAGTAACACGGCTTTGAATACATCTGATTGTCTACTTGTTCCAAAAGAAACACTGCCAGTTGTGTCCAGGTTAATGCTGAGATGCTTGATAAAGTTTTCTCTTCAGTGAGGCCCACCACAGTGCAAATGCCTGGAACATTCATGAGTCTGATAAAGTGTTAAAGTGCACAGGTTTTTTATAATTCTTCTTGATTTGGTGGGATAATACCTGTGTTAAGGAAAATATCACAGTTTTACACCCATAAAATATTAGCTTGTGGAGAAAATATGATTAAAAGTCAAAACTGTAGTTAATATAACAGGGAAATGTCCTTAGCAACTCCTTAGCAACAGTAGAACTTCAGTGCTGACGTAGAGGAAGGTAGGTGCAATAAAAATACAGCAGATGGCGCTCTTTTTTGTAAAGTATTTGACAGTCTTTTTTCGTATATTCTTGATCAGATTTTATGATTAGCTATATTTATATTAAACTGCATTGGTAATTTACTTCAATAAATGTAAGTTATTGTGTGTGTGGAGTCAGCCATTTGTTAAATGCACTTCTGGTGCAGTTTTCTTCAGCTAAGGTGTAGCTCGTTTTATTTTATAATGTTTATACAATTCTTTGCAGTCATTAAAAGTTTGCTTATTTAGAAATGCAGCTTATTTAGTTTCTTTTTAATATATTTATAAGAAGTTGGTTCTACGCAGGAAATAAGCTCCTCCTTCACTTTGCGTCAACTGCATCAAAACAAAAACATCCACCATGCTGACAGGACACACGTGCATCGGCATTTTGAGGAACAGCGGAATAACAGGAGTTTATCTGTGCACACAAGGACTTTATTTTGCTCGCAGGACGTTTACGCGTTTCCATATCTATACCAGGATGGATATTTTAGCTGCGTGTGGAGCAGTGGCTGGCCTACCCAGTGGCTAAGGAGCCGATGTTTTCCAAAACTTGGACATTATTTATGGGATACTTTGAGGACTATTGAAGGCTTTCACACAATGGAAAAGCAATGTCTGCGTTTGGTGAGTCCTGTAACTTTTAGTTTTTCTGCATGTTTAGTAAATCAACAGTTGGCTATAAGATACTGCTGCTTTGTGGTGGTTAGCTTCTTAGCTTCTTAGGGCTGGCGTTCACTGTGCGATTTACTTTTGTCTAAGATGTTTAGATGTCACTTGACACAAGTGGGGTTTGTAAAATCGTGAGCTGCTCTGTCTCCAGTGTGCAATGGTTCAAAGAGAGAATTGTGGCTACGACCGATGTTTGTCAATATCAGGCTACAGAGGTGTGTGGCCGCATGCTAACGATGCTAGCAGTGTTTTTATTTCCAGAGTCAAATCCTGCTGTTTATGGCAGGGTCACGGTACAGATCCACGTCTGATTTCATTCTGCATACTTGATCTGATGGATCGGTTTGTGTTTGTGAGCTTTTGTTCTGCATTTGTAAGCCGTGAAGGTGTCGTCTCCTGGTGTTAGCTTTGGCTACTGTGTGCTACAGTGTAGAGGCCAAGTTTATCATCAGCAACTGTCATTTTACATCTCTACCGTGAGCGAATTGCTTTCCCGTTAATGCAAAGCACAACATAAAAGTGGTGTGAACGTAAACAAACTAATCCTGAATTAATCTGCTTGCAGCGGCGGGCTAGTTAGCTTTAGCCTGCTAGCTTCTTTGCGTTATCTGCACTGATCTCCATTCATTGCATCAAGACCTTTTTAAATGTCAGAGCTCAACATTTGTTCTTATCGTTGGTCCTTAGCCTCACATTTTGTCCCAGGTTTATGGTGATATAGTTGTGGTTCGCTAAATTTTCAGTTTCGTTCTACGTCACTTCCGGGGCTCCATGGCTAATGCGGAAGTGTTTTTCTTTTCCAAAATAAAACGGTATTTTTTGGCTAGATTAGGGGAAATTTTAACATGAATCTTGAATGTAATTGTGTTAACTACGTATTTGTGAAAATGTAGTCTAATGTGTCATATGCACTTTAATGGGTCTTGTTATCGTTCATGAGTCATGTGGCGGGAGGTATGGGTCTGAAAGGACCGTAGCCTCCTGCCTGAGGGGTGAATAGTCTGTGTCCAGGGTGTGAAGGGTCAGCTTGTGATCCGATCTGGACGCCTCAGGGTCCTGGAGGTGTACAGGTCCTTGAGAAGTGGGAGCCAATCACCTTCTCACCAGCCTCTCCTATTGAGATTTTTATATTTGTAAATGTGTACATATTTCCAGATTTGCATAAATACCATATCTGCTATTTTTGTGTGATTACAATTATTGAGCTACTGTGATAACGTAGTTCCCCTTGTGGATCATTAAAGTTGCCTAAGTGCTGCCATTGCAGTAAACACTCTTTGATACATTGTTCTTGTTACTGATTGGTCAAAAGTACTCTATGACAGGATAATGACATGTGTCTGGCCTCCATGCATTTAAACACTAATGCTGTAACTCCATAGATATCTAGATCAAAAGTCAAAATCCTAGGTATTGACACATCATGCAGCACTCTGAATGATTTTACATTTGAAAGGCGAACGCAAAGTACATTTCAGCATGTCAGCCAAACATTTCTTGCTAAATTGCTAAACTTTTTGTTATTCTCAATCTAGCAAAGAACGTGCGACTTCCCTCTAACTTTGAAGCGTCACAAGTGTTATAGTGCAATATGAGGTGACACTTGCGCTCGTGGCAAGGACGCGGACAGTGTGAGGAAAGAGCCGGGGGCAGAACTCTGTGTGTGTGTTTCCTCATTTTGGCTAATGGGTCTGCCAGTGATGTTAGCTGGCGTACGCACAGCTCTCTGGTTTAATGGTAATTACATTTTGCGTTTGGTTGGCTTGCCTTGCGTCTGTCAACATCATGTCACAGCAGTTGGCTCTGAGGTGACAGCGCCCGAGAGGCCTTTTTTTTCTCCTTCTTCTCTGGCCCCCATCCCAAACCCAAGCCACAGGGAGGGCACATTTTAAAACTGGCAGCTAAAGAAGGGGCAAGGACATCAAGAACAAGATGTGAAGAGCTGGAAACCACTTGTAGCCTCTTTATAAATCTTTACTTTGAACATGTTTTATCTTTAATGGACAAGGCATTTCTTCAAATCTCTGCACAGAAAAAACTAATATCATCTGTGCAATATGCAGAATCAGGAAGAAAAGTCAAGAGTGAACACCTGCTTAAGACCAGAGAGCTGTGTGCGTTCTCTAGCATACAAAAAACATGGACTGAGAAGAAAAAAAGTGTCCGAGGCACTCCGAGAGGTAAGCTAAAAGTCCTTTATTGAGCAGGGAACGCCAACGCGTTTCGACCTGGCACGGTCTTCATCAGGGCAAGTAATTTAAAACAACAAACAGATGTGTTAAATAGCAAATGGCATCACATGAGGTAATCACGTGATGCTCCACCAGTAGAGGGTGACCTCAAAATAAACATAATAAAACACCCATTTAAATTTATATAGGTATATCTCAAGGAGTTTATGTATTGGGAAGAAATGACAGTGTTGATTTCCACAGAACATGGATCAGTCTACATACAGAAAACGACACAATAAGTAGCACCAAATATGTACAAGGGACCTTATGAAACAAAATTAGTTTGTATATTTTTTTAATGGAACAAGGTGAGTGGTTTGTTAACTTTTTAGGTAGGTCAGATATATTTCAAGATACTTTTGTACTGGCTTCTAATTTAGTTCAACAATGGCCATTGTGTGCTAATAGAGAGAGTATTTTAATTTATTATAGTTTCTATTGTTTAGTTACATTTTAGAATTTTGATTTTAAGATTTTAGATTTTAGATTTTTGTAAAACTGTTAAAATTGACAGCCCAGTGACCTCATTATATTATTGAAAAAGCAACTTTATGAAAACATGTCCTAACCAATAATTATAAAAAGACAGAAAATTGGTGTCTTCGTTAAGACCCGGGTACTTAGTGGCCTGTAAAGTTGTCCTCGAAGAGCACCTGAACATTTTCTACAACTCTGGACCCACTGATGCACTCACCTTCAATCTCGATTGTATTCAAAAAACACTTAACAGCAGAAACAGCCAGTGGTGATTGTCGCGCTGTCATAACATATTTCATAAACATTCCAGCACGCCTTTTTTTTCCTGATTATTATTAGTTAGTAAATGACACCAGATGAATTAGATTACAAACTGCGATTAGAGCAATGATTAAATGAACATTCTGACACTGATGACTCAATGAGGTGCTATTCCAAAGCGCAGTAATGGCAGCACATCTGTGATTTATCTTACATCAAGAATCAGACTTTAATTAATAGAACATACTGCGTGTGTTTGTGCGTGTGTGCGATCACTGCTACAGTCGGAGGCATTTTGAGTCAGCCAAACTAAACTGGCAATAGCAAGTTAGCATTTTCACACCAGAATTTCTTTGACTTTTACTGTCCTGTTCACATATAAGACAAAGCATGTGAATGTGAATTTACATTTATATCAGAAACAAATTCAATTTGTGTATAAGGAAATTATGTTCACGTATTGGATACAAAGAAGAGGGAAATTTGAAGAGTCTTTGAATAAATCAGTTATACTTAAATTATGGTAAATTAAAATCGAGCTTTATTTGTGATATAAGCTTGGTACAACAGCGTTTCTAGTTTCTAAGTTCCACATTGTTTTACTGGATACTTTTGTACATCTTTGCTGTGTTTTTGTGAGGTTCCGTGGATGTTGTTACTGCAGAGAGTGCGTACTAGCCATGAATGACCCAGGTATTTTAAAGGTAAACAAACAACTAGTTTATGAGCTAAAGACATTTGAGACCCACAAATGTCCTCTTGTGAAACACTGAGGCCCCGAAAGCCCCCCACCCCTGCAGCACAGTGGAGAGGTCACAAGAGGCGTACAGGAAACAAAAAGGGACAAATGAGGAGAAGATGGTGAAAGACTGTTTCACCATCTAATGGAGAAAGACTGTTTCACCATACTAATGGAGCGGAGGGAGCTGCGCAGGAGGAAGAGGAAGGAGGAGGAGCTGACCAGTGCAGGCTCCACTCCAAGAGAGACAGACAGTGCACGTTCAGAGAGCTGAGGCAGCCAGCCAGTTTCCACCTATTTTCCCCCTCCAGAACCGGGCGCGGCCAGTCGCAGCAGCTCAGGACTAACACCTGAACGCAATTTTGCTGTACAATATTGTACAATGAGAAATAAAGCACTTACTTACTTTGCTCAATAACTAAACCAAGGATTAGTCAACAAACCCTTTAGAAAAAGCACTTTGTATAATACTGTGTTCAGTGACAGGAGAATTGGGTGTTTGTCAGGGTGACTGTTGCGCATATCGGGTCGTCTCATGATCGGAAGGTCGGGGATCGAATCCCGCCACCTGCAGGTACACACTGTCGTTGTGTCCTTGGGCAAAACACTTCACCCACCTTGCCTCCAGTGTCTGCGTACATTGGTGTATGAATGAGAGTGTGAATGGATGAGTGGGTGGAACCTTGCTGTAAAGCGCTTTGAGTGCCTAAGTTGAGACCATTTGTTTGTTTGATTCTGTTTTTGGTAAGTGCTACTGGAGATGTTGTCCCCAGAGAGTGAGCAAATGCATTAAGGGAAATGAGCTTTTGAAGATGAAAGCTCCAATATAAATCTATAAAGACTTTTTTGTGTGGAATACTTATCATCTTAATATAGATTCGACATTTTATTTGGATCCAGGATAAAGATGAACGTTAATGGAGCAAACTGGCCCAAAATCTCTAAAACAAAAACAAGAAAAAATCACAAGAATCTATTCTAGACATACTAATGCAGTGTTTGGGAATGGAATAAATTACCTAAAACATTGGCCATCTCTCCAGACATACAGTAACTTTAGCTGTCATTATCCTACACATTTATTTTCTGTGCAGTCCAAAGTGCGCAGTATTCACTCCTCTCGCTGACAACAGTAATTACTCGATGTTGACAGGCCATTAGAAGCACTCACCATCTCACCATTTGTATCAAAATGATGAGCAAGTATTAAAAAAAGGGCTGAAGATGTAAAATGAATGGTAATAGTCCTGTTGCCGGAGCCCACCCAAATGATTCCAACAGATAATTCCTCATCCAAACCCCGGTCATTAGCGCTTGGCAGAGGAGAGCGAAGAAATGGCTGGACTGAAAGCAAATGTGTGTTTAGTGCGTAGGGAATATAATGGGTGTGAGAAGCACATTAGCTGTTCAAATTACCTGTTAACGTCATTACTGAGCCCAACATGGACACCGCCATCCCTGTGTTGGTCAATCCTCTCCTATTGTCCAATCCATCTCACTCCAAATGCCTAATGAAGTTCGGAACTGCTATATCGCTGCTTTGTTATATAGCAGTTGTATAATCTATCATCTAAGAGTGAATAAAGGAAGTAAAGGCATTTCCTTGCCCTCAAGCTGAATTGTCACGGTATTTGTGAATTAAAAAACACACGAAAATCCATCTTGTGCAGTTCCCACTGATGATTCCACTCCACTAGTGTTTGAGCCAATCACATGGCAGTAAGTAGGCGGGTTTTACATTAGCTGACAACAAGATAGCAATATGACTATGCCGGGGGAAAGTAAGATAAGTTACTACATACTTACAATACTAACATTTTTTGAAACTAAATTACTGATCTCCATATCATTGTAATTCACTCCTCAATGACTCCACCCAAAAAATGGTCAAATAACACTGTATAAAATATGTGTCACTAATTATCCATATTGTTTATAGTGACTAATAACTGGGCTGACATCATCACTTCATGGAGTCATACTCTGGCCCAATATCCTGCGTGTGTCAGGTGCATTAATTTTAGAGAAACTAAATTGCCCATTGTGAAAGAAAGTGGCAGTGAATGATGGTCTATATGTCTTTGTAACAGCCCTGTGACTAACTGGCCTCTGTCCAGGTCGCACTCTGAGGCTCGAGTTGTTGGGAACACTTGCTATCCAGTAACAAGCAGAATATGATGGATGCATAACTGAATCAATATTGCCCTTATTGTCTGTACATTTACTTTTATTCATCTCTTACTGGAAAAGCACATTCCTTACAGACAAATAAATCCAATTCCACAGACTCTGGGCCTAATGACATTTGCAGAGTAAAATTAAACATCTGCAGTGGTGCAATCACTCGAGGTCCAGATTACAACAGCCAACAGCAGCTGAGTTCTGCCCGTGGCACACATAGCACACACTGTCGTCTCACAGTGTGGGACCTAGAAAGTACTTGAGGAGCGTCAGGCTTGGCTGGTTTCCATTCGATTTCCCCTGCGGGTCATCCATCGGCCCGGGGACGTGGCGAGTCGGAGCACCCAGCCCCGAGGTGATTAACGCAAGAAAGATGGCCGCAGTTCACAGCGTAAATCCAAAGGCGTTTCAGGTGGAACACAGCCGCTTGTCGAGCAGTGAGGAATGGGCTCCAGCTTCACCCAGGCATACCTCTCTTTCTTTCTTTCTATATGACCTGCTCTGTTTGGTGTGAGCATAGGGACAACTGGAGAAATGATGGTGAACATTAGAAAAATGTACACAAATGAGGAACAATAAGCAGGAATACAGAACTGATGATAAGTGATCAAGGCTGACAGAGTTGGAAACAACCTGCACCTGCAGCTGATGCGCATTAGTGAGGCCCAGCTGTTGCACATCTGCCACCAGGAGCCGTGCCCCTCCAGTGGTCCGCTCCGGAAACCTTTCAACTTCAGCCATGTTGTCAGAGGACACAACAAGACAGAGGTGACTTCAGAGGAGTTGCCCTGAATTACAATTAACTGTATTCAATTGATACATTTTGCAAGCCAGGCTAGCAAACTCTATGGGCCGTTGTTGACCGGCGGATTAACCAATTACAGGACAACAACAATGGGGCCAACATGGCAGCTCACCCGAGTTTAAAAACACTAAACCCAACAAAAATATTGCACTGAAAATTGCCATCTTCTGCCAAATCAACAGGCAAACTAGACAACTATTTTATTAACACGAGAGAGAACTTCCAAAGTTTGTTCTGAAAGACACAGGTTTTGAGACTCTTCTGCATGAAATGATTGGCTGCGAGCAAAGTCCTGGAACTTGCTTTTGAACAGAAAACAAGAGTGGCTAGCTTGCCAGGCTAAACTTTTTACACACTAACAGTTTGTCAGGGAGGTAATAACAGTAATAAAAGCAGTTCCTGGTTACGTAACGCAGTGGGAGGAGCTTTGCAAAAGCATTGCAAAAGCCGTCACTATGCACAGTCACCAGGAAAGATTCAAAGATACCTCAATCATGCGCGAGTGGCACAAAAAAACAACTTAAAAGTGCAATTTCTGTGCCATACCGATAGAGAAAGCTGGACAGCTCGGACAGCACAGTGAAGTAGTCGGTGGGTGTGGATGCAAAGAGAGACGTGAGGTCATCTAAAGGAGCGTTCACTGGAGATGAAGAGGAGGCCAGCGCTGTTGAAGGCGCTTCCCTCTGGACCTCTGACAAATTGGGCTCTACACACATCTCGCCGGCCCCCAGTCGCTGTGTGTCTCTGAGGAGGAAGCCGTGTCTCCCAAGCATTAAAGTGGAAAAACCAACACCAGTGCAGGAATTTAATGAGGAGGGCTTGGCGCACTTTGGAGCTGGCGGTGACACAACACTTGGCATGTAGGGATTTTCTGTATATCTCCCGCTTTATCCCCAGGCATGCACTGGGACTGGATACGCAAGGATCAGCGCCAGTCCAGTCCCACTATGGGCCTCATTTAAGGCCATCAAACACTACAGAGAGAGATAGTGTTTTAAAAGTTCTAGTCTTCAGGGAGAGAAATGTTTAACCAAACAGTTTCAAGAATAACAATTTTACTTTCTTTGTTGCTCTCAGTAAAAAAGCAAAAACCTGGAAATTAGTTGTGCTTCATATCAGGTCTGAACTAACGACTAGTGAGTTAGTCAGTTCAATTTGATTTGGTTCAATTGATTCCCTTGAATAATCAAATGTATGGGACACACAAGAAAAACACTTTCTTGTACAAACTATAAATAAACAAATATATGAAATTAAAATTTAAATCTGTCAATCTACGTTCCTTTGGTCATGTGTTTTGGGCCATGACTGAGAGGGCAGGGTGGCACTAACAGAGAGGTTGAGGAGTTCAGTCACCCAGGAGGAGCTGTGAGTAGAGCCACTGGCCCATCGTGAGAAGAGGCAGCTGATGGCGCCGGCATCTGTTTTGGATGCTCCCTGGACGCGTCCCTATGGAGGTGTTCCGGGCATGTCCCATTGAAAGGAGACCCCGGGGAGGACATACTAGAGGGACAATGTCTGAGCTGGCCAGGGACGCGAGGAGGTGTGCGGGATAAGGACTGCTGATCCCGTGACCTGACCCCAGATAAAGCGGAGGAAAAAGGATGGATGTAAATAACATTCTAAAAAGGGAGCGTAGAGGAGACAGTGAGTGGATCGATCCCATGACACTAACTGTACTATTTCTGAATTTTCAACATCTATAACAAGAATACTGTAAATATTCCCGGTCTGCAAAGTGAAGTGTTTATAAAGTTATCAAAGCAAACAACATTAGAGAAATAATACAAATAATCACAAAGAGATTTTTTGGGAATAGTTCATAGGCCTATCACCTTTTTGGTTTTCCAAATGTGTTTAATACAACCATGGGTGTATTAAATACATTTGGATAGGCTTGTCGCTGATTTGATTACTGCACTGCAATGCAGCCCAGAAAGAATTATCCGCATAGAACATAAGAAATCACGCCGCCATAACAAACTGCTCCTGTTCAGCTGACAGGGCATCTACAACTTTCTAAAGAGACGGATATTGTGCTGGCACTAGCTGAGCCGATGGACGTATTGGTTGGAACCAATCATGGGGTGCGCGAGCAGAAGAGCACAGTCAAATCAGGGCCACAATGCGCGTATTCCCTGAGCTTCAAACAACAGAGTAACACTGAAGGAGAAAAAAGATGACATGTGCCATTGAGCATGAGCTATTAAAATGAGTGATGGCCATTTGAGTATCCAATCAAAGTTTATATGATATATCTATGAATATACATGTTACATGAGCTGTCATTTTGCAGCTTCTTCAAGATTTTACGGTATAGGATCAGAATAAAAACCACACAGGTTTGACTCCCATGGATTGACTCCCATGGATTGACTCCCATGGATTTACTCCCATGGATTGCAATACCAACATCATAACATTTAGAGTAAATACAAACAATCTTGCAGTGCAGCTCATGGAGCATAAGCCAGTTCAGTTTCTCCAAACATTTACGGTTTTGAGAGGTGCCTGTTTCTTTGTGGAAGTCTCCCCCGAGGCTCCAAACAGATCAGGGTTGATTGGTGTGCTGTGCCTCAGATGAAAAAGGGGACTGAAATGCAGGTTTGTGGTGCCTTTGTAAATATTTGATGAAGTTTTCAAGCGAGATTGGAGTGCAGATATCACTTACCAAGACTGGGGTATAGGCAGCAGCAAAAACGTGCAAATTAATTTAAAGAGTGGGTAGTGGTGTGGAGGAGCGGGCCGGGCTGAGGGATTGATGGATGATCAGTCTCCACAGCGCTCCGACTGAGTGCTGCAGCCTGTCTCAGAATTAAAGTGTGCTGTTAATCCACTGTAAGCACAAAGCCCTCACTCACAGTGCACCAGCTACAACCTCAGGGACAAGACAGACAGCACAGATTGCCAACTGGCAACACAAGTCATATAAAGGTTGTTTGGGTTTCAGGAGAAAACTGACATACAAAGCCATAGTCAGCCACAGATGACACAAAGACTCATCTGACCTGGATCTTGTCTGATGGATTTACTACAGTAAAAGGGGATGCAAAACTCGCATGGGTCATTTCACCTACAAACAAAGGAATTGGCAAATCTACAGAATAACGTCTTATTACTCCACTGAATGAACTTTACTTCATAGATGTGTATATGAACTTGAAACTTCAAAGACCACTTTTCAGAATGTGTTTTTCTAACACTCTGGAGACGGCTGCCTTACAGTGGAGCCTACAGACACCAAATGATCCAGCCTTCCAGGTTTTAGTTTAGTTTTTCAACATGTTTTTCTCACATTTGGGTCAGTAATCTACAGGTTACCTGTGGATTTCAAATAGTTTCAAATTGTTATCGCAATGTTTTCCCCAAATTCCCTTGCAGTGTCTCGCCTTAAACCTGCAAGTCAAATAAATACGCAGCACCATATGAAACACAATTCAAATGAACTATTACCTACCATCTTAGGGTTAGGGTGAGGTTTAGGGTTAAAGTCATATTGACAGGAGAGCCTACAGCCAACATGCCAGTGTGACAGCCCATTTGAAAGACCTATAATTTCTAAAAATATGTGTAAAATCGGTGTGAGTGAAACACAACTTACATCAAATTTGTCCCTAAAAAAGTCACAGGGTCAGGTCATAAGTGATATTGATTAAGCAAATGTAATGGTTAAACATCGCCCAGTATGACAGAAAAGGAGTATAGGTGCATTAAACACTCCAATTTCCTTATAGTTGCTTGACATAAGTGCCTATTGGCAATCATTTATATGTTTTAAGCACTTTTGTTTTGGACTGGGGGGAAGGGGGGGCCTTCAAGGAATAAAGGTTGGGAACCACTGCTCTAGCTCATTTCTGTGCAGAGTTATGGACTTTTAAAGAAATAGCCAGAATGCTCACTCCAGCCACTAGGTGGTAGCTTAAATTAAAAAAACAGAAAGAATTCTACACGTGTCCAGCAGAGGGCACTGACATAGTAAGTGATCAGGATATAAACAGCATATTATAGCCATGTGGTAAATGGGCTGGACAGTCTGTGGCTACAATAGTAACTTACCACCATCGAGTGTGGAGTGAATGAATGATGACTTTATGCAGCACTTTGAGAAACGTGTGACACAGGCTGATGAAGCGCAATAAGTGTAAGCCGTTATTATTTATTCGGCCGCAGTCTTTTACAATATATGCGGCCGCATATATTGTATGAATTTGGCCCACGACCCAAACGAGTTCGACACCCCTGGTTTAAGCCATTATCATATATAACTGCCTTGTCCTCTAAACATTCTGTTAATCAGCAGCACAGAATAACAATTTTATTCATGTTTTTTTTGTCAATTTATGTTTGTTTCATGTACTTTGCAAACACTTTGACATCTTAGGGTAACATTGGCAATGTCCCCAGCCAATTAGAGGGCCTGTTTTTTAATCCTTTTGTCCAAGTCATCTTTATAAGGATGTGCAAAGAGGCTGACAGTACGTAAAAACATGACATTGGTTAGAGCCTCTTCAAAATTGCAGCTGTAATGTTTGTTTTTTTCCCCACTGGAGATTTTGAAGCACATAACCCTTGTATTACTAAAGACGTGAGCATGTCCAGTCCAAGCTGATGAGACCATGATCCTATAGATCAGAGGTCACTAAACGGCGGACCTCGGTCTGGATCCGGACCCATGCGCCAGCCCATCCGGACCCGAACCTTGGATCCGAACTTTGGACCCGACCCTGAATCCCCTCAGACGAGCGGCTGCGTGTGCGCTCTCTCCCCCCCTCTCTCTCGCTCTCCCTCTCTCCGACTGCACCAGAGCGGTAAACTACAGCCCAGATGAACAGAAAGAGAACGTCCTACATCTTAGCTCTATGATACTTTTTATTTTTTTAGAAACAGTTACGGAATGACTGAAATATGGCTCGCTAAAAACAAAGCGGAGGACGCCCTATTAAATATGCACGCGCGGTCGTAATGCGCAAATAGCGCGGCTGTTTCCCGATCGGCAGCGAGCAGGTCAGAACCAGGAATAAACCTGGACTAAGCCAGGACTAAACCTGGACTAAACCTGGACAAAGCAGGGCTCAGTGTGTTGAACTGAGCAAAGAAACACATCACTGTCATATACTGTATGTGCACATTGTGTATAACAGAGGTTACAGTATCCTATGCACTCTATAGGAGCCAAATATTTTTAGAGCAAAAAAACAATAACAGGATTCAATTGATTGCATTATTTTCAAATCACAATAATAGATTAAAAATCCTGATATAACTGGGAATTAACCCTGTATGTTCCGGACCTTTGCTTGACCTTTTTTTTCCTTTTGATTTTGGACCTTGGTGAAATTTAATTTGTGACCCCTGCTGTAGATCCTCTGACCTGGCTCACTGTTGGTAGAAGAATTTGACTGTGTGTGCTGCTGTTTCTAATGATTTATTTCAGCAGCCAGAGCACAGCAATTAACCCGCTTAGTAAAAGATAATTATCACTGATGGGACTGAAGGCTAAAAGACAGAAATAAAAGCAAGCTGTAAACAGTGTTTTTCTTTTCACTCGGAGTGTGTATCTGAGCCAAAAGTGGCTATTTATCTCTCTGAAATGATATCCTATTTATTTCCTCATTAAGAGCCAGGAGGAGATTTTAAAAGCTGTCCTTATGCGTCCTCAACACTTTGCATGTTGATGCCGACTTTGAGATTCATCCTGAATATTAATTTGAGCAGCCTAATTTATGAATGACTGTAGTGGAAAGTGCTAGTCTGTGTAAGATGTATTTTATCATTTTAAAGGTGGGACTCAAACACGTTTGTGTGAGTTGTTCTTTGCTGAACAACAATGTCATTAAAACACAACATTCACGTTCTTACATTTGAATCCCCTACACTATTTGGTTGGGCCTTTTTTTTATTATGCACCTTTTTTCTTTTTTTTACAATTAATTTGTATTATGAATATTCCATACACTATAATATCAGGAACTAAATAAAGCAAAAGTGAATATGGCAGGTTTTAAGGCTTTTGAAAATATGACTTATTTAGACGGATAACATCTGTTGTAAGAAATTAGAACTGTTCACCTGTTATCTGCCATAGGATTAGGATTAGGGTTAAATTTATTTTCTCCAATTAAGTATATCCAAATCTCAAAGCGTATTGACAGGAGAGCTTACATCCTACAGTGCCTTGCGAAAGTACTAATACACCTTGAACTTTTGCACATTTTGTCATGTTTATAACCATAAACATAAAGATTTTATTTTGAATTTTTTACTGAAAGTTCACACACAAGTAACAGATAACCGTGAAGTGAAAGCAAAATGATACATGATTCTGTTATTTTTCAAAAAATAGAAAAGTGAAAAGTGGGGCGTGCATAAGTATTCATACAGCATTTTCTGAGTTTATTAAATTACCTTTATAACATTCCTAATGACTGCAGAAAGTTCACACGTTGCCCTAACCATTAAATAGAGGCCACCTGTGTGTAATCTACTCTCAGTATAATTCCAGCTGTTCTGTGAGGCCCTCAGAGCTATGGTCAGAGTGTATTGGTCACTAAACAACATCATGAAGGCCAAGGAGCACACCAGAGAGGTCAGGGATAAAGCTGTGGAGAAGTTTAAAGCAGCGTTAAGTTATACAAAGTGAAGTTTGCTAGAAGTCATATGGAAATATGACATGCTATGGGGCTGCTTTTCTTCAGCAGAGACTGGGAAGATTGTAAGAATAGTTGGGAAGATGGATGGCGCCAAATACAGAGACACTTTGGAGGAAAACCTGCTGGAGTCAGCAAGAGAAGTGAGGCTGGGGCAGAGATTCACCTTCCAGCAGGACAATGACCCTAAACACAAAGCTAAATCTACAATGGAATGGTTTAAAAACAAACATATTACTGTGTTAGAATGGCCCAGTCAAAGTCCTGACCTAAATCCTATTGACAATCTGTGGAAAGACCTGAAAACTGCTGTTCACAAACGCTCTCCTTCTAATTTGACAGAGGGCGTCGCTGAGGCGTGGTTTACAAGCAGCACAGAGAGCAGCCTCACATTAGTTTCCTTGTTTACATCACGCTGCCTTGTGTTCTTCCCTAAGCATTAATCATGATAAGCTCTCGTAGGTCAAACCAAAACTTTATTAACACCATCGTGAGCTAAACAATGTTTGTGTCTTGAGAGAAAGAGATGTAGCCTATCCCGGTCCCACTGTGGCACAAATGCACATGTTCACACCCCACTCCTCAACAACCCCTCTCCCTCGCCCCTTCCCAGCCGCGGAGTCTGGGAGGAAAAAGTGTTTCTCCGCCTCACGTACTTCCCACTTACTTAAGTCTAGGAGCTGCAAGATCACAGAGTGTGCTCCTACTCAGCGCAAAATGTTACGCTATAGTCTGCGTTTTGAAACACAAGATCGGGCCCTTTATGTCAGTGTGATACCTCATTTAAAAGCCAAGACTTTCTAGTTTCTAAAAATATGTGTAAGATCTGTGTGAGTGAAACGTAACTTACATCACATTTGCCGTCCCTAACTCTAATCATAACCCTAAACCCTGACCCTAACCCTGACTCCCTGATTGGGGACAAAAGTTAAGTGACATTCAGGAGAGAAGCATGAATATCCAGCCCTACAAAAAAGGGCTGCTCATGTGCTTCCGTCTGTAATAAAGTTGTTGTAACCTCACATCACTTACAGCATGATATATTTTTATTTACAGCATACAATTATCTCTTCGTGTCAACCGTTTTTTGTGAACTAGTCAAAAAGCAGCTGTTTGCAGTGTCACTTCCAATGACCTGAGGTTGCGTGAGTGCATTTGGCTGTTCAGAAATGAGGAAGGAGCCTCCCCCTCCAGCCCACGGCAGCATATTGGAAAGCTGTCACATCTCATCGCCAACAGAAGAACACGTTGTAACCAGGCCAACACACCTGGCGCCCATCACCTGTATGTCCAGAATAACACACTGGGACGGACCGATGGCTCTGTCACAGGCTTCAGTCTATGGCTGGTTTTGCTGTGTCTATTGTTTCCCGTCTGAAAGTCTGCTCACCTGGCTGTGTGTCTCTGTGGTTTAGGGCCGTCAGCTCTGCGCCTGTCGACAGCCTGTCACTCTGAGCTGCCGGTAACACTGAGCAGAAACACACAAGCGCCTCTGTAGGCAGGCTCAAAAACACTTCACACATCTCCAATTGTCAAAATATGGGACTGACATACTTCTCTCTGCTCTGCTTGCTGCATGCATGCGCTATATTCAAATTCTGCTAAATCATATGCCAAAACGTTAAGTATAGAAATCCTCTGGCCAGTCCTCGACATACGATTTTGTTAATATGGAAAGAAGAGTCTCCATAAAAACAAAGGTTAAAGAAGGGCTTTGGTGAGATTTTTTTTCAATTTCCTGCATTATTTTAAACAAAGCAAGCCAATCATGTCCAAGTGACAAAACTGACAAGCTCCGTGAATAAATGTACATATATGGGTGTCTAAGGTGAATACCGTATATGGCACCTACAGAACAGACAGTTCATAAGGCAAACAACAACGTCACCACTAATAAAGGCAGTTACAGCACTTTACAAATTGCTGTCTTTAACATTAACTTTAATAGAAAATTGAAATATTTTGTTTTGTTTTGTTATTTTGAATTCAGTGCGTCACGCTATGAATATGATAAATGTATTGTTGTCGAGCAACAACTGCATAACGTCTCCAGCTGAAAGCCAGTGTGTTAAGTCCTTGGAAGACAGACATTTCCAGCGGCGCAAATTCCACCGCTTTAAAGAGTGTGCTGCTGATCCTCACAGAGAGCATTAGCCAGGCATTTGAAAGAAAGACTGTCTTTGAAACATACTGGTGATAATGGGAGGCTGAAGCCAAACATATGGTATGCAACACCAAACACTGCTGTTAGCCACACGCAGCATGGGGAGAGAGGGGAACATAGACAGACTCTGTGGAAACGGCTTTGTAAAGCTCTGCATTGAGTGAGGCAGATAAAACGCCTGAGCACAAAATATATCATACGAACTCGGACGGAGAGAGATGACATCATTCCAGTCACATAAGAATATGGGGTCAGATATTCTGGTTGTAGCTGATCTTGACTGATTTTGGAAAATGACCGAGCTGAGCCCAGGATGTTAAGAGTCGAAGTAGCCGAAGCTGAAGCACATTCAACGATCATCAAAAATGCACAAAGGCCATTTACTCTTGACTTTTGACGCGTCATGTATCATGTTGGACGAGACTTTTCTGACAGTGACACAGAGCTGTCTTGCTCAGAGGGCGTCTCTGAACACAGCGCTGCTCTTTGTGGTCCACACACACACACACACACACACGATCAGCTGATGAAAAACAAACTAATGCAGCCCTCACGCTTGGCTTCACTCCGGATCATTAATGCCTGTGCGCTTAATATTATTGCGACCATTGTCAGAGTCATTTACCTGTTCTTCCCCCTTTTGTGCAGCAAAGCCCTATTTCCTGTTAGAATCAATACCACAGAAAGATGTTTGATCTCCTGTTTACATTATGTGTCTTCTCATAACAATGACTGGAAGTTGACGCATGATGATGTTTACAGCTAAATATAGTATTTAATACCCGTCCATCCATGACAGATTACAGTAGGTTGAACAAACACAAACATTATCGTTAGAAATGCTCCTTGTGACTGTGACACATTGTAATGCAACAGTAAAGAAGTAACAAAACACATTTAAAATATATATATTACCAGCTATTGTTGAAAGAACTGTGCTAAAATGGTCATACACTGACTGTTTTTGTCTTTGCTAATAAGTAGCTAAATGCCAGAGTCTAACCTGGTTTGGAGTATGCCGTGTTTCTGCCCATTACCCTCGTCCTCAGCCGCCCATGCAAAGCAGCAATTTAGAAAAGCCCTGGCCTGACGGACTGAGTGACCTATGTGGAGATCTATGTGAGGTCTCGAGACAACAGTCCACCGATCCCGATGATCACAATAATGATCATGTGTCCAGAGCAAAGTCCATGAGGCGTATTCAGTGCCGTTCCTAAATGCCACTTCTTTCTCGTTTCTACTGAATCAAATCGACTGCAAGTGAAAATGTATTTTCCTGAAATGCTTCACTAAAGTAAGACAAACGAGGACGTTCCTGATGCAAGTGACCACATGTAAAAACGCACCGCACTACAATACTAACTTTTACAACATGAACACACGTGAGGGATTCTAAGTTATATTTAATGCACTGTACATTCATGAAGTTCATATTTAACCACTCTATTATTATACTGAATGCATATTATAATCTCGTCCATCCAACTTTGTTCCTGCTTCCTTCCTTTATTTTCTGACCATCAACTGGGAACCCCCACAGTAAAATGTAATTAGCACTTTATTAATTAATGAGCGCTTTACTTTGCAAAATCAGGACATACTATACGTTAGTAGATTAGGTGCGCTATTATTCAAGGATTGAAACAGCCGGTAGTCTAGTGGTTAAGGCTGCTGCACATACAGTATAGCGGGACATAGATCTGTCGTTAGTGTCGGGGATTTGGCTCTGACAAATTGCTGACTGTCTCTCCCCGCTCCCTTTCACCCTGATTGTCCTGATTTTATTTATACATACTGTTGTAACTTACTTAGTATATTATTGCAATTTCATTCTTTTTGAACTTTATCTTAATAGAATAACTTCGCACTCCAGTTGCTCTAGGCAGGTGTGTAGGAGAAGAGGGAAAATACCAGTGTTCATAAATGAATCATTTTATTCATATATAGTTCTCTTGTTCTCAAGTTAGGCGTGTGTGTTGTTAATGATCTTTTTTATTATCAACGTTTTATCTTGACATATTCTCACAACTCCCAGAGCTCAGGGCCTCGCAACCACCTGTAAGGCAGCAATACCATTCACATACTAAACAAAAGGAGGAGGAGAGTTTGTCCGGTGCAAATCTGCAAATCAACAGCTTTTAATGAATATGAATCTAAAGTTTATTGAGGTCATGTAACTGTGCAATTAAAATAATCAAAGCTATAAAGAAGAGCATAAAATAAAGCTGTTTTATGTGGCACCTTTGACTGAAATTAGTACATTATTCATTCGCTCCTCAGGCACAATAGCCGTGCATTGCACATGTGGATAGACTGAAATATGAACAGAAATATGGGCCTCACTTATCTAAAACAGGCCATCTCCAACCAGTAGCATGGGAGCGTTCAGTAGCTCTCCAGCCTTTTCTAGGTATAGCTCGCTAAAGACTTTTTTCTACATTTGTCCATGTAGACAGTCTCATTGTTTGTTTTGAACACGTTGAAAAGAGGGGCGACAGTGGCGCAGATGGTAGAGCGGGTCGTCTCATGATCGGAAGGTCGTGGGTTCGAATCCCGCCTCCTGACGGTGCACATTGTCGTTGTGTCCTTGGGCAAGGCACTTCACCCACATTGCCTCCAGTGTCTGCCTACACTGGTAGCCCCCTAGGAGAGACCAACAGGCCCGGTTTGAACCGTGAGGCCGTCCTTCCGTGGACCCACCACCTGCAGAAGGAGCCATGGGGGCCGGTGCAATGTGATTTGGGCAGTTCCGGCGGCTGCCCCCACGACCCGGCAACGGACAAGTGGAAGAAAATGGATGGATGGATGGACGTTGAAAAGAAGCTGCAACATTTAGATAAATTAAGTCAAATACAAGGTCTTCTTAAACATCACCTTGGCTACTGCCTCTCCTGGGTGAACTCCTCCTAAGTCGCATAGTTACACAAGTATCTTAGAACTACAGTATAATAGCCTCCTCGACATTTTTGTCACGCAGTAGTAGCTCAATGGGTAAGAAAAGGTTCGGAGGTGCCTGATCTAAGATTCTGCCCAGACTTGTTAATTAACAGAAAACTAAATTCTTTCACTTTTTTTTTTTAATTAACTTCCTTTACTTTCTCTCTTTCCTTATTTCCATCACATCTAATAACTATGAGCTGAAAGTCCTCCCGATGAGCAGGGACACCACTTGTGTGTTTAACAAAGGCCGCCCCAGTACTTTTTTTTTGTCCAGACTAATTGCTGCGTCCTGTCAGTGCACAAAAGGATGCACATCATGTTTTCGCACTCCACGCGCTGCTTTTCGCACGGACACTTTTTCGCTCGTTCCCGGAGACAACACAGGGGTTAAACCGTCGACGGGGAAGGAGGCAGAGATGGATGGAAGGCGGCTGGCGTGTGCCGACGTGAGTGGAGACGTGCCAGCCCGAGCACCGCCTACGACAATAAGCGTTCTGTTGTGCCCGCCGCCCCATTCTGTCCGTCCCCCCCCCCCGAGCTCTCCGGAAAGCCACAGATTGAAGGCCAAACATCTCCATTCCCCCTTGTCTTATCTGTCATATTTCTTTCTTTTTTTTCCCCTCTCTTGCTGCCACTTGCTATCACGGGCGTCTCGTGTTTGGTTAACCCAGAGCTGAAGAGTGACAGCAGCGCGATGCTTCGCCGATGCCGGTGTCAGCTCGCAGACAGCCGGCGGTCCCATTCAGAGCACCCCCCTCCCCCCCCTCCCCCTCCACGACAGAGTGAAAACAAAACGCGTGGGTATATATACAGAGTGTTACGGCAAAACGCATTTTCCTTTTGTTGCAGCCCCAGGGGATGTGGCAGTGGCTCGGTCACCACCGCGCGCTTCCACTACGGTGAATCAGTGCTCGGCAGTGAGCTATGAAATGAAGTCATGAGGCGACGTTAGACGGGTGACGGGTCAGGAGCAGGTGGAGTCGAAACAGGTGCCTTTCAAACCCCTTAGACACATCTCCTGCTGTCTGTACGTGTTGACTCATTTGACTCGCAGTGACGGACTGTATTGTCAAATCCATTGTCCCTATGCAACCATGTTTTTTTTTTTTCTTCTCATTTCTACAGTGACCCACATTTCAAAAACGCTCAACTAATCGTAGCTCTGAGGATGTTTCCTAAACAGGCACACGCATTTCTGACCCTTTCTACGGCTTTGTAATAGCTTTGAAGATGTATTTGAAGCAAGACAGCGATTTTACGACGATGCTTCAAGGACTTTCGTGACAGTGTGCTGTGTTGCTTTTCTGTTTTCAACCATTCGGTGTACAGTATGTGAACTAAAGGATGTCAGTTTTAATCACATACAACAGAGCGACACAAATCCTGGTGCTCTGGTGCTTTCAATTTTTTACCTTTTTTCATTTGTAGATTACTTTTTGTTGTATAGTCAATAACAGCCACAATGTCGATGTTATTGTCTAGAAAATAAATTAAATAAGGCTCGGTGAAAAGTAAAACCTTTTTAATTATCAAAAGGAAGTTTTAATTCGTTTTAGTAAGCAAGTCATTTGAGAGTAACAGGAAAGCATGCTCACTATATCTTAACATATTTTCTGTTGATTCCTGTAAATAGAGACGTATGAGTCTCAGGGCTGTCAGGATTATTACTATATCGACTCATCGCTCAATAAATGGCTGATAAACACTACGTTTTTGGGATCAATATTTATCGTCATACTTTAGTTTTAACCCAAACTAAGCTGTGTCTCATTGCGGGACATTTTAAGATGAAGTACTTTTCAAGCAGAGCTTAAGCTTTACAGTTGGTTTATGTGGGTCTTCAATAGTATCGTTTATCGCAATAGTTTCCTCCCTCAATATGTCGAACTTTAGATTTTGTTATCGTGACAGGCCTGGCAGTGCATGCGCGAGACCAGCGCAGTTCGTCTGTCATCCTCCTCTTTGACTCCAGCCTCAGCGAACAGCCGCGTCCGTCGACAACAGGCTGGAGGTGAGGAGAGGAGCGTGCCAGCAGTACGGCTACACAGCAAGGGGGAGAGGCTCACGGTGACTACATCATCCAGAACGCTGTACAGTCCGGCGGGTGCTGCAGCCATATGGAAACAGCTGTCCACCGACGGCTCTTACAATGAGCTGTAATACTGTGGATCAGAGGATTTGTTTCACTTCTCAATCTATCACTAAAATAAGGAAGTAAACCGATTACATTTGTTTTATTGGTAACAGATATATTGGTTTAAAGTTTCGGAAAGATACTGATTTAAAAATAGAAATTAATTTCACATTTACAGAAGCGCTCAGACCTCACCGACCTGTCCCTTGTTCTGTCTTGGCTCTTTTTTAAAATTTCCATAACATCTGTGCAACGTCCATTGATGGGTCATAATTTGGAAAGGCCCGGGTCTATGAGTGTAGAGTGTTTACAGATTTAAAAATATATATATATATATATCTGTATCAGAAAGCTAACTGAGGCATGGACCCACTGTACATTGTTTGTGTTATTTTGATCATTTCATAATGATCAAACATGGAGATTCTTGACTGAGCTGAGCCACTGACACTGAGTGAGAGGCATAACTGTCAGCATCTACCATCACGCGTTTCTCGAGTAGCTCGCCTTGATTTCTCTGCAGATCCGTGATCAGATGGAATGCAAAATGAAGTCAGGACTTGCTAATGTGCCAATACTATTAAATCAAATAAATAAATAATAAGATCAAGAGGAAATTTTGAGAGCTGTAGCGGACAGCTGTGTCTTTTCTAAGGGCAGTTGGAGAAGGTTTGGATTTCGGCCCAATGTGGTACCACTGAGACGACATCTGAGCAAATGAGTCAACACCACCACTACACAGGAGTGCAGGACACCATCAGCATGGACTGGTCAATGATCGTTTCACCTTTGACCGAAGAGCAATGGAGGTTAACCGTGGAGGCGTAATTATTTTATGTGTCGTTAATGATACAGTGACTATTGTGCATGTCACTGGAATGTTGCTGCACAAAAGTCCTGTATGCAGTGATACACTGTAATACGCTGAGTTCTGTGATGTAGAGAGACGTATGATGGAGAAGGTTTCAGAGATGACAAACATATGGTCCACATTTGGACTAAGCTTTACATACATGTTCAAGGTCAAATGAACATGTTTCTTAGTTCCTCCTCTATGTCTCCTGCTCCTGCTTTGTCCTACACTCTGGACATTATTATTGTTCTTTGTGCTCAGTTTATGGGAATAGAACCCAAAGAGTCAGGGTCGGCCACTGCACCGGCTTTTTCTAGCAGAACAAATTCGATTTAAAAAAGAAATGAAAAACAACACCTCAGGATACGTTAGAATAAGCTAAGCAATAGTAATTAACGTCCCAAACACCGATGCATGTGTGTGCGTGTGCAGACTTCACAGCCCGGCTGTCTTGTATGAGACTATACAGCCATGACGAAGACGCCGGCGGCTGACAACACATGACATCCCCGTTTGATCCATGCGCACCTAACTCCGCTACACAAACCCACCCGGGACTGACGGCGCCACTGCATGTCCATCGGGGTTGACAGGTCAAGTCCTGTGCGCACGAGTCAAAGCTCCTTGCACTGCCCCAGTGCAGCGACAGTCCACGCGGCACAAACGACAGACAGCACCGCACAGAGATTGACAAGACTTTAGAAAACTCACCGGGATGAGCCTGGGCCCACGGATAGCCGGGCAGCAGCGCGGACCACAAGCAGCAGTGGGAGAGCATCAGCAGTAAGCTCCACATGGCACTAATGTGCGCATCCACGTTCAAACAATAAACTGTTGAACTATGGTCCCCGGTTCCGGATGCAACCAGCGACGCCTCTGCTGTGAAGCAAGCAGCGTGTCCGGAGGCGTGGCGTGCCCAAGACTCGGTGCTGAAGAGCGGAAACACACGTCACTCACAGGTCCAGTCCACGAGAGTCCCGGGTATTCGTGCATACACGCATAGCACTCCGTTTCTTCGGGAGCTGTTGTTGTATCGAGAAGAGGCGGGTAGCAGCCAGAGCGGAGCACGCAGCGCCTGACCGTTGATGCAGCTGCGGAAACAGACGCAGAAGTCCGCGGGCTCACAGTGAGACAGGAGTCGGTGTATGTGACCCAAAAGCGTCTTTGCTTTCGATTCCCCCGACCGTCTCTGGGAAGCGTGTGTACAAGTCAGCCTCAGACTTTAAACAGAGTCAGTGGTGGCGGTGGTGGTGGGGAGGGAGAGAGAGAGGGAGAGAGAGAGAGAGAGAGAGAGAGAGAGAGAGAGGGAGAGAGGGAGAGAGAGAGAGAGAGAGAGAGAGAGAGGGAGAGAGAGAGAGAGAGAGAGGGAGAGAGGGAGAGAGAGAGAGAGAGAGAGAGAGAGAGAGAGAGGGAGAGAGGGAGAGAGAGGGAGAGAGAGAGGGAGAGAGGGAGGACGGGGGAGGGTCGGGGGCAGTTGGTGTGGTGGTGGTGGTGGTAGGGGGTGTCAGAGGCAGCGGATATTCTTCTGGATCCTAGCGCCTGCGATGGAGTATACACAGCTCACTTGGCTCGACGATAATAGGTAATAATAGACGGGAGCTCTCCAGGGTCCTGAAGGTTTTTGTTCTATTAATGAGCCTAGAATAACTTCCCATTACCTCGTGCACGGGCTCTATCCTAGATTCTACACCGGAACATGCTACTAAACGTTCTTAGACTATTTTTTCCACCAATTGCACACAATCTAAACTGATCGTTTAAAAAGTTATGGATACACCTCGACGACGTAGGGATTTTACAGCACTGTAATCAGTTCAATGAGGGCCTCGTTTTTTTTTTACTTCTGTTTTAAATAATAGTGGTATCCAGCACTTAATATGTGATTTATCAGACCTCTTTGTGCATAAACTGTCTGAAATGCTTTGCAGTTGTCTTAATGAATGCTTTTATGGATTTTTGACGTGTGAGAGTTACTTTTCAAAATGATCTCAATTAACATAGTTGGTTGCAGCATCCTCACTTGTTGCCTGCCTTCCTCAAAAGGAATAAAGTGAAAGATCTATAAATTGGTGAATTATTTAGGTGAAATGTATATAACATGTGCACAATGTTTTATTGGCATTGTAGAAAGAACTGTGGGGCTGCAGACAAATGTGGTGCTGCACAGATGGGTGATTACACTGTGAGGTTCAAGTGCATGTTGATCTGTGAAATGTGTGAGCCTGTGGTCCTGTGAGAAGAGGCTGAGAGGCCCTGCTGCCCCCAGATCCTCAGCGCAGGAGAGCTCGGCACTGCCTGTAATGCTTCAGCCTCGCTAATGGGCTTGGATGTTATCTACTGTCACTCATGTGCACAACTTACATACACTTGCTGAATGCAATCCTTTTGTGGCTCTCTTAGCTGCTCCCGCCCACACAATATTGATTGTATTGTATTGCAATGTATATATTTATTTTGTTATAAATTATAAAAACATTGCATCAATAAACATCCACTACCTTTGTGCCCAGTGTATCTGTAGAATTCACATGTTTATGTTGACTGTGCTTGCAGTGAGTCAGCATGATCTGTGTTTATCCTCAGATAGATAGATGGCAATAGGGCACACCTGGTTTGTTCAGTACTAAAGCTGAAACACGTCTGTTTTTGATTCGAAATGAAGTTTGTGAAAGTTAATAGTTTGATCGATAAAGGATTTTTTTTTCTTCTCTTTTTTCACTTTTGCTGTGGGGGTGCTATGTTTATGTAACAATACTGATTCCTCTGAATGCAAGCCTTAAAGTGTTTCTAAACTAAATTGATTGCTTAGTTTTCCCAGACATTTCAGCCCAAACTCACCACAGCCTTATCTGTATAAACATTAGTGGTCTCCTCCCACATCCACAGCGAGGCAGTGCTGAGCAACTGTCGGGCTGACAGTTATCAGTATGGATCTGCAGTGATCCGCTTCTGCAGCAGCTGACAAATGGCTGCTTTTATGTGACGTGCCGAACTGTTTCACTGAGGACTGTCTGACGATGAAACACTCGCTTTCCTTTCATGGAAATTAATTTACAGCAGAAATAAAAAGGCTTCATAAACTTTGCAGCTGCTCCCGTATAGTGCTATCTTTTATCAATTTAGGCCTGTCCAAAATCACCAGTCTGCTTAAGTCTTTGAATTATTGGGCCGTTAAAGGCTTCCGTAAATGCAGTGGGCTGTGAATGGAGACTTCTCCTGACATGTCTTTTAATGGTATATCTAAAGACAAACATTTTTAAGGCATCTTTCCTCTCATAAGTTTTCAAATGGAACTGCTTCATTTCACTGCATTTAATAAACTGTCTTTGTGCACTGTGTGTATCTAAAGCAGCTCTCATCATACTGCTGCACTAAATAGATCTGTCTACAGTGCCGTATGTTGGAATTATTGATGTCGAAGCTTATTAGAATTAGTGAAGCATTTTTACCTCTGCAACCAGTTTTACATAAACACTCAAAAAAGCATTCAAGTCAGACTGACATGAAGCTATCAGCAGACATAATTAGGGCAGGATACTGTTCATTTTAAAAAACATACTTTATTTATTTGAGCTGAAACAACCAAGCGATTTCCTTTAATGCTGTCCCTGGACCCAAACAGGCATCAAAACTGGGTCACTGAAGATGTTATATTTTTTTCTGTACCTGCTTCGATACCATACTGGTATCATTTAACAGTACCCAGCCCTACATACTTCATTGCAACCTTTAAAAAAAACACATCTAAGGCCTGCAGAGTGAAGAAGTGCAGTGTCTACACAGAAAAGTGTTTGAATTTGGTCAAACAAATCGCACTAGTGAGGGGCATAGAGAGATCAAATAAGACGAGTGAGCATAGAGGCACAGCTCTGAAGGAGATGTGTCCTGTCTGACCTTATGAGAAGCATATTTTTCACTTTGACTTGATGTGACTTTCTCCTCAGACAGAGCAGGAGGGTTCAGACTGACCAGCTGGATTTTTATTAATTTTCAGAATGGTTTAATGAAAAGGAGTAAGTTAATTAGCTGCTTCTCAGTGGTGCTGTTAAGGCATCTCATAAGGCAGCCCCCTCTAATGGAAGCCATCTGTCTGAATGGCAAAAATAGACACATGGGTTTTTGAGTGAGGATCTTTCAACATTTAAGGGGGCGTGTAGGAGCAACATTTCTGATCTGCCATTGACCCTGACCACTGCCCCTGCTTCAAACGGGTTGCTACAAAATGTCATCACACCTGCTTCAGCTGATTTTAGAAAAGTTGTGGCTTATAAAAGTTTTAAAGTCCTTGGACGTCCACCCTGACTGGACTTGTTTTCTGAACACATTTCTCAGGAAAAAGAGGCTGCCTTAGCGAGCCACTGCGAAGGCTTTGGGGGTCACTGATATGTCTTAAAAAATGTAGTACCTGCTTTGAGGTCTTTCCTTATAAAACATATCTGCTTTCTTCAATCGCGCTTATGGTGGTGTGTTTAAAGTAAATGCTCACATAAAGTTTTTGTTTTTTTAACCGCATATATCGACACATAATACCTGAGTGACATATGTAACAAAACATGTCATTATGTCAGGACTGTTTGGGTTTGTGATTCAATACGTTTAGTGTATTGATGTCTATCAATGTTGTCCATACAGTGCCATGCAAAAGTACTAATACACCCTGAACTTTTGCACATTTTGTCATGTTTATAACCCTAAATGTAAAGATTTTATTATGAATTTTTTACTGAAAGTTCACACACAAGTAACAGACAACTGTGAAGTGAAAGCAAAATGATACATGATTCTGTTATTTTCAAAAAATAGAAAAGTCGGGTGTGCATAAGTATTCATACAGCATGACTTAATACTTTGTGGAACCCCCTTTTGCTGCAATAACAGCAGCAAGTCTTTTGGGGTATGACTGTAAAAGATTTGCACATCTAGAGACTGACATTTTAGCCCATTCCTCTTTACAAAACAACTCAAGCTCTGTCAAATTAGAAGGAGAGCGTTTGTGAACAGCAGTTTTCAGGTCTTTCCACAGATTTTCAGTAGGATTTAGGGCAGGACTTTGACTGGGCCATTCTAACACATTCATATGTTGGTTTTTAAACAATTCCATTGTAGATTTAGCTTTGTGTTTAGGGTCATTGTCCTGCTGGAAGGTGAATCTCCACCCCAGCCTCAATTCTCTTGCTGACTCCAGCAGGTTTTCCTCCAAAATGTCCCTGTATTTGGCTCCATCCATCTTCCCAACTATTCTTACAATCTTCCCAGTCCCCGCTGAGGAAAAGCAGCCCCATAGCATGATTCTCCCCCCACCATATTTGACACTGGAGATGGTGCACTCAGGACGATGAGAAGTGTTAGGTTTGTGCCATACATAACGTTTTGCATTTGGGCCAAAAAAGTTCAATTTTTGTCTCATCTGACCAAAGCACCTTCTTCCACATGGTAGCTGTGTCCTCCATGTGACTTCTAGCAAACTTCAAACAGGATTTCTTATGGCCTCCTTTCAATAATGGCTTTCTTCTTGCCACTCGTCCATGAAGGCCAGATTTGTGTAAAGTACGACTTATAGTTGTCCCATGTACAGATTCCCCAGCTCAGCGGCAGTACGTCGCAGCTCCTCCAGAGTTATCTTGGGGCACTTGGTTGCATTTCTGACCAGTGCTCTCCTTGTTCGGTCTGTTAGTTTAGGTGGACGGCTGTGTCTTGGTAAGTTCACAGTGGTGCTATACTCTTTCCATTTCCGAATGATGGATTGAACCTCTCCACCTCTCCACAACTTTATCCCTGACCTCTCTGGTGTGCTCCTTGTCCTTCATAATGTTGTTTAGTGACCAATACACTCTGACCATAGCTCTGAGGCCCTCACAGAACAGCTGTAATTATACTGAGAGTAGATTACACACAGGTGGCCTCTATTTAATGGTTAGGGCAAGGTGTGAACATTCTGCAGTCATTAGGAATGTTATAAAGGCAATTTAATGCACTCCGAAAATGCTGTATGAATACTTATGCACGTCCCACTTTTCACTTTTCTATTTTTTGAAAAATAACAGAATCATGTATCATTTTACTTTCACTTCACAGTTGTCTGTTACTTGTGTGTGAACGTTCAGTAAAACATTCAAAATAAAATCTTTATGTTTAGGGTTGTAAACATGACAAAATGTGCAAAAGTTCAAGGTGTATTAGTACTTTCGCAAGGCACTGTACATGTTTTGGTTTTTAAATGTCACAAGCCCCTTAAATAAATAATAGATATAATAAACCAGTATACTTTTGAATAGTGAAATATCCGTATGGGAAGGTCGAAATACAAGCTTGGTCATGCAGCTGCACATTTTTTATTTATTTTTATTTTTTTTCATGAAGGAGAATGAAATGTGTTCTGCTCTTCATTTTATAAAAGTGTAGGGTAAAAAACACCTTTTAGTGCAGTGCATCTATATTAAACCTTTTTATCAGTGATAAAAAGGTTATCCGGCTAGTAGTCCGGCTAATCCGGCTAGTATCCGGCTAGTATATTAGCCGGCTAGTAGTTCACTACTAGCCGGCTAGTAGTGAACTACTAGCCGGCTAGTTTTGAAGAACCGGATTGTTGGGAATGCATTGGGAAAGTTAGGACTGAGTTGGGGACCACAACTTCCTCTTTTGTTGTTTGCAAGCTCCTTCACTCCGTGTCCAGCACTGTTTTTATACAGTACCTGGAAAAGTGTATTTTTTCCACCCCAGGCTGGTAAACTATTTATTGTGACTGTATATTGTTAGTTCTTGCTCAGGTGTGTGTGTGTATGTGTGTGTGTGTGTGTGTGTGTGTGTGTGTGTGTGTGTGTGTGTGTGTGTTATTTTTATACAAGTTTTGCGAAGCGTAGAATGCAAATAGAAAATAAACATAAGATTGCATGCCCAAAGACTTTTTCATAAAATCCCTCATCAGTGTGAACTAATACAACGCCCACAGACCCTGGCTGAGATTATGGCAGTGTGGAATGGATGTGTTGAATGTATTTCCCTGGCTGATGGATGGAAGGCCAGCGGAGGCGGTGCTGCATTTACATAAAGCATTAATGGTGCGGATCATTAGATCAGTGACACCGTATCCCTCACAGGGGCTGACCTGCTTACGTCACGCCCTCATGCAGATTTATCAACACCAGTGCATAATGTAACACAATCTACATCTATTGTGCTTCATTTGTCCGTGCCACAACAGTATCTCACACAATTGATGTGGTTTCTTCCAGCTCATGTTTAATTCAACAGATTTTAGAGTTCTAGGCCTTCTAATGTGCAGATTTATTACATTTGCGTATCACTGTCGACCACACGTTCCTCAAGTATCCATCAGAGTTATTTGATTGTTTGTTTAATTGTTTTTTTGGAGAAGAAATGTTATATGGCTTCCATATACACATCTGTACATTTGCAGTATGGAAACCGCTGTACAGTATGTACAATGTTATAAGCTTTGTGGATTAGGCTGCAGCACTTGTCTGCGTCGTGAGATTGATTGCCAGCTTCAACTATTTTCTGCATGCCTCTACCCATTCTCCCTCTTTTCATTTCATTTCCTTTTAATGATACTCCTTATTTAATTCATTAATAAAGTAAATACAATGACAGCATTCAACATAAATGTCTAAAACGAAAAGGAGAATAAGTCATTCTGTCGTGTACGCTGTCTATCCTGTTCAATAAAGCCTGCAAGCCACAAACGTCTCTGGATTCATTGGTCATAGTTTATGGAAACTGAAGCAGCACGATTGTTGAAATGTGTGCAGTAACATTAAGTCGGTTCTAGATGTACAGTGTGCGCCTGTGTGAAGGAGCGTGTAGCCAGAGGTCAAAGCAGCTGCCAAATGATTTTCACTTTGAGGTCATAGGGTCGACGTCAAGGTGTGGAGTCTGGGCTCAGATGCACCTCCAGATGAATGTCAATGCTGCACTTCCTCCTCCGAGCTCTTCATTTACATCCACAGTCCAGCTCTGTCTGCACTCGCTCTGCCTCCGAGACCTCATTTGGAGCGGAGAATATAAGGCACATCCACAGCACAGAGTCTTATTGTTTTGGTTGTTTTGAACAGAAAGGAGTTTATTTGTGGTGTGTACTTATATTTTTCTGAGGGAGAAATGTCCATGCATGCATTTTACACACTGTGCATTGGGACGGTGAGGACAGTTGTCAGCTGCTGTTGTTTTGTCACTTGCCTCGCCTCAGGTTTAGAGTGAGCGCCCGTGCTCAAACAATCCTCCAGACACTACCCCTCCTGCTTCCCTCTGAAGGTTTAGACGCACATTTAGAATCCTCACAGCTGTCACGTCAAAAGCAGAGACTTGCACACGGTGGCTTTAAAGGCCCACATCTGTGGACGTCAGTTCCACTTGCATTCGCTGCTGATCAAATGGGACATTATCCCAAGCATGTCACTGTTCAAAGCCACACACGGGACAGTTTACAGAGGGACCTGACAATCAATGCAAAACTCTACTTTGAATCCGTTTGCTATAATTATTCCAATGTACTGTTTCCATTCATGTTCTAAGACTTTATTTTTATTCTCGTCCAGTTCTTAAGGTTTTCTGGAACTGAGAAACATTGTATTACGTTCACATAAGAACTGCTCTTACTTATTATCTACATCAGCATCTATGGAATCTATAACAGCGCCTTTGCTCTGTCCAATCCCTTCAGATCTCTCAGCAGGGAAGGGTCTGGTGAGTGAGTGAGTGAGTGAGTGAGTGAGTGAGTGAGTGAGTGAGTGAGTGAGTGAGTGAGTGAGTGAGTGAGTGAGTGAGTGAGTGAGTGAGTGAGTGAGTGAGTGAGTGAGTGAGTGAGTGAGTGAGTGAGTGAGTGGTGGTGGTTGGAGGGGCTGATGGCACAGACTGGCAGCTTCCGTCAGTCTATCCCTGCTGTGCTGGGCTGCTGTGGCTACAATAGTAGTTTACCACCATCACGTATGGAGTGAATGAATAATGCAATGTAAATATAAACCAATCCATTATTATACAGTACAGTCTATTACAGTCTCAGTCAGTCTATAGTCTACAATTCTAAATACAAAAGGTGTGTATATACATCTGTATTCTCATCAACGGTCACCGTAGCATATTCCACCAAAAGTGAGGTACTCATTCTCATCAGCATTATTTCTTGAAAGACATGGAATTGAAGAGTATTTCTGTGTTACAGCAGATGTCATTATCATGCGTGTATTTGTCTCTCACGGGTCTGAGGTCAGGGTGAGTGAACTCTCCATCGCCTCTGGAGCGCCGCTGGACTCAGGCCAACCACATCCATCACACAGCACTCACAGATGACCACGTGCCCCGACTCATTACAGAACACTCACATCTACAACCGCTCAAATGACCCCAAACGTCCCCAGGCCAGAACTGATGGGATTTCACGACAGGGTGTGATGTCAAATCTAGAGTTCTTCAGAAAAGTAACTCCGTGAGTTTGATCGCATCTGTGGAATATTGATAATAGCTCAGTCAGAAGAGCAGTTCACCCACTACTTTGGTGCATATCGTACAATCTTGTTAATGAGTCTATCTTCCGTTGGTCCAGGCGAGCCTTAGATCTTTCACGTACATACCTGCTGCGCCAGTGCTAGTAACCTACTTCATTCAGCATTTAGGCTTTTAAGCTCTGACAGGATGTTACACCTGGTTCTTAAATGACTGCTGAGTCAGAATCCGTCTGTGCATTTATTGGAAAAGGTGCAAGCAGACGCACATGTAATCACAGCACTGTGGACTCGTCAAAAGTGAGAGTGAGGCACAAGTAGCATGCAACACCTGAACATCTTGTGAGTGTTTTCTGAACTGGTTGAAAACACTTCACCCACGTATTATGGGACATTATCTGGTGATTGAATGTGTTAATCAGTAGTGGTGATTAGAGAGCCTATTTATTCAAGTGGAGCATGGTGGAGATTTTCAGTGTGGGATTTGCATGTTCTACAATTGTAAGTGGTATGTCTGTGCGTTCCAGTCTGGTACCTCTGGGCACAAGTCCACCTCAATAATGCGAAAATTTAGTGTATGCCATAATTGCATTTCACAACATTAAAGAGGTCTTTAAATATGATCTGAGAATACAATTGTCTCCTCTGGTTCTTCTTTCTTCTTCAGTTATGACGAGAACTGACAGAGCTGAAAGTGTGTATGTAAGTAAACAAATGTTTTCATATGCATATCCCTGCAGTGTGGGCTGATACCACTGTGCCAAGAGGACTCTTGAAGAGCACTTAATACTGTTGGAACATAATTGTATTGAGCAGCTCTGGCAGCACAACTGATTTAATTTACCTCTATGAGTCAGTGCAAAAAATCAACACGAGTTACAGTCTGATTGCTCACATTAATTTCAACATTAAAAGCTGATAAATAATAAATGTCCTTCCTTGTTTAGGCCGCAAGTGCTGCGTGTCACATCAGTGAACATGAGCATGTGTGAAGTCCTTGGTAATTCAAAGTGATGTAAGAAGTTGTAATAACAATATGATGAGAGGTGCACTGAGCTTAAAGGCTCGCGCTTTCGCTATTTTCATCTCAGAGCAGCGGGATGTGGAGTTTTCTATAATTCAGATACTTTGTTTTGGCGGGAACTTTGTGAACATGACATCGTTTCTTTAGGTGTTGTGATCTGTGGAGGCTCTTGATCATCCAGGAGTATTCAAGTCAACTCAAGTTGTCTTTGTTTATCCTGTTAACTGCCACCTTAGGGTTAGGATTAGGGTTAACCATTATTTGTATCCATCTTACAGCCTATATGCCAGTGTGATACCTCATTTGAAAGCCAACACCTTCTAGTTTCTAAAAATATGTGTGAGATCTGTTTGAGTGAAACACAACTTACATTACATTTGCCGTTCTTAACCCTAAGTATATCCTGATTATGGTTAACTAACCCTAACCCTAACCCTAGCCCCCTGATCAGGGAGCAATGGCCGCTGACTGCTCTGCTTTGTGACTACGACACTGGAGGCCACCATTGCTCCGCTATTGCTGTAGTACCTCCATATGGCCGCTATTCCCCATTGGAATGCATTGGACTTTAGACACGTTAAAAACAACTTTAATGCCCGGTGCCTAATGTTTTAGAAGTGGCTAGAGCTAGATATTCCTCCTGTGATTACGCTGGGTTAAAAACAATCTGGGGCACCGGGCTGGTTATGGTAGCAAATTTTTTTTGAAATATCCTACTTAACGGGGGTCTGACTGTTGGCATTGGAGCTGCGCGAGCTACACGTCACGCAAGGGCCGAGTCTACAGTGAAGCTCCCCCCTTATGCCCTTATTAGGAACATGCTTCGTCAGAGCTGGGGAGGAGGAGCCTGTAAATCCGCCATGATTTCCCCCTCGAACGTGGTCATTGTGGTAAACGGGGAGGAGTGAGGAATGACGGTACATTAATAATATGTCTATGTCAGGGAGTACCTTTCACGCACAAGGTCAAACCAATATACAATTTAAAGATCGCTACATACAAACAGAGAAATTTAACACAGTTCCACTTTATTTTAAACTACCATTGATACATTGTATCTAAAAATAAAAATCTGTAATAATGTATTAGTGCTTTGGAGGTGCATAATGTAAAAAGACATAAGACCATTAGGGTTAGGGTCTTACAGGACAATGTATCAAGGGTAGTGTAAAATAAAGTGTAACCATCAACATTTTAAGGAAAACATACACATAAAGGAGTTTGAATAAACCATAAGCATTGCCTTAAAAAAAAAAACTACCAATTGACATCTAAAGGCAAAGATTTTCAGTGGGTGAGTTCCATAAAAAGATAGAAGGACAATGAGGTTTCACCATATTTAGTTCTGACTCAGGGAACTACCAACAAATCAAAGCCTGCAGATCCTATAGCAACATAGATACCCAGGACCAGAGACTTATGAACCATGTGAAGAATGTTGAAGTCTTCTCTTTCAGAAACTGGGAAGCGTGTTCCAGAGTAACGAAAGTTTTAAAAGCAGTCATTAGGGCCCGGTGGGATGAGAGGAGTGCGTGCGCCATTGAAACAATATTGTCAAAGCCTTTATTTGTGACTTTTGTGTTATACCCAGGTTGTTTTGAGTTCATATTGTTTTGTGACCTTCTGTTGACGACTACAAAAGGAAAGTATAACAACAACATGACAGTGACTAGTGGGAAAAAAAGAAGGAACATTAACGTCACCTAAAAAAACAGCTTTCATGTGATGGTGTCTCCCATGAGATTCAGCCTTTAACTGAACAGGTCTCAAAGTGATGTGAGCTGCAGTGCCGTGTTCTCTTTGTCACTCTGGCTCATCGTCTGCTCCGTCTTTGGAGAGATGCTTGTCTTTCTCCCTGGGTGTCCTGTTTCCGTCAGTCTAATCAGCCTCTTTAATTACCCTCCTGACACCCCCGAGGCAGAGCTGTGGAGGGTGGCACACACTGGGCACAGGAGGGGCATCTGTGGAGGCACTGGGACCCACGCCAGTCCAGCAGCAGAGCCCATCCAGCAGTTGTGCCAGCTCGTGTCTGTGGCAGCGTTGTTGTGGTAAATGCACGACTGCACTGTGTTGTTCTCTAACAAGACAACAGAGGGAAAGTAGGAGCAGTCTTGTGTTTATGTCGCTCCTGTTCATGCAGTTCACAGCCAAGTGAATAGAGTTTCCAAAAATTATGGAAACTATGAACACCATCATTTAGAAGACCCAAGCACAAGTCGTTGTTTTATACTGTAGTAGTGGCCCAAATAATTAAGTGAGAGTGGCAAAGTATTTGAAAGTTATTTGAAGACTAAGGAACTGATAAATAATATGATTTGTTAATTGACAAAAAATCACCCCAGGCAAAAGCTGCAGCATTTACAAAGAGTAAAACACGGGAAAGTATCTATGTGCGTTTTCCCAGGCCTTGGGTGAGCAAGATCAGCCTATTTTAGGTTGTGGAGAAATCAATCTCCAATCTTGTTTTTTGTCACACTACAAAAAGAAAGAAAAAAGAAAGTATCAAGGTTTGCATGCGAACCACAGTGTTAATTTTGTCGACTAAAATGTTTCATAATTTTAGTCAAAGTAATATTTTTGCTGACTAAATTTCTCATGACGTTTTGAAAGAACCTCATATCATTTAAATTCGCTGCCAAAGGAACAGGTCTGCGCTTTGTTCCCGTGGGAGAAGAAACATCAAGCAGAGGAACGTGACTGAATATGATTATAATTGATATTATGATGTAAAGTTGACTAAATTACTCTTATTACATGCAATTTGAGAATTATTTGACAAAATCATGACTAAAATTAAATGGCATTTTCTAAAAAACTAAATTAAAATATGTTGTCAAAATTCATTGTGGAACCAGAAGTCTTTTTTTACCGGAAGCTTGTTTTTTTTAACTCCATTAACTTGGGCAATGGCAGATTGGTTAAAAACCCTTTTCACTTCCCCCAGGCTAATTTGTAGTTTTATTGAAATTATGTTTACTGTGTTATTACACTTAGTCCAGTAGCCTTGACAACTGAATGACAGGTAATTTCAATGTTCAGAAATCCATTAAGTCAAAAGTGTGTGTAAAAGCATACCTTTTTACCAGCCACTTGTCATTAGACATTATGCTTTTGCCAAGAGAAAGCTTAATATCATATAAATTAATATGGAACATGTTCCCTTAAGCCACCCTTGAGGCATTTGAGTGTCTTATGTCAGGCATTTATGAGCTCCGAAACAAACTTTTTCTGCTTTTGTAATGCCCAGTTTATAATATTTTGTAAAGTAGGACCTCTTCTGAATTGTTACCTATTTTTTTTGTCTGTGCCAGAGCCATGAAACCCACACAATTGGCCTCTTTCTGGAATGAAAAAGTTATAATCCACTTTCTTCTTTCCACTCTCCGCTTGAGACATTTATCATAACAGTAGAGCAAAGTACAAGGTATAGTTCAACCCCAGTGCGCTGCTTTCCTCTACTATATTTATGTGTGTGGAAAGTCTCTCTGACTCTACAAAAGTAAGTAAAGTGCCCCTCATTCTCCCTGATAGTCAGTGCATTGACCTGTGGAGCACTATTGATTGAAAGATGTGTCTAAGGACGTACAGGAGGCTGTCAGGAGCCACTCAATCAACATTTATATGTGACATGACCTGGGAATAACCAACAGCTTAAGAGGAACACATGGTCTATCTATTGCATCTGGTTTTGACAAGACATTTACTAACTCGGCTCGCCTTCAGAGTGGCTGCTGTTGGAATGTTGATTGATAAATCCACCACAGTCAACATTTATGTTATTTTTGTTTTGTTTTATAATTATTGACATTTATCTAAACAGGTCAAACTAATAACTCACTGTGTAAGAATACATGTACAGAGATCGACGTACGAAACCGTCCTTGTAAGCTCACAGTCATCGAGGAATGTTCCATCGCAACAGCTTTCAAAAGACAGCCATCTTTCTTTCTTTTGTTTGTTCCACCACTAATCCAAGAACTTCAATCATAGATGGGTTAGAAGACGGTTAAAAGCCCTGTATCAGATATTTTTTGCATAATACACCTTTAATTAAAACCGTTTCCCCAAGAGCTGGCAGCCAAATAGTTTTCAGCATTATTGTGAGAGTGATCCCAAAAAAGTGACTGAAAATTGTGAAATGGGCTTTTAAACCTGTCCCTGTTCCCTGTGAAGCATTGGGATGTTGGAAATGCGCAAGAAATGTTGGGAATGAGTTTAGACACAACTAATAATTCAAACCGTATAAACAACGAGAACAAACAAAATGATAAAAAAGAAAATCAGGAATTTGGTTAATTTGTTGTTAAAATAAATAGCCCACATGAATCACTTTAAAATCAAAGCAATGACTTTGGTCAATCAAAAGGATTACTTAAAAGAAATGTCACATGTTGTATATAGGGGAGAAATACTTGCATTCATTTTATTTTATGGTATCTTTATGAAAAAAAAGATGGTCTTACAGCGGCACAAAGATTAATAACAGAACCATCTCACAACCAAAGACCAGCTGCGACACGTACAGCACCAAGTATTGATATCCGCACCTTGATTGCTGTAGGTCTGGCTCTTGCTTTGAGTCTGTGAGTGTTTTGCTGTTGGTGAGCATGTTTCAGAATTAGTGTGTGTGGATTTGCTCTTCGGGACCATTAGAATGTGCAGTGCAGCATTTAAACGTGACTTGAAATAGTCTGACATACTGGATAAGTTCTGTCCGATGTGCCAATTGAGCTTTAGGTCCACAAAGACGTGTTGAAAGGGAGCCCCAGTGGAAAGTGTCAGAGGTGTCTGTGTAGCCTGAGGCGGTGACTGGTTAACCGGGTGCCTGCAGGCTCCTTCCCTGGAGTTTGCTCTAACAAGACACATCACACACTTACACACTAGTCGCTCCTGTCTTTTACCACTATTGTGCGCTTCGTTCGGCCCAACATGTCAATTCATACTTGTAAGAATAACTGTGTATTTAACATTTAAAATGGGAGGGAAAAAGTATGTGAACCCTTTGGATTTTCTCCTGTGAATGTTTAAACGTCAGGGCCAATCAAAAATATGATAACATGTAATTGTTAGGGTGGTATTAGTTTAAGCAGACACTCATTCTTCACATTTTAATAAAGATCAGACCACATTTTAGGACCAAATTAGGCACAGATGTACTGTAAGAAATTCCAAAGGGTTCACATACTTTTTCCTCCCACTATAGACATTTAACATTTCATTTTAACTAAAAAAAACAAAGGGTAAAGGGTAAATTGAATAAACTGAGATTAAGTAGTCAAAGTTACAAGTGAAAGCTTATTTGATGAAAGCCAGGCTGTAGGAATATTTACATTAATGCAAAAGGAGTTAAAACACATATTGTAGTTAGGTAAGCTGTGATGGAAATGAATTATGCACCCAATGCAGTTGAGGAAGGGTGTGGAAAAGCCTGCATTAGATGGTGTTTCATCCACTCTGTTCAGATTCCGAAAAGAAGATACAGACTGGGAAATCAACACACATTTATTCTTCTGATAGACAGATGGACACTCTAGCCGTCTGTGCGGAGCAAATATGATATGTATTGACCTTAATGTTATGCATTAGAAGTGAAGGCCCGCTTAACATAACAGGACATGACATAACACAGAGATGCATTTAGCTCTAAATTACTTTTGGACACTGCGTTATAAATGGAGTCTCTTATAGTGCAGAGTACATCGTCATTTCCAGAACATCAGAGGCCATCAGACCTAAACATGCACTTCACATTTCTCCATTACTTCCAGGCAGGAAGTGGTCCCCATGGTCCCTCGTCTTGGTTAATGGCAGCTGAGTGGCTCTCGGGTCTCTTGTATAATGACCTTTATGCATTATAAAAACTCACCTACCGGGTCATTTTGCCTCGCTCTCCATTCTAATGTACATTTCAGAGTTCTGTTCAAATGTGTTTCTCTGCCTGCATATAATAAAACATAAAAGAACGAAAGATGGAACAGGGGAGATGTGCGCGGTGGTGGTAAGTTTTCTGGTAAAATTGTAAAACCTTTGTCCAAGTTGGTTTTAAATTAAATGTTTGTTTTTTTTAGTCCAAGCACAGCAAGATATGTTTGTTTATTTACTCTTTCAAATAATTAGATACCAGATTTTATACAGTAGATTCTTCACGATGAACAGTATCTGTATGAGTATTTTCAATCCAAAGACCTGCAAGATACTGAAACTATTTTTAGTTAAGTTTTCATGGCGTTTGTCTCTGTTGTATCAAAGTTGTGGACTCCAACACAAGTCCATTCACTCCTTTAAAGGGCGTCTAAAACATATTTATTTAGGCTTTTCCAGAGTGCAATTATGGGTTGTATCCCTGTGCTTTTTTTTAAATCAACTTTTCTTTTCTTTTTGGCATTTTACTTTTTTATTATTGTACTTTGTGTATTCATATTTATAGTCATTTTAATAGTATTGTTTTATTGTATTGGTTTTTATTGTTGTGTTTTTGCGCCTTGCGAGCCTTAAGTGTGTCAGACGCTCAACCAAATGCGCACTGAAGCATGTTACATGGATTTTAGGAGACCCTACTGACCTGATGGTTCATATTATTGGACAGATCTAATCTGAGCCCCACATTACACACACTCATGTCCTTCAGTCGCCTTTTCTGGTCAAATCTCTTGTGGCACATGTGGACTTACAGGTGACTGCTCTTCAGCTTTTGCTTTCTTACACGTATTGTTTGAGCGTCTGCCTGACATTTCCACTTGAATTGAACTCACTATCCTCCCTGTTTGTGGTCACCGCTGCCATGCACTCATCTCTGCTGTCAAAGTTAATCACTTTCAGAGCATCAGCAGTACTCTCTCCAAAACATTCTTAAACCAATGCTTTTGGAGAGAAGATAAAAACGCTCTGATTTGAAAGACGCCACATCGTTCAAAGTCTGTGCTTGTGTTGCATAAAATGGTGTGAGTAAATAACAATAATAATCTCTTGGATTTGTATAGCGCTTTTCAAGATACCCAAAGCGCTTCACAGCTGATTATTCATTCACTCCATACTTGACCAGGGAGTGCGTTTTCGAAGTTAAGTCATTGGTGAACATAAACCGACTGCTCACGCAATTGACTCACCTACAGTAAGGTCAGGTAAAATGCGACCACCCATTGGCTCAAGGGGCTTCTTTATAACAGATCCAATAGAGTCAAAGTGAACAATGTGACTGTCCAACTTTACATACAGGTTTGCTACAAGGATGTGTATCACCTTTGCTGTTTTCATCCCACACAAATGAAATAAGACATGACACAGGACATATCATCAATCAAATACTCCGATCGTCTCCAAATAAAGTTGAAAGAAATGTGCTTCACCAGCCAAATGAAACGGTCGGACACAATGCTCAAAACACTCTCATTAAATGGACAGGAAGTAGAACAAGTGCACTCTTTAAAATATGTGTGGGCTCATTTATTTGTACACATTTACAGCAGTTGGCTACAGCATATAGTGTATGTGAATGAGCAAGTTCTGCAATCTATTCAATACTTTTCTATTCAATGTTAGTCCAACATAGGTTTTGTCTGGAAATAATAAGAACAGTTCAACACTGTACAGATATACAGTACATACAGTAATAAGAAACGTTGCGCACAAAGAACTAGTGGCCTTCAATTCCACCTTGTGGATCCATTTAAAACACCAATAGAAGTGTGTACATTGTGTTGTGTAAAGATGTTCGATACAGCATAATACATATAAAAAACATTTATATAGCAACACAATACACAGTTTCTTTACAGGCTTACTTTTTTTTCTAAAATGTTGGGGTTTTTTTGCTAGCCCAAGAGAGTGAGTTGTGGCAGGTCATTTGCAGGGATTAGCTTGAGTTTAAAAGTGTAACTAATGACTTTCCACTTCTTAAGCTTGTGCCACACTTCACTGTATCAATGAATATCATTAGGTCTAGAGCTGAACTAACTGAGCTTTCAACACATTCATAGAACCAGGTCTGTTATTGTTAGCTTTAAATATAAAATCAAGCTTTGCCATTAAAACGTCGTCCTACTGTTACTAGAAGAATACTTCCAATGATTGTAGTCAATGTATATAAAGTATTTGCAATTATTTTACAAATCATTGAAAGCTTTTGCAGCGGTCCAAGTGCCTCTTAGCTCTTGATACTTACAAGGGCACACAGTAACCTTTAACCATCTAGTAATTCTGTGACATCAAAAATACAAATGAAAATAAAACTGAAAAGCCTCATCTGCTTAATGGACAACTCGAATGGACAACTTTCAAAGCAGAGTAATTCATTCTTTGAAATCTGCTTTTTATCCTTACTGATGGTTTTCAGAGTGGTTCCTCTTTTATCAAGGCAACCTCTGGTGAATATCAGAAAACATTCACAAATAGAAATCAAAGGAAGGCACTTTATATCAAATTACTGATTTGCTTTTTCAGGTGGAACTTTTGTCCTCGTGGTGGCTCTAATTCGATTATGAGTGCATCTGCTCTGCGCTGACATGTACACCACTTTAATTAAAGGAAGGGGAAGCCTGAATGCCAATGTAATTGCAGAGTAAATTGAATTATTGTATTTGTTGAGTCGTGTTGCCCCCTGGGTGTTCTCTGCCTTTAATTTGAAGCATGCAGCCCAAACTGGTGAGAATGGCGCTGTCAGACATGTCACTCAAGTGCAAACACACATAAATAATGTTCATTGCGATGCTTCAGTGGCATGCGTTTATGAAGCCTCACAGGCATACAACATTAATGGCCTTAATTATTCATTTGATGCAGCACACTTTAATAAGTTTGCATTTGGCAGTGTTGAGTGAAATTTCACAGAGCGAAATGAATCTTAATTGATGAACAAAGGTCCTCGAGTAACTTATAGATCTTATATGCACAGATTATTGCATGAATCAGATCAAGTGCATATTTTCTCTACTGTTGTGTGCTCGTGATTCTTTGAATATGACTTCTTGCGTAAAGCCCGAAACTGGTGCCTCGTTTTGGCTTGCACGGCTGAGCCTCTGCACACTTGTATTTCAGTGTGATTTGTCTTGTCAGGAGCAAACACTTTATAACTCATGGATTCTGGATGCAGCTCGAGGCAGTAAAGCTGCAGAGAACATCAGGCCTGTAAATTGTGTCACATAAAGGGCATTTATTGCAGATGAGGTTGTTAATCATCAGTTCTAAGTTTTTCTCCACAAACAGGGGATTAATCGGGCACATATTATGCATATATTAAGCATTGTTGTCTGTTAATACATGCATACTTACATACAGAAGCTACATACTGCGCTGGTAGAAATAGTACTTCTGATTTGTTCAATCCCTGAAACCAGAATTGCACATTGTGTTCTTAGGCAAGCTACCTTATTCTTTCTTGTGTAAATCTAGTCAGCATAAGTTCTGCCTCATCATTATTAGAATAGATTCTGTATCCCACAGTGAGTTGAATTCACTTATCAGGGTTCTTCCAATGATGTGTTTTTCTCATCATAAAACAGTGAGTAGGTTTGTTCACGGTAGGAGACACAAGAGACAGGGCCATTTGACAAAGAGCACCATTATGAGATAGAACAGAATGAAAACATCTTGATTTGTCCTTGCCCTTTGTGTCTTTGTGTCGTAAAATCAGCAGTTTCTATGGTTTTAGGAACAGTATCTCACAGCACGAGCCTTCAAGGCAATTTTTGAATCTGCAAAGGCTTCACTAGGACTCAGAGTCAAGCATTGACTTTGGGATTTGTTGTACTCGGAGCGGCCGTTGTCTTTGTCACTTAGTCTCAACAGCAGCCCAAAATGTAAGGCCTTGTTTTGATTATGGGGATGATGATTACCGAGACTGACTGCAGAAATTATAAGCTGTAAATGGCCCAATCCCTGAGTTAAATTACACCAACTATGTAAACATATCCGTGCAGCAGCCATCTTCCGCAATTATCTATAAGTGTGACTTATTTTGTTGAGGTGACATGTCTTTCCTGTGTCACTTATTAAAAGACCACCTCCTCCACTCTCTGGTGCTGCTCCTCTTTCACCTGACTCACCAGCTTCCACATTTATCTATTTATTTATTTACTGTTATTTTTCTATGATAAATGCTCGACTGAGAACTTAAAACTAAACTTTGCCTGTGTCCAGCTTCACTCCTTTTTTGCAGCCATTTTGAGCCTTGGCCGTAACAATCCTGTGTCAAGTGTAGAGCATATAAAGAAAGAAAAGGTTTATGGCAGTAAACATTAAACCAAGCAATAACAAAAAAAATGGTGACCAGTCACTAGAATCAAAGACACAAGTTGGTTCTGGGGCATTTTGAGATTTTCACAGATTATTAAAGTGTAGTCTCCAACCAGAGGTTACATTAACCGAAAATTCTCCGTCATTTACGGAATATTTAAGCTTTGACGGAACATTTCAAAGGCCGTCTGTCATTTTGACAGATTGAAAATCAAGCCGTGATAATGAAAATAAAAACGCAGGGCTGCTTTTTCAGAGCGCGCGGGGCTCTCTCTCTCTAAACGCAGCTTCACTGTTTCACTTGTATCACTGCCTAGCTAGCTAACTTTCTGGGCGCTAACAACAACACGGGGAAGAAAACCACGATGCAAACGCGGTTAAAGGCTAATAATATCCTTCTCATCTGAAGCCGCTCTTTAACTTTAACTCCCGTAAATCTCAGGACGATCTATTTCTCTCCCCTCTCTCTCTCTTTCCCTCCCGCGTGTGTGTTTCTGTGCGCGGCGCGCTGTGCAGTGATGCGAACTGGTAAATATTGTCCGCTGTTTCTTAAACATTAACGTTAAAAGAGAAAGTGCAAATAATAAGCTCCACTTTACATTTGTATTAGTGTAATATGAGCCCTGATATGAGGAGCAGATGACGCTCTGAATAAGCCTCTGAGAATTTTACGCACGACTTCATACACATTTCTGTAGCAAAATTTATGTTCCATGATTGTTCAAATGTTTAGTTAAACTCCATTTATCCAGCGATCTCACATTTTTCCTAACATACACAATATGCAGCTTATACAGTATATAGCCTATGTAAATGTCTTTAAAAATTGCTTATAATGTGAGATTAATTCATGAAGGATAAAAATAGCCCATGACGGATTTTTTATAACCTGCCCGTCAAAATGAAGGAGAGAAATTATCCCTAGTGAAACCACTGTCTCCAAGCTTTCCAACGGCCTGTAACACATGGAAATCTGATAATATTTTGAGGCGTAGCAGTGATTTGAAGTTAACAATTCCCAAAAGGCCAAAGGGCTGTTAAAGCTCTTCAATGATTTGGGCCATTCTCACCTCTCTGCTGTTGGGAGTGACAATAGGGCTCATTTACATCTCATTTGGATAAGCCATACCCCCGTAAAGCTCCCCACTGTCATGTCATGTTATGTGTATGTTGTTGCTATATGTATGTTGGGCCATAGTGATGTAGATAATGGACATAGTGTAATCAACTGTACAGACAATTCTTAAGAAATAGATACTCAAAAATGAAATGAAATATAAGAGATACAAAAACAAATTGGTAACAGTGCCTCTCGAAAGTACTAATACACCTTGAACTTTTGCACATTTTGTCATGTTTACAACCATAAACATAAAGATTTTATTTTGAATTTTTTTACTGAAAGTTCACACACAAGTTACAGACAACTGTGAAGTGAAAGGAAAATGACACATGATTCTGTTATTATTCAAAAAATAGAAAAGTGAAAAGTGGGGCGTGCACAAGTATTCATACAGCATTTTCGGAGTGCATTAAATTGCCTTTATAACATTCCTAATGACTGCAGAATGTTCACACCTTGCCCTAACCATTAAATAGAGGCCACCTGTGTGTAATCTACTCTCAGTATAATTCCAACTGTTCTGTGAGGGCCTCAGAGCTATGGTCAGAGTGTATTGGTCACTAAACAACATAAGGAAGGCCAAGGAGCACACCAGAGAGGTCAGGGATAAAGTTGTGCAGAAGTTTAAAGCAGCATAAAGTTATACAAAGATTTCCCAAGATTCGAACATCTCCCGCACTGTTCAATCCATGGAGCCAAATACAGGGACATTTTGGAGGAAAACCTGCTGGAGTCAGCGAGAGAATTGAGGCTGGGGCGGAGATTCACCTTCCAGCAGGACAATGACCCTAAACACAAAGCTAAATCTACAATGGAATGGTTTAAAAACAAACATATTAATGTGTTAGAATGGCCCAGTCAAAGTCCTGACCTAAATCCTATTGAAAATCTGTGGAAAGACCTGAAAACTGCTGTTCACAAACGCTCTCCTTCTAACCCATGCTGCAGGTCAGGGGCGCAACTACCCCCCTCACACACACACACACACACACACACACACACACACACACACGGCTCTTTGATGGTTGTTTTTTTTTTAAAGAAAATAAATACCCTCTGAATTGACTTTATTTTAACGAAAATGTCACTATTTCACACAATACAACATCGACATTTCCCTCTATAGAGTTTGTTATCACAAACAACAATCACACAGCCTGTTTATGCTTCTGTTGCTTCATTCACGTAACTTTTCCTCCTCTCCCTCTCTCTCCCTCGCGCAAGAGGGGAGAAAACAATGCAAGTGAAAGAGGTGTTTTGCTTCAACACGATCTCCTCTGTAACCGTGTTTATTATTTCATTAGGTCTTTTATTTCTCAAACGTGTTGCCTTATGCTCACTTTGAGCTGCTCGTGGGGCTGCAGCAGCAGCGGTGATGACAGTCCCTCTGCCAATCCTACACTCCTCTCTCCGCCCCACTCCAGCAGTGACTTTTGTTTCGCAAAATAAGCATGCACAACTAAAGTGACGCCCCTCCCCCAAAGAGGAATAAAAAAAAATACTTCACCTCCGCGACCCACCCGTTCATATCGTTGTAATGTAATGTCACTGTAAAGACTTGTTCAAAAGAGCCAGATCATTCGCGACCGACACATCACTATTGTGCCCCTATGCAATAGTGATGTGCATAGGGGCACATCACTTTTTGTGCCACTGCTGCAGGCAACAGGTGACGCTTGTGCTCACTATTTGAGCCCAGTCCCTGATTGGTTAACAAGGCGTAAATGAACGCACGTGTAGACTGAATTACTTGAGTGCATGAAGCAGTGGGCAGGGCATCCCTGCTCTGTACTGCGCTGTTCTCACTGGCTTTGACGAGCGTTTATCCTCATCTGCTCGCATTTGCAACGCTTCATACGCGTGGACGGCTTTGCTTACATTTCGAAGCGCGTCGAGCGCGTCTACATAGGGTTAACATGGAAATTGGTGGTGTGTCAGCGTTTGGTCTGTACGCACCTTTAGGCATTTATAAGTTATCTTCTGCCTACTCTATTTGGGAACATCATTGTTACTAATAACAATCTTGCAGCCCAAATAAACCAAATAATCGACTCTTTTATTTACAGTGAAAATCCTGCATGCTTCTCCCATAGCTTCTCCCCAGTCCCTCCCTGTGTCAGCTCCAGCCTCAGGCTGAGAGAGAGTTACAGACTCCGGACATAACTGAAGTTATGACTTTAGAAAAGACTCCTGTACTACTTTAGTAATGCACATACATTCTCATACACGAGAGGAAAAGGCCGACATCGCGACGTATCGCGACATAAAGCAAATCACTCAAACATTGCTTAGAGAGTGCTTTTCATACCAGAATGATAAGAGAAGTTCACAATATATTTAAAAAACAAGAGAAGAGATCTTTGGGTATTTTAATGTTATTGCGGTGCTCTGATTCATGAAACCTCACACAGTAGACTGTTTCTACACATCATCCCCCCCAAAAAAAATCAGTCTCTAGATGTGCAAACCTTGTAGTCATACTCCAAAAGATTTGCTGCTGTTATTGCAGCAAAAGGGGGTTCCACAAAGTATTACGTCATGCTGTATGAATACTGTGCACTCCCACTTTTCATTTCATTTAAAAAAAACAGAATCATGTATCATTTTGCTTTCCCTTCACAGTTGTCTGTTACTTGTGTATGAAATTTCAGTAAAAAATTCAAAATACAATTTTTATGTTTATGGTTGTAAACATGACAAAATGTACAGTCAAAATGCTGCTGCGCCCTTCCCCCTGTCCCTTCCGGAGTCTGTCTGAGAGAGAGTTACAGACTCCGGACATAACTGAAGTTATACCTTTAAAAAAAAACGGCTGTACTGTTTTAGTAATGCACTATACACTCTCATACACGAGAGAAAAGGCCGACATCGCGACGTATCGCCGCGCGTGGTCGTATTGTGTTTGTTTCACTGCACTTTTATGGCCAGTAACTGCATCTGGGCATGAAACCGAAAATATGAAGCGGATCACTCTCAAATAAAAAGTGGCTGAAAGCTAGGGATGCGCTGACTACATTTATGGAGTAGTTTAAGTTTGTAGAGATCTTGATTTTATGTAAATAGCAGGTTAATTCCCCTTGACTACATTACTGTCTCCCATGCTAACACGTTAGCTAACAACAGCACACATTGGCACTGCGGCCACCAGCAATAAAACAAAACAAACTTTCACTCACCCGTCTGAAGTAACCTTTGCGTGCCTTTAGCTCAGCAAATTCGTGGTAAATCCATTTTCCAGCGTAAGTACCGGCAGCTTCTGAGAGCCACACAGGGTAAGCGTTGCATAGTCATGAAGCCGCACACACACAAGTCACGCCCCCACTGCAAGCTCCGAAACTAGTCGGTTTGAACATAAAAGTTTACACTTTTAAATATACCAATACTGGTAGCTTAAACATGGAGAGGCTTCTTCGTGACTTCAACTGAATCATTCTGCAAAAAAGTGAAAATCACCAATTTTCAAAAAATGGTGATTTTTTTTTTCTCGTTTTTCTCGAGACACAGGCTGCCGACTTGTGTCTTTGGAATCCACAGCGGGTCACAATTATACTACAGTATAGGGCAGAAGTTGTGAAGGGCAGGTACAATAAGTGGATTATGACGTGGATGACAGTGAGGCTTAATATAAATAAGTATGTGTAAATAAATATGCGTCACACATATGTAATATGTGTGACGCTGTAATTCTCATCAGGAATAACTTGGACTTGGAAAAAATGTTGAAACACGATGAGTGTGAGCGGCTGTGTTGATAAAATTCACAAGCTAGTGTTTGCTAACTGTAGTCATATCCTGTCACTTAGTCCCACTGTCATGTTGGAAAAGCAAAGGAACAAAGGACCTCATTTGGATCACAGCTCCTATTATTCCATAGTGCATTTCTGTCTGGACTTGTCAAGCGTCTAAAAGATTATCTGCTATCTCTCATGTGCTTTATTAACGTTATTACACTGGCTACGTTTACATGCAGACCAAAAATCTGATCATGATCTGATTTCTGGAGTTCTCAGATTATTGACGTGGCATGTAAACAGCATAATCTGATATACATTCATATAATCTGATTTCTTTCTGATCTTTCACACTTGTGCATAAACTAACCAAGAAAATACAACAACGAGGCCAAACTAATGTCACAAAGACAAAGATTAAACTATATTATGAAAAGATTGAAAGTCTTTATGATGACAAAGTAAATTTAAAAAAACACAAAAGTCATCCATGAAATATATCTATAATCTGTTTGTGGATAAAGGTACAGTGTGTTTCCAACAGTCAAGTGGTTTAAGCGCTGCACATATAACAGAATATTACACCATCCTTGTGAGTTTGAGTTCCAGCTATCATAGCTCCCTTTACTTCACCCTTACATTTTTAATAGATGTTGAAGCACAGTCTGTGCTATTTGTATTTTACTTTACAGCTACACTAAGAAAATAACAAATAGCTGACTGAGTTTGAACCCAAGACCTTTGTGTTACTAAACCCGGAGTTTGGGATTCTCTGATTTCTGAAGAGAATGTAAACGCATTAGATCTGATTGTTTTGGTTATCTGATTTCTAAAGTTATTTGATTTGTCTGACCATGTAAATGTAGCCAGTGTGCACCATGGTTACTACCGTCAATGAAAACTATGTATAATCCAACAATAAATAAATTGTAGAGTGAATGTAAAGCCTGGTCTATCGGTGAGTGTGTGCGTGCTACTTATCAACACAATCAGTTCAGCCTGTGCTGTGGGCGAAATCTGTTTAAAATAAATAACACTTCATCAAAGGGGTGTTTCTTTGTCAGTGGGAAAAAAAGTTTGATAGCACGATCTCACACCGTCGTCAGAAATTCAATCAAGATTAGTGTAAGCTCGCTATAAGCTTCAGTAATTAGTGCTCTTCCATGCAAGGAGGGTTTACTTTTCTGCTAAATAAGGGTTGCTGTGCAAGCTTCAAGTAATTGCCTGACTCTATAAATCTTCATTTCTACTACACTTCATGCACCACATCTATCTGAATGAGAAATTTAACAGCCATAGCACTGTTTGTGCGTAATACTGAGTGGAAGGTTTCTGGCCTGTGAGCTGGATGTTATAATCATATATAGAAACTGGATCTCTCACCTATCCCAGACTCCCCTCTTGTTTGCTACAGATGTGTAAACAATGCATAATAATCAGGATGATGATATTATTATGTGTTTGTATGTTGTTGCACATAATTACCACTGAACATTGCAGCTGCTGTTGAAAATTCAGAGGTGATTGCTGACTGTTTGTGTGGTGCCAATACAAGGCACTGAGACTGCTGCTGCCACCTACGGATTATCCTTCACACATGCATCTCATTACAAACACAGAAATAATTAAACAGTTCCATTTGGATAGGTTTATTCCATTCTGAACATTACAGAAGGAATTTTTCAGAACATAAGAAAGTAAGAACGTTTACTGACAATCGCAGGACTCTTTATAAAGAAGACTTTTTCTATAGTTAAAATATCTCGTGGCCCAGTAAATATTGAGCGAAGGTGATAAGACCTGTTTGCCCAGGAAGGCTGTACAAAAGGCCTAAAACCCCAAGAAAATAGCTCCAAGGACTATTCATGGCATTCAGTCACCCAGAAAAAGCAATGCTCCTTCACATAAACGGGAATGGTCTGGACTTGGTCTGAGCACACTCCTCACCGTGCACTGCTTGTCAGATGAGCAATTCTGAACTGAAGGGAGACTGCCTTTTGACGAAATTAATTATTAAACATTTTAAGTATTTGCTTGTCCCTTATTCTCTGTGCAGTCTTTGGATGTCTTGTTTTAGTACCGACTTGCTACTAAAAAGTATTAAGAAGTGCCAGGACCTGGAAAAAGAGGGTGCTTCTGGAACAAATCCCGATACTCTGTGTCTAATAAAGTGCCTAGCCACCCCGCAAAGGAAACTCAACTCAACTACTTCTCAGTTTTCATTTGACCTTTATTTAATCAGGAAAGTCCCACTGAGATTAATAATCTCTTTTTCAGGAGAGTCCTGGCCCCAGAGGTGAACCTATTGTACATGTTTTTAGTGGTAGGGGAAACAAGAGTACCCGGAGGAAGCCTAAGCACGCACAGGGAGAACATGCAAACTCCACACAGAAAGGCCCCATCCAGGGGGAATCGAACCCGGGATCTTCTTGCTATGAGGCACGAGCGCTAACCACTGTACCACCATACTGCCCAATTAGTCTGTATTAGGCAGACTGATTGATTTGCATAGCATTTCAAAACTTTTGTTTGTTTGATTTTATTTTGTTTTTATGGAGAGGTCTGATGGGAACAGGTTTGTGTTGCCCTGTCTGTGTCACAATGAAGGGTCTGAACCTGAACCTCTGCTTATCATCAGGTGTGTTTGATGCATAATTGTGAGCATCCAGTTTCATATAAGACAGACTACAGCCCAATGACTATGCAGACTGTTGTCAACCTGACACCTTCCCACCACCACACTGGGCTCCAGATCTCAGAGGAGCAACCGTCTGTCTAGGCTACAGAAATACTCTGATTTATTACAAACTGATGGTGTTTGCAGTAGGGCAGGGCGATATGGCCTAAAATCTATATCACGATATAAAAAAGAAATATCACGATAACGATGTATTTGACGATATTATTGACAATGGACAAATTACTTCAAAATCCCAGCCTTACGCCTATTGGGAAGATTAATTCAGTGATATTTCATTCTTCTTTTTTTTAACGGCATACTACTTTCCTCGCGAATATGATCTACTCAAGCGGTTTACATCCTTCATTTCATTTAACTTCATAAGCACCTGTCCCCATGTTCTAGAGTCAGTGTTTATGCTGCTGATGGAGCTGAGCGTAACATGAATTATATCGTATCCACGACGATATAAAAAATTACAACGATATCAAAAAATTATATCGCGATAACGATATGCGATACGATATGGCCCACCCCTAGTTTGCAGCAAATATTGAAACAGGCATAATCTTTTTATTACAAAAAGTGTGTCCACACAACTATATATACTTAGTTTAGTTTATTTATTTAAAGCAGTACTAAGTAACTCTTGCCCCTAGAGGCCATAAGTGCAACTGCAGGTGTCTTAGCAAGTTACGATTTTTTAACTTATTAAATGTCTTGGAGAGTAAATACTACACTGACAGAAAAGGTGAAGGGAGAGAGTGGTGTTGTACATCCAGTTATACAATGGGGGGGGGGGGGGGAATTCACTCAAACTTGGCTGTAAATACTGTTTAAAGTGGCGCTAGCCCGCAGTTAGCTTTTCCCGTTAGCCTGTTAGCTTCTTCTCCGTGATTCTATTAGTGTGTATTGCTTGCTCCGCCCCGGTGGCAGTCAAGTTGCAAGCATGGTTTCTGGCCAGAGACACCAGGGGGAGATGAAAGACCCCCAATCATCCCATTAACACTTGTATTACCCCCACAGGGACTACGGAAAGGATTTATTAAGGTAAACACGTTACTTAGTACCGCTTTAAAAGGGAACATGTACAATTATAACATAAATATATGTATACATTTTATAACAAGTACTTGGTTATTTCACTTATTAGGGATTGCATTTAAAGAGATCATGTGACATGATACCACGATATTGGAGCGCAACTACATGAGCACTTCACATTCAACTGCACTGCCTTACTAAACAAATCTTTGTATAAACAAAGAAACAAAGGAATCAATGAATCAATGAATCAATACCTGCCCAAGATATAAGTTTCAGTCCAAAGCGACTGTTGATCTCAGCCCCTTGTGGCTGTAATGGACTGTTCCATAACTGGAGCTTGGTGCCCAGATGGTGTGCAGTTTCAATGTTCTCAAATGGTGACTTTGGTGTTGGAGGAGCCTTAAAAATTCTGGTCATCACACAAAAGCATTAGGAGCAGTTCTGTTCATTTGGTGATGTCTGTCGGTATCCGTTAAAGTCTTGTTCTCTTTCTCGGATAAGATTCATGTGACCTTGGAGAACATTTCCTGTTAATGAACATCATTGGTATTCGTCCATGGCATATGGCTTAGCCATATTGATCTGAAGTAGATTCCTTGCTTTTTTTTTGCTAAGATCAGTGCATTCCAGAAGAGCTGTGCAAGGCCACAGTACAGGGAGTTGGACTTTGAAGTCAGGCTTTAGATTACAGACAGCGAAGCTGGATCCATAGTCTTCCCACATGTCCATCTCTAACCTCGTCTTCATGAGCACAGAGCCTGCACCAGGGAACTCTGGGAGCAGGACTTTCAGAAACTGTAGGCTTTGCACTTTCTGCTGTTCAAGTCCACTTTGACTTGCACTCACATTACATCACAGTCAATTAGAAACCCTTCACATCTTAGTTAGGAAATCCTTACAAAGCCAAGGTTGACACTCTTGCTATGCAGACAGCGCTGATATGATTACATTCATTTTACTTTCAAAAATATCTTACATTTCACAAATAAATATGACAAATGAATGCACTGACTACTCTATTTGCTCTAGTGAAGAGAGCCTGTGAGCCAGGGCAGCACATGCAGGTGGATACTTATGAGCGCTGTCCCTTGTGCCGAGCTGAACAGAAGGAGGGATCCTGTCCTAAACCCTGTTTATTTGATGTACACTGGTAGAACAGGCTGGAGTTTGGCACCAGGCTGTAACTTTAAAAACATTCACGCTATGCTAGTCTCTGGCTCACATGTAATTATGCACAGAGTCTGTTGCCTTCATTGCTTTTCTTTTACGAAAAAAATAAACATTGGTAGATTTGAGGAAAAACAGGATATTTTGCTATTCTTTTGCTTTTTATCAGTTTGTATCTGTCAGTCGAAGTAATTTAGAAATGTTATGTTTGGCTAATTAAAATATATTCCTGGTCTCACTGTACTATATTAGCAGTATTGACATTAGGTATCGATGTTTTTGGAATGCTAAAAGTATTGCAGAAATTGGTAATTATGATTTTTTTTTCATCTTGATATGGACATGTAATTTCTTGATGTTGGCTGTTCTCAAATGGAGAAAAGGACCAGTATAGTTCCCTCTGCCATATCAAAGGTCTGTTGCAACAAATCAGTGCATTTAGGCAAAGGAGCTTGTAAATCAACATTATTTTTAACGCAATGAACCGGTCGTTGTTGCTTAACTGTTTTACTGTGGGGGGTCGGCAATGAAGACCTATAATCATTTAGGTTGCTAGATCTATGTTATGCTGTTTGATGGTTAGACTTGCATCACTACATCAAATGCCTGTTTTGTCTGCGAGCCTCTATTGTGTGAAGTGGCCTAAATAATTCACTTATCAAATGTGGGTTCTTTGTCCAATTGGGTCAAGACCATGCATGTATAAAATATTGAACCCTGTCTGTTCATTCTGTCATCTCGTGTCATCTTTTGATTTTTGAGAGTGCTTCTTTTTTTTTTCATGTGATGTGTGAGTGTCAGTCCACTTCACCCAGCGACAATGGTAATGTTATCTCCACATTTTACCCATTGATGAACCCTTTATGTGTGGACATTGTGAGCTGCCAGGCTGTGAGGTTATTGGATCATTTCAAGGACATTTTTACCTAATGGACCAATGATAATTATGTTTTACAAGATCATATAAAGCGCCCAACAGCACGTTTAACAGCACGCAATTCTTTCCATCATGCCCTGTCTCATAAAATTGTAATTTATTGATGCACACAACACGCAGCACGAGTCCATCTGACGGCCAGCAACACAAGCCTATTCTCAGCCAGCAGAGATGACAGTGACTTTTTATTTTCATTTTATTTTATTATTCATAAACTAAAGCCAAATTCTGTATTGAGACTCTTTTGTAAAATGTAAAATGCATGACATATCCTCCCCTATGTCTTCTACTGAGCGCTCTGAAACCAAGCAAAACAGTTTGTCTTTTTAGGTAGCACGATCATCAAAAGTGTTCTATATGTGTCACATATTCCTACTAAAAAGTATCATCATTGGGAATTTTCATAAATCTTGTGGGTGCAAAACTTGAGAGTGGTTGGTCCATAGACTGTAATATACAACTCCTCCTCACTCCTCCCCGTTTACCATAATGACCACGTTCGAGGGGGAAATCATGGCGGATTTACAGACTCCGCCTCCCCAGCTCTGACGAAGCATGTTCCTAAAAAGGGCATAAGTGCGGGATCTTCACTGTAGACTCGGCCCTTGCGTGACGTGTAGCTCGCGCAGCTCCAATGCTAACAGTCCAACCCTCATTAAGTACGAGATTTCTAAAATTTATCCTACGATAGCCAGCCCGGCATTAAAGTTGTTTTTAACGTGTCTAAAGTGCAATGCATTCCAATGGGGACTAGCGGCTATATGGCGGTACTACAGCAATGGCAGAGCAATGGCGGCCTCCAGTGTCGTCATCGCAAAGCAGAGCAGCCAGCGGCCATTGGGTTGGTCATATCAAATCAAACTTTATTTATAAAGTGCTTCTCATGCAAAAACGCTTTACAGGTTGTAATCAAACTGCCCTTGAGCCACTCAACACTCAACTCCCACCCCCACATATTTACAGGTGTCGTCACACATGCGCGCATGTATCCCCTTCCAACGCACTCCCCAACCCCCCACACGCACAAATAATTAACAAAAATCAGATCAAGAAACACCACCACCAATGGGGCCATCAGCAGCGGGAGCAGCCCATCATCTGCAGGCACCAGGGCACCGATGTGGGGCAGGGGCACTTAACCTCCACCCAAGCCACCCACCAGACAGCACCCACACAGTCACAGCCAACCACCACTCTCAGGGCAGAGGGCTCCCTCAGACACTGGGAGGACCTTAGCACATCAAAAACAATGTAAATTAAAAAAAAAATAATAATTAAAAAGTAGAAAAAGTAGAAACCAATCAAAACACTATTTATAGATTATTATAAATAAACCAATAGGACTGAAATAAATAAATACTAGCTAAAAAGCGAAAGCTCATTACTTTCAGTAGCAGTCGTTGCTTTCAGGAAATATTATGGACTGACTTATTGCAATAATTAAAAAAGGATATTGCGTATACATATTCCCATCATTTTATACCAAGTTTATTTTATTCAAAGCCATATTGCTCAACATTTCATCCAATAAATGGCATAAAAAACAAGCATATAATAAATAAATAAAAAGTTATAATTGAAAAATACCTAATAATGACCAAAGAAACGTGTGTCTTTGCTGTGAGCTTCTCACCTCTCCTCAGACCTGACAGTAAACATGACTGGAAGTGGGACATCTCCAGCTCGTCTCCATGGAGACAGGGACTAAAGTGAGCAAAATATAAGATTTAAATAGTGTAGGTCCTCATCCAAATCCATTCTTTGATAACCCACTGCAAAAATAGCATTTTCTGTGTCTAACTGGTATTTAGGAGCATGTTTTGTATTTGCTGGCAACAGAATGTTTATTGTTTATTGGTTAGGGACAGTGCATGTTAAAGCAGTACTAAGTAACGTGTTTACCTTAATAAATCCTTTCCGTAGTCCCTCTGGGGTAATACAAGTGTTAATGGGATGATTGGGGGTCTTACATCTCCCCCTGGTGTCTCTGGCCAGAAAACCATGCTTGCAACTTGACTGCCACCGGGGCGGAGCAACCAATACACACTAATAGAATCACGGAGAAGAAGCTAACAGGCTAACTGCGGGAGAGCGCCACTTTAAACAGTATTTACAGTCAAGTTTGAGTGGAAAAAAAATATTCCCATTGTATAATTGGATGTACAACACCCCTCTCTCCCTTCACCTTTTCTGTCAGTGTAGTATTTACTCTCCAAGACATTTAATAAGTTAAAAAATCGTAACTTGCTAAGACACCTGCAGTTGCGCTTATGGCCTCTAGGGGCAAGAGTTACTTAGTACTGCTTTAATGAACCAGCCACACCGGATTGTAGCCTTGGGCTAATTTCCATCCGTCGTCCCACATGCGCACTCTCAAACTCTCATTAATCCTGGGCTATTGTACATGCTTTTAGTGGTAAAGGGAAACCGCAATACCCGGAGGAAACCTATGCAGACACGGGGAGAACATGCAAACTCCACAGAGAAAGGCCCCGTCCCTGGTGGGAATCACACCCGGATCTTCTAGCTGTGAATGAATGATCCAAAATGTTACTCAGTGGGCTTTTAAATAAAAAATAATAATAATAACATTTTTTTATCATTCATTTTGTCAACATATGTGCAATGTACTTTGCTCGCCATTCCCAAATTATAATAAAATCATGGTATAAAAATATTGCCAATGTAGTGATACTTATCGGGATTCACACCAGCCAGGTTCACACACACCCATCTGGAAACATTCTGCTCCTATTGTGTCTACTCTGTCTGTGGGTGTGATGCTCATTCTGCTCGCAGATAAGTGTGCCTTACAGATATAGCTTTCACCCAAGCCCCATCAGAAAATTGAATCTAAATAAGAATTCCGCTTGCTTATAAGAGTCCCATTTAGGCTGGCAATGATACACACCCGTGTGTGTTGAGGTGATGCTCTAGATGTGATTAATTAAAATGTAGAGCCATGTCTTTCTCAATCTGGGACAACACACCATTCTGACACAGCTTCAATGTTTCCTCTGTGCCATGGTCTAAACAGATAATGGACATTTTGCTTGAAATGTCCATTATTCAACAAGTATAATAAAAATTGTAAAAGAAATTACTATAGAAATATGATTGAGGTCAATAAAAACAATATGAAAGGACTATGGAAAGTCTTAAATCATGCAATGTGTAAAGACTCGAAAGTTGCAAGTTACCCAGACTACATGATTAATAATGATGAGAAAATTACTCAAGGGAAGAGTGTAGTTAATGCGTTCAATGACTATTTTGTCAATATTGGGCCTCACCTGGCATCAAAAATAGCCATAACAAACAGTGACGTCTCTCAACATAAAAATACGAATGTACACGCCTTCTTTCTCACGGCAACGAATGAAAATGAAAATAGTTCAAGCTTTTCAAGAATAAAAATCTACTGATTGGAACGACTTTGACATGAACATGATCAAAAAAGTAATACAAAACATATGCCTTTAACACATATATGCAACCTATCCTTTTCAACTGGTGAATTCCCTGACCTCATGAAGATTTCCAAGGCCGTTCCAATTTATAAAAGTGGGGATAATCATCAATTTACAAATTATAGACCGATCTCTATACTTACTCAAATATCCAAGATTCTGGAAAAACGTTTTGCCGCCCGCTTGGACAGTTTTGTGAATAAACATAACTTACTCAGTGACTGTCAGTATGGGTTCAGAAACAACTGGTCAACTGCACAAGCATTAATCAATCTAAGCGAAGAAGTCACCAACAATATTGACAACAAGTTTGGGTATATTCATATACCTCCAGAAAGCCTTTGACACTATAGATCATGAAATACTCTTAAAAAAAACTAAATAATAATGGGATCAGTTGGTTGAAGTCATACTTGACTGAAAGAAAGCAGTACGTACAATTAATGAGCATGTATCAGGACGGAGGAACATTGTATGCGGAGTCCCCCAGGGGTCAATATTAGGACCAAAATTGTTTTTGTTGTACATAAATGATCTGTGTGAAGCCTCAGTTACAATGTATATTATTTGCGGACGAGACAACAATTCTGGGTTCCGGCAAAGATCTACAACTGCTTGTCTCAGAGGTCACACCAGAATTATACAAATTAAAAGAATGGTTTAATAGAAATAAAATGTCACTGAACATATTGAAAACAAAAATGATTTTATTTGGTAAACGGAATAGTGACGTTCAGATTCAAATCAATATTGACAATACTCGAATAGAACAAGTAAAGGAATATACATTTTTGGGTCTGATCTTTAGTCATAAGGTTAGCTGGAGACCATAAATAGATAAGATTCGTGGGAAAATGGCGAAAAATGTGGCCATAATGGGCAAGTGTAGATTTTTTCTGGACCACAAGGCTCTTTTTACCCTGTACTGTTCCTTAATCCTACCGTACATAAATTATTGCTCTGAGGTCTGGGGAAACACCTTCAATAGTCATTTACAGGTTTTATATAGACTACAAAAGAAGGCTATTAGAATTGTTCACAATGTCGGATATAGGGATCATACAAATATATTGTTCTTAAAATCTAACACCATGAAACTTGATGACCTTATAAAATATAATACTTTGTTACAGATATATAAGCTGTAAACAACCAGCTCCCTAGTAATATACAACAAATGTTTGGTAAAAGAGAGGGAAGTTACGATTTCAGGGGTACTCATAATCTGAAAGTACAATGTATTCATTCTACCCTAAAAAGTCACTGTATCCCCCGGAGAGGTGTAAATCTGTGGAATAATCTAGAGGAACCCTTAAAAGGTGCTGATAGTCTACAACAATTAAAAAACAGTATAAGAGAAGTGTGTTTGAGAAATATGCTAAAGGAATGTGACCTTGTACTTATTATCTACAAGTAATTTTGTATTACTGTGAATCTGTTTAACCATATCATTGCTGATAAAACCAATGACACCAACCTCTAAGTTTAAGTTGTTATGAATTAAAGGAACATGAGAGAAATGAACAAGCAAAAGCTAACCACAATGCTGTAACAGCAAATCTTGTCTTTTTAATGCACCACCCAGCATAGGTCTCAGAACTGTCTCACAACAACAACTAGTTAGGGCAGCATGGTGAGAGCTTGCTGGTGGGGGCTACTGCCCTCTACCAACTGGCCATATTACACCCTGGCTTTTTAAGGCACCTCACTAAACAAGGCAAACAACAAAATAATAAAACAATCACAACTAATATTTTTACAATGGAAATGGGAATGACAATAATAATGTGTCGTGTTGACTATGTGATACTTAATATAACTAAATCAATGGTCAATAAATAGAATGGTGACTGGTGTTTATAAGTAATGATTGGATATGGTTGTTATGTGAATTGGAAAGAGGAAAAAGAAAAAGAAAAAGTACAAATTGTAAATAAAAATAAAATAAAATAAATGTTTATATATATTGTAAAATGCATATATTTCTATCTTCGTGTTATGTCTTCTTACTTTGGAAGTCTTGTAAACCTCATGTGATTTTCTTGTAAAACATGAAATGCTTTTCTTTAACAATGCTGCTATACGTAAAGTTAATGCGAACAATTGTAATTATGTAATTCAGGAAATTGTAATGTGAAGTGTTATATTGTATGAAAATACGAGATGTTGTATCACTGTATCCGGAATGTAAATTAATTTTGAATATGGGGGTAGGCACTTATATGCTTTTTTGCTTCGGCCTACTCCTTTTGCATTTTTGTTACTTTATTTTCTGCACTGCAATAATGTTAATGTAAATAATCACTCAAATAAATCCAATCAATCAATCCACTCTGAAATAATGCTGACCTCAAAAAGCTCCTCTGATACCAGTCTTTGAAAGGTACATACAGTAATTTGGTTTTGTGTTTTACTGGAGTCAAAGAATCCATTGACAATCAGCAGTTATTTTCCTGATCACGTTTAGCAGGGGACAAGTCAAAGCCTCTTGACCCTGATTAGCATAAAACCTGGCCAATGACTGAATGGTCAAAGTCTGCTCTTGCCTGCTCTCTTTCAAGTACACGCTTGCTTTGCTTTTAGCAGAAAGAATCCCAGTGTAAAGCCATGGGCATTTACAAATACAGGTGATAGAATCGTTCTGAAGTAAACACTAATTGGGACATTTCTGCTTGCACTAATTGCTGCGTTCTAAAGCTTAATTGTAGGATTGTCCGGGTCCATTTGGAATGTTAATGTTGCACAGACAGCTGGTGCAGAGAACAAGAATGAGTCCTCTGGGAGCCGATCCAAATCCACCCTTGGCTTGTTCTGGCTGTGTGTCGGGGAAATGCAGGTACAGAACGACGAGGCCTGGTTGTCCGTGGGCCCGGTCTTTCCCTTGGATGCACTCACACCCTCCAGAGAGAGGGCCTGTAATGGCGGAAGCATCATTTAACCCCATTACAGTGAGCCCGGCATGTTTCAAAAGCAGCCCATCTCTCACAGTCATTAGGTCTAATAACATTGGCCGTGGTAATGTGCAAAATCCTAGTGGGGCCCCAATCTGAGGGCAAGAAGTGTCATATGGGCAGACACTCAGGGAAAATCACTCTTTCACCACATCCCAGTCAGCCTTAAAGGGTTGTAAAGCTGTAAAACAAGTTTTTTTCCTTAGTTTTTTACTCAACCACAACTTGAGCAAAATGAATTAAGGACCTGATTTACAAAGCCCAAAGCTATGTGCTAAGTCCTTCTTAACAGCACATTTGATTTTACAATATGTTGTTTTTGAATTATGATCAGAAACTGTTTAAATTCTTTACAGTGCAAATTTGACATTTAAATGAGCCTTTTAGCGTTAATGAGAGACTGCACCTGCTTTTTGCACCACTTTAGTATGCACTGTCCATTGGGCAAACACAACCCAGATAGCAAAAGGACATTGTTTCAACATTGAAATAGTGTTATGGCCTGTGATTGAATAGATGTTGAAAAATGACGTTGAACTGCGATTGAAAGCGCTCGATATGATAGATGTCGAACACAACGTTGATTTTTGATCTTTTCTGACATGGAATCAATGTCATGCAAATAACATTGATTAGGAGTTGAATAGATGTCGAAATTCAGATGTTTTTTAAACATGGATTCAACATTGATTAAACTATAGAAATATACCTATATTCAACCTTTTTTAAACGGTATTTTGATTATTGGAGCTACTTACCGCGTCACCACATAAATCAGCCTCTAAACAGCATTCACCGCGGTCATCATGTTGAGTCATTTCCACAGGCATAACCTGTCCAAACTATGAATCTGAGGCATACAATCCACTTCCTCCTGTTTGTGTACATTATGCATCCATATAGCACTCAGAATCACCACTTTATCCAAGTTTACCCCGGTATTTACATTACGAAACTTTACAGCGCATGCCCCATTTAAATCGTTATTTTGGTGCCTTTAGCGTGACAGTGCCTCCTGCAGTCCTAAGACAGATATTACTGCATTTACTAGACAGAGGGCAAAACTTTTTCAGCCTTTGCTTCCATAAATATAGTATAACCCATAACCAGTGCCTCCGTGAAGAATGTGCAGTAAATTAAATCAAACAAACTAAAAGCATTTGGAGCAGAAGAGCATGAGACATGGAGGAAAGGCAGGAGATTGAGTTTGTGACCAAATAACACCAGAAAGAAATGGTACACTCATTACTTAATATTTATTTCTGTATGAGGTGATATATTGGGGTAGATTAAAGTATAAAACAGTTATCTCCACAACATTGAGTAAAGAATGTTTAATTTTTGTGCAGTGAATTCCCTCAATTTGTAGCTATCAAGATGTTACCACTGTACAATGCTTTGTTTCATAAAAGTACAATTGACAGGACCATCATACTGAAGGCTAATCCAGGTAATTGTAGCGTGTATAAAATGTTTGTAAATCAGTTGTTACAATCAATATTCAGTCATAAATTTTAATTGAAAATAATAACTTTATTCCTTTTGCAGCAAAATGTTATCTATAAAACATTTTTTAAATAGTATTATAACAATCGAAAAATCTAAAATCCAAGGGTTTAGACACAAAAGTGCAAATTACAGTTGACAAAATGGCAAAATATGGACAGTGGGAAAAATTATTAGAATGCCGAAAAAAGTTTGTGTGTAGTTCCACTGGCAAACAGCATCAGGAGATGATGGGAGAAGGTCGAGCAGATGCAGATGTTGATTACCTTTTGACAATTTCTTTGGTTCCTGGGAGCTTTCCTCAGCAGCTGCACCTACGATAAATAAATAAAAATGGTAGTGTTTAGTAATCATGGTTGATAATAAAATAATTGGAGCAACTAAACATTTAGGGGATCATTTTATTTGTTGATTTGTGTTACTGTCTCTGTTTGCTCTTTTATTAACCAGGTCAGCACCTTAATACTAAAGTAATGATTCACCCATTAAACCGTCGGATAAGTTATAGTAAATGTATTATTTGTGTAGAACAGTTCATTCACAAGGCAAGTTAAAGTGCGTCACAATCCTACAGTTAGCCTACATAAAATTACCAACTGAATCCAAACTAAACTAACGGTGACATTGTGGGGGCAAGATCAAACAAATGTATTGACTTACTATTGATATTATTATCAGGTTAGTTTATTATGGGATCGTGAATTAATCATGAATCATGTCCCGTTATGTTACTGGGACGTGTGGAACATGTAAGCTTTCTTTGGTGGCAAACAGTTATAGGCTAGTAACGTTAGCTTGGCATACACATCAGCTCATAATAAACAAATGACAAATAAATAGCCTACAGTGTGCGGTGGCCATTTAGTTTACTGATCACAACCAAGATGACAATTAAACTTTAAAAATGTATGAGCACTTACCAGTTTTGTCTTTCTCCGTCTCCTCTGTGTCTGCCGAGATGCGAAAATGTAAGAAGGAGGGCGCTCGTGAAATTAGTTCAAATTTCCCGGGCTTTTCACCCCATACGTCGAAACAACATTGATTCACCGTTACACTTTCAAAGGTTGACTTTATGTCTGTAAAAAACTGTTGATTCAACATTAGCCTTTCAATGGTTGAATTTATATCTGTAAAAAACTGTTGTTTCAACGTTAGCCTTTCAATGGTTGAATTTATATCTGTAAAAAACTGTTGTTTCAACGTTAGCCTTTCAATGGTTGAATTTATATCTGTAAAAAACTGTTGTTTCAACGTTAGCCTTTCAATGGTTGAATGTATATCTGTAAAAAAACAGTTGATTCAACGTTAGCCTTTCAATGGTTGAATTTATATCTGTAAAAAACAGTTGATTCAACGTTAGCCTTTCAATGGTTGAATTTATATCTGTAAAAAACTGTTGTTTCAACGTTAGCCTTTCAATGGTTGAATGTATATCTGTAAAAAACAGTTGATTCAACGTTAGCCTTTCAATGGTTGAATTTATATCTGTAAAAAACTGTTGTTTCAACGTTAGCCTTTCAATGGTTGAATGTATATCTGTAAAAAACAGTTGATTCAACGTTAGCCTTTCAATGGTTGAATTATATCTGTAAAAACTGTTGATTCAACGTTAGCCTTTCAATGGTTGAATTATATCTGTAAAAAACGTTGATTCAACGTTAGCCTTTCAATGGTTGAATGTATATCTGTAAAAATTATATCAATGGTGAATGTTTTTTCAACGTTAGCCTTTCAATGGTTGAATTTATATCTGTAAAAAACTGTTGATTCAACGTTAGCCTTTCAATGGTTGAATTTATATCTGTAAAAATGTGTTGATTCAACTTTATAAATTCAACCATTGAAAGGCTATCTGTAATAAACTGTTGATTCAACATTATTTTTTAAATGATTGATCTGGAACCCGTAATAAAGCATTGAATCAACATTCTTTTTTCAACCTCAACCAAAAGTCAACCATCTGACCCTAAATCAATGTTGAAACAATGTCATTTTGCTATCTGGGAAGTGTTTGAATTGGTCTCACATGCAGTCAATGGTGTAGTGGTTAGGGCTGCGGAACATACGGCAGAACATGGTTCACCATCATGGTTTCAACTCTTGGCTATGATAATTTGCTGAATGTCTCTCCCTTTCATCTGTGCTGTCCGATCTAATGAAGGCTAAGGTTTAAAACTTCAATGTCATGAATACTTTGTTTTTTATCATTTTTATACAGTAGATTTTGTTGATGTACTCTCTTTTCCACAAATAACTGCCCAGAATGACATCAGAAGGTTAGGTGCACAATGTTCAGCTCATAAAAGCACTCTTAGGGTCCTCAGGCTGGTGTGAAGTGCATAATGTAGCTTGGAAAGAGAACTATTCTATGCATAAACATGTATACGTGGGCTGACAAGAGTAAAGTTGAAAATGATGTACTTTTGAAGTTTTGTTATGCAACTTGTCTTCTTCAGATTAGTCAGTCGTTTGCATGAGACCAGCATTAATCAGATGACAGTCACGATCAATAACACTATTGATAATGTGACTATTCTTTGAGCCAGACACGTTTTCTCTGTAGACCAGATTTGGCCTCCGCCTCACCTGCAGAATTTTACATCCATTTTAGACCTTTTTACAACCTTTTGTACCTGGTACTTGATTATAGGAGGTGGTTCTCGGTGTGAAAAGTTTGAAAACCACTGCTCGAGAAACGTTTGAAACTATTGTTAGTTACTATAGGCTTGTTTTCCCTGAGATTCCGTGCAGGCGTAGGTCATCTTTAAATGTCACCAGCTGCGACACAAGTCGATGACTCAACCCACAACTTTTCTCCAAACTGAAATAACAATTTGTATACAGAGTTAGGCAACAAGGGAGAAAATTAAACATGTTTAATTTGCACGGTTTATAGCTCCTGAATGTGATATTTTGTTTCTAAAATGTTGATGAAACTTTATTCCATGAACTCCTCCTGTGACTCCTGCCTCCTCCACACTGAGACACGGTGCGGACCATATGGTACTCTTGTTTTTTCTGTGTAAACTTTGTGATTACGCTGCATTTTGAAGGTACGTGCTGCATTTCTCCCCAAGTATAACACACTTAAGTTGCAGTATCTGTTGGTCTCAATTTTGTTTTCATACAGCTCTGTTCATATTTCTGTGAAATTGACTCAAGCCATACTGCACTCACGCGGCACACTGTAATTCAGTTACAGTCTGCAGCTGCCCAATAAGATTCTCTAGATTGTGTCTGTGATTGATTAACTTACATTAAGATGCACATCATATTTCTGTTCATTTAGATTCAAGTAAATGAAAATGTATCTCATCAAGTGATTTGATTTAATGCGGCGTATTTACAGAACATGCAAATGCGATGGGCTAAAAGGAGCAAGATTTGCAAAACACTGACACTGCAGAAGCCGACATTTTTACTGGAGTGGCCCAAGAGGACACTATAGTTATGCTGAGGTAGCATCACTGCCGGCCCCAAGCAAAATGTGAATTTAGAAATAAACACTGACATTTTAGCATGTTTGTGGTGAACTTACATGTACAAATTGAATCAAACCTGCTTGATCACAGATTCCAGGGGTGGTCATTGCTGTTAAGTGGCCAATAACTCTGTAGTACACGGTTTCACATGTTGAAGCTTTATCTGCTGCTTAGTCTTGTTTGTCCTGAGGCTTCAGATCCCAGTGGTACAGCCCTCCTCCTCGGACACACTGTATGGCTCAGTGGTACTTGTGTACATCATGTGGGATTTGGGGGATGCTGGATTTGAGAGCCTTGACCTTTGCGCTCTCCTCCCAGCTGTGTTTACACTCATGGATAGCTTGATTTGCTGGTTCCCTCTGGCTGAACTGGACTTAGCCTCCTGAGCAGTCATAGCCATAGGCGCCTGTAAATTCTATTATCTCTCAAACCTTTGACGTCATAGTCCTCTGACCGCACTCTTTGGTCCTCTGACTGCTAGACTCAAGGGGACCTTGTAGCCCCAAACTGTGGAATGTCCTTGCCTTTGTCTTCTTGACGATTCTGTGGACTCTTTAAGAAGCGACTCAAGACACTGCTATTTAGGAAAGCTTTTGATTGATGTTTTCATTTGTGCCATTTATTTCTGGCTTTGTCTGGAGCCCGTAGTTGAAGCCACTTGCACTAACGCTGATTTTCCAGAATGCATACTAAGAACAAGTGATATAAAAAGGCATGACTAACCATTATGTCCATGATAAAACTCCATACTGTATATATATATTGATGCAACAATACAATAAATGCATTCAATAACTGTTAATACAAAGTTCCTCAACAAACAACATCAAAGCAATAACATCATCAGCTTTTTACCATCTGAAAAACATTGCTAAGATCAGAGGAATAGTGTCAAAACCAGACTTAGAGAGACTCATCCATGCATTTGTCTCCAGCAGGTTAGACTACTGTAACGGCCTGATCACTGGCCTTTCTAAACGAGCTGTTAGAGCTGCAGTACATCCAGAACGCTGCTGCTCGAGTCCTGACAAGAACCAGGAAATATGACCATATTAGTCCAGTGCTCCGGTCTCTGCACTGGCTTCCCGTCACTCAGAGAGTAGAATTTAAAACAGCTCTGCTTGTGTACAAGTCTTTTCATGGTTTAGCACCAAAGTACATCTCTGACATGTTAGAGCCGTATGAACCATCTCGGGCCCTGAGAACTTCAGGGAGGGGTCTCCTGGTGGTTCCCAGAGTCAATAAACACGGTGAGGCTGCGTTTCAGTTTCATGCAGCTGAAATCTGGAACAGTCTTCATGAGGATGTGAGACAGGCCTCAACTCTGACAATGTTCAAATCCAGGCTGAAAACAGCTCTTTTTACCCGTGCATATGAAAACTGAAAGTATTTTATCTGCACTCTTGACTTTTACTGTAATTGATTAACTTCATGCTGATGTTTTATTGATTGATTTGATCTGTTTTCTTGTAATTTTATGCAACGGTGAAGCACTTTGAATTGCCTTGTGTATGAATTGTGCTCTACAAATAAACTTGCCTTGCCTTGCCTGGACTTCCAGTCTAAAAGTTGAAAGTTTATTTTTAAAGCTCATACAAAGGCCCCCTGTGAACACAGGCTACATTGTGCACTTTTAGAATGTTGTTTTGGATTAAGTTTACAATAAGCATGAAAATTGTGGCTGTGAGTGTAGCTTAAAATCATTTTAAGCTACATAAAATAGACATGAACTGACATTAGCTGAATTTATTATTAAACATTGTTAATTACAGTGAACCAATACCATTAATAAAGATAATGTGCTTACAAGCTGTACAAAATAGGGTTAAAATGTGTTGCTAACATTCCCTTGCATATGGACAAATTTCCTGTTATTCAAAGATTTACTTTTTATGTTATAAAACACATATGTTGGACTGGGCTTTTTGGATTTTTGGAAATGCACTCTGGATTATATTTTTTCCTCAGAACTAATTTAAGAGGTCATTTGAAGGAAACGCTGGACTTCTACACGGTGCTGCATCAGATTAGCAGCACAGCCACCACAGTGACAGATTGCTGTTCGAGAACTCAAAGCAAACCATTTTCATGTCACAAAGCATCATTATTCTTAATTACTTCATATTAGCTCTAGCAGGTTTATTAGCCCTGTCTGCAGTGATTATTCAGGCAAAATGAGTTTTTGGTCCTGCGAGCGCAGAATTATTCCAGGATTTTGTCACTCATGCTGGCAGGCTGTGCAGTGTGCGCGGCCTCTGTCCTGCATCTTCATTTCTTCACTTTTTGTTTCTTTCTCAAACACTAGTTCAGTCCCAGTCTGTTCTGGTTGACTCTCGACACTTGTGCCGCCTCTTTATAGTTATTATGACGTCACATTACCTGTCATATCCGTGGTATTTCAAGTCAGCTTTTTTGTCAATTCTACAACAAATGCAGAGAATCAACATTCTTGTTTCTCTCAATCCACTGATGACAATACAAAAATACATACACACACATTAGGGGGCAGCAGAGGACAGGGAAGGAGAGAGTTCAGCTTCCCAACAGCTTGGTCAGTTGGGCCTGTCAATGAAGCATTGCTGAAGAAGCTGAGAGATGGGTGTGGCATCTCCATCTGAGATGCAGCTTTAAACAAATTACTCTCATCTATCAGGAGCACACATCGGGAGTCATGTGTTTCTGGAATAACGGTGGACCAAATTCAAGATCAAGACGGTTCAGTATTTACAAATATGAATCATGGTAAATGGTCTTAACTTATATAGCACTTTTCCACCAACATTAGGAACTCAAAGCGCTTTACAGCAAGGATCCACTCACCCAGTCACACCCTCATTAATGCACCAGTGTACACAGACACTGGAGGGAAGGTGGGTGAAGTGTTTTGCCCAAGGACACAATGACAGTGTGCACCTTCAGGAGGCTGGATTCGAACACCCAACCTTCCAATCATGAGACGACCCACTGTCTGCGCCACTATCGCCCCCATCATTTTGTTTTGTCTAATCTGTAGTCCGTTTGACAGATGTTAAAGACAGTCAATGGGCCAGTATAATTGAATGTTTTTATACGTTTTTAGTTGTTAAATATTAAAAGAATCCACACAAAAAATGCACTATAGACTATAGTGCACTAGTATTGCATGGACATTCTTCATCTAATAAACAAAAATCTAATGTTTTCCTTTCAAGAATGCCATGTGGCTGTGGATGAATTCAAACTGTCAATATCAGACAATTCAAAATAGTATATATATAATAGTATATCCTGTATTACATTTCACTAAAACATGACGTGCATGACATGACAAACAAAAGAAATCATAGATTTTATAATGATGTGATTAAAAATGTAAAAAGCCACAAAGAGGCACTACTAAATTCATGAGGCCCACACTGCACATTGAATCAGTGTGTGCTGGCACCACATTGAATAAATACTATGCCTCATGATGGGTCCCCACACACTCCCAGCCTTTATAATGGAGTCCCAAATTAGACGTGGGCTATTCTGACTGTCATAATGAACCTGCTGATGCTACTCACCAAATCTGTGAATGCCCCCTCCCACTATCACACTACAGCAGACAATTAGGTTTTTAATGAGCGAGACTGCCTAATAAATAGTCCAATAGAGCTTCAGAGGCTTTTAAATTTGCAGAATTGTAAGCGCATAATTGTTAATTGGCCTGTGCATGTTACAAACAGACATTTAGCTTTTACAATCGATTCACTTGGCAACTTAGAGTCACCAATTTTATCCAACACATGGACTGTGGATTTTTTTTTCTGAAGTAATTGGTTAATTTACACTTAAAATATTGCAATAAATATATATATAAAAAGAGAGAAAAGAAAAGACATGGAAAGTGCAAATGTCATTGTGATTCTGACACGTATCAACTTCAGAGTTTTGGAGCGGGCACTTCCCCTTCTCCCTTCAGGACATTTACTCCACTCATCTCACCCTGAAAGTCTCCAGCATCATAGGTGATCCCATCGCATGCAGTGCTGCCTTCAAGGAGGTGACTGCGGAGTCTCCAGGGCCAGGTCCTAGCTGACTGAAGGACAGCTTCGTCCACCGGACTGTCAGGCAGCACGGTGGCTGAGCGGTTAGAGCTCCCAGGTTCATTCCTCAATTTTAGAAATCTCCTACTTAACGGGGGTCTGACTATTAGCATTGGCGCTGCGAGAGCTACACGAGGGCCGGGTCAACAGGGAAGATCCCGCCCTTATGCCCTTATTAGGAACATGCTTTGTCAAAGCTGGGGAGGAGGAGCCTGTAAATCTGCCATGATTTCCCCCTCGAACGTGGTCATTGTGGTAAACGGGGAGGAGTGACTATTGACGGTCTATTAATAATATGTCTATGGGTTGCCCCAGTGGCATCAAAGGATGGGTCAAATGCAGAGGCTGAATTTGGGAGAATAAAGTATACCTTAACCTTATATACAGTAAACTCTGTCCCTTCCTCTGCTTCCACTCACATTCACACACTGTAGTCCACCTTATGGAATACTTCACACATAATACAGAATTGTGTAAAGATTGTGTAGCTAGATCTTATACTGCACGACGAGTACATTACATGGTGAAACTGACAATCTGACTTTGAACTTCTCTTTGTCCTTTGATAACAGAGGAATAGATGGAGTATTTGGAGCTTTTCAGTCCCCACAATAGTGAAGTTTCATGTTCAGATGTTCCCCTCAGACTACATCCCTCCGTCATTAGACTTTATGGGCTCAGTTGAGGGTCATAATTTGATTCTGCCGAGGCCTCCCAACTTTCTTTAATGTTCCACTGAAGTTTAATGACTCGCCACCTGTACTCCATTTTAAGTGCTTCTTCTGATCATAAAACCTAGCCTCGCCCCTTTTCATTGTCATTGACAATTTTAATACAAGACTAAAGACATGTATTATGCAAACTGATTTTCCATGTCTGAAAAAGTTCTGTTGAGAATGGTGTATTCCGGTTCCTTGTAATGCTCAATAAAAAACCTGAGATCCAACTTCTGACTCGGAAAAACTTGAACGGCATCTCTAGTCAGATTTTTTTGCTCGGAAACTGCAATAATTATTAAGTTATTAACACTGCAGCTGTTCAGTAGATAACATCTTAGAATAACCACACTAAAAAGAAAAGCATTGTGTCATTCTCCCATCACCCCAACAAAACAACATAAAGAGATCAATTGTGCAAAAAGTTTAGTTTTTTTTCATTTCCATGAACACACACATTTTTGGAAGTTGTCTTTCAGCATCTACGTGTGAGCATGAATGCATAAATGCAATACTTGTAATTGTGAACATTATAGGACAGTTCAGAGTTCAGAAACGCATCATGCACATAAAACTGCCAAATTGCTATACGAAATTAAAAAACAATACTGCTTCATACTCACTACACTATTGGGAGTGCACTGTAGATGTCAGGTGTTTGAAATCACTTGGGGGTAAATAGGCACAACTTCTCTCACTCAAGGCCCTCACAAAGTTTTCAATGGCATGTGTTCCTTGTGTGTATTTCCACTTGATTTTGTTGTTTCCTTTCATGTGACAAAATAAAGAGACATCTTTGATATTAAGCAGAAAAACATGAGCATCTGGGAGAAGCGGCAAAACACAACGCCATTTGAATTATTTGCCTTTGAAGCTCCTTTATGGTCTGTTTTGGCATCGTAGCAGTGTAACTCAAGTCCTTTGGCTCATGTTCAGGTTTGTGCGTGTACCTGTATGTGCTGTCCACTTTGTGTCCGCTCATTGGGTGCACCATGTGCCTCGGATCCCGAAGTGCCACTTCTGTTTGTTTTGTTATGTGAGCTGCGTGACCATGAATGATTACTTGGTCATGTCCTTTCCACTGAAAAGAAAAATGTTTCCAACGGTGTATTATGTAAATGTAAATGTAATTGATTTGCTGGAGGATATAGGCGCATTGAGTTGCCTTGTGTATGAAATGTGAGGTATAAATAAAGTCGCCGTGCCTTGCCTTACACCAGTGGAGTCTCATCTTATAGTAGCTATAGAGATATCAATTTGAATCTTTGTAGCTGTAAATTATTGATATACTAAATATGAGGACAAATTTAGCATGCAGTTTCTAACAAAATCTAAAAATAGACATTTAAATGTATGATTTTATTTTGTTTTGAATATTAGTTGCAAAGATAAATGAGGATGATTAGATAATCAAAAAAAAAAAGTTAAGTACAAGACTTGAAACTCTGGAGTCTGTAGGAGCTACTAAAGTGGAGATAAGGTTGCCAGAGTGTCAGTCGGCCATAGTGCAAAAACCAATGCCCAAGTTGAGACAGATGCAAGGGATAAGGCGCCAAGCAGTGGAATATTACTGGAATAACAGGGACCACTGTTTTCCCAAACAGTGACAGAGTCGCATCAACAAAACACACAAACCCTAATGGAGACTGTTAGAAGGACCAAACTGAGGCAAATTGTTCACCAATGGTCCAGGAATCTGTCACCGACATAAGCTAACTCTGATGTTATGGATTTAGGAAAAAGCCAAGCGTCCCGGGAGGATCTTCTAAAGCAAATAGAGCTTCTGAAAACAAGGAGCAGGAGGAAGAGCTCGAAACCATAGACTACCTTACAAAACGAAAGCCAAGGCGGGCAACCTAAAATCGTCCCTCTTCCAAAAGAATACAGCACTAAAAGAGGCCCAGAGCAAGGTTAAAATCTTGAGGAGATGTTTGCCGGCGGAATTAAGTGGCCTGTTCTTGGAGGCAGGCAACTCAAAATCTGTTTTTCTTGAAAGAATACAGCACTGGGAGAGGCCCAGCACAAAGTTAAAACTCAAGAAGAGGAGATGGTTAAATTGCAAGCGGAAAGCAACGGCCTGCTTGCGGGTGGGGAGCCAAGAATTAGCCCTCCTTAAAAAGAATACAGCACTGGGAGAGGCCCAGAGCAAAGTGAAAAATCTGGAGGAAGAGAGGGCTGGTATACTGTACAGGCAGAAAGAAATGGCTTGTTCTTGCAGGCGGGCAACGTAAAATCTGTTCTCCTTAAGAATACAGCACTGCAAGAGACCTGGAACAGCCGTAAGCAAACAGCAAAAAGACAGGGGAGATGCCTGAGCCTTAGAGCAGTACCTCAGCATGGGTTATGTTTAATACTATCGCTGAGCAGTCCCATGCCTGATTCTCTGCTGTCCTGACAGAGAAAAAGAACATGGAGAAGAAAGTGCAAGGCCTAAGTGGAGAAGCTGAGCGTCTAACGGTCATCCACAGTAAAGAGGTGAGCTTGTTGCGAAGCTCAGAGGAAGAAAAAAGGGTAGCGCTTCAGAAGATGGTATAGGAGCTTTCTGCGCACCGAAGGCTAAACAGGAGACCAACTCTGCTGAGCTCACACACAACCACGAGCTTCAGGAAACCATTAGGACCACAGGGGACCAGATTCAAGAGACCGAGAATCGGCGCAAACAGAAAAAGAGGTGGTTTAGTTACATTTAGAAATATAAATGTTAGCTTTCCACACTTTCTGTTTCTCTACCTGCTTTGCGTGTTTCAACACCTTATACCAAGTCTTCCTCGAGGTGACAACGCTCTTGGTGATGTGGTGACGAGGCAGAGCTCAGGACTGTGGGCAAAACTTCTGAGCATGGCGTGCAGTTAGCAGGCAAAGGAATGATGATCATTTTTAATAATGAGCAAAAGAATTGGCAACTATCCAACATTACTTAAATCATGACTTAAATTTTGCACATTTGTAAGAGCAAGGGATTTTGCGATGCATTGTGGCTTATGACCTATATTGTGCACCCATACTATCCAACTTTCAATTTATTCCCTCATCAATTAGATCAGGGTAAAATTCATAACAATGAATTTGATGTATTTTTGATTGAAAGCAGTATATTTTTTGTAAATGGTAAATGTGGTAAATTATTTTGTTTGTGGCCATACCGCCTTTGCTATGGCCATTCCCGTCAGACCTTGGAAGTTAAGCAGGGAAGGGCCTGATCGGTACTTGGATGGGAGACCGTTTAGTAACACCAGGAAGCCAAGCGAATGTAGTGTGTGAGTGAGTGGCGGTCGGAGGGGCCGATGGCGCAGACTGGTTGCCTCGCTTCCGTCAGTCTACCCCAGGGCAGCTGTGGCTATAATAGTGCAATGTGAAGCATCTTTGAGTGTCCAAAAAAGCGCTATATAAAACCGATGCATTATTATTATTTAAATGGCCTCAACTTACATAGCGCTTTTCACCCATTCACACTCTCATTCATACACCAATGTGCGCAGACACTGGAGGCAAGCAGGGTGATGTGTCTTTCCCAAGGACACTACGACAGTGTGCATTTGTGGGAGCTGGGATTCAAACCCACGACCTTCCCACCACGAGACGACCCGCTCTACCACCTGCGCCACCATCGCAATTGAGATCAAGTCAAATATCAAAACATCAAAAAACTGATTTTGAATGTTTTCGACTGGACCTGTATCTATATCTGTATCTGTACACTTATACCCAAAGAAATCCCACACCTTTACTACTGTATCTCAATTGTGTCTAATCCTGTAAAGCAGCAGACTGTGGTGAGTGTGTCTTTATTTATACCTCACTGTTGTGCTTCATTAAGGTTTGTCCATCAACCTCAGGTATTGTTGGGCTCATTAGCAGTGGAAGAGCTCATATCTGTGCCGGTAGACAGTATTGGGATGATAACTACAAGTCTGTGCTTTTCCCATCAACTTTCCCAGTTCCTACAAACGTCGTCAGAAAGCGGCCTCGAGGCCACACGTCAGATCAGTTCCACTGGGGCTATTTTTCTCTCCCTCACTGTGTCTCCTCCCTGCAGCGGTCTGAGAAACAGTCGAAAGAAGATACTTTTTTTCCTCACCAATGAGCATGTTTTCAGCTGCAAACATTTAAATAGGTACAGAGGCTGGGTGAGGCGGAGACATACGTAAGTCTGTTTGAGACTTTCTTCCCTGGATAATCAGCAAAATAATCAGTATTTTTGATTTTAAAAAATGCCTCTGATTTTTACTGTCACTGATCCAATTCAGTGTCACGCTCCGTCCTTCCCTCAGTCGTGAACAAGATAATTGACCATTGAACTCCTCCATTTGAGACAGGGACTCTTCATCTTAAAGGAACAGGCCACCGTTTTAAATACTGAGATAATGTTCTTACCTGAGCTTAGACGAGTTGATACGTACCTGTCTGGTCTTTCTGCCTGCACTCAGTCACGTAAACGACCAAAGATGTTGTTAGCATTTGGCCTCTCCAGCATATTCCTATGGCTCCAAACGGGGTGAACTTAGAGGCGACAATTCCACGTGCACGCACAAAGACCAGACAGGAACATATCAAGCTCAGGTAAGAACATATCTCAGTATGGAAAAACGGTGGCTTGTTCCTTTAACCTCAGATACTTCACACTCAGCTGCCAACTGCCCCAATGCACACTGAGAGAGTCCTGGCCTGATGAAACCAACAAACCTGAGCCTTTCGGGCCCCTGCAACTGCACAATGAAAGATTACATTGTTATTACAAATATTTTATCAGCCTGGTGATTATAAGAGGAATGTTTACCCAGAAAGAAAAGGAAGTTGTGTTTTGATCACACAAAGCATGTGTACCGCATTATTAGTCCTTCACTCCTCACTTTTATTATTTTTATTATGTCAAGCAACTTCTGTAGCCTGCTCTGGGACAGACTAATGGAAATGTGGCTGACAATGTGCTCTTATGGCCTCTTTGACCACAGCAAATCACACATTGCTTGTGTGTCTTGCCCAAGGACGCAACATTTTAAACTGGGCACGACAGACTATGAAGGATTTTCGGACAGAAGTAACCATGAAGGATTTAAATAATTTTAAATAATAATAACTTTGTGAACTAACTGAACAAATGTATTAAATCAGCTGAGATGCTGTTGTTTAGCCTAAGGTCATGAACTTCTGGGACATTTGGGACAGAGAGGCTTGGCAGAGAACATATCTCAGTAACAGCAGACACATTTTAAGTGAATTTCAAATCTTTTACGCTGTTGAGTTGGATTTCTCCAGCACTGGCATGTCATTATAGGCATTCACATACGTGGTTCCATATGTGCGACATTTGTTTATGCCGTAAAATGCAGCTTGCTTCTGTGATCTCTCAGCACATCGCCTGCTTCAGAAGTAAGGAGATATGAATATGAGCATTACATGGACGCACTATTCAGATAGCATCTTTAATACCTGCTGGCCATTGTCATCTGGGCTCTCATCTGATAGCTCCCAGTGGGACATCTGATCAGAGCTGAATTATTAATGACACCACAACACTACTGCACTACTGCTATAACATTCAAGCACAGGTGTTTAAAATGTCACAGTCCGCAAGAGAGTTGGAACTTAGTTTGGCAAAGACAGCAGTGGGGTGAACAATACCACAAGCAGGTATTGGTAAACTGTTTATATTCTGTTTATCCTGCCAGTCCTTATATGTGTGATGTTCTAATACATGCTGTCAAGACGAATTTACCTGGCCTGATGAAATGTACCGGACTGATTGCGAGGATATTAAATGTAAGTTTAGAAAAGGAGCAAGCGGATAGAACAGAACAAGATGTTATTTGCAGCTCTCGTCACAAACTTACCTGAAAATTGCAGCTAAACTTTATTTAGGCAGTAGGTGCCTGGTTACGCTGACAGATTATGCACACACATTTACAGCATTACTGCGGCAGAGCTGTGTCTCTGACAGCTTTATCAATATTCTCTCTCATCAGATGTAGCGGTCAGGGAACGTCGCTGAAAGGCCATTGCAGCGCGGCTAACTGCCTCATTAAAAAGTTTGGTGGGGCGCGAGGGGCAGCCGGCAGAGCCCAGGAGGGGGCTGAGGTTGACAGGGCTGTGCGTCCCCGCGGCAGCAGCCTCCGGAGATCAAATCTTATCGGAAACTATGACCCCTTCAGCTGACCCTGTCTATTTACACAGGACTCAGACAGTACTCCCTAGCTCCTGTCTCTTTCTGTCAGCCTTAGAATTCACTTCAGCAGCTTACCATGCAAAAGGGGACACCATAGAGTGTGCTTCACGATCAAATTTAAAATCAAAGATACGCACATAATACAGGTTTCGATAACGGATACATATTTAATCAGAATAACCCAATCGTATCCCACATGTTTATGTTTTAACACAATAGATTCACATCAGAAGACAAACGATACAGGTAGTATGTGCTCACTATTTTTGCCATTTTTAAATACATAAAAACGGCAAATACAATACGACAATGCCACGGTGGCGCAGTTGGTAGAGCGGGTCATCTCATGATTGGAAGGTTGGCGGTTTGAATCCCAGCTCCTGAAGGATTCAGATTCAGAAAACTTTATTGGTCCCAAAGGGCAATTAATTTGAAGCAAACCTCAGAACAGAACATTGCACAAACAGTCACTGTGTGTCACTTCCAACAGTTTCAGACAATAGTAGAGGCTCAAGTGAGCAATAGTCCATAACAATATAAATAGGGCACATTTCAAAAAGGTCTATATTAATTAATAAACACACTCCCTTCAGAATTGAACAGTTTAGTGACAGAGAGGACAAAAGAGTTGGAGAAACTATTTGTTTTCCGAAATGGTACATAAAAACGACGTCCCGAAGGCATGAGCGAAAACTCTGAGGACCGAGCATGGAGAGGCTGCGGGTGCACACTGCCGTTGTGTCCTTGGGCAAGACACTTCACCTACCTTGCCTCCAGTGTCTGCGTACACTGGTGTATGAATGAGAGTGAATGGGTGACTGGTTCCTTGCTGTAAAGCGCTTTGGCCCGAATGAAAGTGGAAAAGCGCTCAGCTATACAAGTTGATTCACCATTTACACTAATAGAATTTTAACATTTTTGATGTTGCTGTCCACAAATCTAACCCTTATCACTGCAATACCTCTACACTACAGGCCTGTCCCATCTGCAGAGCCTATACTCAAATGTGAGCGCCAGACAAGATAGACTTTCCAAATCCAAAAATACTACAATCTCACAGTAAACTAATTACAGTTCAAGTAAACAGTAGTCGTGCTATTCCCAAATCACGAGCAAAGATGGGTGGCGAAAAAAACACAAAGCCAATAAAAACAACGAAAAGCAACAGACAGAGTGTAGATTTAGTGAGAGAGCAGTGTGAGGAATGCAGAGAGTGAAGTCGGCTCAGTGGCTCAGTGTTAACAGATGGAGGATGACAGCAGATGCTTAATGAGGTTTCAGGCGCACAGGCAGTAACCTGCGCCGCCAGGAAAAGAAACACATGGCTAACTATTCCTCAGCACACAGCAGCCCCCACAGAGATACACACATTTGTCAATTACCTCACACCAGCATGGGCCACTTCTCCACACTTCCCAAGAGGCTGTTTGCCACAAAATAATAAGCTCTGCTGCTTAGACTCATGCAGATGCCTCCAGTAACTTTCACTTACTTTTTAACTGTTCAGTCAGTCGGAGAGAACCAGAGGGAACTGCTTATGCTGAAAATGAGTGCTGGGGAAACTTGGGTGTAGGTGGAAGCTATCCCGGGCATTGTTTGAGGATATTTGGCGTCTCATCCAAAATACTGTCCCATCTTGATTCAGACATGACATTTGGAAAAGAAAATAATCTGTCGGTACCGTTTTCCAGTTTTATTACTGTCCAAAGATCTCTCAAGAACATCTATTATCATCTCAATTTTATTTAATTTTTTTTGTTTATTTGGTCGTTAATGAACAAGCCACACCGGATTGTAGCCTTGGGTTAATTTCCATCCGTCGTCCCCCGTGTACACTGTCAAACACACTCTCATACATCCAGGCCTATTTGTACATGTTTTTTAGTGGTAGGGGAAACCATAGGAGACCTACGCAGACACGGGGAGAACATGCAAACTCCACATTAAGCTGTATGTGCTCAACACTGACTGAAAGAGTCCAAGGACATTAATAGGGAGTACGAGACAGGGGTGTAACAAAAAATCTGGGCCACATAAACCATTTTGGTGAGCCCATGTTTTCTATATGATTTTAGGCACTGAACAAGCGTTTGTGGGGGCTTTATTTTTGGTCTGACCCCTTCAAGCATTATTCCGTATATAGATCAGAAAGTGAGTGCTTCAGTGGGTCCTTTATTTATCAACTTATTCATCAACTTCAAGACCCAATCAGACATATACTCAGCAAAGATCCGAGGCACTCCAAGTAGATTATTCATCCTTTATTTCGGTTTGTTCTGTCACTAACATAAAGGACTTTACTAATCTCCTCAGAGTGCCTTGGATCACCCTTCGTTTTGTTTGCAAACCATTATGTATGCCTGGCACTCAATGACAGACGCACGAGTACAGCAGAACCCTTGACTCCACAAAGAACAAGGTCACGAATCTGCAGAGGACGCAAGCTAATTTATGGATCTACGGTGAAACTAGCGATGCACTTGGAATGTGAGTGTAACGTTAGACTGTTTGTGTGGCCATTCTTTCCAGTCTTCAGAAAGTCTCTAGGGAGCTGGGGTAGGGAGGTGCTAATCTGAGCGTGTCATTAGGACGGAATTAAAATGATAAGCAGGACGACTGGTAGGCAAGCAGGTGACTTATTCAACTTCTCCGACGCTTAAGACTGCAATTAAGCTCCTTTCTTGATCCATTGTGGCTGGCAACTTTTCCGCTATTAATTGATTACCCCTGGGAAAACACGCTTCTTCCGAGCACTAATGCTCATTGGATGCGCTCTGTTCGGCTACATTTCTCTCAACCTTTCCCAAGGTGAGAAAACAGCACAGTATAAGTATTCACATCCCCCTAAGACATAGACTTATACCACCATTTGTGTCTTTACTGGCATGTGACACAACATGAGAATACAGAGAGATACTGTGGGGCATTTGCAAACGGCTCAAAGACTTTCCCTCTCTGAACCCCATGGGCACTCTTGTTAAAGCAGGTCCTCGGAGAACTGTCATGCTCTTGGCAGGTGGAGGAGACAGACAGCAGATGAGTTGAGCTCCGAGGGGCCATGGGGCTTCATGTGTGACGTTGTCCCGCTGGAGCCGCTTCTGATATGTGCTGTCATCCTGTTGTTTTCTGTGCTCCTGTTCATCACTCTGAGCCAGTCACAGGATTTCGATAATTACTTTTTAATTTTGCCAAATTTTTGAGCCACAAGTTTGCACAGAATGGCACTTAATGTTATATGTTGTCAATATTGCCTCCAATTAGGGAAAAAAGGCTTTCTATTGAGTTGCACTGCACAATAAAAAATTATGGATGAACAATTGGATGCAAGAGGGAATTTGTATCCTTTTTTAATCACTGACAACATAAAGGCCACACCGCCTATGTTAAGCAGGGCAGGGCCTGGTTGGTACTTGGGATGAGAGACCTTTTGGGAACACCAGGAAGAGTGAGTGAGTGAGTGAGTGAGTGAGTGAGTGAGTGAGTGAGTGAGTGAGTGAGTGAGTGAGTGATGAGTGAGTGAGTGAGTGAGTGAGTGAGTGAGTGAGTGAGTGAGTGAGTGAGTGAGTGAGTGAGTGAGTGGGTGGCGCAGATTGGCAGCCTCGCTTCCGTCAGTCTACCCCAGCTGCATGTGGCTAGAGTAGCTTACCACCACCAAGTATAAATAATGCAATATAAAGCGTCTTTAAGAGTCCACAAAAGCGCTATAAAACCAATGCATCATTAAAATGTTCCACTTCTCAGTGCCTCAACAGGCACCCTCTTCCAGAAACGATAAAGTGCCTGCTTTGTTAGGTTAGTAATATGGCTGTTGTCATGGTGTAATGGCACTCATCCATTAAGTAAATGACTTTGGGGCTGATGATGAGGATTGCAAAGAAGTTGTCTGCACACTGCACAGATTGATAGGAACAAGCGTGTGAGTGAGAGTGGGACAGCCATATGTCAAGGCTGCAATGCTTAAGAGCAACATTAAACCTCTGAATAGATAAATTTACTCAAGATTTGGTATATCTCCTGGTTTATTTACAATGTCACTTTTCTCAAGGTGCCTGTGTTTAGTAGTCAAATGTTGAAAGTTTGTTTAATAGTGAAATTGCATTCCAAATATGTCTACCTGCTTGTTGTACAATCCTCTGCACTGGTTTCACTCTCCAACAAGGCCTGTCAGATTGCATGTGCTGATAAAACTTTGCAAACCAATTTTATTCATTTATTTTTAGACCACGGAGACTGTTGATGCAAAAAGCATCTAATTTCTCTGCCGTACATCTGAATGCTCCCATCTGTTAGGATTTATGTACTTCCTCTTTGAAAACATAGAGGTGTAAAAACACAACCACACACTGAGTGTGTGCACATATAAACATCTTAAAGTTTTCCTTTGCCAAACAGATTGCATGTGTTCCTGAGCATGTGCGCTGAGTCTGCTGAGAGACAAGTCTCGGTGAGTGTGATGTGATGCCTGCTGCTACAAAGCAAATGGCACTTCTCTGCATCGGCATGGGTGAGCAATTCAACTTAACAACACTGAACACAGCCGGCAGATGACAATCGCATTTCGGCAAACCCCTCTCCACTTTTTAAACCATATTTACCTATCCTAACCATCCGTTGAACTTCAACCATTTTGACGGATGATTTGTTAAGCGTCCAGAGGTGTGCTCTGCAGATGCTGAGTCTAAATGCCGAGTTATCAGCACAGCAGGGGCTCAGTCGTAGAGTGTTAGCGCACTGACCCAAAGGTCGGCGTTTGATCCGGTGGCCAGAGCATATTTTGTCCTCAGCAGTGTAGGTTCTGTGTGTGTTTGGAGGGCAGAAGGTGCAGAGTAGCAGCTACTGCTTCCGTCAGTATTCCCCAGGTTTTCTCACGTCAGGGTTTATTATTTCCTCACATCTCTGCACAGCTCAAGCAGCAGGTGTTCTGCCCACATATAATAGCATCGAGGTGTGGACAGTTTCAAGTACCTGGGTGTTCACCTCAACAATAAACTGGACTGGTCCCACAACATCAACGCCCTGTACAAGAAGGGCCAAAGTCGCCTCCACTTTCTGAGGAGACTGAGGTCCTTCGGAGTGAGCAGGCCACTGCTCAGGACTTTTTATGACTCTGTGGTAGCCTCTGCTATCCACTACGCTGCCGTGTGCTGGGCCCCGGGCAGCACAGAGCGGGACAAGAACAGACTGAACAAGCTGGTCAGGAGGGCCAGCTCCGTCCTGAGCTTCCCCCTCTGTGGAGGAGGTGAGGAACAGGAGGGTATTAGCCAAGCTCATCTCCATCATGGACAACACCTCCCACCCACTGCACGGGACTGTTGAGGAGCTGAGCAGCTCTTTCAGTGGCAGACTGAGACATCCTCAGTGCAAGAAGGAGCACTACCGCAAGGCCTTCATCCCCACTGCTGTCAGACTGTACAACAAGACTGTAAAGTAACATGTGTAATAACCTATTTGCAAAATACATGCAATCCCTATATCACTTATCTGCGTCACTTTATCAACCACTTAAACTATGATGTAAACCTGCACTGCTAATACTAACAATAACATTTTTTGTTATAGTCTGTTTACTTTATTGTTATTTACTGTTCACACTTTTTGTCCCCACAAAGTCCTTGGTAGTCATTGTATATAAGATACCCATCCATCCATCCATCCATCCATCCATCCATCTTCTTCCACTTGTCCGTTGCTGGGTCGTGGGGGCAGGCAGCTGTTGGAGCTGCCCAAAACACATTTCACCAGCCCCTATGGCTCCTCCTGCAGGTGGTGGATCCACAGGAGGACGGCCTCATGATTCTAACCGGGCCTGTTGGTCTCTCATAAGGGGCTTCATATACAGTATATATAAGATACCACTATTTACTATTTAATTTGTTGTTGTTTTTTTCACATTTCCTGCCTATTTGCATACCCTGAGTGTTTCTAAGAGCTGAATGTAACAAGTAAATTTCTCCATTGTGAGATCAATAAAGGCTATCTTATCTTATCTTATCTTATCTTAGCAGGAATCTTTACAGTGCAGAAGCTATACAGGTGAAACTCTGAAAATTATTATCATTTATTATCATCAATTATTATCATTTATTTCTGTAATTCAACTTAAAATGGGAAACAAATTTATGATATAGACTCATTACATGCAAAGTGACAGATGTCAAGCCTTTATTTGTTATAATTTTGATGATTATGTCTTACAGTCCATTTTCAAAATATTCTAATTTTATGAGATTTTATAATTTGGGGTTTTTACAAGTTGAGCCATAATAATCAAAATTATAACAAATAAAGGCTATACATATCTCACTTTGCTTATAATGAGTCATAAATTAGTTTCACATTTTAAGTTGAATTACAGAAATGAATGCCCTTTTTAATGATATTCTAATTTTCTGAGTCTCACCTGCCGGCTGAAAATATGGTTTGACCCCCCAAAAATTGCTACATAAGGTTTTTCAACAGTTTTCTGTAGTATCAGGTGTGCTTACAGTAATAACATACTAAATGTCTACCACAATCTGACAACTGAGAGGGTCGCCAAATCCTTAAAATGCCCATTACTCCTTTCATCTTAGACAAGTAATTTTTGTTTCTAACCCATGTTTTGGGTATCTAGGAATCCAATAGGCTTGTTCAAATTGTAGTGACATGATTGTATAATTGTGAAATAGAAGATGGTGGACAAATACTCTATATTAGCGTGGTTGTCACGACAACGGCACACAATTTCCTTACATCGCTTCCCAGAGGCTTAGAGGGACATAGATGTGCTCATTTTAAAGCCCCAACCCTCTTCTTCCGTCTCTACGACATTTACTCGCTGAGATATTCGCTAAAGTCTGCGAGGCGAGCGACCATGTCGACCCTGACATGGTAGACCTGGAAGGGTTTTAACCTTTGTTGTACAATCCTCTGCAGTGGTTTCACTCTCCAACAAGGCCTGTCAGATTGCATGAGCTGATAAAACTTTGCAAACCAATTTTATTTGTTTATTTTTAGACCATGGAGACTGTTGATGCAAAAAGCATCTAATTTCTCTGCCGTACCTGAATGCTCCCATCTGTTAGGATTTATGTACTTCTTCTTTGAATAACCCCCTCTCTGTTATCTTAGCATATTAGCAATTAGCATATTTACATTATAGTGGAATGATTATAATAGCAAAGTGATTACAAATCTCTTATTTATTTTGAAGAAATACCTTTGATTTGCACCAGATTTACAAATAGTCATTGTCACACTCTTTCTCCCGTAAAGGTTGATTATGTGGATTGTCACAATTTTCCACTTGACATGGTCCACAAGCAGGCGTGCATGGTAGTCCATATCCTCTGCAACTACACTTACAGTGGACTATCTGCAGGAGACTTTTCGGGGCTGCAGTTTTATCGGTCATCCCCTATCCACCGCATTCATGTCACTCCCCTTTCCAATCCACACCATAATCTGGTAATACACTCTGAGCAAATGATATTAAGTTGAGGACTCGGTATGAGGGATATGTTGTGCAAAAGGGAATCCCCAGAAGCATTGAGCTTTTGGGGATTCCCTTTTGCAAAACGGACCTCAATATTAACAAAACTGAATGATATAAATTGTCACGTTTTGTAAAATAATAATAAAAAAACTATGTGGAAAAATTGTAGCAACATCTCAAGAGCCAGGAAGTTAAAGCTTGGACAGATGGGTCTTCCAAATGGACAATGACCCAAAGCTGCCAAACTAAAGTGGCCGAAGGAAAACAAAGTCAATGTTTTGAAGTGGTCATCACAAAGTCCTGATCCAATCCAGTTGAAAATGTATGGGCAGAGCTGAAAAGGCATAGGCACGCAAGGTGGCCTACAAATGTGTCTCAGTTACACCAGTTCTGTTTGGAGGAATGGACCAAAACTCATCCAACTATTGTGAGTAGCTTGTGGAAGGAAATCCAAACCGTTTGACCCAAGTTATATAGTTTAAAGGCAATGCTACCAAATATTAATGAAATGTATGTAAACTTTTGGTTTTGTAAAAAGTGATAAAACATTTGTAGAAAATTATATCTCTCATTCTTCTTCTGTGAAAGCGTGAATAAACAGCAACTGAGAACTCAAGTCACTCCCCAGGACTTGTTTCACCTTGCTGATGTTGTATACTGTGGATTTGTCCGAACGAAAATAGAGGCTCCAATTGTTCATCTCAGCACAGTAGAGAAGAAGAATGAGTAAGTCTGTATCGTCGCCTATCAAGGTCATGGGCTGATGTTGTGATGCCTTGATTGCAGCCTTCATAATGTCCATGTCTGCATTGATAACATTGCAGTCCTCCTTCTGCAGTTCCTCAGTCACAAGACCAATACGTCCTTGTTTGTTACATGGTCTGGAAATGAAATCTTCTTTTCCCACAAACTCAATTTTGCATTGAAGGACCTTCACTGTAGCCATCACAAACTACAGTTGCTTTACCATAATGACGTATCAAGCAAGAAATATCATAAATGTCATTTGCTCAGAGTGTATTACCAGATTATGGTGTGGATTGGAAAGGGGAGTGACATGAATGTAGTGGATTGGGGATGGAAACTTGAGGACAATTGGTCCGTGTCTAGCCTGGTCTCACCATACCCTTGTACTCATTTCGTACAGATCGGTCTTCTTTTTGTGGATCTTCACAATTGAGCTCCGTTTCAGGTGGGAGGGGTGAACTCCTTTTAAACTTTGAAACGATTGGATCTGATTTTACACAATCGCTAGCAGTTGGTTGTGAAGTTTTTTTTAAATTATTTTTATTAATACAATGTTTACAGTGATAACAGTATATAAAATCAGTCAATTACAATAACAATCAATATTTCTCAGTAGATGCACATGGGAATGACCAGTAGACATTAAAATGATGCTTAGCTGGGCCAGTGCAAAATTGTAAAAAATAAAAAACCAGGAAGAATAATAGAGAGGATAGGAGAGCAAAGAAAAAAGGAAACATAAATAATAATAATAATAATATAATAATAATAATAATAATCATACCCCTTTTGCTCCATGCCCCTGAAGTGCCCTTTTCCCTCCATACCTTTTATTTATTTGTATTATATTTTGTTTATCCAAAGCTTTAGCACGGTCCTTACCTTATTGGTTTTGCCCCAATAAGCCTTATTAGCTTATATTAATAAATCAGAACTGAACATGCCCCTCATTAGTTCATTGTGTGTTTTCAATGCCCCGCCCACCGGCCCTGCAGCGCAGCAGAGAGCGGCGCTCAGAGAGAGGAGGAAGTGAGAGCAGAGGCCTCTCCTGCCCAGAACAACGATCTCCACACCTTGTGCTTCAGATCTCTTTTTATTTTTTATTTTCAGTTGGCCTCATAATCGTGGACCAATGAGGTCAACAAGCCAACAGTTTTGTATGTGATCTAAAAATAATGATGTGATGTAGCAGAGCCGTGGGAAGACATTTTAGTTAGGGGGTGCTGAGGGACAAAATGTTCCCAAAAAATGCTTTTTCTGTGCATATTTCCTATTTATTAATATTGCCTGCAGTTCGCAAACTATCCACCAGGGGGTGCTGCAGCACCTCAGCACCCTGGGTTCCCACGGCCCAATTTAATTGAGAGAATGTATTGTTTGAAGCCGTTAAAAAATGCAGAGAAACACGTCCTTTTCCCGGAAAATTTACATCAATGAATATGATACTTTGATAATAAAAGATTAATTAAGTAAATAAAGTAACTGTTTTGTAAGTTAGATTCAAACAAAGCAAACAATACACTCTTCCAATGTAGAGCAAAATGTTTTTAAATATTTTCATGAATAAAGTCACAGAATTTCTGCCAAATAATGCAACACTTGAACAGTACCAGAAAAGATGCACATGGTTTCAGGATATTCTTTACAAAAACTACAGTCAATATCAATTTCTTTCTTAAATCTGTTTTAATGTAACATTTTGAAGGATAAAACTCATGAATAAGTTTGAAGGATACTTTTTACTTTGTATGTTACTAAATATCTATTAGACAAAAGCCAGACCTTCTTCCATGGTATATCATCCACAAACATACTCCAGTGAAAAATGACAGTGAGTGAAGCAAGGTATGCTTGACGTCACCTACAACACCCGCTTCAGATGTAACGCGGCCACTGAGGTCAGACCCAGACCTACATGTAGGGAAAAGATAATTGACCGGAGTTTACAGATGGCTAAGGCCAGGCTAGTCCGTGGCAGTTATGACCGATAAAACTGCAGCCCCGAAAAGTCTCCTGCAGATGGTCCACTGTAAGTGTAGTTGCAGAGGATATGGGCTACCATCTTGCACACCTGCTTGTGTCAAATGGTAAATCACATAATCAACCTTTATGGGAGGAGGAGTGTGACAATGACTATTTGTAAATCTGGTGCAAATCAAAGGTATTTCTTCAAAAATAAATAAGAGATTTGTACTCACTTCACTATAATGTAAATATGCTAATTGATAATATGCTAAGATAACAGAGAGGTTAAAACCCTTCCAGGTCTACCATGTCAGGGCCGACATGGTCGCTCGCCTGCAGACTTTAGCGGGGTTAGGTGTTTTGTTTTTTTCATATATGCAGACACGTGTAGGGAGAGTGGGGTAAAGTGAGCCCCCACTAAATTTAGGAGATTTAAATTTTCATGAAACATGAACATTTAAATGATTTAATTTCACCATACTATGAAAAAAATAAACACACACCTTTTATGATTTTATGTTTTCTATGTAGGCCTTCTCAAAGTTCACTTTTGGTTCACTAAAAACATTTATAAAAATTAGGATCGGGGTACAGGGAACACTACCCTCAGGGGGTTCACATTAGAAACAACATATAAGACAATCTTTGTAGTAGGTTACTGCAGACCAAGGGTTCCAGCAGAGGGCGATAATAGCCTGTAAGCTCATACATCCATGTTTTTATAGGGTACTGTATTCGCCAAATATTTTTTGTCATTAGTTTAGAGTTCTTTGGCGCATATTACCCAGAAAATCTCAATTTCAAAAAGTCCAGTAAATACAAATTAAATGCGGTTTCTTTTATTACTCTCCTGTTTGAACAAGATAGCATTGTACCCAGTTTTGTTCCCATCATTTATTTTTAAACACACCTTGTACGACACAGTGGTTAGCAACTACAAAGTCCCGGGTTCGATCCCCAGCCAGACGGGGCCTTTCATGCCTGTGTTTGCGTGGGTTCCTTCTACCAGTAAAAACATGTACTACTGTATACGTGTAGGTTAAACCTCCAGCCAGGTGTGAATTAGTCTGGCTCCAGCTGCCCACTGCTCCGACAGGTTGCCCTAGCGGCATTGAGAATGGGTCAAATGCAGAGAAAGCATTTCTTAATTTATGCAAGAACAAGAAGAAAGCCACAACAAACAAAAATGATGGTAAAATTAAAATAATTTTATTTACACATCTTTACAATGCACATGAATCTGTAACAGAAATGTAAAAACGCGAGGATATCGTGAGACACCACATCGATAACTAAAATCAAGGACGAACACAAAAAACAAGTTGAAAGCCTGTCAAATTATTTACACACTCATTATAGTGTCCCCCTCTAGTACATGTGTTGATAGGAGTAAAAATACCAGACTTTCGCATCATTGTATGGGTCACAAATTAATCAAATAAACAATAGTAAACAATAGAGCTGGGTGAACCGCTGCACTGCACATTATTTTCTCATGTTTCATTTTGCATACACAGTACACAGATCTTCACGAAGCGCTCACGTTACACATATTCTAAACAATGAAGACCTGAGCATGGCCAAAGACATTTCCATGAGCACCTGATAGTCTTTCTCAAAAGGGAAAGTTGGGTCATAAAATCAGTGATTTATAACAATCTAAAGTTCAAAGTATCTGATAATTCAGGGCATGGAACAAACGATAAGAAACATACAAAGAACAATTAAGAACTCATATTTAAAATAATGTAGGTTAAAATGTGTTGTGCACCATAGAAACTTGATGCCGCTTATTGATATCCACCATGTCGTAATGTCAAGTATGTGATAGTCTTGAGCCTTAACTGTCGATCATATCCGACAGCTCTTGCAGCAGGTCGTCTCTCCAAGCGCCGGGTCCACACTGTCGTCCATAGGGTCATCTGTGGTGAACTCACTCATCAGTTCCTCAAAGTCGTCCATCAGGGCCGTGCTGCTCGAGCTGTTGCGGCTCACACCCACACTGGACCTTCGACACTTGGCCTGAGTGGGGCTTTTCAGCGTGCGGCTAAAGGAGAAAAATGTTTTAGAATCATGTCAAGGCAAGTTTTTAATTTTCTTACTAAAAAAGAAGCACATGTTGTATGATGCAATGATGAACACACGGTTTGAAGATACACAAGTGATTTGGGGAATGCAATGAAGCCAGCGTAGCCGAGTTGCGTAGTAGATCGCATCTACTCTGAAATGAGCCCGAGTACACTTGATCTGATTGTATTAGAATATACTTTCCCAGCACCTCAACTTGTCGCATGTGTACAAAGTTCTGCCATTTACAGTGCCTCTCGAAAGTACTAATACACCTTGAACTTTTGCACATTTTGTCATGTTTACAACCATAAACATAAAGATTTTATTTTGAATTTTTACTGAAAGTTCACACACAAGTAACAAACAACTGTGAAGTGAAAGAAAAATGATACATGATTCTGTTATTTTACACAAAATAGAAAAGTGGGACGTGCACAAGTATTCATGACTTAATACTTTGTGGAACCCCCTTTTTCTGCAATAACAGCAGCAAGTCTTCTGGGGTATGACTACAAGATTTGCACATCTAGAGACTGACATTTTAGCCGATTCCTCTTTACAAAAAACTCAAGCTCTGTAAATTTAGAAGGAGAGCGTTTGTGAACAGCAGTTTTCAGGTCTTTCCACAGATTTTCTATAGGATTTAGTTCAGGACTTTGACTGGGCCATTCTAACACATTAATATGTTTGTTTTTAAAACATTCCATTGTAGATTTAGCTTTGTGTTTAAGGTCATTGTCCTGCTGGAAGGTGAATCTCCGCCCCAGCCTCAATTCTCTTGCTGACTCCAGCAGGTTTTCCTGCAAAATGTCCCTGTATTTGGCTCCATCCATCTTCCCAACTATTCGGTATTGTGGCCATACCGCCTTTGCTCTGCCCAATCCCGTCAGATCTTGGAAGCTAAGCAGGGAAGGGCCTGGTTAGTACTTGGATGGGAGACCGTTTGGTAACACCAGGAAGCCTAGCGAATGTAGTGAGTGAGTGGTTGGTGGTGGTCGGAGGGGCCGATGGCGCAAACTGGTAGCCTCGCTTCTGTCAGTCTACCCCAGGGCAGCTGTGGCTACAATAGTAGCTTACCACCATCAAGTATGGAGTGAATGAATAGTGCAATGTAAAGCGTCTTTGAGTGTCCAGAAAAGCGCTATATAAAACCGATGCATTATTATTATTATTATTATTATATTATTATTATTACAATCTTCCCAGTCCCCGCTGAGGAAAAGCAGCCCCATAGCATGATGCTCCCCCCACCATATTTGACACTGGGGATGGTGCACTCAGGACGATGAGCAGTGTTAGGTTTGCTCCATACATAACGTTTTGCATTTGGGCCGAAAAGTTAAATTTTGTCTCATCTGACCAAAGCACCTTCTTCCACATGGTAGCTGTGTCCTCCATATGACTTCTAGCAAACTCAAACGGGATTTCTTATGGCCTCCTTTCTTCTTTCCACTCGTCCATGAAGGCCAGATTTGTGTAGAGTACAACTTATAGTTGTCCCATGTACAGATTCCCCCAGCTCAGCGGCAGTACGTCGCAGCTCCTCCAGAGTTATCTTGGGGCATTTGGTTGCATTTCTTACCAGTGCTCTCCTTGTTCGGTCTGTGTCTTGTTAAGTTCGCAGTGGTGCTCTACTCTTTCCATTTCCGAATGATGGATTAACAGTGCTCCGTGAGATGTTCAAATCTTGGGAAATCTTTGTATAACTTAACGCTGCTTTAAACTTCTCCACAACTTTATCCCTGACCTCTCTGGTGTGCTCCTTGGCCTTCATGATGTTGTTAGTGACCAATACACTCTGACCATAGCTCTGAGGCCCTCACAGAACAGCTGTAATTATACTGAGAGTAGATTACACACAGGTGGCCTCTATTTAATGTTTAGGGCAAGGTGTGAACATTCTGCAGTCATTAGGAATGTTATAAAGGCAATTTAATGCACTCAGAAAATGCTGTATTAATACTTATGGCTCACCCCACCTTTCACTTTTCTATTTGGTGTAAACATGACAAAATGTGCAAAAGTTCAAGGTGTATTAGTAGTTTCGAGAGGCATTATAGTGCATTAACTGGCTTCATATAGTGCTTTAATTGGATAAAAAACAATGAGCTGTTTGAAGGGCTGGACAAAAACACATTAAATTAGACAGTAGTGATCACTCCAAGCCTACAATACGACATGGTCTGCCTGTGATGATCTCACCTTTGGGTATCTGTTGAGGTATCTGGAGCGTGTGGCTCTGTGGCCTGAGACATGGGACCAGGTTTACAAGCTGAGTCCGAAGAGGTGACCGTATTACAGAGAAAATCTGAACTCTGGGCACTGTCCGGGGATACAGAGGACAACACCTGGAAGCAAAGAGAACCAAATGTCTGTGTATTCTGAATTTTCCCATGGTTTTATAATGTGAAGGGTTGGTACTGATGTACAGTATAATATGAGGAGCACATTGAGACAGAACAGACAGTGCAGTGATCTTACCTGTCTGTCTGTACTTGTTGACTCTGACACAGTCTCTTTGGAGGTGCTGTTCAGAGGCTTGACTGCAGCTACGGCAGAGCGCTGCGGGGCCTTCCTCTTCTGCCCCGGCTTTAGATGCCCTGTTGGCTTCACCACAGATGGCTTTACGTTCAATTTGGGCTTCACTGAGGAGCAACATAATGATGAGTTGTATTATTAAGACTAACATAACACGTGTCCAGCACAAACGAGTACCTTTGGTGTCCTTTGCCATCTCTTGAGTCGTCTGGACATTAGTTCTTTTCTGAAGGGTCCTCGATGAAGATGCAGTATCTTTGGAGACTGTTTTGTGTGAACGGCTGTCAGCCTCACTCTCCTTCAATGTGGCATAAGTGACTTTAACAGGAGTGGTGACCTTGGCTTGGGGAACAACTGACTCTGAGGTGGTGGAGGAGTCCGGTGTAAATGTGATTTTAGCAGGAACTTTTCTTTCAATAGCAGGACTGGGTGATGTTTGGGGAGAAGAATCCATATCAACTGTAGGTTTGGCCTGGCAGCTGGAGGAGGCCTGCTCTTCAGGGTCCTGCCGACGAAGGCGTTTCTCACGCATGATCTCCTCAAAGGTCTTCACTGTAACACCATTACTAGAACACTGTAGGGACATAAACAGGGCAATATTAGTCTACTAGTAAATCATCAGATGAAGAGACGGCCTATGCCAAGTTTGGTACCTCTTGTGGAGCAGATTTGAGACGTTCCTCTGGTTTCTCGGTTACATTCTCACAGATCTGAGATGTGTCTTTACCTGTTAAACAAACCAAAAACCATCACCTTCAACTTCAGTTGTAAATTGTTTGTTTTCTAAGGTCAAAACAACCTATCAAAAATAATCCTTAAAAAAATGTACCTTTGAAATAAATTTGAACAAACCATCTTTTAAATATGCATTAAAAAGTAATGTACTATCGGGATATCTTCTAAAGCTAACAGCATTTGAGTCACTTTAGTTATTTTCAGTATTGTTGTAAAACTATACTACAAACAGAACAGAAGTCAACAAGATTCACCAAAGCAGCTGGAACTCTTGTGCTCCCACCCTGAATCTCTGAACAATGAAGACCTGGCTCTTGGCTGAAAATGGTAGCTTACTCTGTGAAGTGACTTTCTTGAAGCGCAGCAGGCGAGGTTTCTTGGCATTTGACTCCTGATGCACTGGGCTCTTCTGTTGGGGCTCTTGTGCCTCTTGAACCTGGAGCCGTGCTGCTTTCTCCCGTCGGATCTCTTCCAAGGTCTTCACCCGGATCTTCCCCACGGACTCATTTTCCTGGGACCCAACAGTCTCCGATTCACCCGATTTGCTCTTTTCATCAAGTGGCTTTCTCTGTTTTTGATTTTCTTCTTGTCTTTTCTTCTTCGCATGAAGAATCTCTGAGAATGTTCGAACATTGCTAATAGAGCTGTCTTTAACAGTGATGGCCCTCTTGACCGCTTTAGGACTTTTGGTTGTGATGTTTTTGGTCGTTTCTGAAGCTGGACACTCTTTTGGGATCACGGATTTTGCTGCCTTTTCTTGTTTAATCTCTTCCAAAGTTTTAATTCTAATTTGCTCTGGTTTCTTTGACTTTGTCTCAACTGTAAGGATAGAATATGATGATTTTAGACGTGTGTTGTGAACTTAAAGAGAGGGAATAAAGTCAATGTTACCTTGTGGCGTTGCCGCAATATTCTCAGAGGGCAATGTAAGTCGCTGCTTAACTGACTTTGAAGCTGTACAAGGCAACAAACAGAAACATTTGTGTCACTGATCATGTGTAATGACATACAGTACATCCTATGGGTCAATGATGACACACATTTCTGACATGGTACTGCCGGCTGCTCCTCATCCACAACTCTGCCAAGACGTTCAGCCAGACTCCTCCGCAAGGGGATTCCATCTTCTGCAGCTGAAAAACTCTCATGAATAATGGAACGCTACATTTGACTGTATATGTTATGACAGCAATTCTTACACTTACCATCTCTCATCGCCCTGAAAGAAGACTGAATGTTTTCTTTTCCACCATTGGTTAAAGTATCACCAGCAGGGTAAGAATACATGGCCCGCTTCATGCTGGCTTTTAAAGCTCTCCTGAGTCGGATTTCTTCCAGTGTGCTGACGCCAAAATTCAATGGATCATCTGTCAAACCAGGCACACAAACAGTCAATTCCAGCTCACACAGGTGCATTGTGGACAATAGGCACTAATTTGATAAGAAGTGATCCAAGAGAGTCAAACTGTCACCTCTCAAAGATTCAAATCACTTCACTAGAAGTTGTTATGTACCGTATGTATCAGCGTATTAAGTGGAAATGAGACTGCAAATAAACCATGATGGATTTGATTTTTACTGCCACATGCAAAATAAATATTACTATAAAACACAGCACACACAATCTGCATTATACTCTTATCAGTCAAACTCCCATGGAAAAAAACCTGAGTTATGTTGTACACTTTCAAGTTTTGTCTGTATTCAATCATCCAGTCATACCTGTTTTTGGGCCTCCTGCCTGCTTCCTGGGAGATACTCCCTCTCCCTCTTCTGAAAACTGGTCTAGAAAATAAAAATATCCAATGTAAATTTAGTGCAACTCTCCAATCACTTCAGGAGTAAACTGATTTTTGTGTCCAAAACCTCTCACCATCTTCATCTTCATCGTCGTCAACAGGGTTGATCACCACAGGAGGGTGGGTGGGGCTTGGGACTGGCTCCTGTGATTCGCTCTTTTTAACGCCTCTGACCTGGGGATTGGATGCTGAGGGCAGAGTGGGCAGAGTGGGCGGTGCAGGCGCTAGCTCCTCCTGTGGCACTTCTTCATTCCTTTTTACACCTGAAATATTGTTTGGTCGTTTTATTTGAAAAGTCTTGAATAAACTGATACAATGTGTGCTCTATAATGTAGATACAAGTGCACTCACTTTTATCTGGTGGAACATATAGCCCATCAATGCAGCGGGGTTTCTCATGAAAAATGCACAGCGTGACTTCTGACACCCCGCTGGTTGGTTCTCCCAGTAACATGCGATCTCTTTGCGGTTATGCTGTTTAACGAAAAGGCAACTCTCATCAGTCCACTAACTCTGTACTAATTGCAGTTTAGTTGTAATCCATAATGTCAAATGATTTTTATGTCGTTAATCAAAGGTTCTTACAGTGATCTTGAAGTGGCGAAACTTGCACACGGGGCGGTAACATCGGCCCTCCTCCCAAAGATTGCAGACAATCTCACTGCCAACTGCGGCTTCACAGTGTCTAAAAGGACAACTGTCTCCCTACAAAACAAGAGTAACCAGTTAAAAATGATAGAGAAGACCAGTTCCGAAAAATCCCAGTATATTTGTCTTACTTTAGAGCAGGTGGAATAGTAATAAAAGTAGCAGTCATCTCCATGGTTAGTCATAATAATCCTGGTATGTCTGGAGTAACAGAGGTGGACTGGAGATTCTTCAGACCCAGAGGCTGCTTCTATTCAAGGCCAACAGGACCTTCCTGAAGACAACAATAGAGGCAAGATTAGAAATGTTAGTGAAAAGTATAGGGGGACCATAATGAGGAAATATAAATAAAACTGAATTGTTGAAACTCAAAAGCAAAGTTATGATGGGAGAAAAAAAGTGCAGCAAATTAAGTTTTGACCTTAGGTGTGTGTCAAAAACAAGTAAATTAGGTCTTGGTTTATGTCAATGAAGTTGCATGAATGTATATGAAAGTATAAAGTTTACTATGACCAACACATCCTAATGGATGCCAATACATTTCAACTGGCTACAGAAAATCAGCTGATGGATAGCAACACATACTAGTCAACAGCAGATGGCAGTATTAAGTAAGGCTTCATTCAGTAGGCCTTGAGGCTTCATATTTCCCCATGTCAAGTGGTCAGTGTTTCCATAAACCACATTTATGAGGTCTCAATCTTTTGGAAAAAATGCATTATTAAACTCAAAACTGAAAGTATAATGTACATAGAACATAGTGCTGTTTGTGAATGACTACTAAGCTCATTCAGAGAGTAATGAAAAGGACATAAGTAAACAAAATGTAAAGCCTTACCTGAGGAAACAGAGCACTGGTGACCTCCCTGGTGTTGCAGCTGGAAGTGAATCTTCAACCAATTGAGTCCTGAAGGAACACTTGATCCATAAGAAAAGAGGACAAAGGGGGTGGACTGCCCAGACACCCGTGTTGCTACCACAATCCTTTCTGAAGTACTAAACGCTACAGATGTGGTAGGATTTTGGAAGTCCTTTTTTTTTTCAAGGTGTCGCTGGTAACCCATGAAATAGGGAATGGCTCAAAAGAAAAAAAGCACCAAAAAGGTAAAACCATTGAGCTAAAAAAAAAAAAAAAATGATGAGAAACAGATGGGGATAAAAAATCTTCAGCTTTTATCTGGTCACGTAGAAGGAAGGTGTTGAACTTGGCATCCAGATGAAAACAGCAGGACATTCAAGTTGAAAAATCTTCTTAAATTATGGGGGGAAGCTATCCATATCCTTATAACTGCAAAAAAAAAAAAATACGCCAAAAAGGGACCTGCTACCTAAAATCAAACCCCAATCCCTGGGAACTGAAAACAGGTTAGTTAAAAACAGGCAAAAGAGCAGACTCACACATAATTTTAAATAACAAATAATACATTAATATTTCAGATATTTAATTGTATACCTTTTAAGTGACATTTTGCCAAGACCTACTACACAGTATAAGCTTCTTCATGTTGCTGTAAAACCCTTCCCTCCAACATGGTCTGGACACCCCCTTCTAGTTTATTTGGCGGAGTTGGCCCATCGAGAGAGGGCTCAGTGTGACTCTGCCTCTAAAGCGTATGTAACCTCAAGAAGACCATTTTCTGAAGCAGTTGATTACTGATTATTACGTAGGCATGATTGTAAGCTACGTCTTCCAGTCAAATATATTTACATACACTTGTTTTTTGGAAACAAACAGTGATTTAAATCTGCTCAAAAAGACAAGTTCCATATTAAGAGGACATTTTGACACCACAATACGAATAAAATGTGGACATTGCCAAAGCACAATACAATGAATGCGCTACTCGTTATCTTCATCCAAAGTTGTATACATCCATGGACATTATCGACAGACAACTAAGCTAAGGTAGCGTAAACACAAATATCGCTTTTGATCCATGCTATTTAATTAAATTGATTAGATACACAATACAGCCTACACATTAACTTCGCATATAGAGGCCTTACACACATCGAATAATAACGACCTTAGCTTTAGCTACATGCTAACTCAGGGTGCGTTGTGTTTCCAAAATATGTGATAGTCAAGACAAGTATGTCTGATATTTATGTGACGTTATAATGTGCGAATATCAGGTTGAATCAATTACCAGTATTGGATATTAAAAATGAAAAAGATCACGTAGGAGAAGACACAACTCTGTTCCGGTGGCTCTCTTGTAGACCGAAGAAGCAAAATGGCGGATACGATGAAAATACGAGGGAGGTCCGAGGGGGAGGGGCCGAGTCTACCGGGGGAGGGGCCGAGTCTACCGGGGGAGGGCCAAAGCGCCGCGGCACCGCCCACAAACAGCGTATCCTTATGTCTTTTTTTGATTTAGCGGGCATTTTTGCTCCAAATATGAATAGTTTACATTAACTCTGTAATACCTACTAGTGTCATAAATGTAAAAAATATATTTATAACTCCACTCGTTTGGCATTGATTTTAAAATATAGTTATAGCTGCACATGTATTTGTAAACGTCATAAAGAAACAAATCCGTACCTAAACACATCAAAACAGTTATAATAAAAGTGCACATAGACTATAGTGGTAATTTTATCCTGAAGGGTAAAGCGGAAGCAAAGCCCCCCAGCTTCTTGGATCCTCAGCAGCGTCAGCTGTTTACTTTGACAACGCACCTAACTTTGGCTCGGTACTTCACCGCCTACTGACAGACAGTAGCAGTTGTTTTCTAAATTTGTTCGAATGCACTTTATCACCACCATAGTCCATACTATAGGTGTTGTCACACGTATCCTCGCTTTCTACAGACAAAAGTGACTTGCTTTCTGCACACTAAATGGACACAGCTCAGGTAGGTTAATAACCAGGTTCAGTAGACGTGCATGAATATTGTGCATTTCTATAGCCTTACTTTAAACGCTCTAGTTTGTTTGATTTTTAGAAACTGGTGTCGGGCTTTAAATTGGACCTGGGACCACTGAAGGAACCCATTGGATTCATTCGCGTTATACAATGGGTAAGGAAGAAGACATAAAGTAAGAATGTGTGTAAATTGTTGTGTATTGCTGTTGTCAGACTGTCAGAGGTCTATGCGTGTTGAGTATTAAAAACACAGAGCAATGATAAGGATCAGTGGAAAAAATTCTGTAAGACTTTTCACATTTTGTGTACTGTCCATGTGTGTGTCTACTCCTCCAGTTGTTGGTTCAATTCTCACAAAATACAGTATGCTTTTGTGTTCTTGGGCAGGACATTTCAATCGATCATGCCTCCAGTGTCCGGGGAATCTGTTCATTTCTAAGGCCTATTTTAGTGTGATTTGATCATTTCTTCATGTAAGCACTTGAAAAAGAAAAATGTGCATGTGACGACTATGTGTGCTTCTTCTTGTGACCAAGTTTAGACTTCATTTATTTTAATTAGGGACTAAGGAATTATATTCTCTAGTTTAGACCTGGTTCACTTCTTATTTGGTCAGGACGTCCAAGTTTGGTATCATTTCTCAGCTGCTTTCTGGATTTGGTCTTGATCTAGTCTTGGTTGTCCAATATTTTACGTGGTGATAGTGAGAACAATTTTAGGAGAATATATGCTGGGTATAAGCTCGGAAGTGGCTAGTAGGGCATTAAGCTATGGCATCTAAATAGTAAACTGTGCAAATATATTAATTAGCCAAAGAGTGTGTTTCATAGAACAAAATGGGAAGTAGGCCATTTAAAAAATAAAAAAAAGACTTCCCAAATAAGATTAGGTGTTCATCTCAGTAAGAAGATAGCTTATCACTTTGTTCTGTGCATAATAATATAGCCTATAGTTCCATTAGGCTTACTGTTCTTTTGGGATCGGCGCATTACCTCCATTTTATTCCATCTGGTGATGAAAAAAATACTACTGTCTCACATTGGTTTCGCTCAATCAGGTCAATTTTTTACCCATCGGCTAAATTTAGCAGGAGGGTATTGTCTTTAAATGTCTTTCGTCCTAGTGCCACAATTAGGGGAAGACTGGGGTTGGTTGTAACATAATTTGCATTTGTGAATATACAATGAAACCTTAAATAGAGCAACTCCCAAAAGATGTATCCGATTTAGTCAACATTTTTATTTTTTTTATTTTTAATCCATTTAGCACAAACTCCTGACCTGATACAGAAAAAAAAGTCATTTTCAGAATATGTGTTGCAATGTTCTACATCAGTTGGGGAAAAAACACCTAATAAAAAGTATTTTTTGTAACTCAGTGTAATTAAAATTACATGCAACAAAATATACCTTTTCAGTCATTTGTTAGTTTTCCTTTCTGAACACAGACAATGGATCATGTCTTCCATGTCTGAGGTGATTGAAGGAAAACATACATTTCAGGCATATGTGGGCCAAAGCTTTGTGGAGATCAGCTCGGGACTGTGCTGCAATACTCTGCTGTGTTCCATCATTTTGTATTATTTTAACCCTTGTCTTGACTTTTTTTTTTTTTTTTTGCACTGATCAACCACAATGTCCATAAGTCTAAGAAGACAGTGTTCACTGTTATGTGTGCTGAACAAATACTTAACAAGAAAGAGCGTTAAAAAAACAAAATAATTATTTACACAAATGTGTTTACATTACTCACTGCAAATGAATGGCAAATTGCATGACTGCAAAGAAAGGGCTTCAACATTAAGTCAAATTAACTTTTTATTAGAAGTAAAATATATTACCCTTGTGCAACTCTATTGTTTTAGGAAGTGAGGAATAGGGATGAAAACAGTAGTTGAGCTGAATCCTCCTTTTAAAATGTCCTGTAGTTTGGACGTGGACATGAATATGTTAGAGGAAGTGTTGAGTGTACTCAGTTTTCCTGCTGTTGTCCCAGCATTATAGCCTACTGCTGACTGAGATTTTTCCTCTTGGAAAACCAAGATAAAGCACAGGAAGCATGAGCATCAAACTTTTGATACTATACCTTTTCAGGACAGCAACATTTCTTCTGTTTTGTTTTGTTTGTTTTGTTATCAGTTATTATTATCATTATTTGTTCTTCTATTTTTTTTCTCTGGGTAAAATAACACAATGTGAAGTATTTGTATATTTCAATAATTTTGTCCATGTTTTTTACCTCCCAACTGCCAAGTGTGAATTTATTTTCTATGGGCATTTAAGGGTTAATTATTCATTCATGGTTAAACAATGGTGGCCTGTCCCTCAGCCAACTGCATTATTGGGTGTTTACAGATTGTTGTTCTTCTCCCCAGCTGCATTTTGAGAGTTGCTGCTCTCCAAAGATTAATGACACAGAATGTAAATAAAGTTGTAAAATACTTAACTACTTTGTTGTGCAGATCTTTGCCATCTTTGTCTTTGCTACTACTGGAGGCTACACTGGGACAACCAGCTTGACGGTTGAATGTCCAGACTCGGTGTCTAAGGATGTTATAGCTGTTTTTGGCTACCCTTTCAGGTAGAGTCACATGTTTTGCTCTGGTTCAGTGGTTTCCAACCCAATTAGCATGTTCTTTGTTGAACAAATCAATCGCATTTAAACTGTTTTTTTGCACATGTACTTTCTTAGTCATATTCAATTATTAATACTATTTAATTTGCTGAAATAATACCACTGCTTTAGCTTATAATGTTTTTGGTAGCTATGGTATAATATACCATAGCTTGGAATATTCTTCCAAAAACTTTGGAATATTATTCCAAAAACAATGGAATGGATCTATCTTGCTTGCATTGTATGAGTATAGTGTTGGTAGTTAATTTATTTAGTGTGTATACGTTTGTGTTACTTATCATTACTGGAAAATAAATAATTAAAAGCTAGTATTGCATGTTCTACACACTCTTATGCTTCTGTGGATAGTTTCAAAGGTGAGATGATTTTCTTTTTAACCAAAACAATAGCTAAACTATAAAGTCTTGATGTTTGACCAGACTCATTCTGTCTGTCCAGGTTGTCAGTTTATCCATACACCATCCCGTCATGTGACCAAGCAACATCGCCTGAGATGTACCTGCAGGGAGACTTCTCCTCCTCTGCAGAGTTTTTTGTCTGTGTGGGTGTGTTTGCATTTCTGTATGCCACTGCTACACTTATCCTGTACCTGGGCTTCCAGAATGTATACCGGCAGACCAGCCGTGCACCCATTATAGTAAGTGGCATGTTTCTTAAATGAATATGCATGCATTAACCTTGTCAATAACTTATATAGGTTCTATGTCGCTCTGCCCCTTAGGTTTTGCTTGTGGAAGAGCGAAGCCTAAAAGACTACTCACATACTCACGGAACTCTTGTTCCATTTGATAACTGTTGTCTATATATTAATATATATTGTAATGCTACTTTCCATCTTTTTCCATCTTTTTCCATCTCTTTTAGGACTTGTTAGTGACGGCAAGCTTTGCCTTTCTGTGGTTGGTGTCATCCTCAGCTTGGGGTAAAGTTTTGACTGACATTAAATGGGCCACTAGCCCAGAGCACCTCCTCGAGACATGTGCACCCTGCAAGGCCAACGAAGGGCCATATATGGGACGACTCAATGCTTCTGTGGTATGTACCTGATGCACAGACACTAGGGGTTATTTCTGGGAACATATTTTACTCAATTTAATTTCATATCTAAATGAAAGAATAACAGTGAAACTAGTGCTGTCAATTTTTTTTATGGCGATCAATCACACTTGTGAAATTTGATTAGTCGCGGTTAATTTTTCTCTAATAATTATACTCATTATTAATACTTGGCCGACATAAAACACTCAAATTTAATGCATTTGCTGACATTTCATTAACCACAGTTTCATAATTGTGTGGGAAAAGCCCAACAGCTTGTAACGGTGATCTCTAACAAGCAGCTCTCCAGCCCTTTCTTAGTTGCTCCTCCAAGGCTTTCAACATTTCAACACGTGCTTGATAAGTCACATAGAATCTGCAAACTTTTAGGTACATAAAGTAGAGTTTAAGGACATAATTAAATTTTCGTTGAAATAGCATAATTAGACAAGTCTCTGTGATGCATGAGTAGCTCTCTGTTGCTTTTGTTACATAAAAGTACCATGTCCTGATGTAAAAAAGGTTGGAGACCCCGGCTTATAATAGGCAGTTAATAAAGTTCTCTGACTTTCAGGAAATATGTGCTCATAACAGGAGTTTATTTGGTCAAAACATATATGATGTGAATAATCCCGATTAATTCATGATTAATGCACAAACTATTTTATTGATTAATTGTGATTTAACTTTGACAGCCCTAAGTAAAACATTTCATAAAACACACAACCTTATGAAAATCTGTCTGTACATCTAGTTGTTAATGTGGGTGATCATTAAAGTGTATGTGAAATATCTCAAACCTTTTATTTCAAAGGCATGAAGACAGTGTAATAGTAACTTAATGGTGAAGCACCTTGAGATTAAATTAATGTTTTTTGCATGGTGTGATATGTTAATAGATTTTTCTGTCTATGCAGATCTTTGGCTTCTTAAATCTGATCCTGTGGGCAGGCAATTGTTGGTTTATTTACAAAGAGACTCCATTCCATAAAAATCCAGTCCCATCAACCCCGTCTGCAGAAGCCAACGAGGGCCCTGCTGCTTACTCCCTACCGTGAGAGGATTCTCAACTCGCACAACTACCTTCAGCGTAAACTGTTCAACTGACTGTATTCACTGTATGCTTTTAGGTCTGTAAACTCTTTTTAAGTTTCTTTCTCTTATCATTCATTCTCAAATGATTGGAAGAGGTTCGTTCGGACTGATCACTGTTATAGATATATAAATTGAATATATCCAATTTCACTATTTACAATGAGCCAAACCCAGGTCAGTGGGTCTATGGAGTTCAGGATTTTTATAGGAGATTTGTACTTAACAAAAACATTACATTTTTACTGTGTAAGCTCTACACAGAGCATCTATACCGCGGCCTAAAAGGACAGCACCAAAAGCTTGTTTAGTATCTTTGATTTAAACAATAATTAACGTGATGTTTCCAAAGCAGAATGTGTTATCTATAGGGAGGCAATAACATGCCATCATTGTGTCCTTGAGTGTGCTTTTGTGACTGGCGCAGAACAGTAGCCACATCCCTGGAAAGCTGAAGCTACTGTAGAGCAGAGTTTACTAATCTGTGCATTACCATGTGTGACTGAGGGGTGAATAACAGACTACAAGAACTCGTACATGAGTTTCCATTTTAGAGAGGGTCAAGTCCTCATTACATTTTACACATTGCTTTTTTTCCTTTTTTTAAACACTTTCTGTTGTTTGCACTTGAAGTCAAAGCTGCAACTTCAAGGGACTGGCTCAAGGATATCGGCAAGTCGACTAAAGAAGCTGTTATTGTTTCAGCAGGGAATTAAATACACTGCCTAGAATTTCACTGATAATAAATTAATAATCAATATAACTAATTAATTGATTGATTCGGTTAGATTAACACAATTTTACAGAATCACATGATTACATAACCTCTAAGAATTAAATACTTTTTATTTTAATGATTGTTTGAGATGGAAAATTAGGTAAATTGTATTATACATGCATGTCTTTTTACACACATTTCAATGTGGTTGGAGAACTAGTCTACTAAAATGTCGAGAACACTGAATTTTATTATCATTTGTTTTGATGATGTAACTGCATGTTCATTTGTTGCTGCAATAAAATTTGATTATGAAATGTATTACTTTATTATAGGATTTGTTGTGATCTTTTCTCAGTCCTCTTCTTGTTGTGTCATTTAGCAAGACACATCTGACTCCAGCCACCTGTATGAATGTGTCCCTGTGACTGTGGCCGGATGGACCGATTGGCACCAACCATGGATTGAAGGGACTGCGAATAATGCAAAAAATTGTAAAGCGATATATTGTGCCGGGAAAAGGACGGCATGAATATAAGGGGGGCAGGTTGTAGGATTTTCCCAGAACGCGCACGTAGGAAGTTCCTTAATGGTCGGGAGCGCGATAAATGACGCAAGTCGCTTTCCGCGCGGCGATGATGGCGGTGCGTGAACGCGCAGTTAAAGTAATGGCTGCTCTGGTTCGGAGGGTGCCTAGCCTCGATGATTTTGTGGGTCAAAGCTGGTCGAGCTGGGTGGAATGGGCCGGTGTAACAGCTGTGGATGGTAAGAGAACACACCCACGCTCACATGGGCCGCTTTCAATGTTCATGACTAAAACACCAAGCGTTATTTTCAAGTGAACGAGGCACTGAGCTAACCATGTTACCCAAACAAAGACCCTACCGGGTCCTAGCGCTGGATGGGTAACATGTTTATTTCCAAAAAAATGCTTTGTTGGCTATCTTCAAGGATATAGTGATGACTGTGCGCTATTACGCCTCTGTGTGCGGGTACTGGGATGCCCTGACAGAACCGCACACTGCCGGGTTTAACACCGCTCTCCTTCAGTGAAAACATTGGCATCAAAGCGGAAGGAGCCCGAGTCAATGTCGCCAGAACAAGGCTGAGCTAGTCGCAAGCTTACACCTGCTTGCATTGACTGGGACAATCAATAATATTTGCTATTGAAAGGCTAGAGAAGTCTAGACTTGGAAGGACATGGTCTGTGGAGAAGGTTGGCTTTCATCTTTTGATCAAAGCTGACCAGCAAGCCTACCATGTTACCATGTTGTCTCGCAACACATCATCTGAACATCACCGGGAAGAAGAACATTGTGCTGATCTTTCTCACGTCATATGAGAGCATGACATCAAGAGTCTCTCCATTCCTCAACTTCTGGTGTGTTTTATTATTTATTAAATTACTGCAGTTTGATAATGGGAGTTTTATTTTGTGCTTAATGAACCTGACTTCTTGTAGTCTGTTATTCACCCCTCAGTCACACATGGTAATGCACAGATTAGTAAACTCTGCTCTACAGTAGCTTCAGCTTTCCAGGGATGTGGCTACTGTTCTGCGCCAGTCACAAAGGCACACTCAAGGACACAATGATGGCATGCTATTGCCTCCCTATAGATAACACATTTTGCTTTGGAAACATCACGTTAATTGTTTAAATCAAAGATACTAAACAAGCTTTTGGTGCTGTCCTTTTAGGGCGCGGTATAGATGACCACAACAGGAATGATAAAAAGGCAGCTGAAGCCATGCCTCTCAGTAAAGAGGGTAAGAGACGATCTTTAAATTTAATGGGATTAGTTCACTTTTTATTTTATTTTGACAAACTTCGCTTTCAGTGTCATGGTGGGCATCATAGGTACTACTTTGTTTGGTTCCTTTGATACCCATCCAAATATAGCCCTTCTAAAACAACAGATGAGCAGTGAACTTTATAGAAAGTGTTAATTGAATTTAACCGACCGCTTTTTCTCTGACAGACATGTCAATCTTTGGTTTGTTTCCTGGTCATGACGACTTCTTCTTGGTGGTATGCAATCATTGTGGACATGTGGTGAAGCCTCAGGCCTTTGAGAAGCACTGTGAGAGGAGACATGGACCCCTGGCAAAGCTGTATGCTAAACTGCGTACGGTCAACCCTGTGCACCAGCCCTCGAAACCTACGCACAACCAACCTCTCTCTCATGCCACCTCTACCCTCCCTGTATCGTCTTGGGACAGCAAAGGGCAAGCAGCAGGGAATACACGCAACACTCCTCCTTCACCTGCCACTCCCCCACAGTACAGACTCTCCAAGAGCCCAAAGGAGGCTGCACGGTAAGAATCTATCTGCTGATGATCAGGGAGACTAATTGCCCCATTAGTTGGCTTGTCTGTTTGTTAAAAGATGCACAAATATTGGTACAATATTGTCTACTCTGCTCTTTTGGCAGCTTTGTTGCACACATTTATATTATGACATTGACATTCATATTGCAAAAGCCAAAAAAAAAATCAATAAATAAGATGAGTGCAGACATTCTTTAAAGTATTTAACCAGTCTTTGTCTAAATAATGACGTTTTTTTCAAAATTGTGTTTTGTTTTTTTAGAAATTTTAAATAAATATCAGTGGCGACTCTGTCTTCACACAGAATGTGGGCAGCACAAATATATCATTATCGTTTCGTTTCTTTTTTTTTTATCTTATTTGTTTTTAAAGACCGTTCTCAAAAAAAAAATCTTGTTCTTCTCATGGCAGACATTCACCACTTGAGAAGTCTTCGTACAGTGGCTGCTCGGAGCCTAAGGTGTTTAAAGCACCTCCTCCTCTTGAGCATCAGATGCGTTCTCAGTCACCATCCCTCAGAGATCCCCTTGGCCACATGGAGGGGGCCTACCCATACGACCCACAGCCAGTGACGGGCCCCCCACCCCAAAAAGGAGACGCCACTGAACTCTCCAGCACCAGCCCATCGCATTCCAAGAGTGTATAATAAAGTTGCCTCCAGTAAGTATATGTTAAAAAATGAACATTTGCCTTACGCCTGCGCAGTTGATATTAATTATTATATAATTGGTTCTACATAAGTTATAATTATTACTATTATTATATTAAATTTGATCCCCAGCTATATTTACCCAAATATTAACTCGAGTAAGAGTACTTTAAAATAATTTTACTCAAGTAAACGTAAAAAGTAGCGGCCCTAATATTTACTGAAGAGTTAAAAACTTACTTGAGTACTGTGAGGAACTAAGTCTAAAAGTTTGATTCATGTTTCAGTAGTGGCATAAATTATAAAACAAAACATTAAATAATCTGAAAATCGTAACATTTTCCTTTAAAATAATCATTATGAAGAATTAAGTAAACAAATGTGTGTTTTGTTTACTTAATTCTTCATAATGATTTATTTTAATATTTTTTATTTTCTTTGAAAATGGGCATCTATTTTAGGCATCAAAATGATGATTTGCCACAGAGATTAACTCGGTGGCACAAGTTAGTTTTTACTTAAGAGTACAGATACATCATTTTAATATTATTCAAGTAGAAGTAAAAGTACTGTGTGACAAACTACTTGCAAAAGTAAAGTACAGTTACTTCAAAAAGGTACTGAAGTACATGTACTTGAGTAAATGTAACCATGTAATACCCACCTCTGCTTATAGGTATATACATATACAGTCAATATTTGAACTTGTCTCTTCACAGAGCGAGAGTGTGACTTGGACAAACATTGTGGAGTCCTGGACCATGACAGAAAGAAAGTTTGCACTCGGCTTCTTACATGCAATGTAGGTGTTTTTTACATGGTGTACTGTACTGTGAGCTATTGTTTTAATGGCTAATTTGCTTTATTTGGCTAGATCTTAAGGCCATAAATGGTGTAATTTCCAAATGAAAACATGGCTTCATAAATAATTAATTTCCTGCAGATTCACTCCGTCCACCACAGAAGGAAGGTGCTTGGCCGCAGTAAGAACTTTGATGAGCTAGTGGCAGAGCTCAAAACCAAGGCTCGTGAAAAAGGGTTACAGAACACGGAGGGAGGATTGTGTGTGAAACGCTCTCCCAGCCCTGAAGCTCCTATAGAGCAAGCTAGTTCCCCACACTGCAGAAGACCCCTGGCAAACCTTCCCGCCTTCAGGTGGGTGAATTTTGGCATGTGTGGGACCCATGATGGTCTGTTTATTCTCTCTGTTATGTAAAAATATAGATTCCTTATGGTGAACAAAACTACATCTGCAGAGCAGTGTGTAACTTGGAGTCTGTAACAAACCACCAGAGTTGGGTTCTCTGTTGTAATGAACATGTGTTTTTTGTTCTCCAGTTGTTCTCCAGTTGCCACAGAAAATCATGCTGTGGAGGAGACTCCAGAAGGGGACAGTCCCAGGCCACTGTCACCTGCAATTACTGGAAGGTTCTCAAGTGATGACAGCGATGGAGAGTTACCAGAGGAGCCAGCAGAGTACCACTCTTCTGCTGCACATCCCAGACCACTTGCCGTAAGGATTTCAATTTTTTTTATTTATTTGGTCCAGAGAGCAGTGCTCGAGAGGATGAAGTGAGAACAGAGCGCATATCCTGCACAAAACAACGATCTCTGCACCTTGTGCTTCAGATCGCACTTTATTTTTTATCGGTCAGCTTCATAATCGTGGACCAATGAGGTCAAAGAGCCGACAGTCGACATCAAAAGGGGTTAGTGCCCGTTTTGATTTTTGAGCCCCTGCCCCTCTGTAACTCTCTGCACAGCATGTTACCATGTTAGAGATCTCCCCGAGTTCAAAGGTGTTAAAATACATATTTAAATGGTAACTTTAAACCCACCGTAGAACAGGAAAGAACTCTCGCACACTGTATACTTGCAACACCCGTGTTCCTTTATTAGATGAACGTTTCGGCCAGTGGCCTTCGTCAAGCAAAATGTTTATGAATGAAAAGCCATCCTTAAATAGGGTGTGGCCATCCAAACACATCCAAACACAAAAAACAATGCCAGGATATAGTAAAAAATAAACATCTGTACATATATACAATAAAAACATTTAGTGGCACATGCAATACATATGAGAAATGGATATATAAGACAGCTCAAAATAGAGAAGATCTGCCTAAAAATATGCAAATCATATGTACACCAAGGAATTTAACACAGCCTATAAACATAACATGGTATAGGAACCTCCTATAGAAAGACATTCAAAACAAGCTCATCATTTAATCCCTTGGGTATAAGGGTCTGTAAAGTTTCAATCCAGTAGGCTTCTCTTTTTTCAAAAGTTTGTCATGGTCTCCTCCTCTATAAGGAGGAGGGACTTGTTCAATGCCGCAAAAACGTAAAGCACTGACATCATGATGTGCATCGTTGAAATGGGCAGCTACTGGATACTCTGTCATTTCGGCGTATTGAGCTCTTATGCTCACTCATTCTTTGTTTTAATTTTCTTATGGTTTTTCCCACATATGCTAAACCACAAGGGCAACGCAATAAATAAACCACATGCGTGGTTTATTATATTTATGTTTTTTTTTACCACTGTGGGGATGTTGGAAGAAAGAAGTTTTATAAGTGTTGTTACATTGAGCACCACTCCCACATCTGTAATTTCCATTAGGGATAGGTGTCAATAGTGTCTGGGTAGATGTGACTTTGGGGCTGATATTGGCATGGACCAAATAGTCTTTTAAATTTTCCCCCTCCTATTGACAAAAAGAGGGGGTTCCTTGAAGGTAATAGAGAGTTCAGGGTCGGATGTTAAGATGTGCCAGTATTTTTTGAAAATGTCCTTTATGGTAGCAGAGTGAGCCGAATACTGAGATGCAGGTGACAGAGAACTGCTTTTTCTTCTTTTCAGTCTTTTTTAACAGTTCCGAACGTGTTTTCTTCAGAGCCAGATCATATGCCTTCTCAATCCATGTAGATGGGTAACCCCTTTCTAGAAATCTTTTTTTCATATCATCAGCCTTTTGCATGAAGTCATCGTCAGAGTGGCAGATGCGTCTTAGCCTATAAAACTGGCTAACAGGTAAGCCCCTTTTTAGTGGTGTGGGATGAAAACTTGACGCTAATAGCAGAGTATTTCTATCTGTTTCTTTTCGGTATAATGAAGTGATTATGGAACCATTAGATTTCATCACCAGCATGTCTAGAAAACTGACTTGTTCAGTGCTGTATTGTGGTGTAAACACCAAACCTGGTTCAAAACCATTAAGCAAACTTACAAACTCACTGATTTCTTGTGGACTGCCTTTAAAGATACAAAAGATGTCGTCAATGTATCTGAACCATTTCAAAATTTTATCAATCAATGGATTTTTAGCAGAGTTGAACACACATGTCTGTTCAAATAACCAACAAACAAATTAGCATAATTAGGTGCACAAATGGTGCCCGTGCAGGCCACACCCTATTTAAGGATGGCTTTTCATTCATAAAAAACATTTTGCTTGACGAAGGCCACTGGCCGAAACGTTCATCTAATAAAGGAACACGGGTGTTGCAAGTATACAGTGTGCGAGAGTTCTTTCCTGTTCTACGTTTGGCCTTTATGCCTTCTCTTACGCACCTGTTTCAAATAAGAGATGTGCGAAGTTAACCCTCTTTAACTTTAAACTCACCAAAATGAAAACTGCACATTATTTATTAAAATTCTACTCCCTGTCTTTGCAGATGTGTTCATTTGGAAGTCATGGTGTGGGTCCTGGAATCTTTATGTTTGACCGGAGACTGCATCACCTGAGGTCCGCTCTCAGTAACATGATAGAGCAGCACATCAGTGCCCACCTGTGGAGGTAAGTACTGCTCCGTTTTTCTTCTTTACTTTTTATAGCTGCCATATGAATCTTATGATGTCACAAACCGTTCAGTGCCCTCAGACTCGAGGGGAAGAGTCATGCTGTTCACACAAACATAAACTACTGCTACCTACCATGTGCTTAAACTCTCTCTGTTCAACAGAAAAATACCCCAGGTCACACAATTTCCTGCCTCTGCCAACACCTGGACATCATCGTCGTTGTTGCATTCGAAATTACATACAGAAAGTCATATCGGCTCTCCATTAAAAACACAACGCAACTCTTTGTCCAGTCATGGGCCTAAAGTGACCCCCTCCCACTCAGCCAGCTCTGGAGTTAATAGTGGTTTAGCCGATGTGAACTTTGCAGTGAAACATGTCAGACCCAAGAGCAGCAAACAAATGTTGAAGTTGAGAGAAGAGGTCGCTAATGCAGCGGCCATGCGGAAACGCAAAGCTCCCAGTCAGGATGGAGAGCACTCCGGCCCTAGCAGGAATTGTACCCCACTGCAGGACCAGCACTCACACTCCACTCCTATCGCATCCAACTGTGCTTCAAAGAGTCCTCTCCCCTCCCCATTACCATACGGACAAACCAACGGCACATTGTCACCCAGCTCGAAGCCCAGGCCCCAGCCCTCTTCAACAGAATCCCAATGGACTCACAGACGAACTCGCCCTCCACCGCTCACGTCGCCTCAGAATTCCACACCCATCGACCACACTCAAGGATGTGACGCCACAGACTCAGGACCACACAGTCAGACCACTGCCAGGAGCCTGGAGCATCATAGCCTGTTTAAAAAATGCAAAAGTGGTGTCACAAAGAGGCACTTGCCAACATCCAAGTCTTCAGCCCTCCAGCACAGACTGCCAACCACGTCTGTCCCCTCTGCAACTGCTCAGTCCAACTTCTACACCTGGAAGGATGGTAAGGCTGGAGCGTTGTCGAGGGGCGTGGACAAGAAACTGGCCACGCAAAAGGTGAGTCAACAAAACGGGCTCTGGCAGTAGGTTATAGCAGGGATTCTCAAACTTTGTGGGACCAGATACTAAACTAGAGAATATCTGAACCACTTAATGTGTGCCTTTCCTTTATCAATGTGATGCCATCATTGTTTCAAACAAAGTATCTTTTTTTTTTTAAATCTCCATCTAAAATAAAACTTAACTTTAGGCACACTGTGTAACATTTTGGACTAGACTGTTTCCAGTAATACACATATGCTCCTGCTGACCAGCTCAACACATACAATGCTATTTTTGTAGTGGGTAATCAAAGAATGGATTTGGATGAGGATTTAACCTATTTAAAAATCACATTTGGCTGCCTTTAGTCAACATCTCCATGCAAACGAGCTGGAGATGTTTCGCTCAGAGTAAAGGGTCTATATCAGCGCCCTGGAGACTAGTTGGAGACTCGAGTTGCCGCTGGTCATAGAGATGTCTCTGAGACGTCCCCTGGAGATGTGAGTCAAGTAGCATCGGTGAAAACGAACATGTTCGATTTCAGTGGAGATGATGATGACTCAAGAACCTTTGTCTAGAATGGACAACTCCTGTACGACTGAGAGATTACATATATTCACTAACTATTCACTGTTATGCCTTTTTTCTTGCCTTTTATATTTAGTGACCGTTTCAACCAGTTGCTAAACACAAACTTGATTTAAAGTCAAGCAGAGCAGAAACCCTTCATGTGCCAGAGGTAGTAACCATATGGAACAGCAGGTGTCACTAAACTTTACTATTAAACAACTTTTTAGCTGATAGGCAAATCATGACATGTTGCTGTACCTTCAATATAACGCAGACGTAAGACCTATATAATATAGCTGTGGTGTTATGCATTGGTATCAAAGTCATAGGACGAGGCATGAGTGGATTTGTGATGTACAGTTTGAGAAGAGAGAATGCTGCACATATTTGGTCCAACAGGAGCCATTTTATTAAAACAGTAACGACATTTTGAGGTGTGTAGGAAATGGGATCTAGAGCTCACAAAACACATAAACTTTAAAATGGGTAGATTTGAAATACATATTACAGCAGCATACAGGCAGTCTACCTGAATGCCTTGTTTGATTAGCAAGCTCAATCTTCACTAACCATCATGTTTTCTTTTTCCTTTTTCTCCAACAGCCAAAACTGCACCATTAAATGTGCCTGCCATACATGCCTCTACAAGACAGAAGTACTGGGTGAGGGCTGTGGTAGAGCTCCCTCTATTGATGTGAATAGTTGTCTACGGGTGAATTTAAAGGTGGAAGCTGGTATGAAAGATAAATACCTCAATTGTATGCTGCTAAAATAAAAATATGGTTTATATACATTTCAGGACTCAATTGTCTTTTTCAAACACTAATGTGCCTAGATTTGGGATTATACTGTTGCCAGCAACCCAAAACATGCTCCTATGATCACCTAGACACAGAACATGCTATTGTTTAACATCGGTTATAAAAAGAATAGCTTTGGATGAGGACCCAACCACTGTAAATCTCATATTCCGCTGCCTTTTGTCAACCTCTCCATGGAAATGGGTAAAAATACAATGATAAAAATGCTTAATATAATAATTGCTTGTATTCCATTATATGTATTGGGTGAAATGTTATGTGCTGTGGCTTTAATTACGAATTCATTTCAGACAATTCGGATCTTTGAATGTATTGACAAAACATGTTACTTACTGAATACATTGACAAACACTGTGTTTGTATTTTCTTGGATAGTCCGAGCCAAACCAGGCTGTGGTATCGCGCGCACGATTGGTCTTTCACGTCACGTGTTCAAAGCAGGAAATAAAACGAAAACAAACCAACTAGTTTTCTCCATTCTGCGCTGACGAGCATATGAAGAAGCGCTGCGTCTTGGTAAACAACTGACAACTTTTGACCGTCACTGCGATTCGCAAATATGGTCGTTCTTGCTGCTGAAATCCCAGAGATCACAGGCCAGACTGAGAGGTAGCGACATGCAGGTGGATGTGGAGTACAGCCCGGTGGGAGAGGGGCTTGGGATGCAGGACTCGCGGCTGTACGTGTGGATGCGCAGAGTGGCAGTGATCGCAGCGCATGTCACCGGACTGAGCCTGACGATAACGATATCTGTGCTCTCCAGACCCGGAACTAGTAAGTTTAATTTCTATTCCTTAAAAAGTTGTCAATAAATAAATAATTAATACACTTCTCTTTCTAAGGTTTGTTTTCATGGCATCCAGTCTGCATGTCTGTGGCAGTAAGTATTTCTATGTGGACCTGAAATTGTAGTTTGAGTTCTTCACATAAACACAATGTTTTGCGAAATAACAATTTTTCCATTTCAATCATGTAAATGATACGCCTTAAGGCTTGTTCCACTTTGTTTATTTCCACTGTGAATTATTAATATGGGCCCAAGGCCAGGTGTAATGTTCTACATAGCCTTATAAGGAAAAGGCTTTAATTACATTTATACAAAATCAGCTTTCCTACAACATAAGACAACCAACATCTGATGTCACATGAATATGCTTGACATGTTTTGTGATTAAATGTTTTTGTGTGCAGTACTGGTTGTGTATGACCGAAGGCCTGCTTCTTTTCTCAACTGAGGCATCCCTTTGCTGCTGTAAATCTCATAAACATAAGGTGCGTGTGCACTGGTTCTGCCAGGCCATGGGTCTACTCTTTGCAGTAACTGGCCTGGGCTTCATGGTGGCCAGTAAAAAGCGCTCAGAGCTGCCTCATCTGGCTTCATGGCACAGTGTCCTGGGAGTATGCACATTGACTTTCACTATACTTCAGGCCGCCTGTGGGACATGCATGCTCTTCCCTCAGCTGCTGCAGCCACCGCCACATCCCTCTAAACTCAGACTGTACCACACCACTTGTGGACTTGTGGTTTACTTCCTGGCCACTTTCACCATTGTATCAGCCATGTTCTCTGACTGGTTGCAGGCCACAGTGAAGGGGGTGGCCTGGTGGGCTTTGTTCCTACTGCCTCTGCTGTCCGCTTTGGTCGTCATCAACCAAATTCTCAATGCGCATATGCCCCACAAGAAGATAACGAACTGAAACTCGCTCACAAATACAGGAAGACGGTAACGAAAAATAATTTCTGGCATTTAATTGTGATGGACACAAACCAATTTCATTAATTTGTTTTCAACAATTAATAAGGTCAATTGAACTCTTGGAGTCTTGGAATTTGCTTTGGTATTTTTAGGGATCTATGAGATACAGTTTCACACATCCCCTTTAGTAATATGTTTATGTCCTTTGGAAGAATTTCTCTTGAATTTCAGATTCACATTGTTCTAATATTGTTTTGACAAAACTACTTTTATTTGAAATGACAACATAGTATATGTCAAATGTTCGGTCAGGTTTCTGAGCTGGTGCCTGGGGCACTCTCCTCACAGATGAATGTGACTGAATTGTTCAGCAAATCAAACATCTCCACCACCTGAGCACCCTCTTGTCCATCAGCCAGGGCCACAAACACCTGCTGGGCATTCTCCAGATGGCCTGAGTTTCACTCAGGACAAAGTCTGCTGCACGGTACGGTACAGCCTGCAGGAGATGCTCTGTAACCCTCACTTGCTCTGCATCATCCACAGTCTCCTCTGGTGCTTCAGCTGAGACCTGTAAAGAGATTACATGTTCTTATTTATCATAAAAAACGAGCATAAAACGCGCTCGACTCACAAAATGCTTTCTGACTGGGTGCTAATTTCTGGGAACAATGTATAAAAAAGAACAGCACTCCTAGTCAGGATAAACTTTATAACCTAACGTCTTCTTCAGTGTCAGACTTATTTATCATAAGAAATATAACAGTGTTAGAAACCAGCATTTACACTTCTCTAAGGGTACAGACTTGCAGAATCTCAATTTCTAAACGTGGTTTAACAAAAAGTTGAGACAAAAATCTGATTGCTGGAAATATGACATTTTATGTTACAAGAAATTGTATGTTAGCTATACAGCTATATTTCTGTAATTTATTGGAAATTATGTACTGTATTTCATCTGGTGAAACTTGTAAGTTTTTTTCTTCTGAGAATACAACAGTTATGCAGCTGTGTTTGCAAAACTGAACTTCACATGTGTGAAGAAGCAAGTACATTTAATGTTGTACAGTAAGCTCAGAATACATTTATTGCACTCTGTAAACTCCTTTTTATTAAAAGGATATGCTTTTTTCTTGTAATTACTGTTTTTATAGAATAAAGCCAAAGTTTTGCATTTCATGTGACAGTACCCTAGCGGATGTCTCCTGTTGCTGGTCCTGTTCCTCTTTCGGGTGCTGTGTGAGCATGTGGTCCAGCAGCTCCGATGCAGAGCCACACAATACAAAACAGTGCCTACACACGGTCTCCCTCTGCTCTGCATGGTGAGAAATGATGTGCTCCTGCATCCAATCCTTTTCCGCAAACACAGCAGGGCAAAGGGGACATCTGAGAGAGAATCCCAACGAGCCTGCAACAGTACACATCACTCTTCACCACAGAGCTCCCACGGTCAACCAAAAACTGCCAACTGAGCAATTCTGTAAGGTTAGGTACAAGAGAGAAACAGTTTGACAAATCAGAAAAGTTAGCAGATGTTGGGTGAAAAGGGGACGAAGCAGTACAGTTGTCTCAGTATTTGATTGATTTTTCATTGAAAACAGAATATTTAGGAGAAATTAAGCCAAATGTCAACATACAGAATCCAAAGCAACATCAATAAACCAGATTACTTACATTATAATAAATGCTAATCACATATAATATTGAATAGTTGGTGGCGTGAGATAGTAAGAGATCATAACCTTGTTTTACAGTATGAGCAACATGTAACATTTGTGCGTTACTCTGAATTTACCATGGAGGCCTAATCACATGTGCACATATTAAGTAAACTGCTGAACCAGTGTACCTTGGTGCTCGATAGCCTGGTGTTGAGCTAGAGTTTCCTCACTGGGGAAAAACTTAAAGCAGATGTCACACTGCACCAGAGCTTTGAGCTGCCGAGTGGGGTTGTTGAAGACCTCAGCGTGTTGGGTGCGGTTATGGTACCAAAGGCCTGAGAGTTGCTGAAACGGGTACAAAAGTTTGTTTGATTATTAGCATGATTTGGCAAACAGTATTTTGCTTAAATGCATTCACCTGAGAGCTTTTCACCTCACAAATGTGTTTAGTTACAAGTTGGACTTGGCCACAAATAATTCCAGTGTGCAAAGCAAGAGAGCAAACCTTTCTGTTCTTAGCGACTACACTACATTAACTTTCATTGTTGTACATTTGTATGCTTCGGAAGAGGTTCTCTTTCTCAATGGAAATACCACTACACAAGGATGCAGTGTGAAAATGGTACAAACATCTGAAGTAAGAAGAAAACTTAGAGGGAAGGGCTTGTACCTGGTATGACTTGTTGCACAGGTCGCAGTTGAACAGTTTAACTCCTTTATGGGTGCTTTTATGTTTGTTCAAAGAGCTGGCATTTGGGAACACCTTCTCACATGCAGGACACTTGTGGAACTCATCAGGGTGGAGTTTCTGAATATGGTTGTTATGCTCAATTCGAGAGGAGAAGCTCAGAGAGCATTTCTGACAGTCATACGTTTCACTAGTAGCTGAAACAACACATTAGTCAGGCAATTTTAAACAAGTTAAATCCATGACTGTGTGTGGGTGCAGGGTCTTACCATGTGCGGACTCCAGGTGAGCGGTGAGTTGGCTTGCCTGGCTGTAGCCCTTGCCACATTCTCGACACACATAAGGTCGATCTCCAGTGTGAGTACGCACATGCCGTGTCAGTTCAATGGATTGTGCAAATTCAGCTTTACAGTACTGACATGTATACATGTTGCCTGCAAAATACAAAAATCATTCTTGTCAAAACATTACGATTTATGCCAGACCGCCATGTTACCAGTGTTAATTTCATCGACTAAAATATTTTAAAAAATGTTTGCGTGATTTTGAGGATTACCTTGGGAGTGCTTCTTCTTGATGTGATAGGCCAGGCCTGCCGCCACAGTGAAGCACATGTCGCAGTCCTTACAGACGTAGGGCTTTTCCCCAGTGTGGAGTCGCACATGGTTCTTCAGGGACGACTTGGCTGCAAACTTTGCACCGCATTCTTTACAAGTAAATGGCTTCTCTTCAAAATGCTCACTGCGCATGTGGTATATCAGTCCTAGTAAATAAAGTGAACTCTGTTGTATAAATTGGAACTTGCAACAAGGCTTCATACAGCTTCCCAACAGGCAATGTAGCAAAAAAAAACATGTTCTTACAATCCAGATCACCATTATGATTATCCATTCAGACTTAGCAGCTGTATATTTTGAAAGAGAGAGTTCCAACTAGGGGTGGGCCATATCATATCGCATATCGTTATCGCAATATAGTTTTTGGATATCGTTGTAATTTTTTATATCGTTGTGGACACGATATAATTTATGTTACGCTCAGCTCCATCAGAGCAGCAGAAACCCTGACTGTAGAACACAGGGACAGGCGCTTACTAAGTAAAATGACATGAAGGATGTAAACTGCTTGAGTAGATCATATTTGCTAGGAAATTAGTATTAGCGTAAAAAAAAAAAAATATATATATATATATATATCAAGGCAAGGCAAAGCAACTTTATTTACCGCGCATTTTGTACATACGGCAACTCAATGCGCCTTCCATCAATGAATTAATCTTCCCAAGAGGCGTATGGCTGGGATTTTGTAAGCAATTTGTCCATTGTCAATTATATCGTTAAATATATCGTTATCGTGATATTTCTTTTTTATATCGTGATATAGATTTTAGGCCATATCGCCCTGCCCTAGTTCCAACTAATCACTGTGATTAGTTAAATTCACTCTGAGCATGACAAAGGCTGACCAAAAGGAAGAGCGGATAGGGGAAAAGTAGACAGTATGTGTCTGTGTTTGAGTATAGAGCTGCCTATCGGATATGGTTTTCATTACTATCACAGTCACTCACACACTCCTAGTTCCCCTCAGTGCTAATATTGGCAAAACATTAACAAATATTATTGAAGAAAGAAAAAACATACAGTGCCTTGCGAAAGTACTAATACACCTTGAACCTTTGCACATTTTGTCATGTTTACCACCCTAAACGTAAAGATTTTATTTTGTATTTTTTACTGAAAGTTCACACACAAGTAACAGACAACTGTGAAGTGAAAGCAAAATGATACATGATTCTGTTATTTTACAAAAAATAGAAAAGTGAAAAGTGGGGCGTGCATAAGTATTCATACAGCATGACTTAATACTTTGTGGAACCCCCTTTTGCTGCAATAACAGCAGCAAGTCTTCTGGGGTATGACTCTACAAGGTTTGCACATCTAGAGACTGACATTTTAGCCCATTCCTCTTTACAAAACAACTCAAGCTCTGTCAAATTAGAAGGAGAGCATTTGTGAACAGCAGTTTTCAGGTCTTTCCACAGATTTTCAATAGGATTTAGGGCAGGACTTTGACTGGGCCATTCTAACACATTAATATGTTTGTTTTTCAACCATTCCATTGTAGATTTAGCTTTGTGTTTAGGGTCATTGTCCTGCTGGAAGGTGAATCTCCACCCCAGCCTCAATTCTCTTGCTGACTCCAGCAGGTTTTCCTCCAAAATGTCTCTGTATTTGGCTCCATCCATCTTCCCAACTATTCTTACAATCTTCCCAGTCCCTGCTGAGGAAAAGCAGCCTCATAGCATGATGCTCCCCCCACCATATTTGACACTGGGGATGGTGCACTCAGGACGATGAGAAGTGTTAGGTTTGCGCCATACATAACATTTTGCATTTGGGCCAAAAAGTTCAATTTTTGTCTCATCTGACCAAAGCACATTCTTCCACATGGTAGCTGTGTCCTCCATATGACTTCTAGCAAACTACAAACGGGATTTCTTATGGCCTCCTTTCAATAATGGCTTTCTTCTTGCCACTCGTCCATCAAGGCCAGATTTGTGTAGAGTACGACTTATAGTCGTCCCATGTACAGATTCCCCCAGCTCAGCGGCAGCTCTTGGGGCATTTGGTTGCCTTTCTGACCAGTGCTCTCCTTGTTCGGTCTGTTAGTTTAGGTGGACGCCCATGTCTTGGTAAGTTCGCAGTGGTGCTATACTCCGTGAGATGTTCAAATCTTGGGAAATCTCTGTATAAGTTAACGCTGCTTTAAACTTCTCCACAACTTTATCCCTGACCTCTCTGGTGTGCTCCTTGGCCTTCATGATGTTGTTTAGTGACCAATACACTCCGACCATAGCTCTGAGGCCCTCACAGAACAGCTGTAATTATACTTTCTGTGTGGAGTTTGCATGTTCTCCCCGTATCTGCGTAGGTTTCCTCCGGGTACACCGGTTTCCCCTACCACTAAAAACATGTACAATAGGCCAGGATGAATGAGAGTGTGTTAGAGAGTGTGCTTGGGGGACGACGGATGGAAATTAGCCCAAGGCTACAATCCGGTGTGGCTTGTACATTAACTTGCACTGTCCCTACCAAATAAACAACAACAACAACAACTTGTGTGTAAACTTTCAGTAAAAAATTCAAAATAAAATCTTTATGTTTAGGGTTGTAAACATCACAAAATGTGCAAAAGTTCAAGGTGCATTAGTACTTTCGCAAGGCACTGTATGCCCATTTTCAGCATAGTGTGAAGGTTTTAGTGAGGTTCTAGTATTTGACTGGTACCTGAAGGATGGGCAAACTTGCGGCCACAAAGTTCACATTCCACTTTGTCCCTATGGGCCCTAAGCTTGTGGTGCATCAGGGCGCAGTTGGAGGGAAGCTTCTCAGGGCACTGTGGACACTTGTGCAAGGACCTCGTTGGGGACTTGGAACAGCGCTTCGTGTGGGCCCGAAGTCGGCACTTGAAGGCAAAGGTTTTCTCACAAGTGCGGCAGGCGTGCATCTTAGACAGGGGGTTTGATGCCTCCTTTTTGGCCTCATAGTCGTCTGAGTCATCTGTCATGCTCTCCTTCTCCTCTGTGCCCTTCCCTCCCTTTGTGTTTGCCTCTTCATCTGTGTCCTCAGCCTCATTGCTATTTCGAGTCGAATCTGCTTTTAATCGAGAATGACAAAAGAAAAAAAATCCCAGTCCAAGATTAAAACTTCTTCCTATTTTTTAAATTTTGACTAAAATACCTTTGCACAAAATGACCCTTCAAGCCATTCTCAATTACCAAGTCTTATTTGCCCAGACTTCTCTGTGACCTTATATTTAACCACAATAGTCCCAATCAGTTTTCACAATCTTTTTGTTCTATTGTATTTGTTTTGTTTTAAAACAGTCTTTGTATAAAAAAGTGATATTTAACTAGAGGTCCTGAAGGGATTGGTAGGTCAGTTCATTTATATTAACGGCATTTTGTAGCACAGTATTGTTCTCTTCATGATGCCACTTGGTAAAAATTTACTTCAAGTAAAGTGTGCCGTGACTCGAAAAAGGACGATAAACACTCAACTTACTCGACTCCACTCACTAGTCTCAAGGGGCATTTAAATGGCACACTGAGCAGCATGTATTCACATAACATTTTAAAGATGTTAAAACAAAGAGAGGACAGAGTGATCAGAGAAGTTACAACACAAGATGCTGCTTTTTAAAGATTCAAAACATAGCTGTATTTCCTTGCCTTTGAGTTGGTTTGCTCCAGCTATGTCTGTCTCCAGTTCCTGTAGAACACTCTGTAGTGGAGTGGTTGTAGTGGGATTGTTCTTGTGGACAGCACTGAGCAAACTGATCAAGGCCATCTCACTCAGCACACCTTTCTCCACGTGTGACAGCAGCATCTCCCCAACTTTGTCTGGGTCCACCTTGTCACAGCACGTTATCACCACCTAACATAGATGCATATGACTGCTTCAAAAAACAATACAATCACAGAAAGAAGAACCACACTTGAATACGGTCTAAAAACAGTGCCTTTAATTGTCATCGCGACATGTAAACAAGAGGCAACCTCCCTCTCTCTCGGTACGGGATTGAGGTTTGTGGTTTGTGGTTTCTATGTTCCACATTGTTTTACTGGATACTTCTGTACGTCTTTGCTGTGTTTTTTTTAACTTATCAGCTAAACCCATTTGAGGCACCAAGAACCCCCCACACCTATGTAGACTTCCTTGTGTCTACAAGACACAAGGAAGAGACAAACAAGGAGGGCAAGACTCACAGCTAAGCCACATATGCCTTCTATTGTTCTGGCTAATGGAGGTTCACTGGAGAACAAAACAGATTAACTGCTAAGCTCTTCCCAGAAGATGGTGAAAGACTGTTGCGGAGGGAGGAGGTGGAGCTAACCAGTGCAGGACACCACGCTCTGAGACAGGGACAAACCCAGGAGGCGCTGCACCTGTTTTAGTTGATCAGAGGTTTCCTCCAGGTGCTACGATTTCCCCAACCTCCAAAAATATGCTGGTCAGATTGCCCCACAGTGGCGGCGCGGCTCAGGACTAATGGTGCTTTCATGTGGTCCTCGGGAATTCGGGTGAACGACTTCCCCAGTTGGGGAATTCTCGTGAACGCTCACTCAACTGGGGAAAACGACTGGGGAACTCGGATCAAAACGAGCTTCCCGACTTCCGCACCTGACTGCGGAAATCAGCTGATTTGTTCTTTTATCGTCTAATATGGAGCTTTTAAGTTAAACACTGCTACTTTTTTGAGTTTAGTGTTAGCTGTCGTCATCCTCGTAGTAACAAAATTGCGAGTGAAATGCCTGACATCAACGTTAGCAAAAAGTAAATTTACGTGATTTTTTTTAAACTACCAAACTAACGTTTAGCTTTTGAGACGCTAACAACACATTTAAATGATTAGCTCAGCTAAGCGCTAATCAATGATAAAAGACCATTTTTATTTGATGACATCAAAATCCCCACTTTCCCACATAAAACCACATGAACACAAACCAACTGGGGACAATGGCGTCATATCTCGGGAAAACTAGCTCCCCAGTCCACATGAATGCACCATAACACCTGAACACTATTTCGTTGTACGCTTGTACAATGACAAATAAAGAACTTACTCGCTTTAAGTAGAATTACAAGATTTAATTGTCTCAATATTTGGTGATGCAATACCCAAATATCAGAATTACAGGGATCCTTCTATCTGACTAAGATAAATATAGTGTTTATTTTTTTGGGGCGACAGTGGCGCAGATGGTAGAGCGGGTCGTCTCATGATCGGAAGGTCGGGGGTTCGAATCCCGCCTCCTGAAGGTGCACATTGTCGTTGTGTCCTTGGGCAAGACACTTCACCCACATTGCCTCCAGTGTCTGCCAACACTGGTAGCCCCCTAGGAGAGACCAACAGGCCCGGTTTGAACCGTGAGGCCGTCCTTCCGTGGACCCACCACCTGCAGAAGGAGCCATGGGGGCTGGTGCAATGTGATTTGGGCAGCTCCGGCAGCTGCCCCCACGACCCGGCAACGGACAAGTGGAAGAAAATGAATGAATGAATGAATGAATGAATTTTTTTGTTTTGCAAACACTGGTTAAAACAAAATGATAATGTGAAAACGTTAGATTTTAGCCATTACTTTTCAAATTTAGGAATCTTAGCCTTGTTTTGGCCTTGATTTTGAGGGGAAAATGCTTAGAAACTGTGTTTTAATTTAGTGGAACGTTTCACACTGGTCTAGCACAGTGGTTTTCAACTGATGGATCGGGACCCAAAAGTGGGTTGCGGAACCGTTTTCAGTGGGTCGCGAGTCATTCCCAGAAAACATTTAGATATTTATGCACAGAAAAGTATAGAATCACTACTTTTTGTTCAAATGACAGTTATAGAGTTGTTTTTATCATAATTTCAGCTTTTTGGTTGTACAGTATGCACGCAGGCTACATGTACAAGTACTAATACATCTTGAACTTTTGCACATTTTGTCATGTTTACAACCATAAACATAAAGATTTTATTTTGAATTTTTACTGAAAGTTCACACACAAGTAACAGACAACTGTGAAGTGAAAGAAAAATGATACATGATTCTGTTATTTTACAAAAAATAGAAAAGTGAAAAGTGGGGCGTGCATAAGTATTCATACAGCATTTTTCTGAGTGCATTAAATTGCCTTTATAACATTCCTAATGACTGCAGAATGTTCACACCTTGCCCTAACCATTAAATAGAGGCCACCTGTGCGTAATCTTCCAGCTGTTCTGTGAGGGCCTCAGAGCTATGGTCAGAGTATATTTTAACAACATCATGAAGGCCAAGGAGCACACTAGAGAGGTCAGGGATAAAGTTGTGGAGAAGTTTAAAGCAGCGTTAAGTTATACAAAGATTTCCCAAGATTTGAACATCTCACAGAGCACTGTTCAATCCATCATTCGAAAATGGAAAGAGTATAGCACCACTGCGAACTTACCAAGACACGGGCGCCCACCTACAGTGGGGGAAAAAAGTATTTAGTCAACCAACAATTGTGCAAGTTCTCCCACTTAAAAAGATGAGAGAGGCCTGTAATTTGCATCATAGGTAAACTTCAACTATGAGAGACAAAATGAGAAAAAAAATCCAGAAAATCACATTGTCTGCTTTTTTATGAATTTATTTGCAAATTATGGTGGAAAATAAGTATTTGGTCACCTACAAACAAGCAAGATTTCTGTCTCTCACAGACCTGTAACTTCTACTTTAAGAGGCTCCTCTGTCCTCCACTCGTTACCTGTATTAATGGCCCCTGTTTGAACTTGTTATCAGTATAAAAGACACCTGTCCACAACCTCAAACAGTCACACTCCAAACTCCACTATGGTCAAGACCAAAGAGCTGTCTGACACCAGAAACAAAATTATAGACCTGCACCAGGCTGGGAGGACTGAATCTGCAGTTGGTAAGCAGCTTGGTGTGAAGAAATCAACGGTGGAAGCAATTATTAGAAAGGAAGACATACAAGACCACTGATAATCTCCCTTGATCTGGGGCTCCACGCAAGATCTCACCCCGTGGGGTCAAAATGATCACAAGAACGGTGAGCAAAAATCCCAGAACCACACGGGGGGACCTAGTGAATGACCTGCAGAGAGCTGGGACCAAATTAACAAAGGCTACCGTCAGTAACACACTACGCCGCCAGGGACTCAATTCCTGCTGTGCCAGACGTGTCCCCTGCTTAAGCCAGTACATGTCCCGGCCCGTCTGAAGTTTGCTAGAGAGCATCTGGAGGACTGGGACAATGTCATATGGTCAGATCAAACCAAAATGGAACTTTTTGGTCAAAACTCAACTCATCGTGTTTGGAGGAGAAAGAATGCTGAGTTGCATCCAAAGAACACCATACCTACTGTGAAGCATGGGGGTGGAAACATCATGCTTTGGGGCTGTTTTTCTGCAAAGGGACCAGGACGACTGATCCGTGTAAAGGAAAGAATGAACAGGGCCATGTATCGTGAGATTTTGAGTGAAAACCTCCTTCCATCAGCAAGGGCATTGAAAATTAAACGTGGCTGGGTCTTTCAGCATGACAATGATCATGAGCATGACACACCGCCCGGGCAACGAAGGAGTGGCTTTGTAAGAAGCATTTCAAAGTCCTGGAGTGGCCTAACCAGTCTCCAGATCTCAACCCCATAGAAAATCTTTGGAGGGAGTTGAATGTCCGTGTTGCCCAGCGCCTGCCCCAAAACATCACTGCTCTAGAGGAGATCTGCATGAAGGAATGGGCCAAAATACCAGCAACAGTGTGTGAAAACCTTGTGAAGACTTACAGAACACGTTTGACCTCTGTCATTGCCAACAAAGTGTATATAACAAAGTATTGATATGAACTTTTGTTATTGACCAAATACTTATTTCTACCATAATTTGCAAATAAATTCATTAAAAATCAGACAATGTGATATTCTGGATTTTTTATTTTCTCATTTTGTCTCTCATAGTTGAGGTTTACCTATGATGAAAATTACAGGCCTCTCTCATCTTTTAAGTGGGAGAACTTGCACAATTGTTGGTTGACTAAATACTTTTTTTCCCCAGTGTAAACTAACAGACCGAACAAGGAGAGCACTGGTAAGAAATGCAACCAAGTGCTCCAAGATAACTCTGGAGGAGCTGCGACGTACTGCCGCTGAGCTGGGGGAATCTGTACATGGGACAACAATAAGTCGTACTCTACACAAATCTGGCCTTCATGGACGAGTGGCAAGAAGAAAGCCATTATTGAAAGGAGGCCATAAGAAATCCTGTTTGAAGTTTTCTAGAAGTCATATGGAGGACACAGCTACCATGTGGAAGAAGGTGCTTTGGTCAGATGAGACAAAAATTGAACTTTTTGCCCCAAATGCAAAACGTTATGTATTGAGCAAACCTAACACTGCTCATCGTCCTGAGTGCATCATCCCCAGTGTCAAATATGGTGAGGGGAGCATCATGCTATGGGGCTGCTTTTCCTCAGTGGGGACTGGGAAGATTGTAAGAATAGTTTGGAAGATGGAGCCAAATACAGAGACATTTTGGAGGAAAACCTGGTGGAGTCAGCAAGAGAATTGAGGCTGGAGCGGAGATTCACCTTCCAGCAGGACAATGACCCTAAACACAAAGCTAAATCTACAATGGAATGGTTTAAAAACAAACATATTAATGTGTTAGAATGGCCCAGTCAAAGTCCTGACCTAAATCCTATTGAAAATATGTGGAAAGACCTGAAAACCGCTGTTCACAAACGCTCTCCTTCTAATTTGACAGAGCTTGAGTTGTTTTGTAAAGAGGAATGGGCTAAAATGTCAGTCTCTAGATGTGCAAACCTTGTAGTCATACCCCAGAAGACTTGCTGCTGTTATTGCAGAAAAAGGGGGTTCCACAAAGTATTAATTCATGCTGTATGAATAATATGCACATTTGCTCTCACTTCACAGTTGTCTGTTACTTGTGTGTGAACTTTCAGTAAAAATTCTAAATAAAATCTTCATGTTTAGGGTTGTAAGCATGACAAAATGTGCAAAAGTTCAAGGTGTATTAGTACTTTCGCAAGGCACTGTATGTGTTCCTGTGGCTATACTTCATCTGTTCATCAGTTCAAGTAAAGTTTTTTCTTTCAGGTTGCATCCTCTCATCTCCCACAAGTTTACAGCTCCACCCACACAAATCCTATTTCTACTGCCGCCACCACACAGCACACATTCTCCCTTGATTCCCCCTACACCGTTCAAAACAAAACCACTCCATCAGTCCTCTCTTTCCCCCAAATGATAATCCTGTGTGGAAATATCTTGAACTTTATATTTACAGTAAATGTTTAGTACTACGTAACTTCTAATTATATACTCCATTAATCCATAGACACCTGCTCTACTGCCAACAAACGTCATGCAGTTGTACCTGTCTGTCCTGTTGGTCGAGGCTGTATTCTGCTGCCTGACGAAGCAGATCTCTGATGGCAGGCAGCTTGTTTAACGCCTCGATGATTACCGAAGAGTGTTTCAAAGCTTTGAGTTCTGTAGCATTGGGTCGTTCATTGCATGCTGCCTGTTTATCCGAGTTCTTCTTCAAAGTCTCATGAGGCACTGTTCGTAAAAAAAAAAAAAAAAAAGGATCAGATCTGTTCAGTAGATAGATATTTAATAAGTAAAAAATAAAAACACATATGGGATAGGTACATTGTAAAAGTGTGAATACCAGCACATTACATAAAAAACACTATTCAGAACATATAAAAACAGCCTTTTTCATTGCTAATATACTGTAAGGAAGACGCCAGATCACAGTCATCGCGGGTGATTTGAGCTGGCTGCAAAAAGTGCCACTCGATTGAAAATAGTAATAATACTAAGTCATTAAGCAGTAGTAAGGCAGGGACACGGTGAGTGCCGGGAAGGGCACTCTGACCCCTGCTGTCTAAAGAACACAATTACAGTGTGAGAAGCAAATGTAGCAGAACATTATGAAACAAGCCTCTGATTGTAATGAAGCAGCTGACCTGAGGCCACTCTCTGGGCTGTTGTCTTTGGCACAGGCTCGTCAGAACAGTCATTGTCACTTGACTGGTCTTGTTTCTTTTGTTTTTTCTTTTTTATGAGTGCCGGGTTCTCATTGGGTGAACTGGTTTCTCTGACTGACTCGTTCTTTTTAAGTGGCAGCTCCTGAGTTGTTGTAGTGGTGTCAGTGCTGTCGTTTTTAATCTCGTCCTGTGATAAGACCTGGGCAGCATCTTCAGAGGGCGAAGGTTGCGGGTTCACAATGGTACTCAGGACCTTTTTGAAAGCAATTGCCACATCAAACATCTGTAGAGAATCCGCAGCTGCAATGATGCGGCTCACATTGTGTTTGCCCAAGGGAAGCTTGCCAGTGTAGACCATGTCTAGCAGACAGCTGAACTCCTCAGAGGTTACCAAAGCAGTGTCAATTTGATGGTGTCTGAGGTGGTCAGTAGAGACCTGTCAAATAGTTAACAGATAGGCAATATTAATAGTGTTGTGCAAAAAAATAATTTACAGATTGTTTCAGCCTGCTCAAAGCCTGCACTCAGATACTATGGCACTCAGTTGCTGGGCACTGCATATGGTGAACATACTTGACATAATTTGCACTTTTTAACGATCCAAACTCCAAAGAATATATTTTGAATTGTTTTGTAAATAAAACACTTAACAATAAAACACTTTTTTTTTTTAAGTTGAAGAATAATCATTTGAACAATCGGTAAAAAAAAAAAACACATCACCATTGTAGGAGCCTAAATTCCATTTTTGTTTTGTTAAATAGTTATTTTTTGGCGGAATTTCTTCTATTTGGTTCTTATTGGTTTATGCCACAAATTATGTTTGGTAATTTCGTTATGTTATTTTGGCCAAATTGACTTTCCTTCAAATTATTTGGTAATCAGAATTTTGGTATTTGTTTTTGTCATATTTTGTTAGTAATGACTCACTATATCATGACGCTGCACACTGTGGTGCATGATGGGAAGCACAGCTCAGAGATTGGAATCATACAGTTTTTTGACCTCTGCTTCCCCTTATTTGTAATCCCCTGTCTGTTTTATCATGTGTTTTTACTCACTAAAGGTTTTTTGACCGATTGTGATTACAATTTTTCTAATCTAACAGCCCTACCACCAATTTATGTGCAGCAGCCTTCTCCACTAGAGAGACTGAGACTATTGGCTGCAAAGTGACATTATATTCTACTGTATTGCTGCATTATATCAAATATTAGTGCTGTATTTATTATTAGTATTATAAACAATTTAAACACATTTAGCTGTATTGTAGCCATACAACAACACAGCACTAGAGTAATTGATAATTTTTTGGTTGGTGCATGAGGTGTAGTACCTGAAAAGCAAGCTAGAAGCCGCCAACAGCAACTTGTGAGCACGATGAGGACTGTCTCCCACTAACACTGTGCAGTCACAGAAGTGCTCCCCATTCCTCAGGGCCCACAGCTGATGCATGAGCTGACTGCTGTAGTTGGGCAACTCCAGCATCCTGTAAAGTGAACCCGTAGCACAAAAGATAGGCAACAGGCTTAATCGGTCGTCAACAACAACAACAACAACAAAAAACATGTTGCCATTGTGGAGGGTGCCGGTGGGCCGACACATATATCAATCGTGTTTGTTAACTGGCTAATATGGGCATCCTCCACAATGGCGACGTGTTGGTTCTATTTAATAAATTATAAAAGTTAGAAATATGTGAGTTATCTCTTTTATGTTTCAATTAGCAAGGGTGTATCAAGTTAACACAGAATATCAACATGCGCTGCGCTGTCTAATCTCAAACTGGGATACCTTGCCCTTGATAAAGCAGCATGTAAAGGTTGTTTACATGTGACAGCAACTGACCCTGGTGATGCTAGCTCAGTTATACGATCGGTGATTTGGCGATGTGAATTTAGTTACACTTTAATCCAGCCCTTTTCTATGATGCTCGGGTTTCTACTTCTATTCTGGGTGATGGATTACCTTGATGGATTCAAATGATTCGTCTCTTTATTTAAACTTCTGTGAAGACAATTTTGAAGCTCGTCTGTTTTGAAAATGGCGTCCACAGAGATCTTTTCGTGAAGGAGATGTGCCGTGGACGTGCCCCGTCATGGACTGTATAATCATGAAATCGTAGTGTACATTGGTTTTAACAGACTAAGCCATTATTAAACTATGTTAGAAATTGTTGGAATATTTTTATAGTATATTCCATAGGAAGTGAAAAAAAAAAAAATCATTTGACCGTCATTTAGCAATACGGGGCGCTGTCCACTCATCTCCCCATGATTAAGAATTTCTGTTCACTAAGCGTGTGCGTAGCTTTTAAGTAAATATAATGGAAGAGGCATGATGTCCCAGCCCCTATCTCTTTCAATGGTTGTGCCATGGATTTAATATAATATGGGTTGTGTTCTTAGATCCATGGTTGTGTTCCGTGAGTGGCGCGTGACTCCAGTTTTCGCCCGTATGACGCGTCACCTGTATCTATGCTGTATCTATGTGCGTCATGGATCTAATATAATAAATGTGTCATAATAAAATAAATAGATGTGCGTAGTCACGACAGTGTTGTTATACAGTAGTCATGTATGTGATGTTTGTGGATTGCCTAATTGAGTAGTAGCAATATATATAAAAATAGGTAAAAATGTTTTTTATTGTCTATAAAAAACAGTCAACAAAGCAGTGCATTATCACGCGAGTACAGGCTGACAATATTTTCTTTACTTTCAGACAGCCCACATCATTTCAAATTAGAAATCTTTTTTTTCTATACATTGGATCCAAATGCACACATAATCATACAATACCCATGTATTTTCTTTAAGACTTTTAAAGAGCTACAACTTGTGCATTTTGGAAGCTTTTGCAGGTAGAAATGATTGTACACTGGATTAGTCACTAATGGTGAAGCAGAACAACCTACAGTAGTATAAACCCTTTGACGATATATATATATATATATATATATATATTATATATATATATATGAGAAAAAAAGAAAACAGTTTTTACAAAGAGAAGAAAACAGTTCAGCTCAAATATTCACAGTTTTAATAAAAATGAAAGCTATTAAACGCATTAAAAAAAAGAAAGGAAATGAATTGCTAATATATATGCTGTGACAGGCAGCCCCTCTGTCTTTTAGTGTCCAAGAAGCCCCGTGCCTGCAAAGACAAGAAAACATCACGCACACAGCATACATTTGAGGCAAGTAATGTAAGGTAAATTCTTCTATACCACTTTCAGTCCAATTACATTTTTGCAACAACAATTATGAGGATAGCAAAAATAAAATTAAAGATTGTAAAAATGCATTAAAATATCCAAGAGCTTAATAAAATCCATAAAAGTCGAATCGTCTATACACGTCTTTGTGGATGTGTACAGTGCAGTATGGACATTAAATTTCATTTTACACTCGTTTGTCTAAAGCTGGAATATTACGTGCTTACCTTTGAATCCTTCCTCGGGCATTCTCACTGTAAAAATAACACTGCATTAACTTCTGTTTCAATTTATTAAACTTCAAAGTCAAAAGATGATTGAAAAGATGTTGGTTGCTTTAGTATCTACTCGCGTCTGTATATTTCTAACACTAATAGTTTTCAATGATATTCAATGATGTTATTTATAAATTTAGTGCAAAAATGTATAAATAACATTTTCATACAACACATTGCACTTATTTTTTTATAGTCTTCCCGATGTAAAATAGAAAATACAGTACTTGCATATGTATTTGCCAAAACACAGGTGTGGACGGTCATTTCAAAAGTACTAAAATGTAACTTTCAGACCAGTTTTTGATGCTTTCAAAACCTCTAAATTCTAGGAAAGTGCATCGGGTTTACATAGAAACTACACACGAAACATTAAAAAGACAGATACCCTGGTAGACATCATCCATTGCAGCATAATCAGCAATTGGTTCATCAGCCTGAAACAAAAACATCATTAACACACCTCAACACCACGTTTGTTAAAATAGTGGGAGCTGTGAAAATACCTTTAGACAAATTACACTTTCTGGGATGACACCCAGACTGCCGAGTGTGGCCATGTCATCGGTCAGACTTTTCCCATTGATAGAGAGGTTCTGATCAAACGGAGCCACAGAGAAGGCATGCATGATCTACAATTGGGAAACAAACGGTGGGTTATTTTATCATGAAATGTTTATGTTGAAAATTTTAAGTCTTTCTTTGAAACATCACCTGGATTTTGAGCTCCTTGAGGGTTTGGTTTGCTGAAACAATGAGTGCTTTCTCTCCTCTGAGTTTTCTATGACGTGTGCTTCTTCTTATACCACCGACTTTAGTCACATTAGTGGCCAAAGAGGCCACTGTGCTGGCAGAAGTGTTTTCATCCAACTTTATCCGCTTGCTGCCGTTCTGCGACTGAGGAAAAAAGTTAATTGCATCATGTGTGAAGCCACACATAAGTTAAAGTACAGCTGTCTCTCTTACTTGGATGAAATGTGGATCGTTTTCTTCATCCACCCTAGGGTTTCCTCCCTATCCTCCTCTGCATCGGAGCTGCTGCCATTGGGTTCTGGAGTAGCATCCTTCACAAAAATAATTAAAAGCAATGGTCAAACAAAAGTTGATGTAGCCCAAAATCTGTGTTTCATTACAACAGAGAGGAACAATATGCAATTCTCTCTTTTCACTTTATTGCAGTCTTTTTGCATCATTCATTACAAACTTCTCACACATGTTTTTAATTAGGAATTTGTTAGCCAATGGATGGTCCAACCCAGGTCTTGACCATGACTTCTTAACGGATCGAGTTAAGGGATCCCTGGAGCTTTGTCTAGTCAGAAGATCAGGTCAAAAGAAATATTTGACCAAATTATATAGTGAACATGCAATACATAAGATTGGGGAATTACTAGAGGTGCAGAAAACCTTTCAAATTATTTTTGTCAGAAAAAAATCCTGATTAGCAATTATATTTCTGTTTTGATGCGTTTGCCGGAGCTTTGGTCTTGGATGTCTCCCACTCTAGAAGTAAGGCTCAAAGAAAAGAAAAAAAGATTGGGAACCACAGTATTTATCAATCAGTCTTCTTTAAGAAATTGTCTTACCACCTTGTCATCTACAACTTTGCGGATGTAGATTGTGGCCTGGGTGTACTCTCTGAGGTCCCTCTGCTGTTGGAAAAGAAAGCCCTCACGACAATCCCAACAAAGATCTGTTTAACATAATATGGATAAGGGTTGAAAAAAAAAAGAACTGCATCAAGAACTACACTTCAACTACACTAAGTTTATCAGTCTTACCTGGTTCAGTGGTGTATTGGGGCGCAGACCCATTGGGTGTAGATTCTCGGGACATGCGAATGGAGATTGCTTGGTCCACAATAAAGAGTCTGGTCATTATTTCCCATTCACTGGGCCAGAGCAAAGCTATACTAAACAGTACAGTGCAAAGCAACTTTATTTTTTTGCCCAATGCTGTCAAATTGGGATATAAGATTTCTGTGTAAAATTTACTTTGCGAAATACTCACTGCTGTGTGTCTCCATTGAGGAGAGATTCATAAGTAAACATAAAGCCCCATGAGGACAAAGCAGCAGACTATTACCCACATTGGACACAGGGGAGGATTTAGTCGGTCTCCTAAAAACAGAGACAAGCTTTAAAAGTGATCAATAAAAAGCCTCAAAATACTGTTAATATCCTACATACCGGATAAACTTTCTCCACTCATCCACAAAAAACACAGGTACTACATAGAGTACATCTGTGTCCTGTGAAAACAGCCATTTTTCTTTACACAAAATGTAATATCCCAGACAATGCCAGCAGGTTTGTCTATTCAGAAGAAAATGGCAAGTTGCAGCAGTTTGAATATGAAATTACCTGAGGCCATTTGGTGAGAGTTGGGCGGTTCTTGTCTTGGAAAAGATTAGGCAGCTGATTCTTTTGTTCTTGTGCCATCATCTTACTGACTGCTTCATTGTCCTTTTCCTCTTGCTCTAGAGTCTGGAGTCACAAGGGAAAAAACAGTTATGTCTAATTCAATCCCGAAGCAATATATCCAAAAATGCAATCACCAAGCACTGCTGACAGGCCTCCTGGCTTTGGGGGAATTCTGGAGCATTTGGGAAGTATGTCTTCAGTTTTGACCAAACTTCAGTGGATACCAACTTTCTTTCATTTTCTACTATTCTTAGACCTCCTGCATCAACAACACAGGTCCAATGAAACCAGTATCAACAACAATGTAGCAGTACAGTGGAGGTGGACATACACATTTATCCGTTCTTTTCCCCACTGTTTGACAATAAACCTATCAATATGTGCCACAGATTGAATAAAAGTATGGGTAGATGTATACAATCAAGTCCCGGCCCTAATATATATATATATTTATTAATTATGATTATTTTTTATTTATTTTTTTACAAATGCAGTCATTACAATAAGTAAAAATGTATTCTTATGGACCAACCACATTTCACTTTGTGGTTTGACGTTAGACAGTGGGGAAATGATCGATACAGTATGTTTTTATAGACAAGACCTTAACACAGCTTTAGCAACACTGTAGCCTACAAGGCAGTTTTCACACCAGAAAGTTCACACATAGGTTCTAACTTACACTAACCACATGTTCACTTTGTTTTTATAAAGGGGCCATACTGCCTTTGCTATGCCCGATCCCGTCAGACCTTGGAAGCTAAGCAGGGAAGGGCCTGGTCGGTACTTGGATGGGAGACCGTTTGGTAACACCAGGAAGCCTAGCGAATGTAGTGTGTGAGAGTGGTTGGTGGTGGTCGGAGGGGCTGATGGCGCAGACTGGTTGCCTCGCTTCCGTCAGTCTACCCCAGGGCAGCTGTGGCTACAATAGTAGCTTACCACCACCGAGTATGGAGTGAATGAATAGTGCAATGTAAAACGTCTTTGAATGTCCAGAAAAGCGCTATATAAAACTAATGCATTATTATTATTATTATCATCATCCAAACTTTAGGTTTCACACCATGTGCCTAAAGTCCGATCTATCTGATTTTCACTGGAGGTGGCTCCATCATGACAGTGGAGGTACGCCACAATTTTGCAAAGAGAATATGGCAAAAGTTTACTGATATCCAGAGCAAATATTACATTTGAACCAAACTGATGAAAATACTTGGAGACATTGACATTATCGTTATATCAGCTATACCAATAACATGCTACAGGTTTTTGACTGGTTTGAAATCCCTAATGGTACCAAAGGAAAGCCTTTGGTACCATTCCGCAGTACTCTCCTGTGTGTTGGAACAAGAGCCACTGCATGGTTTGATCTGAAAGCCTGAACTTTAGCTTTTATACAAAAAGATCCCGACAATTGTCTGGACCGAGTGTAGGAGCATTTAGACTATGTCAAGTGAGGAGCAGGTATGAAAACGCCTTTAAATATATTTAATTTCTAATAATTGAGCAAAACCAATACCATGGCTGCACACTATGTCTTCATTGAGAATTTTCATGTCTTCTTCATTGCCCTCATAGTTATCCGAACTTAATTCTAAAAAGAAAGAAAAGACAATGAGTCTCAACACTAAAATGAAAGCAAGTGTCATTCTTGTTACCTTTGTTGCTGTTTGAGTTTGGATCCTGCCCGTTGGTCTCTCCATTGCTGTGATTGGTTTCATGTTCAGCTGCCTCCAACTGTTCTAATGCCAACTGTCTCCAACTTCTTAGTGAGGTTTTTCCCACCCAGTAACCATCTCCACTGAAACACAATCACACATTGCTATGGCTTTATCATTTTGTAACAGCACTTGGGCTGTGAGAGACTACAGTCGAAGGTTTGGGTCAAATGTAGGGTGGTCTGAAAAATGCTAGGGTCCTGTACTTCACGTTCTAACACTAGCAGCATCAGAATTACATTTTTGGATAAGCCAAGAGGCCAGGCTTTAGCAGACTTATGGTTCTTAGCTTAAGAAAAACTCCTGTTACCATTAACCAGTGACCAGAAATGTTTGACTTTAGTCTGTACATTATCTGTCCTGGCTTGCCTCTGCCGAAGCTTTATGCAGTGACACTCTGTGTTGAAAAGGTCTGAAAGTATTTAAAAAAAATACCACTTTGGAATCACAAATTATTACAAAAAAAGTGTGGTACAGAGAAAGATTTGTGCCAAAAACATTTTTCAAGATAGTTGATTTTGAAGCCTATGGGTCCTGAGACCTCATTAAAACAACTTACTTGTAAATTGATACTTTATACTGTATTGTTGTCTAAAATTGCATAGGGTTGTTTGCGGCCAAAACTACATTTGTATACACCAATGTGGTCCAAACTATGGCTCTCTGAAGGTCCAGTCACTTACCAAGGAGTGTGTTTGACCAAATTTGAGACTTCTTTGTAATCCTCATTGAGCTGATTTTTTAATCGTAGCACTTTACATCGCTGCTCAACACACTCCCTGCAAAGAGACGAACCTAAAAAAACATTTAAAACACATGAAATAAACTATGGATTATCAAACCACATTTGTTTCAATGGAAAACATAGAACAGATGAAATCAGCTTATTTATATTTAGCTGCAGTATGTAAAAAACAAAAAGTGACTTACTTTCTAGTCTTGGCCCTCCACCATACCGAATATGCAGTTGTTGAGCAGCTAGCACAGAGATCCTCTTGCAATCACCCACTTTGTCAGGATGTAGTTTTCCATGAGAACATAAAAATGAGGTGTTGTCGATTTCTTTTGTTGCAGCAGAATCATCTAGCCACTTCTTAAGCCACTCCAAGGGTATAAACTCATATGGCTCACCTAAAAGGTAATATTATCATTGCACTTTGCTCATCACGTGTTTACAACTGTATTTCAAACACCAGTGCAAAAATACATTATATACAGTAGTTACTATTGCAGCGTTAAAGATTCAAGCAGTGTATGTTTTACCAACCGTCTTTTGCAGGTAAAAGTTCATAGAGCTCCTTCACCTCCTCATGTTTTGCTTTTCCCTTAACAACACTTTGTTTTCTCATATCTGCCATCTCGTTACACCATTCGTCAAACCTCTGGTTATCTCGATCCACCAGTTCTTTGAGAAAAGCTGTAAAAATACAAGTTAAGTAAAAATCCTGGTTTGACATCGTTTGATCCAACTGTCTTGTTTAAGAAACTCACTTGGAACCTCAACGGTCTGTTTTGAGATTTCTGAAGTGACCAGCTCCTGGAGCTTGTACACCAGCATGTAGGCATTCCTGGAGCAGTGAACCCCTTGCTACATTTTGGCTTTTTAGACTGAGACTTCGCAGTCTCTGCTTTGAAACATAAACAACACAGTCAATGCCAGATGGTGCTGCATAGACAACGTAGGCGGATGATAAAGCTTGGCTTGCCAGATTGAGTTCTCTGTATAGATGAGCCATCAAGTCCCTTAGCTGTTCCCAGCAACTACATTTAGGGTTCAATCTGTTTATCTGCATTGATAATCTGATGAAAACAGTGATTAAAATAATGTTTTTGTGTTGTCTTCTAAGGGCCATGTCACTTGTCTGATTTTGTTACTTCTAGCAACGATGTAATTGATATGAACCGTGACCAGGCTACTCGCTGGTACAGTAAAGACTCAGCCTGAGCCGGGCACGATGATGGAAGCAGACTATAAACGGTGAAAGGGAAAGACGTTTGTAATACACCATGACTACTCACCAATGTCCTCCTCTGTGCCAAGGTGCAGCTTTTTGCCCTCCATCTTCTCAATTTCCTCATCATTGAACTTGTACCAGTCACCAGTGCAGGCATCTTTAACATGCGCAATGTAATGGCCTGAATATGCACTGACACCTCGATGGATGAGCACAGCACTGAGCTCATATACACACCTCTGGTCTGAATGGAGACAAGAGATTTGTAAAATTTGATAATAAAAAGTTTGAATCGCAATAATGCTTCTAACCTCCTTCTCCTTCCAAAAACACTCCCATATCAAGCTGCTCAGGAAAACTGATGTATGTGTTGAGCTTTTTCTTGTGCCCAGTTTGTCTAAATAATATGAATACAAAATAATCAATATATTTAAAAACTATGGTGTGCTACACTTTAACTTATGGTGTGTGTTTGTGTGTTTGTGTATTTGTTTCCGACCTGTCAAAGACGAAACGCATAAGTTGCAGGTTGAGGGTGGGTGGGAGGGTGTGAAGTCGAATTCTCCGAGTCGCTCGCTGTTTACTCTGACAGCTCTCGCAGAAATAACGGTTGTCCCCATCAAGCTTTTCCTCCTGTGGGTTTGAGGAAAAACAAAAACCCTTACTTTGAGCTCCAATAATGCACAACTTAAATGTAGTCTCGATTGTGTAAAGACAGAATTACCTTTAGAAATTCTATGATACACTCCGTGAGGTTTTTATGACCCTGGATATTTAGTTCCAACTCATAAAACCGTGATGATAGTGCAGATGATCGTCCGCATTGGTTGCAACTGAAAAATATCCATACCTTTTAGTTAGTCAAATAACTGAAATAGGCCTCTACAATAGCTCTTTTGTGAATGATTTTAAAACAAATTAACAGTGACAATTAAACCCTATTACAGCATAACAGTGGATGGTGTCAATCTCCAAAATGTTTAAATGTTTAAATAGCAGGCCAATGAAAACCGTGTAAACTCCATCTAAATTCAGAGAAACATTGAGTGCAATTGAGTGCTTCAGGAAAAGGTCTTACACAGTAACGTAAGAGAACTGTCCACAGAACTGCTGCTGAATGACACTCTGCAGACTGGGATTCTTCTGTTTTGATAGTGTGTCCTCAAGCAGAGACAGGAAGAGCTTGGAAAACTCCTGGGCATCCTAAAGACATTAAGTTAGAATTACTTTCCTGAAAATACTACATATAAAACAGACTTAATTATTACAACCAAAAATATAAAATACTATCACTACTGGAAACTGGAACACAAGTTGCAGGCCTCAACAAAAAGCCTGGGAGTCTCATTTACAAATCTCACAACAAGTACAAAACTACAAACTTCTCTACATAGGTGGATTTCTTATAGAAAAAACTGAATGCAAAACATAGAGCATCTCCACGCAAGGTATGTGGTACACTGCATTTTTCAGAAACATGGCACAGGTGTGACAGTAAGAGTTTAAAAAAATAATTATTAGTTGATATCTTGGTTGATACACTTAAAAATTTAATGAAACAATTAAATTTTAATCACGGCCGTTGTGTAAAACAAACATGCTTCCGGAAAAAAAAATTTTTAAAACAAACATAATTTGTTGCCCAATTCTGCCATCATTTGCAGAGCTCAAAAAGTGCATGCTCGTGCACAGTCATGCCCTGCAGCAGAGACCAACAGAACCCTTTCAAACAGGAAGAAAGGATTGCCCCCGCAGAATCACTGTGTGCTTTAATGCAACATATCACAAGACATATACGTCTACCCTTCTCTAGTAATTTAAATCTGTACTGAACAACCAAATAGGAGTTTACACTGAACCCATTGAGTGAAGCAGTTACTTACTTGCTGCTGTCCAGTGTCCAAACCTAAAGCTTTTACCAATCCCGATGGGTCAATGTACTTTCTGTTGCTATTCTGTAGGAGTGCGAACAGATACTGCAGATGCTCACAAATGGACTGAGGCTCATAATCTGAAATATACAGAATGGTTGTCAGAAAATAAAATACACATTTTTTTAGTACAATGGTTATTCCCCTGTATAAGGGAATAATAACTTTTTCATAGTTTTCAGTGACATCACTTGAAGGGATCGCTGCTACTTTGTGTACCTGATTCAGAATTGAGGTCATGTTCTCTGTAACTTTGACACTGATAGAGACTTCTTCGCATTTCCAGGTTGTGGAACCATACTTGCAGAAACGTATTTACATAGCATGTTGCTCCTAAATTCGTTAGACCAACAAAAGAGTTCTGAAACAAAAAATTAAAAAAATGACTTGACACTCTCACTCACGGGCTGCAAATTCATGACACTGAATAACCAACCGTACCTTGTCTCTGCGTTCTGTATTTGGATCATCTATATTGTGAAATGTATCTTCATCAATATCTCCAAGCCAGGCCTGTTCACCAATACCCACAAGACAGTTTGGATTTCCCTTGCAGTTTCTCCTAAATATAGAGTGAATTAATGTCTAAATATCCAACTTTTCAAGAAATTTTATTTGATTACTTTTTACATAAAACGAAAAACGGCTTCCTACTTTCCTGGTTGTTTGTCTATCAATAAATCAAACATTTGTAGGACATTTAGCAAGTGGTGGCGACATTTTTCATCAACATCTTTGATCAGAATCTATAGAAATAAGCAAAGATGAGAGTACTACCTGCAGACTCCTCTCTTGCAGTGCGGAAGGTTAACGCGGTACGCAAGCTCTATGTGCTCCAGGCGAATATCCTCTGGTTTGACGTTTTCTACCCAACGCCACGCAGCTTTCTCCAATTGCAAACGAGGGGCCATGTTTCTGCAGCAAAACTTGTGTTAATAGATAATAACAGATGGTCAACAGTGTGTAAATGCAGACCACAGTTGCAAGAAGTTACTTCAAGTTCACCTAAACGCTCACATATAGGCACGTATATCGACGACTTGCATATAATTTGAATAATTAAATGCACACGAGTTCACAAAAAACACTAATACACTTCTGGACGAACATAAGCGGTAATATGGATCTGATAGCTCGTCAGTAGCACACGTTCCACTTTACAAAGCTAATGTTTTCTATGTGGGCTAAGCAGTAGCTAGCATGACCCGGTAGCTTTCTGGTCTGAGGTTAAAACTAGCGAACAATAAGTCAAATAAGAGCAAACCTGTCAAATTAGCAGAGAGGTTAGTTGTATCTCTGATGTAGTTTTACATATCAATGATTTATTATAGATATTACTAGAGGGAGCATCCATCGGCGGTTAATAAATAGAATGTTTTTTTTCTTCCTGGCAATCGTTTACGTACATTACGTTACGACGTCTTTGTTCAGTTTAGCCAATGACAGACACCTGCGCTCTGTGTCTGGAAAATACAATTTTCATAATTATTAAAAATGTTTTACTCCCGACATCTTACTAAAGGATGTTGCAAGGTAGGTCTGCATGATTTTACAGACACCCTAATTGTTAAGAATATTGTTTTGTTTGGTGTATGTGTAAGAGAGAGAGAGAGAGAGAGAGAGAGGCGCGCTTGCGCGCGAGAGAGAGAGATAGATTGTTTTGTTGTTGTTTTTTGATGATGTAGATGCACACACGTGAATATGAGTGTGGCTGTTTGATGGTAACTCTTCTAAATTGGTATCTTGACATATAAGCATATAGGCCTACTACATCAAATTAAAATGTAGTCCCCTTACTTTTTTCCATTTATGTGTTTATTTATTTATTTTTTTGTTTGTTTATTCACTTATCTATTCTTAAGTGACATATAAACACAACTGTTGAAAGAATAATTAAGAGCAAGTTCATGTTTAACATCTTACGTCAGTTTTAGTTTACGGTCTTTATAGCAAATGCATTAGAAGCTTAATATGGACAATGTTTGCCTCTTCTGTAAAGTTAGCAGAATGTCACTTAATAGACCCATTTTGCAAATGCAGTAGGTCTATATGTACAGTGCCTTGCGAAAGTACTAATACACCTTGAACATTTGCACATTTTGTCATGTTTACAACCCTAAACGTAAAGATTTTATTTTGAATTTTTTTACTGAACGTTCACACACAAGTAACAGACAACTGTGAAAGCAAAATGACACATGATTCTGTTATTTTTCAAAAAATAGAAAAGTGAAAAGTGGGGCGTGCATAAGTATTCATACAGCATTTTCGGAGTGCATTAAATTGCCTTTATAACATTCCTAATGACTGCAGAACGTTCACACCTTGCCCTAACCATTAAATAGAGGCTATCTGTGCGTAATCTACTCTCAGTATAATTACAGCTGTTCTGTGAGGGCCTCAGAGCTATGGTCAGAGTGTATTGGTCACTAAACAACATCATGAAGGCCAAGGAGCACACCAGAGAGGTCAGGGATAAAGTTGTGGAGAAGTTTAAAGCAGCGTTAAGTTATACAAAGATTTCCCAAGATTTGAACATCTCACGGAGCACTGTTCAATCCATCATTCGGAAATGGAAAGAGTATAGCACCACTGCGAACTTACCAAGACACGGGCGTCCACCTAAAGTAACAGACCGAACAAGGAGAGCACTGGTCAGAAATGCAAACAAGTGCCCCAAGATAATTCTGGAGGAGCTGCGACGTACTGCCGCTGAGCTGGGGCAATCTGTACATGGGACAACTATAAGGCAAGGCAAGGCAAGGCAAGGCAACTTTATTTATACCGCGCATTTCGTACACAAGGCAACTCAATGCGCCTTGTGTAGAGTAGTCTTACTCTACACAAATCTGGCCTTCATGGATGAGTGGCAAGAAGCATTATTGAAAGGAGGCCATAAGAAATCCGTTTGTAGTTTGCTAGAAGTCATATGGAGGACACAGCTACCATGTGGAAGAATGTGCTTTGGTCAGATGAGACAAAAATTGAACTTTTTGGCCCAAATGCAAAACGTTATGTATGGCGCAAACCTAACACTGCTCATCATCCTGAGTGCACCATCCCCAGTGTCAAATATGGTGGGGGGAGCATCATGCTATGGGGCTGCTTTTCTTCAGCGAGACTGGGAAGATTGTAAGAATAGTTGGGAAGATGGATGGAGCCAAATACAGGGACATTTTGGAGGAAAACCTGCTGGAGTCAGCAAGAGAATTGAGGCTGGAGCGGAGATTCACCTTCCAGCAGGACAATGACCCTAAACACAAAGCTAAATCTACAATGGAATGTTTTAAAAACAAACATATTAATGTGTTAGAATGGCCCAGTCAAAGTCCTGACCTAAATCCTATTGAAAATCTGTGGAAAGACCTGAAAACTGTTCACAAACGCTCTCCTTCTAATTTGACAGAGCTTGAGTTGTTTTGTAAAGAGGAATGGGCTAAAATGTCAGTCTCTAGATGTGCAAATCTTGTAGTCATACCCCAGAAGACTGCTGCTGTTATTGCAGCAAAAGGGGGTTCCACAAAGTATTATTCATGCTGTATGAATACTTATGCACGCCCCACTTTTCTATTTTTGAAAAATAACAGAATCGTGTATCATTTTGCTTTCACTTCACAGTTGTCTGTTACTTGTGTGTGAACTTTCAGTAAAAAATTCAAAATAAAATCTTTACATTTAGGGTTGTAAACATGACAAAATGTGCAAAAGTTCAAGGTGTATTAGTACTTTCGCCAAGCACTGTAGAATATGATATGGGACATGCTGTTGTGTCATGTGGTTGAGCTGCAGCTCCGCCTCCCAGTCTCTTTAGCAGTTGACAGACTCTGAGTGGTCAGGTTCATCCAGAAACCTCAACCCAGCAGAACACCGCCGGCGCCGCTCCCAGGTACGTGCTTTCATGCATGTATTGATTCTGTTGTCTTCTTTAACATACTGCAAAGATATTATACCTTGGCCTATATGATTGGCATGATTAATCTGGTGCAGAACATATCTGTCTTTGAGCTTAATGTCTCTGTGCACTGTCCCTTCAATAAAGACTAAACTAAACTAAACTATTACAGTTGTGTTTGGATAATTCAGACACTTCTAGATTAAGCTGCTTTTAGGTCTATTATGTTGCTTTCTCTCCTGTTTTTCTTTCTTTTTTTAAAGACAATCACACAAAGCATTGATTTTAACTCCCAGAAGAAAATTTTGGATCAAAGTGCTTGTGTTTGTGCTTGTCATTGTGTATGTGTTTGTCAAGTGTCACACAAATATAGGTTTGTTAAAATTACTAATTGGCTCACTAAGTATCATCTGTGGGAATTTGTAACCTATTTTACATATGGACAAAAGATTTCATGTATTTGTTGACTTTAATATAACCTAGTTTAGAGAAGGGACATGCTAATCTGTGGCTCGAACAGACACAGCACCGGAGACACGGGGCAGATTAACTCACCATGGCTAGATAAATTTTATCTGTCTAATCACTGCCTGCCCTGGGTCTTGTGTAAGTGATAGGTGCATAGGCTTTACTGACTTAAGCATAGGCATGGAATGGTTTATATAACAGAACCTTGTATCAACTTAGATGTTATAAGACGTGTTGTGTTTCATCTTAATGTGTTCTTAGTTGTAAGTAGATATGCATTTGCATTTAACCAACTTTTTACCTACTGTTACACAAAAACATTTGACCACCAATATAATACAGCTGCGCTTTAGATGACATTGAAGCTGTAAAATAAAATAAAAAACATCTGCCTTCCACATGCTATAACATTTAATTGATTTTGTTAAAAGACTGTATTTTACCAGATGACTCTGTAAAACACGTAAATCTACTTTTGAGTTAATGTCAGACACAATACGTAAAGTGATTGTTTTATTCTATTTTTGGCAGGAGTCTACGGTAACGTCAGAGCCAAAATGGGGCGGAAAGAAATCATCTGCAGCTGGAAGAAAAGCACCAGTAACATCAAAGATGTGTTTGACTTTAAAGCCAAAATGGGATCGTAAGTTCCACAGAACACATGACAACATATTTAAATTCCTGAAAGCATTTTTATCATGAACATCAATGGGAATACTTTGTTTTCCTGCTGCCTGCGGTTAGTCCTCTCTCATGGAGGTAGCAAATCATGTTGCCCTACCTAACATAATCCTATACTGGGGCCAGCTCCCTTTCTCAATGAAGCCTAATGACTCATCCATTGACAAGTGTTTAGAAGCTGATGCCTGCATGAAGACATATTGTAGCAAGATTGAACTGGACCAATGTTTGTCAATTTGTTTTTAGTATAAAAGTTTATGGGAACATTACAACATTTTCATTTTCTATTGGTTTCTCATTATCTTACTTGTAACTTTGCTCACAAACACTTTTCTCCCATGGAAATTACATTTAAAAGTGTGTTTGTTTTTTCCATCAAACAACATAAAACAGAATCAGATGTTACTTTCCAGCGGAAAAAGAAAATCTTCTTAATGATGTAACTTTTTAGTTCAAGCTGCTTAATGAACTAAAGCAGCTTAGTTCATTAAGAATCTGGTGGCACGGTAGCACAGCGGTTAGCGCTCATGCTTCACAGATAGAAGGTCCGGGTTCGATTCCCACCAGGGACGGGGCCTTTCTGTGTCGAGTTTGCATGTTCTCCCCGTGTTTGCGTAGGTTTCCCCTACCACTAAAAACATGTACTATAGGCCAGGATGAATGTGAGTGTGTTTGGGGGACGACAGATGGAAATTAGCCCAAGGCTACAATCCGGTGTGGCTTGTTTACATGCATGTTCATTAACATGCACTGTCCTGACCCAATAAAGAATGAGTGTTGAGCATGTGTGCTGTTGTGAGCCCTGACGTCATAGCACTAAGGGAACATCCTGACACCGGTACATTATTGGATTAGACTCTGGCTGTTCCCCTGCAGGTGAAGCATGTAAGAGGACATGTGGACAAACAGGTGCAGCCAAAAAGAAGCCACTTGTTTTTATTGATACTTTTAGGTCCCTAAAATCCTGATTCTTTCTGAAAAAAGTACAACCAAATTCATACTACTGTGCAAGACGTGTCCTCGACATTAGGAGCATAATTCTGCGTATCAGTACAGTATATGTGGACACGTCATACCACATTTGAAAGCTCAGAACATTTGAAGGCCCACACTGGCACTAACTAGGACTTGACTACGAACAGATTCTGGGGTTTTGTGACTATCTAGATCCGAGTGAGACACTTTACATTTACGGCAGTGGTTTTAGCCATCAGATCTGGTAACATAAAATTCATAGGGTTCATTCTGCTTTCTGATTTGGAAATCATCTAAACTAAAAAAGAATGTAAACATAAACAACTTTTACATCAAAATGCTGAAAAACTTTGCAAAATGTCTGTATTTGTGAAAAGATCAAAATTACAATTAATACCAGTAAACTCAAAACCTGATTTGAAAACAACAAATTAACTTGCCTAGTTGTATTTTTTTCTGTAGGCAATGGTGTAATTCTTGTCTTTTTGTTCACAGCGGGTCTTTTTCTGATGTTTACATGGTCAGAGAGAAAGCTACAGGGAAACTATTTGCTCTCAAATGTCTCAAGCGGAAGCACCTCGCAAACTGTAACCTAGAAAATGAAATCAATGTGTTGAGAAGGTAAACTGTTCATTCTTCACCACATAGTTTTTAAATCTCTCACATCGTGATGTCTCACCTTCTCACTTTTCCCTTTTCAGAATAAAGCACGAGAATGTTGTAGGTCTCGAGGACTTTTATGAGAGTCGGACGCACTATTACCTCGTTATGCAGCTGTGAGTATCGCTGGTGAATCATTTAGAGTGCTGAATAATATGCAGAGGGTTGCTCATCAAACCAGTTGTCTCATCAGAATGGATTAATCTTGATATTCAGGGGTTTTACAGATTTTTTGTAGAAAACTAATATTTAAATTAGTCAAAATTGCTATCTAATGTGTTGTGTTAAATGATAAAGAAGTGGAATGCATTCATTTCTGTTTGAGATACATTTATTTGCTTTTAAAATGAAAAAACTAAATCAGCTGTAGGGAGAATTACAGAAACATAGTCTTGTGGAAGCTGTATTGTGAGAGCTTGTTGTGTTGCAGGGTGTCAGGAGGAGAACTGTTCGATAGGATTGTAGACAGAGGCGTGTACACAGAAAAGGATGCCAGTTCAGTGGTCAAACAGGTGCTCCAGGCTGTCAGCTATCTGCATCAAAACAGCATAGTGCACCGAGACCTCAAGGTAAGGAAAAACAAGCTTTAAAATCTCTGCTTTTCCTATGTACATTTTCTTCCATCTTTTCCATTTTGTGTAAACAGCCAGAAAACTTGCTGTACTACAACACAGATGAAAATGCCAAAATCATGGTCAGTGACTTTGGGCTGTCAAAGACCTTGGAGCACGGCGTCATGTCCACAGCCTGTGGTACTCCAGGATATGTGGGCAAGTACTCTTCTAATGTTCAAGCGAAGAAGCCATAGAAAACCCCCTGAGATGGCTAGATTGCCATTTATTTCCATACTCTATTTGAAATCTATTATTTTATTTGGCTATTGTTACGCCTGAGAGCCACTGTGTGCATTTATTGGTTGCCTGGGCACATAATAATAATAATAATAATGCCTTACACTTGTATTGCGCTTTATAAGCCTGTATTACCAAGTTTCTCAAAGCGCTACACAGTCGTCATTATTCATTCACTCCATACTTGGTGGTGGAAAGCTACTGTTGTAGCCACAGCTGCCCTGGGGTAGACTGACGGAAGCGAGGCAACCAGTCTGCGCCATCGGCCCCTCCGACCACCACCAACCACTCACTCACTACATTCGCTAGGCTTCCTGGTGTTACCAAACGGTCTCCCATCCAAGTACCGACCAGGCCCTTCCCTGCTTAGCTTCCAAGGTCTGACGGGATTGGGCATAGCAAAGGCGGTATGACCACACATTGGTCCATGTCACATTCCCCTCAACACACAGTCATCTTACTTCCTGAAGTAAATTTATGAATGAGGTGGGAGGAATGAGGAAAGTGTTTTGACTTTGACTTCATTTATTTTTGATGTATTATTATTTTTATTATTATTATCATTATTATTATTTTAAAACATTGCATTGTATTTTTATTCATCATTTTTAGATTTTCCTATATCTTTTTCCTCTTTTTTAGCCCCTGAGGTTTTGGCTCAGAAGCCTTACAGCAAAGCTGTGGACTGCTGGTCCATTGGAGTTATCACTTACATCCTGTAAGTAATTAAATATTACATAAATCTGTGGCATTACTCATCTTCTCTACAAGATTAAACCTGAATGTTGTGTTGCAGATTGTGTGGTTACCCTCCATTCTTTGAGGACAATGAAACACAACTATTTTCGAAAATAATGCGGGCTGAATACGCATTTCATTCTCCATTTTGGGACGATATCTCGGAGTCAGGTAAGGACTCACCTTTTGTTAGCTCTAAATCAGTGGTTCTCAACTGATTTGGCATCGGGAACTACCATGGCGACGAGCTGCGACCCAAATGAGAATTGATTTTGTCTTACAAAATGTTAATTGTGTATTTTCACCACAAATTATTGTAGAATAAGTATTAGATAAGCCCAAAAGGTTGACATGATAAAAACATGCTGATAATAGTCATTTTACCAAACTCATATGGTGTTACACTTTTTCAGAAAATACTAAATGTTTAAAGAAATGTTCCGAGGGGAAGGTTCGCAACCCACTGAAAACGGTACCGTGACCTACTTTTGGGTCCCAACCCACCAGTTGAGAACCACTGCTCTAAATGACCTGAATTTCATGATGTGTTGTGTGCATGTGCAGTAGCGTTGTGCAACTAGTCACATTTTGATCATACTCTTGATCTAGGGGGATATGTGTAAAGTAAATGTGAGATTAGAACATGAAAATATTGCTGGCCTACGAAGTCTCAAATAGCATCACATAGGTTCACATGACCTTAGGCCTGATATAGACAAAATCTTTGCTGACATAACAGACAACCTGCTGGGATTAGCTATGGATGCCCGCAGATAATCTTATTTGGAGACATGTTAGAAGTTAGAAGTACTAACAACAAAAAATGTAGTGTGACGCTTGTATTTAAGTGTTCATTAAACTCTCATTAGCTTATCCAAAAAAAACTAACTACCCACAAAACTACCCACATGTTTTTTAAATGTATCCAAAAATGTTATTGCAGCCAAAGACTTCATCAGGAACATGATGCAGAAGAACCCATCAAAGCGCTTCACCACAGAGGAGGCTCTGAAACATCCATGGTGAGTGTCCATGCACATTGCAAATTAGCCTTGGCTATAAATGTTGTATTGTGGTACATGTTGATTGTTCACACGTGTCCCTATCAAATAAATGAATAAATAAATAAATAAATAAATGTCTTTGTCAGTGCTGTGCACTCATCGAACTCTCTAAATCTGGACTGTCTCTGTAGGATTGCGGGAAATACTGCCAAAGACCAGGACATTTACCAATCTGTGTGTGAACAAATGGAAAAGAACTTTGCCAAATCAAAATGGAAAGTGAGTTACTTTGCTGCAAAGCAAATATTGAAGTACATAAAAAAGATACTGAATACTGGGAGGATACCGGAGTTTGACAGAGGTTTGAAGTATATGTTGCTCTTTCCTTGTGATGTTCACAGCAAGCCTTCAACGCTGCTTCAGCCATCAACCACATGAAGAAGCTGCAGTTGTCCCACAGCGAGACGACACCAGTCGAGGAACCTCCCCCACCCCAGATTGTAGTCCACACCTCCTCTAAGAGCCCTCTTGACACTTCAGTAGGAAAGATTACTGACCCAAACGGGAACACGATCAACGTCACAAGTCACCTGTCGGGTAGTGAGCCCAGCAAAGGCCTATGCCCAGCAATCAGAGCTGTGTACAGTGAACCAGGACACAGTCTGTCTCCTGAGGAGTCCTGCAAGGTCCGATGCTTCTATTCAGAGAGTGATGCGTCCTTTCAGGCATCCGCCAGGTACGCTCAAAGAAAAACAGGAACTTGACTAAATGCTATATACTATATACATTTATTCTGGCGACTATAGATTTCCTGGTACGTCTGAAATACAGTTCAATTTCTATTACTGATACTGTAACTTTGGCTTCTTTGAGTTTTGAACCCGTACATAGTACAATCATCAAAAACATATAATTCAGGCATGTTTCAGTACTGCATGCTGAGGCTATTCATTCTGATTATTACAAAATGCCTTGTAAAAAAAAACACACATCTGAAACCCTCACTGACAAATTCTTATGTTTAAATGATCACCTCAGAGCTGTGTTCTCATTGCTCTCTGTTAGTCATGTTGCAAAATAAGGTGCTTATCCAGCATCCTGCTCATACTTTAAAGTCACATTTCTGTATTTTTTCGCACATAAGCCCAGCCATTATTTTAAGTGAAGATGAAAAGATGAATGATGTCCAGTCTGAAAAGGTATACATATGCGTACTGCATGAGCTGATTATAGATGATTGTTTCTTCCAGGAAAGACCTGACAGCGCAGTCTGGAGTTTGCTCAGTCATGTGACCTCCTGAAAGAAAAATCTTCACTTTGATTTTTTGGTAATTGGTTAAATTCTATAAAGAAAAAGTCTTTAAAATCTTATTGACGCTTGTTTTAATTTTTCAGATTATATGTTGGACCTGTCCAAGAGACCAAATGATGAAATGCAATATATTTATTTACAGTAATATTCAAATATTTTTTATGTTATATGAACTCTTTGTTGCTGCTGCTCTCATGCTTGTAAAATGAATGTCAAGTGCCCATCATTTTATTATGTATGCCATATTATCTGTGTGTGTGTGTGTGTGTGTGTGTGTGTGTGTGTGTGTGTGTGTGTGGTGTGTGTGTGTGTGTGTGTGTGTGTGTGTGTGTGTGTGTGTGTGTGTGTGTGTGTGTGTGTGTGTGTTGTGATGTAAGAAAACCTTTTCTCTGATACAATGAAGCAAAATATGCAAATTGTAATATAAACTTTACAATGTTAATAAATACATACTGTACTTCTGTATATTTGTGGGGCAAATCAGGAGAAGTGAATGCAAAGAGCACATGGGAACAAAATCCATGTGTGGCTTGTGAGATGCTGGAGCTGTAATGCTGTGTGCGCTTGGGCTGAATGATATGGACAACATTTCATAGCTCGATATTCATGCCAGATATCTCGATATCGATACAACTACAGGTTCGGTGAAACCAAGCATATTTCAGAAAAATGAAAACATCATAATACAAAAGAGTGCAATTTTATTGATGAGAACTCACTGCCAGCCATCAACATGAAGTCACCAATCAATAATTAAAAAATGAAACATTACTGCAGCTCTGCTTAAATAAATAACCAATATAACAGCTGGTGGAAGGTGAAACACTGAAAGTGCGGGGGGAAATCTATATCATTTATATCGTTGCTTTTTCGATATTAATATCTTTAATGTTCAAATATTTCCATGATGTCTTTAAACTTTTTAGCCCATCAAATTAAACACTGTTTTTACAATAAGTTCAGAGAAAACTAATAACGAACAACAAACAAGATTTTATTGTCAACATACATTTTGTGAAAGGCTGTGGAGAGTCCGTTTTTAAGGACGTATGAATTTTTAGATTTTGCTGCTGGATTCAAAATCCATTCAGACGACAGCCTCACTCTCCTGCTGTCTGCCGATGCATGTGGAGGGTGAATCGGTGGCTCTAAATCCCCCGAAAGTAAATGAATGTGAGAGAGAGTGGTTGCCCTTCCTACTGTAACTTTGTCCTCAGTTAGTGCTTGTGGGGAAAAGATCTCTTGAAATGTTGTGTATAAATATTTCTGAAAGTTTACAAAGAAGCACCGTGAAAGATAGTAGTTTTAGGGTCTTCAGCCTTGGCAAGTGCGGAGCTCCTCTGCTCTCTTCCGCAGCTTATCAAGAAGTTCACTTAGTTCGTTATCAAGTCCCTCGAACTCAGTTGACTTTGCTCTTATTTTGTCTTGAAGCCCTTTGATGGAATCCGCTTTACCTGTGGAAGAAAGACATCCATCAGGCTTACAGGCCAAATGTCAATAAAATATGCGAAAATGACTAAAGATGCGAGATTATACCATCCAGTGCTTTGAACATGTTTTCTGTGGTGTTTGCAAGATCTCCGGCACCCTGCTGTAGTTTTGTCAGTCGTTCCCCTAACAGAGCTGTATCACCATCAGGCTTATTGGCAGCTGCTTTGGCCTTAAGAGTCTCCAGCTGTTTCTCTAGGTCCTCCATGTCCTACAAAGATAGAAAATAAAATGAAAAAAATAAAACACATCTTAATGCAAATATGACTCTCCAAACAGTTTTTTCAGGGATCTTTTTCATTGCTCTAGCGCACATTTAAGACCAAGCAGTACTCTTTTCTGGCATGCACATCTCTACCCACTCACCCCAGTTGTAGCAGTTCCTTCGTCCTCAGCCTCATCTGCCTTATCCTGTGCGTCCTCAGTCTGCCGTTTTCCTTCCTTCAACAGCTCTTTGAGCTCGTCCAGATGGGGTTTGATTGGTGTTAATAATGCAGAGACATCTTCCAGCGCCTTCTCTGCTGGGGCCAGCTGTTCCTGGGCCTAAGCAATACTTGTATTAGTGGGCTCAATATTTGGTTAGATCCCTGTCGTAGAAGACACACACTCACCTCGGTGACGTTGTTGCTGAGGCTGTCAATGAGGTCTATGCTCTTCTGAAGGTTATCTGCCAGGTCAGGGAGAGACTTCTCCAATGATCCCAACCCTTGCACCAGACCATCAACATCTCCCTTTACTTCTTTGGCTGTATCCCTGCCCGAAAATAAACAGCATGTTTGCGTGTTTAGATACAAGGGGTAGTAACTGGTTTATTACAGACATTTCTTACGTTTTGTGTGAAAGAAACGGTCAAAATGTAATGTCTTACCGAGCATCCTGTGCCTCCTGGAGCAGTTTCTTCGCTGCCTCTAGCTGAGGTTGAGCTTTGTTGAGCACTGCCGTGCTGTCAGGCAGACCACTGGCTAGGTTCTTGAGTTCTTCCAGTTTTTCCTTTAAAGCAGCTAGGCTCACAGGCAGTTTGGCCTTAAGCACCCAGTCACTCACTTTCTGGATATGTGTCAAGTCTGAAGAAGGATCTGGAGAGATGGGGCATTAGTAAACCTGCAGACACGCTTATTTATTTACACAGAAGCTGCTGTACCTGATAGGAAGTCCTTAAGCTCCTTCACCACATTTCTGCTCTCCTTTAAGTCTTCTTCCAGTGCGTCTCTGGCCTCCTTCATTCTGTTAGTCAACCTTTCTGCAGACTTGCGCACCAGGTTAGTTGTGTCCTGTGTTTTCTGAAGCTGCAAAATGTGACGATAGGTTCATCAATCAGAAACACAGTCACAGAGGTATTGGTATGTGATGATGGGACATCCTGTGTGTGTTCTGTACCTTTTCAGCCGCATCTGAGATCTTTTTGGAGAGCACACCCAGTTTGTCTTGCACTTCTTCAACATCGTCAGCCGCTTTCTTTCCTGCAGGTAGGGCACCCACACAGGGCTTACCTGGCTCACATGGGGGCACTCTGTCAGGAGCACATAACTCCTCACTTCCACACTGTAAAGGCGTGCATGGTTCTGGGTGGGCTTTGCCACACACCTAAAAAGTAACAGTAGAATTAGTACAACACTTAAGTCATGGTGCAAATCCTTCATGCCCCAGGTATGTTCTATTTTATGAATTTATATGGCACTTATATGGGAAATAAACCATAAAAAAGCACTTGTTGTTTACATATGTCCAAATGAGCTTTAGTGAAAACTTTCAAATCTCATGAGTGCAAACAGTAAGATAAAAAGCAGATTGCTATATACCAGTTTGGTCAGAGGATTGAGGTCAGGGTATGAGGCCATGCTGCTGTTCAGATCGCCCAAATTTTTCTGGTTCACTGGCAGCAATTGGTTGAGCAGGTCCTCTGTGGGCTTTCTAATGTCTTTAGAGTTTTGGAGCACATTCTTAGCTGCATCCACATTTTTAGCAGTGTCTTCAGATTCATTGTAGGCCTTCTTGATGTCAGATAAAGCTCCTGGAACAAGATCTCAGTTCATGTTTTGTCATGGAAACATCTATAGTCTATATTAGTACATTTTTATAAGAATGCAACCTGTGTCAGTGGGACTGGTCGAGTTCTTCAAGCTGTCACCTCTGATCGTATACTCCAAATTCAAAGAGTCGAGCAGAGCTTGTATTTTGTCCAGCTCTGGATCCAGACTAGGTCTGGTCTTCAAAGGTAAACATCCACTCTCAACTTCATCCATCTCCACTCTGCAACAAGACATCAACACTTTTTACATGTTTTTTGTTATTTTTTATGAGGGACAGGGGAATGTCAATTCTGAGGCTGTGGCAGTGCATTTGGGGTCTATTTACAGGTTCAGTTCAATTTTACTTGTTCTCAAAAATGATTCTAATGAAAAGTGTAGATAGTTTTGAATAAATCAGTGAGGCTGAAACAAATCCATTAATCTCCTTCCCCTCAAGATCCACTCTTTATACAGTATAAGAATTTAAGACATAGTTTTGGTAATCTGAAACAAGCTGGTGTGTTAATGATGGACAGGAAGTATGTATAATAATAATTTAAAAAAAGTATTACCGGAGTTGACTCATCGTGACCAAGGCCTTATCAAGATTCAAAGCAACAGCTGGTGGGAGTGAGATCGAGTTTTTAACGCTGTTCAGACTGGACTCCAGAGCGTGAATACGTAGCCCAAAGTCCTTGGGTTCTTTGGAGATTTGAGGAGGCACCAGTTTGCTGAGAACCACACTAATGTTCTGCCTCTGGCTGTCGAGTGTGAAAAAGCAAGAAGGGCATCTGTGACAGTCAGGGAAGGAGTCACACTGGTCCCGGCTGCACGAGTCACAGCGGGCCCCTGTCACTCCAGGCCGACAGATACACAATCCTGTCTGCTTGTCACAGCCCTCTGGGACAGTTCCCTCCCTGTCACAGTCACACGCTGTGAAAACAAAAGATTTTACAATGAAGGATGATTTGTGCAGTACAATCAGTATTGTCATTGTTCAAAAGATGTTAAGTTATAATAACTAGAGTTTCTTCATGTTGGCTACACTGAAATGAAAATAAAGATCGTTTTTGAAGTTCATGGCTTACGCCTTAATCACCCACAATTATGATTTTATATAATTTAAAGATCTTTTATATGAATTTAAAATATAACAATAATAAATCATGTTCAAACTCACGTCTGCAGCCTCTGAAAGGGTCTCCAAACATATGTTTGGCACAATGAGTGCATGTTCTTCCTCCAAAGCCTGCTCTGCACTGACACTGGCCTGTCAACTGCGGAGAGTATGGTGGTACACAATAAATACACTCACAAAGAACAAACATTTAGGCACCATTATACAAAATGGCACTGTAATAAAGTCAATGTGTTGTAAAGTTTGTGTTACATGTTAAGCATATTTAAAATATGGATAAAACTTTGATCTTTTGCGGGGGTGAGGCATACCTGGTCACAGATGTTGTTCAGAGAAGCTGTGAGGTCACATTCACAGGGGACGCACCGGTCCGACCCTGCGGGCCTCCAGAAGCCTGAGGAGCATCTCTCACAGTTCACCCCCTCAAAGTGAGGGCGGCACTGACACTGCCCTGTTAGTTGATCACACTGCTCTGATACAGAGCCGTCCAGAGAACAAGAACACTCTGCACACAAGCACAAAATAGCAAACACTTCTGAGTCTTTACACAGTAATGTAAACACCAGGAAAGATAGAAACCTAATTTAAACTGTTGTCCACAACTGAATTTCAGTTTGGTTAATGCAGTTGTTGTGTAAGTGAGACTCACTGGTGCAGCCCTGTGGGTTGGAGGATCTCAGGTTGTAGAATCCCGGAGCACAGCGGTCACACTGAGGGCCAGCTACATTATGCTTACAGCGACATGAGGCTGAGGCGTCCTCACAGACAGCCCCACCTATCGTCCCAGCAGCATTGCACAGACAGCCTACAACAACACAAGAAGCCATTGTTGTTTTGTTACGCATTTTACAGAATAACTAATTAATGTGCGCCTACTGTATATTTATCAACAAAATTGTTTCTAGCTGATGGAATGAAGCAGTAAAAAAAACATGTTCATGTACAAAAACATACTTAAAAAACATATTTATATTGTAAACTGTCACATAGAGATTTAAAATACCTGTTTTTAAAGTTACTTATTATAATCTGTATTACCTGTGTACTATTTTTATTGTGTAATAATAAAATATCCCAAATCCCCATATACTGTTTGGAAAATATGCAAAGCCGACAAATTTTCTTTGACAAACATTAAACAATACTCACGTATGCAAGCATCTGGTTGGTCCATACGACTCAGAGGGTTTAGCTGGTATCCAGGGGCACACTGGTCACACTTGGGACCCGTGGTGTGGTGCATACAGTCGTCACACACCCCTCCACTGCGTCCCCCACTGGCCTCATACAAGGCCTGGCTAAAATGACAGCGCTGGGCATGGTTGTTACACTCGCAGCCTAAACACAAACAGAGACACTTGATATATAGGATATATCTTGATATATGTTCAATACGTCAAGCCTTTTTATATTACACCTTCTCAAACTGGGGTGGGGATACTACTTTTATAGATACGTAAATGAATAAATAAATAGGATTAGGATTAATTTTGTTATAGAAATCAACTTTCTTGTAGTAAGGTTTGGTCTTTTCTTGGTATAGACCTGATTACAATTAGTCTAGTTACAATTTAATTAATATTTTTGGTCTATTATAGCTCCTTTTAGACCTGGTTTAGCTCAGATTTTGGCTTGTCATGGTGAAAAGTCTAGTATTTTATGAGGTAGTTCTTGAAGTGATAAGTTTGAGAACTTCTGTGCCGGACAAATTCAGTGGGGACTAGGTTCCGGGCAGTTGTTTAAGAGGAAGGCGTAACAACTGTTCGGTCTGTAAACAAGTGCAGTTTCTATATGAACCAGTGCCGAACGTCTTAGGAGAAAACCTTTTAATATGGAAGCTTAGAGACTGTGAATTTCTTCTGTATAATATGAGCTCCCTTCCCATATGCTGCCCCACACACATGTTTGTTTGAGGCTTACGTTTGCATGTGTGTGGGTCGCCCTCCACAGCCGCTCTCCATGGCAGGTCATTGAAAAGGTCTGCACAGCGTTCACAGTTTCGTCCTGCCGTGTTGTGCTGGCAGTCACATTGCGAATCCACCTGTCGACAACAAAACGTCACTGACATTGCCGAGTTCATTACATAACGTACTTGACAATGCATATTAACCTCTTAACCCCCACCTGAACTGAGCACATTTATGCTTTACCCAAATCTAAAAGTTCTTGAAAAACAAACATCTAAATAGCGACAAAAACGGGATTTAAATGATGAAAACGCAACAAAAATGTGACGAAAACGTGACAAACATGCAACAAAAAAGTTACAAAAATTCGACCAAAAATGGGACAAAAAATTGACAAAAATTTAATAAAAATGAACAAAAAATAGACAAAATTAGACGAAAGATTAACAAAAATTAGACAAAAAGTGACGAAAATGTGCTGAAAAAGTGACAAAAATTGTTTAAAAAAGTAGTCGTTTTCTAGTTTTTGTTCACTAGAAAAATGAACAAAAATTAGACAAAAAAGTGACAAAAATTTGACGAAAATGAACAAAATTTGACAAAATAGTGACGAAAAAGTGACAAAAATTTCCTTTTAAAAAAGTAGTAGGAACGAGGAAAAAGATCTGTTAAGATCAGTTTTATAGGTCTTAGCTTTCAAATGAGGCGTTTTTGTTCACTTTCATGTTTGTGTTCATTTTCTAGTTTTTGTTCACTAGAAAAATGAACAAAAATTAGACAAAATTGACAAAAAAGTGACAAAAATGTGGCGAAAAAGTGACAAAAATATCCTTTTAAAAAAGTAGTAGCAACGAGGAAAAAGATCCGTTAAGATCAGTTTTATAGGTCTTAGCTTTCAAATGAGGCGTTACACTGGCCTATAGGCTCCAGTTGATTTTAGATTTGGATAATGCTGAACTGGAGAAAATGTGCTTGTTTCAGGCGGGGGTTAAGGGGTTAATCTATATCATTCCAACAAATGATATAGATTAAATCCATACCTGAACGGTGCTTGAGAATCCATTATTGTAAGCAGTTGGCAAGCATTTGTTTGCATGACCATGACACATGCAACGGCCAATCATCCTCATCTCCTTCAGAGCAAAGAATCTGCTCAGTGACCGGCCTGGGGTGTTAGGCACCTCTCCCAACTGGGTCAAACTCACCCTGAGACCCGTTATACCAGAGATTTCTGTAGGCGACACCAATATAAGCAGCTTGTTACGAATAAAGAAGAGTGTACACTTAATCAACCATACCTTCAATCTTCTGGGCTTTGGGAACTGGAACATACTTGTACTGTTCTAAAGGCCGAAAGTCAATCTGAAAAGAGTGCAAAGTGCAATTTAGAGCAGATCTGTGCTGACTACAAATTCCTAATGATGTTTTACAGTATTTTACCACTATAAATACTTTCTGTGGAGTAGTCAACAACCAGGCATAACTTTATTACCATCTTCCAAATTTGATGTGGCAAAAGAATACATGAACAATGGAGGCTATTGATCTTTCAGAACTTATTCTTCCACATTCTGGTAGTGTCTACATGGTAATAATCTTAAGTATAATATGTGTAACTATACAAATGCTGTGAGGGAAATCATGCACACGTGAACAGTAACATCACAAAAGACATAAGAATAATACCCAGCAAACGATACGCTTTTACAGATTTAACATAAACAGATAAACAGATTTACAGATAAACAAAGGCTTTTAAAAAAATGAAACCGTGTATTTTAATGAGGGATGAATACCTTTTTTCATTAGCTTCTATTCCTCAAACATCCAATAAAACAATTAACTCACATTGACTTTCTGAGCACTTTGGTGTACTTGAGTCCTACTTACTTGGTGATCCTGGTATGGATCACTTCCAGTAGGGGGCAGTGTGTCACAGTATATGTCATCCAGTGTCACAGGGGTCCGTGTAGGTACTCCAGGAAAAGCTGAGGGACAGTCTGTGGCCATGTACATATATGGCTGCCATGTCCTGCCATTATCCAGGGTTTTCTCAATCACTAAGGCCTGCGGACGTGGACCCTGCACATATAAAGGTGTTACATGACGATTTAATAAATTATGTACTTTTCTACTTTTTCATAGTGTTAAATATGATCAATTCTCAATGTTATGTTTTCTCTATTGTGAGATCAATACTACTGTAGTGATGATTATAATGACCTCGTAAATACGGTAAACAGGGAACTAAATATAATAAAAAAGTGGATGGACACAAATAAATTATCCTTGAATATAAACAAAACTAAGATAATGATGTTTGGTAATCACAATACTATGTCTGAACAGAAAATAAGTATTGATGGTACCTAGGTTGCCAGACACATCAAAACAAAAATCTCAAAAAGCCTCTCAAATATAAATGAAGCAAAATTATACCTTGATGAAAATGCACTCCGTACTCTATACTGCACCTTGGTACTCCCATACCTTACATATTGTGTTGAAGTGTGGGGGAATACTTACAAGAACACAATTAATCCTCTGATCATATTACAGAAAAGAGCAGTGCGGATCACTCACAAGGTTGTTTTCCTAGACCATACTCATAATCTGTTTATGCAGTCAAAGTTGTTAAAATGTGATGATCTTGTAAAATATGGTACAGCAATAGTCTCAACAAATTATTACCGCCTACCCTTCAACGTTTTTTTATAACTCCAGTGCGAGCCTATGACTTGAGAGGTTTTGGATATTTCTCATTGCCGAGAGCTCAAAACACTCGTAAACGTTTCTGTGTGTCTGTATGCGGAGTGAAACTCTGGAACAAACTGGACTTACAACACAAGCAATGCCAAACTGTTCATCGATTCAAACTGTTATATAAACATCGGGTCTGGTTGAAATATAGAGATGAGGGTCTTTAATTTAAATTGCTGTTGTCTCATAGTGCTAACAAGTGCTCAATGTTTCCTTACTATCGTTGGTATAATTTGTCTTTTACCATTATTGGTATATTGTCCATTACCATTGTTGGTATTGTTCATTCTCTTTATATTGTTTGGTATACTTTTTGTGTTACGATGTAATAATCATTGTTATTACATCAAATTCCATCATGATATAACATTTGTATAATGGTCCTTAGCAAAGTAACAGTGAAGCTGAATGTGTTAAGTTTTGAATGGGGAACTGGGGGTGGGATTAAATAAATTATCTTCTTCCCACTCCCTTTCAGGTAGAAATGGGTTATCTTGTTTACATATTGTATATTCTTTTTTTTCTTTTTTTGCCCATTGCCTGAAATAAATGAATGAATGAAAAAATGATATGAATAAAGTCCTATCTTATGTACATGTTTTGTCTGTGTTTGTTCAAAACAATGTCCAATAGAAGATGACTCCATAGAAGATTTGTTAATTCAATGTTTTGAGTGAATGTGACAGGTGACATTCATAAGCATCATACCTTAAAGGCTAGAACTAGACTGTCGAGTTGAAACAGGTCTTGGAGATCAGCTTGAATTGTCACAGGACTCACTCCTACGCACATGAAAGAGTGGTCATCAAACAAACACAGAAATGCATTGTATAAAGTGTGTCCACAAACATATCAAGAACAATTGGCAGATGAGCCAGCTCCTTTCTCTACTGTGGACCATGTGTCCCTATGTCAGTGCAGTTACATGGAGAGTCTCTTTCTTTACCTTTCGGTGACTGCCACCAGCGGTCAGGGCCTGCTGTGGGCAGGACCTCCTGAATAGTGTGGGCCAGCGGACCCGCCGGGTTTTGTGAGTCACAAGGACAGCACTTCATTCTTCTCTGTAGCAAATACACCATATACATAGCTCATTTGAAATACACCATGATAAAATTGTACTAATGACAAAACAGTTTATTTAGTTTATTTGAGTTCAGAACGATGGATCTGCACTAACCTGCTGGTAGGGCGTACAGTAGACCTCTGAGCCAGAGAGGCCACAGGTGGACGAAGCCCAGAGCTGCTGAGTTCTGCCCTGCAGCAGGTCTCCACTTGGGGGGTAACAGGCCCCCAGCAAACAGTTGTAAGTGGCTATTGACACTTGTGAGAGGACTGTCAAAAGAGGAAAGAAGATACCTCAGATTAAAACTATACATGCCCAAAACATGATTCTGTGTCTTTGCATAAATCCCTTGTACAAAGATGTATAAATGTGTAGTTTTGTCCCTTTAAATACCAGGTTCAGTTAAATTCTATTGCCTGTTTCATTGCAAGTTATAGAATGAAACTTGTAAATTACTTACATTTGGGTTAAATTCCCCCCAAAATATTTGCTTTGTGGACACATCACAGATTAAAGCCAAATAATCTGAGAAAAGTTATATGATGATGATTTTGCGGCAGTTTCTTTCGGGGCAGTTCATGTAAACACACCACGCCGGATTGTAGTTATGGGCTACTTTCCATCCGGTGTCCCACACTCGCACTCTCAAACACACTTGTTTAGGCATGTACATGTTAGGAATGTACATCGTTTTATCTTTAGCTAAAGACACAACCTTTGAGAATGGTATGAAGTTTTAAGTACCTTGTTACAAACCCTGTACAGTGCTTTTGTAATCTGACACTGACAGCAGGCACATTCAATACAACAATTCTACCTATTACCATTTAAAGTCCATCAAGATTTTACTCAGAATCAGATATAGTTCTAAATCATAAAGCATAGTTTTCCTAAGTCTAGCACTACATGAAACAAGCCTTCAACTTACCTGCTAGAAGAAGAAGAAGTATCATGTTGTCTTCTGCAGCGGCTCAGTTAATATTTGATGCTCAGAATTGTAGCTGTAAAACTGGCCTTCACGCACGCTGCAGCATTATAAACCCTCTGTCCCACCTGACACACTGTGTGTCAGAGACACACCTTACCCGGCCGCACCCTTCACTGACTGAATCAACAGAATACTTTAAGCCAAAACATAGATCATGGACAAGTCTGAGCGGGGATCTAGAACAATCTTATTTATGGTTGTGGTCTCTTATTATTAAGTATTAGTATGTTTTATCATAACCTTTATCTGACTAGCTTTCTGTAAAAATCTGACATGTTGAAGATTTCTGTGCAATTGTATGTGACTGTTTATAGAATTTTGTTCACTGTCCCGAAACATAGAAATAACATAATCTGACCCTTTTTGACATTATCTTGAGTCTGAAAGTAAGGCAACGCCTTTTGTTTACTTTAAAACAAAAAACAAAATAGTGGAAGTGGCCCAGACAGAGTATCCTTCACAGACAAGTGTGCTCTGTAGTGAGTGGTGCTTCCTAAGAGCCTGAGTCTGGCCTGTGTCATAAACAGTGGCCTCGGGCTGTGTTTTTTTATGTGCGGCACAGACAAACTGACTCAGATCAAGTACAGGGTGCGCCTCATGCCTCATCACCGTCACACACACCAGTCTCCACTTGCCTCTTGTACAATACCTATGTCTAACAGTAACTCTCACACTCTCTATAATCCCTGCATGAATGTCAATTTTATTGTACAAAACACCAATACAATTTGGAGAAATAACATTTTTGTTCACTACTTTTATACCACACCAGATTATTAAAACTGCCACCAATCTAAAGGTGGCATCAAAGCATTTGTACAATATCTGAGTAGATGCAGCTCCTGGATGTATTATAAATACCTCATTTAAATACCTAATTTATAATATTCATCTACAGTATTCAGTATATTCAGTATTCATCTACATTTAAAATCAGTTTTTGTACTGTAACATCAACCTGCCCAGGGACTACAGGTGGAAATTAGCATTTTTGCTATAACCTGGTACAATGCATCTTTCCTTTTGGTCAATGTTAAATTGTGCTCTGTCCCTGTCTAAATAAAATCATACCATATCAATACATGAATTAGGTATTCATAATACCCATTAGGCCTTACCCGATCCTGTCAGATCTCGGAAGCTAAGCAGGAAAGGGCCTGACTGGTACTGCCTCTTTCTGCTCATAAAATGGAAAAAAAAATCAAATGTTACCATTTGAGATGTATTACATTGGAAATATTTAATAATTATAATAAAAACTCAATGATTTGTACAAACCAAAAAACAGGCCCTTCTCATTACAAAAGCTGAAATAATAAAATCACAAATTGTCTTTTTTTTCAGTCAAATTAATATTGCCCAAGATTGGCATGTGTTGCTGGTGAATTTTGTTGTTATGATACAATTATTTAAATGTATTTATAGTACAAACTGTTTGTGTATTGGTTTGGTTTGGTTTCAGATGCTACATAATCTTTATTTTTACAATAAATGTCAAATAGGCTAATGTCTTATTTATGTTTATTAGGTAAACTTAGCTCTGATGTTTTGGGTCCGATTTGGAAAAAAAAAGGGACAATGACGTTAAGATGAAGTTAAGGCAAAGAAAATGTATGGATTACTATTAAATACATAAAGCTCTACTTCTATGCAAATGTACAGTTCCATGAGTAGTATGTTGGCACAAATACAGAGAAGGAGTGACCTTTTCAGTGGTGACGCACATCTATGTGAGGGAATGGACTGACAGTAAGAGTCCTCAGTCTACAATCCACACAGTCGGCTAATGCCTGGCAACTGCAAACCCTTAGTCTCACGCACATCCCGCAGCTTGAGTCCAGATGAATGACGGACCGTACTTAAAATCCACAGTTTTGGTTACATATTCTTTGATTTTGTATGAATGAGATCAAACAAGAAAAAACAAGAAAAATAAAGTACCCTGATATCTAAGTCCTAAAAAAAAACAATAATTTTAAGACTGCACTGTCGCAGTGCAGTCCATGATGCGTTAAAGGAGTAATGTTCATTCAGATTATTCTATGTTGCACAATCATTGAAAAATAGGAGCAAAGGTGTGTCTGCTTAAAAAAATAGTAGGTAGCATAGCAACGGCAGTGGCACTGGATCCAGGTTGCACATCATCAACATCCATAGTCCGAACTGGGACCTACACTATAGCCGTGGGACAACTATCCTCAACCTGGTTCACAGCATGTCCATTGGCTGGAGGGTGTGGGCTCACTTTGGCCATTCGGTGCTCCTTGCAGGGGGTGCTGCTGCCTCCACAGAGCTGGCAGGCAGAGCAGGCAGAGTTACAGCACGGCCAAAAGCGGCAAATGCCGACACGCCATAGGAACCAACCAGGACTCCAGCAGCACCAGCAGAACACAAGGCTGCCACCCAAAAGACCCAGCACTACGCAGAGCAATAGGGGCCAAGGGCCTGGGGCTGTGAGAGTGCAGAAAGAAAAAATAATAATAAATATTATCTTTTTTTAATGTGAGTTTTAATGTGAGACTGATGCTGCATAACTTTTAGTGGTCTGCTGACTTACCACACATGCTGTTATATTTGGGCCTATAATATAAAAATAAATAAAAAAGCTTTTAAGTCTAAGCTGCTGCATTTAAACTAACTGAGGCTTCAGTATTGGCCTGACTGAAAACTGTTTGGCTTCTCATAATTTTATCCACTTGTGGCCATTTTGTGCGATGTTTTGGTACAGGGACTTTGGTAAGACAGAGTATGAAAAAATTGCTATATGTGTGGACTGTGATAAAGGTGATTAGAGCCATTACAGATCTTTGCTTCATGAAAGTTGTATGTTTATGTTTATTGATAGGACCCCCATTAGCGTAGTTAAGCTGTCGCAGAGTAAGGGTTAGAAGGCATAATGTAATTTTATGCATTATGCCCTCTACTTGGGATTTAATGTCTGTTATACTATTTTCTCAGATGGCTCTGAATAAGTGGCCACTTACCAGAGGTTGACTCCTGGCTGTCTGGAAGGGCACAGTTGTGTTGCACATGGGCAGTTGTTGAAGCTAGCCTCAAAGCAAGAGGAGAAGCTGTAGTGATCGCCATTGGGTTTTGAAAGAGAAGATGACCTTCTGAAAAGCACAACACAGTGAAGCCTTAATTGTTTGCATGTGGCAGCATGTGTGTTAGACACTCAGTCATCGAGGAATTTTCCATTGTAGTAGAGAATTTATTATTGTTGACTGGACTGGGTTGATTACACCATGTCCAGGAAGCCCTCAGTCTGTGGATCCCCTAGATAAAGGGTTCCCAAACTTTTTCAGGCCACGACCCCAAAATCACTCAACCAACAACACGGAGACACCTTCTGTAAAATGTAAATAGCATTTATAATAATTTAAGGTGCAAAACATTTTAAATCTGGTTTAATTATGTTAGTTTGGACACTGTATTTTGATATTTGGCTAAAAATCACTAAATTGTGCTGCTTTCAATCAAAAATACATCAAATTCAATGTCAGAAATGTAAAAAATATCAAAATCATCTTGCGACCCCCATTTCAGTGTCCCGCAACGCCCACTTTGGGAACCACTGCCCTAGATAAGGGTTCCTCAACCTTAGCGGCGCAGCCCACAATCAGTCCGTGGGCTGTTCGGTACCAGGCTGCAGACCCACCTGTGCCTGCTCACAGTCTGTCCATCATGGGACGCATGAGCTGACCCCACGCACTTTTTACATTTGATCTGGACAGAGTGTGATCTGCTATAACTGGAGTGGGGGGAAACTACAGAGGTTTTTTTAAGGCTGCATAAAATCCCAGCTGCAGCAGTGGTCCATAGTCACCATATTTTTAGCGACTGTAAAGACAAAATTCTAGCTAAAGAAAAAAATGTACCAGACCAAAACCATGCCGGTGCCCTCAGACACAATTTGTCTCCACAGTAACATGTACTCCTTAGATCACAAGTGCAGCAGGGCTTTGTTAATACAAATGGGACTTAATAACTCTCAGCTTTAAACCAAGCCAGTATTTAGTAACAATTATTAGGTGTGGTTATTCATGACCATAGACAAAATCAACCTTTTAAATAACCTCATCTCAAACAATGGAATAGTTTTCATTGTACATTATCCTTTAAACTCTAAAACCAGGTGTTGCTGTTGCCTCCCAACAATCTTGACTCCTCATCTCTGGGCTAAGTTTAAACAGGCCTCCAGCTTTTGTGTTCATCCAGTGTTATAGTAGACTACAGGAGCAAGAAGAAGGTTCAACCCAATCAAACCCAGTCGACAATATTTAAATCTCTACTATGTGGCAGGATATGGTGTTTTACCTTTGCATTCAGTCTTTAGATTCTCTTCCAGGTCACTACCATCACCGCAGTTATCAATGCCTTTGTCATCACACACCAAACTGAGCGGGATACACTTCCCATTTTTACAACTAAAGTATGGCTCGCCGTTGCACTTTGATTGGTTGAATCCTGCAGACAAGAAAACATTATTGTATTGCCAGATTAGCGAGAGGAATTACTTGGTTTGCCAGGAGTGGTAGCCTTTGTATGGCCTTTGTTTTTTCTCTTGTAACTATTATGTAAACGTTAGAATATTTTAGACGTTTTCTTGATCATCAATAGCAGGACAGTCTTTGTGCACTCTTACCTAGTCTGAAGGAAGTGAAGTCGCCCACAAAGTCCACTCTAGGCTGAGAGCCGCGGGTCACCAGTCGCAGAGTCAGGTAGTTACCTGTGGACAGAATTGGTCGTGGAGGGCTCTTTCCACAGAGAGGGGGTCCCAAAGGAGGTGAGCTCTTGTCCTGCCCGTCGTAGAACTGAATGTACGATCCAGCATGGCAGCGATCAGATGGGCTTTCGGCAGACATAGACTCCAGGCTGGTGTTGGAGGAACCAAGTCTTGAGGAAAGTCTGGTATTGTTGGGGCTGGACTCAGAGGGGATACTCGCAGCAGGCTATACACTAAGAAGAAGCGGAAGTAAAACTGAATGTTATCTTTTGGTGAGCTGGCTTGCATGGTAATGTGGCAGTCTGTTCCCATTGTCACAAAGTAGTATTTCTTGGACTGTTGATGCGAGTTGACAATCATACCATCCGCACGGATTGTTTGACCACAAAAATCCACCACATTCACTGGAAACACAAGCACATGTTAATAGCATTCTGCTCACAATTAGTTCACACATTGCATTTACATACTGTATATTCTTTTTTTGTTGCACAAATGACTTAACTATATTTTGTCTACCTTGTAGTTTTTGTGCCATTGCCTGAAATAAATGAATAAATGAAATGAAAATGAAATGAAATTGCACCATATTTTTCATTAGAATAGCCTTTGATATTTGTTTTTCTAAATAGGTCTGCTTAAAATGACTCAAACAAGTAATAGGTCTATAAAATAAATTGTCGTAAAAAATAAACTGTAAAATGGTCAAGACGACTCTGGGCCACAAACCAATTCAGGGGTAGATTTACTACCACCCTGAACTTTATGAGCTTTGTTGCTATGGGAGGCATCTAACCTTCCGTGTGTGACCCCTGGAATGTCCCCAAATCCAGTGTCCCAATTGGTGGGAAAGTCTTTCCTCTGTGTGGCATAAATATAGAAAGCCTTTTGGGGATGCAAACATGTAGGCTATATATTAAAACTCTAAACGTACAGGCAAAATTACTGTTATAGATCACAATCAACCTTCAGATACAGTAGGAAGCATAGACATATTCATCTTGAAATATACTTACCATTCTTCCAATCTTAATTAGCCTACATTTGACTGCCCAATAATGAACTATTCGCTCGTAGAGCAGACCAGCCAAAGGTGGGAAACCTTTACTCATGTCTCAAAACAATCAGATGTGTTCAACAAATAACAATGCTACATAGCTCACTAAATTTGTGAAATAAGGAAGAAAAACGCCTAACTGCGTGCCTCAAGGCTCATGCAAAGCCCTACCTGTATCGATGGCCGAGCTCTGAAAACTGCACAAAGACAGTAAGACAAGCTGCGCACAATTGTCCAACTTCATAGTCCCGGTGTGGTCCACTTGCACATGCAGCCTCACTTTAACACACGGTCAGTCTCAAAGCATAATGGTATGTAACATATGGGCAGAGATAGCTCAATCCTAACGTGCATAGTGCACTTTAGGATAGTCCATGTCTTCTTCTGATGTCTTTTTCATCCTATGGGCCTTTTGAGCATCCACATGGTCACATGTCCATCCCCTTGACAACAGCAGCAACACAAAGACAATCACTGCGTTACTGAGGAGGGGGTGACCACAGTTCCGGGAACTTCCCCGTAAGTCCCGGTCAGAGCGCATTGACCCTATACTTTACACTTTGATGATTGTGGGCCACAAGGGCTCCAAACAAAAAAACATGAGGGGTCCACTCACTAATGGTGACATATTTTAGTTTGTCATTAGAGGAAACCAAATTTGGCTACTGCCTTTGCTCAATGATCATTCAGGGAATAATTCAACAAAGCACATAAATCAAAGTTTTAGCCTATGTTAAACTCTTCAGCAGTGACCACCACACCTTTGTTGAGGCTTGACTCGTCTTCTCAGAGGGAAAGTTTGTTGTTGAGCTTATGGTAAAAAGTACCTGATTTGGACAAATTCAGCTGGTAGCTCACAAGACCACAAAAAGTGGTCAGAGCCACATTTGGCTCCCGCCTCCCAGACCACATTTTGGACACTCCTGGTTTACAGCATGGATGTACAGTGACAGAGAGGACTTCAATGAGTCTCCAACTGTTTCACCTTTAGAAAACCAAGACGATGAGTCAATAAAGAGTAAATAGATTTCTGCTTTTTTATTATGTAGATCATGAATGCATAGGTTACTTGAATGTATACAGATATAGGCAATGGTTTTGTTGCACACAACTCAAAAGGATATTATATTCTATTATTGTGCTTTCCCCTTCTATAAACAGTTACAAAGACGACTCGAGGCTGCTGCCTGGGACCAGTCTGCTTTTTATTTAATTTTTTAATTTTTTGTTTGTTTTTGTTTTGTTTAATGTGTTCAAAACGCATACTATTCAAGTATAGAAACAACATTTACGCTAACCCCTACATTTTATACTCGCATTCTGACTGATGGATATTCTTGTGATAGAGATGGCAGTTTATAATTAGCATTTTTTATTATTATTATTATTTATTGTAATCTATGAGTCAATGACAAGCGCTGGTGCGTGGGGCTGGGTCTTTGTAAAGGCTTCGCAACAAAAGAGGGAAGGGTCCGGGTGGGGGTGAGCGATACATCATTACACCCCTGACTTGGAAAAGGAGCGCGAGCTGAGAGAGAGGAGAATCTGCTACCGGAAGTCTTCATTATAAAATGTGGCCCTCATTAACTCCTTTCTATAGTCTGTTTTACGTAGACAAATGTTACCATGACGCTCTCAGTCAAAGAGACACTTTTCACTGTCTGTTGTAGCGTAGGATTGAATATTGGCTTTTATAACAATGCTGTGATTTTTCAGCTCTGAAACGTACCGGAAGTTGGCGCTGTCATTGAAGTGTGCTTGATGTCGGTGGTCCTGATGAGCAGAGGAGAGGGGCGCAGGGCAGACGCACACAGATGAGCTGATCCGAAAGCAGCACCGACCCAAATGTTGTTCCGATGAGGTGTAAATAACTTATTAGCACCTTTCGGAACCAAGACCCCGCCGGCCGTTTTGCACTCCTATACCGCCATCGCTGGGCCAGGAGCAGCACCGCATCATTATTTGGGTAAACATGATTATCATCATTAATGATCATACCCGAGCTGCACTTTATTGATTTAACATGTCTATTATTAACCCACAGGAAAGATCAGGAGACTTTTATCGTGTTATCGTGTTTTATCGTGTTTTCATTTCTTCCCTGAATTGAATGCAGGGATGCTCCGTGGAGAGTGTTTTGACGCAATGTAGCGCACCAGGCTGCTGCTACATTGCCTCCTCCTGGGCTATTGTTAAAATAGTAGTTATAATTAGCCTATGTCAGGGCAAGTCTTGACCGATCAAGATTATGTTCAGTTTTCATGTTTCATAGCAACAGGCCTAGACCAATGTCAATATGATACATATCAATACAATTTGAATGGCATGGTGAGGCCATGGGCATCAGAACAAAATTAGACATGTTTGGGTTTGCTTGTTTGTTTGTTTGTTTTTATATCAAAGGAAACAAAACAATGATGTAGTTGTTCCCAAACTGGGCCCCCGTTTGGAGTCTCCGGAGCATTGCAAGCCCCTCACCCAAAAGTTGCCTACATATCAAGCACGGAGTCCAAATATTACATTATTTAATTTGACAACACTGAATCTGTATTTAACCTACAGATTTTAGTGATTAAAATGTATGAGTTAAACATGGGATATTATTTTGAATGGAGTGAATTATAGATGGACCAATAAGGGAGCAATCAAACTTTATTTATAAAGCGCTTTTCATACGAAAGGTATCACAAAGTGCTTCACAGATTACACATTTAAAACAATACACCCCGCATCATACATCCTTATATATATATACATATATATAAACACACACACGTACACATACACACACATACACATACTCTGCACTTTGGAAATGACTGAACTTGACTCTTGACTAATCATTATTTGTTTTTTAGCCCCTCAGTAGAAGACATAAATGCTGTTTGGAGTGCATCCCCAGTCGAGCTGAAATGTGTCACTTTTTGTACCTGTTGGTCTTAAGCCTTCTTACTTTCACAGGAGTAAATGGTATGTAAAGTTGGTTTCAAGCTCAATGGACGTGCACATATGCTGTCTTATCCCTTATGTTTCTTTCAGGGGGAGATGTGTGTGTGTCGGGACATGACAGTGGACCAGTGTTTGAGGAACAGCCCAGTAGTGTAATTTACCCAGAGGGACTATCAGAGGGTAAAGTGACCCTGAGCTGCAGAGCGCGGGCTAGCCCGGCTGCATCATACAGGTCTAAAACAAACTCCCTGCTAATAATGGTGAAATGCAACATATTAAATGTATAATGTATGGTTGTATTTAGATGGCTGGTGAATGGCACAGAGGTACCCTTGGGTTTGGACACTCGTTACACTCTGGTGGCCGGAAGTCTGGTCATAAGTAGTCCTGAGCCAAACCAGGACACCGGCTCATATCAGTGTTTGGCCATCAACCGCTGTGGCACCATCATCAGTCAAGCTGCCAACGTCAAATTTGGATGTAAGTTACTAAAAGAAAGTAATTGTCAAGAAGTGGAAAGTTTTTCATTGACTGAAATAAATGCCTTTGCAGATCTCCATGACTTCTCTCCGGATAACCGTAACCCACATACTGCATATGAAGGAGTGGGAATGTTTATTGCCTGCCAGCCGCCTCCACATTACCCTGGTACCAATTCAAATATGAACAGACATAGAATTATGTAGCCTACATTTTATATAGAAGCATTTTTAATAAAATCCATATCTCTTATATCCCTAACTTTTTATTTTTTCCAGCTCTTTCCTACCGCTGGTTCATCAATGATTTTCCAAATTTTCTCAAAAAGGATGATCCGCGTTGGTTTGTGTCCCAGGTCACGGGAAACTTGTATGTGGCCAAGGCAGAGCCAAATGATACAGGCAACTACTTTTGTTTCACCACTGTTAACATGGACGCCAGCACCAAAGCACATTCAGCAAAGCCAACCAGCTAACCGTGGTGGCGGATGGTAAATTTGACATGTTTTATCTGTATTATATGTGTGTGTTTTTATCATTAGTAGTGAAAACTGTCCATTAACCTTTTAGACAAGCTTGAAAACAGGTTCATGCATTCATAATATCTATGTTTTCCTCTTTCACTGTAGCTAATGCTCGGAAGTCAGCTCCAGTTATCCAAGTCCGTTTTCCAGCAGATAGTTATGCTTTAGCTGGACACACAGCGCTACTGGAGTGTTTTGCATATGGAAAGTAAGTTCAAGACATAGTATTAAAACTGTACTTATTCTGTTATTCTGACTTAAGTCTATTTTATTAGTCCCACACCGAAGATCAGATGGAGAAAGGTGGATAGCCTCTTGCCTTCTAAAGCTGGCTCCAGTGCAGATGGACCCATGCTCATTCTACCAGATCTGTCTTTGATGATGAGGGGCTCTACGAATGTGAGGCTTATAACTCAGAGGGCAGTGACAGATATCAAGGACGGGTGAATGTTCAAGGTGAAATGTCTATTGCATTTTATCACGTTATATCTTTGAATCAAATGCAAGAAATAAATCATGAGGCAATAACTGTATGAGGAGGTCTAATGAAATATAAACAAGTATTATAGACACTGGTTCTCAGCTGCTTGTGTTCTCTTTGTAGCTCAGCCTCAGTGGCTTCAGGTGATGAGTGACTCGGAGGTAGAGATCAGTTCAGAACTGCACTGGAGTTGTGTTGCTTCAGGAAAACCACGTCCCTCTGTTCACTGGCTCCGCAATGGACAGCCTCTTACGACACAGGTAACAGAACCAACCTGTCATTTATCGCTGCTGTTTTAGTAACATTATCATTAAGTAACAGTTGTTATTGATGTGATGACACAGGATCGAGTGGAGGTAAATGGGCCTCGACTTAAAATCAGTAACTTGGCTCTGGAAGACTCTGGGATGTATCAGTGTGTTGCAGAAAATAAACACGGCACAATTTACTCCACAGCTGAGCTCAGAGTGCAAGGTAGGACAAGTATATTTCACATTACTTTTACAACTCAACAAGAAAGAAACACACTATTGTTCTCAAACAAAATGAACAAATGCTTCACTTCCACTTATACCTTCAGTCCAGGTTCCAGACTTCAGGTCAAATCCTGTGAAAAAGCTGATCCCAGCGGCCAGAGGGGGCGAGGTGATGATCGAGTGTCGGCCTCGTGCTGCGCCTAAGCCCGCCCTTTTCTGGAGCCGAGGAACTGAGCTTCTCATCAACAGTACCAGGTAGAGCCGCCTGTTATAAGTATGCTAATGCCTCTCAAAGGGTTATATCTGCAGTTGTTTACATTATTTGCCCTTTCCCCTTCTTTTTAGAGTCACAGTAACTCCAGATGGTGTCCTGCGAATTTATAACATCAGCAGAGCTGATGAAGGGAAATATACTTGCTTTGCTGAAAACTACCTTGGCAAAGCCAACAGCACTGGTCATCTTTCTGTCAGAGGTACGAAGCAGGTCTCAAATTTCACAATTTCACATTGTTGAGTTTCCTATAAACGGTTTTGAGGCGTTCAATTGTGTTATATACCGTAACTGTGTTTTCTCTTAATAGATGCTACTAAGATTACTCTGGCTCCTTCTAATGCGGACATAAACCAAGGTGAGAATGTCACCATGCAATGTCACGCTTCCCACGACCCCATAATGGATCTGACCTTTACATGGGCGCTGAACGGTGTCCCGTTGGATTTAGAATATCCGTCTGGGCCTTACTTCCGTGAGGAGGCGGTGAGTCTGATGTTGTATAATGACAATGTGGAATATTTGCCATGTATAGATGTACCAACATATGCAAACATTTTCCTTCAGAAAGAGAACATTGGTGATTTGTTGATAGTTAACACTCAGCTTAACCAGGCGGGCGTGTATACCTGCTCTGCCCAGACAGTTGTGGACAGTGCATCGTCTTCGGCTAAACTCGTGGTGCGAGGTAATGTTTTGTAAAAATATAAAATATATGAAATGTTGTATATAATGTACACTATTAGGTGCCATTGCTAAACTTTTTTTTTTTTGTAAACCTGTTATATTGTTTCCCTTCATCAAAACACAGCTGTGGTGGTGCTTTGTTGAGTAATGCTGTACTGTATGCTGAGATTGTCTGGTCTATTGCAGAAAGTGCTGTTTCATTCCATTAGACGATATCTCACATCCTTCTAAGGACTCAATTTGCTTACTACAAATGATTAAACCAAATTAAATGCAATCAGTTACTGACTTAAGCCTTATTTAAACAGCGTCACACTGCTGCTTCAATGACGAGAGATTTTCAGTCAAGCTATGTTCAGAGATCCTTTGAGCTGTTTCATTTGTCATTTATCTGTTGTGCATCCATGGGCAGATGGCAGTTTAACTTTCCTGAGCCACTGAAATCACTTTTGGCCAACATAGGAGGGACGACTTGTAAACTGCACATAGGCTTTTTATGGTTCATAATAACACTGACCACAAAAACGACAAAATACTGAATACAACTGTCACCTTTCAAATGCAGGACCGCCTGGACCTCCTGGGGGTTTACTTGTGAGGAATGTCGCTGAGACCTCTGTTGAGCTGAGATGGAGCAGGGGTTATGACAACCACAGCCCCATTGGGAAATATGTGATCATGGGCCGGTCCTCACTGTCGTCTGAGTGGAAGAAGATGAGGACAGGTTTGTGGTGTTTATTAAATGATCTATGTTATTTAGACTCATTTGAATCAGCTCGGACATTGTACCTTTTCAGACCCGGTAAACATTGAGGGAAACGCAGAATATGCACAGGTTATTGGATTAATCCCATGGATGGATTATCAGTTCCAAGTCATTGCCAGCAACATACTGGGCAGTGGAGAGCCCAGTATGCCCTCACAAACCATCCGCACCTTGCAAGCAGGTCAGTTTGAGCTTTAATGTTACAGAATGTATGTGGTATGAAGCAAATAAAAGAGCACGTCAGTACATCCCCATGAGTGCCATATGCTCATACATACATGTATTACTCTTAGCACCTACAGTGGCGCCCAGTGGTCTGGGAGGAGGAGGTGGAGATCGTGGTGAGCTGATCATTACCTGGACGGTGAGGCATTACTCTGCAGGTTTTATTACTACAGTATAATCTTTGACAAATTCATTCTGATGTTGATATTTATACCAGATGCTAAGGCTGGGATAATGCTGGTCAAATGTGGTAAAGAATTCTGCTATGACACATGGATGGATTGGTTATTTGGGATGTGCCAAAACATGAATGCTACAATTCCTGTATACGAACCAATCTGAAGTTTTTAGCTACCTCACTTGTACAAAGTGTTAATTTACTATAATACCATTGCTTAAATATCCTTTTTATATCCAGGAACAATGATTATAGATGAAGACTTTGACCACAAATACCAATATTAGTATAAGGATCATAACTGGCAACATAGATTCTGAAAGTGTAAGAAAAATTCAAATGCATAACCACACCTTACTGACCCGCTTGTTCATTTCTGCTTCACAGCGCATGGCCAGAGAATATCAAAATGGTGATGGTTTTGGGTATATCTTGGCCGTTCAGAAAAAAGATCTTTCCTCATTGTGGGAATTGGCGCGTGTTCCTCATGTGGAGTCGTCCCGGTACGTGTACGTCAACAGCAGCCAAGAGCCCTACAGCCCTTTGACGTGAAGATCAAGGCCTACAACAGCCGCGGAGAGGGGCCGTTCAGTCAGATCGCGGTCGTGTACTCTGCCGAGGAGGGTAAGTGCACTGCGTGAATTATTATGAAGATGACAAACAGTCTGTAGAAGGAAGTGAAATTAGTTTACTTCTAAAAATTATCATCTACTGTACGAATACCAAATCATCAGTCTGCGCACTTTATGGCCTAAGTCATATTTTAAAGGAACAGGCCACCGTTTTTCCATACTGAGATATAGAGTATAGACTAACAAGGTTTCCTTCTAATTGGCTGAAGACAACACCAATGACACGAAAAGATGCAGCAGTGTTTGGAAAGTAGGATAGAGCAAAAAAAAAAAAATCGAAATTTGGTCCAAAGAAAACACTTATACACTAAAACTAATACATTCATTTTTACCTTTTTGTACAGTACATCATACATGTTGTGTAATGCCGCCTGCAGTACTGTTAATTACCATTAGAGCGCAGTCATAAACCGACCTAACTTTCTTCTTTATGTCACTGTGACAGCTCCAACTGTGGGTCCTCACAGTATTAATGCCACAGCACTGACAGCTTTTGAAATCCTCGTTTCATGGGATCCAGTGCAGCAGCTCAGTACCAATGGAATTATCCGCGGATACGAGGTGACATATCATCAAAACGATTAATAACAATGATAATCAGAATAATAATGAGAAATATTCTTAGTGAAATTATACAACTACCCCTGACACCCAGTTTTCTTTCATCCATCCATCAAGTGTGTCAATCATTTGTTTTATCATGACATTTATTTCCTTTCCTGATAATCAGTTCTCTCACTTCCATTTATTTGTCTATTTAGCCATCCCACGATTATGATATTTTGTCCTGTTTTAGGGGTTAGTACGGTTCAAGTGACTATGAAAAAAATCCCTGGTGGTTTTCTAAATCCATGGTTCTCTGCACTGTGCTCAGATCCGATACTGGCGGCAGCACGAGCGGGAAGCAGCGGCAGACCGAGTGCGCATAGCAGGACAAGAGTCATTCGCCCGAGTGTCGGGCCTCAGACCCAGCACTCGCTACCATGTGGCTGTTCTGGCTTACAACAATGCAGGCACAGGCCCTTTGTCTCCTCGGACCACTGTCACCACCAGGAAACCTCGTAGGTTCATCCAGAATTGTTAAAATCTCACACACCTGCAGACGCTAAATCTAACATCTTCTTCAGATGTGTTTATGATCACAGTAACATTTAGAACATTATCTTGTGGCTTAGCACTGCTGCATAAGATACACAGACAAGGCAAGGCAAGTTTATTTGTAGAGCACAATTCATACACAAGGCAATTCAAAGTGCTTCACAGTTGCATAAAATTACAATAAAGCAGAGTGTAATAAAATTAATCAATTACAGTAAAAGGCAAGAGTGCAGATAAAATACTTTCAGTTTTCATATGCACGGGTAAAAAGAACTGTTTTCAGCCTGGATTTTAACATTGTCAGAGTTGAGGCCTGTCTCACATCCTCGTGAAGACTGTTCCAGATTTTAGCTGCATGAAACTGAAACGCAGCCTCACCGTATTTAGTCCTGACTCTGGGAACCACCAGGAGACCCCTCACAGAAGTTCTCAGGGCCTGAGATGGTTCATACGGTTCACAAGCAGAGCTGTTTTAAAAGAAAAAGGCCTTTCATTTGTATGTTTGTAATATCAAAATGATTAATAATTATTGCCACTGTAGCTACAAACGCTCCATTGTTTTAAATAGTAAATGCAGCATAAACAAGTTATAGCATTTTATTGATACTAATATATAGCAGTAGATACAGGTAACACTGTGCTCTTCATGAGGGCATCAGCTCAGGTCTAGACAAGTGTTAAGTGACTGTCTCCTCCCCTGCTGCAGGCCAGCAGGGATCATTCTTATCAGAGGCAGAGCCCACTGGCTGCTTACAGTGAGAAAACTGATCTTCATCTTTCTCTCTCAGGGCCAGCAGGCTGTAAATGAAAGCTCCAACAGGATTAAACCTGATATGAGCCGAACAGCCCCGTTCACTCCTCTGCCTGCAGCCACAGTGCACATGCTGCCATCCACTGCACCACACCTCACAGACCAGAATACAGGCACTTGTGCAGGCAAACGAATGAAGGATGATACTGTACATTAATTAAAATGTGTATGCACAAAACTGAAACAGACACATTCACTGACACATTTCTCTCGTTAGCTCCGAACCGCCCTCCTGGAAATGTTTCGTGGAAGGCCCAGAGCTCATCCCTGGCACTGAGGTGGGATCCAGTGATCGCTAAGCATAATGAATCTGCAGTGTTGGGATACAAAGTGAGTTCGGTTTGACCTTTGTTTTAGCTGAAGCAAAGACGAATGTATCTATTTCCATAATCTGCACACCCTCTATTTGGGGTATTCTTTAAACACCTGAGAATCCCATTTACTGTAATTCTTAAAACATGGTAATGGTAAATGGTCTAAACTTATATAGCACTTTTCCACCTACATTAGGCACTCGAAGCGCTTTACAGCAAGGATCCACTCACCCATTCATACATCAATGAACACAGACACTGGGGGCAAGGTGGGTGAAGTGTCTTGCCCAAGGACACAACGACAGCGTGCACCTTCAGGAGGCGAACCCCCGACCTTCCGATCATGAGACGACCCGCTCTACCATCTGTGCCACCGTCGCCCCAACATGACATTGATTGTAGCAAATATTACAAACCGCCTTCAACATACTACTGTAAGCCCCTGTGTTTCCAAATGTTGACGTTGCCATGGTCACCGAAGTGATAAAACGAGTTATAAAACGTTTAGTCAAATCATTTGTTACGTAACGTTTAGCGCTTTAATGTGATTAGATAATAAGTTGTTTAATTATTAAAAACGTATTACACCTTCCCTCCCTGTGACCTCTGCTGCAGGTTTTGTACAAGCACGAGGGCCAAACTTTACTGAAGGTCCTGGATAAAACCAAGACCTCCCTCAGCCTGCCTCTGCCCCAGGACTACGGCTATGTGGTTCTGGAGATCCGCTCATCGGGAGATGGCGGGGACGGGCCGGCGCATGAGATTATAGTGTCTCAAGAATCTGGTGAGCGACAAAATCTCAGACCCTATGAACGTTTCCGTGCCACAGTAGTACCTCATTCTCATGCAAAAAAGGACCGCCATAGCCTATATATCTTATTTTTTATGTTTATATTTCATTGGTCATTTTGGTGGTCCCAGCCTGAAAAGTTTGGGAACACCTGGTCTAGAGCTCACATTTCAGACTTCTATTTACAAACCATTTAGATTATAACAAGGTCAAACAATAAAGATGGTGTTGCTTCTGTCCCATGACTTTTGAGCCCCCTTGGAAAATACATTTTAACCTCTTAACCCCCACCTGAACCAAGTGCATTTTCTCCAGTTCAGCTTTATTCAAATCTAAAAGCTTACAGCCTATAGGCCTCATTTTCGTCACATTTTTGACACTTTTTCACCACTTTATTGTCACTTTTTTCTCAATTTTTCGACACTTTTTTGTCACTTTTACGTTGCTCTTTTGTTGCCTTTTCGTCACACATTTTTGTCACTTTTTTGCCACTGTTTTATAATTTTTTTGTCACTCTTTTGTTGTATTTTCATCCCCATTTCCTCTCATTTTGGTTGCTCTTTGGACGCTTTGTTCAAGAAGCTTTTAGATTTGGGTAAAGCCGAACTTGCTCCGGGTGGGGTTATGAGGTTAAGAAGCTTTAATTCCTGAATACTTCCCGCTGGGTTAGGGTTAGGGTTCTCAAATTAAAACTGAGAGATATAATCAATCTGCTTCAAGAAAGTACTGAAAAAGCTTAAGTGTTAAAATGCAGGAAAAATCTAAAACTTAAGCACAATATGTCAAAAAAGGCTAAGCAAATACAGTAGGCTGTACAAAGGCAGCCTGACCTTAGATAAGATTAAATGTTCTTAACTCGCGGAAACGCTTGTCATGCCCTGCATTTGATGATAGTGAAGCTATGATTATTAGAAGCATTAAATCCGGATAAACATTTTATAGACTTTGAACTATGAATACTTCAAAAAGAAAATCCATTCCTAAGTCCACCATTTATAAGCTGCTTTATCTGACAGATATGAAACACATAGATCAAGAACAGGAATTATCTAATGACAGCGGTAGATACAACAAATAAAGCAATTAAGATCTTATATTTGAAAAGCAGGACCGAAACTGGGCTTTGTTTCTCCAATTTATGAGTAGCCTTAGGTGTCACTTCAGAATCTGGTGGTAGCTGTTCTTATTTGCGTTCTTTTTCTCTTGTAGGAACTGGAATGATGGTGCAGAGTGGGGCGCAGTCTTTGCTCGTCCAGTGTGTCCAGGTCTTTGGAGGTCTGGCTCTCCTCTACATGATCCTGTGCTTGGGCCTGTGACCGTTTTTTGTGACGGCATGTACTCCACACCTAAGACAGAAATATTTACTGTAATTTATGCCAGTACCAAGAGTATGATGCTTGACCAAGAAACTGACATTTTCCATATCAGTTCCTTGTATTCGCCACCAGTATTTGTCAGTGGTATGTGGTTATGTAGTCATCATCATCTTGCTACATGTCCCAAAACCTTGTCACTCAAAGCAAACTGTGGACAAATCCAAAGCTGTGGACGTTTCTTTGAGCTGACACTCTGCAGTTCTCTCGCCAACATTATTGGTGGCCCTACACAGTGTGATGTTCTTTTCAAAAGTGCTTATTTTCTGCATCTGGTCCTAATTCTTTAGTCATTCCCCTGAGCTGCTGTAGCACCAGGTCTGAGGCTCCTGGTGGTCTCAGTTATAATAAAATGCTTTGAGGTTCTGGAACCAATTGTTAAACTATAAATCTCAAAAAGGGTTGAATTTTTGTTTAGATATTGCCTTTAAAATATGCCTGTGGTTGGAAATTGATCATGCTTGTCATGATCTGCTTTTAGATGGAGATCGGGGACCATTCGTGCAGTTTATAAATCAAAAATAAATGGTCCAATTACAATTAGGTGTTTCTACATTCCCCATACGCAGAATGGAACATGAACTAAACTGACGCTTACTTTAGTCAGCCGTACTGAGAACAGAGCACGTGTATATATTATTTATTAAGTTATTCATTTGTGTATTTATTTATTTTATCATCTATAAACATTTTTGTCACTGAAGAGACACTTTACTGTAACATGTTTTTTTATGTATTTGAGAACAACTAACTATATCAGAATCAGTTCAACTTTGTGTGTTCAGGCCAAAGGTTGTGCCTAAAACCAGGTTTTACAATTTGCTGTTTTTTTCTCTGAACAACTACTGTCGTCTGTGCTCACATGTACTTGTTTCATAAAGTGTCAGCGATCACAGCAGCCAACACGCCCTCGCTCTGACGTTTGTGGAGCCTTTATGATAAACGTTAATGGATGTAATAATAGAGCTACAGGGAACAATAGCTGTTCTCAGCAGTCACCTTTAGTCGCCCTTAGTTTAGAGCTGGTTATTTAGATTTATTGTTTTACCACCATAGTCACCCTCTAGGTTACATTTGATCATAGGACATCTCCCCAGTATGTGATATTAGACATTGGTAATGACATTATTGCAGTCACAGAGGCGAGCCTTTCAGAGTCGCTGAGTGCATTTAAGTTAAACTGTAGAACCTCTTGTTTGTCACTCATTTTTGAATGTTAAACTCATCCATCATCAAATGAAATCTAGGTACACACTGCCTTTTTTGTGAATTACTGGATGAAATGTAAAGCTCGAGTGAATGTACTGTAAAAATTATTTCAATAAACATGGAATGCTTTTTTGAAACATTGTACTTTTATTATAACTATTTGAATTACTGACAAGTTCAAATGAATACCAATATAAAAGGCAGACTAATAAATGAGTAATTAACATAACAATGAGTAAGTTACCTTTGTGACCAGCTGCTGTGATGAAGCAGCATGTATAAACATAATAACGATGGTGGCACAGATGGTAGAGCGGGTCATCTCATGATCGGAAGGTCGGGGGTTCGAATCCCGCATCCTGAAGGTGCACATTGTCGTTGTGTCCTTGGGCAAGATGCTTCACCCTCCTTGCCTCAAGTGTCTGCATACATTGGTGTATGAATGAGAGTTTGAATGGGTGAGTGGATCCTTGCTCTAAAGCGCTTTGAGTGCCTAATGAAGGTGGAAAAGCGCTATATAAGTTGAGACCATTTACCATATCACGATCATGACGGCTGAAGTGTCTTGCTCAATAACACAACAGCATTGTTAATAGTGGGGATTGAACTTGAATTAATGTGTGTGTTTGGACCTGATGAACAACTGTCTCCCACGTGTTGATCCCGGAGGTGGTTGTAGTTCAGGCTGAAAAGCATTCGCCAAAAGTCGATGGATTGATCCCGGCTCCCGACAGTGATGGCTCTTTGATGTAAAGTGCTTTGAGTGCCTGAAAGACTTAAAAAAGTGCTACACAGGCTAAATATCCTCACAGGTTTAACTAATGTCACTAACGTTTGTGTCATATGCAAACGGAAATAAAATTAACCTTAAAAAATGTGCACTGTAGGGTGTTATAATGGTTTGTATCAAAAATGAAATGTTTAGCACAAAGGTGACAATCATTAGCTAGTTCCTGTAAGCTATTAACTGCTGCATGAGTGATGCTGATACTGACAAAGCTCAGTAATAGGAGGAAGTGGGTTTATTAGTCTTTCCAGTCGCCCCCCTCCTCAGCCTTATCAGCTGCACTTTGTCACCCGCCATTAATATAACTGAGTGTCACTGCAAATCTGGACTTGGTTTCTGGTTTGCTTCAAAACAGGTAACAATGGTTCACAATGGTTCTGTTTAACAGCTGATTGTGCAATGTCCTTTTGGTGGTAAACCTGCTAAAACGACGGAAACATTTCCTCTGGATGTGGTATTTAGTCACTTCTGGACTTGACCTTGTGTTTATTAAGCATTGTGTTTCTTTTTTACAGGTCATTCTGCAGAGCGTTTGGATCAACAAGAAGAGTCATGAGGCCAATCACAGGTAAAGCAATTACAGACAGTTAGAGGAAATCAGTTCCAGTATGTGCTTAAGGAAATTAAATGGCATTAGGAATCTGAGAAGAGAAAGAGAAAGCTAAAGCGACAGAAATATTTCAACAATTAAATGCGTGAAAAGTAAAAAAAAAATAGAAAAGTTCTGTGCATAACAACATGAATAACGTGTTGATTTTCCCTCACACTTGGTCCTTTATGTTCTCCTCAGTTTTGGGCGTCCTGCTCATCCTGCACATGGGTAAGCCTTGGCCTGATCACAGTGACTTCTTCAGTTATAACTCTGTGTCTTATTACATTATCATTGTTTCTGTCTCAGCTACATCCAGTAAGCTGGTGTGTCACATGACCAACTGGGCCCAGTACCGGCCTGGAATGGCCAAGTTCACCTCGGACAACATTGACCCGTTCCTGTGCACGCATGTCGTCTATGCTCTGGTCACAATCAACAGCTTCAACCAAATCACCCCCATCGAGTGGAATGATGAGCAGCAGTTTGTTCAGCTCAACAACCTCAAGCACGTGTGAGTCACCGCACACTGGGATAACTTATTTCTGTCTCTCTTTTCGTCAGACCTACATAAATAAATTACAAAAAATAATGTAAATGCAGATCACAGTACTACCCACGGTTAGCGCTCTCGCTTCACAGCTAGAAGGTCCTGGGTTCGATTCCCACCTGGACGGGGCCTTTCTGTGTGGAGTTTGCATGTTCTCCCCGTGTCTGCGTAGGTTTCCTCCGGGTACTCCGGTTTCCCCTACCACTAAAAACATGTACAAGAGGCCAGGATGAATGAGACTGTGTTTGAGAGTGCACATGGGGGACAACGGACGCAAATTAGCCCAAGGCTACAATCTGGTGTGGCTTGTTTACATGCATGAGACCCATGTATGTTCATTAACATGCACTGTCCCGACCAAATAAATAAATAAATAAAGACAAGCTGCATGTTGAACACCTTAAAAAAAATCCCATCAACATATTTTTTGCTTTTACAACATATGACAATCAATCAGGTTAACAGTTTTTCAGCATCACCAAAACATTCTTGTGGATGTGAGATGGCCTGAGGACGCCATTTTGCTTCAGTCCATTGGGTTGATCTTTTGTTACTATGTTTTCTTTGAAGACAGTTGGACATACGCAGCGAGAGAGGTCAATCAATCAATCGATGGTTTTGTATAGCCCAATATCACAACAGGAGTTGCCTCATAGGGCTGCACCGAAAATTAAGGCAATAAAACAGAGCAGTAAATAAGACAATGTAAAGTTCAGGCGAATCAAGTATCCATTGCTCACTGTTCAGTCATGCACTGGTCAAACAGGCCATGAACAGACTATGGATAGATACAGACTACAGACTAGTGCAGTCACCTCGTATCTTGAGGCTACAGTTGTGTTGTACGTGGCAGGAGAGCAGAACGAGAAATGGCTTGAAGCTAGATGCACGAACAAAAATACTTCCTATGATTTAAATCAAAGGTGCCTCCTCAGTGCCCCACTGCGAATGTAATCATGCTGCACGATCATAGCCTCAAAAACGTTTTTTTTTTCTGTGAGACAGCTGCTTCCAAGTCTAGATAAAGGTGTGGGACTCAGTTACAATCTCTCTTAAATGCGTCCAGTTGAATGTTTCACTGCATTGACCACCAGTTTATGGCCCTCAATGATAAAGGATGGCTAATAGCTTGCCAAATATTGCCAAATATAAACTGTTTTCAGCAAATTTTACCATGTAATGGTGATGTTCAAAGTACTGAATAGTTTTCTGACAAATACGACATGCTTATGTTATGAGTACAGCCCTGTGTTTGAAGGACACATCACTGAACATCAAGTTTATTGCAATGTTTTAACACATGAATCTGTTCACACATAATCCCACATAATTTAAATTCTAAATGACTATTACAATCTAGAAATATCGGCTGTTCTGTGTTTGATTCAGAAACCCGGCCCTGAAGACTCTGCTAACCGTGGGAGGCACAGTGAACGGACTCAGCCCGTGAGTAGTGTTTCATCAGAGCAGTAAGGCATTCACATCTTGTACACTTTCCAAACTATTCCTCTGTCTGTGCCAGATACATTTCCGTGGTCTCCAGACCCGAGAACCGCGCCGCATTCATCAAATCAGTCATCAACTACCTGCGCACTCATAACTTTGACGGACTGAACGTGCACTGGGACTATCCCGGCCAAACGGAAGCCCCGTGTCAGACCGCGCGAGCTTCACTGTGCTGCTGTCGGTCAGTCAACCAATGGTCAAGAATATGTTATTTTGAAAAGGCACAGTCTCTTAACCCTCTACAACAGCCTTACATGTATTATATTTGACGCATTTTAGACAATTTAATGCAGTCAGACTTCAGGAGGAAGCGAGAAGGGTTTTGATTATATCATAAATGTGCATGTATTATCTTAAACCTTTGGGGAAAACAAGATTCATTATTGATAAATATCAATGCCAATATTTAACCAGGAACTGGCCAAAGCCTTTGAGAGTGAGGCCAAGGACACCAGGAAGACTCCACTGCTTCTCTCAGCTGAAGTAGCTGGTTTCCACTCTACTATTAATGCAGCCTATGAAGTCAACAAAATAGCACTGTGAGTAAACGTTTTAAAAGTTTTTTGTGTGTGGCCTTGATAAAGCCAGAACTAACGGATTACTGTATCTCGTCCACAGTCATTTGGACTTGATCAACGTTAAGACCTATGACTACCATGGAAGCTGGGAAGCCCGCACAGGACACAACAGCCCAGTTTATCGCAGTTCTGTGGATCCTGGCTCCCAGATTTACCATAATATTGTAAGTCAAAGACCCTTTAATGCTAATAAAAATGAAAAATAATGTATAATAAAGTATAATGACTGTGCTGCAGAATGCCTCCATCTCACACTGGCTGAATCTGGGAGCGCCTGCCGAGAAGCTGCTGCTGGGTTTCCCCACATTCGGGCGAACTTTCCGCCTCAGCTCTGGTGCTAATGGTCTGGGAGCTCCCGCCAACGGTCCTGCAGAACCTGGCCCCTACACTCGCACTGCTGGCTTCTGGTCCTTCTATGAGGTATGATTTTAAGAAACAAACAAAAGAGAATGAAAAGTAGAGCTCCAATGATCATTAGCGGCAGCTCTATAAAGACCTGTGTGTGCTGTTAGGTCTGCGGCTTCACTCCCGGCGCTAGTGTGGAGTGGATCAGTGAGCAAGAGGTCCCCTACGCTACCTTCGGCAGTGCTTGGGTTGGCTACGATGATCAGCGCAGCTTCTCCCATAAGGTACACGGTCAGCTCTTTTGATATTATAACAATAATCAGAATTAAAAGGGAAAAAGTTCAAGCTCTGGTCTCATCATACAGGTCCAGTATATGACCGCTCACAACCTGGGAGGGGCTCATGTGTGGACGCTGGACATGGATGATTTCAGCGGTTCATTTTGCGGATCTGGAGCCTACCCGCTGGTCAACCACCTCAGGATGTCCATGGGTAAATAAACACTTCGATGGCATCATTTTACAGTGATAATAAATATGAGCCACGTGTTACTGCGGGACTTCTCCGGGCACTCTGGCTTTATCCCAATCCCCAAAGGCAAACCTCTCCCAATGGTTTTGGCACTTATGCGCTATATCAAATGTACCTACCGTGGGTTCAGGAAGTATCTATGCCCCTCGAGTTGTTTCTATGCTACTATGGTAAAGTTTGGTATTGAAAAAAAAGCATTTGTATAGAGGCTGTACCTTTATGTTTGATGATGATTGAAACGTTTATAAAGGTTCGAGAACAGCACAACTACAATGAAATGGACCTGCAATTGTTGTGCATGGTCTGAATACTTGTGTCAGTTTTAGGTTTTCTATCTTGTTTTTGTACTTTAAAAAAAATATTTTGGCTGTGTGAGTGGTTAGCCTGGCGCTTTTACTTTCCACCACAGTGGTCTCTATGATGCTCCAGGATCAATTGTTTTCAGAGTTCCTGGTAGGTTTTCATCGCTGACGGACCCTCTCACCAGAAAACCGACAAAAGCGTAGAGTAGAGGCCACTGTGATCACTGTGATTTTGTAGAGTAGAATGTTTACCCATAGAGAAGAAATGTGCATGATTTTGGTACCATAGTGAAACATGTAGAAAAGGTTTGAAAATTACCTGACACAGCTGTTCTCTGTTGCTTCACAAAGGATTTGGCCCGAAGCCTACCACGACCCCAGCCCCCACCACAACCCGGGACCCGGTGGCGGACTTCTGCAGTGGCCGCCCCAATGGCCTGTATGTGAATGTGGCCGACAGAACCACTTACTTCCAGTGTTTCCAGGGAAACACCTACCTGCACAGTTGCCAGCCTGGCCTCATCTTCTATGACTCCTGCAAGTGCTGCAACTGGCCCTAATCAACACATGAAGAAAACAATCATGTGTAGTTCAGATTAAGCTGCATTGATCACCTGACAATAAACAAGTCAAACCTGATAAACTTGTCTCATCACTGGATCTCTAATGATGTGAAAGTAGGATTGTGTTAATATATATGACATACAAATGAAAATATTCCATATTTTGAACAGCCAAAAGTCCTTAAATGGCATCAAACCAGAACATGTCCTGTGACTGAAAACTATGACTAGAAAGGCAGGGGAAATAAAGAAAGCATGTGTCTGTGTTTAGCGCCGAAGACAATAATCAAGGGTTTCCGTGGGGCATTAAAAAAAGCATTAAAAGTCATTGAATTAATTTTCTTCGTGGACCACCACCTGCAGAAGGAGCCATGGGGCTGGTGCTATGTGACCTGGCAGCTCCAACTGCCCACGACCGGCAACGACAAGTGGAAGAAAATGGATGGATGGATGGATGGATGAATTAATTTTGCCAAAATGAATGATCAGTAAAGGTGCATTATGCTATTTTTTATGTGGAAAAAAGTTTATATTTGTGTGTATTTGACCTTGTAGTGAGTGACCCAGCAAGTATATGAGTGCTCCACATGACGCCTTTACTTTCCATTAAAAGTGGACTTTAGGATGCTCCAGGATCAATGGTTTGGAATGTTTTCACTGCAGACAGTCTCTCACCAGAAAACCTACACAACAATTGATCCTGGAGCGTTGTAGAGACCCCCGTGATTGAAAGTAAAGGTGCCATGCTGACCACTCATTAAGATGCTGAGTCACTACAAGGTCAAGGTTTAGTCTCTATTTGATACCGTGCTATTGGTAAAAGTGATTACTACCAAAATATGTGCAAGATTAAGTCTCCTCGAGATCTGTGATGAAATACAAAATACAAAACATGCAACTAATGAAAAGTGCTTGGTCGGTGAAACCAGAACATCTCTTTTTTTTTAGTTTGAGTTTTTATTTCGAGCTACAACAAGGCACAAAAACCAAGAAAAGAAAAACAGAAAAATATATATACATAATAAAAGAAAAAAAAGAAAAAAAATTATTCTAGCTCGAAAAGGAGTGGGAAGAAGACAAGCTTATTGACTCCCACCCCTGTTCATAAACTTAAATAACAATAAATAACAATACTGCATATTTCTTACCATCTTACAAAACAACTATCAACCGAGTTGGTTACATATTAACAAATGCAACACTGCATTATACCAGGTCAACATTCACAGTATCTCACACGCTACAACCAGTGTATTATTTCTGTCTCCCATACCGAATTCATTACCATGTTGGCATTACCGTTATTCATCATCACCATTACAACCCATATAGCATTACTCTGTATCAAGTGTTTCAATGATACATAAAATACTCCACATTTATTCATAAAAGGTACAGTAATCGCAGACTGATTGATGCTCATGATAACAAGAATAGTCTTAATGATGTGTGTTAAAAGGGATTCGGGGCTTTCTTTTTTTTTTTTTTTACTGTGACTGGACCAGCTGCCAGAGGGGAGCAGCCCCCGAGCAACCAGACCATCATTTGTTAAGTGTCCTATACTATGCATTAAAAGAGACAAATTTTAGGAGTCTGCTGCCAGAAGAGGGTTTCCTCGAGCTGCCGACCCCCACCTGTCTGCCCTATACTACGGGTTATGTTGAATGCGGAGTACATACTGTAGATATGTGCATGTTTTACTTCTAAGAATTTAATTCCTTTATATTACCATCAGCATCAATACCGCTGTCTGAATCGATTAAGTTTGATTCTAAGAATAATCCACAGATTGTTAGGTATTAATCCTAGACTCATTTATTTATTTATTTAATATGGACATAGCAATTACACTGGATGAACCAGATGCATTGTTTAAAGTGTTATAGCACATGTGCTAATTTTCAACACCTGTCCATAAGGGGCTTTTAGGTTACAAAGATAAAACACATTATGAAACAAGATAAGGCACATTTTACACAAGTTTGGCCCGATTTGAGCCACTGTTTGAGCTCTCTGGTAAAGATGTTGATATTAGTCTGCAGTTTCAGTGCAGTCGGGAGAGGTTCACAGTGTAGCCCTCTGAGGAGAGCTCGACTGTCAATAGATTTTCTAAACTTTGGGAGCACACATCCCCGCTAACTGAGGCTCTGGTGGAGGTCTGAGAGAGCCTGACACTTCACCATGAGGCAGAGAACAGTGGTGACACCAGTTGTTCAGACATTTAAAAGTCATTTCATTATACTAAATTTACAAGTTTTCAAAGTAAAAACTTGTGCTTTTGTATGATATCACATGATGCATCTCTGAGGTTTCTTGTCAAATATCTTAATTGCTGTTTATACAGCGAGGTGACTGGTTTCAGAGTGGACACCGATGTTTGTGACATGCTGTAATGCAGTATGACAGATGTGAAAAAACTATTGCGTGCATATACAATAAAGCCGCGTGGTGTGATAACTCTCTTCTTATAAAACGAAAACAGTTCAGATTTGATTTAACTTTCCTGCTGACGTTATTTACTTGACTTTGGAACTTCAGGTGATTATCTAAGATATTGCCCAAGTATTTTGTTTCATGAACCTCCTGAATGGGTTCATGTTCTAATTGAACCTCAAATGTGCTGCTAGGGGACCTCCTGCTGATAGAGAAACACATTGAGAATGTTTTCTTTACATTTAAAGTTAAATGGAACAGTTGAAGCCATCTTGAGATGTTATGTAAAGCCTGTGTTAACTGCTGCCCTGCCAGATGGAAGAACAAAGGCCTGCCGTGTCTATCTAATCAGGAATATCTGGATTAATGATTTATGTTCACTTCAGCACTTTATCGTATGTATGGAACCATAGTCATTCATGACAAGGCTTGACAAGGGCAAAGTACAGCCTCTTGAAAATGGGAATGTAGCTTTATCTATAGAAATACATGTACCCAAAGAGATCATCAGAATATCTACATAGGGCAACCATGACCCAAAAGCAAAGTGACTTCTCAGAGTGTTCCAGCACCGATGCAGACAACACTCAAATATATGTGTTGGCCACTCACGCCTGCTTCCTCGGTTCATGTTGTCACAGGTCGAAACAGGTCATGACCACAAAGACAGACCAATGTGTCGTATATTTGTATATACGGCAACCTGTATGTCCATTTTCCCTAAAGAATTCTTGCCACAAAATAGAAGAAAAACTTTGCACATCAATTACTTTAGGCAGGTGCGTTGGAGATGAGGGAAAATCCCAGAGTACATTGATAAAAAATATTACTTCCTGCACACTGCCAACCTTGCAAAAATAGTTTATTAGGATATGGTCAACGTTTCGGTCCTGAGACCTTCATCAGGCAAATTGCTGAAGAGCTCCAGGTGACCAGTCTTAAGTAGGGTGTCCTACTGGTCACCTGAAGCTCTTCAGCAATTTGCCTGATGAAGGTCTCAGGACCGAAACGAAACTATTTTTGCAAAGTTGTCAGTGTGCGGAAGTAATATTTTTTATCCCTAAAGAATTCTTGAATCTTGAATCTTGAACAGGAACATGATTGGAAATGGCCGGCTATGACTGCGCAGGGGCACTAACCCTCGGCTATATCCAATAACACTGACATTTATCCACGTTCTCAGAGGTTATTATTATTTATTTTATTTTATTTTTTCAGTTTTTTTTCCCTATTGTTTTTTAATTGAAATATTTTAGATTATAGGGTACTAGGGTACCGTCCCTCATTTCTTTCTTGTTTGCTTGAAAAATGGTCCTTCAGCTGTTTCTTTCAAGTGTCTCTTTTCTCCCAGCCTTATTCCTTTTGTTGAGATGTGCTGTATTAATACACTTAAATCTATCTTCAGAACTTTCAGACTTACTAGGAATGATATAGATATACTGGTTTTTAATTGAATTGATTTTAATTTAATACACTTTATTGTCCCTCATGGGGAAATTTCTTGCGGGCACATAGTGCAGGTGCAGTTGACAAACATATAATACAGAAATGGGTTAAAACAACGAACAACAAACAATCGGTACAAATTGCTAAATTGTACAATGTGATTGATTGATTGATGGATTGATTGATTGATTGATTGACTGATTGAATTTATTTTGAGTTATTAATGCAAGACAAGTTAATGCAATGATGATTATGTATGTACCTATGCACATACATAACATAACATTTAATGTTGTGTTGCTTGAACATATTTAAACTCGAAAAGGGAGAAGAAGTAAAACTTAGAAACTCCCACCCCCTAAGTGTCATAATTACTTGTATATGGTGGGAGCTAATAGTGGACAATGAACAACAGCATGACAACGATCCGAGTCAATCCCAAATGCAGCAGACCAGCAACGCAATAACACACCTGTACTGCAGCAAAGCCGCAAGCAAGTGTCGCACAAACTCTGATTACTGATAATAATTTACTGTTTAATACACTGAGGTGTGCAAACCCAGTGACTTCAATATAATCTTGAAACCATGTCAACAGTTCAAAACAAAATAACAGATTAAATGTTATCAGGACAATGGGAGCATTTTGATGTTCACAATGACCTTCGCTTGATACGACACTTAGCTTGATACGATTAACATCAGTTTATCGTTGGCCAATGGATAAAGTGAAACAGGTTTCTGGTAAATTGGTGATGCGGAAAATCACTAAATTTTGTAGTTTGAAATATAGGATTCTTTTTGCTCAAAATAATTGTATTTGATCCGAGGATTCAGTGACATGTTACATAACATTGAGAGATCTTGGCTGGGATGAAACTAGGCCATTTTGACAATCAACATATTAACTATTAACGTGAATCGTATTTTACAGCCCTTTGTTCATTTAGTTATCTTTTTACTACCCACAATTTGAAGGTGTTATGGAAAATATTATGGAGCACACCCCACCCCATCGCCACATGGGTGCAGTGTATATAAGAAGCCATGAGACTCATACAATTTGGCTCCTTGTAAAATCCCAAGGTAAGCTCAGGACTGGGCTCAGGGCCTCAGTCAAATCACTGGAAAAAGATGCAGGAATGCACCCATTAGAGAAACATAACTTTATGCTTTATATTTATATTTACTCTAATAGAAGCAATAGCAATGTTGATAAAACCACAGAGTCTGATAGTATAATGTAATATTTGTGTTATTTTGTTAAATTCTGTTTTTGTTGTCATGCACAGCAAGCCTTTTAAATCAAGATGGCAAAGCTCACAGTTCTAGCAGGTAAAGTAATTGTCAAAATATCAATCAATCATACTGAATGTTGTTGCAAAAAAATGTATAATTTCTTTGTTGTGTATATTTTCCTTTAGGCTTGTGCCTGGTCTTGTGCCAGTTGGGTAAGTGTATATCTGAAATGTAATAAAGGACATTTTATCCATCAAAACACTGTATATAATTTTTTTATTTTCTTTTTTTTTAGCCACAGCATCCAAAATGGTTTGCTACTTTACCAACTGGTCTCAGTACAGACCTGGTACTGGGAAATACATGCCCCAAAATGTCGATCCTTTCCTCTGCACTCACCTCATTTATGCATTCTCCATCATAAACCCCAGAAATGAGCTCGTAACATATGAATGGAATGATGAGACTCTGTACAAGACCTTCAATGGCCTCAAGAGCACGTATGGGCCATTCTTACTTTTACATTGAACTAGATAATGAATCAATGAATAATGTTAAATGCACTTTCTGAAGGAACCCAGGGCTAAAGACTTTACTGGCTGTCGGAGGATGGAACTTCGGATCAACACAGTGAGTAAAGTTAATATTCTGTAAGAATTGTATTATGATAAGGATAGCAATGCCTAATGTTTTTCTTTTTTTTATCAGGTTCTCCATCATGGTGTCCACTCCAGCCAATCGTCAGACTTTCATCAAGTCGTCCATCAAGTTCCTGAGGACTCACGGCTTTGATGGCCTGGACCTGGACTGGGAGTACCCAGGATCCCGTGGAAGTCCCCCAGTGGATAAACAGAGGTTCACTCTTCTGTGCCAGGTCTGTATTTTATTGTGTAAGGAGTTACAAACCGATTGTAATATTGTAATATTTATTATTGATTGACTGCAGGAACTTGTAGAGGCCTATGCAGCAGAGGGCAAAGCGACTGGCAGAGCCCCACTCATGCTAACAGCAGCAGTGTCAGCTGGAAAAGGAACCATTGATGCAGGATATGAGATCGCCGCCATTGCCAAGTACTGGGATGTTCATTACAAGAAAGAGTATTTACATACTGTAACATATTATGTCCAGTCAATGTAACAGAGATGTACTTTCAGGTACTTGGACTTCATTAATGTGATGACCTATGACTTTCATGGAGCTTGGGAGCGATTCACTGGACACAACAGTCCTCTGTACCGCGGCTCCCATGACAGTGGAGATCTCATTTATTTCAACGCTGTAAGAAATTAATGAATTGTAAAGCTAATAACTGCAATAACTTAATCCCAGTGAGAAATGACTGTTTGGATTATGTCCTGGATCTTTCCTGTTAGGACTACGCCATGAAATATTGGAGAGACCAGGGTACCCCGTCACATAAATTGATGATGGGCTTTGCAACTTATGGCCGCACTTTCCGCCTCTCCTCTGCCAGCACCGTTGTTGGCGCTCCTGCAAGCAGTGCTGCGTCTGCAGGACCATTCACTCGTGAGGCCGGATTCTGGTCATACTATGAGGTAATCCTAGTCCGAAGACAACCACAAATGAGTAAATCCATCTGATTATGCTTTCTTTCTTCTCCAGATCTGCACATTCTTAAAGGGGACAACAATCCAGTGGATCGATGATCAGAAAGTCCCATATGCCAGCAAAAACAGTGAATGGGTGGGATTTGACACCAGAGAGAGCTATGAGACCAAGGTATGTGGAATCTCACATTGCCTGCACTGATGTAATAAACCATCAATAATCTTCACAAAAGCAGTCATGTTTATTTAAGGAAAAACTGTACATCCCTTTGTTTCTCTCATTCTGCAAAAGCACCAGACAAACTGGAGTTAGTTTGGCTGTTCATTACTAAATCACTATTATCACTAACAGTTTAATACAATTGATTAACAGGTTCAATACATGAACAACAACAAGTTTGGTGGAGTATTTGTGTGGGCCTTGGATTTGGATGACTTTAACGGAGAGTTCTGTGGCCAAGGAAAGCACCCACTGATGTCTCACCTCCGCGCTCTGGTTACCGGAGGTTAGTTCGGCTTAAAAGTTAGGGGGGAAAAGATTCTTACAATTGCATTCATTTTATTTCTCTGTATGTTGCAGGAGTGATTCCACCACCTGTAACAACAACCAACAGACCAGGTGTTACTACCACCGCAAGACCAGGCACTACCACCGCAAGACCAGGCACTACCACCTCCAGACCCAGCGGTACCACCACTGTCCCCGAGCCCGGATCAGACTTCTGCAAAAACCTGTCCGATGGCATTTACGCCCACCCGACCGACAAAACCAAGTTCTACGAGTGCGCCGGAGGACGCACCTATCTGAAGAGTTGTGGTGGGGGAACAGTGTTTGACGACAGTTGCAAATGCTGTATTTGGGGAAAATCTGAATGAAGCAACTGTAACCTCCAGTACAGGTTATATGGCAAGAAAGCACAATGAAACAATAAAGATTCATGCAACCTCAAAAAAATTTCTTTCGAAAACCAGCCTGGTTTCTTTTTTTGTGACTAACCCAGCGTTATCTCAGGAGGAATATGTAGCCATAGAAAGTGTTGAAAAAATAGAAACCAGGCGTTAAAGTTGTTTTTAACGTGTCTAATGTCCAATGCTTTTCAATTGGAGACTAGCGGCAATATGGAGGTACTACAGCAATGGCGGCCTCCAGTGTTGCGGTCATAAAGCAGAGCAGCCAGCGGCCATTGGTTCAGATATTACGATCTTTATTACAAACAAGAGGGCGAGTGAGCGCTGCTGTGGGTTTGTGAATGTAACCAAGTCAGGTTCAAGACTTTGAGGAAGACAGAGGAGTTCCGAGGCTCAGCTGACATGTAAAAGTCCTTTATTCTATATGGGACACCAATGCGTTTCAGGACAGGCCTAGGCAAGTTTGCTTGGTAGAGGGACGGTTTTCTTTATCGTCAAAAGACCAAGGGCCGGACCCTCCAATTTTAGACCAAAGTAAAGCATCACTTTCTACAAATGCCATAGTGTTGTACATCATACGTTGCCTAAATGGGTGTTCTGCTTAGAAATGTGTAAGGAATTGACATCATTTTTCACATTCTAGAGTACTTTAACAGGCCTTTGATCTCTGATTTGTGTAATAATATTCCTCAAAATCATCTTGTGGCCAGAGGTTCTATCATGGGGCCTAACCTACCCCTGACATAGGTCTTCATCGGGGCAGACACATAGATATTAAGATCCTTCTGTTTTGTGTTAGGGTTATCTTGTTACTTAAGGCTGAAAATCTGACAGCATGACATCTTGTCAGTGTCAGAGTGTGGTCAATGTTCAAAGATGTCAGAGAAAGTCCAGCTGCGTTGCATAAGATGTTTGTGTCTGTTGTTGCGGTTGTGATATCTAATCTGTTGAATAATTCAGGGAGAAATATTGGCACAATTGAAGGAGATGGCACACGCGAACATCTCCAAGGACAACAACAACAACAACAACACAGATGAGTTTAGTTAGCGCTTTCTCACACTGTATCTAAGGAACGGATGACGCCACAATGCTTTGTTTTCTCCAAGTACATGTAAAAATAGTTACATTACTTTAATTAACATGTTATCTATTTTGTCATATCTTTCACCATTTATGAAGAAACATCAAACTTGTATGAGAGAGGGCAGATCAAAACTCAGATGAGTGTATAATCTGATAATATATAGTACTAGAGAAGTTTACTCATTTGGTGATTGTGAAAGACAGGTAGATTGTTTGCAAGAGGTTTAGTGACAACATTTACTACACAACAGAGTTAATTTTGACAACATATTTTAATTTAGTCTTTTGATAAAAATTTAATTTAATTTCAGTCTAGTTTTAGTCGATTAGAATTGCATGTAAATTTAGTTGACTAAATTTAAGACGAATTTCAGTCAACTTTGCATTTATAATATATAATCATATTTAATCTAAGTCCTCTGCTTTATGGAGCTTCTTCCACATGAACAAAGGTCAGAGCTGTTCCTTTGGCCGTGGATTTAAATGATCTGAGGCTCAAACTGTGTCATTGGAAGTTTGGATGATTTTAGTCTCTTCTTTTCATTTTAATCTAGTCATATTTTTGTCAACGGAAATATCTGGATATTTTAGTCACCGTTTTAGTCTCATGAAAAAAATGTTTAATTTAGTTTCAGTCCAGTTTTAGTCAGCAAAAAAATGACTGACTAAAATTATGATTAAATATTTTAGTCAACTGAATGAACACTGCTACACAATAGAGTAGATTACAGTTGTTGCAGTGCACACAGGGATGTTTATCTGCTTATGCCTTTATACTAAGTCAAAACGGGGCCTTACAGAAAGACAGACATCAGTTGTTTTTGTTTTGATGATTTGTTTCTAGAATAAATGCTAGAAAACGCAGCGTTCATTCATTCCGTGGCACATTTTACTGTTTTGTTTGTCAAATGGAAACTTGCTTATTGACCTGTAAAATATATTGCTGCACTGATATGGCGGCTGGCTCACATTGTACTGATGCTGTGTGGAGTGTGTGGAGATCATGGTACAATTAGTCTGTTAATGATTGTCTACATATGGTTCAAATGTTTAGAAGTATCTTATCTTGTCTAATATTAACTGTACTGTTCCTCCTCTGGGTTTCTGTATAAAAGACCACTGTGGTCTTACTGTGGTTTGGGTCTGACTCTTTTTAGCACAAGGTGAGGACACGCAGGTATGCACGGGTGGTTTGTAAATGAGCTTGATGAATATTAACTATCTGCTTATGTTACAGTAATCCCCCAAAGTTGGTTTGCGATGACCAAGCTTACACTTCTTGCAGGTAAAACACAATCCATTGTGGTGTTTTGGCTTTTGCAGCTCTAAACCTTCTTTTTAGTCCTAGTTGTGTGCACTTGTTTTTGCGTATTTTGTCCTAGTTTAATCTCAGTTTAGTCTTTGTCTGTATTAATGCTCATTTCAGAACCTTTAACATGGTACTTTGAAAGCCAATTGTTTTCTGAGTAGTACTTGGTTTGAAATCCACTGCCATAGTTCAGGCCAGTATTTGTCTCATCAAACTGTTCTCTCTCCCCTAGGCTTATGCCTGGTGCTTTGCCAGCTTGGTAAGGACATCCATTGTCACATTTTACATAAAAACTCTCTCTTTGGTGAGACTGTATGTAGTAAACTTAAATACAATAATGTATGTTCCTAGGCTCTGGCATGCAGATGGCGTGCTATTTCACTAACTGGTCCCAGTACAGGCCGGGTGAGGGGAAGTTCTTGCCCCAAAACGTGGATCCCTTTCTTTGCACCCACCTGATCTATGCCTTCTCCATCATCAACCACGCCAACGAGCTTGTCACCTACGAATGGAATGACGATGTGCTCTACAAGTCCTTCAATGCACTTAAGACAAAGTGAGTAAAAACTTGCAGAACTAGAAAGTTCAATTTACAAACTAGACACAATACTGCCAAAGCTTGCATCTCCCTTGTCTACAGCCATGGTCAAGGAGATCCAGCTTAATCTATAAAGATTTAATAATCTTAATCAAAAGTCACAAATTAGTGACTTTTTCCTATATTTAGAACTGTTAGTGGCATAACATATACAGTATATTAAAAGTACATACAGACCAAGAAAACCCATAGAAAGCAATACAAAATATGTCTACTTTACTCCTGACTAATTAGCTTTCACAAATACCACACAGGAATCCTCATCTGAAGACTCTGTTGGCTGTCGGCGGATGGAACTTCGGCTCTCAACAGTGAGTATTATTTATTCTAAAAAACAGGGACAAAACTAACAGTGGGCGAGAATGAGATGAAAACTTTAATTGCTTTTGTCTCATATACATGTTATTTAGCATAGATTTTTTTTATTAGCCTAAAATTGAAAATTCCCTTCACTTTGCTTTGTTCCCTGATTGTCATGATACCTGTGATAATAAAGCCAGAGATAAGATATTTAGGCTTATAATTGTAAATATTAAATTCATATTTTTATATATCATTTCATCATATATTTGCTGTTTGATGAATGGTAACAAAGTTCTTGTGCATACAGATTCTCCATCATGGTGTCCACGCCAGCTAATCGTCAGACTTTTATCCAGTCCTCCATCAAGTTCTTGAGGACCCACGGCTTTGATGGCCTGGACCTGGACTGGGAGTACCCAGGAGCTCGAGGAAGTCCCCCAGAGGACAAGCAGAGGTTCACTCTGCTGTGCAGGGTGAGGCCACACAACAACACCAAACAATGGTTTGGGTTATATTTAATTTGGCTTGAATGATGATGGTTTTCTTTTTATTCCATGAAGGAACTTGTTCAAGGATATGCAGCAGAGGCCAAGGCCACGGGTCAACCTCAGCTCATGCTAACGGCTGCAGTGTCTGCTGGAAAGGGAACCATTGATGGTGGCTATGAGATTGCTGAGATTGCAAAGTGAGTAGCCTATGGAAATTCACAAGGCAAACACATCCTGTTTTAAATTTTTCAAATTGTTGCTTTTTTTCCTCGTTTAGAGAGTTGGATTTCATCAATGTGATGACCTATGACTTCCATGGAACCTGGGAGAAGTTTACTGGACACAACAGCCCCCTGTACCGTGGTTCAGAGGACTTTGGAGACCTCATTTACTTCAACACAGTAAGACTCTAGACCAAGTTTTGTTCAGTATCTTTCATCAGGTGTTTTACATGTATATTTTTTCAGGACTATGCCATGAAGTACTGGAGAGACAATGGGACACCAGTGGAGAAGCTGAGGATGGGCTTTGCTTCTTACGGCCGCACTTTCCGCTTAACCTCCTCAGACACCGGTGTTGGAGCTCCAGCGAATGGTGCTGCGGCTGCTGGACCATACACTCGTGAGGCTGGATTCTGGTCCTACTATGAGGTACATTGTAGTTATTAACCTAGTGTTAAGAGGACAACTAACTAATATTCAGTAAAATATGTGATATGCTGCAGATTCTTGTGTCTGCCTACCATTAACTACAATGTTTAACATATTTACAATTAAGTTTAATGGATTTAAGTAGCAGACCTGATACAGAATGCTGTTTTTGAAACTGTTTACCCAAAATAGTATTTTTGTTCCCTAGGTCTGTAGCTTTTTGAAGGGTACAACAATCCAGTGGATTGAAGACCAAAAGGTTCCTTATGCCACCAAAAATAATGAGTGGGTCGGATTTGACACAAAGGAAAGCTACGAGACTAAGGTATAAGGCTGTTCATCATTCTATCTCATACTTTTTGGACATTCTCAGTATAATTTGTCTCTGTCCTGGTGCAGGTGCGCTACCTGCAGGAGCAGAAGTTTGGCGGGGCGTTTGTGTGGGCTCTTGACCTGGATGACTTTGCAGGAAAATTTTGTGGAGAAGGCGCCCATCCCCTCTTCTACCACCTTCGCAAACTTCTCGAAATTGGTAAGACACAGACACAGAGGACTGTATAAATACTGCATGAAAATGTAATGTATTATGCTTCATTGTTTGCTTTGTTTTCATTTGTGCAGAGCTGCCCCCACTGCCCCCAACTACCACCCGTGACCCCAGTGCCACCACGCTCTCTACCACTACAACCACTACCACCACCACTCATGCTCCAGGACCGGGCTTCTGCAACGGCAAACCGGACGGCCTGTACGCCAACCCCGACAACAAGAACAGCTTCTACGACTGTGCAGCAGGCATCACTCACATTCGCCATTGTGGACACGGTACCATCTTCGATGACAAGTGCAAGTGCTGCACCTGGCCATGAGCGAATCCACCAACACTGAGAAACATGTTGTTGTTTTGTTTTTGTTTTTTTGTTTCCAAAATGTGTGTTTTCAAACAAAATATGAAATCTGTGATATTTACAACTGTTTTTGTCTTCAATATCACACACGCTGGTGCATTCTGAAGATCCTTTACTAAACATTAAACATGTAAAAAACAACAACAATTGATTTCACCATCACTGTCTGTTAAAACATTTGAGGGTGTGGTCATATAAATAATAGAATAATAAAACAATAGGAATTTAGATGAAATCGAAAAACATGTGTTTAAAAAAGCACGAGGGCGGGGCAGTGTGGGGTCATATCTGTTTATAAAGAACAATAAGAGAGACAGTCCTCGCTCAGGCATGTTACTGAAGGCTGTCAGACAGACACGGACTCAGATGGTAAAAACTGGATGATGGGGTAAAATATGAAAACCCAGCTAACTACAGCAGCTTTTTAACATATAAAAAGCATTGCCAAGATCAGAGGAATAGTGTCCAGACCAGACTTAAAGAGACTCATCCATGCGTTAGTCTCCAGCAGGTTAGACTACTGTAACGGCCTGCTCACTGGCCTTTCTAAATGAGCTGTTAGAGCTGCAGTACATCCAGAACACTGCTGCTCAAATCCTGACAAGTACCAGGAAATACGACCATATTAGTCCAGTGCTCCCGTCTCTGCACTGGCTTCCCGTCACTCAGAGAGTAAATTTTAAAACAGCTCTGCTTGTGTACAAGTCTTTTCATGGTTTAGCACCAAAGTACATCTCTGACATGTTAGAGCCGTATGAACCATCTCGGGTCCTGAGAACTTCAGGGAGGGGTCTCCTGGTGGTTCCCAGAGTCAATAATAAACACGGTGAGGCTGCGTTTCAGTTTCATGCAGCTAAAATCTGGAACAGTCTTCACGAGGATGTGAGACAGGCAGTTCTTTTTACCCGTGCATATGACAACCGAAAGTATTTTATCTGCACTCTTTGCTTTATAAAGTATATTGATGTCTTATGGATTGATTTTATCTACTTTCTTGTAATTTTATGCAACTGTGAAGCACTTTGAATTACCTGTATGAATTGTGCTCTACAAATAAACTTGCCTCGCCTAAATCCTCAATTATGGTTAGAGTAACAGATTAATATTAATGCAACATATTAATCAAAAAGGGGAAAGCAACAAGTTTTCAAAATGTACAGCTGTTGTTGTTTTTTTTTTGCTTAAAATATAAAAACTGTGAAATGTATTTGCAGGTTAGAGGCTAAAAAGGACACGTCTGCCAGGTAATAATGAAACACTAATGCATAAAGTACAAAAATTATTATAAAAGTATATAAGTATATAAAAGTTCATGGTTAAAGAGAAAGCTTAGATTTATCAACGTGAAATTTCACTTATGAGTGAAATAAACATAGCATCTATTAGTTTCTGTTACTGAAGTCATCCATAGTGTTCATGTTCTTCCACTTGTAAAAAAAAAAAAAAAAAACATTGATTAAAAAGTGGATGTATGCTGACTCCTGCTTAAAAATGGAAGAAACCTTTAAATGTCATGAATAATGTTCTGGCCCAAATTTTGAAACGGTGCCATTTCTTACATCTTTGGTTTTAGATTAGATTAGATTAGATTATTTTAGATTAGTCATGTGCAGGTTAACACACAGTCAACAATAAAATGTACTTAGATGAGAAGAACTTGTCAACACACTGATATAAAAATTATAAAGTAAGCAGTATAGCAACAGCTATCCACTCACATATCCAGTCTTCATACAGTCACTCTCACGTGTTAAAAAATGCAAAGAACGAGGAAGGAAACATAAATACCCTGTGGATTCTTGTGCACTTGTTTTGTGCTAAGTTCAGGAGCCTGACCGCCTGATGGTAATAGATTGGGTGTTCAGATATTACGATCTTTATTACAAACAAGAGGGCGAGTGAGCGCTGCTGTGGGTTTGTGAATGTAACCGAGTCAGGTTCAAGGATCCATGCGAGAACGCTTACTTTGAGTAAGAGAGAGGAGTTCCGAGGCTCAGCTGACATGTAAAAGTCCTTTATTCTATATGGGACACCAATGCGTTTCAGGACAGGCCTAGGCAAGTTTGCTTGGTAGAGGGACGATTTTCTTTATCGTCAAAAGACCAAGGGCCGGACCCTCCAATTTTAGACCAAAGTAAAGCATCACTTTCTACAAATGCCATAGTGTTGTACATCATACGTTGCCTAAATGGGTGTTCTGCTAAGAAATGTTTAAGGAATTGACATCATTTTTCACATTCTAGAGTACTTTAACAGGCCTTTGATCTCTGATTTGTGTAATAATATTCCTCAAAATCATCTTGTGGCCGGAGGGGCCTAACCTACCCCTGACATAGGTCTTTATGGGGGCAGACACATAGATATTAACCCTTATGTTATCCTATGTACATTTTTTTACATTTTGCAAGATTTTTTTTTCCATTTCCTGACCATTTTGTCGTGTTGCAGCTTGAGACGTGGATTTCGGCAGGAAATGTTCTTTCGAGCCAAATTTTAAGAATCCAGTGTTTGTTTTTCTCTCATGTCTTTTATATTGGAGATCTGCATTTTCTATACGTTCGTTATCCTAGTGTACAAAAATGTACACGCTTTTCAAACTGCTATAAAAACCACATACTTTAATCTTTTTTCAAAAATTTTCACAAATCTGAAGAACCACTTCTCACCTTCTCAAAACTACCGAACATGTTGTTTATTTTGGGTTTTTAACCCTTTATATGCCAATTTCAAACCAAAAACTTTGAAGTTTGTGTTACAAAACAACATAAAAACCTCATTATCTTTATAATAATGAATAGTAGAGAGCTGGGGCTTTGGTGGATTTTAGAGCCTTGGATGTGTCAAAGATGAGCCAAAATTGATTTGATTGCATTTGTAGTTTTTCTGTAGCGGACGATTATTTATTCAAAAATGGCAGTGACTGAAACATGTTTTTCTTTGCTCTTCCAGAGCCGTTTAAAACTTCACTTTTTACAATGTCAGCATTTCATTTGGAAGAAAAATAATTAATTTGAACATTTTTACTAATTTTCATCAGATTGGACCTCATTCCCATTGTTGGCACATGAATAAAATCACTGTATTTTTTCCTATTGAATATAATGGAAATAAGGCATTTCCATTGGACTTTACCCTGAAAACTTCCATTTTTAAATCTCATTGAAATACGGCATAAAATCACTCAATCTGTGATATCAGGGTTTCATTTGGAAGAAAATTTGTGAAATTTGACCATTTGTTTCTAGAATAAATGCTAGAAAACGCAGCGTTCATTCATTCCGTGGCACATTATACTGTTTCGTTTGTCAAATGGAAACTTGCTTATTGACCTGTAAATTATATTGCTGCACTGATATGGCGGCTGGCTCACATTGCACTGATGCTGTGTGGAGATCATAGTACAATTAGTCAGTTAATGATTGTCTACATATGGTTTATCTTATCTAATAATAATGGTACTGCTCCTCCTCTGGGTTTCTGTACAAAAGACCACTGTGGTCTTACTGTGGTTTGGGTCGGACTCTTTTTAGCACAAGGTGAGGACACGCAGGTATGCACAGGTGGTTTGTAAATGAGCTTGATGAATATTAACTATCTGCTTATGTTACAGTAATCCCCCAAAGTTGGTTTGCGATGACCAAGCTTACACTTCTTGCAGGTAAAACACAATCCATTGTGGTGTTTCTGGCTTTTGCAGCTCTAAACCTTCTTTTTAGTCCTAGTTGTGTGCACTTGTTTTTGCGTATTTTGTCCTAGTTTAATCTCAGTTTAGTCTTTGTCTGTATTAATGCTCATTTCAGAACCTTTAACATGGTACTTTGAAAGCCAATTGTTTTCTGAGTAGTACTTGGTTTGAAATCCACTGCCATAGTTCAGGCCAGTATTTGTCTCATCAAACTGTTCTCTCTCCCTAGGCTTATGCCTGGTGCTTTGCCAGCTTGGTAAGGACATCCATTGTCACATTTTACATACAAACTCTCTCTTTGGTGAGACTGTATGTAGTAAACTTAAATACAATAATGTATGTTCCTAGGCTCTGGCATGCAGATGGCGTGCTATTTCACTAACTGGTCCCAGTACAGGCCGGGTGAGGGGAAGTTCTTGCCCCAAAACGTGGATCCCTTTCTTTGCACCCACCTGATCTATGCCTTCTCCATCATCAACCACGCCAACGAGCTTGTCACCTACGAATGGAATGACGATGTGCTCTACAAGTCCTTCAATGCACTTAAGACAAAGTGAGTAAAAACTTGCAGAACTAGAAAGTTCAACTTACAAACTAGACACAATACTGCCAAATCGTGAGTCTCCTTGTCTACAGCCATGGTCAAGGAGATCCAGCTTAATCTATAAAGATTTAATAATCTTAATCAAAATCACAAATTAGTGACTTTTTCCTATATTTAGAACTGTTAGTGGCATAACATATACAGTATATTAAAAGTACATACAGACCAAGAAAACCCATAGAAAGCAATACAAAATATGTCTACTTTACTCCTGACTAATTAGCTTTCACAAATACCACACAGGAATCCTCATCTGAAGACTCTGTTGGCTGTCGGCGGATGGAACTTCGGCTCTCAACAGTGAGTATTATTTATTCTAAAAAACAGGGACAAAACTAACAGTGGGCGAGAATGAGATGAAAACTTTAATTGTTTTTGTCTCATATACATGTTATTTAGCATAGATTTTTTTTATTAGCCTAAAATTGAAAATTCCCTTCGATTTTGCTTTGTTCCCTGATTGTCATGATACCTGTGATAATAAAGCCAGAGATAAGATATTTAGGCTTATAATTGTAAATATTAAATTCATATTTTATATATCATTTCATCATATATTTGCTGTTTGATGAATGGTAACAAAGTTCTTGTGCATACAGATTCTCCATCATGGTGTCCACGCCAGCTAATCGTCAGACTTTTATCCAGTCCTCCATCAAGTTCTTGAGGACCCACGGCTTTGATGGCCTGGACCTGGACTGGGAGTACCCAGGAGCTCGAGGAAGTCCCCCAGAGGACAAGCAGAGGTTCACTCTGCTGTGCAGGGTGAGGCCACACAACAACACCAAAGAATGGATGGGGTTTTATTTAATTTGGCTTGAATGATGATGGTTTTCTTTTTATTCCATGAAGGAACTTGTTCAAGGATATGCAGCAGAGGCCAAGGCCACGGGTCAACCTCAGCTCATGCTAACGGCTGCAGTGTCTGCTGGAAAGGGAACCATTGATGGTGGCTATGAGATTGCTGAGATTGCAAAGTGAGTAGCCTATGGAAATTCACAAGGCAAACACATCCTGTTTTAAATTTTTCAAATTGTTACTTTTTTCCTTATTTAGAGAGTTGGATTTCATCAATGTGATGACCTATGACTTCCATGGAACCTGGGAGAAGTTTACTGGACACAACAGCCCCCTGTACCGTGGTTCAGAGGACTTTGGAGACCTCATTTACTTCAACACAGTAAGACTCTAGACCGAGTTTTGTTCAGTATCTTTCATCAGGTGTTTTACATGTATATTTTTTCAGGACTATGCCATGAAGTACTGGAGAGACAATGGGACACCAGTGGAGAAGCTGAGGATGGGCTTTGCTTCTTACGGCCGCACTTTCCGCTTAACCTCCTCAGACACCGGTGTTGGAGCTCCAGCGAATGGTGCTGCGGCTGCTGGACCATACACTCGTGAGGCTGGATTCTGGTCCTACTATGAGGTACATTGTAGTTATTAACCTAGTGTTAAGAGGACAACTAACTAATATTCAGTAAAATATGTGATATGCTGCAGATTCTTGTGTCTGCCTACCACTAACTACAATGTTTAACATATTTACAATTAAGTTTAATGGATTTAAGTAGCAGGCCTGATACAGAATGCTGTTTTTGAAACTGTTTACCCAAAATAGTATTTTTGTTCCCTAGGTCTGTAGCTTTTTGAAGGGTACAACAATCCAGTGGATTGAAGACCAAAAGGTTCCTTATGCCACCAAAAATAATGAGTGGGTCGGATTTGACACAAGGAAAGCTACGAGACTAAGGTATAAGGCTGTTCATCATTCTATCTCATACTTTTTGGACATTCTCAGTATAATTTGTCTCTGTCCTGGTGCAGGTGCGCTACCTGCAGGAGCAGAAGTTTGGCGGGGCGTTTGTGTGGGCTCTTGACCTGGATGACTTTGCAGGAAAATTTTGTGGAGAAGGCGCCCATCCCCTCTTCTACCACCTTCGCAAACTTCTCGAAATTGGTAAGACACAGACACAGAGGACTGTATAAATACTGCATGAAAATGTAATGTATTATGCTTCATTGTTTGCTTTGTTTTCATTTGTGCAGAGCTGCCCCCACTGCCCCCAACTACCACCCGTGACCCCAGTGCCACCACGCTCTCTACCACTACAACCACTACCACCACCACTCATGCTCCAGGACCGGGCTTCTGCAACGGCAAACCGGACGGCCTGTACGCCAACCCCGACAACAAGAACAGCTTCTACAACTGTGCAGCAGGCATCACTCACATTCGCCATTGTGGACCCGGTACCGTCTTCGATGACAAGTGCAAGTGCTGCACCTGGCCATGAGCGAATCCACCAACACTGAGAAACATGTTGTTATTTTGTTTTTGTTTTTTTCATAAAATTGCTATTTGTTTAGAAAATGTTTCCAAAATGTGTGTTTTCAAACAAAATATGAAATCTGTGATATTTACAACTGTTTTTGTCTTCAGTTGGTGCATTCTGAAGATCCTTTACTAAACATTAAACATGTAAAAAACAACAATTGATTTCACCATCACTGTCTGTTAAAACATTTGAGGGTGTGGTCATATAAATAATAGAATAATAAAAGAATAGGAATTTAGATGAAATCGAAAGACATGTGTTTAAAAAAGCATGAGGGCGGGGCAGTGTGGGGTCATATCTGTTTATAAAGAACAATAAGGGAGACAGTCCTCGCTCAGGCATGTTACTGAAGGCTGTCAGACAGACACTGACTCAGATGGTAAAAACTGGATGATGGGGTAAAATATGAAAACCCAGCTAACTACAGCAGCTTTTTAACATATAAAAAGCATTGCCAAGCTCAGAGGAATAGTGTCCAGAACCAGACTTAAAGAGACTCATCCATGCGTTAGTCTCCAGCAGGTTAGACTACTGTAACGGCCTGATCACTGGCCTTTCTAAATGAGCTGTTAGAGCTGCAGTACATCCAGAACACTGCTGCTCAATCCTGACAAGTACCAGGAAATACGACCATATTAGTCCAGTGCTCCCGTCTCTGCACTGGCTTCCCGTCACTCAGAGAGTAAATTTTAAAACAGCTCTGCTTGTGTACAAGTCTTTTCATGGTTTAGCACCAAAGTACATCTCTGACATGTTAGAGCCGTATGAACCATCTCGGGCCCTGAGAACTTCAGGGAGGGGTCTCCTGGTGGTTCCCAGAGTCAATAATAAACACGGTGAGGCTGCGTTTCAGTTTCATGCAGCTAAAATCTGGAACAGTCTTCACGAGGATGTGAGACAGGCAGTTCTTTTTACCCATGCATATGACAACCGAAAGTATTTTATCTGCACTCTTTGCTTTATAAAGTATATTGATGTCTTATGGATTGATTTTATCTACTTTCTTGTAATTTTATGCAACTGTGAAGCACTTTGAATTACCTGTATGAATTGTGCTCTACAAATAAACTTGCCTTGCCTAAATCCTCAATTATGGTTAGAGTAACAGATTAATATTAATGCAACGTATTAATCAAAAAGGGGAAAGCAACACGTTTTCAAAATGTACAGCTGTTTTTTGTTTTTTGTTTTTTTTGTGCTTAAAATATTAAAACTGTGAAATGTATCTACAGGTTAGAGGCTAAAAAGGACACGTCTGCCAGGTAATAATGAAACACTAATGCATAAAGTACAAAAATTATTATATAAAAGTTCATGGTGTCAAGCCAGCGCATTAAAGATAGGTTTAAAAATTCAATTGTAATTCAACCTAAACAATACAACTTCGGAAAAGGAATAAAAAGCTTCTATGAAATTTGGATATTATTATTATTTGAACATAGACAAATATATAAATATAATAAGGCTTCACATTCTTTTCAGGCAATAAAAAGAGGCTAAATCAGCACAACAAAGTGCCTCTTAATATTTCTGACGTAAAATCTACTTACTGGACCAACAAGTGTCAATCAACATTAATTTTTAGTTTTTTTTGTTTTCTAACTTACACTAGAAATGGGCTGGATGTGTCTAATGCAAGGCCTCATGATGCCGTGGCAACAGCAACACACACAAAACACGGACTGGAGTTCCTAATAACCGCGGACTGGATTAGGTAGGTATAAAAGAAAAATAATAATACTGCATTATAACTGGCATTAGTCTGATGATCTCGGGTGTGTGCTGATGGTGAGGTGGATTAAATGGTAGAGGAAACACTGCCCCTAAAATTCTTCCTCATGCAGCTCCCCTGAGTGGGGTGGCACCTGGAAACGCCCCTGACCACTCGCCCTAAACCCGCAGTCAATCAGGGCATCTGCTTTTCTTGGCAAACATGTCATTTGGACATTCTTATTATTTGCAATAAGATAGAGCATGCATACAGCCTTATTAATAAGTTAAAAAAAAGTATAATACAACAATAATTTGATACAACCCTGCAGGGAAGGGGTGAAAGAGTAGGACAAAAGAACACATTTGATATCCAGTGTATCTATCACCTATATACAAAAGGCTTGATAGGTAAGTGCTCGGCTTTCTCCCAATCACGCACTCACTCTTGAGTGATATACATACAGCGATATACATTTCTGTTAGGATGATGTGAATAAACAAACACCCCATTTATAACAAACTTCCAACACAAAAATACAGTACTGTTTAAACATGTCGCTCTGGTGGGAAAAAGGAGGAGAGAGCTGTAAGTGGTGTTTAGCCCCAGAGTTAAAATCATCAGTGTGACAAGTCTTTTGTCTTGTGTGTCTGAAAATGTCAAGTACTGTCAGCAACATATCAGCATTACCAAATCCAGCAGTCCAAGGTCTACTGTTTCAAAAGTCCCTGCAATCATGCAAACTGGTTGGATTTAGACGCTTTTGAGAATTTAGCAAGACAACATAGAAATAAAACAGTTGAGGTGTCAATTCGACAGACCTTTTAATCACAAAGTGCATGTTTATAAAACAATTTGTAGCACAATCTAACCAGTGAACATATGAGCTCAATTATCAGTATAATATAGATATTGCTGGTGGCCAAGTGGTCAGTAGGAGATTGTGTAAGTCAGTGGTTCCCAAAGTGGGGTCCGGGGCCCCCTGGGGGGCCTCAGAAGCACTGCAGGGGGGCCCCCAAAGCTTGCCAACAAAAGAAGTACATTGGGGGGAAAAAGATATTAAAGGAAAAGTACATTTATTTGCTACATTATACTATTTTAAACCAGTATTTAGCCTATTGTCATTGCTAAATTTGAGTTTTATGTAATCTTAGCTGTAAAATAATGTCAAATTCCTCAGAATAGAGTAAATATATAATTGCTGGGGGGCCCCGAGGGATTTTCGGCTCAATAAGGGGGGCCGTGACGTCCCGGACTTTGGGAATAGCTGGTGTAAGAGATCCATTCATGCATGGGCTGTTACGTGTTTGTGTGATAGCGTCTATGTTTTACATGAGTAAAAGGGAAATCCTCTTCTCACTTGCTTTAGGATAAATGAAGGTGTCAGGCATTTGAATGGCGCACGTCAGTATGTAACATGAGCTGAGTGATGTTATTCCTATATGAGTGTCTAGCATCCTCCTTCAAATGCCACACAATGGCTTGCTGCTGGACCAGGCTCGCTGCTCTGCTGCTCATCCACTCCTGTAAGCTTTGGTTTAATATATGGCTTGAGCCCATTATAAAGCAGAAACTGATAATATTATCTTTTTCTCAGCGTCTACATTCAAACTGGTGTGCCATTTCGCCAACTGGTCTCAGTACAGGACGGAAAAGGGTCAATTTATGGTGCAAGACATCGATCCATTCCTGTGCACACATTTGGTGTATGATTTTGCCATCATCAGCCATGACAACAAGCTCACTGAAAACGAGAGGGACGAGAGGAGCTCCTACGAGGCATTCAATCAACTTAAAAAAAGGTATGGCACAGGAACTCTCCTTTGTGTTGCTTTAGTAGGACTAAAGCAATGATCTGACCACATCAACAACAATGCATTGCCAACAATTTAAAATGTAGATAAGATCAAGTTATATATGAAAATATAATATTAAACTATATGAGCAGTCTAATATTTCATAATTGTATTCATTGCCTTACTCAATTTAAAACAAAATATAGATTATTTTATCACATAAATCAAGTGTTGTGTGGCTGCAATTATGGCTTGAGAATAAATCACCTGAGAATGCTAGAATTACTCTAGAGCAGCCCCACTTTACAGAAGAGACAAATAGGCAAGTAACATTTTTGTTATTTATACATTTTTTCCCAAATTTAATTTGCAGAAACTCTGAACTGAAGACTCTGTTGTCTGTGCAAGAGCCAAGCAATGAGCAAAAGTAAGTTCACACCTCCACCTGCTGATCCTGTAAAACCACTGCACTTGTCCAACCAGAGTAAGCAAAACCCATAGATATGGGCCTATTTAATTTAATTGAAATAAAATTACAATTACAATTACACCCCTACATGTTTTAATTCACTGTTATTCTATGGCCCAGATCAAATAACGTCAGCATACCTTTCGGGCGTGGTGGTCATTGACAAAGCAAAATCCCAACAGCTGAATGTTAATTTTGTCCAGATTCTCCCAAATGCTGTCCACGGCAGCCAACCGCAAGACCTTCATCCTCTCATCCATCAATTTTCTGAGGGCATACGACTTTGACGGTTTGGAACTGGACTGGGATCATCCTGGCAAAGATAAACACAAGTTCACCCAGCTCTGTAAGGTGCTATCATCGCTTCCTTTTCTTAACCCTTAATCACACCTTTAAAAAACGTTACGTTAATGTCCCTTTGATACAAAAATGTGCTTGAAACTTTTATTTTGAAAGTCTAACTCTCCTCTTTTAATACATATAAAAAATAATATAACTTTTTATATATTTGAACACCTTTATGGCTAACTTTCTGTCACAAAGTCACTCAAATGTAATTGCCATTGTGAGCCCATTCATTTACATAGTAGCCCATAGACTTACATTTCAATCCCTACTTTTCAAACCACAACTATAAAATGAATTAAAAATGTAATTTCAAACTTCTGCATATTTTCTGAACCTTGAGGCGTGGTTCAAGGTTCAATGTAAGTCTATGGGCTACTGAATGGGCCCACAGTGGCAATTACATCTGAGTGACTTTGTGACAGAAAGTTGGCCATAAATGTGTTCAAATATATAAAAAGTTATATTATGTTTATATGTATGAAAAGAGGAGAGTTAGAACATCAATATAAAAGAAAAAGTTTAAAAAAATATTGTTTCTTTATGTTTTTATAGCTTACAAACACATTTTTGTGTTGAAGCACCCACAAAGGGAGTTTTTACTAAAGTCACCACTACATAAACAAATTTAAACTTAGAAACAAATCCTTTGGGTCATAGTACACAGACATCAGGCCACATCAGCCAGACCAGAAATGTTCAATTTTGCATTGGAAAATGTTAAGATATTTCATTTTTTGTTTTTTGAACATGCACTATAGTGACTTTGGGTCGGAAAGTTGGCAATTAAAGGGTTAATTTTAGTTAGTTAAAGTTATAATTTATTTATATGTATAAGAAGAGAAGAGTTAGACCTTCAAAATAAAAAAAGGTTTTGAAAAATATAAATCTTTCAGTTTTTTTATAGCCTCTTAAAATTTCAAGCACATTTTTGTGTCGAAAGGACATTAACGTGAGTATTTTTGTTATAAGTGTTTACAATAAAAATCCAAATGACATCAAATTATTTTAGATCATCCAAAAATACACCCCCTGGGAAAATTTCACTTAATTGGCATAAAAAACTAAAAATAAAAGTCCAAAAGCACAAAAATGTGCTTGTGTGTGATGGGTTAATTATATTCATAACTGTTATTGAACAGCAAATGCTGACAGTTTCAACAAACATCATTTTTCCTGTTAAATTCTTTTTTGGTAGTTTTCAGACACTACACTGTGATGATGTCACACACTCAGGGCGTTTTCACACGTGATCTGTGCACTGGTTCGGTTTGGACGAAAGTTGAAACGTGCTTTCACATGACCCGAGGAGTCATTCCTAATTACTTGCTAATAATAAAAAAAATATTTATAAAAGCGGGGCATTAATTTAGTCATTCATTAACATAACAGTATTTGTACATGATGGATTCAGATGCCGATAGAGAATATGGATTTTATACATTACAGGAACTCAAGTCGGCTTTTGACAAAGAAAGTATTGGAGATGGAGGAACAAGATTGCTGCTGTCTGTGTCTATGACGCCACTAAGAGATGTTTTTACCCTTCAACACTATGAAGTCATAGAGTTGGCAAAGTAAGGTCTACAACAATGACAATGCTTGAATGTGTGCCTCAATTCCTATAAACACAACACACTACAGTTCATTATTTGTGATGAATGAATTGTATTATACCATATTGTTGCCTAATCAGGCATTATCGGATTTACTGAACCAGTAGATGGTTTGATGATTGATGATTTGTTCCTGCTGCTTTCCATACTCGTTTAGCTTGTTAGAGAATGAAAATAAAGCAAATTCAAATTTGATTTCAGAATCCTGAACTTCATCACTGTGAAAGCATTTGATCTCAGTCTCCCAAAAGTAGCAGCTCATCACAGTCCACTCTACAGCAGCAACAATGCCAGCATAGTAACGGCCATTTAATATTAATTTCTTACATTGAAATTATTATTGTTATTGCATAGTGTTGGTTTGTTTTTAGGACTATATCATAAAGCACTTGCTCGACCAAGAGGCTCCTACAAAGAACTTGTTGCTAGGGTTTGCTGTTCATGCACGTTCTTACACACTCTCCACTGAAGAATCAAGTCCAGGAGCTCCCGTGAACGGGCCAGCCCCCCCAGGCCCATACACACATGAGATGGGCATCTGGTCCTACTATGAGGTAACATGCGTTGCCAGTGTTCTTTTACAAACAAGGCTTTGTGAAAATATAAAATAGTAATTTTATTTTTTGAATGCACTGTGCAGATTTTCTTTAACATAATGAGTGCTGTGTTGTGGCAGACATGTGTCTTCCTGCAGAATGCATCACCCAACTGGATTGACAGTCAGTATGTGCCGTATGCAGTCAAAAGCAGTCAGTGGGTGGGCTATGACAACAAGAAGAGCTTTGGTGCAAAGGTAAACTGGCAGAACATATGAACACAGGCACAGATATGAACAGACTGACAGTATTTGCATTAGGTGACATACCTGAAGAACCTGCATCTTGGAGGGGCCGCTGTGTGGAGCATAGACTTGGACGACTTCTCTGGAAAGAACTGTCATCAAGGCAGATACCCTCTGATATCCCACCTGAAAGCAGAACTGAAAGAAGGTGAGAACGCACACAGCATACACAACCTGCAATGAAGCACCTCAAGCAAGAGACAATTGTTTTTACTTATTGTTTTTTTACTTTTTGGATGCTCTATAGAATTAAATAACACAACTCCCATTGACCCACAAAACCCACAAACCACGGACAGACCCCACAGCGTCAACAGCCCGGCAACAGGTGGCAGCAGTGGGAGAGTGGACCCGAACTGCTTCAACAACATCACAGTGGAGTACCCGGACCCCAGCCTGTGCAGAGGCAGGGCAGACGGCCGCTACCAAACATTAGTAGAGCCGCCCCTCAGTTATACATGTGCCCTGGGGAGAGCATACCTCACAGAATGCCCAACAGTGCACAGCAGGGGGGTACAGCACCAAGGGACAGGCTCTTACTCAGCCTTCTCCTCACCACTATGCTCCATCAGTGCTGTGTGTATCGGTGATGTGTTTTTAGATGGCTTGACTTACTGTAACACATTTGTATGCTATTTATTATCATTTTAATGTTTCTGAGATACCAATTTTAATTCCAGCACAAACTAATTGCATTCATCATGTGTGATATGGCACTACATTGCTTTGGAGATTGTGGAATTAAGAAGCTGGATTTCTGTTTGTTCAAATAAAAAACATGCAGTATCTTCCATACTTATGCCTTATTTACAGACAACACACTAAATAAATTGTAGCTCAACAACAACTGTTTTGTCAGCCAACAGTCCAGCATTTTCATTTTTTTATAGTGTAATTTGTGATCCCAAGCTCCATTATGAGTGCATCCATATTTAAGATCACAAGATCAAGAACTGTACCAGTTTTATGACATAACAATAATATTTTAGCACCAGCTGTACAGCGCCCTCTAGGTCAGGATTTATTTACTTTAAACCTAATTGTGATGTCGAATGTGCCCAAATGTAATCATCAAAATTAGTTCCGAATTATCAAACATTTAAATAATTGCAAAAAACTAGTCACACTATGATCATCCTTTTTTTTTCATTAATTGACTATGTTTTTTGATATACCGTGACACTAAATCTGAAATATATAATTTTGCTTATGGAACTTATGTAATAAATTAGTAGGCTACAATCAGTGTCACACATCCAACTATTACTTACTTTTTTCATATTAATGTGATCATTTAGGACAAGGACTGCAACTCGCATCTGGGTCTAGCCAGAGCAGCAGTCATATATTATAATATTATAACTATAATATAATATAATATAATATATATAATTATAATCGGACTCAATAAAAGAAAATGACAATGACAACGGTTACAGTTAACCTGACAAGACAATCCAGCAGTTTCCTCGTGTACACAGTTTGAAGCAACCAAGGTTAATACTTTACCTACCTTCTGTATGGGCAAGGAGGACGGTCTAGGTAAAAAAAAAACGGTAAAATATTGTCCATGATAAGTTTCAACTTACCCCAAAAAGGATGGATCTTTCTAAAACATAAAGTGTTACGGAGTTGTGTTACACCTCCAGACCGACAGAGGGAGCACTGTGGGGTCAGTCCACAAACCAGCAAAAGAAGAACTCCCATGATGATCCAACTCTACACGTAGCGTCTGCTAGTGTGAAGAAAATTAACAATAACTAAATAGTTATGGTGTGTTTTATGTGTTCTTCATCAGTTTCTATCAGTTTTATTAACATACCCAGACGGGCAACCCATGTCATACTATCTGAGGATATTTTCTAGGATGAGAGCGTCGTGAAGAAGGCTATCCGAGCGGATTGCTAGTTAGCAAGAGTTTGTTTACATCACTGTTCAACATGTATACTTTATTATCGGGCCTTTACAAGTACATGTTTCAAAAGGACGAGTTTTGCGTCTTAATTCTGGGACTAGACAACGCTGGAAAAACGGTACGTGTATTATTCCAAGATACATCTGCTAATTTCCTCGAATTGTGTGTTGCATATGCATTTGAAACGTTCATTAACATTATTCATAATGACCTAGAAAACGTCAAGACTGTTTCAAGTACAGCTACAATAAAGCTCGTATTTATGGTTAATGTATCCTTCTGCAGACATTTCTGGAACAAACCAAAACCAAATTCAGCAAAAATTACAAGGGAATGACTCTTTCGAAAATAACAACTACAGTTGGTCTCAACAGTAAGTAAGGTCGTCATGTCTTTGTTATTACTGAGCCCTTCGACTCATTCTGGGACACTGTCTTCCAGTTGGCACAATCGACGTGGGCAAGGCTCGACTCATGTTTTGGGACCTGGGAGGTCAGGAGGAGCTCCAGTCTCTGTGGGATAAAGTAAGTACATGAGTAACCTGCTCTGACATCCTAAGACACATTCCAAATGAAGAGGGTACTACCTCCTATTGACAACCCTAATGTTCTTGTGACTGTTTAGTATTATGCTGAGTCACATGGATTGATCTATGTGATTGATTCAACTGATGAACAGCGACTGTCAGAGTCCAAGGAGGCTTTTGGTCAGTTGTGCTCTGCTATAAAATCAATGTTTTCTGTCTTAATAACCAATTAACATACTTCCTTCTTGTGATCCACAGAGAAAATGATAAGCAGTGATGCGTTGGAGGGTGTTCCTTTGCTGGTGCTTGCCAATAAACAGGACGTACCGGTACAGTCTCATTACAAGGATATACTTACTGGTACTTCTTTTGCGTACATTGTTTTTTAAGGTTTTCTCCCTTTATTGTTTTTTTTAGAACTGCTTATCTGTTCCTGACATTAAAACAGCCTTCAGTGACTGTGCTCCAAAGATTGGCAAAAGAGACTGCATGGTTCAGCCTTGTACTGCTCTCACAGGGTAAGTAAAGTAGATGTTCAATCAGTCATGATCAAAAATTCACATGAGGAAATAAAAAACAATGCTGGGTTTATGGGAATGTGCTGAAGATGTTATCAGATATAATACTTTACATGTAACCCCTGATTAAAAAGATGTGGTCTTATATTGCTACAGGTGTATGTTGAAATAAGTTTAATTATGTTTCAGGGATGGGGTGAATGAAGGCATAGAGTGGATGGTGAAGTGTGTGGTGCGGAACATCCATCGGCCGCCCAGACAAAAGGACATCACATAACAGCACCTATTGTTGCTCTATTTGAACTCTTTAACTACTCACATTCCTCCTGGAGCTGGAACTGGTCAACCACCATCTTCTTTTGAGTGCAGTGACTCTGAATCTATTCATCAGATGGGGTTGTGGTGTCCCTGTAAAGCCAGCAGAACATTGAAGTCAGTCTGGTTGTGTTATTTTATATGAGCTGGCATTAAACTCTATTTTACGATACATCAACTGAACTAAAATATTAAAACGGTTGTAGCCTCTGAAAGAGTATTCGGTTCAGCTGGTCAAAAATGTAAATTGTAATTTCTAAATTAAATATACTGACATCAGCATTTTCTAGAACCACATCAGCAAGCTGACAGCTCTGGCCAACTTAGTTATAATTTAAAAAGGGTAGCATTTAGGCAGAATTGCACCTTTCTCAATGATAAAATGATTAAATTAAAAGAGGAGTGCAAAGTAATAATGCAATAGACAGGGCAAAGTGGTTTTGTTTGTGGGAACACTGAACAGATTATCTGTTCATGCTTTTCATAGTGATGACTTATGAGGACCATTAATTAGCCACGAAGCATTGGATTTATCAAATTCTCTCACAAGATTATGCTCACAAGTAGAAGTTTTTTTGTTTTTTTCTTATCTCGATCTGACTTCATTTTGAGATCTAAGACTGATACTTTATTGCAAGTTCTCATTCAATAGTTTTTATTGTCATAATCCTGAGTGTAGTTACCCTCTTAGTCTGAATTATTACTTTATTATCAGCTGGTAAAACAAGCTCTTTCTTTACCATTTTGTTCACATTGAGTTCACTGCTGCAATGCCTTTTTCACCACCAGATGGCACCTGCATAATGTAGCCAACCAACACTGATGCCTCGAGGAATCATCTCCCCATCACTAATGTCCACATGTGGATAACCAAAAGGGGGTGAGGTAGTCACCATGAGCAGGGGTTAAAATTTGGTGTAAAAACTATGCCTTTACACATATGTGTAAAGAAATGATGGATGACAACAAATACCAGTCAAAAGTTTGTAAACTTTTTTTTCCCACTGAAGGCATTAATGTATGAATGAACACATGGAATTATGTATTTGGTATGTATTTTAACAAAAAGGTTATGAAGTTCATTGATAAAATGGTTAGAATAAATTGTAGCAATTTCGAAAATTAAGAATATAAAAAGAAAAAATGAATTCCCCGTTATTCGTTTCCTACATAAGCCCATGTGTTAATTCATAGTTTAATGCTTTCAATGAGAATCATACAATGTAAATAGCATTGAAAATAAAGGGAAGGTGATACATTGTTTCCAAACATTTGACCGGTACTTTCATTACATTTTATAATCTATAAATCTTTTAATTTGAGTTCTTGTTCCCTCTCTGGAAGCATAAAAAAATCCAGCAATTTTAAAAACAGGCTCACGAGCAATTACCCTTCACTATAGGATACGAACGTAACTGTCCCACTATAGGGCAACAAAACACAACTGGAGATTAATGTCCAACCTTTATTTTGTTCAAATGTTCATTGATTTTGAAATACAAACAAGTCATCATTCCTTTCATCCCCTTCCTTTCACATGGTAAAATCAGGTAAACAAAATGTATTGAAAGAGTCACAATGAAAATATTAAACACAAACACAAAATGTAGTGAAATATAGATGACAATGTTGGAATGAGTTTTGCAAAAGTATCAAATATTTGCATACGCCGAAGGGATTGATCATGTTCAAGTAACAGAATGTGCAAAAACTTTCACCATAATCTTTGCAAAGACAAATTATGGCAAAAATGAAAAGTGGGCACACATGAGGTAGTGAGCCTAAAATCATCAACATTAAATATTGCATAAGGCAGCACGTCTGGCAGACCTCAAGAAAGAGTACAACCCCTAAATATTCCCACGGAATTACAAAGATTGCATGACGCAGTTGCACACTGGTTAAATACTCATCTGTCCTGATAGTCATTTAAAATCAAATGTTTTCTGTAAACATAATGGCAACAGTGCTCCTATTTAAAGACCATACATTTTTTGGTTTTCTCCTGTCATAGTAAAACTCTTTTTCGAGGGTCAAGTACTTGATGCCAACGTTGTTCCAGAATCGGTTAATTGTAATGTCAACATCATTTTACTACAGGCAATTTGGATCATCTGGTTCACTGAGCAATTGGAGAGTTCATGGTACCACTGAGAGCTGCTGATCAATCCCAATTCACCCACCTAAACAGGTCAATACCAACTGAGCAAGTGCTCTACATTCAAATTGGACTGTAAGTGATGATTGCTGTAAAACCAGCTGGCAAAAGGAAAAACAGGTTTAGACCTCACAGAATAGAAAGCCAGCTACCAAAGACAGACAAAGGTTTTCAAGATTAACAGGTATTAAATTCTGCATACTGTAAATGAAACACCACAGTGTTCAAATACATTTCCTCCAGATTTCTCAAACAAATAGAAGCATCTTGAGGCAGATTATAATCTGTAACAAAAGGCACAAAATACAATATTAATGATCTTGTTGAACTTTACTAGTAGCTCTGAAACAATTTAAGTTAAAATATCTATTACATGACATGACTCACATTAGAAATCTCACACCATTGTCACTAAAGTTTTTCGTATATTTTTCATAGGATTTTTTTAAGTTTTGGTTTGTTGACTAAATATATCAGATTTGTGTCTGATTAAGACATTAACTACATTAACAAGTCCAAATAATTATTTTCACAAAATACTTTTCCACTCTCAGTTATTATTGAAATTATTTTTAAGAAGGCTCACAGTGATGCTTAACTTCGATGTCATATGTGTGTCAGGTAATTAATAATAATGCACTGAGCTCCAAATCTTAAAAGGAAGCAAAAATTAAAGATGGAAGAAGACAGAAAGTTTGTCAAAAGTCACTTTTGGTCAATTTACCTAAAAGGTCAGGCAGAGCATGTAACTTGGTCCATTCTGATCTGCAACTCAAAAGCATCTGGTCTGTCAGAGGGGTTTACTGCCAGCATGTCCCGTATCAGCTGCTTTATCCCTTCACACATCTGAGACCTGCGCTTCTGTGGGATACTGAGGACCATCTTAGGGTTCCCAAGCAGCGCCTCACCCACAGGTACAATGGCCCCAGCTTGTCTCACGTAGGTCCCGAGCAACTCTCGCTTGGTCTCCGCATCAATGAAAGTAATTCTCTCCAGCATGGCCCAGATGATGATGCCGAGGGCAAAGATGTCAGCTTTGGCAGTGTAGTGACCCTCCCACACCTCAGGCGCCATGTAGAAGTCAGAGCCACAAGCGGACGATAGCCAGTACTTGTTCACATTGACATTTTTGTTGCCGTCTTTACAGGCTTTGTCTTCAGCTTTGCTTCTAAATCCTGCACAAACCTTGCTCAGTCCGAAGTCGGCCACTTTAAGGACCGGTGTGCCAGACTTGTGGGAGATGAGGATGTTGTCTGGTTTGAGGTCTCGGTGCACAATGTTGTTCTGGTGCAAGAAGGCGACAGCACTGGTCAGCTGCAACATGAAGCTGTTGTTGGTCAGTGGGTCAGGTCGTCGAGACAGGATGAAATGATTGAGGTCGCCTCCTTCACAGAACTCCATGACAAACCAGAGGAAACAGGGTTCATCCGGGCAACTGACTCTCTCGCCTAAAACACATCAAAATATCTACCATTATTAACATACAATGACAATACAGCCTATAGGGGCCAGAAAGAACACCCTGAATAGAACTCCATATGTGTTTAGATTGACTACAATAGCCCATACATGATATTTTATATTCTGCTCTAATTTATTCATATCTTTTACGCCTTTTAAAAAGAAATTCATTGTACATAAGATACCTCTATTTACTATTACTTGTTTGCACATTATCCTCTTCTTTGATTACACTTTTTCCTGACTATTTGCAGCCCCTGAGTGTTCTTGAGAGCTGTTGTACAAGTGATTTTTTTTTCCATTGTGAGAGTCCTAAAGCCCCATCTTATCTTAGCCAACTGTTAAAGTCAATCTATGGAAACTGAGATTTAAAATATGCAGTGGAATGATTGATTGATCAACACTGATTAATGATCCCAAACCCATAGTTTGAGCCTATAAACACAAATTAGTGACGTGTTGTGAAGTTTGTAGGGATTATGCCTTCTTGAAAGCATTTCTTTTTGCTGATCTAGGGATTCCCCACCCCCATGACATGGAGTCACGCCGAAAGCCCTGCAGGGGTCACACACAACATGCTGGACAAGGCCGTAGCATGATTCAGCATACTATTGCGTTAATGTGGATATACCTTTTAGGGACGTTTCGACCAGGCGCAGGTACTGTTTGGAGCGCTTGTTACCGTGGCTCATCTTCTGTCCCAGACCGTTCCTCTGCAGGACGCACTCCTCCAGATGCACCACGTTCTCGTGCCTTTTCTCCAAACTTGCGAGTGCCCAAAACTCCTGTAACGCAAGCTCCACGTTTTCAGGCGCATCGCATCGCAGTTTTTTCACCGCCACCTTGGCACCGGACTTCCGCGACTGTGCCTCGTACACCACCCCGTACGTGCCCCTGCCCACCTCCCGCAGCAGGTTGTAACGGGGCGCAGTGACCCTGTGCTCCAGGCCGTGGCCGCGGTCCCGCTCCATGTCATGGTCTGCCTCCGTGGTTCTTGAGGTGCGCACCGCAAGAACTTCAGCACGTCCCCCTACTCGACCCAGGGTGGTGGCTTCAGGACAGTTCACGACGTTTCCTCTGGCTTCCCCTGAACCTGCAGCGTCAATAGAGTAGAGTAGTACCAAGTAAAAGTACCGAGTGAGTTATGAAAGTAAAGCTCTCCGGAAGTAGCGTGGGGAGAGGAAGCTTCGTCTGTACCGCCCACTGCTGCTCACACCTCCAAAATAATTGTAGCCCTTGGAAAGCTCCGCAAGCAGGCTGAACCATCGATCTATGGACTGAACCTAATCTTACAAATGATTTAACAAACAGATCTGACTTCTAACTAAACCGAGTAGAATTACAACCCATAGTGCTACCTTGATTGATAAACATTTTCTCAAATGAAATAGAAAGTGATACAGTCAGCGGATTAATGATAAATGATATTAGTGATCACCTTCCAGTTTTTGTATTGTACAAAAAATGGATATTTAAAAAATGAAGAGGAAAACAAGTATTGGTTTAGAAGGGTAAAAACAGAGAAAACTATTGATGCATTTAAAAAGGAGCGATTAGCTCAAGACTGGAGTATTATATACAGAGAGAATGACACTAATAAGGCATATGATGAGTTTACGCAAGTATTTCAAAAAGTATATGATAAAAATTGCCCAATGAAAAAATACTGTAATAGCAGAAAGTGTATAGTAAACCCATGGATGTCTAAGAGATTGTTAAATGCATGCAAGAAAAAAATTCACTCTACAAATAATTTATAAATAATAGAACAAAAGAAGCTGAGGATAAATATAAGAAATATACAAATAAACGGACAGGTATCATTAGAAAATGTAAACAGGATTATTATAATAAGTTGTTAGATAGCAATAAGAATAATATTAAAGGTTTATGGAATACCTTAAATAGTATAATTAGAAATAAACCAAGAACAATTAATTATCCAAAATATTTCAAAGATGAGGATAAAACTCTAAATAATATGAATGAAGTAGTTGATACATTTAATAAATTCTTGCAAAAATTGCAAACGTTGAGAACTATAATTGTGAACTGATAGACACAAATCCTATGTCCATGTTCCTCAAACCTGTGGAGGAAAAGGAGATACTGGACATTGTTAGAGGGTGTAAAAATAAAACCTCGACAGATTATTGTGACATAGATATGAAAACTTTAAAAAGTGTTGAAAGTGTCTCTAAGCCGTTGACACACATCTGTAACTTATCATTAACTGGACAATTTCCTGATGGTATGAAAGTAGCAAAAGTGATTCCTCTGTTCAAGGCAGGAGATAAACATCTCTTCACAAACTACAGGCCTGTTTCCCTTTTACCGCAATTCTCAAAAATATTAGAGAAGGTTTTTAACTCTAGACTTGCTTAGACAGCTTTATTGAAAGGTGTAATTTACTCTCGGACAATCTGTTTGGTTTTAGGAATAATCACTCAACCTCACGCGCTATTTGATATAACTGAAAAATAACTAATGCTGTAGATAACAAGAAATATGCAATAGGGTTATTTATTGACCTGAGTAAAGCGTTTGATACAATAAACTATGATATATTAATCAATAAACTAGAACATTATGGGATTAGGGGGGTAGCTCTACAGTGGGTTACCAGTTATTTAAAAAATAGAAACAATGTGTGAAAATAGGTGATTATCAGTCGAGTTGTCAACAAATTGTGTGTGGTTTACCTCAAGGTTCCATTCTGGGCCCAAAATTGTTTAATATGTATCTAAACGACATTTGTAAAACTTCTCAAATTCTTAGATTCATCTTGTTTGCAGATGATACAAATATTTTGCATCAGACGACTTACAACAACTGTGTCGGATTGTTAACTTGGAACTCAAAAGTGTCAATAAGTGGTTCAAACAAAATAAATTATCTCTAAATCTGAGTAAAAGCAAAATGATGATATTCGGCAACTTTAATTCCAATTATTGTTATCGAGAGGGTGCCTGAAATCAAATTCCTTGGAGTTATTATAGATGACAGAATTACTTGGAAATCTCATATTAAATATATATCTACGAAAATTAAGCATTTCAGTAATAGCAAAAGAAAAGCACATTTTAAACATTAAAGCTCTGCATATCTTATACTGTTCTCTGATTTTGCCATATTTAAATTACTGCACTGTGGTTTAGTACTTATAAAAACACAGTTAAACCAATAGTATTGTTGCAAAAAAGAGTTATCCGAGTAATTCATAAAGTTGGGTTTTTGGACCACACAAACTCATTACTTTTAAAATCAAAGATCATGAAGTTTTGTGACATTGTTGAGTTCCAAACAGTACAGATGTTATACAAAGCAAGATACAAACTGTTACCGGGCCAAATACAAAGAAGGTTCCAAGAACGTACTGGTTGTTATGAATTACGTGATGAATTGAACTTTAGGATTCAGAAACATGGCACAACTTTGAAAAGTTTTAGTCCAACAGTTAATGGTGTACAATTGTGGAACACATTGGAGATGGAGATGAAACAATGTCCAAACATCAACCTGTTCAAATATAAATACAAACAAAAGACTTTTGAAAAGTATAGAGAAGAAGAAACGCGTTGCCACAAGTAGTAGTAGGATCAATTTGCATTCTATTAACTATAGAATGCTATTAACTAAAAATAGCATATTAACTAAAAAAGAGTGTTGTTGCTCTGAACGGTTGTCTTTCTATTGCTTAAAATTACAAATTGAGAATTAGGATAAGCGAGTTATGGATCTGTTGAGAGGTCCCAATGGGCTCATAAACCTTGTCTTTTAACGCACCATTAAGCATAGGAACATCGTCTACAAATTCAGCTAGTTAGGGCAGCTGGGTGGGGGTTTGTTGATGGGGAGCTACTGCCCTCTTCAATGGACCCGCTCTACACCCTGGCTTTTTAACGCACTACAGTATGTAGGGCTTACATATTACATAATCCATTGTACACACACAAAAAAAAAGAAAAATGGAACAATGGAAATGACAACTGGGAAGTTGCAAGATCACGGATAATATGTATATTAATGTGCCTTTTGAACACAGAACTAGTGCCTTTTGGAAGTTGTTGACTATGTTTGGCAGGGGTAATCATCTATAAAGAAAAAAAGAAAAAATATGTGTGTGTGTGTGTGTGTGTGTGTGTGTATATATATATATATATATATATATATATATGTGTGTGTGCGTGCGTGCGTGCGTGCGTGTGTGTGTGTGTGTGTGTGTTGGTTTATATGTATTAAAAGGACATTTCGTCAGAATACACACCACATTAGAAGGACAGTTGGAATTAGCAGGACAGGGTCAGTGTCCTGCTAATTTGGACAAAAATCTAAAAGCGTAGAAGTGTTTCTATTGGTCTAGAGACCCTAAATATAAAAAAAACTCGAAATGTCCAGCTAGTACACATAGACCTGATTCTTGTGTATATCTGTGTATCATCACAGCGACCCCTGTGGCCGAGCATGGTATAGCAGGACCTCATTAATAATTCACACTTGTGTATGATTCTGAGCCTCTGATTGGCTGCCTGAAGGAAGGTCCTGATAATGCTTACACTGTCCTTATAATTCAGGTTTCTGTAAATGGGTGTGTAACATTGACTTGAACACAGATCTATTTTATTAAAAAGGTCATGTCTATATATCAATGTTGCAGACTGATTTGCATGGTCAGATGTTTAACAGTCACTGATAAAGTGATCACATTATGCCTAATGCTAGGCTGTAGATTAAGTGGGCTGTTAAAGTAAAGTTAGCAAAAATCATTTTATTTAATTTTAATTTTATTTTTGATTTATTGTGATGGGCTGAAATCAGAAGATAGCAAAGTATCACTCATTAAACTAATTAAAATCCAAATTTGGTCTCTTTAGAAAAAGAGAATCGATCCTCCTTTTCTGTAACCCCTCCTCTTTCAACAACTTGGTACAGTCCACAGGCCGTCCGATGCTGCATCCGAAACCAGTAAATTGGTAAGAGGTCTTACGCCAAACCGGATGTGCGTCAGCGTCCGCCATGATAAGATGCGTCCGAATTGGGCTTTCAGTTAGGAAGGAGTTAGGGAAAGTGGCCTGTATGCTAACTATCATAGCCACTTTAGCATAGGGACCTCTGATGCTAACTTACTGGCGATTAGGAGCTATGTGCCATCCCATAAGCCACTGCGCCAATCTCCCCACCCCCCTCGCCCCCACCCTCGAGTGATTCATGCGCAACCACTGTTGATTGACAGGTGCACATTTAATAATAAAAATAATTTAAAAAAAATAAGATTCTGCACAAGCCAAACTTTATAAAACTGACAAAATACATGTTGTCGTCCCCACAGCTCAGTCACATGGTTTTAAAGAGCCTCCTCAGTAAATGGCCTAAATGAAGCAGTTTGTGCTTTTGCTTCATTTAGTAGAAACTCAAGCCACATGGCTAATTTGCATACTGTAGCTTTATGAAACCGCTGTTGAGATAACATAAAGGGAAATGTGAAGGATCATTTAGATGATTCTCTTTTTTTCACCTTAAATGTCTTTATTTGCACACTATTTTGTTGTTGGACAATATACAGTAGGGGGCGGTATGCGCTTTTGTTTGGCTTGCACTCAAGAAAAACAGCTGTTGGTGATGTCACTTCCCCTTCCCCTGGGTAAGGACGGTCGAATTGGGCAAATGCTGCTGAAGCTCTAGTTCACTAACTGCATAGAGATCTAACAGTTGACCCCATGAAAGGTTAAGGATTAGTTGCTAGTGTTAGTACTTAGAGGCTACAATTTAATGGTTTCGGATGCAGCCCGAGGGAGTGGTGAAGCAGGTAAGGCATAATTTAAAGTATTTTGTCCCTGTGTCAAGTAGACAAACTAGTACAGATTATCTGACGAAGGTCGGAAACATCGAAGCATGTTATTTAGCGGAGGTAGCGGTAAGCTAGTTATTAGTGACCAAGGCGTTTGATGTGCAGCAGGACGGTGTGCAGAGACTTTTTTCCACGGTTCTTTTAATTACCGATGAATTTAAACAGTCATATATTATTATCATGGCCGGATTTATGCAGGGGCTTACAGGGGCTAAGCCCAGGGGCCCAGCAGGTTGAAGGGCCCATGGGCATAAGGAGAAAAATGCATGGTCAGCGCGGGTTGTCAAACTAGTTCCCTCTCTCTTTGCATACTCCCTCACATGTAAAGCTTTATCAGATGACTTTGTACCCAAGACTAAACCAGTTCTAAACAAGGTCTGAGCCATTTTCATTGAGTTGACACTGGGGAAAAAATATGTACCTATTAGTCTGTTAAAATGCATGAGAATGCACCAAATTGCACCATTAAAATAAAAAATAAAAACCTCAGGGGGAGGACACCCAGACCCCCCTTTTAAATGTGTCCTTCTACCAGTCTGGCAGTAAAGGTTCTTCCATGAAGGCCACGGACCTCAAATTGGGGTCATTATGTTAAACTGTTCACAAATGTGTTGTTTCTTAATTTAGTACTATGTTTAAGTTACTTCTACATGTTCAAATTAAAAAAAATCATTCATTTATCCTTTCATTGTAGAGAGAGAGAAATCCGACAGACAGTATATGGGGGGCCCTGAAAAAACTTTAGCCCTGGGGCCCATTTTACTTAAATCCGGCCCTGATTATTATGAGTAAAAATGTACACATATCACGCCATGTTTAAAGGTCTAAACCACCCACAAAATGATTATTTATTTCCATCCATCTGTGCATCTGCTCATGTTGGCTTATTTAATATTTCTGAAGTTTTATCAAATAGGATTCTAAAAGAGAATTATTTTTGGCTTATTCTATGCACAAGTACATTAAAAATGTATTGGAACATTGAATTGGTATATGCATCTCATCTTTTATGCCTCTAGGAAGTGCATCATTTTTTACAGTCAACATAACGTGCATGTGTCTCTTTTTAGTGACGACTGAATCGTGACAGTCAGTGTGGTTGAGATAGTGAGACAAGCATTTAATGAAAATGTAATGTACATTATTCAGGTTTCGTTATTAAATGCCAATGCACAAACTTAGCATTGTATACTGATCCACTGTAATAATTTACACCTTTGTTGTCTCAGACAGTGATTCTGATGGGCCATGGAGAAGCAAGGTATTTGCCCATGTTCATGTTAATACAAAATAGTGGCCCCATAGCATTCTCTACTAAACTGTAGCTTAACACTTCAAAGTGCACCCAAAACATGTACAATATGAAGAAACTCCATGGAGGGAAATTAGAGTATTCATAGATACATTGTAGAAGTTAGCATCTAGGTTAATTCTTTAATTGAGGCCTAATAGAAACAAGAAGACACTTAACAGTTTGACACTTCTAATCCTTGAAGCAAATAAAATGAGTTCAATATGTGCTTGTATTGTTGTCTCAAAACAATTGAAGATATTAATAAGTGATTGGTTCTCCCCACTAGATTTTGAGGAGCAAAACCAGCCTGCTAATATGGTCACTTGCCATTCCCTCCAGGACAACAACGGAGAGGTAAATTACTCTTGGTTGACCTTATATTTCGAAAAACAAATTCTTATGTATTCACAAATGTCTAGACATACTTGTCCTGTGTATTACTCAATTAGACTTTTACATACATTAGGAGGACAGTGATTTGTGTATTTAGAAGTATAGACTCATTACACTTTTGTCCTTTCTTTTTAGATCTCCAAAGAGATGCCTTCTCAGCCTGCTGATGTGGCCATGTGCAGTTCCCTCAGAGACCACCCTGACCAGGTAAATTGATCTCCAGTGACTTTTAGAGTCAGAAACTCATATTAGATATTTTCATAAGTATGTAGAAACACAGGTCCTGTGTAACACTCAACTGGAAAAGTGCAGACTTTAGGAGGACAGTGTGAAATTCATTAATACTAACTTCAGTTATATTCAGAGATGTCTAGACACCCGTGTCCTGTGTATTACTCAATTAGACTTTTACATACATTAGGAGGACAGTGTGAAATACATTAATACTAACTTCAGTTTTTTCAGAAATGTCTAGACACGTGTCTGTGTATTACTCATTAGACTTTTACATACATTAGGAGGACAGTGTGAAATACATTAATACTAACTTCAGTTATATTCAGAGATGTCTAGACACACGTGTCCTGTGTATTACTCAATTAGACTTTTACATACATTAGGAGGACAGTGTGAACTTCATTAATACTAACTTCAGTTATATTCAGAGATGTCTAGACACACGTGTCCTGTGTATTACTCAATTAGACTTTTACATACATTAGGAGGACAGTGTGAACTTCATTAATACTAACTTCAGTTATATTCAGAGATGTCTAGACACATGTGTCCTGTGTATTGCTCAATTAGACTTTTACATACATTAAGAGGATAGTGAATTTTGTATTTAGAAGTATGGACTCATTACACTTTTGTCCTTTCTTTTTAGATCTCCAAAGAGATGCCTTCTCGGCCTGCTGATGTGGCCATGTGCAGTTCCCTCAGAGACCACCCTGACCAGGTAAATTGATCTCCAGTGACTTTTAGAGTCAGAAACTCATATTAGATATTTTCATAAGTATGTACAGTAAAAACACAGGTCCTGTGTAACACTCAACTGGAAAAGTGCAGACTTTAGGAGGACAGTGTGAAATTCATTAATACTAACTTCAGTTATATTCAGAGATGTCTAGACACCCGTGTCCTGTGTATTACTCAATTAGACTTTTACATACATTAGGAGGACAGTGATTTGTGTATTTAGAAGTATAGACTCATTACACTTTTGTCTTTTCTTTTTAGATCTCCAAAGAGATGCCTTCTCAGCCTGCTGATGTGGCCATGTGCAGTTCCCTCAGAGACCACCCTGACCAGGTAAATTGATTGAATACTAACTTCAGTTATATTCAGAGATGTCTAGACACACGTGTCCTGTGTATTACTCAATTAGTCTTTTACATACATTAGGAGGACAGTGAGCCTGATAATTAATTGTCCTTTCTCTGCTTGATGTCCAAGGAGCCTGCTTGTGCGCTACCGTGTGTTACCCACTCCTGGACAACATTTATGAGGTAAATCTCTCATTACCTGAAGATGCAGTCCACACAAATCAACCTGAAGTATCAGGAGTTCAGGCTAAGGCTGGGATTGCTGATGTTGAAGACATGTTTGTTAAGGATAGCACTGAAGCTGAGGGAAAGCAAATCTTGAACATGTCCTCCTCGCTCAAAAATAGAAATTACTGTTACATTTGTGAAAAACCACAGGCAAAGTTACCATGTCATTTAAAACTCATGAGAAGACACATGCTGATGTTGCTCGAATTTTGAGTCTTCCAAAGAAGTCCAAAGAGCGCATGAAATTGCTCAATAAGCTATGCAACAAGGGAAACTACAATCACAACAGATGTTTTTTTTTTTTTTTGTGATAATGTAAATGTAATGATGTAAATATTGCAAATAATAACGCACTGTAAATAATAGCTCAAATAAATAAAATAAAATAAAAAAATCAAGTGGAGCTACACAACTAAAACTTAAACGCACAGCCATTTGCAGTTGACACACATGAGGAATGTTGTGTGTTAAACCACAGTTCATGTTTTTATTATTGAGCTGTTTGCCTGTTTTACAGTTTCTGGAAAATGCAAGGAGGGTACAGAAACGTCAATGGTCTCCCAAGGAGGTTGCAGCTGTCATGAAACATTTTAAAGGACATATCAAAAAGGGAAAACTGGCCACGATGATTGAATGCAAACAGTGCCAGGCAGCAGAACATCCCACTCTGGCTGATCGCTCAATTCAAAATATCAGACTTTGTCCGGAATCGGGGTATAACTGCCAAAAAAGGAGGAAATTCTTGAACAGTTACCAGTTAATTATTATGGAAAGCTGTTGCAGCCTTTTATGTTGTGTTCAGACTTTTAAGGTTTTAGTAGCTGCTAGGATCTCAAAATAAGTACATGTTGTATTATGTTATACTGTGTACACGTTGCGTTTTAAAGGAATAAGCCACCTCAATATAGCTGGCATTATAACAAACAGTAATGCACTTAAGTTTCTTATACTACAAGGATAGTCAAAACACAGTATGTTTACATTTTGTTAAGCTGTTTAATTGAACCACTGTACTGTATCAAAGACGGTCAAGTTCATTATTATGATTAAATTCAACTTGTTTACTAAATTGTGAATGTGTAATCTGTCCTTTTTCGGCTTTAAAAGATCACGCTGGACAGCCCTACATTGTCTTTACAAACAGCATGTTGTATCTTCTGTAAGGGCACTGTAATACACGTTCTATTCATGTGCGTGTGTGTTTACCCATGTTCCATTTATTCATGTTTGACCCTTTAATTCACCTAAATGACATATTTGTGTGTTGTGTAGCCACAGTCCTCAAAATCTAGTTAGTCCTGTTAATTACGCTTTGAGGCATGGGCGGAGCTAAGTACCTAATTAACTTTTGTCCTCTTAATACAGCACTATGTCAGGTTATTGTACCTTCAGTTCTGTGATGTGTATTCAACATTTGAAGTGAGATTTGGGTTGTACAGCTCAACTAGAATTTTTTGATTATATATTACATGTTTGTAGCACAAGTGGAAAGGGGTGTCTGGCTAATGTTGCAAAAAACTGTCCTCTTAATCCACCAAAACCAGTATTTGTGTGCGTGTGTGTGTGTGTGTGTGTGTGTGTGTGTGTGTGTGTGTGTGTATATCCATCCATCCATCCATTTTCTTCCACTTAAACGGCCGCTCTGGTGTGTTGTAGGTTCTCTTTTGCCGGTGGGGCAAATCAAAGTATGATGTTGCTTAATGTCGGATTGATAATGTAATTATAACAGGTAAAGTTTGGTCACGGAGGGGTACGTTGTGTGTGTGCATTCTGTGTTCCCGGGCTCTTGTGTATTGTACTTTGTAACATGCTCCCTGTACTATTGTGATTTGATTAAATGTTTTTATTGTAATGATGTCGGGGGTGGGCGCTTATAAGCTTTGCGTCAGCCCACTCCTTTTGAGCAGAATTTTAACTGCTCAAATAAACTAATAAACTAAAGTAAACTTATTTTTGTTGCCAGTGCATGAGCCAGTGTGTGGTCTATTTTAGTAGTGTCCTGAGGCATCCCATAATAAAAAATAATACATTTCATAAAATCACCTTTTCAACATATGTTCAGTTGAATTCAAAACATTTTGTTAAATACCAACGCCTTATCTGGGAATTCACAAGTTGGGGCTTTTAAATTTGACTGGGATTTCTGCTAACGTTTAGAGCACCTCAGTAGATCTTTTAAAGCACACACAAATTTGAAAAGGCTTTACATATTAGGAAAAGTTTATTAAAAAGTTTATTTTGTAAGAAGACCATAAATTATCTTTTTTTATATACATGTACATAGTATCTGATTTCATAAAAACAATTATTTATAAGACCATTGTTGTTTTCAAAACACATTATAAATACAATAAGAAATGGCTAAAAATTCTCCCTGACATTGGATATGGCTTTAAGATGTCCAGTGCTTTTTGTTTATTTTTGTTTTATTGTTGACAAACCGATATCTTGTCTGCATCAGTCACTGCATTGTGGAGCCTGTAGTGGTTCAGCAATTTTTTCCAAGATCTACTGCAGCTGAGTAACTCCATGTTCCCTGTTGATAAAAGAGTAACATCTGAATCATATAAAACAAGTTTAGCAAATAAACTAGATTCTGGTTCTGGATCGATAACTAAGAAGTCCATGAAGGAAAATGCCAACAGAGATGTGTTTGGCTTATCTAAGCATTTAGCCAGATGCTGTTACTATAGTGTTTTGGCGCTTTATTCCACATATGGGGTAAACTGTTAACATTATGAATACTATTTGTGAATATGTTGTTTCAAATGTGGTGGTGTTACCTATGATGCACAGGCCTTCTTTGGCTCTTGTGATGCCCACATTGATCTGGTTAGGATCACCCACAAAGCCCACATGTTTGGACAACCATGCGCCCTCTGGTTCAGAGGGGATCTCTTCCTTGGGCAGGGAGCACACTGTTGATATGATTACGTAACGCCATTCACTCCCTACAATAGAAGATAATTTAGAGTTTGAAGTTTAAACTATCTCAAGAATAATAAATGACAAATCTCAAGCACCAGAGCACACGCTAAGTTGATCTAACCTTGGCTTTTTGTAATGGTGTTGACATTGACTTTCCACAGTCCTGCCGTTTTCAGGGCTCCCTTGATTTCAAACACTTGTGCATTGTAGGGAGAAAGAATCACAATGTTTTCTTGCTCAATATTGCCTTCTTCAGTCAGCTTTTTGGCAATCTTCACCTTTTGCATAAATGTATAAAACAATTACTTACTCTATAAACAACCACAATAAAAATGGCAGATTATCACACATCCAATGTTGTCAAATGTTTTACCACTTTTTGTGTCTCTTCGCGGTTCGCTTTAGAGTTCTCGTTGCCCTTTGGTGTATTGACAACTTGGCGGACCGTTTCTCCTTTAATGTCCCCAAATACAACAGGCATTGTCTTTTGGTCAACACGCAGCACACTGTTTGGTTGATCAACACCGGTTTTTAACTTTCCTTCATAATATTCCTCAGCTGGAAACTTGCAGATGTCCTCATGCTGTGCAATTATTAGAAATGATGAGAGTCTGCTTTTGAACCAAATCATAAATTATTATCAATCATGGTGTTTTACCATTCTGTATTGTGTGTCCAACATCACAGATCTCTTCTCAAGCTGCGTATAGTAGCGTTCAAACAAGGACTTGGCCAGACCCAGCTTCTTCGCACGTTCATTTATCACAATAGGTCGCAACTGCTTGTGATCTCCAATAAGAACAATCTGGAAGAGTGAATTTTTATTACATACTGTAGAAAATTTCTTTCTCTTGCTTTTTGTCTTCGTACAAGCTGTATTGCTAAAAAATTATAAGGTGTGTGATCAAAGCAAGATGAAGTGAAAATTTAAGAATGGAATATTACAGATATGGGATATAATGACTATCTGTGATGCCCACCTTTTCTGGGCTGTTGCAAACGAGTGGAATAAGAGCTTGTGGTTCTGTGGCCATGGCACATTCGTCGATGAGGATTTGTCGGGCACTGATTGTGTTGGTCAGTCCTGGAGAAGAGGACTGTGTACAAGTGCACAGGATGATGTCATGTCTCTCCAGCTCATATTTCCGGGCTTTACTGAGAAGCTCTCTGTATCTGGAAGAATCATGCACTTGAGACAAACCTGCAGTTAATCCATAATAAACACAACCTGTCCTGTAGATTAGTCCACTGTAGCACTTTGAGAGTCAGTGTCTATTATTATTATTATTATTATTATATACAGTGATGATAAGTGTACATACTAAACAACTTACTGTTTCACTTCCTCAGCAGTGAATGTTTTTCTGGCCTCAATTGCCGCTTTTATCCGTTGATCAAATAATGTGACTTTGGTTGAGTCAGGGTTTGTAGGTTCCTCAGCAGTTAATGTTTTTTTGGCCTCAACTGCAGCTTTTATCCATTGCTCGGCCTCAATTGCCTCTTTTATCCGTTGATCAAATGCTTTGATTTCGGCTGAGTCAGGGTTTGTAGGTTGTCTGATGCGGTGATGCAAGGTGATGTTCCTAAAATCATGCAAAAGGAAGTCACAAAAAGGTAGATTTATAAATCTGACCATTTCATTCACGTCTTTTATAATGACTGTTTTATATTGACTAGTTCACAATGACTGGAAATTGCATTTACCTAAGACTTTCTTTGGCAGCTTCAGCCTTTGTCTTAGAAGAGAACTGAAGCACACATTCTGGGAATGGGTAGTCAAGCATCTCCACTTGTTCACCGTAGACCCTGAGGGCCTTTAGACTGTCTTCAAATCTCAACATATACTCTGCATTTCAGCATAAAAAGAAATGTATGCATGATGATTCATGTATCTAAATTAGTAATTTATTTCATTGCTGTGCATTGTTAAAACATGGATAAAAGCTAAAAAGTCTATTTATTTGTCATAATATGAGGAGCCTAGTCAATTTATATGGAGATAAGTAGTTATGTGAGGTTCGAGAGCAGGACCACAACTCACACACTTCCGGCTGCCAGCCTATTTATGCCCCCCGTTTACTGACCTCGTCCTCTCGTTCGGGGTTTCCGGCCCCACCCTCCCTCCCCTTATTAATTCTCTTCTGCTTCTCCGACGCGAGCCCGGCTGCTCACCTCATTGAATCCCCAGAACGGCTTATCTACTTTGTAAAAATCGTTAATAAACGTATTATTTGTGCATACTATCTGAGGTTGTGGTCCTTGTGAGCGAATTGTCATAATATGAGGAGCCTTAAGTTGTACCTGCAACCACATCCACAGACTTATTTGACGGCCCACAGTAGAGAATAACTTGCTTCTTGTCCTTGTCCTTGGAATTGGCATTTAGTTTTCTAGGACTCTCTTTGTTCATCTCCACAAAACACAGCACTATGTACACTCCAACCACAGTCTTTCCCGTCCCTGAGAAACAAAGACTCAGTAAGTTGCAAAACAGTGAAATTTCCAGCATCAAATCTGTGCTCACCAGGTGGTCCTTGGATCAGTGTGAAGGTGTTATTCAAAGCTTTGTCCACGGCCTCGAACTGACTGCGATTCAGAGGCGGAAGCTTTTTTGGAAAACTTTTCCGTATCACTACATGCCTGGATGATACTTTAAAGAAATGCATACATCAGTATAGTGGAAGACAAACAGCCGCTCTTTTCACTTACACAGAAAGCCAGTGTGGTTCTACCTTCTTTTGGAATGTGATGTCCAAGTGCTATACACGTAACAAGTTCACATGCAAAGGGCACATTGTTTATAGCACTTTCTTTTCGTCTGTGAAAATTAAAGCAAAACAAATAAACATTTTGTGAAGAAAGAAAGCATAAAGTATTTTCTGGGGACTTACATGTCAGGCCGTGTCTTTGGAATCAGTTCAACTGTGAAACTAGCTCCTTTCTGAAAAATGCAGTCAGGGATATGCTCCATTGGACGGTGGTTGACATAGAAATGAACAAGATTTCCACTGGGTGGCTTTTTCTCGACGTCAAATTTGGTGGTGGCACCATGGGCCACCCATGTGAACTCTACAGGGTCTCCTGGATTAGTATTATCGAATAGATCATACTTTTTTAATAAGTCCTTTTTTAGTGGCACACCTGGTTTGCGTATGCACAACAAGCACTTTGAAAGGTTGCACTTGATAGCCCAGTCTTCGATCCAGGATGAATTTAAGAAGAAGTTTCCAGTAAGTGTGTCCTCATTTCCTCGATTGAAGTTCACCTCTAAGTTTTCTATTATGATAATGTCACTGTCTCTGATGGCAGTAGATGCGGATTCCATTTCACACAGTGGTTTCCAGATTCGCACATAGTCTTCGATATTGTTGTAGTGAATACAGGTTGGGCTTTCAGCGCATCGGGAGAAACATGTGACGGGGTTGTTTACATGGTCAACACAGAGTTCAAACCTAGGAGTAATGCTAACCAGCTGGATGACAGGACTCCAATACCCCCTGTGCACCTCACAGGTCATTTGGACCTGGAGAGCGTCCCCTGGCTTTAACACGAGAGTGATTTCGACCTCATGCTCTATCTGCTCTTTAGAGGTGCATGCCTTCACAGTTGTTTGTGAGGGCACCAGTTCTATCTGAGCCCTCAATATGAGAGACTTGGCCTCATCCCAGTTTTCTTCTTTTATTGCTTCCACCGTTGATTTCCACACTTTGAATGGAATATCCAAACATGGGCCATGGTGAAATTTTGTCCATAACTCTGTCTGAAGCCTATCTTTGTCAGCTGTATAAACTCTCCTTTTCCACTGAAGTATGAGACATCCATTGTTCTCATCAAATCGTGGCTGATCATCCAATTGTAGATTTTTATACATGAATGGGATAGTTTCAGCAAATATGTTCTTGTTAAAAGGAAAAGCCACGAAGAAACTGTCAGAATCTGCATCAGCCCTGACCACAAATGCAACCTTCCCAACACTTTGTTTCATTACACCCACAGCACATGAAATATTGTCAGCTTTTCTTTCATACTCCTTTGCATATTTGACATTTCTGTCGAAGTCACTGCACAAAGCATCGATCTCCATTCGAGTGAAGGGCACTTGACTCTTCTGTAAGTAACAGTGTACAAGTCTCTGCAGCACTATGTCGATGTAGCGTCGTATTGGTGACGATGCTTGTGTGTAGAGCTCTAGGTTAAGAGAATAGTGCCCAACCTCTGCTCTCGGGAAGCGGATGAAATACGCTCTATTTAAGCACTTCCTGAACTGATTTGTGATGGGTATAAGCTGTGGGTGGATATCATCCGCTGCTATCAGATCCACCATTCGGTCATTGTCACCAGCTTCAGCAGCTTCTCGGATGTTCTTCCAGATGTACTGGAGCACACGGAAAGAGTCATACTTTGGATTTTGTTCCTCACAGTCAACTTTATGCCACAGACTAAAAGAGACCGGTAAAAAATCAGCAAACTGCTCCTTCAAGACGTTCATGTTTTCTTGAGATGGTTCCGGTTGGCAGCGAAGAGGCACAAAGGGTCTTGTTAGCCCTGCTTTGGTGAGTATTTCAGATACATACCTATTGAATAGCACACTGAGTTCTTCTATCATAAAATGGGCCTTACGATCACCTGGAAGCCGGTCATCATCAGGCTGAGCGTACGGCCAGTTCTTAAGCCGTTTCTTCCTTTGAGCTTTGGAAAACTCATACGCTAATTTGAGACAGTGATCATCACGACTGTTTATTATTCTTCTGCACCTTCATAAGACAACTTGAAGTCAGATTTAATTGTTGAAAGCTCAAACTCAGGCTCTTCGAGGATTTCATGCTTATCTTTGTCAACTTTGAACATGAGTGAAACCACACTGCGGTCTTCACCTGGCAGAAGGCTGAAGAGGCCAGTGCTTAGCTCTTGGGAAACATATGAATGGTGTGTTCAGACTTTTTACTGCAGTAATATGTAACACAGCGTTGTTTTGCAACCTCATCCAATTCATCTCCATAAGATACATAGCTGGCCACATCAGCAATGTGGATCCCTAACTCATAGTGTTCACCATGGACCTCCACACTGATGGCATCATCCAGGTCTTTGGCTTCCGGAGGGTCAACAGTGAAAGTAATTCTCTTACGTCTGTCTTTTCTGAGTGACTCATTTTTGTCCTCCAAGTAATCTGGTGTGTATGTCGTGGGAGCAACATTATATTGCTGATTTAGGATTTGAAGGCCCTCTGTCAAAGAATTTCCAATAGGAAGAACATCGATTACGTTACCCAATGGAAATATGCAGTTTTCTTTCCATTGAATCACTTGCACCAGAAAAACATTTCTCTGTTTACATTTTTCATCAAGTTTTCTGTAATGTGTGACTGACCAGTCTCCATCTATTTGTTTCCAAACTGGGAGGTGACGACGCTTCTTCTTGTGGATGAGCACGCAGATTTTTGGAGCAGACTTTGAGATGGGTATCATGATTCGTGTGACGTAATTTGCAGAAATGCTCTTGGTTCTACTGTGATCTTCGTCCTCCAAAAAGCACACAAGTTCTCGGGCTGAATCTGATTCCTCTGTGATAGCGACCACTTTTTCTGCTTCTATGTTCACTTCATCTCCCGTAAATGCTTTCCCCAGATTTTTTCTTCCCTTTATAGGTATTCGCAAATGAGGCTTTGTGGATGGTGTCACATAGCCATGGTTGTATGACTCTCGGACCAGTTTTCCATGTCTGTGAACTTGATCATCGGGGAACTCTGAACGGTCAGAATCAGTCCTATTATAAGATGGCTTCCTCTTTTGATAATGTTTCCGATCACCCTCATCATCAACATCTTCTGTGATTAGTTCCTTGTTGAACTCTTCATACTCTGCTTTTAATTCTTCAAGAATTGTGTCGTTCAGAGTGTTGTTTTCTTCAACTTGTTCGGACCTCTGAAATCGTTTAGTTTCTATTAGATCTTTTTCAAAAATGTCTTTGGTAAAATAAAGTGGAACAACGCTGTTGCTTTGGATGCAATAGTCAATATAGTTCTTCCAGATCTGAGAGCATTGTCCAAAGCAACAGAGAGCAGAAGCATCACCGACCACTACCACCAGAGACTGAGCTCTGGTCAGTGCTGTGTTCAGGACACGCACATCATTGAACAGCTCTAGACCAGCAGTTTGACATGTGTCCAGAGAATCCCGCGAGTGCACAGCTGATATAATGACCACCCTGAACTGCAAACCTGGGGATCAAGGAAAAAACAGTCAACTGAGTTGTACATGCTAGTTTGATGAGGAAAGTAGTATTAATAATCACCTTGCACATTCGCGAGATTGAGAACTTGTACTTTACTGAGGTCTTTTTTTAAAAGGTAAGCTTTTCTTGAAAGTTCAGTTCTTATTTTTTGAACCTGTGGTAAAAAATACACAGTTCTAGATTATTTAAATTTAAAACAGTGAGTACAATATTTTTCAATGAAATAGGAATGATCGTTATTACCTGAAATCCTTCAGACTGGACACAGATAGACTGTGGTTCCTCAGGTCCCCAAGTTGAGGGCCAGTTTTGAAGAACATCATTCACTGCTTGAACCACACTGTCGGCTTCTTGGCTGTTGTACCATGACCTACAGCGTCTGTGTAAGAGGCACTCTCCTCGGACATGGATGAACCTGAGGGCGTGTCCATTAGCAGGGGGAGGGACTATTCCACTGGATTTGATCATATCACCTTTACCAATATAGAAATGAATGGAAACGAAGTCTACAATTTCTTTAGTGGAACGATAGTTTTCGTTCAGAATGATTCGACTCCTTTGTGCAGCGTTACACTGGTGAAGCTGATAATAGTGGAATAAGCGAGTCAGCAGAGTGTGGTCTGAGCGCTTGTGATCATCCACAGAGAAAAGCTTTGGCCCCATTTGCATATGATCTCCAGCTAAAGCTACTCTTGTGTCTGGTCCTGCAAGACCTAGAGCTGAGAGGGCTTCACATTCCAGCATCTGAGAGGCTTCATCGATCAGAATGTGGCTAAAGTAACCTTCTGGGAGCTTTAGGTCGTGCAGCTGTCGTGCCATTGTTGTGGTGATTATGATAACATTGTGTCGATCTAGGACTGCCTTGGTTGCTGGTAGAAACATCGTCTTGTCTTGATTTAAGAAACAGTACCTGAGGGTGATCTCGTCTGTGGCAGATAAAGCCCGGCCTGTGTTGGCTTTGATTCGAAGAGGTCTAAGTTTCCCTTGTGCCTTGTGGAAATGGTCTCTGACATACAGATCTGCAGAACTGAAGACATACACAACAAGGTTTATCAGTCAATCCACATCATAAGGGATAGCTGTCATTTCATTTTTCACTTTTAATAACCCTATTTCTCCTTAGCAAATACACTACAAAAGCACAATTAAAAAGAAAAATACCTAAGTTCTCAGAAGATGTAGGAGTGAAAGTCTTACCTGTTGGTGTGAGTGCAGATGAGCACTTTGTTGTTGGGTTGTTGACACACCTCTACGGCTGCTGTAGCCAGAGTGAAGGTTTTTCCAGTCCCAAAGGGGCCATAGATGAGCAATGGAGCTACTCTCTTCTTATCCACTGTTGTTCCTGTTATATATTCTACTGCTACTCGTTGTTTTGCATTCAACTTATCACACTGAATGTTGTTTTCGGGTACAGCACAGTTTTTAAGGTCTGGAAGCACTCGGTGTGTGTCAGGAAGGAGGTCGACAGCTTTGTGCCAATTGCAGAAGTGGTAGCGGTTCAGCTGAAATTGAACTTCCATTTCATGTGATGTATTGCGTTTAAGAGCAAGCTCAAAATAGCATCTTTTTGACAGTTGCAAATACATTTTACTCTCAGTAGTCTTGTCCAGCAGAATGATGGCTTCATAGACATTGCGGTTTGCACCATTTGATGTGGGTGCAATCAGAGCAGATTGAATACTACGCCGTAGTACCTGTCCCTCAGGACTATCCGGAGTGAGGCTAAAGGGAAGAGATATCACTCCGAAAAGCTCTCGTCCATCTGTGCCCCATAATTCATTGTGATCTATTATTTGCATTTCTCCACACACATTTAGCCTGAAATAGATAAAACATTATCACTGACACAAGTAAACAAAATACAAGCATTAACGTTATTTTTACAAATATATTACACATCGACTCTAAAAGATTGTAGGGGTCAGCAGCCCACCACAATTCCCATTTGACACATGCATTTACTATCATCTATTTTGTTTTCAAGCTTAAGGGCCAATAGTGATTATTGTGGCAGCCTGCACATGCATGAGAAACAGTACAGGCAAAGGTGAGTGTATTACCTTGACACAACCTGGTCCTCTGCATGTTCTTCACAGTACAGGAAGTGATGCATCTGCTCTTTGTAGTTGTCATGACTCAAGGCTGTCTGGATGTTGAGTGTGGGCTTGTGCTGAAAGTTGACCAGTGGTGGTTTGTACTTTTTTTGCATTTCCACCTGTTCCTCTGTGCGAGTCAAACAGTGGACAATGACTCTGTTTCCCGTGTGCCACCGCTCCATCTTTTGAGAGGAGGCTGCACTGTTCACTGCTGAGTCTTCGCTTTCATCTGACAACGGCTGACCGACTGCCACTCTTAGCTTCTTTAACAATACAGGTCTCATGTCAAAATCCAACACAAGCCACTGCTCATATAAACCTGGGACATCTGAAGTGAAAGACACAGTGATTTCATAAGTGGTGTCATCTGTGAAGAATGCATGGCCTGCCAAGTAGATGCAAGGGTCAGAAGTGGAGTCGTCAAGGGAAAAGCATGCTCCTGGTTCCTGCTTCAGCAACGCCACATGCACAAGTTGCCTCTAAACCAAATACAGGCAAATTAGGTAGTGTGCACAACAATGGATTAGTTTGTGAAGTGCAAAGTCTCAAAACCATAAAACACGTGAGATGCTACAGTTTACTTCATAGCAGAGGCCAACAAATATCAAATTGTAAACCAGGGGCTGTCTAATGCATTTGTGGTTCTGGCAACTTTCTCACTTCAGTGTTGTTGTTATTGTATTATTATCAATATTATTATTATTATTATTATTATTATTATTATTATAAGTGCAAAATCTTGTACCTCTGTTTCCACTTGAAAGTTCCACTGCAGCTTTTCATGAACCACTTCACAATGTACAGTCAAATCTTCATCATTAGAGATCCTTACGTCATCAACGTGTTCAGACATCTGTTACAAAAAAATATTGCAGAAATGCGTATAATGTTGTATTTTGGTCGGATATTTTACAAATAACCCGGATCACAAATATAAACATTGGGACTTACAATGTGAACCTCATTGCTGCTGCTTCTATACTCCTGCAGGAGTCGTTCATTGTAACTCATGAGCCCCTCAGCTTCTATGTTTTGTCTGATATTCTCCACTTCTTTAGTGCGCATTATCCACTCTTGTAGCTCCTCTTCAGAATGAGCTTTGGGACAGCTACTTCCGTATTCACATGTTGCTGGTCTACAAAAGACAGATTAATACAGTCGCGGTTAGTCTGAAGCATTTGGTGAACTGTGGGTTACTCAGCCATCAGTCATTAGGCTACCCTGCCCTTGTCTTCTCTTCAGTATCATAATACTCACTCTCTTAATTATGAATATGTAGATACTGGTATGCCATGTCATGTGACCATTGTTGTTAGCATTTATAAATGAGGTGATACTTTTTTTCCCCCTAATCTGTTGCCTGGTGGCTGTATTTGCAAAATCTGACTGCCTTCAAATGAAAGACAATGCCACATAAATGTTAATTAAATCAAAGAAACTCAAAAGTTAGTGACCTGTCACAGATCCAGAAGTCAGCTCGTCTGGAGTGAGGGGGAGCCCGTCCTCTCCACCAGATGCTGGTATCCTCCCGCAGTAACTGGGCGTGTTCTAAAGAGGAGCAGTGCTTGTAGAAGCTCTCGGCAGAGGACAGGGTGAGGAAGCAGACCTTGCAGTACATGGAGATTTTCTTTGAGTCCTGTTGCGGCTGGAGCTGAAGGAGCAGAGGCCGCACCATCTGGCCCTCCTGCTCAGCCCTCCACACCTGCATCTCCACCTCACTCTGAGCAGACGTGCAATGGCCAGGGTTATGCCAGCATGGCTTACCATCCCTGACATGGTTACAAAACTTGAGTGGTGACTTTTGGGGAAGAGGTCGAATCTGACTGAGTCTTTTATCCTGTTCTGCTGAATGTATAAGAAGTGGTTTCCATTTGTGTGCCGCCGCTGCTGAACATGTATCATTCCACTTTTTGACGGTCAGCTTTGGTGGCCGATCATAAAAACATTCTGAACATAACTCAGTAAACTTCCCAGGAAACTGTTGCACTATGTCCTGTGCTGCCTGTTCTGGAGTCATTACAGTGGCCTCAGCTACCAGATCTAGTGACTGGTCAGAACTGGGCCTTTCTCTCCCATGTTGCTGAGCAACAATCTTACAGAGGTCTAGGTGGTCCAGCTTAAGTTTCTTCTCAAAGTTCCACACAGCAGCTTCCTCAGAACTCCGCGCAAAGCTACAGCGGTTCTTGTGCTCTGTGCAGCCCAAGCCCTCCCTGAAGAACCAGCAGACCTGGTACTGAATGGGGTTTGGGAAAGCGGGACGCCTGGAGACGGGTCTCCAGAGACTGCTCCTTTTGTCCCGACTGAGCAGCAGGTGGTGAGTGCACTGGTGCTGAACTGGATTACACTTATAAGTGATTTCCTGCTCTTTTACAGAGCACCGATCACAAACAAGTCTGAGTTCATACTGGGCCAACAGTGGCTCTAGTTGGGATGCCACTGCCATGTTCAGCTATATACTGTGTAACTCTAAGTCTACACAGTAAAGTGGCCCTGCCGGCTGTGCAAGAGATTATGGATATAACATTGTTGATGAGTCAATAAGTGTTAAGTAAGACTGGGAGTGTCTTTGACAGCTGACAGCACAGGACACTGACGTGTAAGTATATGTCTGTGAAAACAAAATAAAAATCACAGTGTTAGTTTATTTTCCAATGTCTATAACACAAGCCAAAGTCACAGTAGCCTACTGCTTTCAACAAGCCAGGCCAGCCACTCCTACTTATCTGTTCAAAAGCATGTCTTAGTAAAGAATATTAAAAGCGTATAGTCTGGCTAGCAAAACTAGTTTTCAACTTAACTACTGCCACTACAACATTTTTGTTTGCACTTTCTGAATCAAAGATCAGTCATGAAGCCACACAGCAATCACCCTTTGGAACCTGCTGAGCACTGTTCGGTTGGATTTTTTAAAATCCATAAACAAGAATGATCAAAAATAAAATAAAATAAAAACATTTAAGCTACATGATGACTATGGTTGGTAGTAATATTGCGAGGATTCAAATAACATTACAATATTTGAGCTGTCTATATTCTATAACTACATATAGGGCAGGACAAATTATGTTAATGTGCAATTTTGATCTTACTAATTTGGTAGTTAAAGTTAAAGTTCATTATATGAAGTTCATTAATTTCATCATTTGTCGACTGTAGTTACTTTTACGTGTTTGTATCAAAACTGCCTATCATATGAATATGATAAGGAAAACAGCTCGCTTCTGTGTGTGACATCATCACATTCTAGTCTGAACACATTCAAATGTCAATCAACAAAGGGTATAAAAAACGAAAACTGAATGCATAAACTATTTCTATAATAACGATAGAAGGTAATGATAATATTATTACGCTGCTGCCTATATATTGCAGCGTAAATAATAAGATCCTATGTATTAAGTTACCTCTTCGGTAGACTAAAATCGCAAAGCATAACTTACCCCTTCACAATGCAGGTCGTGACTTCATTTCAAGTCGGAAAGAGCGGAGTTAAGCGTAAATATAAAGAGAGGATCAGTTTCGTTTTCTACTTTTACCGTCAGCCAGGATGCAGCCTAGCGCATGCGTATTGATTGCAAATTAATGCTTTGGTGCCGAGCGCTGCGGTTAGGTACAATCATTGAAGTAAATAAGTTAATATCCCCTTGCAATATCACTATGATATAAGTGCAAAGATAAGTGTAGACAAGCTTACCTGGGATGTCAAATTGCTGGATTGTGAAAGCCGGTGAAAGGTAAAAGCTAGTTGGTTACTATGGGTTACGCAGTTACAGCGTGCGTGCGTAACGTTACATCTGTCAGATCAGGTGAGCTAAAATGAAACTCAGGACAGGCTTTGGTCAAATAGAAACTTAAGTGTTTCACAGGATACTGAAAATTGTTACTTGGGTTGCACCATTTCACATTCCAACAAGTTTGTCATACCAGCGTCAGCGAGTAGGCTATTTTCAGTTTTTATTCGGTATCAGTGACTTTATCCTGCCATTATTTTTGCATTGCACAATGATTTGGTTTATTCGGGAATATCCGAGATAAAAAATTTGGGCCAATATAAATTGAAATTAAAATACGGTAAAGTCAGTAGGAATTTCTTCCCAACGTCTATGATAGAGATGTGGCGACAGTACCTAGTTCAAAGTGCTAAAAGCCCGATAGAAATACACAGTCAGCACTTGCCTATCTGAAAACAATTACAACATAAAGGGTGTGGGCTGTATCTCCGCAATATAATGCCATAAGAGGACCTGTTGCAATTGTAAATCTATCAGGCGAATAAACATGCACTTAAGTGTCCCACAGCCCTGTGCCATATTTAAGTGCAAATTGTAGCTTACTACTCTATATTGTACACTAGTCTTCTACATCTCAACATAGTCAAATAAAAAAATCACACATCTTGACCTGAACGTGAACTCTGGTCAGATGGCAACAGAAAGACATTTCTTTCACTGATGTATTTGTAAAGGTATATCCACTGATATTAAATATTTTTTGTATTATTGAATAAACACATTCAATTACATTAACAATAACAAGAAATATATCAAACATAATAAATTCAAAGAATCAATAATCATCATGTTCATAAAGCCATTTATTTTCATAAAGATACAAAATCATGTAATTTTATTCAAATAATGCTCTACAAGATGGCTTAGATTTCTGGATTTTAGATTTGTGGATCTATTAATTGGTTTCTAATCTGAACCAGTTATACATTTAATCTCAACATGTGTATTAACTCCTGTAAATAAAAATTGTTCTAAATCTAAATAGATGAGTTTCATTTTCTTTTTCACAGAAAAAGAAAATGAAACTCATTTATATATATATATATATATATATAACACCATCTGGTGTTATATATATATATAACACCAGATGGTGTGGCTTGAACTATTGAACTATACATTTGTGAAAACAATCAAAAAGATTACTCTTGATGAGTAGCTTAAAATCATGCCATTGCTAAACAACTGATCTAGAAAGATCAGTTTTGTCAACTCAATTTTCATAGTAGATATTTATTTTTAATTGTAATATGTTCATTATTCCAAATAAATGTTTTTCTGTCGTGAGAAGTTATGGATATAATACCGTTTCCATGCCTTATGGGATTGCTGATAAAAGTAGATAATTTTAGTGGTAGTTTTGTGACATGACAAACAAATTATAGTCCTATTTGATAAAAAATGTTATGGCTTATGCAAAACCAAATTGATTCGGGATTTTCCAGTATTTTTTAAGCCATTTAAATTCAAATGCATATTCATTACATTTAAATCTACCATTTCAAGACCTCCTTCACTTCACATTAAAAATTATTTCTTAGTTTAATTCTCGTCTTAACTCATTTAATCTTGTTACATTTTAAAGCTTTAGTCACTATGGAGACAGCAGTATCTGCAACACCAAAGCGCTTCGTCATACTTGCTTTGCAACCCCAATGGATGGTGCAAGTTTATTCAATGTATTTTGTAGTGTATTTTTACTTTGGCCTCAAAAGTATTTTGTAAAATCTGGCATATTACTTGATACTTACAATAAACCTATAGAAAGCATTTAGCATGTGACTGTATAGTACACATTTAATGAATTGTTAAAACACATTGATCTGCCTTAGGAGATGATGCAATCAGAATCACATGGATTCTGTTCTTCAGTGTTGCCACAGTTAAAAGTAATTTGCTTGTTCATTTCTGATTACTCCACACCTCCACCGCCTCAACATACAAATGACAACCGGTTTTACAGTGCTATCTAAAGTAAATTTGAACAGAAACCATATTAATAATACATTGTATTTATACTGCACTTTACATTTCAAAGAAACCTCAAAGTGCTACAACTGGTGAATAAAATCAGATAAAAACAAAATGAACATTGACATAGTAAAACAAAGCAAGCACAAGAACAAACACAAATTAGTCAAAGGCTACGTAGAAACTTTAACAGACTAATAGGCCTTTTTAAATAAATGTGTTTTCAGGCCTTTTTTAAAGGCCTCAACACTCTGGGGAGACCTCAGGGACTCTGGCAGGGCGTTCCAGAGTCGAGGGGCAACTGCCTTAAAGGCCCTATTTCTCATTGTGGAGAGCTTGGTCATGGGCTGGTGAAGAGTGTGGGTGGAAGTGGACCGGTAGTGCCTTGTGGTGGTGTGTGGGGTAACTAGCTCAGTGAGGTATGCCGGGGCAGTTCCATGGACACACTGGTATGTGAGGAGGCAGATTTTATAGTGGATTCTGTAATGGATGGGCAGCCAATGAAGGGACCGGAAGACAGGAGTGATGTGGTCATATTTGCGCCTCCTCGTCAGGATCCTGGCTGCACAGTTCTGGATGTGCTGCAGCTTCAGCAGGCTCTTACCAGGGATCCTGACAAGGAGAGCATTGCAGTAATCCAGCCTGGAGGAGACAAAGGCATGTACCAATTTTTCAGCATCTGTCTGTGAAAGGGAGGGGCGGAGTTTGGCAATGTTTCGTAGGTGATGGAAGGACACTTTGCAGAGGTGGCGGATATGGTTCTCAAATGAAAGATGAGGATCAAATCTGACCCCTATGTTTGTAACAGAGGAGGAAAGGGGAATGTTGTGGCCCGAGATATGAATATTGGTGGATGACTGGATTTGGTGCCGAGTGCCAATCAAGATAGCTTCAGTTTTGCTGCTATTCAACTGGAGGAAGTTGCTAGTCATCCATGCCTTTATCTCCTCCAGGCAGGCATGGAGTGTGGCCGGTCAGACTGAGGAGGATATGGAGTCAATTTTCATGTACAGCTGCGTATCAGTGAAAAGAGACTTGATGGTTTCTGATGACTTCTGATGACCTGGCCTAGGGGGAGCATGTAGATTGTTAAAAGGACAGGCCCAAGAACCGATCCTTGAGGGACCCCACAGGTAACTGTGTGGCAACGATTTAGCCTCCCCAGGGCGATGTACTCCTCTCTTTCTGTGAGGTATGAGCGGAACCAATCAAGAGTAGTATCGGTAAGGCCAACAAACGACTGGAGCCGATGTAGTAGGATGTGATGGTCCACGGTGTCAAAAGCGGCCGACAGATCAACAGAAACAGAAAAATCAACAATGCTGACACAAACTCAAAATAGTGACTGTATTTGTCTCCATATTGTGTCGCGAGTTGTGCTCATGCTGAAAACGTGACATGTTGCACAAGTTACCACACTCCCGGAAACGCAAGTTAGATTACTCGTTGTGATATTGGGCTATACAAAACCATTGACTGATTGAGTGATTGACTCGTTCTGAAAAAAATTAGGACGTGACTCAAATTCTGGCATCATTGTGTTCTTGCCGTTAGTAACGAAGCTGAATATGAGAACAGTCCGGTGGATTTTAAAGGCTCCCCAACATTAGGCAAATGAACACTTCCAAGTTTGACAGACATTTTATTGAACAGTGTTTTAGGTGTAGAAAATCCATTTCACGATAGTTCAAAATCACATGAATTATGAATGGTCAATAAATGCCTTCTCTGGACATCATTTAAGCTGTTGCGTAATAGTAATGCATCCCCTTTGACAGATGGGATTCCATTTGTTAGATGGGACTTAATGACTAACATTTTGTACACTAGATCGTTTCTTTCTGTGTACCTGCATCATGTGAGAAGTGACATGACTATTTCTGGTATAAGTTTTTTTACACACTGTGCAGCTGAAAGGCCTCTCTCCACTATGTACTACTAAGTGGCTCAAATAATGAGCCCTTGCTTAAACTCTGCTCCACATTCAGAACAGCTAAATGGCCTTTCTCCTTGATGGTTTCTCTGGTGTCTGTCTCGAGTGGCTCTGTGTCTAAAACTTTTCTTACAGACTGAACAGTTGAAGGGTTTTTCTCCAGTGTGAATTAGTATGTGTGCTTTAAGATGACCTGGTTCTTTAAAGGATTTTTACACACTTTGCAGCTGTATGGCCTTTCACCTTTATGAATTAACATGTGTGAACTCAGATTATCAGAGCGGGTGAAACCTTTTTTACAAATTGAACAAATACAGCGTTTTTTCTGTCTGTGAACGGTCATAGATTTAGCTCTACATGCTGAACAACAAGTAGTGCTTTCTTGCGTGTGTCTGACTGAACAGGTTTTCCGCAAAAAGGTTTTCAGACATTGAGTGCATTCAAATATGATTTCACTTCCTTCATCACTGACAGATTGTTTCTCTTTCCTTCCACTACGGTCCAGTGATCTCTTGGTTTTCACACTCTTTCCAAACCGTGTCTTAAGGACAGCTCTTTTTGGGGCTTGTGTAGGTTGTGGGTCTGGCCTCCTTTCGTCAGAGTCCTCTGTATCAGAAGGGGCTTGGGTTAGAGCCTCGCTATCTGACAGGACATCTCCTGGAATGCTGTCCAAACCTGTTGAACTGGTGCTTGGGCTAGCTGTGATTTCCATTTTATCTTCAGAGTCAAAAGAGGTATCAATATGTTTAACACTATCCAAGCGTTTGGGGGTTTGTTTATCTGCTTGGAGACCTTGGTGTCCATCAGTACTGTGTTTCTGAGGTGAGTTCAGAGGTATAGCAATTGGTTTGTCTTCATCATCTTCACTTTTGACTGACACAAGAGTCTTAATGGACACCTGAAGCTCCTCTTGCTCCTGTTTGATGGACACTTGCTCTTGCTCATCTTTAATGTGAGGGGGCTCCGTTTCTTTGTCCAGTCGGGGACCATCCTCCACTCGGCAATGAGATAGAACCTGGACATCTGCAAAAAGACAGTAACACCTTTACTACAGTAACAAAAAAGTATTACAATGTAAGGGAGAGCGAAAGATGAAACAGGTATCCATCACGTAGAAACAGTAAACCACAGTGTTCGTAATTACTGAATTTGATAACTACTATGATCTACATAAAAGATGGTACAGACCAGTCAGTACCTCCTACAGAAAAAGGGCATAAGAAAAACAGAATGTAATGTCTTGTCTTCCGTGTCTGGTTTGCAAACAAAAACAGAAGATCCACAATAACAGACCATCAACCTTAATCACGCCAGCTAGGGATAGAATGTTTCTCAGTTGGGCACTTCACCAAAATATGTATACCAGGTGTCAAGGATGAAAGGCTCGGGACATCAATATCTTCTGTGTGACCCAATAATCCAATCTGCAGAATGAGTTACAGACTTCCCACTCGTCACTTAAAATTATTTTATAGGTATTTTCCAGCATATTTTTAAAGTCCAATCATACGTAATCACATTGTCTAGTAATACACCCTACCCCCATCACAGGAGAAAAATTGCCATGGACAAAGCTTTTATTGACTTGTTCATGACCAAATAGGTAATTTTCCGTGTTTTCCAGGGAGGGTGCGAACCCTGCAAATGCTTGTAACAAAAATTCCAGCTGTTGTCCCCAATTCTGAAAATTGTCTGAAATTGTGCCTGTAGGTTTAGGTTCTGAGCTTTCATGAAATGCACAGCATGTTCATTGTCCACACGTAATATTAGGCCAAGTACTGTTACTGTAGGCAAAAGCAACCCAGGAGGAGTTGTTGCAGTACCTATAATAAACCACTCAGAGCGCATGATACACTTTCTATAATACGATTTTTTTTTCTGTCTGAGTTAAAAAGTGATTGTTGAATTTTACCCGGAAAAATATTTGAAAACCGCATAATGTTCAGTATTTTGCTCGTGAAATGAAAGCTTTTTCGCAGGACTGTTTGGTAAGAGTTTTAGTAGAAACTCCCCCCCGAAACGCACGATACGATTTGTTTCGCATTTTATTGTAGACGCATATTTAGCAGCTCAAATGTATCTTCACACAATAAAAAATCAAGCAAACCTGATCTGCGCAAAACGACCCGTGGCTTCATCACGGAGTCCAGAAGTTGCTGGTGCCTCGTGTTTCTCTTTTTTAAGACCTGCATTTCACGCTCGTGCTGCACAATCATTCTGTCGAAAAGCTGGGATATTTCCTGGGCCATCACCGCCAGTTTCTCATTTAGCAACGCTTTGAAATCATGCACTCCAGACATTTTTATACCAACGATAGCCACTCTTTTCTACAAGTTGTTCTCTCGGACCGGAAGCCTCAAGCAAGAAGAGTAACAAGTCACCCCAGCGACCCCGCATGGCTACTCCTAAAGTTACAGCCTTCTGGTTTTGACACAGTCTTGATGTCACCCAATAAAATGTTGAAAATGAATATTACAAAACACTATCTGAAAACATTGTGAAAGCAAGCTTCACTTAGCAGGCTATTCTGAAACATGTATATAGGCTTATCTATGCTTTGCATTTATTGTTTACAGACTTTTAAACAAGAGCTACTGTTAAAACTTCAGTCAGAAATGTAATCATCAGACAAGTTAATTGAAACAAGGAATATTGTTAAATTGATCTCATTTGAAGATGTGTAAATAAATTAAAAACACATAATACACAGGAATATATAATTTATCAAACCTGTGGTTTCTATTGTGATATAAAATGTCATCAATATCTGATAACTGTTCCACTATGGTCCATGACTGACCTGCATACCAGGCCCTGGAGTTTCTTGCGTCCATGTTCCCCGTCCAGGCCTCATTCCAGGAGTGGGCAAAGTCATTGGACATACCTCTGCTTTTTTACTAATTGGTAGATTATGCCAATGAATTGAAGTAATATCCACAGAATCATTCTTTTCTTATCCTGCACATTCTAATTATTGGGTGTGTTTGATTCATTTTCACTGAAAAATATGACATATTATTATAATATAATCATTATTAAAGTAACTTCCCCGCATTGTCCGACGATACCCATATTCACAATTATGTCTATGACATTCACCCTATCGTGATGCATATCGCATCGTGACAAAGGTGTATCATCCCAGCCCTCGTATTTATGCCATTATTGTTGAACTATATTGTTGCACTTATATGTAGCCTTCAGGGGGATTACTGTAGCGCGCGGGTCACTGCAGGTTAAATTCACCGTGACGTCACCAGAGCGGTGAGCGAGGAGGACCCTGGAGCGTCACTGACTGAGCTGCAGAGAGAGTTGGAGAGAGGGTCAGGTAGTACGAGCTGTGCGGTGCGCGCGGGTGTGTGACTTTGAACTCCAGTCATGGGGGCTGTTTTGGGGGCCTTCTCCTTCGCTGCCTGGGTGAGTCATTCAAAAGTTATTGGGGTTCTCTGAGAGGTTGGCTATAGGTTTGGGATTAAAATGCGATGCTGTGACCGGCTTTTTATTCTACCTTGCAGTGGCCCACAGCATCTGATTGGCAAAATTCATATTGTATTGGCTATTTTTCATTTCAGTATCAGCAAAACCAAATGTTTCTTCAAATTAGTAAGTTATCATTGTGGCTAAGTAGCCTAAATTCATAACACACTTGGTCATCTGCTTCCACGTGATTAATTGGATTAGGCTACAGTGCTTGTTGTTGTATGCTTCAAGGCCAATAAGCAGACAGAATAAATATCCAAGCTGTGCTGTTGAGGGCTCAATGCGATTTACATTCTGTACAAACTGTGGTTTAATATTGAATCGTGTAGCCTATAGGCAAATCTGAGTTATTTATACACAAAGCCATGCTTAAACTGTACAGTTGCCTACATATTATTCAGGAGACTTTGTGATTGACATGTGACATCACTGCACATCATTTTGCCTTTTTTCAGACACTGATTGCAATGAGCTGTGTAATACCAGTTGACATTGACTTGAGGTATCATTTGACATGAGACTCATTTTTCTTTTTTCTTTTTCTTGGAGTAAGCGTTGTTTAAAGTACTTCCAAAAATAAAATAAAATATTGGACTGTGTAATTGTTACAGCCTGATCATGTTGTGGCTCAGACAACTAATCTGGCCTGTCTGGAGCAGCTTTGTTGTTGCTCTTATCTTTAGACGTTAGTGTTTAAGCCTCTTGGTAATTTCATGAACTCAGATGTGACTCGGTGTCAGCGTATTTTACAGCCAGTTTTATAGGTGACAGAAGAAACTTTGAGCAGTTTTTATAGTCCAGAGGCAAACATGAACAGATCAGATCTAGCTCATTGTTTGACAGTGTAATGTCATTGGGCCAAAGGTGCTTTATCTCAAGTCAAGGTTTAACAGTGCATCTTCAAACGACACATAGCCGATTTGAACGCGCATTAAGCAAAGTCAGATGACACTTTTGTGTGAAATCAGATCCCCCACCCCCATTCATAAGTTAACAAAGCAGTAATTGCAATTGCAACCATGAAACTGTCATGTGCTTCTGGTTAAGGGGTGTCAGTGGTGCAATGGTCAGAGCGATCATCCACAGCTCCAAAGGTCGGCGACTCGAGTTCAGCTTTGATGCATGCTGTTATTGTGTCCATGGGCAAGACGCTTCAACCACCTTCTTACCTTCTGAATGTGGCGTCAGAGTGAGTGAACGGTGGTGGTTGGAGGGCAGTCTCACTTCCATCATTCTACCCCAGGGCAGCTGTGTGTACATAACTTGTTATCCCCAAGTGTGCAGAGTGAACGAATAATGGTCCATCCCGTGTGAAGCAAGAAAAGTTGACTAATACTAACAACATGTATAACTTAGGGATAACATTTTGTGGATTTTGTGGCCCATTGACTTAATTTGACAGAAAGGCGGAAGGGGATGAAGAGCAGGAAGAGACATTGAGGAGTCGAACCCACAACGCTGAGGACAGAACAGCCATGAATGTAGTAGCTAGGGGTGTGTATCGCCTAGTCTCAGGCGATACGATACGTATCCCGATACAAGGGTCACGATACGATACGATACGATATATCCCGATATTGAAGAATTAGACGATTATTGCGATTATTTTTTTACTACTTTGGAAACAACTATTCAGTAAACTAGTCCACCTTCATTAGATTTGTATCAAATACATTTGATCTATCCATCTTATGATATAAATGCTTTTCACTAATGTGCTTGTGACTGTGGTGTTTATGGTGATTATGTACCTTTGAACGGAAAACAGATTTCTTGGAAACCTAGTAATGAACCAATTACTGGGGATGCACGTTTTCTAGTATTTCTATAGTTGGGAGTCCTTGGCGATCAGTAACTATTATGGGTTTCATCCATTAAAATATACAATAACTCAGACGGGGCATTTAAAATCGTGTCTACTCCACAACGGGTGTCACTCGTAGATCAGGGACATAATGACACGGGCATCACGCGCAGCAGTAGCACACAACTGATGCAGAGGGAAAACTACATACAGCAGGCTCTTTTTAAACTTGTGTCGTAGTACTGCAGTGGCGAGACACAGGTTTAACATGAGCCTGCTGTATTTACTGTAGTTTCCCCTCGGTTTCGTTTAATTCCGTAATAAAATGCTACGAAGATAAATCCATGCTACGAAGATAAATCCTCTCCAAACGCAGCGGCGACGCACTCAGCAATATGCACAAAGCTGTGGCTCTCGTAATAATCCAGGTCTCTGTCTTTGCTGTAAAAGCCAAAGCCAAATGTACAGTTTTAAAAGAGCCCCGTAGCGTCTCATAGCTCATTCTTTTCCATGCTAAGCTCTTCCTTGTTTCTCTAACTCTCACTAAATTCTAGTGTTACTCAAGCGGGCTGCGCGGTGCGCTGCCATCTAGCGGGCGGGAGTAAAAGTGCAGGACCAAAGAGAGACGCTGCAATGAATATTTCCCCAAAAATAGATGTTTAAATATCGATACGGGCGCTTTTGTATCGATACGAGAATCGCGCGACGTAATATCGCGATATATCGGCGAATCGATATTTTTCAACACCCCTAGTAGTAGCCTTATCTACTAAACTATCAGCTGCACGATAACATAAAATAATGCCAGATTGGAAACTGACTTAACTGAGATATAGCATGATACTTTTAATGTTTATTTACAACTAACAGTGCTTTGCGATATATAGATGTAGGACGTTGTTGACTAATTTGTTTGCATTGTGTCCAGGTGCCGTGCCTGTGCAGCAGTGCCACTTGTCTGATGTGCAGTTGCTGTCCCCAGAGCAGGAACTCCACCGTCACCAGAATCATCTATGCCTTCCTCCTGCTGCTGGGGACCGTTGTGGCCTGTGTTATGCTGTCGCCAGGCGTGGATCAACAACTTAAGAGGGTATGACAATCAGTCTCCTCCACCTCCCGCTTTGCAAAATCAGGCGCGTGACTCGATTTTTTCCCCATTTTTGTGTAGATCCCGGGCTTCTGTGAGGATGGGGCAGGCTCCACAGTACCAGAATTACAGGCAAATGTTAACTGTAAAATGTTTGTTGGCTACAAAGCCGTGTACAGAGTCTGCTTCGGCATGAGCATGTGGTTCCTGGTCCTCTCCATTTTCATGATAAATGTCAAAAACAGCAAAGACCCTCGTGCTGCAATACACAACGGGTAAGTGATATGCAAATATGAATAATGTTGTGTTACCAAAAACCTGATATCTAGACTAGAATTAGTATTAAAAAGTTACAAATTTAGTCCAGTTTGGCTTAATTCTAACATATTTCCTGTACAAAAATAGTCTAGTTATTCACATTACTATTATCCTTTTGAGTGAGTATAGTGACACTTTGTTTGTTAGGTTTTGGTTCTTTAAGTTCGCTGCTTTGGTGGCAATAACAGCTGGTGCCTTCTACATTCCCGATGATCCATTTACATACAGTAAGACACATATTTTACTATGTATTATGAGCAAAGCAAATGCCTTTGATGACATTGTTGGCTAATTTTATGGTGTTGTGTCGTAGCGTGGTTTATAATTGGCTCTGGTGGGGCATTCTGCTTCATCCTCATCCAGCTCATTCTGCTGGTCGACTTTGCCCACTCCTGGAATGAGGCCTGGACGGGGAACATGGACGCAAGAAACCCCAGGGCCTGGTATGCAGGTCAGTCATGGACCATAGTGGAACAATTATCAGATATTGATGACATTTTATATCACAATAGAAACCACAGGGTTGATTGCAATGTCGTGTTTCATATGACAACTCACTGTGCTATTTACCTGTAGTGTTTCATTGAGACCAGGGAAATCAAAATATTACATTTTAGAAAGATTTAGAAAAAATGTCTATATACTTATACAGTATATATATATATTTATAATGTTTGTGGAAGACTTTGCTCCAGCTTTAAGTGTGGGACTGACTGTTCATTCATGAAGATGTTTTTTCTCTATGTCTTTGGCAAATTTGATAAGATTCAGCTTTTTTTTGTAACTGTGATAAGACCAGCTCAGACTAGTTTGATAAACCGGTGACTTCCTACTGGACCAGTCACAAGGTGCAGCTTCTCTCCTTCAAGGACAGAGTATTACAAACTGTTAAAGTTAGCACAGTTTGGCAGAATTTGACCTCAACAGAGCAGTATCAGGTACAGCCCGGTGCTTTGGAGGAACTGGAGAAACTGCTTATATAGTGATATTCTCTGTTTCGTCTGTCTCGTTTACATGTTTTTACAGACCTTTTTGAGTCTGAAACAAAGATTAATTGATCATTGGAACATATTACAAATCTGGTTGAAAGAGATTTCCTTATTTAGCACTGCACTCATCAGGGAGTGTTATTTTTGTGCCATAAACAATGCCTAACCAATTATTGAATCACTCAGGAAGTGTGATCGCTTACTTTAATAAGCAAGATTTCGTGTTTTTCTTTTTTGTTGTATTCTCCCTCTTCAGCGTTACTGTCAGTAACTATCTTCAACTACCTGCTGTCGGTGGTGTCTGTCATTATGTGCTTCATTTTCTACACCAAGCCTGACCAGTGCTCCCTCAACAAGTTCTTCATCAGCTCCAACATGCTGCTTTGTATTGTAGCATCAGTCATCTCCATTCTGCCTAAAGTCCAGGTATTCAGCAATAGACATTCGGTGGTTATCTTGTCCTGGTGCAAGAGGAGGTGAGTGGATCCGAACTGAAGTGCCCCGTGTGTGTGTGTGTGTGTGTGTGTGCAGGAGAGCCAACCCCGCTCCGGTCTCCTCCAGTCATCCATCATCACCCTCTACACTATGTTTCTGACTTGGTCGGCAATGACCAACGAGCCTGGTGAGTATTGCTGTAACAAGTCCGAGAGTTGTAAAGAGAGGCAGAAAACTCTTGATATCTAAGGCGGTTTATTTAACGTCAGTGCTTGGAGCGATGTCACATTGATAATCAAGAATCTCCTAAGGCTTGTGCTGTATGAGACCACTTGGCCAAGGTAAAACGATAAGAGTGCATGAGCCTGTTTCTGTGAGACAATGTTATTTGAAGGAAACAGATACATATTGGTGAGGGACACAATCAGCATAGACGACGCTAGTCATAGAACGACTTATTCATAAAGAAATCAGAATACTTTATTAATCCACATGGGAAATTCATCAGTTATTATAAATATTAAAACAGTATAAAGCAATCGTCAATAATAAAAGCCATAATATAAGTGCTACTGGGACCATAAATAAAAATAAAAATGGATACTTTTGTCAACAATGGCACAACTGGAGGGGTCCTTGGTACGCCTGTACAAGGGAAGTTTCCACTGCCTTTTATGTTTTTGATCCATGTCTTTTTTTGTATCACTGATTGTAAAAACCAAAACGAACCACAGGATGTCTCTAGTAAGAGAGTGTTGTAATCAGAATGAAACCTGTACATTGCTTTTCTGTCTCCAGACCGCAACTGTAACCCCAGCCTGTTCAGCATCATCCAGCAGATCGCTGTCCCCACGGTGGCCTCGCTGGTGATTGAGAATCAGACAGCGGTGGTGATCATAGGCACCGAGGAACCTGTGCTGACCTCTCCTTACCTTGAGTGGTGGGACGCACAAAACATTGCTGGACTCTTTATATTCGTTCTCTGCATCCTCTATTCCAGGTATAACTCAAAACACAAAACCAAAGCATAATGCATAACCAATTCACAAGATGCATAAGTCTGTGACATTGAGTTCAGACACTGCAGTCGTGGATTCAGTTTAAAGTTGATGAGCAATTATTTTTAATTTCACATTTTTGTTATATGGATGCATTTTGATTTTCTTTTACAGCACATTCATATTCTGGTAATAAAACTGGCATATAGCATATTGTACAAAGTGTAATAATGTCATAACTATGACAATTACTTAAGTTCATTCTACTATTATCTTTCAATATCATTATAACCTTAAGTATATTTAACACAAATCCTGATTTGTATTTTCTCTGTATAAATGATAATGCTGCAAAATGTGCAATTTCCTTTCTATTAATTTATCATGTTCTTTCTGTGACAAAGCAAAGTGCCATCTTATTGACATGAGCAGAAACCCCTTTTGACAAAGCACAAAAAAAGTGGAAAAAATACATGGAGATCAATATTGATTTGAATACACAGTTTAAGTTTAACAAAGGACAAGAGACAATGTCAGTTTTGAGTAATGTAACAAACTCTGGATAGAGGAACACAGTAAATGAAAAGTCAAATTAGGCCATACTGTGCTAACATTGTAATACAATAGTTTTCACACTGTCCTTGAATGTGAGGAGCTGCAGAAGCTCCTGTTTGGTCCACTGCAATGTCAAGCTGCTCCCTTATCAAACAGGTGTGAGCTGGACTTCTCACAGAGTTTAACAAAAAAGCTGAATCTTATCAAATTCACACAAGACTGAGAGAAAACATCTTAATGAATGAGAAGTCTGTCCTAAGCTCAAGGCTGGGGTAAAGTTTTGCTCTATGAACAGTCATAAGAACACATATAAGTATAACAGTATATACTGAAGATAAATTAAATCATTACAACATAAAAGTTAAATAAAAAGCTAAGAGTGCTGTTACAGTGGTTAAATTTGCATGGGCAAGTCTGGTTTTGACTCTGTACCTTTGATTCTGGCAATGTTGCTGGTTTCCTTCTTTTTTTCACAATTGTTTCCAGCGCTCTATATTTGCATCTAAGTCGGGATGTTCTGCTGTGTATGTTTACTATCCCCAGCATCCGTTCATCCAACACAAGTCAGGTGAACAAGCTGACGATGGCATCCAAAGACACCGCGGTCATCCTGGCAGAGAGCGGCAGCAGTCCGGACCTGTCGGAGGAGCTGCCTGGGCCCAAACGAGTGCAGGACAATGAGCAGGACATGGTGCAGTACAGCTACTCCTTCTTCCACTTCATGCTCTTCCTGGCCTCACTCTACATCATGATGACCCTCACCAGCTGGTACAGGTATGTGTAGATGATAACATAACTAACCATTTCACCAGAACTTGGCTGACACAGTGAATATTTAGCAGCAAAAATGTATCTGGTTTTCATCGGTTTACAATTTTGGGATGTTTATTTATTGCACTTCTTTATTGGACGCACTGATGTGACAGGAGACTCCCTAAATGTTCAGCTTTTCATCCAAGCTGGGATGGTTTGCACAAAAAGGGAAGTGGATTATTATTTATGTTGGTGATATTCAAAAATGGTGAAGCCTATGAAAATGGTCCCTGGCAGCCAGAGCGTCAAGTATTTCTCCTTCCCTTCTATCCCGGTTTGGTCTGACTCCTTTAAAACATCTTAACAAGCTTCTGCTTCTGAAGGGGCCATATGTAAGGTCACTTTAAAGTAGTAGGTAAATAGGCTTATGAAATTTCACATTTAAATGCTAATAAGTTTGTTCATGATATCACAAAAACAGTCTCATTAGCGTTTTTAAATGCAGTGTAGTCTGTTGCTGCATTTGATGACACTGTTGACCTGAAATGTGATGGTGTGGTTGTGTTGCAGCCCTGAGGCGGACTACACCGTCAGCAGCACGTGGCCCGCTGTCTGGGTGAAGATCTCCTCCAGCTGGGTGTGCCTGACCCTCTACATGTGGACTCTAGTGGCCCCCATGATCCTCACCAACCGGGACTTCACCTGAACACCAACCATCTTTCCAATTTATTATTCAAAAAATGTTTTATATTACACAACCCAAAGATTTTGCCAGATACAGTCCAGTGCCTCATGTCTCTATTGCTGCACCGTTTTGTAAATATAAATTATGATGTTAATCAATACATATAATGTATTGAACTTTATTGTCAACTTTCACGGTGCCTGCTATTGTTTTTGTTTTTACTTTTTATATTAACTTTAAATAAGAACTCATGTAAACTCATTTTTATATTCAGAGTTATGTTGTGTTTGTGTCAGAGCTTTAATGAACCTTTAGAGGTGTCTGTCAGTACCAGTATTCACCTGTGTAAATAAACTGGAGCTGGAAAGTACTGTATGTGCACCTTCTTACAGGCAAACACGCTACTGTCACAACTCAAATGTGGCTGTGACTGAGAAGGTCCTGAAGAAAAAACAATGTTTATTCCTATGTTATATGTGGAAATGTATGTTGGAAAACCGATTTTTCCCACTTTACTATTTGCATGTGCAATCTACTGTTATTGCATAAAACTGACATGTGGGAAAAGATCCCACGTGTGCTTTTTACAACAGTTATTTATTAGTTGGTGCATTCATTTTTCTGTAACACACAAACATTGAAAATTGTGCATTTAATAACAATAATTATTATTATTATACAATAATGCATTGGTTACTCAAAGACGCTTTACATTACATTATTCATTCACTCCATACTTGGTGGTGGGAAGCTACTATTGTAGCCAGAGCTGCCCTGGGGTAGACTGACAAAAGCGAGGCAACCAGTCTGCGCCCCTCCAACCACTCACTCACTCACTACATTCACCCAGGCTTCCTGGTGTTACCAAACGGTCTCCCATCCAAGTACCAGCCAGGCCTTTCCCTCTTTAGCTTACGAAGTCTGACGCGATCGGGCAGAGCAAAGGCGGTGTGGCTTATTTATTTTTGATACTATGATTCCAAAAGAATTCAAAGCACTCTGGTATGTGACAGGTCCGCAAAGACAGTTGTGACTCTCTAGATCGGATGTGGTGATGATCAGCACAGAGGTAGGGTTTGGGGTGTGTTTGTGAGAGTAAAGTGGCGCTCCTCAGGCTGGCCCAGAGCGCTGTGCTCCACTTTGCACCGGAAACAACAGTTCCTTAGGGTCGATGTGGGACTGACTTTGAGGAAGCTGTACATGGAGTAGAGTCCATCTATATTGAGACTTGGAGGGGTGTTTAACACACAGCTGTCGTCCACCAAGTCTCCATCCGCTGTCCAACTGACTGTCACCTGTTTGGGACAAAAGTCTTTGATGCACAGGTGCAGAGTGCACTCTGTGTTCAGTGCAGGGTCGAGTGGACCACTTTCGATGAACATTACGTTGGGTGGATTCCCTACATCAACACAAAAAACAGAAACAAACAGATGATACAGATACATGTTATTTAAATAGTTTTACAATAAACATGTACGTTTTTAATTAGGAAGTATTTTGTTTTCTATTTTATTTATTTATCTAACTTCATTGATGTGTGTGTGATGTGGGCAGAGGAGTCTCATCAGAGGCTTTGCCTAAATAAAATATATCTGCGACCTGCAATACATGCCTTACCCTTAGTGTTGATGTGGTAGTGGACGTCCTTGTATCCCGGGACAGAGAAGCTCGAGTGATAGACCCTACAGGTGTACACAGCACTCTCGTCCTCTGCGGCCATGGTGAGCTGGATCTTACTCCACATGCTGTACAGGTGGCTGTGGTCCGAGAAGGGCCCGTAGTGAGTTGCAGAGTGCACTGGCTCCCCATCGTTCCGGGACCACTCCAGGTAGATTTCCGAGGGATAAAAGTTTTCCACACGACAGCACAAGACCAGAAGACGCTGGACTTTGGGGATCTGAGGGATGCTGGAGATCTGGAGAAAGGTCGGCTCCACTGCAAAACAGATGGTTTAATATAAAGGAACTGAGATCATAGATACATAATTGTGAAAACCCTTTATTTATTATTTTATATTTATTGATCTAGTGAATTGATATTAAGAAATACAATTTATGCACAGTGGCCTCCCTGTAAAGATGGTCCAAAGATCAGACCACATTTTATCACCAATTCAGGCAAAATTTAAGAAATTCCAAAGGGTTCACAGACTTTTTCATCCCACTATATATACATTTAGTAGCAATTAGATGTACCTGTCTCCGGCTAATCATACTGATCGTTTGATAAAGTAACCAATTAATAGATTAATGAAATTGAACAGAATGTGGAGACGTTTCCAACTCATCTCCATGGAGATTATGATAAAAGGAAGCCAGATATAAGATTTAAATCCTCATCATCACTGCAAGAATAGCATTTTCTGTGTTGAGCCAGTCATTAGGAGCAAGTTTTGTATTGCTGGCAATAGTACAATCCAAAATGTTATGCATGTTATGTTATGTAAAATGAAATAACCTAATTATATTATTGAATGATATTTATACTCTTGCTCTTAATATAATGCTATGATATGCCAGTGTTTGTCTGTCTCACCTTTGACATGGACCGTTGTCTCCCGAGTAAATGTCTGTCCGTTCCAGTGGACCTCACACTTGTACCTGCTCCTGTCTTCACTGGTGGACAGGCAGAGGCTCAGGACAGAAGTGTGGTGGCCGCCATCCGACTCCAGACTGGCTTGGTCACTCAGGTCGTCCCAGTGCAACAGGGAGATCGCCTCCGAGTCTACAGCGTCTCCGCACAGCTTTGACCACCGGACTTGAAACTCCCCCAGTCCCACGCCACTGATCATGCATTTGAGGACATTTTCAACACCTGCATATGTCACGCTGGGTTGACTGATTTCAGAGATAATCGGAGTAACTGTAAAGGAATTAATAATTGTATTAATTAAAGCTGACAAGAAAGAAAGTAATGAAAAGTTACCAGACTGTATTTGTGTTGTCCATTTTCACATTACAATTGAAGAATGTTGCAATAACGTTTAAAGTCAACAACCTAAATAATGGAATAAATGTAGTGAATTTAGGGCTTGATTCTTAAATATGGGGTTCCATTTGTGTCAAAAATATGCAGTTTAAACATGTAGTTGCTATGCGTTGTTGATCTATGTCTATGGTATAGATGTTGTTGCTAATTGTTATTGGTCTATGTATATGTAGTTGTTGCATATGTGGTTGTTGTATATGTAGTTGTTGCATATGTAGTTGTTGCATATGTAGTTGTTGCATATGTTTGTTTGCATATAATGTAGTCTGCACATGACTTCACTGCCTGGGAGTGTTCAATGCTGTTGCTCTGCTGTTGCTTCTTGTCGTTGGTACGTAGCTGTTGTTATTGCCTGTACCCTTTGCCGTTAATCAATCACTTTTGAAGTATATCTGTATGGGGGACTGTTGTGATAGTTTTTAGAGTTATCTAACTGAAACTAGTCGCAAGCAAATACACAGATAGGGGTGGACCGTCTGGCTGCCATGCTGGGCCTTTTGGTCGGGGGCTGGGGAGCGCCGGCTTTCTACATCACAATGGACATAAAGACTCTGCGGATTGTCCCTATCTCGGCTCCCCTCGGCTGAAGCACATGCTGGGTTTCTGCCACACCCACAGACATCACAATGGGGATGTCTGCGGACTGCCCATCACACCTTCCTGTGTCTTGCTCCCTCTATCATCACAAAAGGTGACGCTTGCTCTCATCCGAGGCGCCCCACTGCAGCTGTGGCCCCTCCCATGTTGGTGCTGGGACGGCCCCTCATTGTGTACCTATATAACCAAGGGACAGACTTTGGCTCCTCAGAGCTCACCATCATAGACTTACCTGTATTTCTGTATGGCGGCCCTCCGCACGTGTGTTAAATTAAACTTACACTTTTGATAAGACAAATACTTTCAAGTTTTCCTTTATAGTGGTAAGAAATGCCACGACAGGGACCAAAACTGCCAAAATAATAAATAAATAAATACATAAATTGGCGAATAATTATTAAATTATCAGTGCAAACGCTTAACTAAAATATTATATTATTTTCTTATTATTATTATTATATATTATCATTTTTACAGCACATGTTCCTCCAAGTCATATTATATATTATTATTAGACATTTAATAACTAATATATATATTTTTACTTCAGCATTTAGGCAGCAAAAAAAATATTATTTGTTAATTTGACCCAAAAATAGCATGTTGATTAAAAACATAATAATTTTAGGTAAACGTTGACTGTGATAGTTTAATAATTATTCGCCAGTATATTATTTTATATTTATTTATTATTTTAGCAGTTTTGGTTCTCATACAGATATACTTCAATAGTGATTGATAAATGGCAATGGGTGCTGGCAATAACAACAACTATGTACCAACGACAAGAAGCAACGACATGAACCAACAGCAGAGAGCAACTGCAGTGACCCATGACAGTCAAGACATGTGCAGACAATTACATGAATTACCCACAGGGGGCAACGACATGAACCAACAACAAGGAGCAATAGCATTTAACACTCCCAGGCAGTGAAGTCATGTGCAGACTACTTTATATGCAAAAACACATATGCAACAAACCCATATGCAACAACTACATATGCAAAAAACACATATGCAACCACTACATATACATAGACCAATAACAATTAGCAACAACATCTATACCATAGGCATAGACCAACAACGCATAGCAACTACATGTTTAAACTGCATATTTTTGACACAAATAGAACCCCATAATACTTAAAATACCTTTCCCTTGTTAATGTGTCTGGAATACTATGTCTACTGTCTGTCAGTGTGAGAAGACATAGTGTGTGTTTATTTGACATACCATGCCACACTGCCTTTCTCCTGGAATACCTTAGAAGAAGTACGACTGCCCCAACAGCACCCAGGACCAACAGAATACTGGCGACACTAGAACCAGCCATCAGTGTCACAGCATCATAGTGCTGGGAAACAGCTGGAACAAGAGAATTACATTACAAAGATTTACATACACATACATATACCCCTTCTGGGACTGGAGCTCTACATTTTGGCTTATACCCTCTGTTCACACTCCTTATCCCTCTACCTAATATCTATGCCACTTGCATAAGATAAGGGAGGAGGGGATTCTGGGATTCTAGAATAGCAGTAGTTTACAGGCATTGTTGTGAATATGTCACCTCAGACCTTACTCTTAGATCTGCATGTTTCTCTTGGTATGAGTCCACACACATTATGTACAGTGTCTCACCTTGAGTCAGAGTAACACTGATGTTGAATGGGCCAGGAAAGGTCTGATGCTCCACTTGGCACATTAGTTGGCCATGCTTCAGCACGGAGGAGTCCACAGTGATGCCACTGCGAATGCTGTAGGTGCCGTCAGTATTCTGCACATCCATTCCAGTGCATACCTGATACAGTTGGCTTGCCCGGGCCAGCGGGGCGTGCGAGCCATTGTGTAGGAGCCAGCTAACAGACAGTTTTCTGGGGTAGTAGCCTTGAACATCACATACTATCATCTTATCCTCTCCCCGCGGAATGGCAGCCTTTTTGGGAGAGACACCTGAGGGCTGGCTATGGGAAAGATAAGCACAAAATTCAAGAGAAAAACAAGGGATAAAGTATGGAAATGTATTTGTAAAAATGTAGTAGTGGCAAATAATTTCTCTATACCAGCTATACTAAAGTAGAGTAGCCAAAGTTAGGTATTTGGTAAAGACATGGGAATGCTTCAATAGAAAATGAGATGAATATAAAGAAAACATCCTAGTGGAAAGGTGTCTAAAATATAGCCATAAAATATTTCCACAACTCTGAACATATCCAGTAGTTTATACCTGTATAATTGTAGGCGTGCTTAAAAGAATATCCATACCAAAAACCTTCAGTGTGTTAGTGACTGTTTCCACCACGGGAGTGATGATCCTGCAGGTGTATGTTCCCTCATCTCTCACAGTAACGTTGCGGAGTGTCAGAGAAGCATCACTGTGCAGCAGCCTCGTCTGATTGACCTCAGCACCGACTCTTTTCACAAGAGCGCGGCCATCTTCAAAAGTATACACAGAGTTCCTGTCTCTGTTTGCATCCACTCTGTACCACTCCACTGTGATTTTACTCAAGCTCTGCTGTAGGGGCAGTTCGGTAAATAAGCAGCGAAGGATCACATCTGACCCGATCACCGCTCTGTAGAACGCGGTGTTGGAGGAGACAACTGTAACAAAACATAGTGTAACTGAGTCCATCTGTGTGCCTGTGGTTGGACACTTACGCATCTACGAGTTTAATATTCACTCATTGTAATGCTGACTGCACAATGTTTTCAGAATATTTCAATGTTTTACAGAATTTATAGATGAAATGTATATGCTACAAGTAGACTATGCCAAATAAAGGAACATGAAATATACTTTATCGCATTGATGTTTTGTGTAAAGTGATGCAAATGCAGTAGGGCCTATGCAGCACACAAGAAGTGAAATAATCAAATAAACACGCACCTTCACAGCAGAGCACAAGGACTGTAACTGGAAGTAGAATCTGAATGTTCTTTTGAAGTTCCATTGGAGTTTCTTTTATCATAACATTGAGAGAAAACAATGAAAAATTCAATGCCTAAATAGATATCGTGCTAAAGATCGCTGTAGTGCTATAACTACAGTTATCTTCACATTCCACTGGCAGCAATCTGGACCTTGGACTCTATGTACTAGGTTGTAATAGGAGCGTTTGAACACACCGTCAATCAACGAAGATAAGTGAGGTCCAATAATGGAAACCTTGAGTTTATATGAACACAATACATTTTGTGGAGCAACATATTTTTTTGTTAACTGAAGTCTGTCCAGGGCAAGGGTTATCGCCTGTTATGTAGTTGCCAACTATTGTAAATTATTATTTAGCTACAACAGGAAAGTAATAATGGAAAATAACGTGTCTTTTTGTTAAGCTTGAGGTGTTAGTGATGTTGGTGATGTTAAAACAAACAACAAACAAACTTTGTTTAACAAACCACACCTTTTATTAATTAAAAGTGTGCAACCACATTTGCATCAGGGACAGTCCTTATCCGACCATGGATCTCTTTCTCCCTCGTAACCGCACCTCATCCAGCTTCTTGATGACAGGCTCGGACTTTTTGGAGGCCTTGGTGTAGCTTTGAAGCAGTCTCTCAAACAGCTCTTCAGTGTTGGGATGTGTGCTGAGGAAAGCCTTCTCCAGAACATACAGGTCCACCCCTTTGTCCTCTGGCAGGGCCGAGATGTAGCTCAGGCCGAAGTCGATGAGCAGCAGCTGTCTCTCGGCTCCATCGGTGTGTTTGAGGAGCATGTTGGATGTAGTCAAGTCTCCATGTATCAGATCCTCATCATGCATTCGAGCCAAAATCTGGCCTATTCTCTCAGCCAGCCACCCAAGCTGCTGTCCCTCAGTCTGCTGCTGTGTAGAAACAATGTAGTCCCGAACAGTGCAGGAATCCACGATCTCCTCTAGGAAAATGCAGTGGGAGGAGTGGTCAACAAAATACACAGCAGGGGCAGGGATACCTGGAGGAAGAGAACGACCGATTCAAGTCAATCTACATAGTATTACCAAGTGAAAAGAGAAACAAGGCAAGAATAGGAATGTTCTTAGACACGTGTACTATGAAAACAAAATCTGTCACGTGCTGGAAAGTTGTCGTTTTTACACTCGCCTGCTTTGCGGCAGCGCAGTATAGCGCGCAGCTCCTGCACGGTCCTGCGATGCGTCAGCTTCTCGTCTAACACTGGGTGTCTGTAGCGCTTTGGGAATCGTTCCTTCACTATGACCGGTTTCCCAAGAAAACGTGTGCGGTACAGACGGGCTTCTGCCCCCTGTTTCAGTAACTCTGCCTTCTCCAGAAGCTTTCTAAGCCCCATGCTCTGCTCCTGTGACATGTTTACTTCCGCTTAAGGGTGACGTCCTAATGACTTCCGCTCATTCTCCAAAGTGCGACACCTACTGGCGGGAACTGATATCGACTTGACTTGCTCGTGTTTCATTCTAGTGTCCTGATAACAAACCTAAATAGTTGTATTGATTTTTCAAGGGCCATTGTACTCGTTCTAATTTAGCGTCTATTATAAAAGCAACATGTTCGCCCACAATAATAAACGAACCCTAATTATAACATACAATAAACAAAATTAAAAAAAACAAAACTGTCGAGCTATGAAGATGTCGAGCTCAAGTTATTCTGTCGGGTTTCAATTATCAACTGCGTGAAGGTGAATCGATTTATCCAGCTGTGCTCCTAAAGAGTTTGGCGCATATCGACCCCTGGTGTTCAAAACTTTCCAAATAGTTTCTCCTGCCCTGCTTGGGCGCCACGTATTTCCTTCTGAGATTGTAGCGGCATTAACTCTATGGCACCACGGGCAAATGTGATTTATACAGAATATTGTGAGCGGGTGTGAGAGACAGCGGAGGGGTGATGATTACTTCAGAGGAACAGCATATTCGAGAAAGCGACCCATAACGACCCACTGTCCTGCCAGCGAGTGCTCCAGACAAGCTCAAGGTACCGCATCATCACGAAGGACACGGCAGTATAAGTTGATCTCGCATCGTTATTTTATCGTAGCATTTAACACAGTGTATGCTATAGCGTATGCAGCGTGCACGTTTGTTTTTGATGCGTTTTGACGAACTCCCGTAGAGCTGCTGCTGCTGGCGCGTGGAAGCCTGTACGCAACATCTGTATCAAGCACTGTCTGTGTACAGAGTGTGGAATAAAAACGCTTTGGCCCATTGTTAATTAACATTGAATGGATATGTTCTACATAATTGGATTACAGGGGCCAGTAAGCCAAGTTCTCACATTTACTCAAGTAGCCTGTAAATAAGCACTTAGTACTTAGTAGCTCTAATTGTTCTTAGTAGTTTTACCATATGGTACTTTTTACTTCTACTTGGGTAATATTAATGAAGTATCTGTACTTTGTATATGTACTGTCGCAAAAAAAAAAAAAAAGGTTACTTGTTCCACAGTGAGAAAGTGGCAAAGCTTTGACACAGACAATAGATCTAGTTGTGTGTTTCATGCACTTTATTCTTCATATTGTAATATTTTTGTATTTCCTCTGGCATATCCGTGGGAGATTCTAGGATTTCAACATCTTGTAATGTTGTTTGTCATATGTCACTGCTGATATCAGACTCTTATGCTCAGTTACTCAAAGTATTCAAGTGGCATTTTCCCCAATGAATTTTATTTTATTTTTTATTTTTTTGCTCTTACTTGGTTAATTATTTTGGTCACTACTTTTTACTACTTCTTGAGTAAAATTATATGAAAGTAACTATTTCATCTACTCTAGCCACTTCTGTTGTGTTATAAACAATTCAGTCATTTAGTTTTTGTACAGCCCAATATCACAGAACAGTCACCAGTCAAATATCCCTTTTTTTGACCAAACAGACGAACAGCTGAATAGAAAATCAACTGTGAGATATTCAAACTGTCATTCTTATGCCTGATTCCCCCCCCCCTAGTAGTGAGGATATAATTATAGTTTTGTCCTTCAGTATATCGTAAAAAACTGCCCTTTGTGAAAAATAATTCCTTTGTATAAAACCTTTTTTTTATATATTTTGAACTGGCAGGCTGGTTGTTGTCCATGGCAGTATTGCTCTCTGAAAATGTGAAACGTGTATAGAATTTGGATGTTACAAATTCATTATGGATGTTAAAGTTGAGTTTGGACCATGAATACGTTGAAATGTAGGCGCTTGCTGTTCCATCATCAAATCAGATAGAAGGCCTTTAACCTATACCTTCCCTCTTTTAAGATGCTTACATTTCCTTGTTGGCTAATAATCAAAGTGACAGTAGAAAGAGTCCTCTGCGTCTGAGTGTTTTGGATAATCAGATGAATGCAAATGGTTGTAAGGGATCACATTGCGTTGTTTTGTCCGCACATGCACATTTTGTACATTCAGAGTTTAGCTTATGTTTTTATCTCTCTACATTTTATTCTTATTTTTTTCATTATCTTTATTTGCTTGTATTAGTTCATCTGTGTTTCATGTTCATTGGCAAAAGGAAAACCACGATCTGTTTTAGAGACATGAGAGAGTACATTCTTTATCAGTTCATCCTTCACATATTGCATATAATGTAAAGCTTGGTGTTGTGTTTCTTTCTTTCATGACTTCCGTAGCCCTTTATTTGATTGGGCCCTTTTCAAGTGGACTCTGAATGAAATTATTCTCAACAAGGAGATTCCCATAGCAACCACAGCCACAACAGCTCCGTGCGGACACCCCAATGGCTCTGGACATCCGAGATCTACATACAGGACATTTTCTGATGTGCTCTTCCCTCTGTTTCTGCAGATTCTGTCCTCTCTGGGGCTTTTTCTCATGACAGAGCACGATTATGGGTAAGTTTTATTACATTTTATGTCTTTTCTGTTTGGATTTTGATGTTGTTGTGCACGTGTACTGACTGCAACAGATCATTTTAGTTCATCTAGCAAAAGTTGTAAAAGCAAAGTTGTATTAGTCAAAACGATGTACCTATGATTCAGGTATGTAGTTTTGGCACAAATTGATGTGTCTCTCAAATCGAGTGATTGTCTCACATGACAATCATTGGTGGTAAAGATATTGTCAACCAGATGGAAAACAGATCCAACCAAAGGTCTACAAGGTAAAAAAAAGAAAAGCCTTTTACTCAAATACCTTGGAGTCATGCCGTTGACAAGATTTTTATCTTTTGGACTTTGCAAAGAATCACATGGTAATCCACGAGCTCCTGGCTGCTTTTAATCTATATGCACAAGAATAAGATCTATGAAGCACTCCCCATAGCTTCCTCTTATATAATTATGAATTACATGAGGGTTATCTATTGAGACAGGTGCTAAATATTAAGTGCAAGCTAGAAAATAACTTATAGCTATTAGTGGGCATGTTGCAGCTAATTTACCATTTGAAATTGCCTGTATTACAGTTTTAGGGCCTCAAATCTTATATGAGAGAATGTGTGAGTAAAGTATGCATGAATCACACTCGGTAAATGACTGCTGTAGTGTTTTTGCTGTATAATAGACATGTCCTAGTTTTGCTCAAGATGCCACTCACACTTTATGTAAATATATGTATATTTATGAACCACTCCTTGTGTCTCTTGCAGGCTGCTGTAGCCTCCTCCTGCCCTCTGTAGTGTCTACCGGGGAGGGGTGGTGTTTGGATATGAGCTGGCCATCATCTCTGGTGCCCTGTTGCAGCTCCGGGTTGACTTTGCTTTGTCCTGTGTGCAGCAGGAGGCTCTGGTCAGCGCCTTACTGTTTGGGGCCCTGCTGGCATCAATGGTGGGGGCTCTCTCATCGACTGGCAGGGTCGTCGCAAATCCATTCTCTTCAGCAATGGTCTGACACTGACTGGGACTGTCCTGCTCCTTATCACCTCATACCCGGCCCTGATTCTGGGACGTGCCATTGTCGGTTTTGCTGTGTGTATCTCCTCCATGTCCTGCTGCATATTTGTGTCCGAGCTGGTGCAGCCTGAACGCAGGGGTGTTCTGGTGAGCCTGTATGAAGTGGGAATCACTGTGGGGATTTTAACGGCCTATGCAGTTAACTACCTGATGGCAGACACTCAAGACGGTTGGAAATGGATGTTTGGCCTGGCCGCAGTGCCCACACTGGTTCAACTGGTTGCCTTATGTTGTCTTCCTTCAGTCACTCAATCGAACGGTGCTCAACAGCGTTCTCAGCCAGAGACCCAGGAGCCGACCAGAGGGTACACCTACATGTCCCTTTTCCACACAAAGGACAACATGAGAACACGGACCATGATTGGTCTTGCTCTAGTGCTGTTTCAACAGTTGACAGGGCAGCCCAATGTCCTGCTCTACGCCTCCACCATCTTCTACACGCTTGGGTTCCACAACCACACCGTAGTCCTGGCCTCGGTCGGGTTGGGGCTGGTCAAAGTCCTGTCCACTTTGCTCTCTATGGCATTGTCGGACCGAGTGGGGCGTCGACCTCTGCTGATCGGGGGTGCTCTGTCATGGCCATCAGTTTGATGATCATTGGACTTCTATGTACACATTCTCATGTTGACGAAATGACCTGTGTTTCTAAAGACATAAGTTCCAATGCGAACATCACAACGACCTACGCACATGTGACAGTTAATGATAATGAAACAACAATAAATGGCGGGGCCAGCTTGGAGACAAAGTCACCTTTTCATGCTCCAGCTGCCAACGGGATCGTGCTCCTGAGTCTGATGGCTGTCGTTGGCGCTTACTCCATTGGATTTGGGCCATGTGTGTGTTCATTATCAATTTTTTATTCTCACTAACTTACCTTTTGACAGCATTTTCTCATATGTAAATGTCCTCAGAATAGAATAGGATACAATAGAGTAAATAGAATAGAATAGAATAGAATAATAGACAGGCCTAATGGGGGGAAAAACGTTTTTTTGTCAGGAAGTGACAGTAAACCTTAAAAATAAAAACAAACCTTTTTTTTTTCAGTTCAGTTTATTTAATTTTTTTTTTTTTTTCGATTGAAATATTGTTTAACAAACAAAAAATCTTAATTCTGTACTAATGGTTTTCCAAATGTAAATAATCTATTTCTATTGACACAAATTATACTGAGAAACCTTTAGTGTTTTAAGTCGAGTGCCAGAGAACAGCACTCAGCTTTATTCAGAAGCAGAATCTTGAACTTATCCAGTGTATCAGAGGATCTAAGTGACTGAACCTGGGATCAGATAAAATTCCTTTTTTGTGATTCATTTGCGTTCGATTTCCTGGTAAACCTGCTCTTGAGTCTTAACCATTCTCCGTGTGCAAATTACTGAACCTGCTTTGTGTACCTGCAGTGACATGGCTTCTTCTCAGTGAGATATTTCCCGCAGAGGTTCGCGGCCGAGCCTTTGCTTTCACCAACTGCTTTAACTGGTCTGCTCACTTGCTGGTCACATCCACTTTCTTAAATCTTGTTGGTAAGAACCTCACTATTCAGCTTAACACGGTATCTTGATAAATGAAAACCACTCCGGCAGACAATTCAATTTGGATGGTTTGCATTAAACGGTGGTGGCAAATATTACAAATTGACGTTGCATGGTGTGTGTATAGAAAACAATATACAGCAGAATAGCAAGACTATAGTGGGGATAAATAGTGATCAATGCAATCCACTTTAATTATGGCATATTTTATAAACTTTAAAGCAGTGTTGCACATAGAGTTGCTAGTATAATAAAAACTACTAATGCTAATGCTAATTTAGACCCTTTTTAGACCCTGTTCAGTCCTGCTTTGATTCTGATTCGGCCATGTGGTACTTGGAAGGTCAAATCTTTTGGCCCATTTAGCTCTAAAATTAATAAAATGAACAAAAGCCACTAAAACAATGGTAAGTAAAGATATTTTTTAAAGTGCTGTACATCACATAGTTGAAATAAAACAAGGAAATATCACAAGTAAATAACAAAACACACGGAGGGACAGGGTACAATAGCAGTAAAATATATAATGGCAACATATACATCAAGACAAGGGGGGGCTTGTGTTAAAGGCAGAGAATAAAAAGCACATACACAGTGATAAAGCAGCATTGTTACTGCAAATATAATATCAAACAAATATTTAGTTGATTTTTTCCCCTACTAATTTTGTATTACGATAAAATGTGATGATGAAAGTATCTCTTGAGGCTAAACAATGGAAATAATGGGGTTCTTGTTTGGTTGTAAATGCTGTTGGTAAATTGTCATCCACAGATGCCATAGGGCTGCCAGGACTCTTTGTCTCGTATGGAGCGATAGCTAGTGCTGCTGCAGTCTTTTTCTGCAAAATACTTCCTGAGACCAAAGGTAAATCGTTGGAAGACATCGACCAGGAGCTGCGTCTACACCGGTAAGACATTTTGATGTTAGATTATATACAAATACGGCCAAAGTATGGGGATTGAATGTTTAATCATTTATGTTTTGTAGGTTTTACCAGAAGCAAGACTGCTGTAGCTTTGCGTGCAAGAGAAACAGGCCTCCCATTATCAGAAGGTGCTCAGTGAAGACATGTCTGGATAGTCAGTGCTGCAGTTTTGAAGCATACATCAAGCACAATAAAGCACTGAAACAAACCTGCTTTGTTTATTTGTAATATTTCAGTTGAAATAGCCTTTTATTGTCCTGATACCCTTCTTTCAGTGTTACCTGCCTGTTCCATGTGAGTAATAGTGTAATAGAGAATTATGGAATAATCTAGATCAAACATCAAACTTTGCAATAACCTGGTACATTTCAAAAAGTTTACAAAGAGTTTATATTTCTTAGATATGAGTTGTAGCACATTCTTTTGTTGTTGTTTCTTCACTTTGCTGTTGTTGTTTATTTCTTTATTTATTGTTCTTTATTATTTGTTGTTACTTTGCCCTATGTTCTTTTGTCTATGATTTGCTACCCTGCAAATGTTAAATGTCAAGTGTAATGTTATTGTTTTTATTTTGGGGTGGGCGCTTATAAGCCTTTGGCTTCGGCCCACTCCCTTTGAGCAGGTCAACTGCTCAAACAAATAAATAAACTAAACTAAACTAAGAGCACCTCATGAAGTGTGGGAACCTTTGAGCTGCAGTTTAGGACTGTGATGTCATATCGCTAATGATCATGGGATTTGCAGCAATATACAATAATAGAGATTTTAAAAGGTAAAATACTGGAGTTCATATCAAACATTTGGACACTACAACGTGTATTTACCAGCAGTGATTCAACAATTTTCTGCACTTTTTATACAGTTTTGGCCAATGTTAGTCTATGTGGAAAATGTATGCTAACAGCCACAAACATGGCGGATCTCCATGGCAACGGTGGATTTTGATTCCTGTCCAAAGCACTCTTGTCAAGTGCCAGTGGTGTAGCTAAAATAAGGTCCAGATGACTACTTTTTGAAACCTTTGTTACTGTTGGCCAATTATGCATATTTATTTGGAAGGGGACAAGAGTATTATTGACCCAAGCCCTGCCCTGCTTTGCCTTGCCTGCAGCTATGAAGGCATCTGCTCTTATCAGCTGGTGCCACAGGAGTGTTGTGTTGATCGTGGCCTTTCCAGGAATCATGTGTCCTCTGTTTGGCGAGCATGTGGCTAATTTAATAATACAGATTAGTGGTACCTTCACTGAACTGTACTAGATCACAAAAACACAAATATCCTCTATTTAAAGATGCATTATGGAAATGTTTATGTGAAAGAAATAACTTTTCATTGGTATTTAGGGTTGCCAACTTTCTCTCAACCAAATACGGGACATTTTTTTGTTATTTTTAAAATGCCAATACAAAACCATAACAACAAACTAATCAACACTGCGTGAAAAAGAATCTCAGATTATTTATTTATTTTTTTTGCATCTTGCATGTGTAACAGAGTGTAAAGCTGGTTAAATTCTGGTAATAGGATTACCTACTTGTTGTCTTATTGTGATGTTAATGTACCTGGCAGTGTGTGTAGTCCACGTATGTCTTTTGTTTTGGTAGTCTGTCTCCAACGTTGGCACTTCCGGTTTGGCCGATATAACTGGTCACTCCGCCTATAATTCTTTCTCTGTTCCTGTACTCATGAGAGAAAGGTTAGCGAGTTTTGCATCTAGAAGCATCGTGCTATTAGATTAGCATCTGTGTAATTTTGGTTTGTCTTTTATGTTACTATGATGTTTTTGTATCATCCATGTTAGTAATTTTGTACTTATGTGTTATTATTTTGTACTTACGTGTTGTTTCCCCCCCGTGTTTCTAGGCCTCGTTGGGCACATGATATTAGGCTAACGCCAAAACTTTTATTTCCCTCTGCCAGGTATGTTGTTGTACATTTATGTTCTCTCTGTTCCTGTACTCATGAGAGAAAGGCCTCGTTGGGCACATGATATTAGGCTAACGCCAAAACTTTTATTTCCCTCTGCCAGGGTTAAATAAATGGGGTTTGAGCGTTGCTCTTCCCCGATTGCAGCCTTGCCTCCTCTCCGTGGTTCAGAGCACCATAAGCAAAACACAACGCAGAGATCTTTATCATAGGTCACACTGGTGCCGTGACTCTGTCGAACCGGACCCGACGTTGCTGGGTCTACGGTTCTATCGTAATTGGGCTCCAGGACGGTTCTCCTGAGCCTTCACCGCCTCGCCGCTGGGAGCTGCCAACGCTGTACGTCGGACCGTCGGCGCTCTAACCAACGGGGCGGGCCACCCTCGTCCGCGTCAACGTCTTCTGCTCAACGCCTGGGATGGAGCCGGAGGAGCTACACACGCCCGCCATGGCCGGCAGAGGGCGCGGAGCCCTGGTGTCTCCTCTTCCTTTTTCCTTGAGTGATGTGGGTGGTAGTGTGGCTCGGGGCAGAGCTATGCCTCGTGCTATTAACAATGTCAGTTTTGAGCTGCCTAAGTGCAGCACGGGACATGTGGTTGGTGATGAAACTGTGGGGGGTATGAGCCAAATGAATGACATGATGCAACAGATGGGCCACATGTTGGCGGATAATATTGTGTCTAGGTTAAACTCGTCTAGCTCATCCGCCGAGTCTCCCAGGGCTCCTGCTACGCCTCCACAGGCGAATGATTCCATGAACGGTCATAGCTTAAATCTGTCAAATGTCACTTTTGTCGAAAAAGGGGCCAAAGAGCCACCGGTGTACAGGGGGGATGGCTCCGATGTCCTAGCCATCGATGAGTGGGAGGATTTGATGAAGGTTTATCTAAGGAAAAGCAATATCCCGTTGAATGCAGAACGGAGGAAATACTGGTACATTTGAGGGGCAAAGCCAGAAATGTCGCTAAGCTGGGTATAAAAATGGCGGGCTAGATTCCACACATGGGCCCGAGGCCATTTTCGGTCTCCTACGTAAACATTTTGGTGCGGGTTTATGCTCCTCGGTCCCTCTGGCTGACTTTTATTCCATCCGTCCCACAGCTAATGAGGACCCGTATGATTTTTGGTTACGGTTAAACAATGCTGCGGATACTGCTATTAGCTGCCTCGCAGGGTTGGGGAAATGCTCCGATGTTCCAGGGGAGGATGTCACGCGGTTGTTCATAAGACATTGCCCAACAAAGAGCTGTCTTATACATTCCGGTCTAAGACCATTGACAAGTGGACGGCGCGTGAGGTACAGGAGGTGCTAGACGAGTACCATTTAGAAAATAGCTCTAGAAAGACAGGGGTGTTGAACATGGTTTCTGTGAATAAAAGTGATATTCCCGCTGTCGTAGCCCCCACTGCTAACACGCCCGACCACTCTGCATTCGAGGAGCTGGCCGCCATGTTGAAAAGGTTTTGTCGCAGTCCCAAGATGGCGCCCAGGTTACACATAGGCCACGTCGAGACACGCGGTTTCCCAGAGCAGGCGGGTTAAACAGCATGCCGTGTGCGATCTGTAGAGATGTGTCCACACCACGTACACACATTGTAGGAAGCATAAGCTGTGTTTTCGATGCCATGAACAGGGCCACATTAGCAATGCGTGTCCCCAGGGCGTAGACACTTCTCCCTCCGGGCCGCAGGGAAACTAATCAGTCTGCGCGCAAGGGAGGACAGCGTAGATGGGGATATTTCACCTCCCACAATGGACAGTGTGGTACATCGTGGTTCCAGCCGGGCAACTTGCAGCGACAAAGTGCCGCTGGCAAGACACCGATTGTACAAGTGTTACAGAGACTTTCAGAGACTGATTCGTTATTCCACACGGACGTTATCATGGACAATGGCCAGGTCATCAGGGCCTTAGTGGACAGTGGATCTATGGCGTGCACTATTAATGGAGAGACCGATTCAATGATGAGGAGGGATTATCCGGAGATTGACAGGAAGCGTGCGGATGAGTATGTCATCGTGGGCTGCGGAGGTCAACAGGTATTGCCTACTGCCTTGTACGACCTCTCTGTTTGGTGTACGGTATCAGAGTCGTTGTCCCGGTCTTGGTGGTGCCCGGCCAGTCTGACAGCATGATCCTGGGAGTAACGTCTTGAAATGGCTCATGAGACGGATCGAAGATGGAGAAATAGACTCAAGTAAGATGGGCGCGTCCGGCAATGAGTTACCCCAGCTGCTATCACTGTTGTCCATACAGTGCATCGTAAGGACACGTCATCGCTGGATTTTGGGACTGCAAAGTTAAAAAGAAGTGTTACGCTGCAGCCTTTAACTGAACATTTGGTGTGGGCTAAACTACCGTCCGTGGATGCTTCAGCTGTGGGAAGCCCCGTCATCGTAGAGCCCACCCGGTCTAAACGAGACCAGCGCAGATCTTGGTGGGGAGGGTCGTCACCACTCTGTACGGGGACGGGTGGGTTCCCGTCAAATAGTGAACCCGACGGAAAAGCGCTCACACTAAAGAGAAATGCCAAGCTAGCGGATGTTTCGCCCAGCTTGTCAGTACAAGATCTACCGGAGCCACAGCGAGTTCAGTCAAATATCCAGCGCGCGACGGAGACCCCGTTATTGAGAACTGAGGACGAGATCAAAAAGCTCTTATCGACATGGGACTCTCAGAAGTTGACATCACGTCGTGTGAGGTGTCCCTGGAGTGGAAAAACAAGCTACTCAACCTGATCGAGCGATACGACTCCACGTTCTCCAGGCATAAGATGGACTGTGGAGAGGCGAAAGACTTCGTACACAGGATACGATTGATGGATGACAAGCCGTTCAGACTACCATACCGGCGTGTCCTCCGTGTCATTACGAAAAATTGAGAACAGCTTTGAACGAGATGGAGGAGGTCGGGATCATCAAGAAGTCCAGAGCGAGTATGCGTCTCCGTTGGTCCTCGTCGTGAAACCCAATGGTGATTTACGCATCTGTAATGACTTTCGGTGGCTGAATGCGAGGACTATTAAAGATGCACACCCGTTACCCACCAGACTGATGCGCTCGCGGCGCTTGGGGGCAATGTATTTTTTTCCACCATGGATCTCACCTCGGGGTTTTACAACGTTCCACTACATGAGGACGACAAACGGTACACTGCGTTCTCCTCCCGTTCGGGCTACACGAGTATAACAGGATGCCCCAAGGACTGACCAACAGCCCCGCGACGTTCATGCGCATGATGATGTCGGTCTTCGGTGATAAAAACTTCACCAGCCTGTTGTGCTACTTGGACGATTTGATGGTGTTTGCGCCGTCCGAACAGATTGCGCTAGAGCGGTTGGAGATGGTATTCTCGCGGTTAGCTGCAAACAACCTTAAGCTTTCCCCAAGAAATGTCACTTCCTCCGGCGCTCTGTAAAGTTTTTGGGCCACATCGTCTGCGAAGAAGGCATGAAAACTGACCCCAGTAAAGTCCAGGCCATCGGGGACATTAAGGAAACAGACCTCATGGAGGCAGATGGTAGAACCCCTGTGCTAAAAAGATTAGGTCCTTTTTAGGCATGGCCCTGTATTACCACCACTTTATTGAAGGCTGTTCAGCCAAGGCTAGGCCCCTGTTTAGTCTCGTGTCAGAACCCTCCACCTCCAAGAAAAAGGGCAGACCTCCCAAGCCTAAGTTCAAGAAAGGTTTAGTGAGACTGAAACCCGCTGACTGGACTGACGACTGTAGGGTAGCCTTCGAAACCCTCAAACATGATTTGATACATAGTGTGACGTTGGCCCATCCAGATTTCGAAGCCCCTTTTATCCTCGCTGTAGACGCTTCTTTCGACGGGATAGGCGCTGTTCTTTCGCAATTGCCACCTGGTAGTAAGATCGCCAGACCTGTGGCTTTTGCCAGTAAAACTTTGTCTCAGGCCCAGTTGAATTATCCAGCTCACCGCCTGGAGTTTTTAGCTCTTAAGTGGGCTGTATGCGACAAATTTGGCCATTGGTTAAAGGGACGGACCTTCTCTGTTTGGACTGACAATAATCCACTGACGTATATATTGACTAAGCCCAAACTCGACGCTTGTGAACAAAGGTGGGTGGCGAAGTTAGCGGCGTATAGCTTCGACCTTAACTATGTCCCGGGCCCTAAGAATGTGGTTGCTGACGCGCTCAGTAGGGAGCCATTTGTTAAGTCCTGCGTAGCCCACCGTCTAGTGTCTGAACCGTACTCTCACATGCTCGCCCAAGTTAGTGAGTTAGCGGACCAGAGAGTCCAAGACGCGTTTAGGTGCACAAATAACTGCCAACGTGTAGACGAGTCCGGGGATTCCGCCAATTCGCTTTTCCCACAGCCATCTCTGTCCCTCGACGAAGTCCAAGCGGTGTTAAGCGCACAGAGTGAAGGGGTACCAGTCCGTTGCGTGTTACTTGTGCTGATGTCCCGCAACTAGCGTGTATCACCGACAGTGCTTCACTTCCGCTGAGCCAGCTTGTGTCCATGCAAGAACAGGATGGCACCCTGAGTCGAGTCTTTTATTACGTGCAAAGGCGTAAAAGACCCACCAAGCGTGAGCGCGCACGTGAACCAGGTGGTGTGAAGAACCTCCTCAAACATTGGGCAAAGTTGTCCATCAAAGACGGGTTGTTGTTCCGGTCGAAAAGAGACAATAAAATGAACGTGACACTCCACCAGTTCGTCGTCCCGAGCGCTTTGAAACAACAAGTCCTCACTGGCCTCCACGATTCAGCGGGCCACCAGGGCCAAGCGCGGACGCTATCTCTGGCCAGGCAAAGGTTTTCTGGATAGGGATGGAAAGGGATGTCATCAACCACGTCAGGAAGTGCTTCAGATGCATCGTGGGTAAACGCCTGAACCACACGGACGTGCTCCCTTGGAAAGTATCCAAACTCAGAGCCAATGGAGTTGGTTTGCATCGACTTCTGGACTGCTGAACAGACGGACAAAAAATGTGTCGATGTCCTGGTCGTTACTGACCATTTTTCGAAAATGGCACACGCATTTCCCTGCAAGAATCAGTCGGCTAAACAAGTCGCCCGCCGATTGTGGAGTGACTTTTTCTGCGTGTATGGCTTCCCAAAGCGCATCCATTCAGACCAAGGTGCAAATTTCGAGAGCAGTCTCATGAAAGAACTTTTGACGCTGTCTGGGGTCCAGAAATCGCACACGACGCCATACCATCCTATGGGGAATGGCATCACAGAACGGTTCAACAGGACTCTGGGGAACATGATCCGTGCTTTGCCCCGCAGTCGAAAGCAAGATGGCCCCAGATGTTGCAGATGCTGACTTTTTGCTACAACTGCACTGAACATGAGACCACGGGATTTGCGCCCTTTTATCTCATGTTTGGGAGAGTCCCACGGTTGCCTGTCGATATTGTTTTCCAACATGTGCTCGAGGGTACACCTGTCGTTGACCACCATGAGTTTATTGCAGCTTTGAGGCGGGATTTAGCTGAGGCATCGCGTATTGCCCTCCAAAACAGTAGGACAGCTCAGGCCCGTCAGACAGAAATCTACAATCGTAAGGCTAAGGGCGCGGCTCTCGTCGTGGGGGATCAAGTTTTACTCGCCAATAGAGGGGAGAGAGGGAAGCGGAAAGTCGCGGACAAATGGGTTTCGACGGTGTTTGAAGTTATCTCCGTGAGACCGGGCGTAAATGTCTATTCCATCAAAGATCCTGACACTCAGAAAGTCAAAACGGTACATAGAAATCTTCTACTCCCTGTCAGTTTCCTTTCGTCGAATGTAGAGAGCCCATGTGCGTCTAATTGCCCTCATTAGCGAACGACGAACCAGAAATTCCTGCTGAGACACAGGATAGTGAGACTAGGACGATTAATTGGCTGTTGAACACTGAAAATGGTTCTTACCAGAGTGAAGAAGCGAGTCTAGTCGACGAAGAGACTGTGTCTGATCCGTTTGCTGAATCTGATGTGGATTCTGTGGCGTTGAGTCCGTGTGGCAGCGCTTCAGTCCGTGTTGAATCTGAGAGCGCGCTTTCTCAATTGCCATTAGTGTGAGCGACCACAACTCACCTGAGAACCAATCAGAATCTGCCCTTGCAGATGTAGTGACGTGTGACGCAGTAGCTGACGCGCATCTGTTACCTGTGCGTACCAGAACAGGCAGATTGATTAACCCCCCGCTCGGTTAATTTGTGAAATGAATGAACAAAATGTAGAGTTAAGGGGACCTCAATACCTGTGAGATTTGTTTTCTCTTTTGTAAATAGTATGTTCACGCATGGGAAGGCTTACCAGCTCCATTGGTTTTGTGTTAAGGAGGTTTTTGGAACTCCCATTGAGAGGAAGAGGTGTAAAGAAATTTTTTTTTTTTCCTTTCATGAGTATCACCACAGTACGAGGGGTGTAAACGGCACTCCTCATACCCGCGTGGAGTAGGGCTCTACTCTGTGCGATCCTTTGGGATGGATTATTCCGGTTTTGGGGGTTACTCTGGTATTTTTTTTCTCCTCTTTCTGTAATTTTGGTTTAAAAACACCCCCTATTACTCAGAATTTTGGGGGGTGTGTGTAACAGAGTGTAAAGCTGGTTAAATTCTGGTAATAGGATTACCTACTTGTTGTCTTATTGTGATGTTAATGTACCTGGCAGTGTGTGTAGTCCACGTATGTCTTTTGTTTTGGTAGTCTGTCTCCAACGTTGGCACTTCCGGTTTGGCCGATATAACTGGTCACTCCGCCTATAATTCTTTCTCTGTTCCTGTACTCATGAGAGAAAGGTTAGCGAGTTTTGCATCTAGAAGCATCGTGCTATTAGATTAGCATCTGTGTAATTTTGGTTTGTCTTTTATGTTACTATGATGTTTTTGTATCATCCATGTTAGTAATTTTGTACTTATGTGTTATTATTTTGTACTTACGTGTTGTTTCCCCCCCCGTGTTTCTAGGCCTCGTTGGGCACATGATATTAGGCTAACGCCAAAACTTTTATTTCCCTCTGCCAGGTATGTTGTTGTACATTTATGTTCTCTCTGTTCCTGTACTCATGAGAGAAAGGCCTCGTTGGGCACATGATATTAGGCTAACGCCAAAACTTTTATTTCCCTCTGCCAGGGTTAAATAAATGGGGTTTGAGCGTTGCTCTTCCCCGATTGCAGCCTTGCCTCCTCTCCGTGGTTCAGAGCACCATAAGCAAAACACAACGCAGAGATCTTTATCATAGGTCACACATGGACACACTGATACAGTAAACTCTAGGTGGGGCTGTTACACAAGGTGTTCGTGTTTTTTTAATTTTTACTATCAGATCTACTAAACGCATTTGCCACCACTTGTCAGACTAAAAAGAAGCATGTAACCACATATCAGCAAATGCCCACGGAACAAGCATTACAAACAACGCTTATTCCCAGAGCATCAGACCATCATTAAGGCAAAAGTTTACCCTATAGACGGCTGTCAAACAGCTCCAAAACATAATTTAAACAGCAGACTATGAAACAGCAGATGACCTAATGCATTCACCCAAATGATATGAGAGCATAAAGGAGTCGTTTATGTCCTGCTAAAGTTAACAACAGCGCTGAACCCGGACAGATGTGAACCCTGGTGTAAACATGGATTCACCCGCGTTGAGGAACATCGCGTCCTCCTTAGGTACATAAACGCACGGCGAGTAGTCGTCCAAAAACCGAAGAATATCCGAGTATTCCACCGGTATTAGCTAGGTCTTCATAGTGTTTACAGAGACGCATGTGAAACTTTCAACACTCAATATAAGGGACAAAAGACATCCCGTACGGGACAATCCTATTTAGATAAATATACGGGATGTCCCGGCTAATACGGGACAGTTGGCAACCCTATAATGGTATTTGACATTTTAGTGACTCAGTGGTTAGCGTGGCGCCTTTACTTTCCATCATGGGAATGATGCTCCGGGATCAATTGTTTTTAGAGTTTCTGGTAGGTTTTCAATTGGTTCTGTAACGTTCTAGTGGCCACTGTGATTGAAAAAGCACCATGCACCCATATAGCTGCTGGGTCACAAAAAAGTAAATTATGCACAAGTATCAAGTTTTGTTTTTTTTGCATACAAATTCCCATAATGCACCTTTAAGACTCAATATTTATATATATATTAAAAAAAAAGCAGTTCAGTATTAACATATGGACTCAAGAAATGATAAATAAAACCTTTATTTACACAAATAATTGCAAATACTTGTTTTCTACATACGCACATAAAAATATATATACAGTGATGTAAGTGCAAGGCTTCCATACTCACTTTTAAGCATAGATATATTGTTCTGCATGGTGACATTTCACACTTTGAAAAAATACAAGTATATACAGTCGGGTTTACATTTAGGTTTGTGGCACCGAACATTTTTCAGAAGTTCACCAGTTAAGACAATACAGCCAGTATAATCAAGACAAGGTTAGGTAAACAAATACATCCTTTCCTTCAATGGTTACCAGTGTCAATCAAGCCCTTTCCTTCGAGCAGTATGGAAGGTCTGTGTGCTGATCTGAGGTGCCAACTGGGCAACAAACTCTTGTGGGCATGAGAAAACATTTGCAAATGTTATAGCTTTTAGCCCACTATTGAATGCAAAATTATTTTCTTTTTTTTACCAGCATTGCAGTAACATATATATGTAGTTAAATTATAACTTGGTTCTTTGCAACTACCCTATGTGTTTAGATGCAAGAAATAAAGGCAAGATAAAAGATGAAATATAAGGTTAGATGGGATCCTACTTGTAGTCCAGTAATTGAAAAGGATTTTTAATTTGTTCAGGAATACAAACCAGGCCTTCCGTAGTTTTTTTTGCGATACAATAGTGCAAATTCCATTTTTAAAATCAGATTAAATCACACTTTTGCAGTTTGATAATCATACATATACATACAATGCTCTAGTTTAAAGAATTTGCTCACATTTCATTAACCATTTCATTATCTATGAGAAGCCCGACTGTTTACGATTTGTAATTTGTACTGCAAGTGCTCTGTGTTTCAGGTAACGTGTGCTCAAGATACAGTGTGTTAGGTCACAACATATGATGCAATTAATCCATGATTTAGGTAATTATCTATTGATTAAATCTGGAGTTTAAGAGGTAACTCAGACAGCCCTAGTTTCTAAGCAATTCAAGCTTATTTGCGTGTTTGTGTTCTCTGTTCACATCACGATAATATTGTAGGTGTATTTTAGTGACTTGATTTTACATCTTTAGATTTCATCGTCCCAGCAGTGTAAATAATGTTCTCATAAAGAGGAGCACCCTATTGCCGTCACAGCTGAACTACAAATGCACCGCTCGAGACATGACACAGGCGAAGAGGCTTGAGCTAATGTCAAAGGATGACCATAACTGGCAGTTTATAAACAAAGTCATTTTGATTGAAAAAGCATTCTTATATAGAGGGTATGCAGATCATGGCAGCAACACAGCAAAAGAGCCAAATGAGTGGCAACTCTGCATTTACACTCAGAACAGAATGTTGATGACGCTATTCATGTAAAGAGTGCATGTATACAAACCCTCTATATCATATTCAATTCAGTCAGCTTTGTTAATTCTACTACATGTAAAGCACATATAGAATTGAAATGTTGTTCGTCATTTTGCTTTTGAAGGTAATGCCCTGTAATTAAACTGCATGTAACTCAAAAAGGTAGATCTGTAAATCTGTTATTCCCATCATAACTTTGGCAGATACAAAGAAAAATGATGTCACTTAAGCAGCATGTATGTTAAATATTCACATCTGTCTAAAGTTTGGGACAATCAATAAAATGCCTTTACCATGACAACACCGATGTATGCCCTCAGTTTTGTTCTTGCAACATGCAAGTCTTGAGCTCTCTGGAAGAGTTCTTTCAGCAGTATGAGCACAAACTACACATACTGCCTTGTATTCAATGATGCTGTGAGCAACAAAATGAACACATGTATTTTACAGTGCACATTCATCTCCATTTCAGGCAGGCGTTCAGGAGACAGGAGGTCGGCCATCTTTGCAGTCCGGCTTACAGGTCTACAGTAGTAGAGAGCAGTTATACCCGATAGAGCTACTCTATTGTTGAACCGCTTCAAAGTTGCGGTTGGGTGGTTGTGGGAAGATCGCAGGCCTCACCGGGCGTTTCGATGGGATGGGGTCACTGAGGAGCCCCAGCTGCTGTGGGCACTTGGGTGCTCAGGGTTGTAGTGGCAGCAGATAGGATGGGCGAACCACTCAGGGGCCCCAAGGCAGTAGATGCCGGCAAAGCTGAGATACCTGTGCGAGGACAGCGAGAAGCATAAATAATCAGACCTGAAAACAAAGCCTGTTTATGGCATTAGGTTACTCCCACTGCCCACCCAGTACAAAACATTAATCAATATAATTTTAAATATGGCAATTAATACAACAAACCGACCTGTGATCATGCTGGCTGTACTAACAGCAGTGTTCCCACTGGGCTGGTTGACTGATCCTGTCACACGAGACTGATCTTTTACAATAGGAACTGTAGAGGGGAAATAGACCATTAAGATCAGTTCAGTGTTTTGCCATTTTGAACGGTGAAGAGCAGCTCTTCTCTGCTTACAGAAGTAGGGGTGATCCATGGCTTCTCGTGCAGTTAGTCGAGCCTGATGGTCATAACGCAGAAGCTTGTCTAGGAAATCCAGAGCCTCTGGGCTCACCAAGTGCTGGTTCTCACTGTGGACGAAGCGCTCCCACCGCTTACGGGAATGTCTAGAGAGATTAACATGAAAATTAAGCTACTGGCCAATTACTTTTGTCCGGAGAAATTTAAAACTCTTACCTTCCCAGAATGTCATTAAATCGAGGCTCAAGCTCAATGTTGTATTTGTCAATATAATCATAAAGGTCTTCAGTACCAAGAACCTTTGCTATTCTGACCAACTGGAAAAGAGAAGGTGTCAGCAGTTTATCAACACTATATACAATTTGGAGTCATTATCATAAATTCACACTGAATGCGGAGCACGACAATACTCTGATATTCCATTGGGCTTATCAGATTTCTTTGAACCTGATATTAAGATGAGCGCAGCCTACAGCAAAACTAGATGGACTGCTTACAGCCAAGAGTGGAACAGGCTACTGTTCAAGGTTACGGTAATTTGCTGAATGTCTCACCCCGCTCTTCAGAACCTTTACCCTGTGCTGTCCAATTGAATAAATCCTACAGGTCAAAACAATCCTTTAAAAAATAGATTTTATTTCAACCGAAGCACAGCCGTTGATCAAGTGCAGGCCACGCATTGACGCAAATGCTTTAAACTTCAAAGACAGCATGGTCTCTGAATTATTACAGCACTGCATTTAGTGTGAATTATGAAAAATATACACAATCGATTACCTGGTCATAATTGTCATGACCATGAAAAAGGGTTCCTTTCTGAAGATCATGCTGGCCAACATACAACCCAAGCTCCACATGTCCAGACTGTAGTCGTACATCTGCATTAATGTAATGTAAACAGATTAATAGCGAAAATGTTTCACTCGAGTAGCCAATGGTAAAATTAGCCCAGAGAAAGTCAGTCAACAGACGGTATCCTCACCTGGTAGTCAACTAAAGCTCTGGTCCTTTAAAATAGCGAGAGGCGACTCTGACGTTGTACTCCTGTCCTGGGTGGTAAAACTCCGCGAGACCCCAATCAATAAGACGCAACTAGAAGCACACAAACAAGATCTCACTATGCTGTAAGTATTCAAAAGGAGGAGCTTGTACTGATGCTCGACTGAATTAGTGCCCTTTTTACTTACCTTTCGGTGTTCGTGATCAATCATTACATTATGTGGCTTCACATCTCTGTGCATGATTCCCATGCTGTGACAGTAGTCTAAGGCCTATGGGAAACAGTACATCCATTTTATCTCAAACTCCAAACCAAATCAAGCACCAATAAAAGCAGGACACTTACTTTGAGAATTTCATACATGTAGAACCGGATATCAAAATCGGTCAATGTCTGGTACAATTGCTAAAAACAAAGAGGCTATACATTAGTTTTTTTTTTAGAAATGCATTAAACAAATTAAGGCTCATTGTCATTTACACAGAAAATATCCCAGTGTTGAGGATAGAATCAGAATATGAGTGAGACACTGACACCGAAGACATAGCACTGGATTATTATATCCCTCCATCACATACACACTTGTGCACAGATTACCACAGGTATGCCAAGAAAGGAGGTTCAAGCAGTTAACGGCAAATTGAATATAAACAAATTGTTTACCTTGAAGTCTGTGTTATTTACATGTTCAAAGACCAAAGCTGGAGTTCGGGACTGAAAAACATTAAACACGTATTTAAGTTGACAAAGCGATCCAATGGAGAAGATGGAGACATAGCTCACCAACAGAAAACAAAATGTACTTCTACACACCACGGTGTGGTTGTTGTGATTTATACATCTAAAAGTTGACACAGTCGAAATACTAACACTAATCTAATGCTGCCTTGGAATCTACAGATATTTGGTGCTCAGGGAGAGAGGGGGAGAGCAGGTGACTTTCAGAAATCAAAAATTCTAATGTTGCCAAATTTATGAAAGTGATTTACTCACAGACATATATTTACCAAACCAAAGTGAGAATGATAAGCTGGTACAGGTGGCTGACTCACCACCCTATTGTATGAGAAAGTAAACATAATTTGCATTTTAAGACCTTTAGAATTTATTTATAAAAGGTGAAAGTTAAGTTGCATTGAGTCACTGAAGCCTAAAGACTAACCAGAGATTTGAATTAAAGTAAGAAAATGATGAAATCCAAATACTTACAACAGGATCTTTTACAATATCAATGAGAGATATTATGTTAGGACCTCCACGCAGGTTCTCCAAAATCTTGATCTCTCTTTTGATTTTCTTTTTCTTAACTGGCTGCAGAGAAGATGGCAAAAATTATCAACAACAATGATAAAAAATACTTAATCTTTGGTTCTTAGAAATATTTAATCAAACAAAAATAAAATGTGAGGCATTTACCTTTAATATCTTTACCACCACCTTCTCATTGTTAGTGATGTTAATGGCCTCAAAAACCTCACTGTATTTGCCGCGACCAAGTTTGCGCACCAACTGAAAGTCATCTTGGTTTCTGTCAGGACAAAAAAGGGTTGTTCAGTTTATTTACCATTTATGAAGGGAAAAAATTAGTTGAATTTACTTACCCCCACTCAACCACATGGGACTCGTAGTCCCAGTACTCCCTGGGCCGGTGAGTGTTGACCTCTGTGTACACACGAGCCCGGCTTGGCACAGGTCCCGACATGTCCGACAGCTTGGCAGAGGTAGAAGTTACAGGGGTGCAAAGGAGGCAGAGGGGCAGAATGAGGGCAATGCAATGATGAATACAGATTTCCAAAAGAGCCACAGGCTAAAGAAGGGAACTTCCACTGAACATTGGGAGGAGGCCAAGGGTTTGAGGTTTTGAGGTCCTAGAAAAGATACAGGCAGTGATATAATTTCTGTTCAACAATAAATACATACATTCCAATCCAACTCAAATAGAAGTTGAGTATGACTGTTGCAATAATGGCATCACTAAAAGTAAGACTTTGAAAACACACTAAACACAATGAGAAGAGTTATGTCTTGAATTTTAACAAAACACTGTGGTAATTTATAAAACATGTGGCCAAGTATGGTCTAATTCGTGAATGGTTTTGTGACATCTGATTACACGTGTGTGTGTGTCTGCAGGGGCCCGGAAGTGTCAGGTTAAATAATAGTTATAAATATTGGGTATCCACGGTCACATCTGTGAAGTCACATCATCATTGTAACCAAGTTTAGGTTTTATATTCATCGTGAAAGCAAACTAGTAACAACTGATTGGTTATATTAGAGCATTGAGCATGAATCTAGACTACAACCGTTACAGTAGCCTACCTGAGCACACATTTCCTGTAACTTCTTTGTACTAGGTGTTTCAGTAATAAAGCTGTGATTAACTTGTTGTAGACCTAGCTAGTACTGGAGGCTGCATGGCCGAAGGCTGAATGATGCTTTGTATCCATCTCTAGAGGTTCTAATGAGTGTTTACAGAAGAAAAACGGAAGAAGGACTTACCAGCTTAACAATCGAGGGAATTTAATCCCTCTATATAAAGAAACAGTGACACTTATGGTTGCAAGCAACGCGCCTCGCACAGTCGCCGGTGTGTGATTTCTGCTGTATCAGAGACAACATGGCCGCCCCTCACAGCAGCACACGGCCGCGGAGGAGGACGGAAGCCGCACAAGTTCACTCCAGCATTTATTTATAAACGAGGACTACAGATGCGTGCACATGTTTCTCAAATTCTTCTAATGTAACTCAACCACGGCTGCGTTGTTCATTGTGTGATTGTGAATAAATAAGTATCGTACAGTCACGCCATGTTTACTATAGTAAATAGGCTGTCTTCAATTAAGGTTCTTGAGTCAACTACTAACTCTGTAGTTGAAGTGTAGAACGTTTCCCCTCTCATCCAAAAGGCTTCGTCAGCGACACTAAAGTTTAAGTTCAGACTATATAGACCACTGGGAGGGGTTTAGCTTGGCTAAGTCACTCCCCTCTATTAAGGCTACTCACACCTGTGTGTAAACAACTTTGTAGTTCTGAGTCTTAACGACCCAACTCACGCCTGAGTTATACTATATATAATATATAATATTATATATATATATATATATATATATATATAATATATAATATTATATATATATATATATATATATATATATATATATAATGGTTATACCCCTCCCAGTGATCTATTCTGCGGGCCGAGCTTAAACCTTTGTTGCTGACAAAGCTTTTTATGAGAGGTGAAACGTTCAACACTTCAACTACAGAGCATAGAAGATGACTCAAGAACCTTCATTGAAGAATATGGACAACTCCTGTACGACTGAGAAGTAGACAAGTAATTAGGCTGCTTACATTTTTGCTTTATCTCTTCTTCTGCATGGGTAGCTATATTTTAGGGCTCACATCATAGTAGGCTATGTATTGGTATGCCTAAAGCTACCTTTGAGAGCTCAAGAGTAGTCTGTCAGTAAACTCAGGAGACCTCCACCAACATTTCCAAAAATAAAGAACTACCATGGGTAGGCTGCATTCAGATTATTTATTTACTATGACCACTTTATTGGGTAACAACTCACTCAATGAATATAATTAATTTACAGATAATTTTACCGTTGAATAATAATGTGTCTTTGCTGCAGCTCATTTCTCCTAAAAATTTTACTGGGAGCGGGATGTCTCCAGCTCGTCTCTATGGAGATGTTGACTAAAAGCAGCCAAATATGAGATTTAAAAAGGTTAGGTCCTCATCTAAATCCAGTCTTTTAACTGTAGTATAATCCAAAATGTAATGCAGTGTGTCTTAGTTGTTTATAAGCCCACACGAGTACACGCTTGAGACGATTAATTAAAGAGTGTTTTTAAAAGTTTGCTCTGTTGTTAATTCTACCACATGTAAAGAACGTACAGAGAACTGAAAATCAGTTTTGTGGAAAAACACAATAGTTGAAGAGCAATATCAATAGTGCACAATAGGGGGCAGCAGATTGAGGTGAGCTTCCTGAGGTGGAAAAGTTGTCCTTGGGTCAGTTGGGTCAGTTGGACCAGGCATGGAACGAGAGTTAGGCCTGCATAGTTTGGCTTTTATCTGAGCTTATTTAGTAAAATACAACACAACTTAAATCTTACATGACTAATATACACTTCATGTGGTGCAGCAGTCTGTAGTGTCAGATTGGAGTTGGACTGGAATCAGCCGTTTTCTCCTGACTGCCACTGCTTCACAAAATGTTCAATGAGCTGAGGCTTATTGGACTATTTTTCTTTTGTTAGTAGCTTTTGTCAGCTGTAGATTGCTTTGTGGGTGATAGACAATCAAACAGCATCATAGCCTATTACTGCACATTAAACTGCCTATCTTTTTTGCTTTGCATTTTCCTTTCATCATATGTCCATTACATTTAAAAAAGTGTCTGTTTGAAGTAACTATAGTGAAGACAAAAGCCGCAAACTGTAAAATTATAGACTTATTTATTTTAGGCATGTAACTGCATCTCATCTTCACTAACCACACATATTATCACTTTTCAGTCTTGTAGCATCATCTTTACCACAATACAAACAAAATTTTAAAAATGTCTGTCTGGACATGGCATCAATTCCTCTTCAGTCATGCATGATTATTGGGTTGTCTGGAGAGGCTGGCAGCCCAACGGTCTATCAACTTCCAAACATGCATGATTCACAATATCATTGGCCTATATCCAAAAGCAGTGGTGGGCATGCTCAGGAAAAGCAGCTCTCTGATAGTTCAATATGCAGGTAAAGCAGTGTTCTCATCTTCATCCACAGCTGTGTCTCACACTGCATCAATGTAGGCCTATCCTCAGACAGTCCAGTCGGCTCTCGGTCTTTAAAAAGAACACACAGGATCTCGTAATACATTTTAGATGAAAGTTTGCATAAATGTGCCTTTTATTAGCAGTCTCCTGTAGTTCGGAAACTATTTTCGCTTAGCAGAAGTAGAAGAGCGCTTCCGCATCCCCTCTGCTGTCAGAATGCACAACCCTACTGTTAAAGTACCTCATGTGCCATAAGTTCTATGCAATAGCCTCTGTATCAGTGTCACTTTAGCAATCACCAAACTTTGCACTGACAACTTTGACATTTAAATAGTTTATATTCTGTTCTAATTTGATTATTTATATTTTTTGCCCCTTTTGAAGTTTTTTATTCATTACTGTACACAAGTAATCTTTATTTACTATTAGCCTACTTGTTTGCACATAACCTTGTTCTTCTTTTCTGGACTTGCAACCCCCACCTGCCCTTAGTGTGTTCTTGAGAGCTGATGTATCAAGTGAATTTCTCCATTGTGAGATCAATAAAGTCCTATCATCTTGTCTCTTATGCCCTTACAAGTAGCTCCCCAAAGGATGTTTTCCTTTCTAAGTTTTTCCCCCCCAAAAAAATTGTTGCCTTGGCAAAACAACTCATGCGTTTCTATCAAGTCACATATAAAGTTCTTTTTGTGCATAAAATAGGATTAATAAACACAATTTCCAAACAAGCCAGCAAGCAGAATAAACAAGAATAGAGTAAACTGAATTAGTTGTCTTTATTTGTGTTCAGCTTGGCATAGATGCTTCTGACTCTGTAGATGATTTTGAGTCGCCTATTGCTGGTGCCCGTAACAAATTGCCACGCTCCAGTCTCATTGTGGTTCTTATTGCAGTGTGTATTTACCCCTTTGCGCTGGCTGCTGAGGCAGAACGTACAGATGATCCTATCTTGTTTGCTGGTCTTCAGACACGGCTGATCCCTTTCGTGTCCGTCCATCAGCACATTGGCCAGGTGAGAGATGTAACTGGACGCCAGTCGGAGCGTCTCTATTTTGGACAGTTTCCTGTCTATGGGCTCAGTGGGTATGAGCGTGCGTAGCGCAATGAAAGCCGTGTTCACGTTGTGAGTCCGATGTCTTTCTTTGGCATTTTCCACGTTCCGTTGTTTCTTTATGATGCCACCAGTCTCCTGTTGGAAAGTTATTTCCGGAGCCCGGTGCCAGCCCAGACTCTCACTGACCTCCGGTCCCGACCCAACAAACAGGTCCACGGGGAAGGGGAATGGATGCGCACACAGCGGTCTCAGCACGGTGAAAGCCATTACTTTTACAGCAGTGCTTTTGCAGAGCAGTGAAGTTTTAGGTGAATGGGAGGGCTTTTAAAGCAGCAGGGAGCGAGGGGATGGCACAACCCCGCATATCCATAGCACAATAAAGGCTACATATTTATGCCACAGGAGTCCTACTACATTTAACTAAAGTAGTAGGCTATAAGTGCGGATTCAAAGGACTATGCTTGAGGACGTCTTTTTGTTTTGTTTTCCTTCTAGATATAGGTTAAAATTTGTTATAGGTTAAAATTTGTTATAGCGTAGCTAAGTGAATATCCGTCTTTGAATTTTGTATTAGTTCTGTTATGGCTCAGCAGTCGAGGCTTAGTTGCTATTGAAGAATCAAAAATGTAAAAAAAACAATAACATTTGAGTGTTCTCTTAGCACAGGCTGGCACTTCTTGGGGTTAAGTGAAGAGGGTAAATAAACACTCTGCTCATGTAGGGGGTCCCAAAGCATGAACTTTCTCTGTGAAAACCAAATGGCTTTACTGTTTCTCTTTGAGTGAGGAGAGGATTACAGCTTTAGGGCAGTGCATCAAAAGCATGACCCTTGCTCAGCTGTACCAACAACAGCGCTATTACAACAGGTCAGTCCAGTGACTCCATTCCAGATTTGGGACCGTAAATTCTTCACCCATGCCCCTCATTTACTCACAGCCCAAAAGGTATTCCACCAATGAACTAGACAACCTCATAAGAAGTTGATGAAGTGCAAGCATATTCATTTTTCTTGGAGTGTTGTCATGGGCTAAAACAGCCGTAAGCCCGAGAGCCAACAAAGTTGGATAAAGAACCATAATTGGCCAGCAGGCAATAGTTGGAATATGAATACCCCTGCATTGATGAATATATTGTATGATTCTTTGGACCTTATAAGGCTATTGTTAGTTCAATCATCTACATGCACGGTATACTGCTGTTGTGTCCTTTGACAAGACACTTCAGCCACTATCTCAGCTGTATCCGTCTGCTGAGTGGACACCACAAGCCTTTGGCTCTGAAGTGAATAGTTATTGACTTTAGAAAAGATTTAGAAACAACTACTTGAGTCTATGTGAATTCAATTATATTCCCTAAATAATTTCATAATACACATTTTGTGTGTGTGTAATAAATAATAATTAAAGTATTTAAAAAGAATTAGCTAATTATAGAGAGTTGCTGAACTTGTGCCTGTGGTGCATGTGGTCACTGGAGTTCCAGAGCTCCCATGGTCAACAGCAGCTGCTCACTTCCCATGACACTGACCTCGAGTGCTTCCTGTGGTCACTGAGCTGTGAGTGAATGTTGTGGATTATTTGTCAGGGTTAGGATTGCCAGAAAAAAATCACTCAATCTGTGATTTGCCTTTTTTACCCAAACAGTAGATTCAATTCTTTCACAATTAACTGGAATCCTGTTACACAATATCCCTGTTGGTAAACGTTTTAAGTAATGATCATCAGGTTGGTGGGCAAACCCTCAACTTATCAAGCCTCTTCTGACGTACAAGAAGTGTATGGGTGCTCACACTGTGCCCTCAGTCCTCACAGCCAGCCTGCAGGGGCATCAGAATGAGCACAATCTCTGTCCAAAGTGTTCTCAGTGAAACATGGAACCAAGTTCAGTCCGGTAAAACTGCCATGATAATATTGTGCTAATAGTCTCCATGATGAGCACTGTGTTCTCTCCAAGCCTGTGTCTAAAGCATTATGCACTAAGAATTAGAATCGACCAAAAATGTATACTGCAACAGTATTTTATTGTCATCATAACTTTACATGCAACATTTGGAGATAAAAAACAAGTTATTAAAACATGTGTTATTGCAGGTGCATAATAAAATAAATAAAGAATACAACAATAAATAAACTTTAATAAATAGGTAATACAATTATTAAATAGCAATGCACTATGTGCATTTGGTTTGTTAAAACAAAATGAGAGCAAAACTAAATGGATAACATTTTGGTTACTGTTGGGATTGTATAGAAAATAGTTATGACATGAACGGCTTCAGTTCATGCATGCTCCAGAGCAGAGTGCACATCAGTCTGTTTTGTAGCAGGCTGACTCCAGGTGCTTGTTGAGGTAGGACCTGAGTGCAAAGCTTTTGTGACAGCGAGTGCATGTGTGGTGTTTGAAGGCAGAGTGTGTCTGCATGTGGGCACGCAGGTTGGAGCGGTCTGCAAACGCTTTTCCACAATGAGAGCAGGCAAAGGGCTTCTCTCCTGTGTGAGAGCGCATGTGTCCCTGCAGCAGCCAGGGCCGGCTGAACGACTTCCCACACACACTGCACTGGTGCTTCAGGTTGTGAGTGAGCAGGTGCATGGATAGTGCCGGCATAGACACATACAATTTGTGGCAGGTGGGGCATCTGCGTGCCTGCAGACTGTCCAGGCTGCGGTGGGTCTGCCTGTGTCTGCTCAGGTTGGAGGAGGTGGCGTAGGACTTCCCACACTCATGGCATGCATAACGGCCTTTAGCCAGCCCCTTGATTTGGTGCTGGGGGCACTCCTGGTTGCACTCACGGCCCAAATAGGCATCAGGCATCAGACACACCTCAGTTTCTGGGCTGCTGTCTGAGTCACCTGTGCAACATGAGGACACAGGACTCTCTGGTTGCTCCATGTCATGGTCTGAGAAATCTTCTGCTGTGCCTCCACCAGAGCCACACGGAGAGGGCAGCGGAGACTCCGCATCACAGTGTTGCTCTTTTCTCTGCTGCAGGGACGGAAGGATATAGTCCCGGATGTATCCTGGGAAAAACAATACTATTCAGGTTCATTTTGTTTCAAATTTTATTTATTTATTGTTTCTCATGTTTTTATTATAACAAAGAGTCTACACATTCATATTTCAACAATAAGTGCTATGAAAAGAATAAAGTATATGCTCTAAATTGTAATTGGAAAAAACTGCCATACTTGATTCAATCAAGGAGTATGGATAAGTGAATAGAAATACGTTGTTTAATTCTGCATTTTGCTATATTTATTTATTTATTTTCAGTGGAGCCGTCACCTGACATGTAGCTTGTTTAAACTGTAGTAACATACAGTAATTTATGGCACTACAGGCATGTCAAAAAGAGTGCGTCATAAAATCGTTCAGGATTCAGGTGTCCATCTGTGGCACGAGTCTGTTCTGCACTATGTAAATAAGAAGTAGGGGTGACAAAAGGGGCCCACCACCCTCTCCACCCATGACACAGTTGCACAAAGACATGCAGACAGATGGCATCCCCAATACCACTATCAGCTCAAGCAGCCGTTTTGAAACTGCCATTAGGTCCCACTTTACTATGACCCATTTATTTGTTTGTTATTTTAATTCAATTCCACCATACTCCTTAGACACCAATAGCAAAGTAAACTTGCCACATTTTACTCGATAATGTGGACGTGCTCAGAGGTAGCAGACAGTAGGCACTCATGTTGCACTTTATCCAGTTACTGGCAGCATGATCTGTACTCCAATCAATATCCTTCCAGTCGAGAGTGTCGCCCCTCACCTCAAGGCTCACTCCACTCGGTATAGTGTTGCTGTAATGTACCTTGGATGCATCTTTGGACACACAGATGAAGAGACCTGAGTTTCAAGGGCAAATGGGGCAGTATTTCAACCTAATATTCAATGTAAGACAAGTCTGAATGCATCCTACATAATTTATTGCATTCGGATTTGTTGAGACTTAGACAGAAACAAGCACACACACAAAAAAACATCACAATACAATATCATGGCCTTTAATAGTGTGTCACCAATGTGCTGACTTGTTGCTTGAAATATTTTCATATTTTATTGTTATAGGCTTTATAACAAAATCTTTAAATTGCTTGTTTTTTTCCAACAATGAAACTTGCTCTTTGAAGCATCAACAACAAACAAAAGCATCAGTCCTTTGTGCAATACATAAAACCATGACCCCAATATTCTATACCATCTGCTCAAAAGTAGAGCCTTCTTTATGGTATCCTGTCCTCGTCCTAATCCTATCTACAGCCTATGTAAACTTGTTATAAAGTAGCAAATGCACTCTTACCATTTTGGGTCAAGCGTGCTGCAAGGCGTGTGGTTGACTCTGCGATGGCATGTGTCACGGCGCACTTGTCCCAGTGCTGTGGATGGTAACTGCCTGTAGAGGAGAAATCAAGAGCCTTTGTCTGCTTTACCAAAAAGGACCGTGGCATGTTTTAGGCGGTTCTGGTTCGCTCTGCTGTTGGAGAAGGTGATATCAGTCTTCTTCTCTGACACAAAACTAAGACATGTGTGGCCCAAGTAAAGAAAAAAAGTGCTCGTAGTGGAGTGGATGAGGAGAGGCAGACAGCTGAGCTAAGCACTATACTGCAGAGGGCTCTTATATGTGCCCCAGCCCCAAAGATCAGCTGGTGTGGTTAGCTTTAATCCATCAAACATCCCCAGGGACACACATCAATTTAGCAGCGCCCGTCTGTTCACTTTCTCTCTACCCCCTTCACACCCCCACCCCAAGAGACTGGACAATGTTTTGTGTGTATGTGTGTGTGTGTATGTGTGAATATGAAGGGAGGAGGGTGACTTTGCATCATTGTCTTTGGTCTGGATTGACACATTTTTCACTATACCAAACTTGAATATGATACAGATTCCAATGGTTGATGTGAATAAAAAATGTAACTGTTCTCCAAGTTCAGACCACAAAAGAAAAATCTGAACTTGTGTCAAAAGTTAGGTGAGATAGTGCCAAGTAGTGCCCATTAGCTCCATCAGTGGTTCTCAAAATATTCATACATTATTTGACCTTCCAAGGACTACCAAAACAGAGTCTATAACAGGAATAAACAGAGTCTAAAAACTAGATGTAAACCAGATATATCTAAACCAGTAAAACACAGAATATAAATGCTTTACTATAAATGAAGAGCTCCCTAATTCAAAGTAATCGAAGCCCAGGTACCACCAAGCTGTAAACTAACAGACGGCAAAATGTAGAGATAAAATCAGTGTTAATTATTATTGACATTTCGATTCCATTGTCTTATATTTTCTTGAGCGACATTGCGACAGTCCTCACTCGTGTTCTTGCTTTATACGTAAAGGTGACAGAACAGATAGGGCTTGTAAGTGCGTTTTAATCAAGTCAGGCTTCTGGAGAGGTACAAGGGGATCTGTCCATCTCACCACGATCCACTCCGAGGCTCATCCATCACTGTCCCTCTGTCCTCATGGAGTCTCCAGGGACAACTACAGGACACAAGCACGACATGGTCTATCCACGAATCAGTCTACAAACACATCTAAGCTTCCAGATACGTGGCTGATGCAGAATCCCCTAACTTTGATGTAGTAAAACAACATGCAGTGGGTTTGTAGTAAGTAGTACTTGTCCGGGATTTTTAAAAGTGCTGCAATTTACATTATTTATCTAATTCAAATCACTTGTTTTAAATGATCTTTCGTTATATATAAAACAGAAGACACAGTAGTACCAGTATCAAAATCAACCAACAGTCCATTTTCACACCCTGGAAGCAGTTCTTAGCTCAGATACTCAAAGTCATCTGATATTTTAGACTATCATTTTGATAACAGATCATTTCATTTATGCTTTAATGCTTTTGTGTCTTCTGGTTTAGACATGGTTTGTCGCAGGTTTGAGAGGAGAGTCTGCAGCCATCTGCTGGAGTGCAGGGTCAACTGACTGGGCAGCCGCAGAGATCAGACCAGGTCATAGTCTCTGACTCTTCCGCAGATTTACAACTCTCTGTCACTTCTCTCCATTTCATTAATAGCCACTCACCATTATTGCTCATTTGCTTAAGGACACTAATGGACAGAACTTAATTTATGTAAACAATATGGTATCCTCTCAGGAGCATTTGCCAATCAATAAGGAAGACTATAAGAAAAAACATTGAAGTCTTCATGAATAAAATAAATGTAATGTACAGTATTTGTCACTTAAAGTGGGTAATTGCTTACATGTATTTAGAATAAAAAATGGCATTAACAAGTCTCCTTAACAGCGTTTATCAAGTCCAAATTGGCACTGCCTTTGTCTCATTTATTTTTATAAACACATGCATAGTTGCTTTTTGGTATACAAGAATGAATAATACTTGCTACTACTTTTAGTCTTCAAATGGGTGACATTGTTATTTTTCCGTCAGGTTCGCTGTTACTTGGAGTGAAGACACATGGAAGTGATGCTGGACACATGAAGTGATGCCGGCCATCTCCAGGATCCACTTATTGGGACATTAGATTTTGTAAACAGACCAGACAAAGCTGCTCTTCGTACACTTGACTTGGCTGAACGTTTTTTGATACAATGTTGATGATTGACTTTAAGGCCCTACATTTGTATGCAGGGTTTGTAATGATCAGCCTTCTTCAGCATTTAGTGATGTTGACAAGCATTGGCCTTTGTTATGGAAAAGCTCGACAAAGCGGGTGAAAGAGCTATTCGGCCGACACGCGCCTGCATGTGGAAAAACACCTACTAGGTATTTTTCCACATGCAGGTAAGTGAAGGGACTCCTGATTGACCCCTCCCTCCACACACAGCTGCGAGGGCATCCCGCTGTATCACCTCCTGTGGATTTGCTCCTCCTATACACGCCCAGGTCACGTGCTGCTCTTTGTCCTTTAAGAAAGGACTATTAGAGCTGGAGCAGCTGCAGGACGGAGGTGCTTCTCTGTTTATAAGCATTCTGCTGCCAGTGAGGAAGATAGATGAGGATGGACTACAGAGAACACATGCTTCATGCCAATACACCTACGTTAACCAAGAGTGTGCTTGACCTGGACTGTGCTCATATTGTCACACAGTACATCTGAGGAAAGCAGGAGGTGTCAATGTGAATTTGTCTAAAAATAAAAGCATCTACATGTTGGCTCATTTTGTCCAAAGACTGGAAACAGAAACATCTCTTAGCCTTTGAATAGTCATGTCATTACAGTTACATATTGTCAATGCTTTTCTCTAGTATTGTTGATCACCTAAAGCAGGGGTAGGCATGTTAGCCTGGTGGAGGGCCGATTTTCTTCAAGACAAAGAGCTGAACCAGCTAATTATAGCCCAAAGGAAAGCACCACTTTCTACAAATGCTGTGTTGTGTTGTAGACAATATAAGGGTTAGATCTCCAGGTGGAGACTTTCTGTGTGGAGTTTGCATGATCTCCCTGTGTCTGCGTAGGTTTCCTCCGGTTTCCCCTACCACTCAAAACATGTACAATAGTTTAATCCTCTAGCCAGGTGTTTCTGACCATTATATTTATTTATTTATTTATAAATTAGCCGGCTGCCCTCTGCTCCTACAGGTTGTCCTAGCGAGTTGGAGTTGGAGACGCCTTGCTCCCAGTAAACTTAGTCACTATAGTTTCACAGCAAAGACATGTTTGTTAATATTTGTGGTATTTCAACAATAAAATGATCTGTAATAAAGGCTGGTATGTTATTTTATTAATTGTTTGAAATGTTACGCGGTGTGGCTTTAAACCAGACAAATGTTGCCGTGCCACAGTGTTAGAGCCTTAAGTTATAAACTTACTCACATATAAACATAAATTAACCCCATGTGTCCTCGACACGTTTATTTCTAGTTCTGTTGAGATAACCTTGAGCTCGGTACAGACCACCAACAGCTTAGCGCTGATTATCAAACGCTTTATCACTGTTTTGAAAATGATTTAAATGATTCTAATTGGTACATTTGTCTACATTCAATGTTGTTTTATGAAATGCAATTTGTAAAAAACATCACAACTGAGATTTTCAAATCACATTAATTGCTTTGATTCAACTTAATAAATCACTGATGGGAATGGTTAAGTTCTTGGGTTCTATCTAATCAACATTTTAAATGAAGATAAGATTAAATAGCCTATATGAATTTAAATCTGCAGTTGACAATATTTCTTATATCTCATTCGTTATAGAGAAAGTCCCCCAAAATATTAAGATTGATATTCATTTTTGTCAGTAACCCACCTGCATTTAGAGCAGGTATAATGTTGTTATTGGGTAAGAGTATAAAGAATAAAAACACCAACACACACATGCAAAAGTAATAACGTTTAATTCAAATAAAATCATGCAATAGGTCACTGCCACCATTGTCCTTTTATCCCATTATAAAATTAACATCCAGAACCATTCAATGCGTTCAGTGAGCATATGCTGTATGAGAAAAAAAAATAAAAAGAACACATTTCCAAAAACCCAAATAAGATATACAAACAATAAACCAAAAGAGTTCCACCTGTTTGGTACAGGTTATCGTACAGTGGGGTAATGCAGTGCTCCACCCCCGACCCCAACACTGCCCATCCATCACTCTTTCAAACCATATGGCACACAAGACACGACTGCAAGCCTACGTAAGTGATGAGCAACACTAACTAGCAGTTGATATCCAAGAAACAATGCTACCTCTTTTCACATGAGCGGGAAAATTATCGAAGATAGCCCCAGCGTTGACAAACTTTTAAGTCTTTGCTTTAAAAAGAGAAGATCTCCTCTAACTTTCTACCACCACAATTGGTCAAGTATGATTCAGCAACAGTAAAGACGCATGGAAGAACTTTGGATCTAAAATTGGACTCAGTCATGGAATGCTTTTTCATTTTTCTTCTTTAACAAGTCTCAATCCACTTTGAACTCACAGACAAGCAACCCTTTTATTGTGTAAAAAGACTCAATTCATTAACCAAAAAAACAAACTCTAAATCAATTTGTGGAACGTGTCCAGGGGAAAGTAGCTACATAGTCAATGTCAAAATAACCAGGTACTGAGCAGCAGCTATAACAGCAGCTTGGTTTTATAAAAATTGAGCACATGATATTAACTTGACTTTCAAATACCATTGTACCTCACAATGCAAAACAAGGGCGGTTATGCCAAATCTATTCTAGAAATAAAGTCATTCATTTCTAAAAGCTTAAAAGTTTCTCAGCACAGTGGCAGAAATAAAGTTCATTTCAACATTCTTCAAGTACTTTAATTCTGAGAACAGATTTAGGACAGATTTCTCTTTATCACTACATTGATTGACATCCCTTACCACAGCTACTATTTAGTATGGAATAACTCAAAGATCAATGGTACATACAAAATCAGTACACTCAATCAAGTTATACGTCGAGTTCCGACTCTGGAGGAATCAAATGGATGTGACTAAGTGTAATGGAACAGCAGGTCTGCTTGGTGCACTTTGGGCACTGGTGAGAACTGACCCGTGAGCCCTCTGTGTGGAGTTAGTGTTGAATGTGTGGTGCGAGGGGACCGGAGGGACCACATGGGGGCATCAGTTGCTGTACATTTGGCCTTCGGGTGGTTGGGACAGTTTGCTGTTCTCTTTTGTCATCATGTGGTGTCTGAGCTCCGTCAGTAGCGTCCGAATGTTGTACGAGGACTTCCATCGGGCCAAACCTGGCACCGCCTTCAAGTCCACCTGCATTTCACAAGTGACTAATATGAGCGACAATAGCAAAGGCATTAACAATCTAGGTGCAATCCATACTACAGTGTTAATGGCATATTAATGACAGTTCAGAAGGAAAACATTTATTTAACTATGTGCACATTTTAAATACCACACCATACTACTAAGCTCAAGTTTTCACTTATGAACCTACAACATACCACACTCTTAACTACACCTTCAGTTATACAGACCATATTCTTGTTTGTGTACGTCACGACAGATGCCATGATCTTTTCATACACGTTGGACATCTGAAGTGCTGCCCTGAACTCAGCAGTTATGATCACACTGACCAAAGTGCTTCACTATAAAGTATGTGGGTTGTCATGTGACACATTTCTTTTGGAAATAAGGTCAATAACTGTTCCTACTAGATAAGAAAATATGTATACACACCACCCCAGTTGATCTGTGCACTCCGTTCATGTGGATCTGGGTCATGAAGCGCACTTTGGGAGCTTGGTCAGGATACCTGGATCCACATTCAATTTTCAGGCTGTATATTCTGTTTTCATACACCGTCTGCAACATCAAATGGTAAAGAACTCAAATTAAAAAGCACAATCGCCCCTTTTTATTGTATTATATAAATAAACAAAAAGAGAAGAGAACACATAACAAAGACACAGAGTCAATCAGTCACTATCAATCAGCTGGTTACGAGAAAAAAACACTACAACCGGGGCAGCTTTTGTTTCAGTTTGCTAAACTTTTCAACTGCATTCACTCAGTAGCGAATTTGACTTATAATAAATTAAAACTAATTCACTGAATTGCCCACCCAGGCCTGAGAAATGGAACATGTCTGAGCATTAATGCACAGTGTTTATGTCTGTTGAATGTGTCAATAAACACGGGTATGCATGTCATTGTGAACTGCAAGTGACTTCAAGTGAGTCTGTGTGGCCTAAAGCAGCTACTGAGATAGTCATGTATGACAACCAGAAGAGGAACATAGTGGTGGTGCCACCTATTCCTGGACATGTGTGGATCTGTGGGGCACACATGGGCATGTCGACAACAGTGGTCTTTCTGATTGTCCCTTTTGTGTTAAAAAAGTTCAGCACCGGTAAAGTTTGGAAACACTTTCTATTTATTGGCTTTTCTTTATTTTCAACACTATTTACATTATGTGATTCTCATTGAAGACACTAAACTATGAATGAACACATGGAATTATGTAGGAAACAAAAAAGGGTGAAATAACTCAAAATATGTTTTTATATTTTGAATTTTTCAAAATTGCCACCCTTTATTCTTCTCAATGAGCTTCATAAGGTCGTCACCTGAAATGTTTTTCAACAGTGTTTCCTGTTTCCTGTTTATTGTCTTGTCTGTCTTAACTGTGTCGCTTTGTTTACAGTGTCTGCTTACTGTTATTGTGTGTTAATTTTTTTTTGTATTTGCCATTTCATGTCTTTTGTTCATGTCTATTGTGCTTGTTGCTCTGTGGCGTATCCTGTCGGTGAACAGCAACCTGCCCTGGGACTACAGATGAAAATTAGCCATTGTGGCCAACTCTGGCATATTTACATGTGGACTTTGAGGACTCATGTTACTGTCCCATCTTAAATAAATAAACAGTCCTGTCAGGTCAAAATCCTTTCTTATGACTATATTGTGAAGCCCATTGAGAAAATGTCAAAAATGTTAAGCAGTAATCAAAGCAAAAGGCGGCTATTATGAAGAACCTATTTCACCTTTTTTGTTTAAAACATGATTCCATGTGTTAATGTTCATTCATACATGAAAGCCTTCAGTGAGAATCTACAATGTAAATAGTCTTGATATAAAAGAAAAAGCAATACATAAAAAAGCCTTTCCAAACTTTTGACCGATACTGTACACACCCCAAATAAAGGCGTGTCTTAGGTCACTCATTTTTATAGAATAGCTCCAAACCAGGAGTGTCAAACTCGTTTGAAGAAAGGGATGAACATTTAACATATTTTACAGTATCTGCCATGAGCCTAATCATAATGTACAGAACACAATAATAGCCTCTCAATAACAATATGAATGTAAGAATAGTCTTCTTTATAACAACCAATTGATTCTGAGGCTCCACACTCTTAACACTCAAAGTGTGTCTTTGCAATAGTATCAGTTTAATTAATAATTAATTAATGTATTATTAATTACTGACACAGAGAACTGTACTTAACACTGGGGTTTTCAGTCGACCCACTTGCTTTTCCTATGACAGGGGTACAGGACAGGGGCATTTAACTAGGTTGATGATTGATACAACCTTCATCCTGCACTGGCCTCCGCATACAGAATTCTACACAATAAAAACAGCCCCTTTCACAGTCTTTACTTAGCGCTGTGTTTTAAATTGTGGTGCTATGGGAGAGAGATGATGGAGAATGAGAGGGAGTATGTCAAAGCGCTGAGCTTTTTTTTGTGTGAAATGGTTTCTTGGGTTTTACGATTTAGTGCAACGTCTACATACACATTAATTCTGCTGTGTCTTTTTAAGAGTTAACATACTGTACTTCTCTTGCTCATTTAATACAAAACAATGTGAATATTCAAGACATTCCAGAAGGGTAAGAACTGGTTTGACTGGTGAGTTTGGATTGACGAGGGCCCAGAGTTTGTATCATGTTCTATGCATGTAGCAGCTTGTCTTACAAAGTATGAAGGGAAATAACTATTGAAACTCATTTGGAAAATAATACTAATAGTCACAATCACAGCATCTTGCTTATGTCTGTACAGTAATAAAACAACAACAACATACATTAATTCACATTGAATTGAAAGGTCATATGAACCGGCTCACCTTCGGAGGACCGAGGATCATGCCTGTCCAGTTGGTTAGCGAGGTCTCGCCATCGTCAGCCAGACCCCAGCTCACTGTACCGTCTCCTTGGCCCCTCTCCCCCTCCTCGAGCTCGTTCAGCAGGCGAAAACTTCTGGGCACTACGACACCTTCACAAAAGCAACACATTAACTTTCTAACAAACTCACTCCCTTTATCTTTAGTCCATAACGATTGAACAATACGCAAAATCAGACCTACAATACAAACCGAACAATATAGATTCAGTCAACACAGGTGGACTGGATTTCATTAAAATGAGAATGTTTGTTGAACAGCATCATGAGTGGAACCGTCAGACTTTAAATCAAGATATTCGTTTAACAAAGTCTGGACTGTATAGACAAAAGGGTCGTCCTAAACACAAGTGAAATTTCGAGCTGAACACAAAGAAAGCATTTTCCCGGAACGCAATGACTCTCGCAGTGAAGAGGGCTGTGCCTGCAGTGGCTCTCGGCCGGGGCTAAGCTAAATAATAAGCACATCATGCTTATTATTGACTTTCATGAAGGTTAATTGCTACCCTAATTCCACTAGTTTTTATTTTAGCCTGGTTTGTTGACATAGTGACCGTGTACTTGCTGACAAATCCCGCTTAAGACTCAAAATAAGCTGCCAAATTTCGCCCTGTCGGCTTACCTGATCCTGTGCAGGTCGCCATGTCTGTCTGTGTTTCCCGGAAGCGCCTGCCACCGGGTTGCCAGATTGCAGAAAGTAATCCAGCGATTCGCCGCTTTCGTTTGGGCGCAGGACAGTTACAGAAGAGCACTTCGCTATTCTATTTGGAGACAAAGGTCAACTTTTGAACCATATTTTGGACCATTTTTCTTATTCTTAATGTGATAGTCTGGAAGTGTAAAGGTTTCACAAATTTTACGCTGCCTATAAATAACCGTCTGGGCCTGCAATTTGACACAACTTAATGCTGTATTAAATAATCATGTTTTTCCTAAAGTCCCTCCCTATGCCGATCACAGCAACTAATCAGAATCCCTGGTGCCATAACTTTGACCAATGACATGAGTTTTCCTGTGAACGGGCCTGTCAGGTTCAATAAGGAAGGGAAGGGTGGGAACTTGATTGTTTACTTTTTATATTTATGTTTGCATTGTGCAATCTTACAGACTATCATTTTAATAATTTAGATCAAATGCCTGTTCAATCGAACAAATTGAATGACAGTTTTAGTGACAATTAAGCCTCCATTTGGCACAGTTCCTTTAAGGCTACTGTTTTAAATTCCCCGTAGAAACTCTGTACTCTGCAATTTCTGCCACACTTAAAAGTGAGTGTGCATTTACTTTATGGCCTAGGACTTGGGGTCAGTTTGTTTTGTTAATAGAGGCCTATTTTTTAGGCTATTCTAATTTTGCACAGTGTCTTTTGCATGGATTTATTGTGTGTCCCTATACATTTGTTTTTCTCATTCTGTTTTGTCTCTTGTCCAGGAGCAGATTGTGATGCAGAAGATAGGACAGCAGTACAAGGACAGCAGTACATACACAGGGTGAAGTGAAAAGCGGGAGAGACATTAGTGTTCTGCTCACATCGAGTCCAAAGTTTGTGTGAGCCAAAGAGTGTTTCTGGATCATGTTAACAGCCATTTAGATCTTTGATGTGTGCAATCTAATTTCTCCAAATCATCTGGGTGACCAGAAGATATTCTGCTGGGGAGGCAGGTTTAGCCCCCGGGCCTCCGGTTGCCTGCCCCGACCAAGCTATAGGAAGTTAGGAACACATGGATTACATTTCTTATTCCGAAGTAGATTACAACTCAGTTATAAGAAATATATAGAATTCAAACTTTTTGACCTTCTATTACCTCCTTGCTATTTTTTTAAATTATTATTTGGCCATAACTCTCTTCCGTAAATAACTGTGTTGCCATGTTTGTTGCAATTTCAGAAACATCTGCATTTATTGAGACAACGTCGGCTCCAGTACAAACTAACCAGTGATGCATTAGTTTCAAAAAGATTGCAATGCACCCTTTTGCACCCCTGTAGTTCTGGGCCTGTATCAAGAGTGGGATACTGAGCCACAAGGTGAACCACCCCATTCAATTTTTAGAAGTAAACAATTGTTACAAAAACAAATTAATTGAAGTCATTTTATATATATATATTTTTTCAGATTTTGATAATTTTTGCAAGGTTGAAAAGTTTGTGGCTGCATGTGGAAGCAGAGAAAGGGAGGGTAGGGAAGGGAGAGAGTTCAGATAGGCCAGACCTGCTCAAACTGTGGCTCATGTCCTACTGGTGTTACTTGGGGGTTCTTCAGGTGATACAGGGTCATCTACAATTTTAGACTTTATTCATTTTAACTGAACATAATTAGAGATGATAATTTCATCGATGCAAACACATTTAAGTTATTAGTATTTTTGTTGTTTAGACGCAGTTTACCCCCAGTTTTTTAGACATAACAGACCCTCTTAGACCCGGTTTAGTCCTGATTTCATCTTGGCCTGGTTTTAGTTGTAAAATCAAATCATTTGTGGGGTGGAAGCTTCTACCTTTGAGAACCACTGGCCTAATCTTAGCGTATCACAACATGTTTTTAAATGAAACATACAACAAAGACAAACAAAAACAACAGATTCAGCCAGGACAAATAAACAAAAGTATGTCCTCACAGATGCTCAATTCCGCGGTTCCGCCGCTAGAGGGCGGCAACGGCCAATGTTTCTCAAAACCCGACAGATGCCTTTCCGTACGTTCCGCAGAGAGGAGCAAAAGTCACTTGTTAGAAATGCAGCTGTATAACGGTGTGACACTAACAATATAAACAAAATCCTACTTTTGTTTTTAAGCCACTGTTGAAAACTAATTAAGATTTGCTTCCGTATTTTGGTAGCTTTGATTCTACGTTTGTTTACGTTTTCCCAAAACCGAGGGGTCCATGAAAGCAACGTGTCCCATTCACTCTCCGTGTTTTTTTGGTGGGGAGCAGGGCGGGCTTTGAGCATAGCCGGGGGCTGGACCTGGATGAGGCAGGGACCTGCTCGGAGACGGACTCGACCACAGCAGGCAAACTCCGCGCGAACTCGGCTCTCTCTGTGGAGCAGTCCTGTTACACGGTGTGCGTAAAGAGGTACTAAACTTTAGGTGTCATGTACGTGTGGACTACTCGCCGGCAAAATTAGTGCGCGTCTAAGTGGGACAAGCCCCCCCCTTTCTACGCAGACCGACCCCGAACGAAGTGGTATCGGAGGTAACGTGCTCGCATCGCGGTGTAGAGGAGCGCGGAGCAGCGGTTCTCCACTCGGGACAAGGTGAGCGCCTCTCGACACTACACGTGCTTGCTTTGTGTTAGAAATGGCGAGCTATAATCTCTTCGTACGCGTGCATAGCAGTGTATTGCCTGTTTCTTTACCTTTTGCTGCAAACTAAACAAAGTGCACTTTTCTCCTGGAGCTGCGTTTTTCCACGGCACACGGCTGACTTCACTGACCCATTATACCAACACACAGCCCCCTGGCACATCGAGCAAGGTTTTAAGACTCCTGGAATTTAGAAAGAAGGGAAAACGGCATTTATTTATTTTGGTGGAGAGAAAAAAAAGTTGTTCTGTTTGATATGCTACTTCTGTTTGATCAATTTGATTATACTACCAGTCCTAGTCCCACAATTAGACTTAAAATAAAGTTAGATTGTGTTTTACAGCCTGGTTATTTGTGGTGTTTCAGCTCCTGTAACCCATTCATACTCCCTTAACATCTTCCACAGTCAGATATCGGCCCGCATCATTGTGGTTAAAGAAAGCAATTATGAGACACGTGCTGTATGCAATTGCAAAATAAATTTGCAATGATTTGTCCTTTTGTTTTGTATGGCTTTGGATTGTTTGTGTCTGCGCTGATTCAATGCTAGACTTCAGCAGAGTTTTTTTTTGGGACCAGCTTCTGAGATAGTGTTTGCACATGGACTTGAGTAGACAACAGTCCATGGGAGTGGTCCTTTTTTCTATTGTGAAAGTAGACTGGCAGACCTGAATGAAGGCAGAACTATCCCAGATAACATAATGACTATAAGATTCTTATTCATTAGCTGTATTAACTTAGTTTTCTTGCTTGGCTTTTTTTCTCTCTTATTTGAGCCGTTTTACTTACGAAGTGCCTGTCAGAGAGAATGCTACACTTGATTGATAGAACATGTTTGCATAACAAATCCATGCACATTTGTTTTAAAATGTGATTTGCCTCCAGTCGGATACTGGCAGGACTTGCTTGCAGCTGACATCGGAAACATGAACTCTTAAAAATGAGCGATTGTAGGTGCTCTGTGAAAATGCAGCCTGGAGCCATTGTTGAGTGCTGACAAGTTCACATCATGAACACGGAGCTTTTCATTCTAGCTCTGTCCGATATGTTTTCCTGAAAGCTCTTTCCCATCCCCTTTAGCAAAGTAAAAGGGCAAAACTATGGAGCAGGTTTGCTGTTTTGACACACAAACCCAGTTAAATATGGCTTATAACCTTTTAATCCACGCAGGCTAAGCAGTTATCTGCGCCAAAGCACTTTCAATGCAGCACTATATGTCTAGACTACTATACTCTTACTGGTTTATTGCTGCTACACAAATGCATTTAGCTTTTTCTGTAATGAATGAAGTTGAATGAAGCTACTACAGTGTATTATTGGGACCATACCGTGTTACTCTGATCATACAAAGAACCTTATTCAATCAGTGTAAGGCAACTAGGCCTAATAATAAGTCGGTCAGATTCATAAATATCTCTTTTGCTTATACCCTGGGTTGTGTGTGACTTTCTCAACACCTGTTGGCCTTAGGCGGTATTAAAGTAAACTCAGCTACACGCAGGACTGACATGTATACAGGCAAACTACTATGCACTGACATTCAATCACCAGGGACAGCTTGGCATTCGAAAGCAAGGCAGCCTGCACACTGGCACTGAGCTGGAGCAGCAGAGTCGTGCTGTGTGGACGTTGGCTCACTATATCGGCAGATTAACAGCCTATTTAATTATGTTGCCCAGCATTAACTTGGCCATATTTATCACATTGGATCTGGACTCTTAGGAGCCAAATTACATGATCTGAAACCATATGTCTATTGCCATTTTGTAAGAACTCAGTAATGACTTGGGATAATGCAGGCCTTTGGTTTATTGGTAACCTAGATTTAGTCAAATCCGGACACAGATGTGCTTAGTGTTCCATTAATCCTATTTATGTTAAATTGCTATCCCTTATCTCAAGTTATTTTCTCATCAAGCATAATGTCTGTATCATAGTAACATAATTTATAATCAATATCAAGTAAAAATGAATGCATAATGCAAAAAAATATTTTATTAATCATCACACAATTGTAAGATTTACAAAATTACGGGCGCTCTGGTTTCCTCTACCACTAAAAACATGTACAACAGGCCAGGATGATCTTGGTGACCGGAGATCTCATTGAAGAGTTTTATTCCTCAAACCCGTTGCTTTGCGTGTGCTCACTTCGAGCTCCTCATGGACCTGTAGCACCGGCAGAGAGGACCAGGGTGGACTGAAGACGAGGTTGTGGGGGTTGATGTCGCTGCCGTTCAGAGGCGGCCAGGAGCGAACAGGTGGAAGATGTGGAACCTGGGGGTTACACACTCCGCCTCCTATCGCTCGGTCTCATCATGGTTTGAGTGAGTGATGTAGATTCACAGTGAAGTGTGAACGTTTAGGGATAAATAGCTTTATTTATCCCTGTGAAGTGATATAGAGACATTAATTGGACATAGTAGATTGTGATATGATTTCTTTTGTTTCGGACTATCTAGTTCCAACAGTCAAAAGTGGTCTATAATTCTGCCAGGACAGGTGAGGACAACCCTGCTGACCTGCATTTAAGCACTTTTCACCATATTGTCAGCTCAACATTTGGTTTATAACTTTTGGAAGCTAATTTGTGCTTTCTTTTTTAATTAATTCAGGGTAAAGTAATGCAATACATATTATGTCGGAGCATGAATCATATAAATAGATATATCATTTATCACGAAAGCGTATTATGTCCACAGTTATGACTCATTAGTAATGCATTTCTGTATTCATCTCGATCTTGACGTTGTTTTACTCTGAAATCCTTCGCTGTATGCCATAGGAGCTGCGTGATGGACGTCTTGTACTCTTTAGTTTTATCTCAATTATAGGTCCTATCACCGAACCTTTGTTTCTCTGTTGATCCCTTGATGTCTTAGATAAATATTTATCGAGCCTCTTCTAATTCCCTCCAATTGTTGTGACCTCTGCCTGCGTCCTGCTCTGTCATTAGTGACAGCTCGAGCAACAACAGACTGCAGCACCAGGAGAAGATACAGTATGACTGGGCAGTTTTAGACTATACAATGTTTGATTAAAAGAATCTGCTACGGCTAAAAATATGCATCAAAATACTACTGTGGAGTCTGTGGGGGCCATTTTGAACCACTCGTTCACATTTAACCCCATGATCTTGTGATTTGCCAGTGGAATCAAGAAAACAAAGTCATGTTTTTCATATTTATTTTTCTTAAAGTTGGCGACACACTATATTGCCCAATTATTATCGTAATACTTTATTAGGAGTAGGGCTAATACCGGTACTTGATACTTGGTTTACAATACTGATACCTGAACGATACTTTTTCCACCTATACTAAAATATTTGTCATCTAGAACCAGAAAAATGAACAATAATGTTAATTTATTTCTAGACTATTTCTTTTAAGTTTGTATCACTTGATCGTATAACGGTACCCAGCCCTAATTAGGAGACGCTATTTCCATATCACAAGAAGCCACAACATATTGCAACATCACACAATCAAAGTCACAATTTGAATGGTCGCACTTATCAAAGCTAAGTTTATAGATTGAACCAGTTTACAGCTTTAGTCTTCTCTCATTTTATCCCCAGAATAATCCGGCCCTGATGCTTTGTGAAAAAAGAGAAATCCTTGTCCTTTGATGCGTCTAACAGCTATATTGCCAAGGTTATACTTAGCCTTACCCACACTCCGCTGTGGTCACGTTGATCAAGGCTGAACTGACAGCTCAAGACACAACACTTCTTTTCCTCTTCTGTTTTTTGGGACAGCAGGGGGGAAATACCACCATGTTCTTTATCGGTCTCTTCCATAGGTCTGTGTGGCAGGTTCTCATCCCTGCAGACCCCCACCCATTCTCTCAGCTGTTTATAAAAAGAAGTGGTGGTCGAGCCTCCTTTGTGTCTTTTGTGAGGAGCAGTTTGAAAAGGCCAGCCAACCAGAGCGGGGCCGAGGCTTTGGTGAGAGAGGACCCAAGAGGACGGACAAGAGTGCGTTTGTGGGACATTTAAAGAGTTATGCATTTTAGAGCTTTTTGCCACGTTGCACAAAAATACCTTGAGTTAAGTTGTATTTAATTCTGGCATGTTTGATGAATCTTCTAATCTCTGTTGTGGTCCCTCTGTTAAATGTTAAATCTTTACCTTCTGTAACTGTTTCCCATCTCACAGTTATCAGGAACAGAAATACTCAATCTGCTACAGTAGTTTGTTTATCCTATTTTAGTTTGATTACAAAAACGTTCTCAAAAGATCCAGTGGAGAAATGACTGAAAATGTTTTGATGTTTTGCCGTTATTAAAGTGCTGGTAACTCCAACTGGTCTAGACAGACAGAGAGAAGAATGAAAAGGTACAGTAAGAGCTTCACTGAAGGGCTGAGGAGCCAGTACAAGCCAGCTGTGTATTTATTAGGGAAATGACTGGAAAGATATTTTCCACGTCGAAGAGTGCAGTGCACATAAACACCTGCAAAAGTTTTTGGAAACTGTGGTTTTTGCCAAATCTGATTCATATCCTCAATGAGCTAAAAATCAGAGCTAAACTCTGGGAGGATCCAGACAGCGTGGCGGCTATTTATTATTTTCTTGATTATTTGGGCATGGAACTTTGTTGCTGGCTGTACTCTGCAGTGTTCTCCATTCTCCAACCCCTTTTAAGCATCGGCACATAATTTACATTAGAATAATCACAAGGCACACCACTAAACACTAAACTGGGCCTGTGTTATTGAACACAAAGCTGATATTCTTGTAGGAAGAAATACAAGTTGCCTGGCTCTGCCATACTATTCCCTGTCCATTCCACGCAGGGAAGTTAGTCTGGTCACGGAGCAATTGGAGCAGTTTGAACGGGCGGGCCTAACGCGCACAGATTAGCGGACGTGACGACGTCTGTAGCCCAATTCACAAAATATGAACTGAATATAAACTGATGAGAACGTGGAGGCAAAATCCTCGACTACTTCATCCATGATTAGTTTTGGCTAATAACTTCTGCGCGGTTCATTGTTGATTGAACAACATAGTGGTACAGCGAGTGACGTAACCTTGTCAATTCTCTGTGACGGTCGTGATTGGTTCGGCCAGGCCTTCGGCGCCAATCAGCAACTTGTTTACCGTGTATGTCCAGAAACACAGAAAAGAAGTGGGTGTGGTTTATCAGGCTAAAAGACAGGTGGGAAAGACTGGGATACCGTATAGCAGTGGTTCACAACTGGTATGGCATCGGGACTCTCAATCACCCTGTGATGACCAGACGCAACCCAAATATGACTCCCCAAAAATTGTTGTTGAGTTCACGTTAAATAAGCCAAAGAAGATGAAATTATGATTAAAAATAACCTAGACTGTGTAGTGATACTATTCTATATTTTTTCAAAATAATATAGTATGCATCAGCGTAATTCATTAAATGTATTGTTGTTGTTTTGGTTTAATTATGCTTCTAGTTCTAATTGGTCTTACATTAGTCATCTTGATCAAGGAAAGGTGGTACTTGAATTTGAACTGGAAATTTGAGAAAAATGATTTCATTTTACAATGTTTCAACAAACCGTTAACCTCTTTAAAACTGCTTTATCAAGCTTTGAAGCAGCTTGTTTTTGGCCTCATTTACTACCCAGTTCTGTCTCGTCTTGAATATTATGTCTTACGTCACTCTCTGTTAGACTGTCCGTAGTCTGTGGGAGTGCTCCCATACAGCTATGGCCTCCACAGTCAGGCAGTGCATCGTGTGCATTGATCAAGTTCCAGCTTTCCTTCCTGGGTCGGCCCTTTGCAGAGTGACGCTCTAAAATCCCGCGCACACACCGCTGCTGTCAGTAGCATAATTCTAAAATGGCAACGGTCCGAGTGTTGCCAAGTGGTAACCATGCAAGCTCTTTTCGAGAACAGGGAGAGCTTAGTTCGCAGAGTAATGGCCTTTTCTTACTATGGCACCCCTAAATCCAACCCCCCTCTCTCTTGAAATGCCTGCGGGGCGGGGGCCTGGGAAATAGGGGGTTGCTATGGAAAGCTCAAGATGAATGTTGGACAAGCGTGTCAAAAGTTCAGGACCTTGGCTGGCTTTTGCCGCACTGCAAATGTTAAGGGACAATGTCACAAAGTGCCTCCTAAACTTCTGCAGGGTGTGGTATGCAGGTCCCCCATGAGGCAGCACTGGCCTTTTGAAATGATCTAGTGCCTTCAGTCCAATAAGCGATGGCACTAAATAGTCCCTCTGTCGGGGCTGTATTATGTAACTGTTTTAGAAATGAACCGCCATGTTGTTTGCCTCAGACAGGCAGTACAGTGTCAGTAGTATGGATTGTATATTGCCTTTTGTATGACATAGTAAAATGGCAACATCCTGCTCACAATATTTAGTGTAGGCAGTTTATAGTTCTATTACAAATCCCTTTTGTGCATATTACAGTTGAACTTTAGTCCATACATTCAACACATTATAAGGCTGCACACTTTTGAAAAAATGTATTGCGATTAGATTTAAGTGATTTACTTTAGATGTAAATTAGATTCAGTTCATAGTGCACGTTTTTAAGTTTTCCCCGGACTAGTGATGCGCACCGAGGACTGCAGATGGAAATTAGCTTTAGCATTTGAATAAAGTACAGTAATAAACAAAACTAAAACATAACATTTTTTAACAATTTCAGAGCAACATTTGCAGAAAGCTTGCAGTGGACAGTCATTAATTATTACCTAACTTACCTGAACCTTAAATTGTAGTGTGATTTGATAATTGCGATAATCAAAACAGTGATTTCAATTCGATTACAGTTAATTGTGGTGCCCTGACTAAGCTGTTTACAAGACCATAAGATTTCACATATTCTCAAATTTTATAGCTAAACCACTAATTCTTTTCACCAGTCGCCAGTAAATCGTAATGTTTATACAATGTTGTGGTGGCTGCTTTATGCTCCTTTGCTGCAGATGTGAGTGCACTCATCTGTCCTCTACTTCCTGTTTTATTGTCACACTCACTCCCACGTACTTTCGGGACTTATTGTTTATATAGTAATGCCCCAACTGCATGCTTAACGCGTCTAAATGTATTTACTTACCATGTTTCTCATGCTCTTTGGGTATAACATGTTGTGGGATATAAGACTGCATTTTCCTCCGCCGTATTTCTCCATTGTTTGATTTCGTAGTGTTGAGTTCATTTCGAGTCTGGGAGCTTTAGGGGTCAATCCATTAACATGCAAGTCGGTAGCTTTCAGTTATGGCTCTCAACACCATTTAATTAAACTCCTGTTCATTGCCCTGTAAAATACACCGGGGAATCCATGTATCGACTAAGCGTCACTTAAAGGCTCTGCTATAAAAGTGTAACATGCCGAATGTCTGAATAAAGCTTTATGGTTGTTAGAGCTGCATGATGTATGACGAAAAACATTCTGTCTTGAATATATTACGGATAATTTAGCAATATTTTGTGCATCCCTAATCTTTGTAATGTTGCTGCTTTCTATTGGCTAAAAAAATACTATTTTAGTCTCTGAGAGAAGCCTTTTTGTCTTGACGTGTGTGCTTTTTCTGGGCGAACACTGGATTCTCCCACCCTCCACAGGTTTGTGTGCGTCATACTGGGCTTCTACCTCCCTCTTACATAAGCCTGTCTGCTTAGGCCTTGTCCAGATCATTGTTGTTGAGTCAAATTCAACAGACTTACACAGTCCACTGGCGAGACCGGACTAAGATGTTATATTCTGTGATATTGGATTGTTGTCCAACGTTGAACTATGTGCTATTTTACCGTCGTGTTATGATAATGCATTCAGATGTCCAGGAGCAAAGGGTCCACAGCACTCAGCTCTTATGGTTTTATACAGAGGGTTATAACTTGAAAGATAAAACAATTATACTTTATGTTTCCAAATGTTTCCAGAATCTGTTCAGAACAAAAAGAAACTTCCTCTAAAATGCAACATGTGCATAAAGAAAATGTAGAAAGCCTCTTTGGTGAGCAGAGAAAGGGCTGGAGAGCTACCGGTAACTAGAGCAGTGCGATACGGCCTAAAATCTCTATCATATATACAGTATATATACATAGATATAAAAAAGGAATATCACGATAACGATATATTTGACGATATAATTGACAACGGACAAACTACTTCAAAATTCCAGCCTTACGTCTATTTGGTTAATGCAACGATATTTCATTCTTTTTTTTAGCACCATATTAATTTCCTCGCAAATGATGGAGCTGAGCGTAACTAATATCGTGTCCACAACAATATCAAAAAATTACAACAATATAAAAAAATTATATTGCGATATGCGATATGGCCCAACCCTACTGGTAACCATAACCTTAATTGTTGTATCAATTTTGCTAAACTTAACCATTTTCCAACTTCTGGCCCAAACCTTGGCCAGACAGTATGAACCATTTGAAATACTGCTGGGAACAGTCGATGGCAATGTCGACAAATGGTTTGGTTAATTATGAGGGATGTAACAATTGACTACCAACGTCGTTTGGCGTGTGTCTATACATGTTTGAGCTGTGCCCTGAATCCGGCCTGCATTGATCTGAATATTCTGGTCGTATCAGTTTGACACACTTCACAAAGGGCCTGTGGTGTTTCATTGATCGTCCACTGACGCCTGCTGCACTGACCACTGGTCAAACTGACTTCAGTTTGCACATATTCACACCTGTCAAATAATCTTTATGCACCTCCTGTGCATTTTTCTACAACTGTCTGAAACTTACAGTAACAAGTGGCAGTATAGTTCAGCTGTTTGTCATTTGCCAATTGCCATTAAACTTAAGGTTGATGGTTCAATTCCTGTGACAAGTAACACATACAGCTGCAGGGCCAACTCTTAACTCCCAGGATACGCTGGTGTGTGAAGGAGTGAGCTGAATAATTCCATGTTTATTTTCTGTTCAGTTTAAATTTCTCATAAAACAAATAATAGCCTTTGTTAATGAGGTCATTGAACATTGGCCTATTACATTACAATAATTTGATACAGTATTTAATTCTTAAAGGAAGTATTTAAGTTTCGGAACAATAGCCCCTTGTAGTTACAGTAGACCTGAGCAGTTGGTGTAGACTCTGCGGATGAATGCAAAGCCAAATGCCGGGCACATGTGCAGGGTATAGAACATGTCTCTGGTCTTTGATGTGTGGCCAGCTCCTTCATGGACCGGGATGGACTCGCTATCAGCTGTCAGACCAACTGCAGACAACAATGCTAGCTTTGACTTTGAGTACGTATTTGGGGAATCCTCGTGGTATAAAATGAATGTAAACCGTAAGACAGACAGGCTTTGACCAGTGATTTTTCAAACTTTTCACACAGAGTACCACCTCATATTTTATTTGGCCCGGCTTGTATCAAGATTAAACAAAATTATGTCTAAACTGGGTGTAAACCATGTCTGCCCAGAAAACAAACATCATTTATGCTTTAGCCTTACTGAAGCGTTTTGGAATGATCTGTAATTAAAAACATTAAAGTCTAAAATTGCAGATGACCCTGAGAACCGGAGGTGGCACACATACTCCAGTTTGACAACCACTGTCCTATACCTTGTGGGCCCAGACAGTTCAATCGTGAGTGGATAATTAAACCGTTCGCTGAAGCAGATGTAATGACGAGTGCTCAAAATCCGCCAATCTAGTCAACTCTGTTCATTTGAGTGAAGCTGGCCAACACTTGAATGACAATCCAGTGAGTGAGTTTGTTATGTAACATTTGTAAAGAAGGTTGAGAGAGAAATGAAAATTTGGCATGCCAATTTATTCTCTGGCTTCTTTTTAGACTATGGTGTAGAAAATTAAATGACGGGGGAACACCATAGGCTCTTCTTAACTTGCAGAGAAAGTAGAGACGCTGATTACTTTTCTTGACCAGTGATGTAGTGTTCATGGTCCAGGAGAGGTTCTCTGTGATGTGCACACCCAGGAACTTGGTGCTGGTCACCCTCTCCACTGCAGCACCGTTGATTGTTAGAGGAGCATGCTAGACACGCGCTCTTCGAAAGTCCACAACAATCTCTTTTGTCTTCTCCACATTTAAAGAGAGCTTGTTCTGTGTGCACCACATGGCCAGACTGCTCACCTCACTCCTGTAGTTTGACTTGGTATCAGATATTAACCGATACCAAGAGACTTTCTTAAAAATAGCTATTAGGTTACATTAATATAAACAACTCACATAAAATCATCTGATCATTACAACTTGTGCATTACATGTCGACCAGTTGTTCTTTAACATCATTTAATAAACTAAAATACAAACGCTTGGCCGCTCCAGCAGTGGCCGATTTTATTTTATTTGACTATTCAAGGTGATCCACTCGTAGTTTCTGTCCCAGCCTTGATTAGTTGCCGCTAGCATTAGCATACTGTTTGTAGCCGCAACGTTTTGTGTGACGATCAAAAATACATTTGCAGAGGTTAAAACTCGGTGATTGGATTCTCTTGGTTCTGCGCTTCAAAATGATTTACAGCATGTCCATGTTCACTTGGGTTTAGTTGAGGAAAAAAAAAAAACTGGCAGAAAGTTGTGTTTTGAGCCAATCGGTTCAGTGTTGTATATTTGTAGCCGATACCCGATATTGCATTTTTTCTAGCATGGCACTGATATCTGAAACCAGTATCGGGTCGGTGCATCCCTACACTTGACACAAGCAGCAGCACAGTGTAGAAATCACAGCTAGTCGACGTCATCGAATGCCCTGTTACCAGTTATAGTTTTTTATTGGAAAAGAAAACGCACACATTCAAAGTTTAAAGTTTGGCATATCGACTGAATGTTTGTTGCCGTTTCGTGTTTTTAGTTTTGAACGAGTCCTACTCCCACCTACACCGGTGGAATGTGGAGATGTGGGCAGTAAAGCAGGATGGAATCAGCCGCACATTACGGCCCAGTGCCTAAACCAAACCAAAACCGGGGGAGAGCCGCGGGACTTAATTACAGTGGAGGGCACAGGCACTCTGTCAGCGGGAGTTTGCAAACCGACAGTTCCTCTGAAATGGTGGTAAAATGTCCAAAATAGTTTGGTGTCCATGGTTTCAAATGAGCCATGGTTTGTGTTTGGGATATAATACTGCTGCATAGCTTTCCCTCAGTGCAATCTGTATTGTATGACGCAGTGAAAACTTCCAGACTGTCTGATTAACATTTTTCTCTGACGGCTGATATCCGATAGTCATGAGAGAAACACTTTGTATTGAGTGTATTAAACGTTCTATGGGATAATTTTTGTTTTTATCCAAACAAAGTGAAGTTTTGGAAGCGGGAGCTCAGTTGCCTTTTTTGGCCACTGACTCCCTGGATTTGACTCGGCTGAGGGACCAGGGGATGTCACCAGTTAAGTCATTATACACTGTTGTTGAACAATGCAGCGCTCGACTGGCTCTGACTGCAGCGTCTCTATCGCCCTGGGCCTCAAACCGAAGAAGTATCCACTACACTGTGCGAGAGAGACAGAGGAGAGGAGCTGCTCATTTACAGGCCAGGCCCATCCTACAGGGCAACAGGAAGTACTGGAGTACCCAGGCAGCCACATGTGTCAGTGACACCTCCAACACTTTGAGGTTACAATTTAATGCTCCCATTTTATGATTATAGCCACAGCAACATAAAGTCTTAAAACTGTCACTCAAGTCATCCGCGGTCAGAGGTTACAGCTGCATGCGCGCATCGTATCTAGTTGGGACAAAATGTAAGAGGAAAAAACATCTGAGAGTTTGGGTTTTGGCCTGTTCCATACCCCAGGGATCAGCCACAGAACAAGACCTGGCAAGCCCCGAGAGAAGGAAGAGGAGTAACGCTTTTTCCCATGGGCACGATTATGAAAGGCCCTCCTAGGTTGTGCTTTCAGGGCAGATTTTTAGTGTTATGTGTAATGATAGATCAGTGGCCATGCTTATATATGTGCTGAAAGATAAGTAGAAACAATGTCCTTTATGATTATTGATGTATAACAGCCTAAATGCAGGTGTTTCTACTACAAGTTTGTTTCTGTAATTAACAAAGCAACTAATTTATACAACCATACCTCACTTATTGCCCTGTTCTTCTCAAAAAAATAAATAAATAAATGGAACAAAACAAGTCCAAAATGTTGCCAGATCTTGCCACAACTGAACCAAGTTTCACTTTCAGCAAGGACAAAACTCATAGACCGTAAAAATAATAGACAGCTCCTCCTCACTCCTCCCTGTTTGCCATAATAACTACGATCGAAGGGGAAATCATGGCGGATTTACAGACTCAGCATGTTCCTAAAAAGGGTATGAGGGCGGTAGGGGTGGGCCATATCGTATCGCATATCGTTATCGTGATATGCGTTTTTGATATCGTTGTCATTATTGATATCGTTGTGGACACGATATAATTTATGTTACGCTCAGCTCCATCAGAGCAGCATAAACACTGTAGAACATGGGAGCAGGTGCTTAAACAGTGAAATGAAATGAAGGATGTAAACTGCTTGAGTAGATCATATTTGCGAGAATTAGTATACTGTAAAAAAAAAAAGAAAGAATAAAATATCACTGAATTAATCTTCCCAATAGACGTAAGGCTGGGATTTTGAAGTAATTTGTCCATTGTCAGTTATATCGTCAAATATATCGTTATCGTGATATTTCTTTTTTATATCGTGATATAGATTTTAGGACATATCGCCCGGCCCTAGAGGGCGGGATCTTCACTACAGACTCGACCCTCGGGGAGCGCGTACTTCCGTCGTAGCCGCGCCATTAGCTCTAATGGTAACGGCCTGTCCATCAAAGTCTGGCCCTCATTAGTATACGAGATTTCTAAAATGTTTCTTATGAAAACCCGCCTGGTTCCTTTAATTACAACTAACCCAGCGTTATCACAGGGGCAAAATCTGGCTGTAGAAAGTTTAGGAAAATTAAAAACCAGGCTTTAAAGTTGTCTAAAGTACAATGCATTCTAATGGGAGACTAGTGGCTATATAGAAGTACTACAGCAATGGCGGACCAATGGCGGCCCCTAGTGTTGCGGTCTCAAAGCAGAGCAGCCAGTGGCCATTGACTAAACTAAACTAAATTAGAATGAGTGTATAGCCTTCCACACGACACTATCTGATCTCTGTAACCTTTCTGCAGAAGCTGTTGGGACCTGTGTGACAGTTTAAGAGCCGGTTTCGCTCATTGTCATGTTGTCTTCACAAGTTGTGTTCATGTGATATGGAAAAAATGTGGATTGGTTTGGTCTAAGTTGAAGAAAAACAGAGAAATTGTACAGAACCTGTCTTTAAAAATTAGAAATATGATTTTACACAGTGGTGTGGAAAAGTTCTAGTTTTATTCACCGAGACTGGTGTGATTGCAGACGGTGCGTAAAGCCACATAATTATAGGGATTTTGTTCAGTGATTTAACAAACTCACGATTCAACATTTATGGATTGTCGGTAGGTAGATTTTGAAACCATTGAAATAATAAGTTCGTTTTTCAGTCTGTTGTGCGGTGTTGGCTTTACAGCAGACAAACGGGAGCATATTCAAAGGCTTATCTTTTATCTGTGTTTTCATAATTCTTGAGGCCCGGTAGCTTCCACCCACATGCTTGCTCAGACTTACAGAGAAAAACCTTGAATTCTTTTCCTTCACTTTTGTAAATCCAAACGTCCACATTTGTGGGTTCATTGTCTCCACAGAGAATTTCCTCTTAATTCACATACATGGGGTTACTCTTAAAATATATCCTCAATTCAGTAAGCATTTTGTTAAATCCCATACAGCCATTAAATATCCCACTGTGATAGGATTCCATTCTGAAATCATTCTGTAATCCCCAGTTTATAAAATGATTACAAAAAGTAAATGGTTGTATCCCATCAAACTCATACAGGGTATGATTAGTGTGCAATTCTCTCATCGAGTTTCTGACTAAATGTTCAGAAGCTATTGTATTTTGTACTCAAAGTTGTTGACAAGCACTAGGGCTGGGCACTGGTACCAGTACTTTAAAGGAACAGGCCACCATTTTTACATACTGAGATTTTGTCTTACCTGAGCTTAGACGAGTTGATACGTACCTGTCTGGTCTTGTGCGTGAGCTCAGTCACGCAAAAAGACCAAAGATGTTGTTAGCGTTTGGCCTCTCCCAGCATATTCCTATAGCTCCAAACGAGGGTGAAGTTGGAAGCTACCACACTCTTCCACGGTCACGCACAAAGACCAGACAGGTGCGTATCAACTCGTCTAAGCTCAGGTAAGAACATATCTCAGTATGGAAAAATGGTGGCCTGTTCCTTTAATAAGACATGGTTTACGATACCAATACCTGAACGATACTATACTAAAATATTTGTCCGCTAGAACCAGAAAACAGAACAATTATGTTTATTTATTCCATGAAAAAATATTTATTTTCAGTTTGTTTCATTTGTTGTTTCATTTTAGCCTGGCTAACGCCAGACTAAAATCATAAGTGATATTTAGTCTGGGACACCAATTCATTTTCTTGTAGGAGAGGTGTGGTTCACGATTGTCCAGAGCCGTTTATTGGGCGCTACGAATGTCTACGTCTGCACGTAGCCGTAGCCAATCGTATCATCGTATCCAATGACGTATGACGTACCCGCTGTAAACTTTCGAGCTAAACTATTTAGAACACGGTCTAAAGCTTGATTGAAAGATGGCGTCGCGTCTGCTGCAGTCATGTTGGATCCGTAAATACACTACAAGCTTCCGTATGTCGAATAGCGCGTCATCGTCTTACCGTCCCTCCTCGTTCTGTGAATGTTCCCCAAATTCATGCAAAGATTTTGGCCTTGGTCTCCAGGCTGCTGTGCAGTTCGAAAGGATTGGAGCGCACACAGCAGTCTGGCGTTTCATTTAACCCAACAGGCAACTCTGTCTCTAAAGATGTATATTTTTTCGGTAACTGCTTTTGATACTTGATACTATTTTTGTTTATACCAATAGTACCTGAACCTTTTTTTCAATACCATATTGGTATATTTTAATGGTATCCAGCCCTAACCAGCACAGAAACTTGTACAGATGATAAGTTAGAAATGAAAGTCATACACACAGCTTTATAATGCACATTGAATGAACTTGGCTTTTAGACATGCATGTAAACTGAGACGAGAGTGGCCTGACCTGTTTTCTGGAGAATGAGACGATAATCATACATCTAGTGTTGCAACAACTACTTCTAATCGTGAACGGATTCACTCTGTTCTATAGACAGACCCTTACAGACGTTCAACCACCAAGACATAACCACAATCAAACATGAAGTCACATGGAGAATGATTATTTTGTACGGCAAGTGCAGTTGTAGTGCTCTCTGCTTCTAAACACGGCTGTTCACTCCTGAATGTGGAGCGTTGAATCGGCTGCTGTGGAGTGAGTGCAGAGGTCGGGCGCAGGAAGCAGTGGTGTCGGAGGCAGCACAGAGCGTCTTCTGTGAGCTCTCTGTGGCTGGACACAAATAACATATGTGCAAGGTCAGGCCTGTACCCTAGCATTACGGGCTATACACAGAACGGATCACAAAAGGAATTTAAACAAACAGTCTCCTGCTGCAGACTGGAGATAAACCCACACCTATACAAATTAAGGAGAAGGTGGAGATATTGATCGACATTTAAATCTTTTTATTGCCCCATGATCACAGTGTGTCAGAGATGTGTGTGAAATTAGCTCAGACCAGCCAGATCCAGTTTTTAGTCACCTATTAATGTGGATCAGCCTGTAGTCAATGTGTTACACAATAAGAAATTGACCTAACAAAAAAAATGTAAAATAAAAGCAGACATTTTATACCTTCCTTCCATTTTTGCTCTGCTATTATATCTTGATTGATCACTCTTTATGGTTTGACTTCTGTTTTCTTTACGGCAAACGGTGCAAATATTGTTTCACCAAGGTGTTCACTTAATGGGCTTTTGGCAAACTTCAGCTGAAATAATGGCCATACACAAGCCACACTGGAATGTGGAATTGTTGCATGAATATGACATTACGTATATAGTTTGCTTAAAAAAGAAATGGTCGCTGGTCCTCTCGTATTGCATTTTGTTATGTGTTAAATGTTTTATGTTTTATGTTGCACGTCTGCACCGAGAAAAATCCTAGTGTGTGAACCTGTTCTCAAACAATGGCAATAAAATCTATTCTGATTCTGATCTCTTGTATCCAAATATACTTGTACTTTACTCTTTAGGACGGAGTCTCTCAAGAGGGTCTTGGTTATTTGTTAATAAATTGGTCCCTCTCTCTCTCTCGCTCTCTCTCTCATTGGCCTCATCTTGTGCAGAGAGCTCTGGAGACCGATGGTTAGTGCTCATGTTAACATGTTTATAATGGCCCATAATGACTTTTGGACCTTTTGAGGTGCATTAGCATGTGCGTGTGGATCATAAAAGCCTCTCTGTGGGGAATAAACACTCAGCAGAGGGTCTGTGTCTTCATAAGTGATGGGATTAGCCATGTTCATGAGGACAACTGTGTTTCAGGTTACGGACTCACGCTGGCTGTCTGTTGGTAAATACAAAGATATCGCATGCAAGGGATAATAATTGTTAGTGTTGGAGTAAAACGTTTAATAGGCCTACTTCATTTTAGACATTCCACAACATTTTTATTTAACGTGCTGCATGTTTTGTTTTACATTTATTCTAGTCAGATGGAATAAAATGAGCCTCTGTAATTGCTAACTTTAACCACAGATTGCACTCTGACTGTGGATGTTAAAACCCAGTTGTTGTGGCCTTGTTTGTCCCAAAGAGCCAAGGTGACTTTTCTAACGTAGTCTAATCACATCTGTGCCTCTGATCACATGATCATCAGGATCACATGACTTCAGGCAGCAGCGCAGAGACGGAGCAGAGCAGACGTCCCAACGCACTGCTCATTTCACTGATTAGTGCCCTCTCAAAGTCACCTCTATCCATCCATTTATCCGTGGTGTCTGACACAGACGGGCAGCAGCTGAATCTAAATGATTTCTACAACATTTGAGGGACATCGTCTGGCTCGCAGTTCACTCTGTAAAAAAACTCAATACCAGCTGATGGAAAAAAATATGTTATTTAATTTAAACGCAGGACTGTATATTGTACAATATTCAAACAAGTTGCGATACAGGTGTGCAATATAACAATATTATTGCGATATTTTACTGAACTGTTTCAAAGGGTTATATTCCATTAAATTTAATCCTAATTGTAAGTAAATTGTTTTTCAGCGAATTGGGTCAAAACAAGACTTAAAAAAACACTAACTCTGGACCAAATCAAAATAAAGAAAATACAACCAAAACTGAACTTTTGCACATTCGTAAGTGCCATGCATTTATGGTTTGAACATCACCTCATGCAATACAATATTCTTTGTGATATATTGTGAAACCCTACCTTATACTGCATACAAGTAATTAACTTTTGGAGATACCATGGGCTCAGATGACGGAGCAGTTCAATTTCAGCACAGACTAGTGCAAACTGTTGTTGTGTCCTTAGGCAAAACACTTTCACCCCCTCTGTGTGAGTGAATGGTGGAATGTGTGTTACATTAAATGCTCAAAAATTGCAGGTTTCTAATCTTTCTGCAGGACTAAAGGTCAGTGTGCTGAGACTGTTCTGTTTACTGTGTAATTACAGGACTAGCCTAATTTCATGTGTTACCTGACATCTCCGAAGTTCAGTCCATTGCCAGTTCTGAATCTCTGCTCTGCTTAAGTTTAGTGCATTTATAGGATTAGGCTCAAGGCCTGAATCACCTTGCTGGTGGACTGACTGTACATGTATATGTACACTGTACATGTTTTGGGTTTATGGAATAAACCAAAACACCCGTAGCAAACCCACCCAGACACGGGAGAACATACAAACTACTGCACAAAGAAATGCCAACATCTTGCTGTGAGACAAGAACATTAACCACTCAGCCATCAGAGGGGCATAAAATTCAAGTTTATAAATATTGAATAAAAGTGATTTAGCTCAAACGTGGGAGGTCTGCCAGAATCGTGTTTGCCAAAGCAAACCGTGTGTACACCAAAACAGAGGCTTACTGTAAATGGACAGTTAACTCCAAAGAAAAAACGTGGTGAATATACTGTAATTAGGAATCCCAGGCCTTGACCACGCACTGATGTTCACAGGGTTTCGGCACGCTTTATTGAAATGACATTACGTGATATACCAGTGCACCACTTTGCCCTAATAATATTGTACAGCAGCTATAACAAGAGTCTTTAAAGGAGCTATATCATGCAAAATCGACTTTTTGGAGTTTTTAGCCATGTTGTTATGCTATTTCCTTATCAAAAACACCCCCAGAGCGTTTTTTGGCTTCATTCACGCAGTTCTAAGTAATCCTCCTGAATCCTGCTCTCTGAGCAGCTGCTCTGCCCTCTCCTGGTAAACGACTGAGCTGTTCAGTTGTGTCGTCACAAAGGAACGGAAGTGCTCTACGTCTGTAATGTAATGCCTTACGGCCTGGTTTTAATTTATAAAACTGCTTTTTCATTTTTTGTTGTTGTTGTAAGAGAGAAATAAAGAAAAAAAAAAGAAAGCAGCAACTCTCCGATGCGTCTGTGCTGTCCCAGGACACTAATCAAGCGCACCCACGGCCGGAGGAGCCATGGATCCCAGCAGAGGTGTTGTTTTTGAAGACTGAGCTCTTTCTAACCTACTCTGGACACCGCCTGTTCTTTTTTCTTACCCAACGATAATGTCACGGATGCGCGTTTGGCTACGAGAGGAACAGGACTATTCAACCTTCCTAAAGAAGAGTGCACTCGCCAGAAGTTGGAATTTCTTTCCGGGATTCAGCTACTATATCAACCAACCTGATGGATGCTTGGTGAACCTTGGCCAGAATCAAAGTGGATTAACTTTTATAACCAATGCGATCTCATGGGGAGGCCAGACTGAGCGGTGAGTCAATCAAAACGCGTGTTAGCGTGTGTGTTAGCCATTTATGAAACTGCGTTGCACATGTCAACTCCTTATAACTGCATTATGTGAAGTAACTTCACTTTTTGCAGCGATATTTATATTTATAATACTGCAAATGTGGAATGAGCGGAGAGAGGGGCGGAGTTAACTGAATCGAAGCGTCTTGTCTTCCGGGTAGGGAAAATACCCCCAAAAATACTTATATTTCTCTCAAAAATGAGTACTCCATAGTGATAGAGGTACAATATATCATATATATGCCTATACTTTACTTTGGAATGGCTAAAATAGCATGATACAGATCCTTTAAAGTTTAGCAGCGTATCCCTGTCTGTCGTAGGGCCACACAATACGAAAAGATTATGTGAATTGCTATTAAAAGCTGACAACGTATATCTTTGCATAAGACATCAATAGCTTTAAATGCTCAATATCCAATTTGATGTCTAAATTTTGAAATCGTACTTGTATTCGGCCAATGAGGACATAAAAACCCCACAAAATCACACCGTTTTTAATTCATACTGTATCTCACATTTGACCAAGGTGTCACTTTGTCTCGACGATTGTTACAGGATCGTCACAGGGTCCAGGAGAACACAATGGGTCAGGGACAATTATTGCTATGACTAAATGCCTCTATTGTATGTCTGAAGTTATGAGGACGCTGTCTCACAGGGGACACTGATAGGCATTTGAGAGGACGACTATTGTATTCAAATGACGCTGGATATCTTTTGTTTGGAGATGCGAGATGCTCAGTGTGTTCCACAGAGACCATCCCCCACTGCACCCTTCTCCCCGCACCACCTCCACCCTCACGGTACAAGGACAGAGTCGTATAATGGGACCAGTGGGCCACTTTGATTGCTTTAAGCTGCTGCGATGAGTCATAAATCAAGTTTGTAACCTGTCCTATGCAACCCACACCCTCCATACAGATGAGAGGTGGAATTATGAACCAGTGATATTTCTGTAGGTCTTGATATAGGATGATTTTAGTGTTTGCTGATTGTATGATTATTTAGTTTTTACTATTTTTACAATATGTTTAATGTTTTTGTGTGTGTTGGTTTTACAGTATTATAGTGCAAGCAGTTTACAAATAATACAACATAGCTTATAAATACATTGAATTGGACCATGAGAGAAATGTATTTTTGTGAGTAAGCGTACATGTTCTCTCTACCCCCCTAACCTGTGCTCTGTTTTTAGGATTTCTTGGAGCGTGTAGAAGGCAGTGGTTGCTTTATAGCCTGCCATGGGAATTCACTTGGGCACTCATTATAGTATTTAAATGAGGCCTTCTCCCCAGTGTGCCACCATCACACTTCCATCCATGAATGAATTGGCCTTTGGGAAAGTGTGGGGGATGGTCATTTGTCTGGACCTCGGCTTTTTCTGCTGTTTTTTTTTTATTTGCCTTAACAACCATCGATACACAGTGACATTGTCAAATCATCTCATTAATAAAGAGGAATGTTTTGTTTGCGTCACAGTCTCGGTGGATAAACCTTGGCTTGACTGAAGGGGACATGCCTTTGGTTCATGTTATTAGCTGTGCCACTATTTGCTGCTTGGTTTGGTCGGTCAATACAAAGGTTCAAAAAGGTTCAAAGGTTCACCTATCACTGTGGTGCTTAAAGCTACGGTCAATACATGGATTTCTGCTCATTCATGGAACTGGGACACAAACTCACAAAAAGTAATTTCCTTACTTCAATCAACAATTTTAAAGGGGTTGTACCTGATTTTTCAAACTGGTTTTGATTCGATCTAGTCTGACATACGTTTTGCTCCTAGTATATTGTTTATTCCGAGGTTTGTATAAAATTGGTAGTGAGCACTGTGTTTTTAGCTATTGTAAACCCAAAGTAGCAGTGACGCTAAAAACAATACATAACGCTCCACTCCGCTCCCTATAAGGTTATAAACACGCTTATTAATATATTTCCTATCCTCAAAGAATTGAAATGTTTCAAATGCCTGAGGAAACTTTGGAATGAGCTGCGATCACAACTAACAGTTTAACTTAAAGTAGAACTAAGTAACTCATGCCCCTAGAGGCCATAAGCGCCACTGCAGGTGTCGTAGCATGTTGCGTTTTTTTTACTCATTAATTGTCCGTGAGAGTAAATACTACACTGACAGAAAAGACAAAGGGAGAGAGGGATATTGTACATTGTGCTACAACCCAAATACACAATGAAGATACTTTTTTTCCCCTCAAACTTGGCTGTAAATACTGCTAAAGTGGCGCTAACCCGCAGTTAGCATTGCTCGTTAGCCTGTTAGCTTCTTCTTCGTGATTCTATTAGTTCAACGAAAAGGATTTATTAAGGTTAAACAAGTTACTTAGTTCTGCTTTAAAGCCACACTGCTTAAAATGTTACCCAATAAATATAATTGAAATACAAGCATTTATTTTATGACAGATATTTTCATCATTGAAAAATACCTCATAAATGTACAAATAAACGTGAGCCTTTGCTGTGAGCGGCTCAGCTCTCCTAAGACATGACTGTAACTTTACCAGGAGTGGGTACGTCTCCAGCTCGTCTCCATGGAGATGTGACTAATGGCGGCAGAATTTGAGATTTAAACCGGTTTGGTTCTCATCCAAATCCATTCTTTGATTACCAACTGCAAAAATAGCATTTTCTGTGTTGACCTGGTCACTAGGGGCATGTTTTGTATTGATAGCAACAGTATAGTGCAAAATGTTGTGCAGTGTGCCTTTAAATAGCTCCCTTTTTTGGTTTAAAAATGGGATGGGAAAACCTGGGTACAGGGCCTATATGTTTGTTAATAAATTTTTTTCGTATCTTTTATCAACAGTAAACTGTAGCCCATTCTTTATTCAGCATGTATCCGTATCATCTAGATGTATGGATTTTATTTGTGTAAATGTATTGACACTGGGATTGATAATGTTGAGACCCAGAGCGGCTCATACGGATGGGAGGCTGACCTCTAGCCGGGAGACTCCCAGGTGTGTTGAATGTGAAGTTGTCACATGCCTTCTTTTTCATTCACATGTTAAACGCAATGCTGTCCTGGCCTGAGGGGTCTGCAGCTGGGTCTGAGATGCAGGACAAGCACTAACAAGTCCCCCTGTCCACTGCGAGTCCAGCTAGAATCTGAGGCATTTATGTTAACTGCTTGATCAACAGATTGACGATAAGTGTGTGCCGCCGAGTGCTGCTTGTTGCATCCTGAAATCTCAAATCTATAGGAATCAAAGTTATCCAAAATATACATGTTTGCATAAAACCGTTTTACTAAAGTGTTTCCTTGAAAGCTACTCCCACTGCACTTTTCCCTTCTTTTACGATCTGACTCTTACCTGGCTCCAGTCACCAGTATACACCCCAACTTTTATGAAACTATGGAAAACCGACATTCACTGCATGCTCTACAAAGCTGCTCTTTGTGTCCAGTTTTCTCCACACAGCAGCGGCCCTCGCCCCAGTCTGCAGGCCCTTGTTTGAGCCAGCACAGATGCCCTTTATAAGTGCGTGCATGTATGTTTGTGAGAGTTCTGTGAGAGCATGTTGTCCAGGCTGCGCCAAATCACCTCCCGTCTTTAATATTATCCTTAGGTTGCAACAGCCAGGCCCCGGGCACAAAAAGAGCAGTGTTGGGTGGAAAGCGGATTATGTTCTAGTTTGGTGAAAGCCACAGAAAAGCCGGTATTGTGTGAAGACTGGGGGGGTTCATGTCACAAATAACATGGCACTGCTGTTGTGTGACTTTGATGGGCGGAGATAGCATAGTTCATGGAGAAAAAACAATGTCTAATAATAAATGTGCATGCATTGATGGTATTAGATTGATGTAAGGGTGAAAGTTGTTTTGTTGTTTGTTCCGCTCTTAACCCTGGATAAGCTGTGCAGGTTACATGAGGAAACGTAATCACACAAATCAGTATGCAAGATTATGTTATATTGCTACAGTATAATTTGTAGGGCTGGGATAATACACTTTTGTCATGATCCGATACGTGGCATGATACTCGGGCCGGTCCGATATGTATTGCGATGTGTCCAAAGTTTATAAACCAAATAACATTTGACAGTGTTAAAGCAGAATTAAGTAACTCATGCCTCCAGAGGCCATAAGCGCCACTGCAAGTGTTGTAGCATGTTGTGGTTGTTTTACTCATTAACTGTCCGTGAGCGTAAATCAGTGACGTGCGGTGAGGTTTGTTGCTGGTGAGGCACATGCTATTGACTCCAATATAAGTAAACCAAGAAATAATAAGTAAACAAAACTGCAGGAAAAAAATGCAACTTGCCGTCTCTGGTATAGCATTCAATAGCTACACATTTAAACATAAAATACATTCTCACGATATTGCAAATAAAAATTAAAAGACAACATACTGGACTTGACCAGGACTCGTACGCCGCCCCCCCAAGTGATAAGTTAATGACAATCCTGATGCTCCCCGCGGGTGATACGTGAGAGTGTCGACATTTCCAGCATAAAGACCCGTCTACAGCATTTCATCCATAAAATGTCAGCCTAATCAGTTTTCCCTTTTACTTACTCCTTTACGTTTAAATTGCCTCTTCTAAACCGTGCAGATAATAAAACAGACAGGTTTTCACTTGTAGTCCACATGTTTTGTAGAAATGTGTTGCGCTGACACAGCCCCCCCTCGTATCGTCAGGGCAGTGCATTGGAGGCGAGCCTCACTTCGGGACTATCAAAACGCGGTTTAAAGTCAAATTAACAGGTTAAACAAGTTGTTCTTATGCCTGATTCTTTATCCAGGTGATCGAAAACCAACGCGCCCAACAAAAACCCATTTACAAATGTATTTTACTTTTAGGGGGCGAAAAAAGCCCTGAATGGGACAGAGCGCTGAGCGAATGAGCCGAGCTCAAGTGTGTGCAGGACGCTGGAGGCTCGCCGCAGCTCCGCCCTCTTTATACAATATCAACAACTGATAAAACATTTGGGCATTTTTTAACCACGAGATTGATTAAAATCATAGGAAATCCCAATCATCTTAAGAGAAGGGACTTGTTTTTATAAAGTTTATTGTATTTTTTAATTTTTGTTTTTTTTCCCATGATGACTGGTGAGGCCTGGCCTCACCTGCCTCCCCTGACCGCACGTCACTGGCGTAAATACTACGCTGACAAAAAAGACAAAGGGAGAGAGGGATATTGTACATTGTGCTACAACTCCATGACACAATGGAGATATTTTTTTTTACTAAACTTGGCTGTAAACACTGCAAAAGTGGCGCTAGCCCACAGTTAGCTTTGCCGGGGTGGTTTTCTGGCTAGAGACACCAGGGTAAGACCCACTAATCATCCCATTAACACTTGTTTTACCCCTAGAGGGACTACGAAAATAATTTATTAAGGTAAACAAGTTACTTAAGCCGTCGTTCCACATAGCACGACCCGATCCACGATCTACGTGCAGGTATCGACTCTACCCCGGACACCTTTCTGTTTCCACCGCACACACACCCGCAGTTGTTGTGGGCGGCGCCCCCACAGATGCGCAATATGCTGTACAGATCGTCATTAAAAGTTTTGTAAGCCGCGATAACAAATGTGGACAAATGCTGTCATCTGGTGGGAGCTATGGAAACATTCAGAGGTGCCAAGCTGTATTAAAACAGAAAAGAAACTACTAAACTATGAAGGTAAGCTACAAGCAAATGTTATGCTAACACCAGCTTAAAGTTCTTCTTTAAAGTAACAGGCCACCATTTTTACATACTGAGATATTCTTACCTGAGCTTAGACGAGTTGATGCGTACCTCAGTCACGCAAAAAGACCAAAGATGCTGTTAGCATTTGGCCTCTCCCAGAATATTCCTATAGCTCCAAATGGGGGTGAAGTTGGAAGCTACCACGCTCTTCCACGGGCACAAAGACCAGACAGGTACGGATCAACTTGGCTAAGCTCAGGTAAGAACCATACTGAGAAATATCTCAGTATGGAAAAACGATGGCCTGTTCCTTTTAAGATTGAAAAGTAATTTAAAGATGGGGTACCTCATTTTTCCTGTTCAAATGTGAAATTTCTAGTTGTGGCCCAAACTCGTTTCTAGCCCAAATTATTCAAGCAAATCAATTTATATGCACGTTTCACACCCATGTACAGCTTTGAGCCGTGGAAAATTGTAGCGGGGGGGCCACCCACCAAAAAAATTACACAAATTCTGATTCTACTTCTATCTTCCATGGCTCAATAAACATTTAGGTAAAGACAATGCAACAAGGTCTGTTTTTTGCTGTGTTTACAACATACTCTGAGGTGGAAAAAATACATTTACTCTGCAACAAAAAAAACGTCAGGTACCTTTAACACAAGTGCTGTGTAACTGTTACTGGAAAACAACTTGGTATTGCAGCAAAAAGTATTGCGATCCAAATCCGAGCCAATCGATTGTTTGCTGCTATAAGAAAGAGAATTCAAGAAATAACGTATTTTCTAGATTATTTTCATGCACGGATATAGCATTATACAATTTATATTATTATCTTGACTTGTATGCGCACAAACTACAGCAAACAGTAGCTAAACCCTGTACCCGTTTGCTCATAATTTCCAGGGAAATGTTTGGGCGGTTAGAAACCATTGGATTACGAAATGGCATGGTTTGGTCACCAGGTATGAGCTGTACGTGGGACCTCTGACACTACCAGTCAGCTGCAGGGTAATGTTTAGCTTTTCATGCCACACAGAAGTGCTGCTGTCTGAAGTCTGTCGACAGGCCGGCACTATAATGAACTCTGCTTCTAAATCTAGACCAGATAAAGTTTAGTCACTGTCCAATGTGCTTTACTATTTTTAGCACTGTTCTGACTATCTGCTTACACGTGTTTATTTTCATCATCTTGTATAAAGATTATATAGGGGGTGTATTTTCTCTCTGTGTAATGGTTTTAAGGCCCCAGGAAATGCATGAACTCAGGCCTTGGCAGTTATTGCTTACCCAACCCCCTACTACCAAGTTTTCCCTTCATTAAATTAAATGACTTCTTACCTTAAGGTTTGGGCAGCGACAAAACAGGCCTGAAAGTTCTCTGCAGTAGTCGAGATGAGGAATATGGCAATAGAAAAACCATGTGATTTTCCATGAAGTAAAATAAATCTATGTACCATTGGTTTCTGACTTTTTATATATTATCATATTCAATAGATTGTTTTTCTGCCTTTTGATTTTTGACAATCTGGTCTACCTTTGTTTTCGTGATTTTGTTATGACGCATTTCTGTCCTTGCACAGTCCTTGCAGTGCCTTGTTTGGTTCAGTTGTTGCTTGTCTATTTCCCGGACTCAGAAAAGCTTTGGGACAATGGGGATGAATGCAAACCAGTTAATGAGGAAGTGATTAAACGAACGGTCACCGCGTGTCACTCATCGGGCCAAGACCTGCAGCATCACGACCTTCCGGCTGAGAGTCGGGCCGGTCTTCCACCTGCAGTGTGTGTTGTAGAGCCTTGTGAAAAGGTGCAGTAGCCCTTGGAAATTTTGATATAACCGAGAAATTAGATTTTACCGGTCCAGCTATTTGTTAAGATCATTTCCGAATGCAATCAGCTGCCCAGGAATCTGCTGTGTATAAATAACTTGTTGTCCAGCTTAGAGCCAGACTGGTGAGATAATGTGGTCACCCGGTGGCAATACTCAAAAGCTGCTGTGTGTGACAAACAGTGCAACCTATATACAGCCTGGACCAATAAAAGTCGCCACCTGGATCTGTATCTGCAGTTGGTCAGGTCTAGGGATGTCAACATTAACCGGTTTTACGGTAGGTTAATCGGAAGGATTTTAGGACCTATGGTAAACCGCTGTCACGTCTCATGAGCTGTAGCACATGTGTATCTTTGTGCCAAACAGTGCACACGCAAAGGCTGAAGAAACGTGTTAAATCCACCCCAAAACGCATAAAGTCAGCAGCAGGTTCAATAAACCAATGTGCAGAGAGCAAATCTGATCCATTTTTGCATGATAATTGCATAACGTTGCCAAAAAGAAGAGTTCCAAAAGAACCATGTGCAGCTGTGTTTGTCATATCACAGTCAAAAACTTTGCCAACACATGGAAATCAGCTGATATGTTTGATCATTTGTAATCATAGTAGATTCATGAGATAACAGATCAAAGGGGAATATCTTAAATTAGCTTCCTTTTAGATATGGCTAATAATAATATTCTGTTGTCTATTATTTTAAAATGTTTATTTTATTTTTTACATAAGGGTTAAAAGCATAACCATAAAAGGGCCTCCCTTTGGCCGTGGGTCTCTATAGCCTGTCCGTCCATGGGAGTGGATCTCTCCTCCTGTGGGTCGCCCCATGTTTCTCCTTTCTCCCGCTGGGTTTCTGAGTTTTTCCTCGCCGTGCTGGAGAGTCTGACAAGGCCTCACGGCTCGTCACCACCTGCCGCCGAGGCTTATTTACTTAATTCACCTGAACTTTACATTGCCTTATTTACTGTTCTGTTTTATTGCCTTAATATTTAGTGCAGCCTTGAGAGGCAACTCCTGTTATGATATTGGGCTATACAAACCATTGGTTGATTGATTGAAAAGATAACAGGCTTAATGTTCAATAGGTTGTATTGGATAAATGATAAATAAACATAAAATACATATAATGCTTTTGTTTCTATTTATTTATTTATTTAGTTTTATGTGGGACAATGTACATTAATAAACATTAGGACAATGTAAATGTACATGAATTATCCAAAAGGCTAGTTTGGGTTTTTGTCAACACTTATACAGAACTGTAAAGGATTTGAGAAATGTTTTTTCTTCCTTAATTTTAATGATTGTGAATTTTTCCTCACAATATTTTTCCTCACAATAATCTTGAATTGTGACATCCCTAAATTCAGAAACTTTACAGCTGAACATTGGATTAAAATACAGTAAGTCTTGTGACATGAGAGAAAGTTACCAGAAACAATTCCACAGCAAATATGTGCTGTAAACAAAGCTGAGGCAGCCAAACAAAATGTGTGTGTGACCCATCTTTTTTTTTTTTTTGGCCAGGCTTTATAGCTTTAATTGAGAGGTGGGGAAAGATTTTGCCATTGTGTAAACTACAGGTTTTTGAACTGCAGGTTGTGTAAACTGCTGGTTTGAACGCAGTATAATGCCCTTAAAAGTTAGATTTTGATTGAGATTATCTGAGCAGCCCTACAATAAACTACACTCACCTTAATACATCTAGACGACTTTGTGTTCTCTCACCTTGTTTGAGGCTTTAGTTTGATCATACAGTTTAAAGTAAATGAAAGGCAGTTTATCTTTTCAAGTTTAGGACACTGTGTGTAGTTTGAGTCAGGTGAGACGGACTGGGCAGAAGAACAGCTTTGATCTTCAGGTTCATGGAGCACATTATGAGACAACTGCGATCGTGGGAGTCTCTAATAGGAATGTGTTCTTTCAGAGAGAAACGTGACTGCACATAAAACACACCTTTTTAGTTTGAAAGGGCTTTGTTGGCTTGAATTGAAGTTGATGTGTATAGTCTAGTTAGAGGTTACATTAAGATGCATTGAGCTTTTCTTTTTTCTTTTAAATTATTTAGTACAATATGACAACATCTTGATTTTTTCTAGCTTTGTAAGTTGTGTGTCCATCTTTGGCAATTTAAAATCATTTAAAAATTACAGCACAACTCTGTAATCTGGCTAGTTAATGGGAAACACCGATGCATACAAAGTAAGTGAACAAGAATAGCAGATCATTGTGTACATAATACTGAATTAGACCTTAAACCCAGGGCAAAACCCTGTATTTGTAGCCATTGCTCATTGTCTTTGGTCACATTCCATCAGTGAGCACTCAGACATCACCTCAGTCCCCTCAGTGCCCCCCTCCTGCCTGTTCTGTGCCTGCTCTCATGGCAATAAGTCCCTCCCCCAGGTCGGTGAGCCCTGGTGGACTCTGCTTCTGCTGCCAGACTCTGGGGAATTTAGTGAAAGACAGACTTCACTGGGGCAAAGAGCTCGATTCAGTGCCTCTTGCACCTTTTGATTCTTTTAATCTTGATGCATTAATGATAAGATATTGGCCTTTACAGCAAGATATCTTTCATTTTGTGGTACTGCTTGGTATCTTGAGAGTTGGATAGAGAATAAAGGGCTGTGCGGTCACTACGTCCTCACATGTCACAGCCATTATTATTATTGCAGCTTATTATTATAGGCCTACTGTAATACTGTAAACCTGGTAAGCCTCTAGGTTACACCTCTTTGGACATGTTCTGAAATGCATGCAATTCATCTTGTATTACTTTTGCAGTTCATATTAATTCAGTATTCTCTCGTTAATCCATGTAGATGTGTTTTAATCGGGCATTTTAAGTAAGTAAGTAAATAATATATTGTCATTGTACAATTGGACAACAAAATAGTGTTTTTGGAAACCTGGTTGGATGCCTCTAGTGCTCCTCCAAAGCGGTGCATCGCCTCCTGGGTTTGTCCCAATGCCCACTGGCTGCTCTGCTTTATGACCACGACACTAGAGGCCGCCATTGGTCCGCCATTGCCGTAGTACCTCCATATAGCCGCTAGTCTCCCATTAGAAATCATTACACTTTAGACACGTTAAAAACAACTTTAAAGCCTGGTGCCTAATTTTGGGGAATTTTCTACAGCTCGATATTCCTCCTGTGATAACGCTGAGTTAGTTACAATTATAGGGACCAGGCTGGTTTTCGTAAGAAACATTTTAGAACTCCCGTACTTAATGAGGGCCGGACTGTTAGCATTGGAGCTGCGCGGCTATGACCGAACTACACGTCACGCAAGGCCCGAGTCTACAGTGAAGATTCCCGCCCTCATGCCCTTTTTAGGAACATGGTTCGTCAGAGCTGGGGAGGAGGAGTCTGTAAATCCACCATGAATTCCCCCTTGAACGTGGTCATTGTGGCAAACGGGGAGGAGTGAGGAGGAGTTGTCTTTTATTTTTTACAGTCTATGGTTTGTCCCTGTTTCAGAGCGTGGTGTCCCGCTCTGGTCAGCTCCTCCACTCCTCTTCCTCCTTCTTGTGACAATTCTCTTTTTTGTTGAACTGCCGTAATGATAGAGACATCCTGTTTTTCTCACGGTACCTTTTAAGTTTTTTAACACCAAGTCATACCTCGAGTCTGTAAATGAAGACTCATCTTAGTTACTTGTACGACACATAGTTTAATTTATTATTCAGTATTTTGCTGGTGGGAGTGGTATATTTACCAAAACACATGAAGTCCTAAATAAAGAGCTTTGTCTAGAAATATTTTCATAATAATATCATTGAGACTTGTTTTGTTTTTTTCTGACAAAGGGAATATAGGGAAAGAGTTAAACATAATTTAGTAACATGTTACTAAATTATGTAAATTACGTGTGTAGCGGCCAGCGGCCCTGTACCACTGGCTACTATGGCTGGCAAAGTTAAAAGGTGTTAAGCACGCGTGGAAAGAGCCCAATACTCTTGCGTTAAATGAAGAATCCTTTTATTTCCTTATTCAACAGTTTAGCAACCACGGTCAAAAACTGTATGCCTTCACTCTGCCACCCTGAGGCCACTCCCTTGAGCCCTTAAATAGGCTCACCTGGTCACACAAACAGGAAGTGTAGCGCCGCATAGTGGCTGGTGGAACAAATACATAAAAAGGCCTTTAAAATGTCTCTTACAACGTGTCTTTGAAATGTTTATACTGTGATGAAGCAGGGGCATACTGGGACTGAAAAACGTCCCTGGACTCTGACCAGCCTGGCCCAAATTAGCATAAATGCAACACTTCCACAAAGCCATATTTTAACCTCTTACCTTAACTCGGTAAGAGGTTAAGGAGAAAATTGAGAGGCCAGACAGGTGGCCCTAGAGTCAATGGCCCTTCTGTGCACTTCCAGAATGGACATATGGCCAGTCCGCCCCTGTGATGTACATTTAATCTCTTAAACATAAGTTACTTTATGATATCCTTCATTCTAATTGTGTGTAACAGATTAATTATAGCCTTATTTTTTATTTTTGTTGTATGTTTTTTTACACATAAATACTATATGTTTGTGCTGTTTATCTGCAGGTAATGCCCAGGGTCAGTGCTGCAGAACTCTGGTGCTCCACAGACAGAAGATGAGGAGCTGATCTGATGGCATTATGTTGAAGGACACCTCTTGAGGGTGTGTATCTACAGTGTAACGAGTCTGTTATGTCCATGTGTCTGTTCTCAGTCTCAATATCAATATTTAAATGAACTGTGTTTAAACATCTGATAGAATAATGTTCCATTGAAAGAATGAGACGTTCTTGTGAACAAAATTGTGCACATAAAGATATGACTTTAACAACCAACATCCTGTTTCATTTTATATTATTGACAACAATTTCTAAATATATGACGTAACCACATTTGTCTTCTGTGCTTCTTCAGCTGTGCAGCCATGCCTCCTGGGATCTGGGCTCACTGTTGGGCTGGATCCCAGTGTTAGCCCTCCTGGTCGTCATAGTGGCCTGGCCCATCAGTCTCATCTATGGATCCTCTGACCTGTACCCCACCTTCACCTATGTCAACACTCTGTTTGAGCACTTAGCTCTGCACCCAGACCCCACATCGGTCGGGTGTATGTGGGTGCCCGGGACCACCTTTTCCAACTGGACAAAAGCCTCAGTGTGGAGGTGCAGGCTGACACGGGCCCAGTGACAGACAGCCAGGAGTGCCTGCCCCTGTGACAGAGACCACATGTCCTCAAGCTCGACGCACTAGCAACCACAACAAGCTGCTGCTGGTGGACCCGTACTCTCTGAACCTCATCACCTGTGGGAGCGTCAATCAGGGCATTTGTCAGAAACGCAGCCTGGACTCAGTGGAGCAGATCCTCTTCTCCACCGAACGACCAGTAGATACCCAGTATGTAGCGGCCAACCATCCCAATGTCAGCACTGTAGGAGTAGTAGTCCGGCCCTATCCTGACCGCCAGCCTGTTTTGTTTGTGGGACGGGGTTATACCAGCAGCCACCCCCCATTTCCACCCGAAACCTTGCCCAAGGATCTATTTTTTCTTATGAAGAGACAGCTAAACTGGCTGTAGCCGGTCGCCTCTCAGAGTATGACCATCATTTTGTTTCTACATTTGCACATCAACATCACGTATACTTTCTGTTCTACAGACGGGATCTGAAGTCTCAGTCAAGGGAATACAGGACTTACGTGTCTCGAGTTTGCCTGGATGACCAGTCATACTACTCCTATGTGGAAGTGCCTTTAACATGTCGCTCTAGAGCTGAGAAAGTGTACAGTTTGCTGCAGGCAGTGCAGTTGGGTCGCTCTGGGGCGGGAGCGGGAGGTCAGGATGTCCTGCTGGGAGTCTTCTCCACTCAGTCGACCTCCTCACACCGGCCTAGCGAGGACTCTGCCCTCTGTATGTTTAGCCTGCAAGATATAGACGTCAGGATCAACTCTACCAGAGACTTGTGCTACACTCAGATGGGCAAAGAGGCTGGGACAGAGGCGGCCTACATAGAGTACGAAGTCAAGTCCAACTGCGCTAATCTGCCAGAGGTTAGTTTCACACTTTCAATAATGTGTGATTGTCATGACTTTCCGAAACAGGACAGAAATAAACTATGCATTTAAGGCTTGATTTAAATACAGGAGTACGTAGTAGTGGTTAATTTAATATTTATTAAGTACATTAAAATATAGATTGTTGTCATTATGCTGTGAGTTAAAGGAAAATGGTACGAGATGTAGGAGGGTTCTACCTATAGGGATCACCCCATGATCGACAGCTGTGGAAAAGGACAAAAGGCCATAGTTTTTCTTGTGTGTTCTAGAATGAGATGATGGTGCGATAAACACATAGGTGTCGCTTCCTGGTAAGATTTTAATCTGTTTAAAGAATGAAAAACAACACAGGCTTAAGACATTAGGGACCCCAGTATTATCCATGTGATTTATTTCAATAAAAGTTAGCGTAGGTCTGCAGAACTAAGAAGAAGTTTCAGAATGTTTTATATGTTCTCTATTTGTGGTGAGGGGCCTGTCTGTAAGTTTGTCCCAGTGCCAAGCACAAGGACTCTCAAAAAGGAGGTTCATTCATAAGAGTGAAAAAGCCCATTCCACGCTGCTTTCAGCAGGAAGCGCTCCCAGGTTCATTGCCTCCATTTCTCATTGATCCAATGAGCAGTGGTGAAACAATGACCCCTGTTTGACATGTTAGGGAATGAAACACTCCTTCAGCCAAAGCACAGACAGGCGGATGTATCAGGCATGGAGATTTCTGTACAAGCACAAGGGTTGACAAGCTCATTACATATCTGCTGGAACCACAGTCTCTGCCACTACTTGGAAAAAGAAGGAACATGCTAGTACTGTATTCTGGAATTGTTGCTATGTGGAGCTGTTGTTACTTAGTTTATGTTTTACATCGGTGCATTGAGTTGCCTCGTGTACGAAATGCACGGTATAAATAACGTTGCCTTGCCTTGTAAATAATAAACCTACATTTAGTCTGTTTGCTCCATTGTGCATATGATTTATGGACTTGTTTTGAAAAGTGATATTGTGATAGTTGACACTGGTGGAAAATGCATTGAAGTGCATCCTTTGCTAGCTGCCCTGACACTCTGTAGAGCAGCGGTTAGTGGGGTCTTGGGCCCCATGGGGCGCCTCAGTGTCACTTCAGGGGGATCCCGAACACTTCGTTCTTATTTCAATTGAGTTTTTTTGTTTTGTGTTTTTGGTTCACTAGCTTTATTTTTCTCTTTATTGCACAGCAGTAGTACATTACAGCATGAATGAGAGTGGGGAGAGAGCCATAATTAGATGAAACAACTTTAGACAATTTAAAATTTTGTTGTCAAACTTGGTAAAAGACAGAAATCAATTTATGTATAAAATAGTCCTCATGTAAAAAGAAGAATTGCGTAAAAAACAAACTAATTAATTTTGGAATTGTATGATTCATATTTTCTCAGACTGTCTTTGATTCAAGTACAAGAGTAATGCATTTAACAGGCCACACATACAGTATGTCTGTGCATGAGTTAATGCGGCCCTGCTCTCGTCCCAGAACACCCTGGAGGCGTATCCGTGTGGCTCGGATCACACTCCCAGTCCCATGGCCAGCAGGATCCCTGTGGAGGCGGAGACCATCCTGGACAGCCCCTCAGCTCGACTCACTGCTGTAGCTGTCAGCGTGAGGGCGGGACATGTCATCACCTTCCTGGGCGACTCTAAAGGGAATCTACACAAGGTAAAAAGAAACGACAATGCTTTAAAATAATTTAAAAAAGGACTTAGTAAACTATACGAGACTACAGACAATAAACGGCAAAGAAATTCTCCATAAATTACTTCAGCTCTGCCTCACAATTTTCTGACTCTACCCATGTTTATGGAGCAATATTACCAGCTGATTTGCTGATTACACATATAGTGGAGCATACATTAAAGTATCAAATAATATGAAGAAAGAACAGCATACAGTACATGTACAGTATATTAGATTTCCTCATGTTTATGAAGGGTAAAAGTAATTAAACCTAGCTGACAGTCCGGTTCACTTTGTGATTTTGCCGGATTTTTTAGAACTTTATTAAATAAGCAATCAGAATGTTTTGTTTTCCATTTGCTCTGATATGTAAAAAAAAAAAAGAAAAAAAGTGTGACAATAGCAATAGTAACATTTATAAAGGAGTAAAGAACATAGTTTGGCAAAAATTTACGAAATTTGGCAGAAAATTCAAATGGAAACATTGCTTTTCTCATTGCTTATACGATAAGGTTTCCAAAAATCTATAGTTTTCATACTCCACGAAAATCCCACAACAGTGGAAATCTAAACATGTTGAACTGGACTATGGGTCTGGTAAAGAACAAAAGTACACTGCAATATTATGTATGAATGCATAATGATATCAGTTTGGTTTGTTAAACTTTCTTGCTTTTAGGTGTTTCTGGGACCAAACGGTGAGGTTGAAGAATACTCTGTCATCTCCATCCAGCCGAACACAGCCATCAGTGCAGACCTCATCCTGGACCTGTCCGAGCAGCACCTTTTCATCATGACACAGAACATGGTACTGTATACACCAAAACTCACTTTTGTTTGGTTGAAGGCGTGTCTCCTGTTGTCCTGACGAAGTTATAAAGCATCTTACTGGTTTGAGTAACATGCAATTGGCATCTTTGGCAAAGGAGTCCTCGCTTGTGCTTAATAATGTGCTTTGGGTGATTGAAATCATCATGGCAGAATGGAAGAATTTGCACTTGGTTTGGAATAACCAGCGAGCACATTCATGTTTGGCCTTTTTGTGAGGCAGGAATGGGTACAGCCACCTAGCAACCAGTCATCCCCTAAAATGCGCTAGTTTGTAGTAATACCACCTTTCAGGGCAGTACAATATAAGAGTTAATGGCAACATTCGATACCTGTCTTGATATTGTCATAGCAAAAGCAATATTGTACTTAATATTATAGTACCTTGCATTAAATACATTTAAAGAAAACTCATTAGAAATCTTTTTTTGTGAAATTATGTCAAAACAAGACAGAAATACCATATCAGGAACAAAATGGAGCTAAATTTGGAAACTCATGACAAAAGCCATCATGTGGTTTTCATGTGTTTTTTTGTCAGTACAACATTTGTAAATCTCTGTCAATAGGATGACAAGTGATTTTGTGATGTGATATGGCTATTGCATCACCTAGTAATAGTCATGGTAACAGCAACAATACATTTGGTGGTATGCTGTGCTGCCTTACTATCTTGATATATCTTCAAACAAAAATTAAGTACACAATATACAGTGAACACATTCTTAAAATCACCAAGTGCAAACCTTGGTATTGTTTCTGAATTTCTGTAGATCACAAACACATTCCTGAGCTGCCCCCATCCTGCCTCCCCTCCTATAACGAGACTGAGCAGCAGCAATACCCCCGGATTATTGTAATGACTGCAGTTAGTGGCCATTGTTGCTGTGGGGAAAATGGGGCACCTATTCTTCCTAATCAGATTTCCCAGAGCTTAGCGTGCGTGTGCCTTCTGACTATGCCGTGATGGTATGTTTTTGTTTTTGTTCCTCTGTTTGCAGTTGCAGAAGAGACCAGTGGCTGAGTGCTGGAGGCATGAGGACTGTCACTCCTGTCTGATGGCCCACGACCCTTATTGCGGCTGGTGCGTCCTGCAGGAAGGTGAGGCCCAACACAAGAGCATTTTTACAGTATTCCAGTAAAATGCATGGATGTCACACTTGGCACAAATATGAAAAGGCAATAATACACACTTGTGATTGTGTTGTCTTGAAATACAGTATAGTTACTGCAATATCATGAGAGAAAGAAGAGCCAACTCTCATATTGTGTTATACATTTTAATATTATGCACCTCTTCTCATCTCATGGGCAGTTAAGATTAATCAACCATTAATTAATTAATGAGTCGTGGATTAATCGCTAATTAGTTGCATCATATGTTTTGACCTTGACACATTTCACATAGATTTATGACATGGCTATTGATGTGTTAATTAACGTGCTTACAAAAAGTGAATCCATTGAGAGAAACTATACAGTAAGTCAGGAATTCTGTAGATGCGAGCACCGTGCCATGGACAACAGTGACATCTGTTGACTGAATGAGGACTTGCACAATAATTTGTAGCAATGAAGATGAACACAATACTGCCTGATTATGATATCCAAAAAGCCAACATTTTTGCCAGATAATACCCACGTTTGTCATCAGGTGCATGTTACAGTCGGAGTGTGCGCGTGGTCAGCAACCTGGGCAGTGGCTCTGGAGTTTCGACATAGAGCAGCAGTGTCTGTCCATCCAGGAGCTCAGCCCCGCCAATGTCAGCAAAGATGAGAGCCACATGGTGAGTGTGCGCTTTAGCCAAATTAGCAACAGACGCTTCTCTCATGAGTGTCCAGACTTTAAAAATGGCTACACACATTATAAAGATAAGAAAGATGTAATAAAAGTGTGTTGGCTAACCATTTCTCTGATTCAAGTTGTGTTTCCCTTGTTGTGTCCTCAGATATCCCTCTATGTCCCGGGACTCCCTGTGCTGGAAAACGGAGAGTCCTACACCTGTTTTTTCAAGAACAGTGAAAGTCCGGCCACTGTCAGCTCCACAGGCGTGACCTGTCGCTCGCCACACCCCGGTCGAGTGCCTGCAGTGTCTCCAGGACAGGGTGAGTTCAACCGCAGACTTTTCATCAGTAGCCTGTACTTCATGGTTGTATTGTACTATGCTAATTTTGGCCTGTCTTGGTCTTCACTTGTCAGATTTTGTCAACGTGGTGCTGTCTCTGCGTTTTGGTAATGTGACGGTCACAGAAAGGGACTTCTCCATCTTTGACTGTACAGCGGTGAAGCAGCTGTCTGGGAGCATGCCGTAAGATCTCATGTCTGCTTATTTGTTGTGGCTTTTAGTGCTGTTTAGCCGTTAGAAATGACAGCCTCAGCTAAATTTGAAGCATTGTGTAGTTGAATTTAAAATATTATCACTACCCACTAGGGCTGAAAGATATATCATTATTGTATCCATATCGAGATATGAACATTCAAGACTGCACTCTTTTGTATCATGATGTTTTGAATTTTTCTGAAAAATGCTTGGTTTTCACCGATCCCGTAGTTATATCGTATCGATATCGAGATATCTGGCATACATATCGAGATATTAATTTTGTCCATATCGTTCAGCCCTACTACCACATGTATGTAGTCAATCAATACACACTTGAATGTAATGTCACAAAGGAAGAATGAAAAAACAACAACACATATTCAGACATATTATGTATTGTATTGTTTCTATATATAAACTGACATTGTAACTTAATACATACTTGATGGCATTTATTAATATTGAGTTAATGTTTTGTCAATATACAGTTGTGCTAATGAATTTAAATACCCTGACGAAATTTTTAATGTTTTGATGTGGATTTTACTATAACCTTTTTTTACCGCTCACGGTTGGTGCTTGTGTGAAGCCATTTATTGCCAAACAACTGTGTTTGCCCCTTTCAAATCATAATGGCAACAGAAACTAAAATCTGCCAGGGTATGTAACCTTATGAGCATGACTGTATTTTATTTTATTTATTTAAAGCTGTGGCATAATGGCAAAAATCACACACACACACAGAAATATCTGTATTGTAATAAGACATCTGTGTTCATGTGCATCTTTATCCTCCGTGTGCAGCTGTCGGGGCTGTGTCCTGAGCCGCTGGGGCTGTAACTGGTGTGTCCATCAGCACACGTGCACTCACAAACCCACCTGTGAGGAGGGAGTCATTATCTATAACCAGCATGTAAGTACCTGCTCACTCACGCTCAAAAAAGAGAGATGGCCATTTTCAGCTTTTCCCTCTTAATGCCAAGAACATAATATACACCATAAACGTCATCGCTGAATTAAATAACATTATCCCAAACAAACAAAAAATACTCGGGGCTTTTGATTTTGGAAACTTATCATCTTGATTTATTCGATTTGTAAATACATGTATATCCTGTTAAAGAATAAAGATGAAATGTTGTAAGGAATTTATTTTATGGTCATTCTGTGCAACATACTGTAATTATAAAGTATGTAGATTCAATGCAAACAAAAGGAGAATTTACAGTTTACTTTGCTTTACCATAACTAAACACAACAACAACCTTTACTGTGTGCATTACTTATTTTGGACTTACTTGTTAATTTTCAGTTATTTCCATGGTGTGTCTCATTTCTGCTCCTAATCTCTCCCATTGTCACCACCCCCAGTTCAAACTCCCCACATCTCCTCCCCCACCTCCAAAGCCCTGGAGACCATCACCACCACCACCACAAAACCGGCAACTACTACAGTGACTGTTGCCGCAGCGACCACCGCAGCTCCTGTAGCCACCACTCGGTTGCCCCTACCACCACCTCACCCCTCACCTCTACCACCATCCCTCCTACTACGACTACTACTACTACTACTACCGCTAGTACTTCGATTCCTACCACTGTCGCCCTTACTACTGTTGCTACTACAACTCAAGAGACCACTACCCATCCCATCACAGCTGCGCCTAGTACCCAGGAAAGTGGCGCCCTTCCCCCCACAGTGCCTTCTACGGAAAGCCACAGAGCCGAGGGGACTACTGCCCCAAATGAAGGTGCAGACTTTGTCCCAGTTACTGTTGCTGACGGTCAAAGTGGAGATCTAGATCAAGTTATGCCCCTGATGATTCCCCAAACTGAACCAGACACGGCCTCTCAGGAGGAGATATCAGAGGAGACCGTGTCTATTGTGCCAGATGTTACTGGACCACCGACCCTCCATTATACAAGTTACCCTCCGCCCACACCCTTCCCTGTGGCAGACTCTGAACCAGTTGAGTTTGAAACTGGCCCCGCTCCCCACCAGCAGACCCCCCGACTGACAGCCCCGAGGTGCTGGTGTGGCCGAAAGAAAAAGAGGAGCCGGAAGACCAAATAAAGCAGGTTGAAAATGACACTGCAACATTTTCAGCCGGGACTGTGCTGTCAGGAGATGGGGAGATGGAGCGCGTCCCGCCACCCCCTCCCCTCAACGGCAGGACTCTGACTCTGAGCCGGACTTTCAGTATGACCTGGACCTGGACGAGGGCTTTCTCCCTGTGAGTTCACACCCATTTTTCATGCTTTCCTCACTGGTCCTCAAATTTATACATCCATGCAAGTTTCTTGTTTTATTTTTTATGTTTTTGCCCAACGATCTACAGAGGCAGGTAGTCATAAAGGAGAGTCGTCAAAAGTATAAACGGTTGAATATTGTCTCCACTTTTGAGCATCTTTGATATTTAAATCTTTTATTATGTGCCGACAGAGAAGACACATTTTTGTTTTATGTGGATGTGCATTCTTGCATATGCTTATCATAGTGAATCCTCAGTTTGTGAAGTCATCTGAACTTTAGCAGTTATTAATTTAAAATATATATTACTTGCAGCAGCATTAAACATAGGACGTGGGGGAAAAAAAAGTTGTTCGTACTTTAGAATGGTTTATCCTATGTTAGTTGCCACCAATACAATCTACAAGCACAAAGGCTATATTTTGGGTTTTCCCCCCTTAAATTCCAGCCTGTGCACATTCCGTTACTTTATAATTCTCCTGCTGCGTTCAGGCCGTAAATGAAGAATGGAGCACACATGAAGACGCACAGTAGAGTTTGGCAGTACATTCACTTGCTGTAATGTTACAGGGAGATGAGGGGTCCTTTGTAAGCTGGGGCGCCTCTGCGTGCCCTTGTGTGGAGAAGATCCAGGGCTCCTCACTGCTGCCTGTCAGAGTCAAGAGGAAGATCACACTTTTGGCTCACAACCTGCACCTCTATCAGGTACAGATGAGGACACTGTACTGTACATGCACAAAACTTTTTCAATTTGTAACGTATTTTACTCACTGTTTATTATTCCCTTATTAACCACTTGCATAGTGTCAGGTTATCGACCGATGATAATACCTGCCAATATTGCATTAGCTTTGCATTTTCATGACAAGGGGTTACATTAATTTTTGTAATCACCTGTCCTGTATCGCAGGTCTTGATTTTTATTATGAACATTTCCCCATCTGTATGCACATTTATGGAGAAATTAAATTCATTAATCGTGGGGAATATCCGTATATCACTCAAGCAGCTTTATACAGTGGTGCTCAGTATCCTCTACTGTCTGTACTTATGTAGAAGTTTTGAGGATCTGTACTTTATTTGAGAATAGCTTGTTGAACACTTGCAATCTTTTCTCTACTACATGTGAAAGTTAAATAGAACACTTTCCGTTTCACTACATTTCTACCAAGGCTCCGTTAAACTGTATAAAGCTTGCAGTGCATTTAAAAGACTTGATATTCATTAGTCAAGGCATTATGCTAATATTGACATTATTACATTGTGTGCAGGACTCTGACCTGGACTATGAGTGTGTGCTGGTGATCGAGGGTCAGACAGTGGTGGTGGATGCCTATGTGGAGATGGATGACATAAATCCATCGAACTTTGACATCACCTGTCAACTGCATGAGGTAGTCATTTTATTTATTGTATATAAGGGCTGTTGTGCACTGTTGTTGTTTTCCACTCCCTCTGTTGTTAAGTATTTTATTGATAATCTATGGTGCTTTACAGTACTCATACTCAGTCCAATCAGAGGAATATAATGCCATGGTTTATGTGAAAAGGCGAGATACGTTTCATGTGGACAGCACTCCGGACCTGTACGGTGAGTGCCCAGCAGACTGCTCCTTATCTGCCCTTTGTGCATAACATTTAAATATTGTCTTTGATTCTGCTGTGTCTAACATGTCCAGACACAAGACAGGCATTTTTAACAAGTTGAACACAAGAATTGTAAGGGTAATTACGAGACAGGTGTATCCTATAATACATCTCAATGAACTTGCCCTTTTAAGACTGTTCATTTGACAATTAACTAGAGTAGCTAAAGAGACCCAAAAAATTCAGATGTGTATGTAAATGAAAGGGAAGCATTATTGAACACCCTCCTATTCATTAATAACCCTAACTGTGAGCCTATGGCCTCCTCAGTGACACTGTACAACTGCTCGGTGGGCCGCTCAGACTGCAGCCGCTGCCATACTGCGGATCAGAAGTACAGCTGCGTGTGGTGTGGGGGAGCAGAGGCCAGCTGTGTGTACTCGGACACCTGTAGCCAGCTGGTAGAGAAGACGTGCCCGGCGCCTGTCATACACTCAGTAAGACCTCGCTGTCCTTTAAGCGGAACATCACAGCACAGCCCTCCTAACTGTCACTGTGCCTGTTAGATCGAACCTTTGTCCGGCCTGTTGGAGGGAGGGACCCTGGTGACCATCACAGGCTCTAACCTGGGTCAGAAGCCTGAAAACATCCTCCACTCTGTGACTGTGGCTGGAGTTCCCTGCACGGTCATCCCTAATCTCTACGAGGTCTCCTCCAGGTACACAACAATATAAACAATTAGTTTGCTTGGAATTGATGTTTAAACTGAATATGACAGTGTGACTACGAGATTCATAATGGAGCGTATTACAGTAATAACATAGAAAAATATGTGTGGTCAGGATCGTGTGCAAAACAACGGCCAGCGGAGGAGAGAGAGTAGGCCATGTGTCCGTCACTGTGAGTGGAGGGGAGTTTGGCCGCTCCAGTCAAATCTTCAGTTATCAGGTAACTCCAATTATACACAGAGCACACTGCTGTTCTGTGTTGAATTTTTATTTCATCATTAATAAAAATGTAATTTAATCTATTTTTATGCATCGTTTACTATTTATCTCATTCTCTGTTTGCACGTTTGTGCCAAAGAAAATTCCTAGTTTGCGGACCTGTTCAGTGTAGCCTGGGAATACCCATGCTGCTTGCGCGCTCGACTCAGTTCGAACTGCTCTGCAGCCTGGAGACCAAGGCTGAAATGTTTGAATGGATTTGGGGACCAATCACAGAACGGAGTGGGACGGCAAGACAATGACGCACTATTCGACAGATGGAAGCGTATCCAACATGACAGCAGCAGACGTGAAGCCATCTTTCGATCAAGCTTTAGACCGTGTTAAATTCTTTAGCTCGAAAGTTTATTTTAAAAGGAGAACAGCCTTTGGCTGACATATGTCATCAGGTACAATTGATATGATTGGCTATGGGCTACGCGCATAAATGTCTATGGACAATCGTAAACCACACCTCTACGAGAAAATGAAATAGTGGTTCCCAGCAGTGATGCGCAGGTTGATCCGAAAATGCCTGCGGTCACCCATGGTTACCCGCAGTTACGAGTCATCAAAATATTTTTAATGATATTCGGGTCACGGTCGGTCGGGTCGTTTGAAATAAAGATGCCAATTAAACCTTTGTAATTTATATAGTACTAGACACAATTCTCTATGAAATACATAGGCCCTCACTTTATTGGCTGAAAAACTGGCGCAAAGATGACGCGCGAGTCTGCAGGTAGAGATGGAGGCGGCAAGAGAAAAGGTGAAGACTGGGGGGTGAAAGCTCCACAAATAGAAAGAGCAAAGTGTGGGAGACATTAAAACATGCGGGTCAGGAAGCGCAGGTACAATATTGTCTTCATTTTTTGCGGTCTCAGTTGCAGGCAGGTTAGTTGAAAACGTCAGTCGTCAGTCAGTGTTATTCTCTGGCAATAAAACTATTCTGATTCTAAAAATATAAATGTTACCCTACGTATGCTGTATTTCCGCACTGTTTAATGCTGTGTATATACTTTTAGGATCCATTTGTCATGGGTGTGTCGCCTCTAAGGGCCCAAAAGCTGGAGGCACCATCCTCAACGTTACTGGCCGAAATTTGAAAACAGGGCGTGGCACAGATCTCACCATTACCATTGGACAAGCTCTCTGTGGCATGTAAGTCTCCTATACTGTCGTTGTTTTCATTTTCCCACAAGAACACCGTTACTTAAACTGTTCTTCACCCGGACACTGTGCACCAGTGTGTCAGAGGTGCACATGTCCAGTGTGCAGTGTGAGACAGGTCTCAGTCAGGAGACTGGAGAACAGCGACTCACTCTTCATTATGGCCGCAGCCAGCGCCACCTTCACTCCGCAAGGTACTTCTATACCCCCAACCCAAACGTCACCCACGCCTCCCCAGCCAACAGCTTCATGGGGTAAGAAATCGGTTTCCCAAATGCTATACATCTTCAACTGTTCTTGTACTTGAATACTGAAATGCGTCTTTTTTTCTTAGTGGCGGCCGGCTCATCTTTGTGTATGGCTACAACCTGGATGTGGTGCAGAGGCCTCGCATGGTGGTCAGCGTCTCTCTGTCGGAGCCCCCAGTCGTCCATAGCAAATCCAAGAACCGCAGGAGGAGGAGCGGCCGGAAAAGCAGAAGTGAGCCCGACTTCAAACAGGTCTGTGGATTATGGAGGGCTTGAGCAGCTTTGTGTCATCTGAGCATTTGTTCATTTATATTTTGTCTTTCTTCAGTTTGTCGGCTCCTGTGAGGTGAACTCGTCCTCTCTCATCCTGTGCCATTCTCCGGTGGTGGACTCCATGGTGCAAGGGTCAGAGATCAAAGTGGAGTTCCAGTTGGACAACCTCAGTTTTGACTTCATCACTTTAAGCAGCCAGCCTTTTAGGTACGAGCCCAACCCTGTTCTACAGCCCCTCAACCAGCAGGACCCGCTGAAGGTCTACCGCTACAACCCGGGCAGCTTCATCCAACTGGAGGTGTGAACCATAACCAATTTGTTTCAGCGTTAGTCATTGTTCAGACTCAAAGCATAAGTACATGTTTGTTGCATCTACAGGGTGAAAACCTGGACCTGGCCATGACTAAAGATGAGGTGTTGGTCCAGGTGGGGGAGGGATTGTGCGCTGTGAAGACTCTAACCAAGAACCACTTGTACTGTGAGCCCCCTCCTCAGCAGCCTGCGCCCGCCGCCAATGGGATTAAACGGGAGGGGTCCGACAGCCTGCCAGAGTTCATAGTGAGTCCCCAAAGATCGTCTGTGTGTTGAGAATGCAAGAAGAAAGAAAGTCTTTTAGCCTAATGTGTGTTTTTTAGGTCCGAATGGGAAACCTAAACTTCTCCCTGGGAAAAGTGCAGTATGACAACCCCAGTTTAGCGACGTTCCCTTTGGAGGCTCAGATCGGAGTGGGAGTGGGTGCTTCCATTGTGGCCTTAATTGTGTTCATTATCGTTCTCATCTACAGGTCACTTTAACTCATCATCACCCAAAATGTTGGATATTTTGAGACACCCTGACTAACACCCTTATGTCCGCTGTGTTATATCAGGAGGAAGAGCAAGCAGGCTCTGAGGGACTACAAAAAAGTCCAAATCCAACTGGAGAACCTGGAGACTAGTGTGAGAGACCGCTGCAAGAAAGAGTTCACAGGTGAAACAGAAAAGTACATTTGGCGTAATGTAAAATGAATGAATGGCAGCTCTGGCTTCTGTTTTATTTGAAGTATTTTGTTTTGCAGCATTTTACCCATTCTTTTGATCTCTTCTAGACTTGATGACGGAGATGATGGACATGTCCAGTGATTTGGTGGGCTCGGGCATCCCCTTTCTGGACTACCGCATGTATGCAGAGCGCATTTTCTTCCCTGGCCACCGGGAGTCCCCACTGAGACGAGACTTGGACGTTCAGGAGTGTCGTAGACAGACTGTGGAGCAGGGCCTGGTGCAGCTGTCTAACCTCCTCAACAGCAAACTCTTCCTCACCAAGGTATATAGCATCTCTTATGTCATGCTTTACCACTATAACATTCAGATTAAAATAAAATAGGAAGATTAAAATCAAACTACTGAGTCATTCAAAGAGATTTTACATGCATGTATCTGCTTTCTCTATTTTAAGTTCATTCACACCCTTGAAAGCCAGCGCACATTCTCACCCCGAGACCGGGCCTACGTGGCGTCTCTGCTGACAGTGTCCCTGCATGGAAAACTAGAATACTTCACTGACATCCTCAAGACTCTGCTAAACGACCTGGTGGACCAGTACGTGGCCAAGAACCCCAAACTGATGCTGCGGAGGTCAGGACAAGCCGCTTTAAGAGGAGAGGAAGGTGAATTTAAAAACTGATTTCTACTCTTGTATCTGTGCAGGACAGAGACTGTGGTGGAGAAGCTGCTCACGAACTGGATGTCCATCTGTCTGTACAACTTCCTCAGGGTAAGTCTTGGTCTCTGGCTGAAATGTAATGTATAATGTGAAGTGGACAGCTACAGCATTTTTCTGCTCTTTGCTATTCATAAAGAAAATGATTTTGAGGCGTAAATTGTCAAAGGAAACCAGATGGAGATGTTAATCAAATGTTTTTGCAATTAATAAAAATGCGTTGAGAGTGGGAGATTTGACCATTTCATGCTTATGGTGTATGCTTGTGCTATGTAGACAGTGTTCGACACCGCAATTTTAGGATGAAATACCTTTGCAGGTGATTTCTCCTTGACTCACAAAGACATAGTACTTTACTACACCTTTCTGCTCAATAATAATCCAACCACTATGTTTTATGGCTCTCAATAGCCCACTCAGTCTTTGCTCTGTGCACAGGACTCGGCAGGAGAACCATTGTACATGCTGTTCAGGGCCATAAAGCATCAAGTGGATAAAGGCCCAGTGGACGCCGTGACAGGAAAGGCCAAATACACTCTCAATGACAACCGGTTGCTAAGAGAAGACGTGGAGTACAAAACTCTGGTAAGGGCTTGCAAACACGGTGTACTTGTGCTTTGGTGACCCCCAGCTGATGTCTCTGTGCTCTGCTGCAGACTCTAAATGTCCTGGTACAGGGCAGCGGGCTCAATGACAGTCAGCCCTTGACCTCGAAAGTGCTAGACTGTGACACCATCTCCCAGGTGAAAGAGAAGATCCTGGACCAGGTCTTTAAGGGCACTTCCTTCTCACACCGGCCGCACGCTGACTCTCTGGACTTGGGTAACTGTCTCTCTTAAAGGGGGGGTATTATGTAAAATCGACTTTTTCAAGCTTTATATCATGTTATTATGTCATTGCCTCATTAAACACATGCCTGGAGTGTTGCCTTGGCTCATTCACATATTTTTGAGTAATCAGTAAAAACTTAGACGGCAGCCATTTTAGGTGTAGCTATGCCTCAGTCCTCCTAGGAACGCCCCACCTCCTGGAGACGCCTCTGGACCTTTTGTCACCAGCCAAGCCACCAACCACTGCTCCTCAGCTCAGCAGAGCCCCCTCCCCGCACAGTAGTGTTGTTTAAATGCCACAGCAGTGTGCTGAAGGGGGCGTGTCGGAAAGCTTCTTAAAGAGACAGAGGCCTATTTCAAGACGTTCAGTACAACCATTTTGAGAGAGCAATTTTATTCAAGGCAGTTATTTTAATTTACTGCATATACAGACCAACAGAAGGTTACGTCATCATTGTAGTATGCTATAGACTGGTGCTATGTGATTGAAAAAAGCATAATACCCCCTCTTTAATACACACAAAAATGCATCCCGCAAACAATACTATTAAAGTACTGATCGTCACGCTTTGAATCACATGGATATATTTTTGTTTAGGATTTGAGAATACTGTCCAATTAAACATTCAATACATTAGGTCCTCTTCCTGCACGTAACTATTGTTTGCTAATCATTAGGAGCATGTTTGTTTATGTTTTTGTATCAAACCAGAATGGCGATCAGGGGTAGCTGGACATCTAATATTGTCCGATGAGGACCTGACCTCAGTGATACAAGGCAGCTGGAAACGCCTCAACACTCTGCAGCACTACAAGGTCAGAAACCGCCGTCGGAATAACTCAAATGCTATGAATGAATGCGTTTAAACTGTATCCTCTGGCTGTTGCGATGCAGGTCCCAGATGGTGCTACTGTTGCACTTATACCTCGACACACCAAGCATATTCATCATGACAACCATGAATATGTAGCTGGGGAGAGTAAGTATTTACTTTGACTCTAAAAACGGTATAATCAGTATTTTCTCCCATGTTTTTTGTAAACCATAGCAACTGCATGAAACTCGACAAATATCACTCTGTATTTATTCTCACAACGCAGAAACGCCGATGCTGGAGGATGCAGATGAGGGTGGAGTGAGACTGTGGCATCTGGTTAAAGCCAGTGAGGAGCCGGAGCTGCCCAAGCACCGCAGAGGCAGCATGAGGGAGAGGGAAAGGGCCAAGGCCATCCCAGAGATATACCTTACCAGACTACTGTCCATGAAGGTAAGCCGTCTACAACTCTAGGCCCTAGAGTTTTAATATTTCCTTGGTTAAGTTTTGGTGAAAGTGCATGACCTGAACAGTGTCTTAGCCATCTCAAACCCAAAGACCTTTGATAGACAGTTGGAATGGTGACAGTTGCTTGTGATGACCTTTCTGAGATATTTTATTCTAGTTAATTTGTCTTTCTGCAAATTAAACTGTAACCATGTTGATCTCCTTTTTTTTTTTAAGTTGCCACTGAATAATATTAATATAAGTTGTCCTCGTGTTTCTTCAGGGAACATTACAAAAGTTTGTGGATGATCTATTCACGGTGATCCTCAGCACCAGTCGCCCTGTCCCTCTGGCCGTCAAGTATTTTTTTGACCTTCTAGATGACCAGGCAGGACAGCACGGCATCTCCGACCCAGAGACAATCCACATTTGGAAGACCAATAGGTGTTCAAACTTGCTTCACACACACTAAATCAGTGATTATTGTGGGCTCTTTCTCATGTCTGCTCTAAATTTTCAGTCTTCCATTGCGTTTCTGGATCAACATTGTGAAAAACCCTCAGTTTATTTTTGACGTCCAAGCCTCAGACCACGTTGATGCTGTGCTCTCAGTAATTTCCCAGACTTTTATGGATTCCTGTACAATAGCTGAGCACAAACTGGGAAGGGTAAGTCTTCTGAATCGGGTGCTAAACATCTTCAAAAAACACTTTAAAACTTTTAACATGGAACACATCTGAATGGAAAAGTAATATTGATTTGTTGTCCATGTCCTGCATTGAGAGCTCTCATTTTTCATTCTTTCTCTTCAATTTAATACAGGATTCTCCCATTAACAAGCTACTGTATGCCAGAGACATTCCCCGCTACAAGCAAATGGTTGAAAGGTATCTTGCGCTTTCAAAATTTGTTACCTAAAATTATAGATGGCTTATTTTAACATTTGTCCCTCACGTGTCACTGACAGGTACTACGCTGACATCAGGCAGACAATCTCAGCCAGTGATCAGGAAATGAACTCTGCTCTGGCTGAATTATCAAGGGTGGGTCATCAGTCACGTATTTCAGTTTAACTCCACGTATTGACAAACCGCCTGACTGTGTGATTACCATTTCAGAACTACTCTGGAGATCTTAACTACCTGGTGGCACTGCATGAACTCTACAAGTACATCAATAAATACTATGACCAGGTATATGATCTAATGATTGAAAGCAATCTTTCTCATTGTAGGCCTTTCTGCCTTCCTGTCTGTCTCTGATGCACTCATTCCTAATCCATCTGGTTCAATATAATACTTGTGTAACATTGCTATTGTTTTGTGTTCTTTTGAAGTATTGGCCTATAATACTCCAAAAAATAAAGGGATCACTTGAACAATACAATGTAACCCCAAGTGTTCCGTTTAGTTTTTTTGAGCAGTAAGAATAAGCATATTTGCTAGGTTTAGGTAAAATTTGTGTTAAAAACTACACGTGTGGCACTGTTATGTACACATTTATGTGATTGTAAAGGTTTTATTGTGTTTTCTTTAACTGTCATAGTTCATGCCATCAGGATCTAATATTCACTTTAGTATTAAATTCTAGTAGTTTTGAGATGGCATATTATGTACACTGCCTGAGAAAAAGAAAAGTTGCCACCTTGTTTTAAAGGAATAGTCCACCATTTTTCCATACTGAGATATGTTCATACCTTAGCTTAGACGAGTTGATTCGTAACTGTCTGGTCTTTGTGCGTGCGCTCAGTCATGCAAATAGACGAAAGACGTTGTTAGCATTTAGCCTCTCGTAGCATATTCATAGCTCCAAACTGGAGTGAAGTTAGAAGCTACCAAGCTGTTCCACGTTTTCCCTATTTAAATACAGTTGCGTGAAAAGTTACACGATCCAAGTCTAGTTACACAAAATTAAACGTGTCGATTTTCTAAGTGGATAAAAAGGGTTACTATATTGTAGGGCGTAATAATACAGGAGCACTCCGACGTCCGCGCAGTGAAGTCGAAGTGCTCCTTAGATATTATTGCAGTTTGGAACCATGAATATGCTGGGAGAGGCTAAATGCTAACAACGTCTTTTGTCTATTTGCATGACTGAGCGCATGCACAAAGACCAGACAGTTACGCATCAACTCTTCTAAGCTAAGGGATGAACATATCTCAGTATGTAAAAACGGTGGCCTATTCTTTTATCTAACTGTTATGATCTGGGGTTGGATTGGATCAGCTAACTACCTGATCATCCTGAATAACCAGATTATTCCATCAATGGATTTCTTATTCCCTGATGGCATGGGCATATTCCAAAATGAAGATGCCAGGATTCAGGCAGTCAGTGTATGTTTAATCTTTTGAATTTTGCTTCCTTTTTCAGATTATCACTGCACTGGAGGAGGATACCACAGCCCAAAAAATGCAGCTGGGATACCGCCTGCAGCAGATAGCTGCTGCAGTGGAGAATAAAGTGACAGACTTGTGACAGAGGAACAACACATCACTGCTCTGCTGATCAAGATGGACTCATGTGGAACTTTTGTGACAAAGCTGAACGGGACAGCCTTTACCTACGGCTCAGTGCAAGTGCGTTAAAGGCAATAAGGATTGAGTGTGTCTGATTGAAGAAATGGACACTGAATAAGAAGGGCATGTGCAAAGTGCTTTTTCCAGCAACTTTTAAAAAACTAATGAGTAAAGAGTGAGTTAGCTGCTGCCTTGTGAAGATGCATAATGGGATCTTGACCAATTTCCCCCTTCCCATATCTTTCAGTTTACATTTACACACCCCTGGTTTCTCTCCATGTTACGTTAAAAGACACAAACTTGTTCTTTATTTGCACATATTTGAAATACTGCATGTCCAAAAAAGATAACGGGGACTTGTGTTTCCTGGTTCTGTTGCTGTTACACAAATCTGTGAAAGCTGAATCATTCTAAATCAGAGTACATATATTTTATCAGAATGTATTTGCATCTTTTTTAAATCGATATAAAAATGATCAGTGTTTGTTATTTTCAGCGTAAAATTCTTCATTCCCGGCAATTATGTTATTGTTTGTGCAGCTCTCTACCTCAGCCTAATGCTGCATCAGTTACTTTTGTTTTTATATATTCACCAATACCACCTACTGGTACCATATATTGATCAGCTGTAACTAGCAATACATCTGCACAGAACCTTTGACCTTACCCTTTGGAATTGTCAATACTTCTTAAATAATAGGCTGGAATCCTAGTAACAAATTGTTATTCCTTTAGTTCCTCTGTACATTTTAACATTCCTTTTAACAAATATTTTTTAATTTAATTATGATATTTTTGGATGTGATTTGACGATTGGAGAAAACGGAAAGGTCTGTCTGGACACTTTCAGACCTGAACAGTGCGATTTATGCAGCAAGTCTCAGAGGCCAGTCATTAACATGTGCCAACAATATGTTTTAATTTATACTGTATTTCTAACAGAGTTTGTGCAAAATGTGGCATACACTGGCATCACTGATGATCCTTCTACCTTAAAGTTTGTATACGATTGGAGAAGCTTTGTGTAATTTACTGAGGGACTTTATACTGCTGTAAGGTTAGATAAATTTGAAAGATCAGGCTCCCAGGGGCAGCTGTTGTATATGTATGTTTGTATATATTGTATATAGTGACTTCAGATTAAATTGTAGTGATTTAACCTTAGAGAATGCCCTTATTACGCATTCTGATGGAATAAAGTATTCTATGTAGGCCTATTGGGTTGATTGATTTATCATACCATAATGTAGGTAATTCCTTGCATATCACATTGAAAATTAGTATGTCCTTAATGGTATTGCAGCCTGTCTTTACATAATGTGCACACCAGAGGGCGCAACTGGCTTAGAAGAATAAAATACGTATATTACATGCGCTGTTAACGAAACGTTCGCCATTCATCTGGCTTATATAAGGTACACATGTGGAATCCAGCAAATAGCCTATGAAATCTGTACCGTTTTCGTTGAGCATATCATCGTGAACGACTACCCATGGAAAAAAATAGCCTACCCGAAATGCGCAGACGTGTTTTATTACGTATGGCCTACAGGTCGCAGTACTGAGCCGCTTATTCAACAATAGAAAGTTCTAGGACGCCAAACGGCTGGAAATGATGTGCAGCTTTCGGCCTTCACACCATATCAAACGAGATCGTAGTCTTTATCCGTAAGGAATAAAACGAAACCTTTAAAGATCTATAAGGCGTGATAAATATATGGCCTTAATAGCCATTTGAGATTACCTTAAAATTGTATATCATTGTTAGTAACGCATGTTCTCTTATTGTATCCGTTAAGGGTGAACAATCCTCCCAGAAAACGCATAATAGTGAACATTTTGACGGCAAGATCGAGTGACCGCCATACAGAAAACCCACACGGATCTCATGACCCCTTTCTTTTTACTCAGTATGTTCAAGCACGTAATCCTCTGTAAATATTCATCGACACAAAAGCGTAATCCCATTAGATTGTTAAAATTATTCCAATTTTATAAAATATCCCGAAAGATTAGTTCCAAGTCCCATCTGAAGCGCACATATTTCCCCGACACCAACTCGCATCCAAATGTCGACGAGCTGTAATGGTGCGGAGATGTGGCTTGCCTCCTTCGTACAAGTCCCGCCCACTGACGGGGAAGTGATTGTGATTGGTCAATATAGCTATGCGAGTTGATTGACAGGGTGTTGTCCCAATCATGTGCCACATGCCGCAACACGCACCCAACGAGCCCCTGCTCTGTCGCCCGGGAAACCCCGCGTCCAGGTTGTGTGTCATTTTCACAGGGACCTGAGCTCGAGCCCGGTGAGGAGGGGGATGGGCGCTTCTGCAAACGTACGGACCTTCACTGAATCAGAGTGCATTAGATTCAGCAGCACATACCTCATTATAAATACCTATTATAAATATTATACCAACTGAAATAAATGGATATGCCTTGCAGGGATCTACCGGAAAGACTTCATGGATGACCTTCACTTTACGTGGATTTTGAATTTAACTTTACGCCAATGCGTGGAAACACTGAGAAGTTTGTTTGTGATCCAGAGAGAGGGAGCTACTTTTAACGGCAGACACACGGGAGACTCCGAGGCCTTGTTACGGGCCTAGTGATCTGCTTCATGTTGGGATATCACAAAGGCTTTTCATTGTACTGGATTTTACCTCATATAAACGATTTTAGGATGTCTCTTTAGGTGAGTACATGAGATACAGTTGTGCAGTGTTATCAACGGTAAGAGCACGTTCAGAGAAAAACAAACACGGACCATGTTTCGGTCGACCCATCATCGCTCCTAAGCTAGCAAATATAGCTAACCTGGCTAACTGGCTAGTTTAGCCCAATACTTGGCGTCCACTTCATTTGATTAGAACACAATGTGTGCTGTTAAGCAGCATAATTGTATAAATAACATGAAAGAACAGCGCTATTGTGAAATACCTATTTAACGGTAAAGTGAATCGAATTCTGTTGTGTAGAAATATTTTAGTTGTAAGTAAGCTGGAGTATTTACCATGTATCTGGTTTGGGAAAGCATATTTTTTTTTAGTGCAATGTGTTCTGAAGTTGAAGTTAATGGAGGAAGTTCATCTTGTATTAGATTGTTATCCCAACCTGTTACTCTGGAACAGTATTGTGTTAAAGCAGAATGGACGGATTTGTTTTAATTCATGACGCCCAAGAAGACTAATGTTTAGATAAATAAATTCCCACAACTTAGACTCGTATTGCAATTTAATATGTTGTCCGTACTGGGTTCAATCGAATCCAAATAACTTGAAGTTTCCAAACTTTTCCTAGTCCTTTATGTCAGTACACTAAACCAACCTAGTAGACTTCCTTGGATAATGAAGTGTGGTTGTGTCCCTTTTTGTTGGGATGTATGTGTGTATTTACGTAATCGATATAAAATTAGTATCTTTATTGTACCTTATTTTCTTGAGCTTTAAATACCACAGTGTTCTCAAATAAACACGCATTACACGGTTCATAGACTGATGTTTAAGGTTGAAAAGAACATTTCCAGTGCTATTTCTAGTTTCTGTGGCATACTGCCACGCACTTTGTCAAAGAAGTTGAAACCCCACGACATTGCATCAAACGAAGACACTTTAGTTACTAATATGTATTTTCACTTCGTTTATCGATATAATTATGTAATCATAAGGTATATACCATTTTAACATGAAGAAGTGTGTTGTCATTTATATATTTCTGATCCCAGTATAGAATTAAGGTCTCATCTCGCTACTGGTTAAACATTGTGCGAGTGTTTTGAAGTGAAACCGATACATATAAAGCATTTGTGTTTGGTGGTGACTTGCTATTTTCACCTCCCCCACTTCCCAACCCCCAGCCTCGATGGCGGTTCACAGAACTGGCTGGTATTTTAGACGGGGACTGTTTCCTTTTTTAGCGTCAAATTATATTCCGTCGTCTCTATGGTTTTAGCACAGTTGGTCCAAACATGAAATAACTTAGTTAGATACCACATAGTCTTGTTTAATGGATTTTCTTTCATTTCCGTTCTGTAGATGACCAATTGCACTTAATTGTTGCCTTTTAAACAAATAAATAAACAAGCTGCTGCTCAGTAAAACGAGTGTTTTCGTGCGAGTGCACGATCTTCAAAACCTAATAATAACATTGGAACGATTCTTGCAACGCGCCTTATTTGTGAGGTCAAATATTTTGGAAGCACGAATGGCTGCCCCAAACATTGCCTGCGTTGCATGGTTTCGGTCTACGCACAGCTTCACCACGTAATAATGTATCCATGTTTTGTGGAGTCACTAGACCGGAGGACTGCACTTGCCAAGCGGTACATGTAATAGTAATAGATCATGCATACCCTTGGCTCAATTTGAGAAGATGTAAATATATTCAACATATTTTGTATGTAGGTGTGATCTGTTGGATATACACTTGAATAATTTACGTGAATTATGTATGTACAAGAATATGTAACTTTACCCGCACAATTTCACATTATCTTAACGAGATGGTTAAGGTGCTTTATTTGTTATTATATACAACGATAATATGAATGAAAGATACCCCTTTAACTTGAATTACGTATTTAGCAGGCACTGCAGTTTACTATGGCTTATTGGGTCCTTGATGGTGCCTTGCAGTTTGCCTGCAATTATTTCTGTCATAACATTATTGTTGTTAAGGTTGGCACGTGGCATTCGTGTGTGTGTTTTAAATTTATTGTGTTATAATTATATATAAAAACATCTACCATAGATCTCTTTTGTCATATCATTTAAGATGGCTTCCAGGAAAGGGCAAGATGGTACCAGAAATTGTTCACATGACTTATGCAAGGATTTATTTAATTTATTTGTGTGTGTGTGTGTATATTTAAAAAAAAACATTTGGGGGGGGGTTCTTAGTGTGTACAGGAATCTGTAAATTGCACACCCCTTACACAAATAAAATGTGTTGTAAATGTAATGGTAGGTTGTTTTGATCTGCATGGTTGTCTTTTTTGGCAATATTTTATTGCTGATACAAGGTTTGTTTTTCATTTATCTGTTAAAGTTCAGATATCGGTAACTATGAGTAGTTTGTTGCATACCTGCTATGGGTGCATATAAGGTCAGAAAAAATCATAGCAAGGTGTTGTAATGGCTGCCTGGAAGTATTTTAGAATAAAAATGTTGGGCCTACTGTACTGACCCAATATAATGTTAGAATTTTGTGTGTAAATTAAGGGCATTTTCACACAGGCTCTAGTTGGGTCGACTTAAAGGGACTTTTGCCCTGAGAGCGGCACTTTAGGGTCAGTGTGAATCTAACCGCAGCATTTTACAACAGTCTAAACAGCCTACTACGGCTGAAACAGGTGGTCTTGGAGCGGCGCATCTCGCTCTCTGCGTCCGTGCGGTTGTGGTGTGAATGTGGCCGACCTCTGAGCTATTCTCGCTTTGATGCCTCTTTTTTGCACGAAGAAAGAATGACTAGTACGCGCTGCATGAGGACGTTTGGATTACTGCTCTGACGAGGCAACATGGATTAACTTTAAATCATCAAGGTACGCCTCTCTTTCCTGTCTTCCCCTTCCTGCTGCAGTGAAACTTTCCTCTCCATGTGCTGATTAAGTACATTTTGCGGCGCGTTGCGTATATCACCCTCACTGTATTTAACCATGAGGGAGAGGAGTGACCACTGCGTAACATCGGGGAAGTGTGCCTGTACGTGCGTGCGTGTCAGTGTCGGCACATTGACAGGTTGATGCCCGTTGTCATGGGAATAAGTTTGTTGAACAGCTGATCGTTGTTACGTGGCTGATGTTGCGATGTTTTGTGCGAGCGTGTGTGAACACAGACTTAACTAACTTTGGAGTAAATGCAGTTGGAGCTAAGGCGGTCTCCAGGCGACCTACAAAGCGCTCCAACGTGTGAAAACGGCCTTAGTCTCCTCTGGTGTCCTGTTGGTGTGTGCTTTTCAATCTTGCACAACAGGGTTGAAAACAAGTGGCCATGACGCCTGCCTTGCTGCTGCTCTTCTATTGGTGGAGGAGAGCTGGAGCTAGTCCAATAGACTGCCAGTGTTTCCCTGGCTCTTGTGGGAGTGTTGTTGCAGAGGCTGTCTTTGCTGTATTCTGATAGTACCAAGGAAAGCAATGCTTCTTGTGAAGATAATGGGGCAGCAGCAGTTGAAAGGAGTGGGCCAACCTTCAGATTTAGACTGTTTGCGGTTACTTCTGGAATATTCTTGAATATTCTTCTTGAAGTTAGTTCCTCCCTCTGAACCATTTTAGTTTTTCAGCTTGACCCAACAGACCGTGCTTCTTTTAGTTCTAGCGGCCAATTTTCCAATTCAGTTTTCATATTTGGCGTGTCTTTTCTTCCTCGAGAGTGCAGCCATTGGCTTTAACATTCATAGTAGCAATTCTGTTGCCATGGCAGCGATGTTTGCACTGCCTGCCGAGTCCGTATTTTTTTTCTTTCTATGTTGCTTTTGATCCATAGTGTACTCTTTAGTTTTAATCTTCCTTGCTCATAGTTTAATGAAATAAACCCCCCAAAAAAGTAGTTTAATTAGTTTTTTATGGTAAAGATGTTAACTTCATTGGTGTAGCAGAAGGAGATGTTACTGTGAGAACAAACCTGCTGAGCAAGCAAGCAATTGGAGTCTACCAGAAAATGAGAGAGAAAGAAACAACAAGTGAACAGTGATGTAGGAGAGAAAGTGTGGCCAATTTGAAACAAGTTTTAATATACCTTTTGACTACATTGTTAAATGGTTGCAATATTAATTGAAATTGGATACTCTTTTTTTTTTTTTTTTTTTTATGTCTTTAACTATTGCTTGGCGGCTGGAGCCCTTTAACTGTTTTTAACTGTAAGTTGGAGCCCTTCGTACCACTGAGACTAAAGCTGTCTTTCCATAGGAGTGGTTTGGAGCAGAGCAGTTTGGGGGTGGTTTCCTTCATTATGAGGACGCCCTCATAATTATGAGGCCTTTTCCCACTGCAGGAACCTTTTGCAGTTCTTGGTGCTTTTTATGTACCAGACCTCTTAATCACGTTCTGGTTTAATTTCTGGTATGTGGATCTCCTCTTTGTTTTTCTGCTTCCTGAAAAAAAAATTACTCCGTGTATCCAGTTTTTCTGTAATCTCCCGAAGCTTGCCGATTGCCTGCTGTATTTGTGCAACTATGAATTTTCCGCAGTCTAAAGTCTCATCTGGATGCTTTCGGACATAGGTTACAAAGTTTGTTTTGCAAACAGTGTGATAGTTTAGCGTAAGAGGCAGCATGGTGCTTACGTCATTGAACACCTGTCCGGCGGCTGTTGTGGAGTGCGAACACAAGCGGATGGGATGGGGGGGTTCCCGTGACTAAAGGGGGACTGTAGGTTTCAGAGACTGTCCCCATGAACTGCTTGGTGCGAAAAAGGCCTCCTGGGGCCACCTCTACGGTGAGGTCTGAAGTGTTTGTGGGATTGCATAAGTATAAAATGAGAGAAAATACATATTAAATGGTAAATACAACAGGCCTTAAAGCAGACATAAACAGACATTTGTCATATTATGGCAAGTGTCTGTATTTTGGCGAGTAGCAGATGTATTCTGTGAGACGGCAAGTAATGTTAAGCTAAAAGGGTTTTGCCTGGCTCTGCCATACTATTTCCTGTCCATTCCACACAGGAAAGTTAGTCTGGTAATGCAGCAATTGGAGCAGTATGAACAGGCGGGCCTAAGGCACACAGATTGTCAGTGAAATAAACCAATCATCAATTAGAGGACGTGATGGCTGCTGTAGTCCAATTCAGAAAATATAAACTGACGAGAGCACGGAAGCTAAATCCTCGACTCCTTCATCCATGATTAGTTTTGGTTAATAACTTCTGCAACATAGAGGCGCTGCAAGTGACGTAACCATGTCAATTCCCTGTGACGGTTGTGATTGGTACGGCTAGGCCAATCAGTCACTTTTTTACCGTGTGTGTCCAGACCATAGATGTAATATACAAGAGATAGCCGGTGTTCCATTCAGCCTCATTAATGGTTCCGAGTTCTCTGTGAAATTTAGATGGCTGCTCTCTCTCCTCCCTGCGCAGCCTGTTCTTTTAAAAGGGAAAAGGCGGGAAGCCCCGCACTCGTGGGACAGGCGGAGCCTCCACAGAGCTGCAGAGGTTGTTGACAGGCTCTGGAGCCTGCACTGAAAAGGCTTCTACTTTTTAGTGCTGATGTACAAAAACCAGCGTGGTTAAAAATATCTCACTTACCCCAGCGTTGTCACATGGGTCATAGCGATTTTTAGAAAAAATGAAACTCTTTGGAGCCAGGCTTTTAAGCCGTTCTAGGGAGGTCTGAAGTCCCATTAGAGTCCAGTTTACCAAGTGTCTTTTGGAGTCGCCCCTGGCCACCAGTGGGTGGTACTACAGCAATGTCAGCTCCCCGCCATGAGGACCATAGAGAAGGACATTCCTCGCCCATTGGTCCAGACCCACCTTCTTTCGCGCAGAAAAGAATTGAGTGTGGTTTACCAAGCTAAAAAGGTTTAGCAAAACAAAGCTAGCTTATTAGCAACAGCTATTTCTGGCTGGGTACTCGCGCTTTGAGAACTAAAACAATGTATGCTATAGTATCCTGTTTTGAAAGCATCTTTACGAGACAGATCTATGGCATTGCTTGCTAAACACGCCCCCGTCGTTCTGCGTCTGCCACAACACATTTTCTCACCCCACCCCCTGGTCAATGGCCGTTTGTCCTCCTGTCCCCAACACGTGACCTCGTGTACTGTCTATTTCCCATGTCTTGATGTTTTTATGGATGTGCTTTGCCTTAACTTTAACCTGATTGTAATTTCGCATATCTTTTGTAAGACCCATTGAGTTGCCTTGTGTACGAAATGCGAGGTATAAATCAACATGCCTTGCCTTGCTAAATTCTCATAAAGCATTACAGTGATGCAGCGAGGTCAAATGATTACAAAATAGTTAGTGATAAACACAAAGTAGTTTCCCTTCACTAACGGCTTGACCTCAGCCCCGCAGTGTAACAACCAGTCGGTCACTCCCACAGCGGCCTTGGCTTGACTCTAAAACTCCTTGAAACAACTCGTCATTCATTAGATATTCTAAAATCAAACCACTCCAGACCCCACCTCTTAGGTGGCCCCAGGCAAGAACGGTTTGTACATCCTATGGCCGCAGATTGGTTCACAGCAGTGAAAACAGCCCCAAACCTCTCCGTTCTCCTACCCCGTACCATTCCTGTAGAAATGTGTTTTCTGGCTCAGTTAAAGGCCCTATACTTTTTTTTTTTTTTTTTTTTAATTAACAACTTCGTTGTGGTCCAAACTCATTACTAACTTTTCTAACATATTTGTAATTCCAGATTCTTCACGGGGATGAGTTTATAGGCACATTTCGCAACTTGCAGGGTCACTTTTCAGGGTCATTGTCACAGAAATGCTAGAAAACTAGCCCAAGAGTGCATGAAATTGATTGATTTCCCCATGTTTCATGCCTGCAGAGCTCTTGTGTTGAGCCTGGTGTGGTCAGCTGTAGGGCTGAACGATTTTGGAAAATAATCCAATTGCGATTTTTCTTTTCTTCAATATTGCGATTGCGATTAAATGTGCAATTATTGTTGCAAGGTCCTCTTCTCGTGTATTTTTCACCTAACACAAGCAATAAATCAGTCTGTTTCATAATAAACAATATTAGATTAATTTGAAGTGAAAATTGCAACAATAAAGCAAACAAAATTGTTGCCTGACCTTTTCAAAATGTGTGAACATGTGGACTGCACTTCTTAAAAACTGTCTGAACTTAACATTATAGTCTATAAATAAATGAAAAAGATAAATTATATAGATATAATAATAAAACTCACTGATCCAGTAACATCACCTATACTGAAGTGCAGGAAAAGTAAGAACAAACGCCCGCTTTAACTAGTTGGAAAATTTTAGGAAATCAAACTCCTAATTACAAAATACAATACAAAATAAACTACTGATTATTATTTCGGCCAATCAAATACCGGTCTGAGCTGCGACTCGTAATAGCTTCAGATGCGTATTATTGATGGGCACGGAGAGGCCAGATGGAGCCCACGCCAAAACACAGTGGAATTAGGAGCAGCATTTTGGTTTTGGGATGTAACTTTGGACAATATGAAGAAAGAGAAGCACAGTGACGCAAAGAGACGGCGACATGAGGTGCCAAACAGACACGTTTTACTTTCTCTTTGACTCGCAGCAATTTAGTGACATTTCAGCACTAAACAGCACATTTCCTCAGCAAAATAAGACATAGCACGGACTCCTGCCTCGGATCGTAGTTCCCAACACTTTTCATAGAGCAGTTTAGTGTTTATATCTTGCGTCTGTACTACCTACGGAGCGCATATGCGGTAGATGCAAAGGTAAATAAAGGCACAGTATCCTAGTATCCGCGGATACTTTATGAACCGTCATTATGCTTTTGAGATAAGTTCTTTAGCCACAACATTCCCAAACATAAGCCTCCTAAACTGAGCCACAAACGACTCTTTACAAGCAGCACAGGCTCACCTCTGTGGAGGCAGAGCCGTGTGAATCCGGAGGTGAGGTAGTTTCTGTGATCATCAGAGCATGTAGTAGCAGCGTGATTAGTGTTGCGGCTAACGCAATGCTAACGGAGAAGAAAGCAATAGTCCTTCGCGGTGGCTGCATGATAAACGCTGATATTTTCACTGTACATCCACAATCTACTGCGCACCTTAACTAGACTGAGACGTAAACAAAAGCACGCGGCGGAGCGGACTTTGCTGCCATATCTTGCAGCTCCATTCATTTCCAAATCGTGTGCCCTGCGATTACGTAATTGCGTTGTTGTGCAATATCGCGATAAAATTGCAAATGCAATTAATCGTTCAGCCCTAGTCAGCTGTTTGCAGAGGCAAATGTGGTCCATGCTCAGTTGAGGTCATGTACTGTGTCTCTGAGTAAAGTGCACTTAAAATAAAACTTTGTACACACCTGGGGTGCTTTACTTTTTTGTGCGGTAGGTATGTGATGTTTGGGAACATGTCATCATAATATTAGTAATTGCAGCCGGTTCATTCTGGGCACGTATTCCTCCTCCACGCCAGCACTCGCTACATGCAGACCCAAGCTTCTGTCATAGGTTTGTTTCCACCTACTTTTACTTCCTAAATCAGAGGTCACTAAACGGCGGACCTCGGTCCGGATCCGGACCCATGCGCCAGCCCATCCGGACCCGAACCTTGGATCCGAACTTTGGACCCGACCCAAATCCCCTCAGACGAGCGGCTGCGTGTGCGCTCCCTCTCCTTCTCTCTCTCCCTCTCGCTCTCCCTCCCTCTGACTGCACCAGAGCGGTAAACTACAGCCCAGATGAACAGACAGAGAAAGTCCTTCATCTTAGCTCCATGATACTTTTTACATTTTTAGAAATGGTTTTGGAATGACCAAAATACGGCTCGCTAAAAAAAAAAACAACAACAACAGAGGACGCCCTAATTAAATATGCACGCGCGATCGTAATGCGCAAATAGCGCGGCTGTTTCTCGATCGGCAGCGAGCAGGTCTGAACCTGGTCTGAACCTGGACTAAACCAGGTCTGAACCAGGTCTGAACCAGGACTAAACCTGGACTAAGCCAGGACTAAACTTGGTCTGAACCAGGACTAAACCTGGACTAAATCAGAACTAAACCTGGACTAAACCTGGACTAAATCAGAACTAAACCTGGACTAAACCTGGACTAAGCCAGGACTAAACCTGGACTAAACCTGGACTAAGCAGGGCTCAGTGTGTCATATATTATGTGCACAGTGTGTATAACAGAGGCTACAGTAGCCTATGCATTCTGCTATTTAGGAGCCACAACTTATTTTAGAGCAAAAAAACAATAACAGGATTCAATTGATTACATTATTTTCAAATGACAGTAATAGATTTAATAAAGGCTTAAAAATCCCAATATAACTGTGAATTAACCCCGTATGTTCCGGACCTTTGCTCGACAATTTTTTTTCATTTCGGACCTTGGTGAAATTTAATTCATGACCCCTGTCCTAAATGAATGCCATTTAAGTCACTGTGACTGCAGTGCTGAGGGAAGGGGAGGAGTTGTGTGCAAAGCTGCTGCAGAGAGGAGGTGTCGTCTTGTGGAAAGATAAAATAATGTGTGAAAGGGTAAAGACTAGTGTAGCAATTAATGTATCAGTCTTTTCAAATGTTAACGCCCATGTAGGCTACATGATGCCAGGAAAATGCTAATGTTTCGAGAGACTTTATTTATTTTGTCTATATTTCAAAATACACTCACCTAAAGGATTATTAGGAACACCATACTAATACTGTGTTTGACCCCCTTTCGCCTTCAAAACTGCCTTAATTCTACGTGGCATTGATTCAACAAGGTGTTGAAATCATTCTTTAGAAATGTTGGCCCATATTGATAGGATAGCATCTTGCAGTTGATGGAGATTTGTGGGATGCACATCCAGGGCACGAAGCTCCCGTTCCACCACATCCCAAAGATGCTCTATTGGGTTGAGATCTGGTGACTGTGGGGGCCATTGTAGTACAGTGAACTCATTGTCATGTTCAAGAAACCAATTTGAAATGATTTGAGCTTTGTGACATGGTGCATTATCCAGCTGGAAGTAGCCATCAGAGGATGGGTACATGGTGGTCATAAAGGGATGGACATGGTCAGAAACAATGCTCAGGTAGTCCGTGGCATTTAAACGATGCCCAAATGGCACTAAGGGGCCTAAAGTGTGCCAAGAAAACATCCCCCACACCATTACACCACCACCAGCCTGCACAGTGGTAACAAGGCATGATGGATCCATGTTCTCATTCTGTTTACGCCAAATTCTGACTCTACCATCTGAATGTCTCAACAGAAATTGAGACTCATCAGACCAGGCAACATTCTTCCAGTCTTCAACTGTCCAATTTTGGTGAGCTCGTGCAAATTGTAGCTTCTTTTTCCTATTTGTAGTGGAGATGAGTGGTACCCGGTGGGGTCTTCTGCTGTTGTAGCCCATCCGCCTCAAGGTTGTGCGTGTTGTGGCTTCACAAATGCTTTGCTCCATACCTTCTGTTGTAACGAGTGGTTATTTCAGTCAAAGTCGCTCTATCAGCTTGAATCAGTCGGCCCATTCTCCTCTGACCTCTAGCATCAACAAGGCATTTTCGCCCACAGGACTGCCGCATACTGGATGTTTTTCCCTTTTCACACCATTCTTTGTAAACCCTAGAAATGGTTGTGCGTGAAAATCCCAGTAACTGAGCAGATTGTGAAATACTCAGACCGGCCCATCTGGCACCAACAACCATGCCACGCTCAAAATTGCTTAAATCACCTTTCTTTCCCATTCTGACATTCAGTTTGGAGTTCAGGAGATTGTCTTGACCAGGACCACACTCCTAAATGCATTGAAGCAACTGCCATGTGATTGGTTGTTTAGATAATTGCATTAATGTGAAATTTAACAGGTGTTCCTAATAATCCTTTAGGTGAGTGTATATATATTTATTGTATTTAATTAAAGTGATCCAACATAAACACAATTGCATAGGCAAACCTTTGCAACCTAAAAAGTCACTTTGCAGTGTGCAATAAAGATTGTTAAACATCCAAATTATTTATACTGCATTTGGATTAAGCTAATAAAACAGCAAAAATCCTGAGGTAACTGAGGCACATTTGTACAGCAGGACCTTATTCCTCTAAGCAGAGGATAGAGAGATAAAAAAAAATCGATTTGACCTACCAACTCGATTTTTAAATCGAATCCATTTTTTTCCCAGCCCTACTGTGTAACCTTTTGGTCTATACTGTCGCCATCAGTACAAAACGCATTCCCAATGTCCAGCTTGACACACAAAATGCTATTTTTGCAGTTGGTAATCAAAGAATAGATTTGGATGAGAACCTAACTGGTTTAAATCTCAAATTCTACTGACTTTAGTCAACATCTCCATGAAGACGGCAATCTCAATTATTATTTTTACAGATCAACCAGTCAGCTATCGACTGATTATATCAGCTGATATGCTCAGTCTATATTTGAGGTTGTTGTGTTTGGCCAAAGAAATATTTTTTTGTCCAATTAAATGTCAAATTGTTATTATCCCACTTTTTGTGTCATTGTCTACTCGCACAAGGGTGATCATATCAAATTATTTGCACACTGGATAAAATATGCAACCATTTTGGTCACAGATTCAGTCATCTGCATGAGAAGGGCTGTATATTTGAGGGAGGCGATGGTGTTGAGTGGCTGGCATAGTCATTTTCTTAGTTTTACAGTTTAAATAAAACCAAACTACAATATGATGCTCTACTACTGTTTTTAATTGCACAACAGTAACATATTGTTGGCCTGCTTGTATTTGCTCACTGAATTGGTTGCAAATTATGTTTTGAAAACGACTCTGTTTTTGTACATCTGGAGAGCAGGGAGAGAGCGTGAGAAAACACTGCTGGGCTGGCTCAGTGCTCAGTCACATGATGCAGTGGATGAGTCACTAAATACACTGAGGCTGAGGCCGCAGTGCCCCCTGGTGGTGCGTCTTCATACAATAATAGTGCCTTTCACAGTCATGGTTACACATGGCTGTGCATGGAGCAATTTCACTCTATACTCAGTGATCGTAAGCTACCTTGTAGCCACAGCAGCCCCGGGGTAGACTGATGTGAGGGAAGCTGCCTATCTGCACCATCGATTCCTCCGACCTTCACCAATTACACTGTTGTCACACTGTTGCTATGGATGAATTCAAACATTACTGTTGGAGACAAACCATTGTTGTGGGAGGAATGTGTTAAAAATGGGTTAATTTTTGTCAATGACCTTTTAGATTTATCTGGAGATTTGATTTCTTATGAAAATTTGAAAAGATCTTTTAACATTTCTCTCGATGAGCTACAATACAACCAGCTGATTTCTGCAATTCCTAAAACTTGGAAAAGAAAATTGCAAAATTGTAGGAAGAATAAGTTGATGGTTTGTCTCCCACTAATAAGATGCCCAAAATGGCTGTCTGGTGCCAAAATAAATAAAATAATATATATGTGGAATGTAAATATCACAGGCACCGCACTTTTTCCACACAGAATCTGCCTGTTTTGGGAAGATGAATTTAATGATCCAATTTTGTGGAAAGATTACTTTAGAACAATTTATAGAACTACAATAGATTCATATTCCAGGATATTTCAACTTAAAATCTTTTATAAAATTATTGCAACAAAACAATCTCTGTTCAAATGGCAGATAGAAAAGGATCCCTGTTGTAGGTTCTGTGGGAGGAGGAGGAGGACCTGATGCATTTATTTTATTTTTGTCCACATGTGGCTACGTTTTGGGTCAGTGTACAGTTATGGTTAAGGTATGGGTATTGCTTTGCAAATTACACCTCAGAATGTTGTGTTATGTGTTTTTGAGGGTAAATGCACATACCTTTTGAATATGATTATTCTGATGGGTAAAATGTTTATTTTTAAAGCTAAAAATGCATCAAATTTATGTATAAACACTTTAAGAATAGAGTTTATCACCAGTATATGTTAGAAACAATTATAGCAACAAATAACAACAGAATAATTGAGCATGAAAAGAAATGGAATGTCTGCTTACTGAGTTAGAGATATAAATATTAGGTGTACTTGCTATGCCATTTGTTATGTCGTAAATGTTTTGCTAATTATATTGTATTTTGTTTATGGATTTTGATTGGTATTAGTGACTTTATTTTATTTCTCATTTTCTATGTTATTATTTTCTTTTGCTTTGTGCTTCTTTTTTGTCTATAGTCTGTGTTCAAAATACTAAGAATGTGTGGATGATTGTGGTTGTGATTGTGGTATGAATGCAAGGGGGAGTGGCTGGGTTTGGGTGGGGGTTTCGAAGTTTGTCTTGTTATTTTATCTTGTAAATAAAAAAAAAAAATAAAAAAATTACACTGTCACATACATACACCTAATGCACATTTTTTAAGTGGTAGCATAAACCGGAACAGATTTTTTAAATGTAACCTTTATTTAACCAGGAAAGTATCATTGAGATAAAAAAAGGAGAAAAAGACACACAGTTACAAATCAAACCTCGGTGTGAAGCATGAGCACTAACCCGTGCGCCACCGTGCCGCCCTAAACGGACACCAAAACACTATTTATAATGGCCTGTGACCTGAGCCGGGTTACAAACAGGACTGCACAAATAGATTATTTTATTTGCTATTGCTGTTAGTATTGTGGTTTTATATTTTAAAATCAGTTCTCTCTCCACATTTTAAATACATTCAGAAGAATTACTACTCAACTAATGCAAAACTATGTAGTAGAGTTTTAACTACCAGATTGGTTGGTTTTATACATACAAAATAAGACCACATGGAGAAAGGAAATTATATTATAGTGCCTGAATTATTAGTCTTTTTGATTAATTTTACGATCCTTGTTTCAAACACATGTTAAAGTAAATAAATTATGTTGGTGGTTTGTGGAATAATGCGTGCATATATTTAAATACTTGTCTGTCCTTTTGAGTGTAACTCATGCAACAGTAAATGCACATGCACATTTTAGCCTGACTCAAAAGACAGCCAGGTCCTGCTCCATATAGATTTCATTTCAATATTCAAGCAAACATTTAAAAGTTGTCCACTGTGGATATTTTTAATATTTTTAGTGACCGATCTGTTTTAAAGAAAAGAGCAACTGACTGCTCTAAAAGCTTTTCTTCAAACACATTTTTTTTTTTTGCTATTCTACTGGTCTGAATAATTGGAATCGTTTTGTCTGTGGCTTGTTCTAACCTAGCAACAGCCAGATAGATGTTACAGCACCCAGATATTGGTCTGGGATTGCTCCGGCTTAAATTGTTAGGGGATAGGACACAGTACTCAGGACTCGGTATTTGCTGATGATTGGATCAGGCACACTGCAAATTCATTCAATATTTTGTTTTGAAAAACTAAATATTGTGTCAAGTATGTAGCAGCATACCTTTAGTTTTTCTGTTGCCGCCGTGTATTGATTAGTATCGATTTTGTCCAAACCAATTTTGGTTTGCGCTCAAACAGATCAGTGGATGCAGCACAAGATGGATTCTCGTGTTTGTGAAGTCACAAATAATACCACAAGAATTCAGCTTGCAGGCAAGGTTAGATGGGTTCGTCTCTCTAATGCAGTACCAGTTTGTCTTACTCTGTATAAGATACGGATGTAAGAATGTAACACATTTTACCTGATGCAAACTTCACTTTGTGAAGTGACTTTCTGCTGAAAGATATGCAAATGTTGAGTTGTTTTATTTTTATAAACTAAGGCCAAAACCCCCCTGAAGATTAATGTTTTTGTGTCGTAGGTCCCCAATGACGGTGGGCCGTGGCGTGCGGCTCGGTGGCACCCACCCTTGGCGTGCTCTGTGGCTGTAGCTGGAACCCTGTGATTCTTAGCCTTTTTTCCCTCCCCCTACCCTTAGTCAACCCCCTTCCCCCACCCGCCCTCCCCCTCATCCCCCTCCCGAGCGTCGCTGTGCTGGACGTCATGAGCATAGTAATCGCTCTGGGAGTAACTACGCCTGAAACGTCATATTCAGACATGGCCGCTGGATCCGAGTAAGTTCTCGGAGTATTTCCTGCTCGCTCATCATTATGGTTAGGGTTGGGGATACTACAAGCATGGAGTCCTAAAAGCATACATTGTATACTGCATTGAACTATCTGATTGTTGCAAATTGGGGAGAACATACACATTCCACACATTAAGGGCTCCATCCTGTCCGGGTATTGAATTCTTCTATGGCATGCTTAAACAAGCTTCTGTGTTCTCACTAGAGGTGTACAATGCAGGTGATGAGATGCACATGTTTGCAGCTGAAGCAGTTTTTCCCCCCTCACAGTTATAAAAACTCTATTAAGAATATGATTTTTTTTTAAATGATGAATAATTTGTAGCCAATAAAACCTGTTTTACCTTTCAGCCCTGAATCAGTAGAAGCAAGTCCTGCAGTGAATGAGAAGAACTACAACCACAGCTGTGGAAGTGCACAGAGTCATGGGTATCGCGGTCTACCGTTTGCTGTAAGGACTCATTCCACTAAGTCTATAAATGATAGAATCTTTCATAATGAATAATATCCTTGTTCCCCCTACCTATTGTGTGCAGATGCAGCAGTCTTCTGTTGTGTGTTGCCAAGATCACAACTATGGTGCGCCTCCGCCCCCCACGCCACCTGCTTCCCCGCTCTCCCAAACAATCATTCCCCGCATGGAACTCAACGGTGTCGTGCGAGCCTCTCGTTATCACAAATCTGCTGAGGACAACTCCGCAGACAGCGACAGCTCCTCAGATGAGGAGCAGCCGAACTCCAGCTGGTGTCAATGTAGCCTGACAGCAGACCGTATCCTCATCAAGTGTGATCACTGCAGGTCTGTTCTCACCTCGCTATACTCTCCTCCATGTATACTATACTGGTACAATGGACTCCTTCCAGTATAGAGTACTGCATTATTTTTGCCTCATCACTTATACGTAGAGGGAAAAAATATCAAAATTGCAAAAAGTATTTATTGAATAAAATGTTAACCCTAAGGCAAAGGAAAAAATAAATTTACATCAAAGGATGTAATATTGGTGAATGGAGTGAAGTTTCATTCCCGACCTTTCACTCAAGAATATTCAAAGCTATCAAAGTAATAAAATAAAGATTGTCGTCGATATTGAATATTACTCAGAAAATTGGAAATGGGAAACTGGAAGTCAGCTGACAAACAACTAAATGTAGTCTTTATTTCCCTTCACTGTCTTTACTTAGATCACAGGATAGCATGTTACGCTGCCAGTGTCCTGTTTAATCTGTTTAATCTGTTCTATAAACTGATACCTGTAGAGGCACAGAGCAAAGTTCAGCCAGAATAAACCTATAGCTTATCCGAACTTTTAAACTGAACTAAAAGTTGACCATAAATTCGACTTACTGTGATTTGCAGTACATGTCAGTGTCTCGTTGTCATTGATGGATTTTGTTGAAGAGCAGTCCATATTGTCATTGACCTATTTCCTATTGGGCTGAATTATTAAGACTGATGCCTGTTATTAAAGATAACACTTTTTTAATTAATCCTCACACCCTATTTTCTAACCTATTTTTCAGGGACATCGACAGCTGTAAAAGGGCAAAAAGCCAGGAAAATCCTGATGTCTCTGGTATGTTGTGTTAAACATTTAATTAATTCATTAAATTAATCAAACAAATCTAGAGTGTGAAAACAAGCATCTGAAATAACCCTTGATATTTATTGTTAGTGGGGGAGAGCAGCGCTACGGAAAGTGGCGATGAAGAAGTGTCTCCTTCAACAGTGTCCTATACAGCTACACAACACACGCCCACCAGCATTAAACTGACGGTCAACAGAGTCAAACGGAGCAAATCCAAAAAGAGGAAAAAAGCACAGAAAAGACGCGTGGAATGACCAAAGCCAAAAAGGTCAAGGTAAGACCTTCATACTACAGCCAGGTAAAAATGTGACTCTCAATTGATGTAGAATTGTTTGACCAATAAACTGTATAAATACATTATATGGACATAACTTCAAAGTTGTTAACATACTAGAAATAAACTAATGGTTAAAAAGTAACCAGAAAAAGCTTTCATTACCTTCCGACTCGTAGCACAGCTTACCCTCCATCACACATTACTGAAATGCAAAAACACCTGCCAAAGCCTCACTACTACAAAGCAACATACATGTGCCCAGCTAAACCAGGAACAGTGGCTAAGGGAGACTGTGAATAAACCGTTTTAGATCAAAATAGTTTTTTTTTTTTTTTTTTAACCATATAGTGTAAGAAAGTGATCATGGGCTGATTGGAATGATTGTCAAATACCTTCAAAAATCATAATAACCCCTATTTAACACAAAGGCTTAGCTAAAAAAAAAACTATATATATGTTTTGTTTTTTTATTGTATCCAGGCTTTCAGAGAGGGCTCCAGAAAGTCCATGAGAATGAAGGTATGGTAAAAAAAACATTATTTTTAGAGAATACAAATTAATTTTTTGCAATGAAGTTACAGTAGACAATGTACCCTGCAGAACTCTACAATAGATACTAATGTGCTGGATGAGAACACTGCAGAAGGGTGGGAGAGCAAAATCCGCAAGTGGACGGACCAATATGAGGAAGCTGTGGTCAATCAGTACAGCGCGGATGTGCAGTCGCTTGTCCAGCATCACACTGCCAGCTCCACAGCCTCTCAGTCGCCCTCTTCAGTACAGACCAGTCCTACAGAGCTCACAGATACCATCAACCGGACGGCACTCTCCTGTAACAACACTGTGCTCGGTTCACAAATGCAGGTACGCTCCCCACATTGTGACCACTCTTTAAAGGTTAAGTTGACACGTGACTAGAAGCGCTACCAATTTATTCAGGCTTGATTCTTATTAGGTTCTGTATGTATAGTCCCGATAGTTTAAAATGAGGTATTACACTGGCATTATAAAACGGATACATGAACAGTGCTGCTATGGCCCAGTACTGGACACAGACAGTGACTGGACAAGTTGCACAAATCAAACACCAGTATAGAATACAGAGAAAACAATCCTGATAGCATTATTTGGTCGATAGCTCCACCTCAGCAGCACATCACAGTCTGTTAGTGTAAACACGAGGCAAAAGCTGACACGGCAATGCTCTGTGTGGGTCTAGACTAGACTTTGGGACCAGGTGAGCCGTCAGAGATTTGTCGCGAGTGGAGTGTGCTTGCCGCTTTTTCAACCATTTCAGTTCAGGGCCCTATACGTAATAATTAAGTTCTTATTATTCACCTTATTTCAGAAGTTTGTGTGGTTGCCGCCATGAATTGTGCCCTTTTTAGTTTACATAGGACTGGAGAAGTCGAGATCAAATCAGTTACTACAAAGCCATTTTTAAGCCGTGTAGTGAAACGGTGCAGTGTTGACTTGTTGGTGCAAATGAACATTGGACATGTTACACAAATCAATCTACTAAACATCAGATTTTAGTGGCAAACATTTTCCATCGTTCTCCTCTTAATGAATGAACTTCGCGCTCTACCAGAAGTGTCAATACAGTGGAAGTGCTGGTCCGTGGCAAAAGTGGGCGGAATATGGTGAATAGGTAACTTTTTACGGGAAATCCCCAGGCTGACTGGTCCAGGCTTTTGTTTTTCTTGGGCAAGATACTTCACCCTACGGCTGGGCGATTATGGAAAAGAAAAAAAAATCACGATTATTTCCCCCATATTGATCGATCTCGATTTCGATTTGATTATATTTTTTCATAATAAATGAAATACATCTTGCTGGTTCATAAATTAGATACATCTTCTTTTATTCAAACCTCAGCTCAAACAAAATTAAATGCTTTTATTAAGTCTCATTTAACGCACAAGTCTTCCATTGTATCTTCCAAACTCCAAACTAGGTACTGTTTGTGCCAAAGAAATGGCTGTAAACCTGTCGATTATAAATCCCATGACGATTATTGAGATTGACTAATGTAAGATTGCGATTTTGATTACACTGTACCACAGGGCTCAACCACCATTGAGTTATGCGTGAATGAATAATGACTACAGTGTAGCACTTTGAGAAGCTTGTCAACTCAGGCTTGTAAACCGCACAAAAAAAATGAAATCAATATCATCATTTTTTATAAAATTTTAAGTCATCCCTAATGGCTGCACAATCAAATTTAGTTTCCATCTGTGTTTGTGTGAAACCTTGACTCGTATAATTGTGATTTTTGCGTAGCTGCAGTTGGGTCGTGTTACTCGAGTGCAGAAACATCGGAAGATTCTCCGAGCGGCCAAGACCCTGGAGCCGGACACGCTCATTATTGAGTACCGGGGAAAGTCATGCTCAAGCAGCAATTTGAAGTCAATGGACACTTTTTCAAAAAGTAATATTACAGCAACTCTTGTCATTCAGTACAACCTTCCTTTGACTTACACCTGTCATTATTTTTAGGCCCTATCCTTTTGTGCTCTTCTACTCAAAGTACAATGATGTAGAAATGTGTGTTGATGCACGAACATTTGGGAACGATGCCCGTTTTATCAGGAGGTCCTGTACACCCAATGCTGAAGTAAGCTGCCGTTTTTAGTCGTAAGGTTAAGATATTTATATTAGACTGGCTGTAAATATAACATTTGTTTTGTTTTCAGGTCCGACATATGATTGCAGAGGGGATGATTCATTTGTGCATCTATGCTGTTAGTCAAATCACTAAGGATTCTGAGGTCACCATTGGGTTCGATTTTGAATTTAGTAGTTGGTCAGTATTTTATGTTTTGTTTCAATTATTGCCAACAACACAACTGAAATGAACCAAAATAAACTATATTCATGCCACAGTGATTCACTGAACTAAACTAAAAGTTTTCAAATATCTAAGCTACCCCTTAGAATTAGGGAAAAAATCATAATCTCAAACTAACTGACCCTACCTTTTAGTGTTAATGTTTACACTCGCATGTTTTATATTATTATTATTAATAATAATAATAATAATAATAATAAGTATATGATCTTTTATATAATAATTCTGCACTTTTTATACTCCACAGTAATTATAAAGTGGACTGTGCTTGCCATAAGGGGAATGAGAACTGCCCAGTGCAGAAACACAATCTCAACCCTACAGACAACTTGGTGAGTTCTCCATCACTTTTACACCCCACTACGCTGGTTGGAGCAGAGACGAGGCGGAGAAAAGCCCGTAGGAAAGAGCAGGAGGGCTCAAGCAGTGACCTCAACCAGTCCCTAGAACAGCTCTCAGAGGCCAAAGACTTACAAGGTTCCAGTGATGCTGAGGTAAAATGCAACCCTAACTATGGATTGTGAGTTCCTCAGCATGTGATCTAACTCTTGTTTTCGTGTGGTGTGTGTTAAAGGAGAAACCACTGGATGAATTGAAAGCTGAAGAGAAGGACATTGAGCTGTTTGAGAATGGACTATCGGGCTCAAGTAATAAAGTATGTCTTAACTGCGTTAACTGTCAAATCATTGTTCTGTGACAAAAGTGATCCTTAAATGGTTCTATAACTGTTTCTTGTATAGTAGTTCTCTCAAAGTAGTCTAAATTGACTTGTGATCATGGAGGGTTATCCTTACAAATGTTTAAGTGTTTTTTTCCCCCGGGGTAACTGTTGCTGCTGTTTCAGTGTTCAGAGTCTGACATTAATTTTTCTTTGTGTGTAGACGCTGAACATTGTAGAGAGAAGGCGGAGGAAAGCAGGGGTGACTGATTTGAAAGAGGAGTGCGTGGAAGCTGATTCTCGGGGCGCCACTGTGGGAAGTCAAGCAGCTCCTCCCACTGGGATTGGAATGAGCACACGGCGCACCACCTATGTTACAGTAATCCTATAACTTAATCTTTAAAACAATTGCAACTGCTCAAGTAGTTTTAAGTTCTTTTTTTTTACTAACTGTATTTGTCATAGGAGCCTACTCCAGCTGATGAAAAGACCCTTCAGAACCTGCCAACACCTGTTGTTGCAGCCAAACCTGCACGACCTGCAAAGCCCAGGCCCAAAAGCCGAATATCCCGCTACCGATCCAGTTCATCGCAGCGTGCACGTCGCCAGCGACAGGCTCTGGCTCAACAGGCAGCAGCAGCAGCAGCACTGGCAGCTTCTGCATCATTAGTTGATCAGGGTGCTGCTCTAGAGGAGGAGGCATCCCAGGGTCCATATGGTGCTGAACAAGGAGACGGAGTCGTAGGCTCAGTTGGTCTTTTTGATGGCGACGGCCAAGGTCCCAACTGTATCCACAGAGGCAACTTTCGCTACCCTAAAACCAAGAAGGTGAGATTGCTTATTATACTTATTATACTGTAATTTCGCTTTCACAATATTTTTTTCCAAGGAATGCTGTCTTTATCTGTAAAAATGTATTGCAAAAATCAATTGAGGACTGCACACTGGCCTGATCTGATCACATTAGTTGAGTCTCTTTCCAATTATCCAATATTAAGCTTTAAGTCGTTAACCGTGTTACATAGTTATTCTTTATCAAACGGAGTTGTTTTGTTTGAAACAGAATATGAAATTATTTCAGTGAAGTAATTTAAGCTCTGAAATGATTGGAGCAAGACTGATAATTGTGTATGATTTAAAAAAAAAAAAAATAATAATAATAATTTGCGCTTGTTTAGGCCATGTCCTTGTACAGTCCTGAACAAAAGTTTAAGACCAGTTGAGAAATAGTAAAAATTCACATTTTGCATGGTTGGATCTTATCAAGGTTCCAAGTAGAACTTCACTAAAATGAAATGGGAGTGAGACGCAAAAACATTTGAGTATGGTAAACCCTTTATCAAAACAACAATTAAACTGAAGTAGGCTGTTTTGCAGCTGATCAAAGTGACGTCATGAGTCCTGATGGCAAAGGCAAATAAAGTTCTAGTTTGAACGTGAGTGGGTTTTTGAGCTGCATAAGCATCATAAGATCATCCAGTGTCTTGACGGACGGATCTTCCGGCTCAGTGCTGGTGACATTTTTTGGGGTCTTTCACTTGACTTTTTGTTTCATAACTTTTCAGAAATTCAAAATGACTGTCTTACTGTGTCCCACCTCAGCAGTGATGGCGTGCTGCGAGAGGCTCTGCTTATGCAGCTCAACAATCAGACCATGTTAAAAACAAGAATGTTTTTTTTTTTGCCTTTGCCATCAGAACGTCATGACAGTGAATAAACATTTTTGTACAGGTTTGGCCTTTTAAAGGCATGTGGTCAAAAAACCTTTGATCACCTGATAAACAGTGAGAGGAAAAAATATGTAAACCCTTAGGAATTTCTTAGATTTCTACCTAAATTGGTCATAAAAGTCTCATCTTCATTTAAATCACAAGAATAGACAAACAGTGTCTGCTTGAACTAATACCACTCAAACTATTACATGTTACATGTCATATTTCTATTGGCCATAGCATGTAAACATTCACAGGACAGGGAGGAAAAAGTAAGTGAAGCCTTGGATTCAATAGCTTGTTGACCCTCCTTTGGCAGCAATAACTTCATCCAAACGTTTCCTGTAGTTGCAGATTAGACGTGCACAACGATCAGGATGAATCTTGGACCATTCCTCTTTACAAAACTGCAGCAGTTCAGCGAGATTTTTGGGATGTCTCGTGTGAATAGCTTTCTTGAGGTCATGCCACAGCATCTCAATCGGATTTAGGTCAGGACTTTGACTGGGCCATTCCAGAACACACATTTTATTCTTCGGTAATCATTCTGAAGTTGATTTACTTCTATGCTTTGGGTCATTGTCTTATTGCAGCACCGATCCTCTTTTGTGTTCCAACTGTGATGGCTTTTGTTTTCTGCTAAATATCTTGATAAACTTTTGTGTTCATTTTTCCATTGATGATCGCAAGTTGTCCTGGCCCTGAGGCATCAAAGCACCCCATGAATCTTCCATGAACCCCATTCTTGTTCAATGTTTTACGTATTGTAGATGTGTCAACAGAGATGTTGCATGTGCCAGTGATTCTGTGAGTCTTTAGCTGAGCTGACACTCTAGGGTTCGTTTTTATTGCGTATTCTGCGCTGTGCTCTTAGTCATCTTTACAGGGCGGCCACTCCTTGGAAGTGCAGCAACAGTGCCAAACTGTCTCCATTTGTAGACAATTTTTCTAAATGCTTTCTTATTGGTTTATTTGGTTGGGACAGTGCATTATGGGTCTCATGCATGTAAACACGCCACACCGGATTGTAGCCTTGGGCTAATTTCCAACTGTCGTCCCAATGCGCACTCTCAAACACTCTTATTTATCCTGGCCTATTGTACATGTTTTTAGTGGTAGGAGAAACCGGAGTACCCGGAGGAAACCTATGTAGACACGGAGAACATGCAAACTCCACACCCAACCCGGACCGGACTTCTAACCGTGAAGCACGAGCGCTTACGCCACTGTACTACCGTGCCACCCATGTTTATGAACATCAAGACTTTTAAAGATGGTTTAATAACCTTTTCCAGCTTTATACAGATCAAAAATTCTTGGCCCATCTGCTCTGGGTCTCTATAGCCTGTCCGTCCATGGGAGTGGATCTCCTTCTGTGGTCCTCCCCAAGGTTTCTCTTTTCTCCCCTGGGTTTTTGAGTTTTTCCTTGCCGTGCTGGAGAGTCTCAGGACAGGGGACATGCGCACCGCTCGTCACCACCCACTGCTGACGCTTATTTGGACATTATGTTTGCCTGGATACTTAATACGCCTGAACTTTACATTGTCTTATTTACTGCTCTGTTTTATTGCCTTAATGTTTGGTGCAGCCCTATGAGGCAACTCCTGTTGTGATATTGGGCTATACAAAACCATTGATTGATTGATTGAAAAATTCTTAGGTCTTCAGAGAGCTCTTTTGAGCGAGGCATGGTGCACACCAGACGATGCTTCTTAACAAGAGATGGAGACTATTCTTAACCAGTGTGTGTTTTTCAGTGGCAAGGGCAGCTTTAAGCCACACCTCAGTGCTTGGACTTCAGGTTAGCTCACAACTGACTCTTGGAGGATCCTTAGCCAGGAGGGTCACTTACTTTTTCCTCCCTGTCCTGTGAATGTTTAACTGTTATGGCCAATCACATGTAATTGTTTGGGTGGTATTAGTTCAAGCAGACACTGTTTGTCTATTCTTGTGATTGTAATAAAGATCAGACCACATTTTTATGATCAATTTATGCAGAAATGTGAGAAATTCCAAAGGGTTCACATACCTTTTCCTCCCACTGTATTTCAGTTTCATTGTTGTACTCAATAAAAGCTTTACTCAATTCTCAATAAAAGCTTTACTAAATAAAAGCTTTACTAAATTCTTCTCACTCCCATTTTCTTCTTGTTGCATAAATTCTACTTGGAACCTTGTTAAGAGCCAACCATGCATAATGTTTACAATTTTGATCGGGACTGTATATCAGATTCTACCAGTGTGTCACTCGAGGGTATACCCCTGTGATTTTAAAATTCATATTCTTTTGATTTTTGCCTATTTTCTGCATCGCATTCCCTGTTGCCAGTAAACAACTCATTTTTTTGGGTGGTTTTCTACTTACTGAATTACTTAAAAACACACAATCTTAATATTTTTTAGTCGGAAGATTTTATCTCGACAACATTCCCATTGTTGATCCTTGCTTGTTGTTAAAGTATATATGGACTATGTAACCTTGTTCATCTTTCTATCATATTTTCACTTTGCAGTACTTGGTTACTGAGTGGTTAAATGACAAAACGCCTGGAGGTGAGAAAGTGCCTCAGGAAGTGCCCGTGGAGCGTCCCTTACGGATAACAACAGACCCTACCGTTTTAGCCACCACACTCAATATGCTGCCGGGCCTGTCCCATACATCCATGATCTGTACCACGCCTAGACACTACATCCGCTTCGGCTCACCCTTTAACCCTGAGAGACGTAGACCCCGCCCGCTCCAGATGGATGGCACTTATGGCTGTTACAAGAAGGTAAGTCCTCAATGCGTTCTCAGAGAATGAATTTCGATGTTAATTGTTTTTGTTCTATGGATTTCTCATGTCAGAGGTGGATAAAGCAATTGGAAGACGAGAGCTGCTCTGTCAGTGTTGAGGACGGCACAGAATCTACCTTGTCTCAGAAAAGTACGAGTAGCAGGTCAACCCCCAACCCACTGCCCGCTGGTCAGTGTCGTGTCTGTCCACCATACATTTAATATTGTGTTCTGTAAAACATCAAAGGCATATGTCAGTCATTAAAACTCCTGAGTAATAATCATCAAAATTAATATATGTGTTTGCTTTTTAAGAGTATTTTTCTCTGCTTGATTTGCAGAAGTCAATGCACCAATTAAAAAGCGCAGGGCCAAGTATTTGATTGAATCAAGGCCAACAACCTCATCAGAGCATTTACTACGGCCCTTGTCGCCTATCACGCCACCTTTCCCGGATGATGCATCTCATCTTCTGCTCCACAACTCTTGTCTTCTGTCCAATGGCCTGCCCTTCTCCCCTATGCCCTCACAGCCAACTAGTCGCTGTAACACGCCACTGCAGTTTGAGGTAAGAGCAAGCAACACTCAGGCGAGGGCGTTTTCACACATGTTGGAGCGCTTACAATATGATACGATATACTTCATTAATCCCGAAGGAAATTCAGTTTATCAGCTGCACCCATAAGTCACACATAAAAACAACAGACTAAAAACTAGAAAAAGAGCAATAAATAGGACAGTGCAGAGAATAAATAAAAGTACTGTGGTGCTTTGTCGTGCGACACCAATGCGTACTAGTACTACTCCTCCTCGAGCCTCTCTGAGACTACCCATTTAGTCTGCTCCAAGAGTGGCTCTTCAGTTCATTGCGCTCTATCTACAGCCCATTTTCAATTAATCAGACCAGTGCAGTTATGTTTTTAAAACAATACAGCTGGGCCTACATTTCAATGAAAAGTAGACGTCTTACTTCCCATCCAGGAAGCTTCAAGCGTCATCGAAACCAGCCATCCTTTTACAACCCTCTGTACTGCTCTTAATTGCATAAAATACTCCTGCTTTCCTAGCCGGGAGTGTAAGGTGGTGGAGCATTTCAGCGACTTCGGATACCTTGTTTGAAGCCACATAGGGGAGTCTCTAGATATTTGAAATAGTTATTGTCCAGTTGTATAAAACAAAGTGTCCACTTTCAATTACTTTTGATCACGTTGTTGCTTTGGAGCATGCTTTAGGGAAATTAGTTACTATTCTGTACAGAAGTATACTGTGCATTATTTGTGAGTATTTTAAATTTTGGTTGGTCTCTTTTAGAATATATCGTCACCTGAGGCATCTCCAGTCCACAGGCCAGAATCCATATCTCCAGAGGTACCTCTACAATACTCACTGACTGGCTCTCGGGTTGTATTCGTGTGAAGTAACCTCCCCTTTTCTTTCAGCCATGTGCACAGGCGGACTATGACATTTCTCGACCGCAGTTTTTAGAAGTGTCCCTCTCCTCTAGCCTGGAAAGCCCAGCCGCTATGATGTCTGATGAATATTCTCTTCCCGGAGGCGCTTTAGGCCCTGATTCTCAAGGCTCGGCGGTTGGAACTAACTCACTGAATCAATCATCTTGTTTGTCATCGGACCTAAGCAGAGAGCAAAACTTCAAGACAGAGTTCAATCTAATTTACACCTGCTCACCCCTCAATGCAAACCTGGGTAACCCCGTGAGCACAGAACAGCGGCATTGCAAATCTGAATGCTTCTCCCCTGCAGACTCTCTCCATAGCTCCCTTAGCGGTCATGGGCTCATGGGGGACCCTGGGTCTATGTCGCCGTATGGAGACCCTCATTATGGGGAATATACCCGGACAGTGGCACACCGCCTCACACAAGCAACCCCCCTCAAAAAAAGAAGGCAAGTATCATAAGCTCTACAAATTATGCTTTATACGGTCATTGACATTAAGCAGATATAATGTTAAAGTTTCGGAAAACACAGCTATGACTAGGGCTGGGTACCATTTTTTTATAATTCTTTTTTCCCCTGTTCCAGTACTTAAACACGTTTACGTACGTATCTGAACAATACATTTACTTGTAGCTATGCAGCATTAATACTATAAGTAAAATCACAAAACAGTATGATACATTTAATCAAAGGTTAAAATCGGTTGTTAGCAGTTATAGCAGTTATTTGCCCTGGGACTGCAAAATAACTGGTGTGCTACTGTTCTTAATGGCACCCAGCCCTCCTAACCACTATAATTGTGTTATCAATCATATGTTTCCTTACTTTGTCTTCTAATCTCGGTTTCCAGTTTGAGTTCATACATGAGCATTTCTGACTTTGGAATGTGTCACCGACGTACAATGTAATCTCAGATCGGCAGCACCACAGCAGTTAAAAGCTTTGACCTCCCTTTTGCTCCTCTCCTACAACTTTTCTCTGTTTGCCAAGTTTTTCTTCCACTTTTTTCCAAGGCAGAGGGCCAAGCAGCCACCCATTAGTCTGGTGACAGGGAAGACACATTACCAGGCTATAGCTGTAAGAAGTGAATACAAGACAGTACAAAATATGGTGAATATTTTTATAACTGCCTTTAGTGTGCATGTCAGTATTTTATTGCATCTGCATACAACACCCCCATTCTTACACAAGCTCTGTCCTTTCCTTTTTCCAACATAGTTGTCGTGACCAAGTTTATGAGTGAAGTATGAGGAATGTGGTATAATGTGAGCACACATATAGACTAATTGTAATTAGTCTATAACACTGTCTCACACGGTCATCTTTAAAAACTTTCCCCACAATGCTTATTTTAATATTGTAGGTTGTCAGGCTGTTCAGAGATTTTCAACTGGTCCATTGATGATACAAACAGAACTTTATTAAGTGTTGGAAAAGCTGTAATTGTAGTTCTTAAGTTTTGATTATACCAAAGTAACGACTTATGGATCAAACTAGGGTAGTACATTTCTTCATACGTACATGATGAGTTTGAAAATGCAATGTTTTATATTTTTAGTTTGTTGTGCAGCACATTATATTGACGTCTATGGACAAAATCACATCAGATTATCTCACTGGCCTCAGATATCTCACTAATGTCTTTGAAACCTTTCATAGGTGCTGTATGTTCTCATTAACAATGTAGAGCAAAAAAAAAAGATGGATAATAACCAAATGCATTAGAAATTATGAAATCAATTTAAAACTATGTGGAAATGGGGTAAAGGCTTGAAACGACAGATGCTTGGTCATTAGCTGCTGCTATAATAACAGCTAATACAGTAACTTGGTCATCTTAAGGCGTTTTTAAAATCAGTTTCTAGTTTTTGCCGTATTCCAGAGAATTTAATTTCATATTCCTTGTTTTATTGGCCACTACCTGGAAAGCAGCTTTTGACTGTTTTTAGTGTGAGACCAACAATAGAAGCTTGACATAATTCAGTGAAATGAGAGGGGCCTTTTTTCTAGGTTCATCGTCATGTCATACTCCCTCGTGTGTTCACACAGACACATCTCACTTAAGTCTGAACCTTTTGGCAGTGTATATGTGGTCATTTGTACACGTTTTGTGTGCCCGAACTGTCTGTGGATGCTGTAGGTTTTCAGTGTGGTGGCGTATTGTGATGGTTTCAAATGCCTGCTCCATTGTAAAGGCTGTAGCTGCTGTATGCTACTAACCATGCATTCAGCTCACGATAAGAATGCACCAAACTCCATTGCGAATGATTTCTAATCTGCAGGTGTTAAGGAAATGTCATGAACAGTGTTCAGATTGGTAAAATGCATGAAGTGTCTCATCACTCATGGTTGTGAAAGCTGGGTTCCCATGTGTCTTTAAGTTATTATTTTTTCATTATTTGCGTTCAAAATGAAGATTTTCCAAAGGTCAATGAATAAACTTAAGGCCTCTATTGTGTGTTATGCCCAGAATGCTGAAAAAGGCCTTATGTTAAAGTGGGAACCGTGAAAAGCTGCTGTGAGCTGTAGGCCATTGTTGGACAATGCCTCTTTGTTTTCTGCAGGTGTCATTGCTGGAATATCGGAAAAGAAAGCAGAGCACTGGTCGTGACTCTGACTCGAGAAGTGCCACACATACCCCACCCGGCAACCTCTATGTCCAGGACCCCCATCACACTCACAGACTCCAGCCTCGTTCTTCCCCTCACCCTCAGCTCCCTGCAGCTCAGCCCTACTCCAGTCCCCGTACAGAGACCGCCAGCCCCTCCGAATCCTCTCGACACCAGGACAACCAATGGTAAGAGCTGTCGGATACCACCTTCCACTCTTTAATAACATTAGTCTGATCTGATCATTTATAAGAGCTTTAATGGTCATTATACATTATTGTTCAACAAAATTACATAGAGCAGATGGTAATAGTAAAGTAATTAGCCCTGCACTGATTTTGATTAGAAGAAGAAGAAGAACTTTATTTATATAGCGCCTTTCACAGACAAAGTCACAAAGCGCTTTACATGAGACAAATATACATTCACTCCACACTGTGGTTTCAGTTTCCCCTGGGGAGACTGACAGAAGCGCTGTCGCGTCTGCACACATCTGCGCCAACGGTCCCTCCGACCACCACCATGCATTACACACACATCATTCATCCTGGCCTATTGTACATGTTTTTCATGGTAGGGGAAACCAGAGTACCCAGAGATTACAGAATAACTATAGAGGCTGTACTCTCTGACTGCTCTGTTTAATGTCATTTTTACTGTGTAATCTCTCCCTTATTTGTTTTACTCTAATGGATGATTTATAAAAACACATACTGTGTGCCCCTGTATCTTCACAGGATGGTTCCGACTAGTGTTGAACGACTAAGGGAAGGGCAGGGAGTACTGGAGCGAGTCCTAAGAAGCATCAAGACTGAGCGTACCTACAAGCGCAGTGACGATTCAACGGACAAAGAATGTGGTATGTTCATTGTTCATGTTAGACACTCGTGTGTGAAATTTGTATCTGAAGCATGCACTTTGTCAATTGGCTGCTGAAAAGTCTAAAACGTTGCAGACATTCATTCAGTCTTTTGACAGGACATCATGTCAAGTACATTGTCATATTAACACAGTTTTTTGTCCAAAAATACAAGACCGTTTTTGTAGGATGTGTATTATAGTAATATCGAAAAACTAAAACATGTGAATCTGTGTCTGTGTTCAGTCTACAGAGAACCAGCAGACTGATAGCCCGTCATTCCCTCAGCAGACCTTCAAGTTTCCATTCCAAGGTTCCTTCAGTCTCTCAGTTGGCTCGTACTCACACCTGGGCCTTTTCTGGACCACCCTCCGGACCACTCTGCAACTTCCTACACTCCCTGCCCAGAGTGCTCTCAACACCAGCAGGCTAGCCGGCCACAGGACCCAGACTGGATGCTTCGGCCAGGACTTTGAAAGGGAGCGCGTCGTAGGCCCCTGAAATGCACACTGCCCACCAGGGATGGGCCTGAGCCAGTTTTCAGGCTCAGGATCACTGATCGTCTGGAAGCTTTTCGAAGTGTGAAGATGTGCGATAGTGAGAGGTGCTGCTGTCCCTAAACGGCTGTGCATTCAGGTTTTAGGAGTCTGAGGAGGACAGATGTACAGACTCTCCAGGAATAAGGACTTTGTGGATCTATTTTTGTTTGTCGTTTCCTTTGCTTTGTGGGATAACGTGATGATACATTGCCCAAAGATCATATAAACATTCATAGAAATGGTGACTTCTTGAAATCTGCCATCTCCCCTCCACTTTCTAAAGTGCCAGGCTTGAATGAAGTTCACAGACATTCATAGAAAGCGGTATCCGTTGGAATTCTGGAGTGGGTCTATTTTTGTATTTGTTAAAAAGTCGATGTGTATGTAAAGAGAGCCCTTAACAAGAAAGGTTTGGGATGGAAAATGCAAATAAATGAGTGCTATTGAAGTCTACTTTGACTTGTAATTCATTATACATCTTTGCTGATTTGTGGTAAACAAAACTCCAAAATATACATCCAGTTGTGTTTCAGGTCTGTGACGTATTTAGGTGATTTAATCTAAATTTGATCTTAAAGAGTCAACAATGAAGGCTTATGATGAGAGTTAAGCTTTGATCCAGTTTAAGGCCAGTTAGACTCTGTAGATCTTTTTTCCTTCCTTTTAAAGCAGCTTAGACGACTTTACCACCCACACTCAATCTGGTGCCTTATGCTGCATCAGCCCACAGACAGTATGCCTTTGTTATTTGGAGTTCGTTTAGAAGATCGCCCAGTGTCCAGGCTTCAGAACACCTAACCTCTTAACCCTAATGGGAAACTGAAAGCAGGAGCTGATATGCAGCTTTGAATGTATATTTTATGTGTATAGTAGTTAAAGTAGGTTTTATTACACTGGGGTTATTTGGTTTTCTAGTGACCTTCAAATCAACCATTATAATAAATAAAGCTAACTGTTTTGACAGTCCATTCCATATTAAAACAATCATCAATAGCCCTTTGTCAATATTCATTTTCCATCTCAACTTCCAACCCATCTTTGAACTGTTATTTATGATACTGTACGTCACTGACATCTACCGTTGTACTTGATATACATGGCTCTTGGGGTTTAAGGTGCTGCATTTTCCAGTGAATTAAAAGCCAGTTCTGCATGTGGAGCTGACCTCGCCACTATATTAGTTAAAATCGGTTTTATTTTGTTCATATTGAGCAGTTTCCTGTGATTGTGTTTAGACATAACCAAATAGTCGTTTCATTCACGTGTTGGGTTTGATTTGTTCAGTAGTACTACTTTACATGTTTTCCCCATCTCTGACCAATCCTTGCATTCCATGTGATACTGAGGGATCTCTGAGGAAGTACTTGGATAATTGATGAAAGTATATAACTGCTGCTAAGTTCTTTCAGAAGAGCTACTTCTCCTTGGATGAGTTGGTGTATTTCTGTTGCAATCCCCTGGATTGAAGAGGCGGTTGTGCTAATTGCAGTGGTGGGACCTGTAGCTGGTTTGAATGCCGGCACAACATCGGGGCTGTGCAGCAAAAAGGGCCAGTTCCAGGATACTAGCCCACCTCCATGTCCGTTTTCCCCTGCCACAACTTCAACACAAGGAATGTTTGACCCAAACAACAAACGTTTGTGGCTCAAAATTACCAGCACCTTAAAACAAAAGAGATTCAACCTTAAAACACAAAAGGACATTATGTATGACTATGTGACCTGTGTATAGACAGAATTGTGATATATAGACTTGTATGAAGACATAGTACACATGATTTCTGTTTCTGGTCTGTCTGATGGTTGGAAGTTAATCATTGGGTCTGTTCCTTGGTTCCTTTCAGATGCTGCATTCTTTTTTTGTACATTTATGTTGGTTTTGTTTAATTTTTACACAGATCATAGTAGAAACTAATTCAATTGTTGCCCTCCAAAAGATTTAAGAAGAGTTGTATTGCATTTTGATAATAAAATAATCATGATAATGGATTTTTAAAACCATTATACTATGGTACCTGATGACGCCTCTTTCTTGCTACTTTCAACCTGTGATTTCGGTTCAGAAAACTGTTTTTTAAAATACTTCTCAAAGTACTACAAACACACATACTTTAGCAGAAAGAAATCTGTCAAACGTGAAGCTGGAACTTTCCAGAAGTATTAATGGGCTAATGTCACCTAAACTAAATTTACAAATACACAACTTTCAGAGGGGCAAATGTTAAATTTAAACCTCTGAATGATTTTTTTAAAGGGCATTCAAACGGCAATAAAAACAATACTGTTACATATGTTACAGTATATCCCATAGCCTGCTACAGTACATATATATGCTCATACTTGTTAACTTCTTGACACATACATGCAAAATGTTTGTAATTATTTTAACTCTTTATTGGCTTAATTACAAATATATTTTCTAAAATAAATGCTTTCTAAATTGAGGTTTCATAATGTATTAGGAAAGGAAAGCGATTATTATTATTATTTGGAGCCAACAAGCAACGCTATCATTCATGTAGAAGGTGTGAAATATTGAATTTGTAATTTTTCACTCACATTTTTGCATATCAGTTTCTTTAAATGGACCCTGAAGCGATTACCTGCTGGATGGAAATGATACGTTTGTTTTTACATCAATGGATCCTTATACGACACATCCGTGACAGTGTCCAATGATGAATCAAGAAAGATGACTCCGCCTTCTACTCACTTCCTGTTTACGGTGTGTTTTCCTTTAGCCTGTTCAACACGGGTACAACATCGTACATTGCAACATCGGTGCGCATATCTGACCCTTCCGTGAGTGCGTATGCACACGACTTTAACTTCTGTATTTGTGGAATAACTTCACTGCAATGTCTTGAGTGGCTCAGGAGGCATGGGCCCGCGAGGAGGATAAATGAAGACTGGAAAGGTCGTGGTGTAGCCGAGTTAGCTTGGGAGTTGAGAAACAAGTGCAAGATAATAACAAACTACGACGGGACTAAACGCAACAACTACATATAAATGGGAAATCATCCGCATGTATCTGTCAAAATCCACCATTTAAAGGTCCGTGTGCGCAGTTAGCCCCGTGCTAACTCGTTGGTTGTACAGTTTGTTGCCGCCTGAAGGATTCGCCACGGCCCTGAATCCTCGACGAGACCGCGGCTCCGGCCCGCTCCAGCGGGCAGTCAGGAAGAAGTTGGCCGGGAAGGGATGGCCTGGCCGCTCCTCCAGACCCCACAGCCAGGGCGCTGCGGTGTATGAGGGAGGCCACGTCAGGTTACAAGCCACTGCCGTGGGTAGAGGCTCAGCCATGGCTGCCTCCGGACTGTCGCTGAGAAAAAGCGAGGAAATAGTAGATTTAATCTATTTGTTCTCCAAGACGCAGTACAGGGCAAAGGAGGTGACTCCACAGGTGAGGTGATGGGCTTCAGTGCATTCACAACTTTTTAAGAAAACATGATCACACTACAGTCTTGATGCTTGTGTGAAGTATATGGTTATTTGAAGATGATATAGTCAAAACTTAACTCGTGGGATGAATTAACACCCAATTTTTGTTAAAGATTTTAAATTAACTTGCCCTTAGATACAATTAAATAAAGACTTTTTAGGAAATGAAAATCGAGAATTTAGAGCAGGAACAGTGCTTTGTTTTTCTTTCCCAAACAACAAAGAGCACCACAGACCAATTTAACAAAAACTCCTGAAGCACTGTGGTATTTATCTTTATGGATTGATGAATTTGTTTCACAGTCCTGTCAATAGTCTAAAACTGAAACAAAGAAAAAACACCTGAAACCTGAAGTAAAATGTGTAAGAACATCACTAAATATCTAAATCAATTAACATTTATTTATATAGCACCAACAACCAATCATCCATAAACCAAATGATGCTGAGTGCTTCACAGAACACAGTAAAAACAGAGCAAAGATAAACGTGTTATCATTAATGTTAAGCTTTTACTCTTGTCTGCCTTTGGGAAACATTATTCATTAGTTCTTTGCCAGGTGGAGGAGATTGAGAGGCGCACCCTGGACTTATTCTCCAGGGACTACAAGTACAGTATCATCCACAACCCGAATGGAGAAGTGTGCGGCCACTACCCACGGCAAATTGTCTTTCTGGAGCAAGAACTGGAATATGACAGAAGCAGGTAAACTGCTGCAGCTGGATCACAAAGTCCATTTAGTTAGCGATTAGCTTGTGGTGTTTGTTTGTCCTCATCTTTAGTCATACTAAGACCAAAGGTTAGATTTCATTCACACAGTTGTGCTTGATCCCATTCAGTACAGTAAGTGTCAAAGTAAAAAGAATACAACTATATTTTCTGTTACATCCTATTTTTGCATAACTCATTTAACTAAATGACGCTCCTTGTTGTGCCAGACAATGTGTTTATTATGTTGATATTTGTTTAAAAAAAATAACGAGACCAATGCACCAGACTTTTCAGAGATTTCTGATTTCTTTCTAAAGAGTTTGTGTGTGTTTTGGGTTGCAGATCTGAGGGTGCTGTGCAGATCAGTAAGCTTCAGGACCTGGTCAACAGGAGTAAGCTTGCCCGGTGTAGGGGGAGGTTTGTCTGTCCTGTCATCCTCTACAATGGCAAGGTACCCAACTCTTACTCTTTTTCACATTTATTTAACAATGACGTGATATTACTAGTGCAGTGTTTTAGACTTGATTAAATGTATTAAGTCAGGTGTTTTTCTGGAGACGTGTTCATTTCAACAGTCCAATTTAGGTCAGTTTTGGACCCGCTTTAATCCTGGTTTGATCTTAATCTAAAGTCTACTTGATCCAAATATTGAATGAGTTGGCACTTGGTTTTGGAGAACAGCTGCTCTAGAGAATAGAAGTCTTTGGCCCACTTGTCATATGAATGACCACAAAAAAGGATGTGAGACGTTTCATTGTAACCCAGCTTATTTAAACAAGTTCAGCTGAACAGAAATACGTAACATACAAACTGTACTCAACTTTATGTTTTTGGTCAACGGGCTGTAACAATAGTCGTTATGCACTTGTCTGAATGTGAAATAAATATTCCTGCCTTGGATAATGAGTATACAAAGAACAGTTGTTGGATGTGTCATACTGTATTTAAATAACTTTCAAAGAGGAACTCGCGGCTTTATTATTCCTTCCATTGTATTCCTTGTTCTTTTACACAGTATACCTTTGTGTCACTGCCCGTTTTCTTGGCTTTTTGAATCCACTAATCATATTTTGCATTGCAGCACATTTGCAGGTCGTCCACATTGGCCGGCTGGGGGGAGCTCTACGGTCGCACAGGCTACAACTACATCTTCTCAGGTAACTCCCACAAAGTTTCTCTCACTGACTTGTGCAAATGTAAGTAAGTAGAGTATACTATAGTTTTTCATCATTTACCGTACTTCATTTTGTTGTATGTAATTGACTTCTCTGTTTGCAGGGGGCACTGACGACACATGTGCTGAGCCAGAAGAGGTTCTGGAGGATGACAACGGTGTGAGGTGTTTACAACAAGGCCACAATTCTTGCCTGTTATTGTATTGCGTTACATTTTTCTCAGCTCTACACAATCGTGATGAAATGGTTTCCTCCCAGGAGCTCACTGTGCATCCATGTCTTGCACCACCAAAAGCAATGCAAAGATTTGGATACAGTGGCTTTAAAGCGTTGCTTGTATTACCTGGGGGCCAGTTGTTTGAACACCTTTTGGGGAAAAGAGAGTTCAGTTCAGTTTATCAGCCATTTGCAGTACAAAACCACATTGGACAAAAAATGTGCGCTGTCAACACATAAAAGGACAATTACATGACATAAAAACAAACAAATGCCACATAAAAAACGTAAGGGTAAAATACTGTACAATAAAGAGTAAGAAACTGTTACAATCAATCAATCAAACTTTATGTATGTAGCACTTTTCATACATTTACCATGCAGTGCAAAGTGCTGCATGGTGAATGGTGATCAGTAGAACATTTGATTGAGCGGTACCTTTTCCCTAAAGAAAGCATTTTCAAAATGGCTCTGGCAGGGTGGCCTGAGGCATCATTAACAATTTGTAAAGCCCGATTTTGGAGGAGAGACTGAGCCAGAGCTCCTCTAACATCCCACTCTGACCTCATAAGCATTTTTAAATAGCTAGCCAATTTCATATTTCACTCTAAAGTTTGATCATCAGAAGCTGCGGAAGTTTATATAGTTTATATAAAGACAGATGAAGCTTTTGGCATTGTTTCAGGCCAGCATTGTAAATAAGAATCGGTTATTGTTTTGCCTGATAAAATAAAGGAAATAAAATTGTTTTTATGGTTTCTTTCAGGAACGGTGATTCCCAACTGTTTGATAAAGTTCGTGGTCACGACATCAAGCTGCTGCGATATCTTTCAGTGCGCTACATCTGTGACCTGATGGTGGAGAACAAGAAGGTTAAATTTGGTCTAAAGTAAGAATGTAACTACTCTATATTTTCGTGGTATTTTTTTCTGTGGAATTGTATGTACATTTGGCAGCATTTGTAATACGAGTTGCCTCTCTTGCATTTACAGCGTAACGTCATCGGAAAAGGTGGATAAAGCTCAACGCTATGCAGACTTCACTCTGCTTTCTGTGCCTTATCCAGGTAAACTGCTTCTCTACTGTTGTGTCACGCTTGGGTTATGGCCTCCGTGTGTTGAGTTCAACTTCCCGTCACACGGTTTGAATTATCTATTAATAGTTCCGACTACCTGTGGTTTCAGGAAGTAAACGTCCGTTTTATGTTTCATTTATAAGCTTTTCGGGGTGTTAAGTTTAAAGGCACAACCGATTGTTATATCTTTGTGTTAACTATTGACCATAGTGTGAATAATTCAAATGAAAGAAATGACCAAAATGCTTGAAAATACAGCAAGATGCTTATTGCTTTCACTTAATTTTTGTCATTAAAATGTCAATTTAAATTGTCTGTTATGTGGTCAGTTGTCACCGCATACTGAAGCTGGTTAGCCTCTGTCGTGCCTTCAAACTTTATTTTTAACTAAAAGCTTATGCCTATATTACTGACGGACTATTTGGCTCCGTTACCTTTTATATAAGCCACTTTTCTCGCATTCATTTATTTTGAATCTGTAGGCTTTTTTTTACTGTCCGTTGTTTATTTCTAGGTTGTGAGTTTTTTAAAGATTACAAAGACAGAGACTACACGGCAGAAGGTCTGGTTTTTAACTGGAATCAGGTGGGTCTTTCTTCATTACGGAGGGTCTGAACGTCCTCCCCTCGTCCTTTGCTAACCACATTTGTGTGCGCTCTGTAACAGGACTATGTGGATGCTCCTTTGACAATCCCGCCATGCTTCAATCAGAACCTCAGCATTGACTGGAGCCAGTACCAGGTCGGTCTCTCGTCACTCGCACCGTGCACGTGTCTGCTTCTCAAACATGTGCTGTTATAAATGTTATTTATCTGTCATCTGTACTGGATTGTTTTAGTGTTGAGGACCTTGAGAGGCGTTGTCGGAGTTTCTCTCAGCTTCGGTAGCCTCTATTGTTCAGTGAGTGTAAGATCAGCCTGTTGATTGACGCTTTTTAGAATGAAAAGGAGTGGAACTATGTAAACCTCACCCTATTAGATCTAAGACAACCAAGTACAGATGACAAGTTAAGAACCCTTGTCAACAATGGAAAACATTCTGTTAAAAAACATAAGGCCAATGCTTAGATGCCAAGTATTTTAAGAAGGCTGGATGATATTGGTCGGTAAATCTGTATTACGTATTGTACAGTAACTGACTTGGTTGTTATGGTTTTGGTATATTTTCTAATATTTGTCTTTATCCTGTGTGGGATAGTCGTGGGACTTAGTGGAACAGACTCAGAACTACCTGAAGCTGCTTCTCCACCTCATTAACAGTGATGGTAGGTGAACATGGTTAATTGTAAGGTATTTAGACATTTTCAAAGTGTATATTTATTCAAAAGCTTGACATTATTAAACAACTTCACAAAACAGAATTTACAGAAGTCTTTCTCTTGCTTCAGATGAGAGTGGGCTGCTGGTGCACTGCATATCGGGCTGGGACAGGACACCTCTGTTTGTCTCTCTCCTCCGACTGTCCCTGTGGGCTGTAAGCTCTCCTCTGTATTACGTTAGGGTTGAACCTTAACATTGATACAGTAGCAGCCTTGTATGTCTAAACATGTGTTCTGTGTTCTGCAGGATGGTGTTGTGCACTCCAGTCTAGAGCCAGCAGAGATTCTGTTCTTAACCATCGCTTATGACTGGTTCCTATTTGGGTACACGCTCCCTCTGTTTTTATATTGTGTTATATGTTGTAGTTCAGCACACATTAGTTTCACATTAGAAACATTTACAGATTCTTGATGTACTTCTGTTGCTCTCTGCAGTCACATGCTGCCTGATCGACTCTCCAAGGGAGAAGAGGTCAGTACCTGCACTTTTCTTTCCTCAGTTTGTTCATTTTCTTGCAGGAGTGCCTTGGTTTTTCGCTTCTCTCGCAATTTTTTTTTCTCCCTATTCGCATAAGAGCCTCTTTGTCACAGAGCAGTAATTTGACAAAAACTTCCTGAGCCCTTTGTAATATGACTTTTTGTCCATGATCTTGTAATATATATAATATATAATATACTCTTTATCTCTAGATATTCTTTTTCTGCTTCAATTTTTTGAAGCACATCGTCTCAGAGAAGTTCTCTGCTGTTAAGAAACAGAGGTGTGTATTTTGACTTACTTACCTACTTACTGTACTTTAGCTGCATCAGTGTGAAAGTCAACTTCTCTTGGGTACTACTACTGGCCGATCCATCCTCTGTCATTTGAAATAAATTATTGGTGAATAATTTCTAAAGCAAGTGTTTGTCTTTCTGTTCTCAGAAGAAAGAACTCACAGTTCAGAGAAAATGACTTCACTGAGGACGACCTCTGTCAGTTAAGTAAGTAGTTAAGTAAAGTAACCATTTATCTTCAAAGTTTATATAATACTTTCTTATTGCGATTGAAAGCAGTGAAGAATACAATTGTAGAATTTGCTGTATCAAAATTCAGATAGATTTGTTTATTTTTATTTCTCAGGAATTACTCTGTACAACTGAACTGCTGTCTGTGTTACAGATCCCAGAGATCGTGGCAGTGTGTCTAGTCTGAGTAGCGAGTTCTCTCTGATCACTGAGGAGCTTGGAGGACCTTCCAGTGTCACCAGTGACAACACTGACCTGTTTATGAACCAGCCTGCTCAGGCCTGCTGGGCTGCACCTATGTAAATCACCTTTGTTACGCAGTAACTTTGATACTAATATACATTCTAACCAAGTGTCCAAAATGAATAATATCCTAATAGTGTAATAATAATAATAATATATATTGATGTTTGTGTCCTCAGGAGGAAAGGCCCATCGCCCTCCCCTCAGATCCTGTGGAACAGACTAGAAGAGAGTGCGCTTCATCCGCTGAGCGAGGCCAGGTCCTCCAGCTCCTCCTCCTCCAACCAATCAGACCACGGGCTCACACACACGGGCCACGGGCTCACACACATGGGCAGCAGCCCTCTAGCTGTTCCTGGGACAAGGTGTGTCAAATGTCAGACAACCAAAAGCTTTAACATCCTAAACCCTGTCTGATCTTGTGTCCGCTTTAGATTAAGGGTAGACCACCCGCGTTCGGCCTCATCTGTCTCTACAGAGTATGGAAGCTGGCAGATCGTCTCAGGGTGTGGCAGCATTCATGACCACGCACACTTTCCTGTACCCACAGCGTCAGTCTCCTCCACCTCATCTGCTGTAGCTCCCGTCTACGACTCCCCTCTGCCCTTCAGTTTTCAGGAGGATGCCTCTAGTGGGCGCATGTGAGTGACTGTCTCTCAACATTAAATCATGTCTAAAATGTTGTAGTAGGTAAGATGCAGTTGAACGTAGTTAGAGCCTCCTGACTCGTAGCCATCATGTGGTACTCAAACAAAAAATTGTACATGATGTTTCTCATTTTGCAGCTAAAACTATGAATAATATGGATAATTGGGAATGTGCTGACTGTGTCCGCAGGTGTCCCCTGCCTCCAGAGCGCCAGACCCGTCTAGAATCCGTGCGGGAGATCTTCCTGGCGGCTTACAGCTCCACAGTGGGTCTTAAGTCCTCCACTCCCAGTCCCTCAGCTGCTATCTCAGGCCTGCTGGAGCAGTTTGCTCGTGGTGTTGGTCTCAGAGGACACAATGCCATTGTCTAAACCTCCAGTTCTCCTGCCTTCTGTTACTCCTGTCAGTCAGGCTCGGCCAAACTAAGTCTACCGCTGCTCTGTTGTGGAAACAAAGCCTTCATTTCCAGTTTATGATTTTATTTTGTCGTGAACCATTACTGGATTTACAAAGGGATTTCTTGGTCAAAGGGACAGGATGGAAGGAAAGCTCTTTGGTGCTAAAAGGCAGATGCATGAGATAATTATTTATGACCATCCTCCAGAATTTTAGTTAGAATTTTGTTACTCCTCCACATTCGCATGAGGAAATCAAGCGATTAAAGCACTTGAGCAATAATATCACAGTAAAGTATTTTAAATGCAATATCAGTTTGATTTGAAAGCCGGTTTATGCAAATGCGAACAAAGCTCTTTTAAAACTTATTTTATCGTGTACAACTGTTAATTGTTGGTTTGAGGTAAATTTTAATTTTCTGTAATAAAATACCATTTTATCACCTAAGTGTGAAACACTTTACAGTCTACCCTTGCACAGGCTATGACCACTCGATCAATATCCCAGACTTGCTTTTGCATTCACGACTCATTGAACAAATGAGATTCACTTTCACCTCAGCATGAATGTGGTGGGACAAAACGTTTTATCAAATAGGTTTTAGTTTCTCAACCTTGTTTAAGTCGAGAGTTGTGTCTTGTAATTTTGGTTTGTTGGAAATATTACTAAGTAACTGACCTGTAGGACCGGATGTAGGTGAGAATCCAGGCTTTGGTCTTTATGCAGAACAATAATGATCACTTCTCAAAGAGTAAGCTCCAGGAGAAGTGCATTATAGATTGTGTACCTGCAGCGGGTCTGGTGTAGTCACTTCCTCATCTTTTTAATTTTCAAAAGATATTTTGTTTGCCAAATAGGTTCTTGTCCGACATACCTCAGGAACTTTTGTGCCTTCAAACTGTTTTGTTTTGTGCCAAGCCTGTATCATGTTATTGCTTTTAAACAGAATTGCTAGTGGTCTTGGAAACTTACTGTAGAAATGTATTACAGAGGCAACAAGTGCATATGAAATTGTTTAATTCATCAACATTAAAAAGAAAAAAAAATCCTAACCAAAGTGTCATAACTATAAAGTCGAAGTTAATGCTGTTTTCACATATTTAAGATGACTAGGTTTGTGGTTTAACTTTTTTTTGTATCAATCAAAAGACATTACAGGTGATAAGATGTCCATACTCTCGCCCTATGTAGCCCGTTATGAAAAAGGTTTTGCTTTTACACTAATATTTTAACACAGTAACATGAAGCTTGAAATAATGTCACTTTCGTGATATGGACCAAATTAATAGTAACCTTTTTAAGCGTAGCTAACCACTTAAGTTTAAGTTCAAACTTTTTAATGGCACATTGAGTTATAAACGGAATGTGCTGTCATATCGCTATGCATTATGGGATTAGCAGCAATTGTAAACTAATGGAGATTTTAAAAGTTAAAATACTGGAGTTATTGTTCACATTAAAACACTTGGACGCCACAGTGTGTTAGATGTATTTACCAGCAGTAACTCAGCAACTAACGGAGTTCTTCCACCGCTTTTTTCTCCACTTTTTATACTTTTTTAGCTAATGTTAGTCAATGGAAATGTATGCTAACAGCTGCAAAGATGGCGCATCTCCATGGTAACTGGAATTTCCCGAACTCATCCTTTAGTAGCTACTCGCCAGCGCCCTCTCGTGAACACACAGGGGACTGCAGTACCGTCACGTTGGCGTCTGCAGCGCCGCCTGTGGACGATGGCTGGTAGTGCGCTGCATAGGTCTGCTTCTTTCAGAGGGCGGGCCTTAGTCCTTCGCTGCTACAGGGATACCAAGATGGAAATTCAGGGGCTTTCAGATGCCCAAAACAATCATTCTCAACATGGCGCCCTGCACGGGTCCACTTTGTCCACGCTCCCAACTACCTCCACCCAAAGGACAAATTTTATTTCGCCAAAAAGTGAAGTGGATGGATTGCACGAGATTCAAAGTGACAACAACAACAACACCAGGCCGAGAACGGTTCCGTTTCGCCTTCAGGCGGAAAATGGCAGCGCCGTGGACTTCCCTCCGCCCTGCGAGCCGGAGCCTCCTGATAAAACCTTATTTGTGGGTAATATATGCTCCAACATGAACTTTAAGAACACCACGGGACACAGCTGACCGAGGGGTGTGGAGATGCTGGGGCTGTCAGAGAGGAGAAAATGGCGCTGTCTGGGCTAGAGGAAGAGGGCGGGCAGGAAATGCCTGACACAGCCTCAGCTTTACGGTGTGAATACCTCCCGCACTCGGGCCTGGACAGTCAGCCGGAGGGAGACCACGGCACCTCGGATTGCAAAGATCTCCAGCGACTGTATGTTGTTTTCACTGTTCCTCCTAACAAAGGCGGCGCCGATGTCACGTCTCCTGAAGCGGGCACAGAGGGCACCGACCCGGGGGGCACAGTCTCGATAGCGGGTAAAGGCACAGAGGCCGATCACACGCGGCTGAGCGCATCCATGGAAGAAGATGACGACAATAGTAATGCGATCTTTTGTGAATACAGTGAGGACGCGACTGCTCCTAAAAACAAGGCCCTGGAAATAAGCGACCAAAGTTTTTGTTTACCGAGTGACGGCTTTAACGGCAAACTGGCGGACTATCACAAAACTGAAGAGGACGACGACTCCGTTTTCAGTCGCAAATGTTATGATAAATTGGACCTTCCGTCGTCTACGCTTGATACTGACGGTAAAGTGCCACGAGACTACTTGGACGAAAGCAGTGCCTTGGTTTCAGTGGATTCGTGCCTAATTGAAACACCGAAAAGCCCAGACGGAATTGCAGACTCGGGTGGGCACCAGGACAGTGCCCACCCGCTTACATTGTCCTCTGGTAGTGGCCCGACCGGTGATACCTTCTCTGGGACCATCATGATTAACAACCAAAGTATTATTGTGACCATAGACAATGGCTTTCTCACACTCTCTGCGCCCCCAGAGGGATTTGTCCACAAAGAGGACGACTTGGTGAGTTTAAAAGAGCATCTTGGCATGAAGGACTACGAAGATGTTGTTCTACTTAATTATGATGGAGGGACAAAGGCCATTGGGAAGATCAATACACTGTCTGCCCCCAGCTCAAGCCAAGTCAAAGATTCAGAATTGTCCCTGGTGGATGACTGTTCAACACTGTACAGTTTTACCGAGGCCGATCTGATTTCCCCATCTCCCAAAGCAGCTGTGTTTAATATCGAACACGAGGAAGCACAAGGCCCCATAAAATCAAGAAAAGAGATCATCGCTTTTTTTGACTGTCCTGAACCTGGGTGCTCCTGCACGTTTGTTTCGAGACAGAAACTAAAAGTCCATCTCCTGAACCACGCTGAGGATCCCAGACCTTTCCAGTGCACAGTGGAGGGCTGTGGGTGGGCTTTCGCTACCTCGTACAAACTGAAACGACACCTTCAGTCCCATGACAAGCAGCGGCCTTTTGAGTGTACGGTAGAGGGCTGCGATCGGCGCTTTACCACCGTTTATAACCTCAAAGCTCACATTAAAAATCACAAGCAGGACAACGCCTTTGCCTGCGAGATCTGTAACGAGAGTTTCCGCAGTGCTACTAGACTTGCTAGTCACCAGAGAGTGCATTTTGAACCACAGAGGCCCCACAAATGTGAATTTCCAGGTGATCCATCATCATCTCTGTCTTTTTCTAGTTTCAGTTTTGTTGTGGAAGTGCATTGTTTGTGGTATTGATTCTGACATGTCTTTGTGAGCAGGTTGTGAGAAGACGTTTATGACCTTCAGTGCGCTCTTCTCCCACAATCGGACTCACTTCAGAGAGACCGGGCACTTCGCTTGCACTTTCCCTGGTTGTGAGAAAACCTATGACAAGGCCTGCCGCCTGAAGATCCACCTCAGGAGTCACACTGGTACGATCCTGGGCCATAGCTCGGTGCTTTATAGGACACCAGCATGATTTTTTTTTTCTAATTAGTTACATTCTTATGCAAACACTCACGGTTGTCTCCACTGTCCAGGTGAAAGGCCATTTGTGTGCGACTCTGAGGGCTGTGGCTGGTCTTTCACAAGTATGTCCAAACTGCTCCGACACAAACGGTAAGTATGTAGAGTAATTCTGTTACAAACGGTGTTTTAACCAATTCTACTTCTAGCCAAAGTTATTTCAAATTTGATGTCCGTGACTGTTTCTGCATTCATCAGGAAACATGATGATGACCGACGCTTTGTTTGCACTGAGGAGGGGTGTGGAAAGTCCTTTACTCGGGCAGAGCACCTGAAGGGTCATAGTATCACTCATCTGGGAACAAAGCCTTTCAAGTGCCATGCAGAAGGTACTCAAATGCTCTTGGAATTTAATACCAAGATGTGTGAAAACACACGGACTTAAACTCTTGTGTTTGTTCTGTAGGTTGTGATGCCAAATTCTCCGCGCGCAGTAGCCTTTACATCCACTCCAAGAAGCACAAGCAGGATGCCAGCAGCCTGCGCACACGCTGTCCTGTGGACAACTGCACCAAGCACTTTTCGTCCCGCAGCAGCCTCAAGAGTCACATGTTGAAGTGCCATCACATCAGCCCAGGTTAGTGACACAACACTGGACTAAGAACTGTTGATTAGGGGTCATTTATATATTGTCATGTTTGATGTTTCTCAGATATGCTGAGTCAGATGGAGATGACCCCCACACTGACCCCCAGCAGTGAACTGGTCAGCCCCTCTCCTGCTCTGGTCCCTGGGGGTGGTCCGGCGGCTGATCAGCTGACTAGTCTGGACCTCAGCTCTCTGTTGTCTGGAGTAGCGGTGAGCACCGTGCCCACTGCAGGCATTGGTGTGGGGATACCTGTAGGGGGCACCTCCTCCTCTGGGATGTTTACGATGGACCTGTCCATGGTTAGTTCAGGCATCTTAACCATTGACCCCTCTTCAGTGGGGGCTACACTGGGCACGGGCACACCCACGACACTGGCTAAAACTGTGGACCCACTGCTGCTGACAACTGGAGCAGAGGTCAGCTCTCATGAAGCTCTGGAGAGGTCTGTTGAAGAGGTGCTGCCTCCACAGGGGACACTTAACCTAGACGATGTGCAGAGTGTGACTCCAGAGGCTCTTGGCTCCCTCAGTAGCCTTAACTTGCAGGGAGCAGGTGTGGCAGTGGACTCCCTGAGTGTAGAGAGCACCGCTCCAGTGGTGGAGCTGCTGGCCTCTCTCCCCAAGGCACCAGAGATGAGTGGCCCTGGCCAGGGGTCTCTGCTGAGCTGTGTGGAGGTGATGGAGACACATGAGGGTGAGAAGGTTCTCACTCAGTTTGTGTTCCCTGGGAACAGCAGCAGCTTCAGCCCACAGAAGGACTCTGAACACACCACGGTGTCCCCAAGCAGCTTCTTGGTAAGACGCACCGACCCTGACACACTTTACTGTTATTACATGGGTAGTTTGTAACCACTGTCTTTCCTCTATTATAGGAAACTGGAGGATCAGCCCGAACGGACTACAGAGCCATTCAGTTGGCCAAGAGGAAGAAACAGAGTGGGCCAGTATCTGGTAGCTCTAAAATCTTTTCACTTAACATTGCAGATTGATGTTTAGTTTTTCTTTGTTAAAGCCCATTTAGCAACGGACATTGAGCATGAGCTTCAGCTAAAATGTTTCCAGTAACATGAGCTCATAAAACATGCGTGTCCTTATTCTAGTAAACATAAATGAGATGGAGGGGGAAAAATAATGCACACACAACAAACCAATTAACTAGACTGGTGAATATTTACAATCATAAGTTTTACCCGGATTTTATAAGTATCATTTGTGATAAATAAAAGACTACTGAAAGAATGCAGAAAAAAACAACTGTTTTCTCCCCTGTGGTCAGCAGTGAAAAGGGCAAAGATTGTGAAGGCGGCTGCACCACCACCATTGTCTGGAGCTCAATATAGTGAAAGTACAGTATCTTCCACCAGGACCATGAGTCTGCGGGACGCCACGCCCCAATACGTGCACATTCAGCTGCTGCAGGTATCCACACCTCGACACACGGTCTTTGAGCTGTTTATGAGCGGGTCAGGCACAGCTCTTTATTTTTGATGGATTTACTGTTGAATATATGTTACTGTCGTACTGACCATCAATAAATTATTGTGTGTATCTTTATGAAATTGTGCTGTTAACATATTTTCTATCCTATTTATTTTTGGGTTCAAGTAGAGATTAATTGAGAAGCACTTACTGTGTCTAGTTTAACCTAATGTATCCCACTTTCTCATAAGGATGATCCAGCTTCTGACGGAGACCTTGCTTTCCAGCTGAGCTCTCAGCCCTCCAGCTCCCACACCCAGCTCACTGTGGATCTGCCAGTCAACATTTTACAGGTACAACTAAAATGCTGAGGTTTTGAGAATGTTATTATTGTAACTTAAATGTAAACGAAAGATCACTAATTGGCTGCTTATTTTTGAGTGTTGGTGAAAGATGGTGTATTATTTTCACCATGTTGTTTATATTTGCAGGAGCCTTCAGGGATCCCAGAGGATGACACTGGATCAGAGAACTCACAGTTCACAGGAAGCACCATAAACCTCCAGGACCTGGAGTGAGCTGCTGCTCGGCCCCACTGTCCAGTGACGCATTGACTGACCTTTGAATACAGCAGCTCCATGTGAGGCTGATGCCACTAAAAATGCACCTTCAATGGATTATGATCACAAGGTCACCTTTTGTTCCAAAAAAGAATTGCTCTGTATTGTTATTATCCACATAAAAGTAAAGCCTTGTGTTCATTCAGACTTGGAGAAAAGGGGAAAGTGTTATTTGAGTTTGAAAGCTCACGCAGAGGCCTTCATGAGCTGAGAAGATACAGGTTGAACTAAAGTGTAACAATAAAACATTTACTCCAAGCAATGCTTTTACTTAAGTCAGACAAACTCGCTAAAATAAATGTGCAGGCCCGACGTCTCGCTGCTAGCATGTCAGCAGTGCTGTAACTGCCTTTTGGTGAACTCGAGGCTGAACTGTTCCACGATGTCACATGCATTGTACAATCTGTCTGCCTTAATCCCTCATGCACAGCGCCACCATGAACTGATGTGTGGAACTGTACATTTTAGTTGAGTATTTATTTATTTTTTCAACCTTATTTTTGTGTTTGCCAACTTATTGTCATGGGGAAATAAAAATTGTAATAAACTTATTTTTTATTAATTAAATACCTGTGTTTCTGGTTTATTGTTTTAGCCCATGCTGTTTGTTGCAGTTGTTTATGATGAAATTATACTGATTTTAAAGCATAGAAATCTAAGTGGGACAAATGAACAATGCAGTTTCCTACTTACAAGGTACTGTGGATAAATGTGTTACAATGTTTGTGGCTGTTAATATGTAAACCAAATTCCTACTCTTTCTGGAAGTCATTCTCCTTAAATTATCAAACTCCATATTTATTTAGTTGGAACATTTGGGCTGGGTTGTTTATTCACAGGGGAAACCTCCGATTGGCTGGCCTCACTACTCATCACACACTCCCTCCAATCGCACGGCTTTGTCCAGTGTTATGTAACAGCTGTGGGGCAGTGGGGCGAAATTAAGAAGTTGTGTAGCAGCCTGGTCCCACTTTTCCACTGCACTGAGCCAAGGGTCTGCTGCACCAAGGGGTAAGCACCAACTAACAACTATTTAGACATGGACATATCTTCAGGCTCTAGTTAACATGCAGTATTTTGCAGAACGTGGATATTAAGAGAAAGGGGAAAACGTGAGAAATAATGATAGTAATGATTCACAGTGAACTCTGAACTGGAGTCGCCATACAATGTTTCTGAGCCTCTGATTGGTCGGCTTTAGAGGCACGCGCATCTGATTGGCTGAAGATCATTGGCACTGGCAGACTCTAGTTCTCTCTGGCTCTGTGTGACACATAATACCAGTTGTGTGGTCTCTGTGCACCATAGATGTTTTAAAGTGTTTGGGAAATATATACTTTGTGCATTTGACAACAACAACGTCAGTATTCCTCACAGTATAAAGACAATAGGTTGATCTGTGAAAGGTAGATAAACATGTCATTGTCTTTTAACAAGTTCATAATGATTAACTAAATTGTACTTTTATAACTATTATCTCAGCTAAACGACTTAAGCCATTGAAACTGACGGTCAGACATGTTGCCTGTGCCTCCTGTTATTTGACTTTTGTAGTCTGTACATTTAGTTATTCCATTATCATGTGTTGACTGGAAGGAAGTCTCTTTGTTCAATATTCATATTTTCTGTGTACGTTCATTATCAGGCAAATCATTATTAGAAATATTTTTTTTGAGTTTTGATACATAGCCTTGTATTATATTGGTGAATAATGAATGGAAACATGTCATGAGTTTAACAGTTTTCAATACATCAATAGGTAAAAAAAGGATTCTCTCTCGCTTATCTTATCTGTATCTCTGATCGGACAAAACGAAATTCTTTTGCTCTTTGTACTGCAAAGGTTTCAAATCAGCTCCTGGCTCTGAATCCAACCAAAGTGCACAGTGTCCGACTCAAATGTAAAACCAAACTAAATGATAGCAGTGTGCACCTGCTGGTTGAGGGGACGTAGTCTTTAAATTTTATTAGATCACACCAGGAAATCGTAGCTTAATTGATACACTGCCTGAAAAGTCGCCACCCAGATTAATCTAACTGTTGTGGTTCAGCAACACTGCCCAAAGAATGAGATCAACTGACTACCTGAACATCCTCAATGACCAGGTTATTCCAGATGACAAAACCAGGATTCATTGGGCTCAGAGTAATTCAGGGAGCATGAGACATCATTTTCACACATGGACTGGCCGCCAGAGAGTCCAGATTTTAACCTCTTTGAGAATCTTTGGGATGTGCTGGATTAATAAGCAGAAGTTTATTGAAACCATGCCATAGCAAATGCATGCTGTTAGGCCGTGCTAAATGCGGTCCAACAGAATAATTTGATCAGAGAGTGTGATTTCTTTTGTCGCAACCTTTTTTTAGTCAGGCAGTCTATTTCAGGACTGCGCTGCATTTTTCATTGTATCCATCAAAACTTGAGAAAGCCAATTGACTCCTTCATTTGATCCCACCCCATTATAGAAGCCTGAGCCGCAGTGATGAAGATTGCTGTGATCGGTCAGAGCCTGTTTGGTCAGGAAGTGTACAAGGAGCTAAGGAAAGAAGGCCACACCATTGTAGGGGTCTTCACGATACCCGACAGTGATGGCAAAGCAGACCTCCTGGGTGAGAGCACACTCTACAAGCACCGGCATGTGACACTTAAGGCCATATACCTGTTTTGTTTTTTTTATTATTGTGGAAAAACATTACATTACTAAGAGATTATTGCTCCCTGAATTCCTATGAAGAATGGGAGATATGTCAAATCATGAAAATGTCCGCCCACCCTATAACACGAATGTTGCCACCGACTTAAATGTAACTGTCTGTGTGCTGTGTTAGCGGTGGAGGCGGAGAAGGACGGCGTGCCTGTTTTTAAGTTCCCGCGCTGGAGGGTGAAGGGCCAGGCCATCCCTGAGGTGGTGAGCCAGTACGCTGCCACGGGGGCTGATCTCAACGTGCTGCCCTTCTGCTCCCAGTTCATCCCCATGGAGGTCATCAACCACCCCAAACACGGCTCCATCATCTACCACCCCTCCCTGCTGCCCCGCCACAGGGGGGCGTCGGCCATCAACTGGTCAGACATTTGTTTTTTTAAGTCGTAAGGGATGCTCAGTTAATCATAGTGAAGTGAAGCTGTGATTTCTACGGTTGCAATTAGCACATCAGCTGATTTAGGTCCTTTACTGCCCACTGAAAGTCACAATCAAACCTCAAACCCTGAAGTTCAGACATTTGCAAACGTGTCCTGAAGTGCATGTGATTCTTGCACTAGTTCATATTTCAGTCTTCTCTCAAATGCTCCAGGACACGTTTGCACTGTCATCTGTAATTTTAGCCATTGAACAGTCCCCTTTCTTCTTGATTCATTGTCGTCAGGTTTCGGGCTGTGCAATTGCAGCATGATACTTCTGACATCTATTCCTGAAAACATTGTGACTCATTGTTATTTTTTTACGAGCTCTGTCAATGATTCACTCTTGTCATAATCTTTAATTTATAATACAACTTCTGCTTTTTACTTCCTGAAGGATTGGCCTTAAGATAAAAGGTGCTTTATTTCCCCTTTAGCTTACAACACACAGGTTATAAAAACAGCAGTATGAACTTAAAATAGCCCATAGATAAAAAGAAAAGGAGAGATCTGAGAAACTCCCAAGAAAATTGACTTTTTCCAGAGAGCCTCATTCTTTTCATCAATGGACTCATTCTTCATTGGCATATTTTTACCCATTGAAGCACTGATTTTGGTTAGTTCTTTTAATATAGTCTTTGCTGCTTATTCTGCAGAGGACGACATGGCTTTATTCTCTACAAACATATTCTCAGACGCATGTGTGCACTCGAATGTTAAATACCCAAAGCTGTGCCCGACAAACACTTTCCTTTTTCTTGATATTTTTTCATTCAGTAAGTGTTTTTAACATTGTTTTCCTTTCCTCTGTGCGCGGACACTGACACAGGACTTTGATTCACGGAGATAAAAAAGGGGGCTTCACAGTGTTTTGGGCGGACGATGGCCTGGACACAGGGCCCATCCTTCTGCAGCGAGAGTGTGACGTGGAGCCAGACGACACGGTCAACTCCATCTACAAGAGGTTCCTGTTCCCTGAGGGAGTCAAGGGCACGGTGAGACTGCAGCACAAACACACACACACTATGGAATACAAGCCTTGATAAAAATGATTGCACACTGGTTGTAATATAAATGCATACGATGAGCAAAACCTAAGGATGTATTGTGTACTGGTGCAGGTTGAGGCAGTGAGGCTGATTGCAGAGGGGAAAGCTCCCAGAATCACCCAGCCACAAGAGGGCGCCACTTATGAGTGCATCCAGAAGAAGGCAAACTCTAAGGTAAGTGACATCTGAAGAGGACAAAATACAGCAATTCCTTAAGAATAAGTAAAACTTGACGGCGACGTCAGAATTAAATATTCAGAATTTGAACGTTTGTTTTTTTAGATTGACTGGAACCAGACGGCTGAAGCCCTCCACAACTGGATCAGAGGGAACGACAAAGTCCCCGGGGCCTGGGCTGAAGTGGACGGAAAGGTAACCCGGCATTAGTGCTGATTTTTTTTTTAAATTAATTTTTGACAAATTTGTTAGATTTTTAAATAAACTAGATGTTTGAAGAGTAATCCTGACCTCTCTGCAGCTCTGATGTGTGCTATTTGCTTTGACAGAACGTGACCTTCTATGGCTCCACGCTGGTCGGAAACGGGACGTCAGCTAAAGGTCAGCCACTGGAGATCCCTGGAGCGAGTCAACCTGGGGTCGTAACTAAAGCAGGACTGATTCTGTTCGGAAATGACGGCAAAGCAGTAAATTAAACCTTTTGTACTGTATATGTCTTTAAAATGGAATTGGTAGACTAGCACTGCTGTGTTGCTCAGCTCATGGTGAAGAATCTGCAATTTGAGGATGGAAAGATGATCCCTTCCTCGCAATACTTCAGTGCAGGGAAGACCTCTGCTGTGGAGCTCACGGAGGAGGAGAAGGCTCTGGCCGAGCAGATGAGAGTGAGTGCTCTGTCTCTAAGTCACTTGACACATGTCTCTCAGGATTTCTTATCATCTCTTTATGTGCTCATAGGCTGTGTGGCAGAGCATTTTGACCAATGTCAGTCAAGTTGAGGACTCCACAGACTTCTTCAAGTCTGGAGCAGCTTCCATGGATGTGGTCAGGTGACTTCACATTATGTAACAGTCCTATAACAAATCTCACTGTCTTAAGGAGAGTTATATAATCATATACATAACTGTGCGACTGTCACTGTTTACGTTCCAGTAGTTTCATGTCACTCGTTCTTGTACAGGCTTGTGGAGGAGGTGAAGCTTCTGGCCAGTAACTGTCAGCTCCAGAACGAAGACATCTACATCAACTCAACTTTCCAGGAGTTTATTCAGATGTGTGTGAGGAAGATCCGTGGCGAGGATGAGGAGGAGGAATTGGTGGTGGACTATGTAAGTGCGTCTTTGATAAGATTGTATGAGATCCTTCTTTTTTAGATCTGTCAAACATATTTTTAGGCGGAGATGAACATCAACCACATGACGGTGAAGATGCCTCATCAGCTCTTTATTGATGGAGAGTTTGTAGATGCAGCAGGCGGCAAAACCTACAAGACAATTAATCCAACCACTGGCACGGTAAGGGTCCAAGACGGCATTTGTTCAATAGCAACAAATTATTCATGTCATCCTCATATATAAACTTGCATCTACTTTTCCATTTCTTATGTTCACAATGAGTACACAGTCAAAATAGGACCCCTATTGTACCAACAGTCATTGGTTCCTGACTTGACACTTTTGCATTAGGAAGATTTTGTGTTGCTAAAGTGTATTTGAAATGGAAGATGGTCTGAAGATGCTGACACCGTGTGCTGTGGGCAGGCCCTGTGTGACGTGTCCTTGGCTCAGATCAGCGATGTGGACACGGCTGTAGCTGCTGCCAAAGAGGCCTTTGAGAACGGAGAGTGGGGCAAAATGAACCCCCGGGACAGAGGCCGCCTCATCTACAAGTCAGTATACTCTGTCTCAGAGCATCGCTAACCCCACTAAGACACTCTTCACCAATCATCATTGATAATTTTTTGAAATTGTTAGTAAGATAGGTTATTGTTAAGCTTTTATACAAGCTTTGGTGAAAAAATTCGCATTGTCTGATATATATTACACTCATGATTTTTCCTCCTTTTTTATTGCATATCATTTGAAAGTAGTGGTAAGTCTTTTATGTTTTGGTGTTTTGCGATGACCGATCTATGTATCCATCTACTATTATAACGATAGTGTAATTAGTCATCTCAGCTTCATAAGAATGTAGTTCAATTATTTAAAGTGTTTAAGTCCATCTTTGTGCTTCACGTTGCTCTCTCTGACAGACTGGCCGACCTGATGGAGCAGCACCAGGAGGAACTGGCCACTATTGAGTCTCTGGACTCTGGTGCTGTCTACACTCTGGCTCTGAAGACCCACATAGGCATGTCCATTCAGACTTTCCGCTATTTCGCTGGTTGGTGTGACAAAATCGAGGTTGGTGTGTTGTCCTCCATACTATCGATATTGAGGAAAAAGAATGACCACATTTGAACAAGTTGACCTTGTTTCACAGGGCAGTACAATCCCGATTAACCAGGCCAGGCCCAATCGTAATATAACATTTACCAGAAAGGAACCAATAGGGTGAGTTATTATAAGTTCATAAAGACTAGCATAATTTTTTCAGTTTTCAGATGATCTAGTGGTCCTAAAATTGAGCTGTGTTTTTCTTTAATCCTTGAAGTCTATTGTAATTTATCTTAAAGCGGGGTTCTGTCTGTCTGTGGTCAGTGTTTGTGCCATTGTCATTCCCTGGAACTACCCTCTGATGATGCTGGCCTGGAAGACTGCAGCGTGCTTGGCTGCTGGGAACACTGTGGTCCTCAAACCTGCTCAAGTAACACTCATTTTTCGGTAACACTTTCGATTACAGCCCGTGAGTTCCATGTGTTGATACAGGGAACAAGAATTAGTAATTACACATGTAGCGTTAAAGTGCAAGGCTCAATGAATGCTAACAAGGGCTACAAAGTGTAACAAGGTGTAGGGGTTTTGTCCGTCTTATAGATGTGCCAGCTTTATAAAGTTTCACAAATTGTGTGTGTCACGGGGTGTGGGCTGTACTCTAAAGTACTACAAGAAACTAGAGGGATCAGAGAAATACAAAGAGTAACGAGGTGAACAAGGAAAATAACTGTATAACTAATGCTGCCTTAGGTGTAATTAAACATCAACACTGGCTGTAATGTTGCCTACCCCTGTTGTAGGCCTTTGTTGCACCTATATGTTGTACATTTTTGTGTTACACTTTGTACACCTTTAATACATCTTGCACTTTAACGGGTAATAATTACATGTGTCATTATTTTCTTATTACCTATACCTAAACATGGCACTTGTGGGCTGTAACCTAAAGTGCTACACATTTTTCTTTCAGTGTGTTGATATTTCCAAAAGTATGAAGATTTCAGACTGATATATATATTTTTTATAGGTGACTCCTATGACTGCGCTAAAATTTGCAGAGTTGGCGGCACGAGCAGGGTTTCCAAAAGGTGTCATAAACATTCTCCCAGGATCAGGTGGGAGTTTGATACTGATCGATTAAATAGCATGCATCATTGTTATTAAACATGTAGAAGAGTAATTTTAGGATTGATGACACATTGCAGGCGCTCTGGTCGGTCAGCGAATGTCGGACCACCCCGATGTCCGTAAACTAGGCTTCACCGGCTCAACTGAAATCGGCAAACACATCATGAAGAGGTCACTCTGCAAACAAGCTCTGACTGTGTAGCATCTCAGATTTCCGTCATCTCTCAAATGTTAATGCTCCCGGATATGTGTGCGTTTCTGTAGCTGTGCCGTGAGTAATGTGAAGAAGGTTTCTCTGGAGCTCGGAGGAAAGTCCCCTCTCATCATCTTCAGCGACTGTGACATGGACAAAGCAGTGCGGATGGTACTGATATGTTCTTTCAAAGGGATGTGGTGTGTTGGCGACTGGGTAACTGGCCTCACTACTTTGTTGCTTTTAAGGGGATGAGCTCAGTGTTCTTTAACAAAGGAGAGAACTGCATCGCTGCTGGGAGGCTGTTTGTGGAGGACACTATTCATGACCAGTTTGTCAAAAGAGTGGTACGTGACCGAATACTCGTATAGTACTTATAATCTTAACAGTTGACAATTCTCTACGATACGATACAATATACTTTATTAATTACATCGAAGTCATCCTACAGTTATAAGTAAATGAAGCGTAACAAACTGAAGGAACACTTATGTTTTTCATTCTATAATATTTAGCTGAGCTTTATATGAGCTTTTTTTCCCCTCAAGAATGGAGAGCATGTCGATTGTCCTGTACCCGATGTTATTTACAGTAAAACAGTGACCGAGCGAGTAAAGTTTCAACAGTTAGTATCCGTACAAACTCGTTCATTACTTTACAAATGCGTTTCAAAAATCCATAATCTTGTCATTAGTTGAAAAACATATTTCACAACTTAAAGGGAGCAAGGCAGCGCTTTGTTGTCACGGCAATGCAAACAACTAGTCTGCTGCTGTAACAAGATTCTTAAAGAGGCCCAAACACGTTATTATTTTAAAATTGAGGTATAGTGTCATTTCCAAGACCCACCTTTCCTCTTGCCACATAACAATATGTGAAATGGTAAATACGGCCAATAAAAATGAAGATAAGATTGGAGCACTGACAGAGCAACGGTTGGTTGTAGGTGGAGGAGGTGAAGAAGATGAAGATCGGAGACCCACTGGACCGGGCCACTGACCACGGTCCACAGAACCACAAAGCCCACCTGGACAAACTGGTGGAGTATTGTGAGACAGGAGTGAAGGAAGGGGCCACCCTGGTGTGTGGGGGTAAACAGCTGGCACGCCCAGGTGAGCACACACGGATCATCCATTTGCAGTCAATACGTTATAACAGTGATTCTCAACTGGTATCAGGGCCCACCTTCACCATAAAATGACAAACCGTGACCCAAAACAGAATTTAATTAGTTATATGTAATGTAAAGTACTGCATTTTCCTCACATTTTTGTTACGCACTTAATAAGTCATCTTAACAGACTCGGTGTAGTGTTTATATACTTTTTCAGTAGATCTTGAAAGAAATGTTTTCTGTGCGACTCACATTTGGGTCCCAACTCACCAGTTGACAAACTTCGCTTTAAAACTGCAATTTTCCCAATCAAATTACAATATCGAAAGTTTTTCCATTGTACAAAGGTGATGACAAACATTTGTTTTGTAATTCACAACACATTCCTTTGTCACAATTTTCAAAAGAATATTATAGAAATTATTTGTTAAGAGGCTAGAAAACTATGTTGAAGTTAACAATATAATAAATGAATATCAACAACAATGGCAATTGTTAGAATAGTAGAAAATATTTCACAATCATAATACAATTACATACAATAGGATTATTTTTACACATACAGTACAGAAGCCTACCATCGATCATACGGTTGTATTGCAATAACTAAGGATAATGTGCTCTGTGCCCTCCAGGGTTCTTCTTTGAGCCCACCATCTTCACGGACGTGCAGGACCACATGTACATCGCTAAAGAAGAGTCATTTGGACCAGTGATGATCATCTCCAAATTTAAGAGCGGGTATAATGTTTGCACACATACCAGATTTATGCATGTATTCATTAAAGATTGAATTAATGGTATTTGTTGTCTTTTAGAGATGTAGATGAGGTGCTGAGGAGAGCCAATGCTACAGAATACGGCCTGGCTTCTGGCGTCTTCACTAAAGACATCAGTAAAGCGCTGTATGTCAGTGAACGGCTGAACGCAGGCACTGTTTTTGTAAACACCTACAACAAAACGGATGTGGCTGCACCGTTTGGGGGATTCAAACAGTCTGGATTTGGCAAAGATCTGGGTAAGAACTATTGCACTTAATTACAAATACTGTAATTTCAGATGGCGGTGGTGAAATCCCCCACACCTGTTTGCAAACACTGCAGCACGTTTGCTCTTCAGAGGCATTCTATTTAAAAGCGATTCCCATTGTAAGTTAAATAAACAAGTCCCCGAGGTTTTCTTGGAAATGGATGCAATAAGGAAAATGCAAGTTATGTGTACACTCACTACTGATAAGAACTTTCTGTAACTCTTTTGTTGATCTACAGTAAAACATTAGATCTAAAAAATCAATGTCGTAGTTGGAGCAAACAGCACTTAATGCCTTTGTGTGCCCAACAGGAAGAGAAGCACTGAATGAATATTTGAAGACGAAGGCGGTGACTATCGAGTACTGAGTATTTACGCTCCATGAGCAGCGGGCCAACAACTGTCCAACGACCAGAAAATCCATGTGAGGTGCCCTACACATGTGACCTTTTATGTAAATTAGTAATTCCATTTTAATATATTGAATTAATCCTTCTAAATGAATTTAAAAAAATAGTATATTTTTGTGCAGTATGATTGTGAATTACATTATAGTATTGATAGAAATGACACAAAGCAATTTGTCAAATTAAAAGCGTTTCCGGCTTCAATAGAGATGCTCTGCAATGTCTATGTGATCTTTGGCCTCGCTGTAAGGCTTTTGCATTGTGTTGTCTTAAACACTCAAATAAAATTAATTGGCATTGAAAATATCACAAGAAGTATTTGTAAATGTACTTCTACCTCAATGAACCAGTACTACTGAACATACACACCACTTGGTATTCGGAGTATACATGATGCAACGATAACTGAGGGTCAAAAGAGGAATGTGTCAGACAGGTCCTGACATATCCACAGAGTGAAATGATAAGGAGAGAGGGGTCAGTAGGTGCCCACAGGCAGACGGGGCAGGCAGGAGTAGGCCGGTGCAAACAGGTGTGTGTTCAGAGGGTTTCCATCAAGACGGATGTCCTCCAGTTTCCGACGGATGAATGTGGGGTCACGACTGTTGCAGAAAGTGTCCATATGAAGGGACTGGATGTTGTTGTTCTGAGTGGAGAAGGAAAAAGGTACAAACGTGTAAACAATGTAGCTGATATCTCTGCCTACACACATTTACCTGTAGGTGTAGCACTCGAAGGCTCAGAGGCAATGGGGGAATATAGTCCAGTTCATTATCAGATAGATACAGGTACTCCAGATCCTTCATGTCCTGCATTGTAGACAAGTATCAGTGCTGAGTTGGTCAAATACTGGATATTGTTTATTGTTACCTTGAATACTTCTAAATGCTCTGTGGAGCTTTTCAGTTTGTTGTTGCGCAGATCAATGAGCCTCATAGTTTTGGGCAGGTCAGGCATCACCTTCACGTCATTATCTGCCAAAATCAACTGCTGCAGTTGTGGCAGGGGCCTGAGCGCTGCCACGTCAATCTCAGAGATGTAATTTCCCGTGAGGTCAATGGACTGGAGTTTGTCTACAGAAATGAAAATGAATGAAGGCCGTTGTAACAAATATAGACGTAAAGCTTACCGAGATTCGTGAAGGTTGTGTTCTTGATGTGTTCAATTTTGTTGAAGCGTCCGTAGAAGTGCGTGGTATCTTTAGGAAGAGGTGGAATATCCTCCAAGTTTGAGTCGTCGCAATAAACACTCCCACTGAGACACACGCAGAGCAGACATGTGGGCATTCCTACACACAAGCATTAGACACAAACACAGAAGAATGATTCGTAAAACTGATGTACAACAATGTGAAAATAGTTAGTTAATTGCATAGCAAAAATGGCTGATTAGCATACTCATTAGCAACATGACTCTAGAAGATGCTGATACATTAACCTCTTAACCAAGTGCATTTTCTCCAGTTCAATTTAACCCATCTAAAAGGTTACAGCCTATAGGCCAGTCTCATTTGAAAGCTAAGACCGACAACACTGATCTTTTTTTACCTTGAGTTGTTGTCACAATTTTGACATTTATTTTCATTGTTTTTCTGTTGCTCTTTTGTGTTGTTTTTGCTGTTATTTCATCACACATTTTTGTCATTTTCCTCACTTTTTCATCGCTTTTTGGGTGCAGCCTTGTTTTTGTCTCATTTCTGTCGCTATTTTAACGCTTTTTTTTTCAAGAAACTGGAGAAAATGCACTCTGTTAAGAGGTTAATGTTTGCAATATTAGAAAGAGTCTGTGGTTAGAAAATGCAAAAGACTCCCAAAAGGGGATAAATCAAAAATGTCATCTGTTCAGAGGAAGACGTTCAGCTCATAAGATTACTCGGATGTTATGAGTCACCCTATAAATGACATAAAATGCAGGGGTAATTCAATCAAAATGCCTACTAAAGGCGTTTGCAAAAGTATCATCATTTGAAGGTTATTTTCTGTGAGTGTTTAGAAAAGCCTGATATAAATAAAATGTACTCTCAAGAACAGAGTGACCAGGAGTGTGCGTACCCAGGCCAGTGTCGGGGCCAAACAGACCCAGGGCCTTGAAGTCCTGATTGTTGGGGGCAGGAGGTGTGCTGGTTTGGGGTGTCTCCTCATCACCTGTTACAGGCGCTTCAGGGCTCAGTGGAGCAGGAGCGTCGATCTGTCCTCCAAAGACAGAAAACACAAACAAGAGGCAGATCAGTTTAACAGTTTTTACTACAGCATATTTTACCTCAAACACATGAAAAGCAAATCCCTACATTATCATTATTATACGAGTGTTGTGAGTCTTGCCGTCTCACCTCCTGGTCCAGATCATCGTAATCAAACGTTTCGTAAAGGTTGAGATCCAGGTCTTCGTCTATGTCCAAATCCAGCAGCACATCCTCGGGGTCTTCTGTCGGAGCTGCACTTCCACAGCCCACCACCAGGAGCAGAGGTATGAGCCTTCTGACCAACGGGGGCATCTTCACACAGCAGAACAGGAGACTTGGCCTGGAAACGGCTTACATTTGTCATAATACGTATTAAAAATGTGCTCAGGCCGTTGGACTTATGCTCATTTTCTACCATCAACTTGTCTTAACAGATTGTGGACACTAGTACTGGCAGTCATCCCAGAGAAGAGCCCCGTCCAATCTGTTGCTGTACATGAGGCAATCAGTTTCAGCATTTCTAACCACGCTCTTGAAACACATTTGAGATACACTTACTTTTGTTGTGAACGCATTCGAACATTTAAAGGGACTATACAGAGTTTAAAAATGGTACAATCATGTAGAGAAAGAGCATGTTTCCAATCGGCGGTAAATGACCAAAAACACATCGACAGTAGGTGAGTTTCGTGATTCATAATCCTGCGAAAATATTAACACAAAACCGCTAATAACACCGCATCAACGGCAGACACCAGACCTTCGCTGATTGGTTTACTCTGCTTCCTGTTTGGTTGCGTATGTACTGCTGTGGGAAATGGAATTGACGCAGCGGTGACCAGACTCACCTGCTGAGTCTGGATTTTTCCAGGCTAACATGTTCCAGCCATGTCCTAATGTGTAGAATGAGCCCAGACCTGTTCACCACAACTGCCTCTAAAATCCTGCACTGTCACTCAAAAAGTTGTTCATTCGGGTCCAAATTGCCGTCATGCACGAGTTTTATATAGAAACTGCAGTTACGCGTAAGACCTGAGGTGGCAGTAGTATAAAATGACCAACTTGCATCTAGTCCCTTTAAAGTCACACCCAATAAATAAAAAATAGAATACAAGCATTTATTTTATGACAGATATTTTCATCATTGAAAATTTCCTCCTAAATGTACAAACAAACATGTGCTTTTGCTGTGAGCGGCTCAACTCTCCTAAAATATGACTGTAACTTAGGAGTGGGTACGTCTCCAGCTTGTCTCCATGGAGACGTTGACAGAATTCAGCAGAATTTGAGATTTAAACAGGTTAGGGTCTAAGGTTTAGGTTTGGTTTCTTACCAGTGCTCTCCTTGTTCGGTCTGTTAGTTTAGGTGGACGGGCGTGTCTTGGTAAGTTCGCAGTGGTGCTATACTCTTTCCATTTCCAAATGATGGATTGAACAGTGCTCCGTGAGATGTTCAAATCTTGGGAAATCTTTGTATAACTTAACGCTGCTTTAAACTTCTCCACAGCTTTATCCCTGACCTCTCTGGTGTGCTCCTTGGCCTTCATGATGTTTAGTGACCAATACACTCCGACCATAGCTCTGAGGCCCTCACAGAACAGCTGTAATTATACTGAGAGTAGATTACACACAGGTTGACTCTATTTAATGGTTAGGGCAAGGTGTGAACATTCTGCAGTCATTAGGAATGTTATAAAGGCAATTTAATGTACTCAGAAAAATGCTGTATGAATACTTATGCTCGCCCCACTTTTCACTTTTCTATGTTTTGAAAATAACAGAATCATGTATCATTTTGCTTTCACTTCACAGTTGTCTGTTGTGTGTGAACTATCAGTAAAAAAAATCAAAATAAAATCGTTATGTTTATGATTGTAAACATGACAAAATGTGCAAAAGTTCAAGGTGTATTAGTACTTTCAAGAGGCACTGTATAAAAGCAAAGTACTTTTTGAGGAACTTAAACAGGCCGTGTTAAAAGTAGGCTACACCAGCTTGTGTTTAATTGAAATTTTGCAACCTCATGTGATCGACCTCCAAAACCAATGTTGTATTTACTCTGGCTTTTAGCAGGACTGTGTCACGGGGACGACTGCTGCATTCTTGGGTAATTCAGTGCAATTTATTTACAATTCTAATACTGAATACACTAAGCTCCAGTGTGCGCTAATAGCCTTACAATGTTTCAGTAACTAAGAAAGCATTCCACCAGTCTCCAGGCATATCGAACATATCATAAGGAAACAGATTTGGGTTTCTTTATTCTACACAAATATTACTGAGCAACAAAGCCTGTAAAATATAGTTAAAGTTTAAATTTATGCCTGACATGACACTGTCAGAAAGATGGTTCCGGGGTCTGAGAATCTCTACGAGAGCTGCCTAAAGTTAGTTCGGTGTTGGATTCACAACATAAAGTTACCAAAATTACCACATTTGTTATCACGACTGGGTTGAAATGATTTGTCAGAGTGGTCCATGTTCCATTCATAATCCATCATGAATTAATAAATATTAAAGTAGCCTGTAGAGACGCTCACCTTTGCGTGGTCGTTCCAGAGAAGCTGCACCTCGTGAATGTTCAGACTGTCCCTTAGACAATGTGGGGCTGTGTGTAGAGGAGAATGGGGGAGGCAGCAAACAGAAGCGAAATGTGCAGGTCAATAAATACTCACAACACAAACAACTGTCCCAGAGGGAAAACTCATCTGAAAGTTTGTTTCCAGACCATCCCTTTCAGCTCATTACTCTCACAATCTGTTTCCAAAACATATTGTCATTTGTTAAATCTTGATACATCTGTGTTTTTTGGCTTTATCTGGCCCAATGTGCCCACATACCACACTAATGTGCAAAACCCATCCATCCATCCATTTTCTTCCACTTGTCCGTTGCCGGGTCGTGGGGGCAGCCGCCGGAGCTGCCCATATCACATTGCACCAGCCCCCCATGGCTCCTTCTGCAGGTGGTGGGTCCACGGAAGGACGGCCTCACGGTTCAAACCGGGCCTGTTGGTCTCTCCTAGGGGGCTACCAGTGTAGGCAGACACTGGAGGCAATGTGGGTGAAGTGCCTTGCCCAAGGACACAACGACAATGTGCACAGTCAGGAGGCGGGATTCGAACCCACGACCTTCCGATCATGAGACGACCCGCTCTAAAACCAACAAAAACCAACAACAAATAACTGGTGAGAGGCCTATTCAGCACGTCTCGCCCTGAGAAAACTGTATGGAGAGAACCACAAAACTAATGTTGTCGTTGAATTGTGAGAATTGAGTCTTTGCGTCTATTTAGTGATAGCGGGGTGTCCTCACTGCGTTATCTCTACAATCTGCAATCGCTTACAGCAGTCAATGGTCTCAATTTGTTCAGAACTTTTCCACCTAGATTTGGCACTCGAAGCGTTTTACATAAGGAACCACTCACACATTCACACTCTCACTCATACCCTGGGGCACAGTGATGTGTCTTGCTGAAGAACACAACGACAGTGTGCACCTGCGAGTGCTAACCTTTCGGTTATAAGATGACCAGCTCTTATTTATTTTTATTTGTGCATGTTAATGAACATACATGGCACTCATGCATGTAAACACGCCATGCCGGATTGTAGCCTTGGACTACTTTCCATCCGTCTCACACTCTCAAGCACGAGCCGCTGTCTCCGGTCTATGTTCAGTTGGCAATACTCAATCCACAAACTGTCGTGAACTGTTTTTAAAAGTCATTCTTTTTAATACACCTTATTTTTTAAAGTTTGCATATTTTTGAATATGCAAACTCCAACGTAATCAATTTCGTTGGAGTTCTATTTTGAACATTTTGAGAGAGAAAAGACTGTAAATGCAGAGTGTGAGAGATGTGTGGCCAGGGGTTTGCAGATAAAAATAACCTCTTATCAGGAATTTGTCACCCCTGAACGGGACTGGACCACTGATTAGATCAACAGAAAAACATCTGAACCGAGAGTGAGGTTATCAGAAGGAACTGGTAATGTCTGCCCTACATATAAATGTGCAAACTCATAGATTTGGGCATTCAAAGTCTTCTCCCCCCCCCAACCTACTTCTGTAAATAGCCGTGCTGTCAGCAGCTGCCTGCGTCCATCCCAGGCTCCACTAATGTTAGCTGTGAAAGGCCAATAGACCTGTATTTTTAGATTTTGACTAATAATATTTATGCAAAATGTTCATGTTCATATCCTGAAAGTAGCCTCAAACTGTAAATAAGTGACTCATAAGAATAGCCTGTGACTTGAAAGAGGGGGTACACAGACACAAACGGGTCAGATATGTGCTGTGGGAACCCCCTCCTCCTGTCAGCCCTCTCCAGTTCTCTGACATTTCTAGACCTCATTTTCGACAGGCTCTTGTGTTGTGTGGAGCTTTGCTTCTCTGCCGAGCCTTTGGGATCAAGCCTGTAGTTAGCATGGCAGATAAAAGTCGTTTGTCTCAGAGGAGAAAGGACAAGAAGGAGAAGGAAGAGTCCGAGCCAGCCAAAAATGTGAAAGAAGTGAAGGAGAAAGTGGAGAAGCCAGCAGAGAATGGAGAGGAGCCTCAAGAGAACGGAGCCGAGGCCCAGAATGGAGAGCCGAAGGTGGAGCCCATGGAACTTCCTCCATTTGAGATCATCCCAGGGTATGTACCTCTACTAGAACAAAGGGAATGGCTGTGCAACTGCAGTAAGACTTTTATCTCCCTTTACATAACTTTAGTCCTGCAGAGTTGCAACCAACATTTTACATCAATCACTTGACACTTGTTGATCTTTTTCTTGATTTTTGTTGTTGTTGCAAATATTTCATAAACATGGCCTATAGTATTCAAAGAAAAGACCTTTTCAAATAGCATATTTGTTTTATTTTCATTGTTGTAATGTTGATTCATTGACAGTAATGTTGATTCATTCACAGTAAAAAACAAAAACAGACCCAAAATAACAACTTTTTTATGTGATGTAAAAGTTGTGTTAACTAGTTTTCCCCACACTTAATGTTGCCCTAAGGTCCAAATCCGCTAATATAATAAATAACTTCCAAAATCCCAGTACCTGTCCTTATGCAAGTCAGTGCTAGTGCAGCCTCCAGTAATGAAAGCTCAGTAACTAAACTCTGAAGGTTCTTTGAAATGACACATATAGTGAAACTTGTGCCTGTGTCCTCGTAGCTTAAGGTGCATTATTCAACTTTTTATGTGGGGAAATATATATATATATATATATATGTATTTCTGATTGACCTTGTAGTGACCCAGCGGCTGTATGAGTGGTCAGCATGACGCCTTTACTTCCATCTCAGTGTTCTCGCTCCACGAACAATTGTTTGGAAGTTTTTTGCTGACGGACCCTCTCGCTAGAAAACCTACAAAACAATTGACCCTGGAGCGTCGTGGGGATCACTGTGACAGAAAGTAAAGGTGCCATGCTAGTTGTAAAGCCTTTTTCATAACGGAGTGCATCTTACAATAATTACTTTCAAATAGAACATTTTATTTCCATAAACTTGACATGAAATTGGTGTACGAACAAGTTGCAACTACAAAAGCTTGTGCTCCTTGTTCCGTTAAGTTCCGCTGTAAACAGTGACAACATCTGGAGCTTTGTTTGTTGATGGGAAATGACCAGCATGAGATAAGTTTTGGCCTAAAAAGCCTGTCATTTTAAATTAATGAAAGCACATACCAGTGGTTGAACTTTACCAACCCTGCACCTAATCAACCAGGTCTGTGTGCCATGCCCTCAAAGGCCTTTGGATCAAGTTCACGTTAGTGGAGCTGCTGACACTTAAATGGAGAGGTCAGATCTGGGACACTTGGAGCTCAGTGTAAACACATCACTTGCCAGCATTAATCAGTACATTAGTCATCTCTGTAAATATTACTTCTGTGCAGAGACCGGATAGATCCCTTCGCATTCAAGTTCCAGTTTAAGAACGTGGAGTACTCTTCGGGCGGAACAAGACGTTTCTGTGTTACCTGGTGGACCGGGGCAGTGCGGACGGGCTGCTGAGGGGAACCCTGGAGGATGAGCACGCTGGCACACACGCAGAGGAGGCCTTTTTCACACAGTGTCTGCCCAACTATGACCCCGCCGTCAAGTACATCATCACCTGGTACGCGAATTTCACATGCTCAACACATGATCATTGTGGATTTGAACTTTTGGTATTTTCTACATCCAAACATCTTTTACAGATGGATAATGTTTTCCAGTAGTGCATCTCACATAAGCCCACATCTAACACAGCAGTAACTTGATACACAGACATTAATAGAAAAGAGTCAGACTGAGTAGAGGGGTTCTGTCCCGACACCGGTCCTGGGAAGGCCAGTCCACAGGCTTATTTTTAAAGTGTTGATTGTGCAGCTAAAACAGCTAACCTAGATAACCTTCAGCTGTATACTGCAGGCTCAATGGGGAATACTGTAATAAATTCTCCCTAGAATGAATAGATGTAGGCTTGTGTCTGTCGCCATCTTCTGGTCACAGTGGGAAGTGGAAAATGTTGAAAAATCGTTTTAGAAGCAAAACTGCAATCAACATTATACACGTCTTACATTATGTGCTCTATTGAGCATTTGTAATTTGTCTCTGTCTACTCAGGTACGTGTCGTCCAGCCCATGCGCGGCCTGTGCCGCTAAGATCGCTGAGACGCTGAAGGCCATGAAGAGCGTGAAGTTGAGTATCTTTGCGGCTCGCCTGTTTGAGTGGGAGGAGCCGGAGATCCAGGTGGGTCTGAAGAGTCTGCATGCTGCTGGCTGTAAGCTGCGTGTCATGAACCTCTGGACTTCTCCTACACCTGGGACACTTTCGTGGAGCACGAGGAAGAAGATGTCTTTAATCTGTGGGAGGACTGTAAGGACAACTATGAGTACTATCAAGAAAAGCTGGCTGATATATTGCAGTAACAGGACAGTAACGTTTTTCCCTGAAAAGGTTGCTTTCCCATGATGTCACAACATCCACAAGGGTCTATAGTGTAAAATGTGGATAAAGGAAAACTAAATCTATGAGGAGTTTTGTTTGCTTCTGGTTTAATGCAGTTGGTGCATTTGCAATAATTTGACCTAATGCTACAAAACAAAAACTGCTGCAATGTTAGTATTTTCTCTGTCGATCCAAATGAGCTACAGATCATAGAATTATCACAATCTGGATCTGTGTGGATTATCTGTTTTGATACATAAAATGTTATTCTCCATGTCATAATTGGAATACTAATGTACACAAAAAGCATGATGTAATGGATCTGCTTTTATAAGAAGTGTTTAGATGTTATTTGAGTAAGTTCTCCAAGAAGAACTAAACACACGTCTAATCTACAGCCAGCTCACATAGATTGCCCTGTTGGCAACACCATCGTCATTTGTCATTTGTCAGCAGTGTTGCCACAGATTACTTGAAAAGTTATAAATGACTGAAGTCCTTTAAGAAGTAACTTAGTTACTTTATTTTAAAAGTAACTAAGTTAGATTACAAGTTACTCTATTAGTTACATTCAGCTGTGGCCGACAGCCTCTCCACCGTCACAACACATTAATGACAAACCCTTTTACCAACACTCACTTTATTGGAAGTGTGTTTTAACAGTAACATCAACAAAGCTGACGCAGACTCAGAAAAGTGACGTATTTCCATCTCTCTCCCCGACCAGAGTGAGTGTTTTTAGGCTGAAAACGTGACTTATCACATTATGTTGCGTCACTCCCGAGATGCAAAATGAAATAGTAACTCACAGTGATTTGGAAAAGTAACTTAAATCTGATTACTTGTTTGAAAATAGTAATGTGTTAGATTGGTAGTTACTGAAAAAAGTAATCAGATTACAGTAATCTGTTACTGGCATCACTGTTTGTCTGAGACTGTTAGGCCAGGTCCCGTTGTCCAGTCTAAGTGCAGAACAACACTATCAAGTTTGAGTTTGGCATCATCTCACTAATAATGACTTGTGTATATACAGTATATATATATATATATATATATATATATATACATTTTAAAAAATCTCGATTTTATCCACTTTTAGATCAAATATTTATCCTTGGTGTACTCTGAACCACCACAGCTTAATTGGAAAACAATCTCTCACTACAGTTGGCATAGAAAAGTAAGGATAAAGACCAGCAGAGTGCAGCAGAGGAGTGATAAATGTTAAATGATCTCAGCAGCTCCTACAGGGCAGACTTGTGGCAGAGATGATTGACCAGTGCTACAGGCAGGGCCTGTGAAAGAGCTATGAGGCCCATCAGAGAATACAGGATCACTTAGATAGTTAAGAATGATACAAATAACATAGAAGAATCAAACTCCAAATTTGATTTAGCGCACTATGGCCCGTTTCAGACTGATGACATTATGCCTGCCATGTTTCCATTTGAGAAAGAGACAGGTGCTGGCAACGAGTGTGACGTGTAATGTTGAACTTGAACTTTAAAAAGTACTGTTTATATTAACCTATTTGTACAGTATTTATATGTTTTATTTCCAATCTTAAATCAGATTAATTTGGCCTCTATGACATTAAATAAAATGTAAATGCCACTATTCAGTAAAGTTTTTTAGTGCCTTGTGGCTTAACTTTTTAGCACAAGCCCATTTTGTAACAATTTTGCGTTTTGTAATGAACAAGCTGAGTTCTATTTTTGACACGTTTGTAAGCATCAGATCCAACGACAATAAATAAATCTACAACTCACAAGTTACTCAAAAATATATCAATGTGTCTAATCGTAGTTCTCCGGTGGCTCCAGTTGAGGGCGTTACTTGCACAAGGTGTGTGATATCGTCATTTCGGAGTGTGGAGTCCAGAAGTGACCCGTGAAGCTCTGGTGAACTCCATGCCCAAGGGGTGCATACCTATGTTCCCCGGGTCCTATGTTCCCCGGGTCCTATGTTCCCCGGATGTGATTTTTTTTTCCCGTAGGTGAGTTGGTGCTTCAACCAGTCACAAGTCATGAGAGTGAAATGTCATACATATATCAATCAGCTTAACCCTGACCCTGCCGTAGCTACTAACCTTAAGGATAGTGGGCTGGTGTCTAATCTTAATCAATAGAAGTGGGGGAACATAGGTACCGGGAACATAGGTACCGGGGAACATAGGGCTGACCCCTGCCCAAGAGGGTTAAGGCAGAGCTGGAAAATACTAGTGGCTACACAAAATATTGACATTTTGAGCCCAATTTGGACATTTTACTTTTTTGTTAAACCAGTTTTGACATAATGGCTGTGTTGAGATGAGGAGACATTAAAATCACACTGTTATACAAGCTGTGCACGGACTACTTTATATTCTAACATAATGAAGAGATATGAAGAAACATTTGCAGAAACATTAGGGGCGTATTTACATTTGTACTTTGACTCTACGCTTTATGCTTTTATGACTGACCGGTAGCATCGTCACATGCTCCACTGTGGCGCCCTGCCTTTACCGGTAAGATGAAATGAGTAGATTACCGCATCACTTTTTATGGCTGAAGAAAACATTGAAACACCACAAAACAACAACATTGGATTACCAAGGAAATTCCTATTGATGAGCAGGAATGTGAGCAAAGTAAACTGCTGCTGTCGTCGCAACAAATCATGTCTTCAGTAGAGCATAACCAAGCCATTAGCTGCACTTAAAACATTCCTGCTGATACAATGGGTGTGTTATACTTTTTCTGCATAATAAATGTAGAGTGAATCTTTTGCAACATTGTAACTATAATGGCAGGAAAGTATAGTGGCCCCCTGCAACACATTATTCTATTGGAGAAACTAAAACAGGTGGACTCTCAACCAGACCCAAAGCTGCCATTGTGCATTTGACCAGGATTCAAACAGGTTACCTCTAGAGAGTTATGACAGGTCTATGATGTTGGCTGGCAAAGTAAAGGGGATGTAAATTAATAAAGTTCAGTTAGTAGAGGGTCAAGTGAGGATGAGCCTGCTACGTGTTTAGGAACAACATCGGAGAACAAAGTTGCTTTGGGAAAATGTCAGACAAGGAAAAAAAAGAAAAGAAATGTTATTTAAAGGTGCATTACACAACTTGTGGAAAAAAGTTTATATTTCTCTGCATTTGACTTTATCACGGTGGTCCTGGAGCGTTGTAGAGACTGTAATCAAAAGTAAAGGCGCCATGCTAACTCAGCCGCACCTTTAAGTGCACAATATATGTAAGGAATGAACGATGCAAAAATTACAGTGTGATATTTCAAACAACTTGTAGGAGCGTGTGTCAGCGATCCTGTGCTCTCCAGGATCCCGAGTGGACAGAGAATGATCTAATAGCAAAATAGAAATCCGAGGCACACAAAATCAGCTGTGTGGTGTATTTTATTAAACGCCAACGCGTTTCGACTCACAATAGAGTCTTCGCCAGGTCAGTGACTTTCACACAGGTGCAAGTGTGATATTGTTGACTCTGACAGCGAGTTTAGACAGAAAGTAATTATTCTAGAAGAGCTATCGTTAATATTTGACACAGTTGCTCTATCTATGCAGAAATAGCTTGTGCAAAAATACAAAAAAAACGTTTATTGACATATAAATAAAGTGACATTAGCACCAGAGATTGATCTTTCTGTACATCTGGAAAAAGTGCTAGATCTAGTCCACCTCTTATTAACCCAAGAATGTGAAACCCCCTTGTCCTTGTTCACTGTCCCATGCATGTTTACAGATTATGATTACTTTCATAATCCTGCAACAATACTTGTTTTTTGTCCAAGTGATCTTGGCTTTACACCAGCCCATGATCTGTTTTTTCTTTTAAAAGACGGAGCCGATTTGTGACCTGCAAAGTATCCGCCTCAGGTAAATACTTGTGCGCATGCAGTTCATATATCTGATACTAAAATCCACTCATCGCTGGCTAGGTTTACATGATGAGAATAAACAAGGAAATAAATAAATAGAGCAATCAGATCTTCATATCTTCATATATCTGATTATCCAAAACTCTGTGTTCTACATGTGTCAGTTCAGTTTTAGGTTACCGCTCCCTTCAATCTTCTCCATCTCCAAAACAAGATGATTGAAAATGATAGCTCCCCATGTTTGGAAATGGAGTCAAACTGCTTCACGTTAAACCACCTGTACGTGTCAGCCCAGTGGAGACAGGAAAGGTTTAATTACTCAAAGGTCTAGAGCAGGGGTGCCCAAACTTTTTGTCTCCGAGGGCCAAAATGAAAAAGTGCCTGTGGGTTACGGGCCAAACACGGCGATGTCAAGCGTGAAACACATACTATAACTGCAAATAATACCAGTTACTTTATTTTTCAGTAGCCTATACATTTGCATTTGATTTTATATGCAAATAACATGCTACATTAAAACAAATGTTAACTGTGGCAAAAGCCTAGTTTTAGTAGAACAGAATCAACAATTGCAGCAATATAGTGCAAAATGTAAACAACAACACCTATATCTACAGTACCTACAGTGAATTTACCTCATTCATTAACTCAAAGAAAATGTCACATTAGATCCTTTTGAAAGTGTCAGTTCAGCATAAAGTCTTAAGTCAATTTTTAACACACACCTTTGTTGATGTCAACAACCTTTGCAATAAAAGATGGAAAACTGGGAAAGTTGATGCTACAACGCTCTGTGATTGATAAACACCAAGACACCACAACAGTGTTTCTTTAACTTTGCGAAAGGAGAGAAACAGCGCCCCCAATTTGACGCTGGTGGCTAAAAAGTGTACTGCATCCATATTTACTATTGAGAATGAATGGGAGAGAGTTAGTATTAATCATACCGGAGCAAAAGTAGGTCACTCTCTGGCGGCCAATGGAATTGGCCCGCCACTTTGGCACTTTGGCCACCCCTGGTCTTGAGTTTAAATCCATTTATCTGTTTTTCTTTATTTTTTGTTTAGTAATTGTAGTGATCGCAGCAATATTAAATACAATTAGCACAAACTGTGTTTAATCTTTCTTTGAGGATGTGAGGGTGAGGAGCAGGTAAAGAAGTTCAGTAAGTCATCAGTGCCAGCACTCAAGCTCACAACGCTGAGGACAGAATAATGTATATGTGCAGCCTTAACCAACTATCAGCTGCATACAGAGTGGATTATTTTAAAACAACTGGCATTTGATTCATGGATAACTGTGATTTGTTTGTTGTTTCATTATTTTTATGAGATCTTTTCTGTCTTTGTTGCATAAGTTTGCCTTTTTGCTGTATTGTTCTGGTTAAGCACATGCACAAGGGTAAAAGATCGGAAAGAAATTGATGACATCTATATCAGATAATGTATCTTAGATCATACTGCTTACACGCCACTTCAATAATGGGAAACATTCCAGAAATCAGCTTTTTGGTGTTCATGTGTAGCCAGTCAGTTAATTAAGAATTTGGTTTGTTACTGAGAGATTGAAGCCATCGTGTGCTGTAATTATGCATTTGTCTGTATGCAGTATGTGTGTTGCCAACATGCATGCATTTCAATCAAACTTTATTTATAAAGCACCTTTCATGCAAAAATGCTAAACAAAGTGCTTTACAGGTTAAAATCAAATTGCTCTTGACCCACCTCACCACCAAACTCCCACCCCCCACAGAAACAAAAATAATGTACAAAAGGCTGAGAAATGATGAACCAGATAAGGAAACATGGCCCACAGCCACCAGGGCACAGACACAGGGCGTCCAGAGGAGGTGTGGCAGAAGCACCCAAAATCCACCCAGGGGACACTTCTCAACTTGTATTGTATGAGTGCGGGGAGGTTATGTAATTTTGTCGTGACATTATTCTTTTAACAAAGCAGAGTTATTGTTTTTTTGCAGCTTGTTTCCTAAATACACCATGAGGGCAGCAAAGATTTGAGCAAGTCTGAGTTTCTCCAATGAAGTTTACAAACCTGCTCCTGCACCTTCTCTGTGACTATGCATGGGTCGCAAATAGAGAATGTAGAGACCTATGCGAAGACACTGGCTCATGCAATTATACAGAAACATTTTGTTGCCCACTTTACATAATCACACAAAAAGAGCTTTTTGAAGTCCACATTGCACCAATGATAAATAAACGTTTCCGACAAATAATACATAATATACGTTAATAAATAAATAACAGATGCATTATACATATACTTTGCGCACAGATGAATATAATATACACTGAAAATAATATAATGTATTTTTTTAATAATGATAATAATTGACCACTCCCACTGTATTTTATTTTATATTGAATGGCCGTTCTGTAAATGCCGTGTGTTTTCCCTGTTTGCCTGCAATTACTGCGTGGGCTCAGCTTGTTAATAATAACTTTAACAAAACTCTTATGACCGCGTATTTGTTTGCTTAGCATTATGTCCTGACCATAAAAGGCGGTTCCTGTCTCGGTCACATGATTTCTGGCACACAGGGCAGAGTTTCCAGTAAACTACGCACTCATCCTGGACTCGTGCCAGCCCTACCTGTTGAACTGGTATATTGACCTAGAAGGAGGAGGGCTACAGAAACTCAAGTAAGGGATGTCAGTGGGCGAAGGTGACATGGAATGATTAATCCAGCGTTTACAAAGAGCGGCATCAGACTTAGTAAATTTGCTTTTACTTAAGTTGAATATTTACAAAATAGCAGTGATAACCTTTTGATTACCTTTCAGGAATTCGCAGCTCAATTAGGCGACATGCTTGAGAGGGTAGGGTTTTACAGGGCTTTTTCAGACTCCTCTAATCTGTCAAGAAATTAATGACACGCACGTCTCAAAATAACCTTTAAATGGGATTCATAGATTCCACACAGTCATCTCAATATATTCATGTTGTAGTAACACAAGCAGTGAATAATACAGTGGTTCGGTGCTCGGGGTCATCTGCAAGTTCAAATGAGATTTTAACACTCATTGAAATACTTAAGAGTGTTATTGGGGGACATAACACAAGTTTATTTTTCTGTTGTAAAATTATTAAAATATTTCTTTATCATGCAGAAAATCAATGTGAGCGAAATTACCATATTTGGTCCCTTGCCCTAAACTGTAAAAATAAAAGGAAAAGACGAAAAGACTGTAAACAAAGTTACCATATTTAGTTCATTGCCCTTTAGGGGTAAACAAATACAAAATGTGTAAATATAAAATATGTAAAAAGTACTTTCAGGTCTCGGGGGTGCTAGTATTCAGGAGGCGTTGTGTTTTGTGATATTGATGTTTGAATGATCACACCTGTCATAGGCAAGAGCTTTTGTCATGTGATTGTGCTTTATGTGCAGTGGGCGGGTTTGTCACCTCCAGTATTATCTGACAAAAAATGGACTAAAAATAACCTTTTGCGATATAAAAAACATTGTCCTAAGGTTTATTGGTTCTTTTGTCAAGAAAATACTGTAGGTATGAATATGCCCAAATATGGACAAAACTAATTACCTTTAGATTTAAGTGAACAAATATGGTGCCTGCCTTTTTCATGCTGTAATTTCACTTATTTCACTTCGTCCTCCAAAACCAACACATACATCATCACTTAGCACAATTATTCACCAATAAAATGTGTGAGTTTCATCAACTTACCATGGTTAGTTTTCAAGTTATGTAAAGAAATGTACCATGAATTTAGCCAGACTTGGGTCTTTTTTTAGGCCGGACTCACACCTATAGCTGAGAGAGCGGCGAGCTTCCATTCATTCCCTATGCTGCCTGGCGACCGGAAAGAAGCCTCCGGAAATCCACAGCGGCTCTGTATTTGCATAGTGTTGACATTTTTTCAACGCAAATACAGAGCCATTTCCAGCAGCGACCACCAACCACAGAACATGATCTGACAGACGCCTGTGCGTAATTGGCTCATGCACTTCAGCTACGTCTCCAACCCCACCTCCACGTGCTCCTGCACAAGGGGGGCTGGCGAAGGAAGTGGAGCAAGCTGAGCGACGGAAAGCGTTTTTTTTTTTTCGCTTGGTGTGAGTCCGGCCTCAGACTGCAGAGAAACAGGAGGTTGAGAGTGCAGCCGGTCTCTGCTGATTGGTCAAATGCCACAGTAGTGGGATCTGTGATGTAGGGTGATCTCTTCTGATTGGTTGAGTGAGGACTACATGCATCTTTATCTTACTGATGTGCAACAGGGAGGCCATATGTTAAGTGTGCAGAAATTACCAAAAGTAGTCACTTGCCCTATAAAGGGTTAATTAGAGAATATTTATTTTATGCTTTAGTAATGCATCTAAAGGTTTAGACATGTGAATTAGATATTTTTTGACCCAGTTTAGTTCTGATTTTAATCTAGTCCTGGGCAAATATTCTATGTGGTAGTAGTTAAGTACTGTAAGTTTGAGAACCACTGGAATAATACAATATGGCAAAAACATTTTTCCTTTGCAAACGTAAAGAGGTTGTTTAGCCTTTTTACCCGTCTCTCCTTCAAGGAAATTATCAGGGTTACATAACACATGATTATAATTCATAATTATGAACAGAGATACATATCAGTGCTTTTTTTTATCAATTGGAAAAGATGTGAAAGATTTCCCTTTTCACTTTCCTCATTCTCTTGTGTTAGTTTTAAACCCTTTAATTGTTTGTAAATATTCCGGGCTTAGCTGAAGGCGGGGAGCTCGATTCCTATCTATTTCCATTGTAGCTGTTGTCATAGTAACGATAAACAAATGTCTAACTGTTTTTGGAAATCAGATAAACCTTATTTTATCATCTCAAATGTCATTCCTCTTTTTCTTGCACCTTAAGCCACAACAGGACCACATTTTTCAGTTGTAGTTTTACACTTAACATCGCTAGTTTTAGTTTAATCTTATTTCTCTTGATCACTTCCTGCCTCCAGCTGATGTCACTGATGATGTCAGCAGTTAAAGGGTCTATACTTAACTGCAGATCTTGCACACCAGTGTCCAAATTGATTTGGTGCTGCATGTTATTTGGGGGGAGTTTAGCATTTTTTGTCCATACATCAATATAAATCATTTAAATACATTTGTGAATCAAGTTACTTAAAGGTGCATTATGTGAAAAAAGTCAGATAAATCTGATGATTTATTACAAGTGAAAAAGGGAAAAGAACATGTTGTTGACCAGTTTACTGCCTCGGCTGCTCTGAGGGAGTGGCCCTACAGTCAGACACCCTTTATTAGACCTGCCCCTGTTTCGCGTGACAGTGAGACAGTGATCGAATCTTGTGCAGTAGAAGTCATGTCTGTGTTTTGGCACACTGATACAGCAGATAAGAGAGGATTGCTCTTTATTTCTTACGTATTAACCAGTGAAAACTCCTCTGACACACAAACCACACAGTCAAACCTCACACAGGTCAATATTTTATATGAACTCCCTCTACCCAGACATCAAGTGTCAGCAAAAAGGAAGAACTATTGTGACATGCAAAGTACGCTGCCTGACTCCCCAAAAGTCGCCAATCGGATTCAGCTACCTGTTATGATCAGGAGTTGATGCAGTTGGTCAGGTCTAGTTTCAGATACACTTTATGAGCCCAAAGAATGAGATCAGCTGGACATCCTGAATTACCAGGTTATTCCATCAATGGATTTCTTCTTCCCTGATGGCACGGGCATATTCCAAGATGACAATGGATTCATTGGGCCCACATTGTGAAAGAGTGGTTCAGGAAGTATGAGTATTTTTCAGACATGGATTTGCTGCCACAGAGTCCAGATCTTGACCCCATTGAGAATCTTTGAGATGTGCTGGGGAAGGCTTTGCACAGTGGTTACACTCTCCCATCATCAATACAAGATGCGTAATGACGTACATGCCACGTTCACGCTCGGGTGGTTGCGTTAACTATCTTCTCCATACTGAAGCCAAGAGAAAAGTAACTTTGTAAGGTTAGGTTTAGTGGAGAATAAGAAAAGACCGGCTTCAAGCACCGGCAAAACTCCAGCCCAGACCCAAATAACAAAAAGAAACGAAGAGTTTATTCCAGTGCGACAAAAAAGGGTGAAAGTCGAGCCTGATCGGAGTAGGAAAAGAATCAGATTAAACATCGGAAAAATGTTGAGAGAATCTTAATGACAAAAGACCCACAGTTGGCGTCATTTTTGCTTGAAAGTTAGGAAATTATTTGGGGGAAAAGTGTTGTTGATGCTTTCAAAACAGTGGTGTCCGTGCATGTTTTGTACAAACTTCACTGAAACAAGCCATACAATAATCATCTTTTGAATTACCCAACAAGTTGATCTAATAGTTTTATACCTACAGACAAGTTATGTAGTGTTATAGCAGACTAGTAGTGTCAGTAATAACAAGTAATTGTGCTGTACCCACAAAACATTGAGTAGTAACAGTGGTATGGTGCTGTATTTCAATGGCAAAAATAATGTTGTTAATGTTAGCTTCTCTTGGCCGCAAAATAAGAGTGACTATTCACGAATGTATAAGTAAAAAACGACTACAAAAAGTAAACACTGGACAATACATGTGCCATTTTACAAGTATAGTTTACAAGTTAACTACGTTTTATGGGCCCAGGGGATTAAAGAGACAATTTTGGCTTTCCTAGTAGAATTCTTTTATTATTACAATTAGGCCCACAAAGTATACAAGTATTTTTGTTCCTCCTTCAAACGTCATTAATTCGTTTATCTGTATTATTTGGCTTCTTCACTTTGCTATGCATTTGCTCAAGCATCACATCTGGGAAAATATACACTCAAATTGATTTGGTCTAAATAGCTTACAAAACAGTACGTTTTATAAAATTACATGTGGCGTGCCCCAGGGTTCGATTTTAGGCCCAGTGCTTTTAACCTGTATATGCTCCCTCTTGGTGATGTCATCAGAAAACATGGAGTCAACTTTCATAGTTATGCTGATGATACACAGTTGTACATCTCCATGTCTCCTGATGACACCAGGCCAATAGATGCACTTTTTAACTGCATTTTAGATATCAAATCCCGGATGGCAGAAAACTTTCTCGAGCTTAACCAGGACAAAACTGAAGTTTTAGTCATCGGTCCTGAGGCCCAGAGAGAGAACTTTTACCCAAACTACAGTCACTGTCTTTTAATCCTCACAGGTGAAGAACCTGGGCGTGATTTTTGACTCTGAGCTGACTTTTATCCATATTAACATACATATTAAGACTATCACAAAGATAGGTTTTTACCATCTAAAGAACTTAGCCAGAGTCCGCCCCATTCTCTCTCAGGCCAACACGGAGACGCTAATGCATGCTTTTATGCTTTCGTGTGTTTCAGGATCGACTTTAAATTTTAATGGTTTTTAAATGTCTTAATGGTCTGGGCCCTTCTTATCTTTCAGAACTGCTTTTACCTTATGAACCTTCACGGCCCCTTTGCTCTCCGGCAGGTGTCTCCTAGTTATTCCTAAAGTCAACAGAAAGACTCACGGCGAGGCGTCTTTCCAATATTTCGGCCTCGCCTCTGGAACGACCTGCCGGAGCAGCCCAGGACCACAAAGAACGTTCATGTATTTAAGAGCAGGCTCAAGACCCACCTTTTTAGCTTAGCTTTTAGCTGACATCTATTTATTTAGTCCTAATTATATATTATATAATTATATATATATAATATTTCTAGCTTCATTAATTGCTTTTACTTCTGGATTTTAAACTCTTATGAGTGTTTTTAGATGGTTTCTTATATTTTTAGGCTCTCCCAGTTTTCCTCTGAAGGGCCCTCTGGCTCGGGAGCAGTGATAGGCTTGGCTGTGTGGGTGCTGTCCTGTGGGTGCTCAGGTGGAGGTGTAGTGTCTCTGCCGCGCCTTGTCTCTCTTGGATCAGTGCCCTGTAGCGGCGCTGGACTGCTGCTCCCGGTGCAAAGGCTCCTCAAATGGGTTTCCACACTTGTCCATCTGTACCCAGCTTTATATATCTATTTATTTTATTCTGTGTGTGTTGTGTGTGTGTGTGTGGTGTGTGTGTGTGTGTGTGTGTGTGTGGTGTGTGTGTGTGCGTGCGTGCGTGCGTGCGTGCGTGCGTGTGAGTTAGTGAGTGAGGGTGTGTGTGCGTAGACGGTGAGGTAAAAGTTTGAGTGTGTGTGTGTGTGTGTGTGTGTGTGTGTGTGTGTGGTGTGTGTGTGTGTGTGTGTGTTCGGGTGTGGGTGGTGTGCCAGGCGTATTGTTTTAAATGTTGTAATCTGTAAAGCACTTTGTGATACCTTTCAGTATGAAAAGCGCTTTATAAATAAAGTTGGATTGATTGGTTTCTTACCTCAGTTGAAGTCATGCCTGCAAATCTGAGTGCCTCATGCACGTGCTTATCATTGAAGCTGCAGTTATGCGTTTGGCCTGAGGGGCAATTGCGAGAACAAAACTGACATACTCCACATAGCCCCTGGAGGGTGCATATGCAACTTTTTATGTGGGAAAAAAAGCTGATATTAGTGCTTATTTGACCTTGTAGTGACTCAGCGGCTGTACGAGTGGTCAGAATGACACCATTACTTTCCATCACAGTGGTCTCTAGGGCGCTCCAGGATCAGTTTTTGTGAAGGTTTTCCCGCTGATGAACCCTCTCACCAGAAAACCTAGAAAACAATGGTTTCTGGAGTGTTGTAGAGACCACCGGCGCTATATAAATGTGACTATTTACCATTTACCATTTCACCGTGATCGAAAGTAAAGGCGCCATGCTCATATAGCCCTGGATCACTACAAGGTAAAATAGGCACAAATTTCAACCCTTTTTTTATGCGCAAGAAGTTGCATAATGCACCTTTAACTGTCTATAACAATACATACTGTACCTGATTTCCACTGATTACTGTAGTCTTTTATTGCATGACCTGCTAAAACCGGATTGTACTTTTGTTCAGACACTATTTATTTCAACAAGGGGAATAAATGGCCAATTAAGCCACCATTATACCCAAGTGTGAGTGTGCTTCTTGAGTTACATGTGTTAGACAAATAAGGATCACCAGGGTCAAATCCAGGCTGAAAACAGTTCTTTTTACTCGTGTGTATGACAACTGAAAGTATTTTATCTGCACTCTTGCCTTTTACTGTAACTGATTAATTTTTATGTTGATGTTTTATTGATTTTATCTGTTTTCTTGTAATTTTATGCAATTGTGAAGCACTTTGAATTACCTTGTGTATGAATTGTGCTCTACAAATAAACTTGCTTTGCCTTGCCTTGCCTCAAATGAGAACCATTACTTTAATACATATCCTTCATTCCTGCCACTCGTCACCACAAACATGTGCCTTGGGCTTGGCATCCTTTTCTCAGCTCAGCCGCATGATTGTCTGAAAACTAAGTGCTATTTTAAGGACTATCAACTCTACAAATATTCCAATTAATTAGATTTTTGACGAACTGAGCTAAACTATTTTGAAGGGAAAACTACCAAATATTTCAAAACCAGGACTAAACCTGTGTTAAATCAGGACTGTATTGGTATCAATCCTGGTCTAAATTGTAAGTAAAACATGATGGAGTAAAAACGCCCAGGATTAAATGATTGAAACAAGTCTCAACCAGTTTTGAACCAAGACGAGACTCTTGTGTGCTACCGAAAGAAACACATTGCACCTGCTATAAATTAAACTATAAAGACATTTATTTCCTTCAACAACGGTGACATTGTGAGGTGTTGAGTTACTTGGCCTGGCCTTCTGCATTCTTACAAACCGCACAAAAGAATTACAACAATCTTGGACGAAAACTGAAATTGCATGAGGTGAAGCAATGTGAAAAACGCTCTTCCTGGTAAGTATCATTAGCTTTTATTAGATACTCAGATTTACAGATGACAAGTGTCTATCCAAACGCTCACTGAAATTATGAATCTATAATTGTTTTTTTTATTTTTTTTTTTCAGTCATGTTCAGTAACTGGTTTGATTCCCACAGGGGCCTTTTTGTGTGGAGTTTGCATGTTCTCCCCATGTCTGCGTAGGTTTCCTCCAGGTACTCCGGTTTCTCCTACCACTAAAAACATGTACAATAGGCCAGGATGAATGAGAGTGTGGGACATTGGATGCAAATTAGCCCAATGCTAAAATCCGGTGTGGTGTGTTCATTAACACGCAGCACTGTTCCGACCAAATAAACCAACAAATAATAATAATGCATTGGTTTTATATAGCGCTTTTCTGGACACTCAAAGTCGCTTTACATTGCAACATTTATTCACTCCATAAGCTATTATTGTAGCCACAGTTGCCCAGAGGTAGACAGACAGAAGCGAGGCTGCCAATCTGTGCTATCAGCCCCTCCGACCACCACCATCCACTCACTAACACACTACATTCACCCAGGCTTCCTGGTGTTCCCAAACGGTCTCCCATCCAAGTACCAACCAGGCCCTACCCTGCTTAACTTCTGAGATTTGACGGGATCGGGCAAAGGCGCTATGGCCGTATGACCAAAATGAAATATTCACTGCAATCACAAAGGCCTTGTTAAGATAAAGACATACTTAACTTCATCCTGTCAGTCGGCAGCCACAGTGCAGCGCCAAGGGACACAGATCGAGCCAAGCTAATGGTCAGAATAACCTATTTGCAGATTTAACTTGTTATGCATGTTTTGGGTTGACGTGCCAAACCTGCGCACCTGGAGGACACCCACACATGGGGAGCATATGCAAACTCCACACAGAAAGGCCTGCATCGTTTGAGGCAAGAGTGCTATCCACTAAGCCACCGTGCCATGCGGTTGATCTTGAGGCAGGATTCACATAAAAACAACATTTAACTGTCTAACAAGACTGAGGGTTTAATGGATATTTCTTTGCAAGCGTGTAGTTGCTGTAGTGGTCAGCACAAAGGCATGGCTATTTTCAGCGCTCAGAAAGAAGCAAATACCATGTGGCTCAATATGCAAAACTAGTCACAACAGTATCAGTATTTGTCAGTACTGGTCTGCTTTGTATAAATAACCACGGCGTAAATGACTGTATTGAATTTGCACTAGATCAGAATAAAAACTTACTGCTGTGACATCTCAAAATGGCATAAACATTTATAAAGAGGTTAGTTTACTGCACACATATAACCTTTCACCTGGTTGTGTTATGTAATTCTCTTCTGTTCATGAATACCTTCATCACCACAAAGGCCACTCTTGTATAAAAGGAAAGCTTTTTGATCTGGCTCAGATCTTCACGTCAATTCCCGATGGGACATCTCACCTGTCCTTCCATATGTTTGGGTCTTTTGCACAAAACAAAGGTCTTTATTGAAAAGATGGTGAAGAAAAATAACAGAAAACCATGTAGTAATTACTTTAGTACATTTTATTATAAAAAGATGATCAACCATAATGAAAAGGTACATTGTCTGTTGAATATACACTATTCATTTAGAAAGAAAACTCTTCTGAGAGCAATAATAAATACTGATATGTTAAAAAATATTATTTTATCCAGATTTAAAATATACATTTCATAATCAGCTTTTGATCAACATTTTTGCATAGTGCGTGACACAGCCTGATCTAATGCAACAGTTGATGTGGCAGCATCCTGATCTTATCATGTTTCATTCAACAGGCAAAACCAGTTGTTCGCCAAAACTGAAGATAAACCACAGTAAACAGCTAAGAGTCCCAAACACACTTCACTGACCTCGCACTGACTCACAAGTTCAAACAAATCTTCCTGATGGTCAGATCAACGGCCAGAGAAGAGCTGGGCAGTGTGGGCAATGAGAAACAAAGCCCTCAAACCAGCACTGAAGTACGTAAACTTTAAAGCCTGAGCCTGAGTGAGTGGTGGTGAATAAGTGGCTGGTTGTGAATAAAGGGGCTGGTGGTGCAGCTGCACCTCTGTCAGTCAACCCCAGGACAGCTGGGGTATAGTAGTGAAAAAGCACAAGGGTCACCAACCTTTTTAGAGCCAAGGGCTACTTCAAGAGCATTACGTTGTTCAATGGCTGCCAGTTAAAAATAGTATCCCGAAGACTTAAAGTTCAACTGTTTTATTATAGACTGACTAAGCATATAAAATGACAAATTCATGCTTTTAAACAAATAGTGAGTCTCAAGAACACAAATACAGTAACTGTATTTTTAAGATCAAGGTGCAAGAAATGAAACTGTCATATTTTTTAGAAAAAGTCTCAAGGGCCACAAAGGGCACCTGGGTGCCCACGGGCATGGGGTTGGTGATCCTTGCACGATACAAATAAAAGCACTTTGAGTGCTTTGTGGAGAAGCACTATAAAAATAGAGACTAATTACCAAAATGTCCTTTCTTATTGTTAATTTACTCAAGCAGCCATAGCACCTTCTAAAGGCCGTGTCTGATCTCAGAAGTCAAGGTTTGGGAGACAGTAATTCAACCCACAAAAAAGTATTTTTTACCTATTAATGTCAGTGTGAGTGATATACTTCATAGACTTTTGTATTTTTTGTAGAAACATATACTTTATTGAAAAATGAAAAGCATAAATCATCATTAACTCTTGTGAAAAGTATAAAAGTTACAAACTTATGGAGTATGTTAAGGAAACACATTTCAGACAAACATGATGCATGATACAGAGAGCATATACAGTGTTGATAATACATTATCAACACTGTATCAGACACAAAATTACACAGTTTAGTGCTTTCTCGTTTGGTCTTACATTAACACTACTAAAAACATCTACACTTAAATGTATAAAAAATAAGGTTAATAAAAGTATTCACAATGCCCAAATAGAGCTACAAGTGTCCAACGATAATCGTACCATATCAATAATTTTCAACATAAGCAGTCCATAATAAAAACAACAACACGTTCAATATTAAATGCGGTTCATAAAACCTACTAGAGCCATAAACAGTGGCTTACAGTTTCTGTCAACACCTTCCTGCTCGGAGGAAGTAAGTGTCATAAACGTTACACTGAGCATGTGCCGTGCAGTCACATGACCAGGCCCAGCTCGCTCAACCTCCAGCCGCTGGCGTTCTTTCCAAACTTGTACACCAGCCTCCTGCCGTCCACGCGCTCCAGGATGCCCCGCTTGTAATAGTACCTGTGATCCAAATGTTTCACAGTTAATATTCAGCAATAAACAAGGCTCATTTTGAATATGATAATGCTTAAATGCATAACGAGGGGCCTATTTGAAGTTGTCGGTGAGTGACTCTTAGGCAAAAACTAGATTTACAAAGGGGAAAGTCAATCTAATGCAGTAGTTCTCAGGGTCTTGACACCAGTGTAGTATCAGGACCTTGGAGCTATCACTGACAAGCTGCAATCCAAATAGTAATAACTCTTTGGTGCTACACGGCTGCAGTCAAAACATAGTATGACGTGTAAATTCTTATAACCCAATAACAATGTGGTACAGCAGTGCAACTTGCTGACCTCATGGCGCGGCTCAGCTTCTCGTAGGTCATGCTGCTGTTCTTCTTCTTCTGCCCCCACATCTGGGCCACGGCCTCGGACTTGAGGAACTTGAAGACCCCCTCTCTGCGGTCCTCCCACTTGAGCAGACCATGGTTCTTCTCGGGGTGGATCAGGATGTCCCGGATGAACTCCCACAGGTGAGTGCCGCGCGGCGCTGCAAAACATCCCCACAGTACGGTCAGTGGGCCAGTGGACTTTTATGACGGCAGTTTTATTTATTAGTCAATGCAATCTGTCACTGTGCTGTAATAAATTATTGACCTGGTTAAAGCGCTTGATAACTTGATGTCTACGTGCTTTGCGTGATAACAGCGGTCGGCGGCAATGGCCTGGGTTACGTTGCGCAACATACAACGCTATCAATGCCACTGAATAATAATCCCACTTTACCCACTGGTGAATACATATACTTGGCTTATCGCATACTTCATCCTAATCATGAATACTAATGGTACCAACAACATGGTTAAAGTGAATGTGTGATTTATTCTTGTCCTCACCATGCTTGCTCTTCTTGGGGCTGTACAGACTGCTGTGTTCCATGCTGCCTTTAGGAGGTCGGCCCCGGGGTCTCCTCTGACAAGACTCCTCTTCCTCCTTCTCAACTTTGATTCCTGACAAGAAAAACACACACGGTTATACGTCTGTTTAGGAATACAGAATGGGTAGATGTCAATACCCAGACATCCTTACTCGGAATGGGCGGGTAGGAGAACTCCGGGTCAGATTCTCCGCTTGTGGACTCTGGCGTGTGAAGCCGGGAGAATATACCACCTAAAGACAAGTACGCGTATTATTCATCTATTTGAATGTGACTGTTTGTCTGTTTATGTGAAATGGTGATTGTTTTCGAGCTTACTGTTGGAGGAGGAGCTGAGTTCGCTGTCTGAGTGCTGATCTGAGCAGTAGCCTGGGTCAGTGAATGGAGGGAGCTGCCCCATGCTGAAGTGGCTCAGGTCGTAGGCATTGTCATAGAAAGAAGTCTCTCTTTTGGGGGCGAGGCCGGTGGCTGTCAGTGGAAAGGATACACAAATTAGCATTTTTATTAAATACAGGGCAGTGGATAGTTTCAAACATATACTTCATGCTGTTCAAAGGTGAAAAGACCTACTTTTAATGCTGTCTGCGATGATAAGGGTGCTGAGGAGTGGGAGTTCGTCCAAGAAGTTGTCGAGGAGTTGACACGTCTCGTCCAGCTCTGCCTCTTGGTCTGAAGGGATAGAGTTGTTGTTAGATTTTCTACTTCACAACATAATGAACAGTGTACTCAGACAGGTAACTATACAAATATTTTTAACATTTCTTACGTAACTATGCAATTGCCCTTTTGTTGTATGCCATGTATTTTGTCAAAAGGGAATTTCTCCATAGGTGCGTTGTGCTTTTACCTGGCTTGGCCTTGTGTTTGAGCAGGCTGTTGTACAGGTGAGCTCCGAGCTGCGGGCCAAACCGTCCTATCATGTCTTGTTGGGTCATCAGACACAGACTAGGGCCGTCCATATCACAGTAGGCCAGATTCACGGAGCGAGCGTCGAAGTTTGTGCAGTCCATGTTGTCACAGATCCAGTTCTTAACATTGTCCGGGGTCCAATAGTGGGGTTTCAGCTGATCGTACCACATCTCTGGAATTGGACCTGCACAGCGTTCACAATAATAGTTTAACAAATTAAAAAGTGGTTGTGCATACAGTCCTGTTCACGCTTCATGGCTATGGAGTTTGGGATTGTTTGGTCAAAATGGTATTCTGTATTCATTCCATAGCAATAAACCAATGGAGATTTTAAAATGTTATAATTCACGTTGTAGTTTGTTTTTATAGTCAACATTAGTCCATGGACAGATTCACCTAAAATGGCAAATTTCACAAATACCGAATGCTATTAGCTTCACATTCAGGAGTGATACAGACTATTTTTTTTTGTAAAACAATAACAAAACATAACAAGCATGTTTTGGCTACAGCATTGCAAATACGGAAGATATTTTTATCACATTGGATCCTCTGCGGGGAATTTCACTGTTAAACATTGACCTGCAGTCAATGATTAAGACGCACTCAAAAAGAGTCAAGTCACATCTAAACCTTTTTGAAAATGAGGGTGTGCTTTTGAGCTTCATACACACACAATCCATTGGCTGTATAATATAGTTGTTCTAATGATGATACCCCCTTCTATTCCTACTTCATTTAGTCATTAAGTCAAATATTAACACCATACAGCTCTCCCTGCATACATCTGTTTTGTTAGTCGATTTGAATGTTGTGCACGTACTGGTGTTGCTCATGTATGAATCGGGGCTCATCCTGCCGTGGTGCAGCGGTGGGAGCAGGTCAGACATCCCGCTCTGGTACATGGTGTGGTTGGCGTTGGTCAGGACAGTGCTGAGGCTCGGTGCAGCCATGGCGACTCTGGGGAAACACGCGCAACATTAAACTCAACGTGAGACGAGTGGCGCAGCCTTAAAAGTACCATTTACCATTTACAGGAGCACATTTACTTGACCACAATAGCCACATTAATAAACAAATATAAATCAATGCAAGAAATTGTTTATTTATATCGCTTTCGAAATACAAGTGCAATTCTTAATGTCTATGCACAAAAAGCATTAAGCAGAATCATCCAATATGAAGGAACATTTAATAATCGACCATGAAGATGAGCTTTACCTGGTTTAAGCGCCAACGAGATGTGTAGACGCGGTGCTCTCTGGTCAGGTTGTTGCCGATACGTTTAAGCTCACATTCTTATATAGCAGGTGCGCGGGGGCAGCGCTCAGGTGAGCTCAGGGGAATTCCACCTGAGCCAGGCCCTGCCCACTTCACTTTCCTGAGAACTGGATACACAACATAGATCTGTCACCGCTCTGGCACAGTCGGCTACAACAGTTTCTCTTTTGGCAGCAACGACCTGCGAAAAGAGTAATGCCTTAATAACTTGATTTAGATAGAAATTCAGAAGAAAAGCATTAAAGATTTATCACAACATCATTTACCAGACCAGTCTATACACTAATTATATTCCACGTGAAAAAGGCAATTCACTTTTGGCAGAAGTTCACAGCCATAGTTTATGACACTTTATAAAGTTTTGTTAGTTACGGTTATTGGGCCAAATGAGAAACGTGTCTGCCCTGATCACAGTCATGATGGCGCTAACAACAGCAGGCAGCAAATACATAGCAGCAGAAATATGATAATTTGATAAGCGTCAACAAAGCTGTGTCAATCACCTGCTGCAGCGCGACTTATTAATAAAGAACAGCTTTGCAATCCATTTTAGTTCAGACGTTTTTACATTTCCATGAGACACTATAGGTTCATATATTCCATTAAGTAATGAGTCATGCAAGGACAGCTGCTCAACTAGGTTTGTTTAAAGACATGCTGTAAATACATATTTCAGTGTATTTAAAAGCAAAACTGAGATCATTGTTTTTGGCCCACAGACAAAGTGTTATCAGTCACCTTGAGTCTCTCTCTCTAAAACCAAAAAATCAGGTTAGAAATCTAGGAGTAATCATGGACTCAGACCTGAACTTAAACAGCCACATCAAAGCAATAACATCATCAGCTTTTTACCATCTGAAAAACATTGCAAGATCAGAGGAATAGTGTCAAAACCAGACTTAAGAGACTCATCCATGCATTTGTCTCCAGCAGGTTAGACTACTGTAACGGCTGCTCACTGGCCTTTCTAAACGATCTGCTCTTCAGCTGCAGTACATCCAGAACGCTGCTGCTCGAGTCCTGACAAGAACCAGGAAATACGACCACATTAGTCCAGTACTCCGGTCTCTGCACTGGCTTCCTGTCACTCAGAGAATAGAATTTAAAACAGCTCTGCTTGTGTACAAGTCTTTTCATGGTTTAGCACCAAAGTACATCTCTGACATGTTAGAGCTGTATGAACCATCTCGGGTCCTGAGAACTTCAGGGAGGGGTCTCCTGGTGGTTCCCAGAGTCAATAATAAACACGGTGAGGCTGCGTTTCAGTTTCATGCAGCTAAAATCTGGAACAGTCTTCATGAGGATGTGAGACAGGCCTCAACTCTGACAATGTTCAAATCCAGGCTGAAAACAGCTCTTTTTACCCGTGCATATGAAAACTGAAAGTATTGTATCTGCACTCTTGCCTTTTACTGTAATTGATTAATTTTATGTTGATGTTTTATTGATTGATTTGATCTGTTTCTTGTAATTTTATGCAACTGTGAAGCACTTTGAATTACCTTGCGTATGAATTGTGCTCTACAAATGATCTTGCCTTGCCTTGCCATTTAATTGAATACGTTGCAACTAGATGCTGTCACGATAATGATTCAAATCCCCTCCCATCGTGCAGGACAATGACTGCCGGTAAAAGCAGGTGCGGTGTGGACTAACTGAAACTGTTCGGCAGTGTTTACTCTCCATGAACTCTGAGCCCTCTGGTCAATCATTCAGCACATTATCACATCTACACACGCTCATCAACACCGTCTTTGTCATGTCTGACATCATTGTAATGTTTTTGTAAACTTACATAGGTCTATTAGATATTAAACTGGTTATTTATCCCCAAATGCGCACATATCAAACAGATCTTTAGACTTTGCAAAATTGATCAGAAAACAGTGGTCACTAGTTAGTTTGAGCTTTGGGTGCACAATGATCTTCACTCATTTATGGTATTATTTATTTATTTTTAGCATTGTTTTTTCTGCAGCTCAAAGCAAACCTAAGTCAAAGTTCCTGCGTAAACACTGGTGTTATTGTGAGCCACCTGTTTTTCATTTCCATAGATGTATTTCATTTGCATAATGAAATACTGTGTTCAGTAGAGTTACTGTGCATCTGCTGCAGTTTCTTTGAATACATTTCAGAACTCAATTTTGTTTGTAAAGGACAGAGAGACAGAGGGGAATTCAGAGATAAAATACATATCAGGGCTGGGCAAAAAATCTATTTGGATTAAAAATCGACTTTATAAGACAAACCAATTCATATTTTTAGAAAATCACTATTTTTTGGGGGGGATTTTTTTTGTATCAATAATTTGGATGTTTAGAAATCTTTGTTAAAAAACTGCACACTGCAGAGTTACTTTTCAGTTTGTTGTTTTTTTCTTAACAGTGATTTAAAAAAGTGGAAGCTTTGCACACCTGAGAAGGCAACAGGTGTGTAAGAGAGAAAAATACTTAACTTGAAGAAAAAGCTCCCGCACACTGTCTCACTCTTTTTCTCAGCTTTTATTGACCAACCTTCATCAAGCCTGATGAGGGTCTGAGTGACAGAAATGTTGCAACTATAAAAGCAAAGAACAAGAGTGAGACAGTGTGCGAGAGCTTTTTCTTCACGTTTTTTACAGTGATTGCCTTGCTATTTTTCAAAGTTTGTTGATGCACTGTAACAAAACAAAAAAAATCAATATATACCCGTAGCCTATATTTAAAATATATTTACACTCAGCAGTTATTTTGTTTTAAATCTTATTTTTAAATAAGAAAATTGAAGATTTTTTTTAGGGAAAATTGTCCAGCTCTATGTCATATCTGTGCAAGGATACTTTTGCTGCACAGTCATTGGTCACCAATGGAGTGCTCCATAGAGCATAAACAGTACATGATGCACGAGCCAATGTTAGGTGGAGGGTCCATGTTGAATTTTTGTACACTTTCAAATTAGGCCAGGCCGTCGTAAACACATAATAGAAATGACTAAACCACATGAGAAAACAACATAATAGCAGCAGGTCATGAATTATCTGTCTAAAACAGAACTTTGGTGTCGTTCACCCTTTTTTGCCAATCCATGATGAGCTCTAGACCAGGGGTGCCCAAACTTTTTGTCTCCGAGGGCCAAAATGAAAAAGTGCCTGTGGGTCGCGGGCCAAACACGGCGATGTCAAGCGTGAAACACATATAACTGCAAATAATAATAGTTACTTTATTTTATTTTTCGGTATATATGTGCATTTGATTATATCTATGCAAATAACATGCTATATCAAAACAAATATTAACTATGACAAAAGCCTAGTTTTAGTAGAACAAAATCAACAATTGTAGCAATATGTAAAATGTAAAAAAGTACCTGTATCTACAGTACGTGCAATGACTTTACCTCATTCATTTGTTAACTCAAAGAAAATGCCATATTAGATCATTTTGAAAGTGTCAGTTCAGCATAAATTATTTTATAAGTCCATTTTTAACATGACCTATGTTGATGTCAACTAACTTTGCCATAAAAGTTGGAAAACTTGGAAAGTTGATGCTACAACGCTCTGTGATAAACACCAAGACACCACAACAGTGTTTCCTTAACTTTGCGAAAGGAGTAAAACAGCGCCCCCAATTTGACGCTGGTGGCCAAAAAGTGTACTGCATCCATATTTACCACTGAGAATGAATGGGAGAGAGTTAGTATTAACCATACGCGACACAAAAGTAGGTCACTCTATGGCGGGCCAACAGAATTGTTTCGGCGGGCCAAATTTGGCCCACGGGCCCCACTTTGGCCACCCCTGCTCTAGACATATTTCTTCACCTTGTCAGTTTAACCTTTGGATGTAAACGTGTGTCTGGGTCATTTCACACAAATACACATTTCATCACTGACAGACAGCTATTGCACTGCAACTCTCCGTACACAACACTCATGGGCCATCACACCCATCGGCCATTGTAGCACTGAGACAATGGTCTGACAGACAATGCACTTAACCAAAGTATGTAACCCTGTAGCATGTGGGCTGGGGAGACGTCACAACTCTCTGGCTTTTCCAGAGTGTTACAAGGTCTTAATGAGCCGCAGAACAATGCAATCCTTACTCTAAACTTCCCCACCCTCTTCATCACTGTGAGGGAAAACAGAGGAATGTGGCTACTCCTGTTTGAACCGCACTTACGGAAAATCATTTCATCACCTGCCATTCAACTCTATATTTATCACTGCACCTGGGCTTTTTTTCTATCTCTTTGTACAATGACAAGCTGACAAAGGCTTATTTGGACAGCTATATAAACTAGAACAAGTTAAATATTTGTGTTTATTTGGAAAATGTATGACAAAAGTACTTGATTTTTTTTAGAACATTGTTTTGTAAATTTGCATGTGTAATAAATACTCAATTAAGTACAACTAAAATCTAAAGCCTTATTCAGAAGCTCAACACGAGACTAATTTCCACATAAAAAATGTAGATTCACTGCAGAGCCCACCTTTGAAACTATGTTTTTTTTTAAACAAATGATCTCTTAGATGTTTCAAGAACTCACAGGAGGGGCATATGAGACTCACCAAAGATTAGACATTTGGACTTCAAAACCTTCATTTGATAATCAGAGAGTCGTCAAACTTGACTTGAATTTGCCTTTCATGCAGAGGGGCTGCTCAATAGGCCTATATTTTCATTTAGGAGCCAGATTTTTCAGAAGACGTGAGCCATACACAAGTGGTAACAAATCACTATAATTTGTTTTCTAAGCAAATAATATCTGACAATTATTTCACCAACTTAAATAATATCCAGAGAATCTGATTAAAAAGATAAACAGAGCCTGCTTTTAAATAACAACAGGCTAATACAAATTAAAAGTTAAACTTGTTAACTACGATGGGCTGAGGGCTGGTTGTTTAAGTCGTCTGTGCTTGATGTTTAGAGTAGGAAGTTTGTCCTTTATCCACAAAGACCTGCACAATAAACTGGAGCAGATGAAAGCAGGTGGAAAAGTCTTGTGTGACTGAGAGCCTAACTAGGAGTGCCCGAAGTGCTGCCCCGGGGCCAAATGCAGCCCTCTGATACATGTTTGGTGGCCTTCAGTATAGTTATTGATTTGGCACACATCACAGGAGATGGTACTTTTTATAGCAAGTATAATCATTTCACTCGATTAAAACCTGAAAAACTAACATTTTATTGTGAGACAGCTGGATTAAGGTTCCACACCTAAATAAAGGTGCAGGGAACAGTTAAACCCTCTCTTAAACACACCCGGTTGATGAATATTTGACTGCACAAACAGAATACAGAATCTGCCATATCAGATTCAGGGGTCCAGGCATATGGACAATAACCTCTGTCCTAATAATATAATTTAGCCACTGGCTTAATAACATTGTATTGATCAGGATACCATCATTTTAGCATTTGCATAAGAATTGACCAGTTAAAGGCACTATATCTGATTTTATTTTGCCCACTCAATGACAGAGGGAGCATGACAGTTTGAATTTAGATTTGATGTGGTCAAACTCCACACTTCTTTTATATGTACATGCTTTTATAACATCCCAATTCTTCACAGGGATGAGTTTAACAATCACAGAGCAATACTCCCACAGTAATGTAAACAACAATAACTAGGTTGGCATGTTTGCTTGGTGTAGGGCCGATTTTCCTCATCATCAAAAGACCAAAGGCTAGACCTGCCAATTTTAGGTAGAAGTAAAACATCATTTCTACAAATTATACATCATAATTATAGAACATAATTGGGTGTTTAAATTTTAAAGGAAATTACAGTATTTTTCACATTTCACATTTCTTTAACAGGCATTGGATCTCTGATTTGTGTAATATTGTTCTTCAAAATCATCTTGAGGGTCAGAGGTTCAATAATGAAGAGCCGGTTTTGTCAGGCCTGACTCCTGAGGCTGTTCATGATTGATAAAAAGGCTTATAGGTAGATACACAGCAAATAATCATAAAATAATAATAAAAAAAAGCACAAACGTTTTTCAAATGTCTGCTTTTACATAATTCCGAAGGACAAAACAATTCTCATCCCCCTTCTGGAAAAACGAATAGCCTAAAAAATGATAATCAGGTGAGCCTAAAGTTCAAGACAATCGGCTATAGACTCACGTATTGCCAAAGAGTAACACTCCTATTTATTATTTATTTTATTTATTTGAAAAGGAGGGACAATACATATTAATGAACATTTTCACAAATGTAAATATGACAGGTTATAGCCTTAGGCTAATGTCCATTTGCAGACCCCCTGGCAGGTTGATGTTAAGCATAAGTTAGTAAAAACATACAGAGACACTATATACAGACTATGTACAGAGAGACAAGGACGAGTACAGTGATCACTTGTTAGAACAAACAATAAAAAGAGTGGACAGCAAAGGACAATATAGAAAACAGTAACGGAAAGGCATCGACTGTATTGCACAAACCCCAATATTGCACATGCCCTGACAGACCTGTTATTGCACTGACCCACATTGCACCATTCTATATTGCACTGACCCATGCATTACACTGACCCGCATTACACTAACCCTATGCATAACCCATGTTATACTGACTCTTATTGCACAACCCGTATGACACTGATAATTGTATCCCTTTTTGTAACTATCATCATTAACAAACATGATCACATGTTTGTGTGTCCCTCAGCCACACTTTTAAATGACTCCTAAAGGTAGGGAGACTTGTGCTTTCCCTCACTGACAGTGGAATACTATTCCAGAAGCTCACTCCCTGATATGACAGGACATTCTGTGAAAAGCTGGTCTGCCTAAATGCCAATTCACAATCACCTCTCACAGTGATAGTGATCTCACTGACTTTTGTTTAATAAAATCATTCAATGGTGGAGGCGCCAGACCTTGTATGACCTTGTAGATTAGACAGGTTGATTTAAATAATTTAAAATTAGCAAAGTTTAAAAACTTACATTTATCTAAAATTTGACAATGGTGGTATGACGAAGGTTTCTTGTCTAATATTTTCAATGCTCTTTTGTAGCATACTTCGATTGGCCCAATAGCAGCATGGACCAACTTGTGATACAATACTCAATATGAGCCAGTATCATAGAGTGCAGGAATGTAATCGCTGCTGTATCCGTTAATGATGTTCGAATATGTCTAAAGTTCCGTATATTAACATTTACAGTTTTTACTACTTTTTAATGTGTTTTTTGAAGGATAATTCGAGTCTATTAGCACTCCTAGATACTTAAATTCCTCAACATTAGTTAATTCTTGTCCACCCAAGCAAACTTTTACTGCGGCCACTGTTGTTTTAGGTTTACTAAAAAACACTGAAAACCTGTCAAACTAAAAAACAAAGTATCCAAGCGCCAACACAAGTTTGGTCTGAAGAATAGACTGTAAGGTTGGCTCCCCCTAGCGGTCAAAAGAAGCCACTGTTTTGTTGGAGGCAAATGCGCGGTTCATAGTGCCATACGGGTGGCAATCGTTGTGACTAAGGCACGGCTTTGCTCTTTTATGTGGCAAGATTTTCAGATAACTATTACACACCAGTCTTGAAATGAATAAGTCAATGTCAACAATTAGAAGAAACAAAAGTAACGCGCTGCACGCACATTAAGGCCTATAATTTGCCCTTTTACCCTTCGTCCTCTAAGGGGCGCTAAAGATCTATCGATGCCAAGCCACATGAGCCTGCATTGAGTTGCGTATTTATTTATTCATGTTATTTTGCAATGCCCATTCATTTCTCAGATTTTTATGATTGGACTTAGCACCGCTGCCACATGATTCAAATCCAGCTAATGTTCACAACTGTTATTTTTTTATATTCTATGTAGGATCCAGAGTCCAAACAAATGTCATGAGAAAAAAACTAAACAAAACAGTTTTTTGGCCTTTTGCTAAATTCCCACTTAGTGACTGAAGACAGACAGGAAATTGTGAATACTAGAAATAGAAACTTTTTAAGTAAACGCATAAATTAAATTAGGCTAAATCAGTAGCTAATCACCCGCAGCTATTGTGGTACATTTATTTTTCCCAGGCTTCTCAGAATTAGTTGCCCCTGGCCAAACATGTCCTGATGCTCCCGTTTAGGCTGATTCAACATGGACAGACGGATACATAAATACCTAATACATGAACAAATCAAATGTGCGGTAAACATATTTCTGTATGATTAGGCTGTGGTGATGTTCCTGTGCCACTGCTGACTGCTCCGTGCGTACACTGGAGAGGGCTCGATCACGTGACCCGCTAATTCCCAGGGATTTGCTGTCGGCCATGCTCTTTAGTCTTCCTGCCTCCCTCCATCCATCCATCCATTCATCCCTCCATCGCCCCTCGGTCTCTCCTCCTCCGGTGGGGGTGCTCGTCGCGCAGCAGCCGCAGCAGTAGCAGTCCGCTTGTTGGCCCTCACTTCGCTCACGTCCCGGAGGATTTACGGGGGCTAATGGTGGGAGAAGTGTCCGGCGGAGCATTAGCGCTGGTCAGATCCAGGCAGCATGTGTGAGCAGCGCTGATAGATGACGGTAAGATGACACGTTTTGCCTTTCATAGCACAACACCGGGTTCAACAGTGCGCACTCTCTGTCACACATCATGAACAGCGTTACATAATCAGTGAGACAGTAAGTGTTGGCATTTCAAAACTATTTTAAAGGCTTTGGTGTAGTTTGTGCAATGACGTAATTGTTGATATCATCTCCATCAGTCATTAATTATTCATAGAGAAACTATCCTAGACTTCATCTGTTGCAGGGAGCTTCATGGGCAATCCCTTGTACAGGCTATTTCCCCATTTGATCTGTATGCGAGATCATATTGTGAGTGCACCTGACGACAAGGATAGAGGAAACACTTTTTTGGAGTGTCATCATATCAATATTTTTGTGCTAATGTTCAACCCTCACCATGCAAAATGATTCTGAACTCCGTGGATATTTAGGCTATGTTTATATTTTGACGCATTTTGGGAAATCCTGGAAAAATAATTTGGGAATTAGAGCGTACACATAATGCAAGAGTCGTAAATCCTGCATTATTTGTTATTCAAGTTTGGTCATTAAATCTGGCATGGCCCCTGGATGCATCATCCATTTGGATAATTGCAGTTTGTTTATTTCAATAGATTAAAAAAATACAAAAAAAAATCCTTCTGCATTTTTCCCCATTGGAGTCACAGATGTCTGGTGTATATAACCTTCCCCTTGTGAGTAAATGTCAAATTACATTCTCTCTTATGATTGTGATTATTACAATACCTTCCTATTTCTAACTATTTACTCATATTCATTGGAGTAACATGAGGAGCACATGTAGACACGCCCCTTCCCAGATGAACCACTTTCCTGGGGGGAAATACCACTGAACAAAATAAAAGTGATCTTGTCTGAGATATAGCACTTTTGTAAGGCTTGTTTTTGATAATAACAATGACAGAAAGCATATTTTAATTAAACTTTATAGCATTACAGCATATACATATACAGCTTACAGCTATTTATGCTTTCACGTCAGAGGCTGCCCCATCACTGTCAGTAGAGTAGTGACAGCGGGACAGGAAATGAGTACAGGTGGGATGCCCTTGTTTATTTGATAGAGATTCGGCTTCTGGTGGTGGGACGTTGGATCCGTTCCCAGCTTACGTAGGCTGAGGCGGTGCACCCGGTGATAGAATTATGTGTAGTGAGAGAGAGGGAGTGGTGAGGCAGCAGACAGCAGTGCACATCAGCCTATCCTCTCTCTGCCTGCCCGCGCTGATGTCCCATGTGCCTTATCCGAGAGGAGGATGCTCAAGTTCCGAGCGGACCGCAAAGTCTGCAGGTTAGTGCGCCAGCGAGGGAAACAATGGCAGATATGACTGCACGAGATGAACTGATAGTGCTAATGTGTGACAGATGCTAAACAGTATGTGGAGGTCAGTGAGGACTGCAATGCAGAGCCAGCTGGAAGCACAGGGAAAGTCCTGCCCTGAGAGTGGAGCGGTGTGTGTGGGTATGTGTGTGTGTGCTGGAGCTGCAGTCACTGCGAGGACATGTGGAAGATGCTTCCTGCATTACTACAAGACTGAGAACTATAGGAAACAATACAATAGTTTGGATATAATAGAAAATGAATAAAAATTAAGTATAAGTATAGGTTTTATAATAATGTTTGTTTTGTATGAGAGAGTAATCGACTATATAGTGGCATACACCCTTATGTTTTTCTGCGTAGTTACTGTAAATGATATTCATAACTATGTCAAATGTATAATAGAAGATTAACTGAAATAGAAACAGTACAGATAGAATATATAGTTGTATTGAAATTAAACCATGTTTTTAGGATGCATTTCACAATTGTTATATGCCTAATTTATGTTCCGGTGCAATGCAAAACTTGCACCAAAGCAACCATATCAAAATGTTAGTTATAGCTATACTTGGGAATAGGGATAAAATTGCAAACACATTTTTATAAGGTCTGAATAGCCAAGCCGCCATGTTACGGCTAAACACAGGTCTACATCGTTTGGCGTGTAGGAGATTACTTTGACTCAGTGGATATTACAACATAGCACTCTTTTAAACTGTCAGCCACTCAGAGATTATGTATGTTCATTTCATCAATTATTTATGTAAACTCTACTTCCCATGTAGTGATTTTCTTTCTTTATCTTCCAATGATCTACATTTGTTCAAGTAATAAGAGTCAAATGTTTGAAATAATAATAAAAAAAATCTTACAGAAGTGAAAAACAAGTTAACACCTTTTGACAGCAGAGCACACTGACCTCCAGGGCTATGTGATCTGTTCTGACAGGGATGTTTTATGTGCTATTTATTTATGCTCTATTGGATTGGTGCATATAGTTTAGGATTGACAGGTTTCAAAAAGGACCATCATACTTGCTGTTCATTTATCCACTACAGTAAAGGCTATTGATTAGAAACAATAGACATGTCCAAAACAAACAACGTGAGACGCAGAGTAGTGATGTATAGGCCTACTGCTAATATTGTAACCACACTAAACTTCCTACGCCATAAATCTATTTAGCAGCATTACCAACAACACCTTTACACAATTTGCCAAGTCGCTGTCTAACTCATACAGGCATAAGTTATTAAACCAGAAAATCTAAAGGCTAGACTGGAGTGATCTGAAGTGTGCTCCATAAAGCTGGCTAACACAAGCAGCAAAGAGCATTGCAGCCTGAGTAAATCTAATCCAATTTGGCCCACACAGATTACAGCGCGCAGTAGACGCGACGGGCCAAGTCCGGCCCAGTGCCCCATAATCCACATCGGACTTTCCCTTCGTCTACGTGCTGACGTAACACATAAACAGGAAATTTAGCGTCGATAATGCTGCAGCGAGTAAATCAATTCACCCTGTGCTGTCTGGGGCAAAAAGAGACGGAAAGGCGATTAAAAGGCATGAAAAGAGCATTTTCCTTTGACACGAATCATAGTCCGAGATAGCTGAAAGCAGAGCACGCGCAAGGCTTTTGTCTCCCGCGGTAAACCTGCATAAATAACGCACGTCTTACAGCAATGCCAGTGCACGTGTTAAAAATAATTAGCATAATCGGATTATTACGGTTTGCCTCATTTTAACAAAGTTGCACCATTTGTTTGTGCAACTCATCTCCCATTCAAATAACATGCGCAGCTCTTTGCATGAACCTGGGATGATGCATGGTGGTGGTGGGTGTGTGTTCCCGCTCAGTCCAGCTGTGAGAAGTTGAATCATGCGCTCTCTGATGTGTTGAAAGGAATAATGAGGTTGCAGTGCATGGACGTGTTCTACACAGGATACAAAAATCTTTAAAAACTTAAAACGTAAAAGGTTATTTGGTTGAGGAGAGGACTGCGCTCTAGGGGGCGCCTGTGACACGTTCACCTGAAGCTCATGCATCCTCTGTTGTATGTTGGTGATTTCATCTTATTTGTGTTGTTGATTGTGGAAATTTAAGAGGTGTTGTTTGTTGTTGTGTCACTGGATTGTGTATACAAATATGAATGAAAAAGAATAATTTGAAATCCATGAATCAATAACAGAAGTGAATTTAACCTCGCCTGAACTGAGTGCATTTTCTACAGTTCGGATTTACCCATATCTAAAAGCTTCTCAGCTGGGGAGTGATTTGAACGCTAGAACCTCCAAAAGTGATTGTAACTTTTTTATCACGTTGTCGACGCATTTTTAGTCACAGTTTTGAAGCATTTTTGTCGTGTTATCATCTCTTTTTTGTCATGCTTTGATGGCTTTTTTCATGAGTCATTGTCATGTTTTCGTCACGTTTCTGTCCATTTTTGTGGCTTTTTTGTTGTTTTTTTGGTCACGTTTTTCATCCTTGTTTTCGTCGCTATTTTGATGGTTTTTTTTCATTGTTAAGTTTTAGATTTGGGTAAAGCTGAACTGGAGAAAATGTGCTCGTTCAGGTGGGGGTTAACAACACAACAATCGCACATCCATGTCATGTTATATTCCTTTTAGATTTGAGCTCATAATGAAAATATAACAAAACCAACTATTTGGAATGTAACACATAAGCACCCATTATTGTACAAAAACTACACTAGGGCCTCAGTAATCATAATGCACTATGCCCTCAGAGCTTACTGTACTGGCATCCTCTTTATGACGGGTACACGTGTGCACTTTTCCTGACAGCTGTCTTACTGTGTACAGACTAGACGAATGATATTGTGTTGTTTGTGTGTGTTTTGTCTTTGTGCAGGCAGTGTGATCTGGACATGAATGGGAACACTGCTGCTAGAAACCTCCCTCACTCCAAAAGTGCCAGCATGGTTTCAGAGGTGTCCCAGGAGAATCAGCCCTACAGCCGGGTCAGTACACAACATGTGCTTATGTAAGATACTTCTGTGAGAAAAGCTCTGGTCTAATGTACTCTATTAATAAAACATCAAATACCATAAATAGGACTCTTTCATTTCTAAAAAGACATCAAAATGTTCCGTACTTTCACAGCAGCCTACTTTCTAGTTTTAATTATTTATTGAACTAGTGGGTATAGCATCCCCCCAAAATAATAATATCTAGGGAATATGCACGGGATACTACAATGTTATTTAGAAATAATGTTCATGCATTTTCTAATGTGACTTACTAAAATGTATTAAAGTTCTGTGATTTTGTTCCTTGTTCCTTGTTTCTGCTTTAATGTTTTATATTTAAGTGCTTTCTTCTTTGTGATTTTTATCTGCAAAGAGTGCTAAACAAATAAAGTATCACTTACGTACTATATTTACTGACAGATATCACGGACGCCCCGGAAGGCTGCGACTTTTGGAAAGCGCTCCAACTCCATGCGCAGAAATCCCAAAGCTGTGGTCTCAAAAGAAGGCTGGCTATACAAGCAGGTCAGTTACAAAGGAATATTACGGTGCTATCCTACTTTTGATGATTATGGCAGTATGATTTCGGTTTAGATCATGATTTAAATTCAAGAATAATACAAATGTTATGCCCCATCCCCAAAGTAACCACAAGAAGAGAAAAGCTCACTGACCATTGTGCCTGTTGTGTGTGGTACAGGGCAGCAGTGGAGTGAAGCAGTGGAACAGGCGCTGGTTTGTCCTCACTGACAGATGTCTATTCTACTACAAAGGTTGGTCTTTATTCTGCTTTCCTGCGCAAACCCACTATAAAACTTAGTATTTAGAGTTTCTTCTGTAATAAAAAATACTTGTACATAGCAACTTTTTAACTGTAGGTTTGAGGGAAGGCTCTTGGAAGGTTGTTTACTTGATTGGCTATAAGCGAGTTGGTTAGTTATGGCGTTAGCTACTAGTGTCTTAAAAGTCACAAGGTAGTTCACACTTTTCACACTAACTACAGCTTTAATGCATTATAGTTAAAATTAACGAAGTTTTAAACTACAGACGACCATGAGAACCACACGAAGAAGCACAAGTTCCACCAGTGGTATAATTTATGATTCATTATTTTCTTGAATGATGCATGTAGAGGCTGTACATCATTGCCTTTGTCTGTGCATTGACAATAATAATGAATGAAGAGTGGTTTGAAGGCATGTACATCTAGTTTGGTGCAATTAACCCTTGACTTATATAACAAAGATTGTGGAGTTGGAGATTGTTGTGGGAAATGTATTTTCCTCTATATTCCCTAATCCCTAATAGATCTTTTTTTACTGGTGAAGACTTGAATAAACTGTTATTACTTTGGGACAGCAGACAACAGGGCTGCCGGTCAGCATAGCAACAATGAAAAAACAGCAACACAGTTATTCTTGTTCTTGGCTATAAATGTTCTGGCCGGGCATAAAGCCTCCTTATACATTATTAAGATTCCTCTCCATAAGACTCTGGCGCTTCTCCCGGCAGGCCTGAGATATATTTGTGTACTGTTTGTCAGGCCATGTGTGCAGTGGTCGTTCATGTGTGAGATCTGCTGCGCAATGCTGTTTAGACGTCATTGTTTTTGTCCACACACCGTGACTTGTTTCTTCTGCAGTCTTACAACAGTTGCATCACATTCAGCTTTGCTTTAGAAGCTTTGTAAAAAACATAATCAAGAAGGCAAAAATATGGCACTCAGTTGACCATTTTGATTCCTACACAGATATTGTCAAACTAAAGAACTTTAGATTCAAGTTAATCTTTAAAAAAACATAAGCTACAGTTTACATTTGCTCTCTCTGCATCTATATTACTTACATGATTAAAAGGTATGTTGTAAAAGAACAGGTCAGGTCACATTTACAAAAAAGGTTAAATTTGATGGTTACAAACATTTAGAATATGCACGTCTCGCTTGCCCATCTAACAGCTACCTGCTACCTGTCTATGTCTCACACTAGTGAGGTACCGCAAAATAAACACGACACTGGCTATTGATGTAAAATGAAGGTTTTGCTTTACTGTAATACTCACTGTACTTACTGTAATACTGTAATACTATTAAAATAATATTTTTAATAGAAAAATGTATTTGTGTTTGTCTGTATGTTAAATCTGTTAAGAGAAGTAACTTAATTTAATAACCTAATTTTTTTAAACCATGGTTGGTGGATCAGCAGTGCAGCACAGCTGATTATCAAACATACCCGTTCTCTACTTTGTGTCTGTGGCACAGCTGAGCACCCCCACTGCCCCTCACATGGCGGCAGATGGAGAAGAGACGAGGGCTATTGGGAATCCCCGGGAAACTTAACATTGATGGCAATTAAATTAAAAATTCCAGTGTGATGCAAAGAAACAAATATTGTTAAAAATGAATTCTTATTCAAAATTGTCTTAGTAATACGTTATGGTACTTGATAACAAATATTTATGTATGCATAACTATCTATGTATTGGCCAATAAGCCATTTCCCAACATAATATCCACAAATACTTGTATCACAGACATATACAGCAAATCATCTGGTTCAATGTGGATGTAAATATGTAATTTCATCTTTCTATCAATTTACTCAGGTGTGTAACTAACATAACAGAACAATGGTCTGAACCTAATTACATATTAAACCGTTTAATCCCAAAGTCCAGACTAGAGTCTCGTGCCCTACTGATAGATAAGAACTCCCCACGGGCCTCCCACAGAAATAACAGTTCACTCCATTCAAAACAATATGTTTTATGCATAGATTTCAACATGAACGGTACAGATAGCAATAACCATAGTCTAAATACAAATAGGCTAATCATAGGTTAAATATTTAAACAGACCCAGAAAAATTAATTTCATACTGGGCCTACAATTTATTACAAGAACCAAAGAAAATATGTTTTGGATTTGCAATGTATTGTTCAAATGGCAAATGTAGTGTGTGTGTGAGTGGTTGGTGGTGGTGGCTGATGTTCGCAGACTGGTTACCTCGCTTATCATCACCGAGTATGGAGTGAATGAATAATGCACCAAATTGTAAAAGTGACTTTGAGCATCTGTAAAAGCGCTATATAAGACAATACATTATTATTATTATTATTTATTATTATTATTATTATATTATTTCTTATTTATTTTCATTTACCATTATTTCATCTTAATTTTCGTTAACGCTTTCTTTTTTGTTTTTTTTTTTTCTACTCTTTCTACTATTCATAGCCAGGATGATGAGGTGTGTTGAGGTGCGCATGACGATATAGCCACTACATCCGGTGTGCTTAACTTGCACTGTCCTAACAATAACCATAAAATACATTATTATTATTATTATTATTATTTACAATTAATCATAAGTCTATCTTCTCTGATCTTATATTTCATCATGCATTGACAACCTACTGAGATACTTACTTGGCTCTGACTTGCTCCAAATCCAACATCTTGCAGTCAGATTGCACTTTCCCACTGTTTAGTGCTGAGATGGTAAACAGAGTCCAGTGACCTTGTGATGAAGACATGCTCTTAGCTGGGATTACACCACAAACACTGTTACATGAGACAAAATACACACTCAGTGGAGCATACTGTCGGTGTTGGACAAAACCAAAGAACTGGGTGTTTGGCAGTTTAGGGCAGCACTGATCTGGAGGGAAAAAAGGAATGAACAATAGGATGACACATTTATATTGAAGATCTTTACTTCACTTTACTTTAATATTTATTTAGGGACAATGTGCAGAGACGGAGATGTACTGCACCAGATAATAGTTTACATCCGTAGTCCCTGGAACAATGTCAACATCTCGACAAAAACTGTGTTTTAACAAATCCTCATCTTGTTCATATCACTGGATATAAACATTGGAAATTATTTTACCGTACATACAAGAACTGTGTTTTAAAGTATCGCTTCACTTGTGTGTTGGTTTACTTTCGCTAAATTGTAATAATGTGACACAATCCCTTTAGCTGAGATATAGATTATATAAATAGCATAATAAACAGCTTTATAAACGTATGTAGCAAATGATTTTGTGTCATTCGACAACTAGTTACTTGCAACAGAGCAATAAATCCATATCCTTATAATATTGAATCGTTCGGCCCTCTTCAATTCAATACACAACTATGTTCAATATGAATCGATGAAAGATTGTAAATGTGCCGCAAACAGTTTTCCTTTTTCCAAAGCTCTGTAAGCGCTAAGCACAACAGATAGTGTGATTCTGTTTTTAGTTATTTTTGTTTCAGTCAAAAGATTTTATTTGTGGAAAAAATTTGAACTTGTATTTCTGGTTCTGCACATTAAATGTATTGAATCGTTTCAAAATCAAAAACTGTACGTATTGATCATGACTAAATGAATCGTTGCAGCCCTAATTGAAACATTTAGCAAAAACTACATTTCAGTGCAAGTTTGATCACATTCCCCTTGCCCCTAAGAAAAAAAACACCTTTGGGCAGTCAGCCTTTACTGTCCAAGGTGCTAAACTGTGGAACTCCTTGTCCCTGAGCTGAAACAGGACCTAGATCTGGGGGCTTTAAAATGAACTAAAGCATATTTTAAAAAAGAGACAAAGTTTATTTTTAGATTGCCTTGAAATGCTCTAACTTTGTGTAATGCCAGAATCATTGGTATTGTAAATGTACTACATGGTATAGTATTTTAAAAGCCCTTTTAGGGACGGACATTGCAAATTAGCCTTGGCTATAACTTTGTGTTACATGTTAATTGTACTATCCCTATCAAATAAATGGAATGAATGATATAAAGAAAGTCAATTAAAATCAAATGTGATTTTGATGGTCACAATTAGCAGATTGTATTGTAAAATTAATAATACTGTTATAAATTCCTATCGTACATAAAGTGTAGGTTATCATTATGAGCCCGTGTCTGTGCCAGACACCTCTGCTCTGTAATTATTTACTTCCTGTGTGATGCATCATGCATCACCCTCTTCAGAGCATACACAATGTTTTTTTATGGTTATAACCTAATAATATAATGGATGGCAGCCAAAGCGCATTACTGTCTCCTGCCCTGCGTGGCAGGTTCACTGTTCACAGACTGTAGGCGCAGGTACATTTGGGCTGCAAGCCAAGATTCCTTCGCCAGTGAGTCACATGGGCAGGTCTTTCTCGCATAGACACACGCGCGCGCTTAGACCTAGGACGGGGCGTACTAGCTGATTGCACGAGCTCTTTTTACCCCTCCCCCAATCCTGCCTCTCCTTCGTTTTGGTCTCCTTCCCTCTCTGTCACTCACACACCCACTCATAAATACACACGCTGCTGCTGCTGCTTTCAGCCAGGACCCGGTCACATGCATATACAGGCGCTACAGACAAAGGCTCTGAAACCGCTCTATTTTTAAAGCTACCATTCGGATTTCCATTCTTTCACCGCCAGTATTGGATATCGCTGGCGGTTAAACGTGGAAGCCATTATTGCCCGCTTATCTCTAGACTCTTGGACCATTATTCTTGGGAGCTGTCAGTAGAGGAGAGAGGGCTGGGAAAGCACAGGAGCAGGGCTACCAGAATCCTCAAGGCTGGACTTAATGATGTAAATGGATTTGATGTTCATATTCTGTGGCTATAGCATTGTTTTTGTTATTGCTGCCTTTCCAAGATTGACGGCTTGTGTTGACATTACGCTATTTCCTTTTTTGCAGATGAGAAGGAGGACACGGTATTAGGAAGTTTACCACTGCTCAGCTTCCGAGTCGGAGGAGTGGGGCCGTCAGATAACGTCACCCGCAAGTTTGCCTTTAAGGTCAGTGAAACGTGTTCGACCACTTTGTTTTGATTTGGTATTCTGCACGTGCAAAGGCTGCTACTGAGCTGCAGGGTGACTCTACAGCCCCAACTGTTCATGTCTGGAGGACAGTGCACTGATCGGCTGCGGGGTTGTTCGGTTGGTGGATTTGACGTGATTGATGGCAGCTGACTGACAAATTGTGTTATTGATGTGGAGAGCAGTGTGGGAGTGAAAACATGTATGCAACATATGTGAGATACTTCTTTGACTTTTACTTTAAAAACAGAAAATCTCTTTTCCAGTGAAAGGGCAGAATGAATGAAATGGAAAATTGTCCAGAAAACAGGAATATAATGTGTTTTTTACTGATGCTTTATGAAATTGTTGAGTAAGGCAGTGTTCTCATTATTTGTTTTGACAAGATTTATCATGCGCAATCTGGATGTGGTCAAAGGCAAGTCCAGGCGTCTCGATGGATAAAATCAGAATGCAACCCAGTGGAGATGCTCCAGCTATTACACATTTGAGTGTTTGTATTAACTTGTTCATCTCAAAGACAACGCCTCACCTTATGATGATTATTAGAACAGTAGTGTGGAGAACACACATACTGTGATTACAGGATGGTTGTCATCATGAAGCTGTGACACAGTAACTGAAAGCTCTGTGGTCACTGTGATCTGTATTTCTCTGGTCAAATAAAAGCCTCATTCACAGTGCACACAATTCACAAATGTCAACTCTCTGTTGGTTCAACTAAGTTGCGGGAAAGTTCATGGATGCCAATTATAAAAAAACAGACTGCATTTTCTGTGAATGTCCAGTACACTAGAGCAAAGTGCAATGCCTGAACTCAGTTTGAGTAAACACATGTGAAGCCACTGACCAAACAGACACAATGTCCCTGTGGCTAATCGCCAGTCTGTTAGTTAGATCTGCAAACTCAATAAAAGGCTTGTCTTTCCCTCACTAACATACTTAGGTTTTGCCTTAGACACTTTTTGTTTATTCAGGAAACAAATTGAATTAGTTTGTGTATCTGTTATCAAGTTATCCCATCAGCAGGAGCCACTTCCACTCCACACTGTAGGGTCAACAACTGTAGGACCCACTGAAAAGTTCAGTTTCTTGGATTATTTGTAATGCCTCTATTACAATGGGACATTGTGAAAAATGTCTATTGTGGCTTTGCTTGTAAACACAAACTGCAGCCTGTGTGAGAAGCTGACCTAACATGTTTTTCTGGTGTTTCAAGTGTGTGCCCAGTATATTATTGGCATTAAAGCTGGGGTACCTCATTTTTCCTGTTCAGTGACAGTGACATTCTTTGTTTTGGCCCAAACATGTTTCTAGCTCTCACAGTCCCTCCTATGTATTCATATTGTTCAAAGAATGTAATTACATGCACATTTCACACCCATATACAGCACTGAGTGGTGACAAATTAGTGGAAGATAAATTCCACTAATTTAGAATAGACTTCTATCATCCATTGCTCAATAAAACTTTAGGTGAAGACAATACAACAAGGTCTATGTTTTGCTGTGTTTGCAACATACTCTGAGGTGGCAAAAATAAATGTATTCTACAACACCATAAAATCAGGTACCCCAGCTTTAACAATAGAAAGAGCAGGTTATTACTGCTGGTATCAATCCGTTATTGTTATAATTACATTGTTATGGATTCCACAACTGTCAATGACCTACAAAGTTAATAAGCAAGTCAATGTGTGGGGCCTCATTAGTCGGACCACACAGAGACTCATTAAGTATAAAACAGGAAACTTTGAATGCTGCGAAAGTTAAGATAATGAAAACACAGAAATGCCTGTCTGAAAATGTAAAAAACCAGTGCACTTGAACCACACCTGATGCCTGATCTGAAACTGTAATGAGAGACGGCTCTTAATCGGGCCTGGAGGTGGTAATCCAAACCCTTTTTGTTGATGACTCTTTCAGGTAACGTGAACACTGTGGCAGCCACATGAGTTTTTCTGGTTTAATGTGAAGTTAGGACAAGTAAAAGCTCAAAGGCCGAGGACTAATTTTCCAAAGACCTGTTATCAGGATGGCTCTGTTACCTTGAAAGAATGCCATGTTTACCCATGACACAAGGAGCATCCTGTGTGTGGAGCGTGTCTGGCCATACAAAATAGCTCAGTAAATAATATCTGGGTGTTTTTCTACCTATTGATGTAGACACAGCGTTGTTTGTCTAATACATTGCCAAAGTATTTAGACAGCAGAGAGGATATGTTAATTTAGGAAAAACAAGGCTCACAAATAGAATACATTTTACCCATTGAATTAGATCATTTCAACACAAAGCAGAGATTAAAGTGTGTGAAAAGCTGCAGCCAACTTTGAGGGGATCTCTAAGCAACCCCAATCTTATTTGTATCTGTGGGCTAATGCGCCTAACTTCTCTGCCAATGAAGGCGTGCTCTTTGTGCTCGGGCTTAGCTTCAGGTTGTTGAAATGCGCAGCACACGCCACAACAGTCATCCTCGTTATTTTTTCTACGAGACACCGGCAGGACAAAGTCAACAGGCAAGCCTCTGCAAAATCAAAGCGGCCCAACCTAGCCATTATATAAATCGGCCTCTTATTGTGTCATGCACTCTGCAGTAATGAGGGGAGAGAGAGATATTAAGTATTTATGAAATTAGCTCAAGCATTAGTAGCATTGTCTGTGCTACTCCTATGTGTTTTCTGATGTGCTGTAGATGTTTTGGCACATGTTTCCACAAGTGAATGATTAGGGTTACCTACCATCTGACACTTAACAGTCTGAAACTAAGAAGTGTGGTAACTAATATATGATAGAGTCATTACATGCAAAGTGAGATATGTATAGCCTTTATTTGTTAGAATTTTTATGATTATGGCTCAGTTTATAAAAACCCCAAATTAAAATCTCATAAAATTAGAATATTTTGAAAATGGACTGTAAGCCATAATCATCAAAATTACAACAAACAAAGGCTTGACATCTGTCACTTTGCATGTGATGCGTCTATATCATATATTAGTTTCACATTCTAAGTTGAATTACAGAAATTATTGAACTTTTTCATGATGATCTAATTATATGACGAGCACTGTACAGTGCTTGCGAAGTACTAATACACTTGAACTTTTGCACATTTTGTCGTTTTACAACCTAACGTAAGATTTTGTTTTTAAATTTTTTTAATTTAAAGTTCACACACAATTAACAGACAACTCTGAAGTGAAGCAAACGATACATGATTCTGTTATTTTCAAAAATAGAAAATTGAAAAGTGGGGCGTGCATAAGTATTCATACAGCATTTTCTGAGTGCATTAAATTGCCTTTATAACATTCCTAATGTTCACACCTTGCCCTAACCATTAAATAGAGGTGACCTGTGCGTAATCTACTCTCAGTATAATTCCAGCTGTTCTGTGAGGGCCTCAGAGCTATGGTCAGACTGTATTGGTCACTAAGCAACATCATGAAGGCCAAGGAGCACACCAGAGAGGTCAGGGATAAAGCTGTGGAGAAGTTTAAAGCAGCGTTAAGTTATACAAAGATTTCCCAAGATTTGAACATCTCACTGTTCAATCCATCATTCGGAAATGGAAAGAGTATAGCACCACTGCGAACTTACCAAGACACGGCCGTCCACCTAAACTAACAGACCGAACAAGGAGAGCACTGGTAAGAAATGCAACCAAGTGCCCCAAGATAACTCTGGAGGAGCTGCGACGTACTGCCGCTGAGCTGGGGGAATCTGTACATGGGACAACTATAAATCGTACTCTACACAAATCTGGCCTTCATGGACGAGTGGCAAGAAGAAAGCCATTATTGAAAGGAGGCCATAAGAAATCCCGTTTGAAGTTTGCTAGAAGTCATATGGAGGACACAGCTACCATGTGGAAGAAGGTGCTTTGGTCAGATGAGACAAAAATTGAGCTCTTGAACTCAAACCTACAGTAACACTGCTCATCGTCCTGAGTGCACCATCCCCAGTGTCAAATATTGTGGGGGGAGCATCATGCTATGGGGCTGCTTTTCCTCAGCGGGGACTGGGAAGATTGTAAGAATAGTTGGGAAGATGGAGCCAAATACAGAGACATTTTGGAGGAAAAGCTGCTGGAGTCAGCAAGAGAATTGAGGCTGGGGCGGAGATTCACCTTCCAGCAGGACAATGACCCTAAACACAAAGCTAAATCTACAATGGAATGGTTTAAAACAAACATATTAATGTGTTAGAATGGCCCAGTCAAAGTCCTGACCTAAATCCTATTGAAAATCTGTGGAAAGACCTGAAATTGCTGTTCACAAACGCTCTCCTTCTAATTTGACAGAGCTTGAGTTGTTTTGTAAAGAGGAATGGCTAAAATATCAGTCTCTAGATGTGCAAATCTTGTAATCATACCCCAGAAGACTTGCTGCTGTTATTGCAGAAAAAATAACAGAATCGTGTATCATTTTGCTTTCACTTCACAGTTGTCTGTTACTTGTGTGTGAACTTTCAGTAAAAAATTTAAAATAAAATCTTTATGTTTATGGTTGTAAACATGACAAAATTTGCAAAAGTTCAAGGTGTACTTTCGCAAGGCACTGTATATATGTTTAAGCATGGTTTTGTCGCAATTTGTTTACATTTAATCTTTAATTAAATGTAAACTAATTATTTTCCATGTTGAACAGCCCTTACCCATGTTTTCTTCCCTTGATATAAAAAACGAAAACCAAAAAGGCTTTGAGTTAGGCGTTTCATAATGGACCTCAGCTTGCACAAGAACCATTCAACCTCTTAACCCCCACATTTTCAACAGTTTGGCTTTACACAAATCTAAAAGCTTATTGAAAAAAAGCCTCAAAACCGACGAAAATGAGGATGAAATCGCAACAAAAAAGTGACCAAAAAAACCCAACAAAGAAGCAACAAGAAAACGACAAAAACGTGCCAGGAAAGCAACAACAATACAACAGAAAATGATGGAACCATGACAAACAAGCGGCAAAGAACGGGATGAAAAAGCAACAAGAACAGACAAAAAAAAAAGAGACGAAAACATGACCCAAACGCTTCAAAAATGTGACAAAAATGCAACAACAAAAGATAGGATAAGTTTTGTAGGTCGTAGCTTTCAAATGAGGCATTACACTGTTGCTCTCCAGAAGCTTTTAGATTTGGGTGGTGGGAGGTGAGAGGTTTAACACAAATTAGTTTCTATGTATTTACTCCAAGTCCAAACTTCAAAAATGAGAAACAACTGCCTCTGGACTGACTGGAGGCCTGCAGATGAACTACACAATGACAATAATTGAGATTAACTGTAGATTTAGTCACAATTAGATTATTTCACTTCCCTCACTGAACCACAGATGTGACAGTTCACATTTATTCGTACATGTATGGAGCTAATGGTTGGAGGTAGATTATGACACATTAATACCACGCCGCACTTGCAGATTTGGACTTGTGTGTCTTGAATATTCTTTTGAAGTTATTAATAATGAGAAGTGGGGCGCACCCTAATGAATCAGGATTAAAAGTGGGTCTTTTAGTCAGAGCTGCACAGCACTCCCTGTTCACTTGTGCCAAAACTATGGGCCACTTGCTTTATGTGCATTGGCCATGCGCTGTCATATAAAGTAATAATTAACTCTAACTCCGTCTGTTTCCTGCTGTGTTGGGCAACCACCGGCACATTCAAATCCTGTTTGTCACTGTGTGCTCTCTAAGTGAGTGGTTGACCACACGCAGACAGCTACGTATTGTAAAGCGTGAACACAGCCCAGATCATGTGTCGGAGCAACTAAACGGCAAATATTGAAGAGTTTGGTGTAGTTACTAAAGAACATTATCGGAATAGTCAACATAGGAGGTTCATTTTATTTTTCAAGGTCCACAGCCTCCGTCATAAAGTATATTGTTGGTTCCCTTGTAATTAAGTAAAAAAACAACAACTTTTAAAGAGGGGGTATTATGCTTTTTTCAATCACATAGCACCAGTCTATAGCATACTACAATGATGTAACCTTCTGTTGGTCTGTATATGCAGTAAATTAAAATAACTGCCTTAAATAAAATTGCTCTCTCAAAATGGCTGTACTGAACGTCTTGAAATAGGCCTCTGTCTCTTTAAGAAGCTTTCCAACACGCCCCCTTCAGCACACTGCTGTGGCATCTAAACAACACTACTGTGCGGGGAGGGGGCTCTGCTGAGCTGAGGAGCAGTGGTTGGTGGCTTGGCTGGTGACAAAAGGTCCAGAGGCGTCTCCAGGAGGTGGGGGCATTCCTAGGAGGACTGAGGCATAGCTACACCTAAAATGGCTGCCGTCTAAGTTTTTACTGATTACTCAAAAATATGTGAATGAGCCAAGGCAACACTCCAGGCATGTGTTTAATGAGGGAATGACATGATAACATGATATAAAGCTTGAAAAAGTCGATTTTACATAATACCCCCCTTTAAAACAGTGGAACTTTGTGAAGAAGTAGCGTATTTTCTGCTCCATAAGCTTTATTCGACAGGACAGCACAGGGGGAAAGGAGGTGAAGAGCGGAGCTAGACATTAAGCAGATTGTCACAGCCGGGACTCGAACCCATGACACTAAGGGCAGAACAGTATTCCACTATGTGCAGCATAGACTATTGACCGCACAGTACTGCATTCATGATTGAGGCGGAAATATCTCAATAAACTATATTATTGAGGACCATTTTATACCAACAAAACTAACTCTAAAGCATAACAATGATTTTTAGGTCTAAATGCGCCTAACCACATTTTAAGTAACACACAAGTGGAAACAAATCTTACTCTTTACTTAATTTACAGTGAAAATTGAAGAAGAGAAATACGAGGACAAACTGCTAATAATAAATGTACAGATGATATAAATATTGAGCTAAAAATGGTCCCTCAAGTGATTTTTCTACTGTTTTTGTTTCTGTCTATTGCTGTTGAAATAGGTTTAGCTCATGAATATTCGAACACACATTGCAGGTTCTGGTTAATTTTACAGCCCTGAATATCCCATAACAAAAGAACAGGCTCTGTAAACAAAAGGCCATGCCCAGAGTCTCATTATGTGACATATTGACTTGCAACATGTTATAAAATGCTCATGTGTATAAACTGTCACCTGTCCGTTGTGGCCCGTCTCAAATTTGACGCGTCTTTGTCTCGCGCTACCTAAACGGGGGAACAAAGGAAGGACAATAAAGCCAAGGAGGCCACATGCACTCCGCCTCTGTTGCCGTGGTTACTGCTGCCTGTTACTATAGAGCCGTGTCGGCCAATCGCCTCGCGTGTCACATCGTAGGGCGGGGTCTGAATTTTGCTCCACCGTGGACGGAAGTGCACGTGCGACGTCATTTCCTCCCGATATGTTGAATGAACACATCTCTGTCGCCAGCCTCACACGGAAACACCACAGGCACGCTGATCTTTAAAGGCTGAGATCGCTGCTTCAAGGTCATCACTGCACATCAGTCAGGGAACATCACACACTGAGATAATCTTCACTGTGCTGCAGACTTTATTGCATAACTGTACTGAAGAAAAAGAGTGCTGCTGCTGTGTTTACATATTGCCGTTTTGTTGCTGATTCATGATCTATAAGTGCCAAGTTACATGAGGTCATGATTTTAAATAAAAAGAAAATTTCACACAATATATCTTATTATCATTAATATATTGTTACAGTTTGTAGTATGATTTGGTGCCCTCTTACTCTCATCCCATGGTGTCAAACTATGACAGAACCAGGATTAAATTAGACTTTACTGAGAATATAAATTATTCTCTGTCTACAACACTTTACTGCTGAAGCTTGTTAACCCCCGCCTTTAACCGAGCACATTTTCTCCACTTCACTCAAATCGAAAACCTTCTGATGGAGCTTACAGCCTCATTTGAAAGCTAAGACCTACAAAACTAATCATAACTTTTTTGTTGTATATTCGTAGTTTTTCCAACACGTCTTTGTCGCTCGTTTGCCATGTTTTTCCCCCACATTTTTGTCACATTTAAAAGTGTTTTCGTTGCGTTCTCTCATTTTTTAAAAATCGGTTTTGTTGTTGTATTTTGTTGCTTTATTGGTTGCTTTTTCATCACTCTTTAGACATATTTTTGGTGCTTTTTCATTGTGTTGTTGTTGCTTTTCCAGCACGATTTTGTCAAACGTCTTTTGCTTTTAGTTTTGGGTAATGCCAAAATGGAGAAAATGTACTCTGGAGTTATGAGGTTAACATGGTCACAAATATTGGATCTTTAGAAGCCCAAATATGTTTATCCGTCACTTGATAGTCTGTAAGTATTTTACTAGTTTAATAGATTGAGTGTAATTGACCACTGGGTCTGAAATTTGATTGTAACGTATAGTAAGTAATATTAATAATTTATATTATTTTTTCTTAAGTCCCTCCCTTAATTAATAACCAATCAGAAACCCCGGGCTTTCTGATTGGCCAATGAGCCCAGCTTTCCTGTGAACTGAAATCAGGAGTGGAGGGAGCTTGATCGTTTACTTTTGCAAGTTTATTCTATTCTGCTCTCCTCGTTTTGCAATCTTTCAGACTTGTCACTTTAATCTGCAAAAAAACATGAACCACAAGATATGAGCTAAGATCCTCATAAATAGTTTTGGACTTGACCAGTGTCTTTGCCGTTGTACAAACCAAACAAACAATTGTGCATATTTCTTCCCCCTCCCTGCCCCTGGCTCATTGTTCTCTCTGAGGTCCTCCAGCCACCTCACATAAGGTACAGTATGAGTTCAGCTATGTTGGTTTTACTTGTGCAACTGCATGAGGGCATGTTCATACACTGCCTGACCAAAAAAGATTCCAAGATGACAATGCCAGGAGTTGTTCAGGGAGCATCAGATGGATTGGCCGCCACAGAGTCCAGATCGTAACCCCACTGAGAATCTTTGGGATGTGCTGGAGAAGGCTTTGCGCACACTCTCCCATCATCGATACAATATCTTGGTGAAAAACACTGGATGGAAATAAATCTTTTGACATTTGCCGTGATAGTGCGCCCTCTACTGGTAGGAGCAGATCCACGACGGTATTATTTGTTAATATTTTATGTTTTACAATTATTGTTAGAGTTACTTTACAGTCGTTTAGGATTAGGGTTAAGGTTAGGTTAGGGTTGTTATATTTAGGATTAGGTTAGGGTGGTTAGGGTTAGGTTAAGATTAGGGTTAAGGTTAGGTTAGAGTTGTTAGGATTAGGGTTAGGTTAAGATTAGGAACCTTTAGGAACAAAAATAACAAGGAATTTGTATGCTGTTCAAAGTTATGTTATCTTTATTAATCAACAGATAAGAGTATCATAAGAATTTCGTTTTGTTTTCATTTCTCAGCCTACTAACTCCTCACGTGTGTGAAGTAGATCAACATATCAATCAACATCAACCTTCCTAAAAGCTGGTTGGTCTAGATCAGCCTTATCAAGCAGAGGGCGCACTATCACGGTGGATTCGCTTCACGGTAGATCTGTCTCGGCTCCGGGTCTGCAGCTACTCAAACAATGCCACAGGTGCAATCAAAGCTAAAGGCGGTCCAACGAAACACTAGAGCGTGTGTGGCGACATTTTGGTCAGGCAGTGTATTTTATTACTATCAGGAGCTCAGTGTAATTCTTGTCATTTCATCACTGCACTATGTTTATAAACATTTATTATGTAGACTGTAAGACTCATATTTGTGATGTTTTGTATTTATTTATTTGCATCTGGTTAAGTGAACTGGTTTATTTTAGTTTTGTTTTTATGGGTTCTGTTCGAACATCCTTTTCTTTTGATATGATAGAGCAGCTTCCTGCAAAAGACTGATCTGAACTTGCTTGGTCTTTGTTGTACTAGCGCCTGCATGGTTTTCCCCTGTATGGTTTTCCCCTGCACTAATCGCTTGACGTCTGTGAACCTCCGGCACGGCGCCAGTGGTAAGATCTGCAGATGCTCCAGATGCCCTCCCTCACGCGGCTGTCTCTGTTCTTCAGGTGTGGCAGGAGGATGGAGAGAACGGGGTCGAGGAGCACGAGCTGAGGGGTCCCGTTGTGTTGTGCGTGCAGGCCGAGCACAGTGGCACCAGGACCTACTACTTCAGCGCAGACAGCCATGAGGAGCAGCAAGAGTGGATCGGAGCCATGAACCAGGCAGCGGACGTGGACACTAAAACAACGCAGAGGTGCATTCTCCAAAAAAAGCAAGAAATGTCTTTGTTTTGTTTGATACACATATCTCTAAATCTGAGCAAGTACGTTTTTACCATTAATATCAATAGAATCGAAATCACAGGGGGAGCCTAGGATTGCAGGCAGAGCTTTGGCTTGTCAGAGGGTCAGGCTGATAGAGATACTGTATGTTTGAGCAATTTAGATGGTAAAAAACAACACAAAAAAGAGTACAGGTGCAGAAAACACTCCAATTTGTTTGAAAGGACTGCAAATTGGCCATAATTTCAATGTTTTGGTCCATTTCTGGGGCCACTGTTTTGGACTGGGGGCTCGGTCTGACTGCAGCTCGTCCAGGGGAAGCTTCAGGGAAAAAGGTTTGGGACCACTGAGTTAAGCAATTCATATTTCAGTCTTCTCTCTCAAATATAAATGCTCCTGGACCCTAAACCTTAGTCAGGTGGCAGGCAGCACTAACACCAGGCAACCTGCCAAATGCTGGCTGAATTTCAGTTAGACGCCTCGTTTGTGTACCTTTCACTCGCTCTCACATTAAAAATAGTTAAGAATTATTCAAGATGTCTGTCAATTTAGCTGCTATTACCAAATAACGTAAGTATTATTGAATAAAAATAATATAGACCATCAGTTGCAGTGTTTGACATAAATAGGGAAGACTACAGTCCAGTTTCTCCCCATAGTCTACAAAACAAGCTCCACAAAAAACGTATAAGCATTAAGTCAGTCTGGCAATTGTGCTGTTTCTGCTCTCTTGAGGATGATTTGATGTGTAGTATGAAAACATGGGTTAACAGTTCATGTTCGTCGGCTCTGACTTGCTCTTCTCTGATTGGCTCTTCTCTGATTTGCTCTTCTCTGATTGGCTCTTCTCTGATTGGCTCTTCTCTGATTTGCTCTTCTCTGATTGGCTCTTCTCTGATTGGCTCTTCTCTTGGCTGCCTCATCAGTTGCAGAAGGATGACCCTATTGGATGATCTAATTTCTGTGACTCAAATGTACTGTAATTGATTTAATTAATTTACTTCGATTTTCCTGAGATGTATGCTATTGCAGACCTACCTTTAGCTTCTAATCTTGGAAGTTGATCAGCAAAAGAAACAAATGCAAATAAAAAGTGCTTAGGTATTTTATTTCACAACACATGTATTAACTGATGTTTATTATAGTGTTGTTTGTGTGAGGCCACATTGGAAGATACTTCTAAAATGATGTAGACAAGGCTGCCACACACTGGAAGGCAACTGTTACTACAAAACTATAGTGCTGACTGTAACATCTGTATGCATTTTACGGCTGCTTTATAGAGAGCATAAAAATCACGGCCCACATCTTAATTTTAATAACAATTATAAAAACAAATTAATTTAAACATGAACATTTCTATGATTAAAACTAATGTTTCTTCCTCAGTTTCACACAAATCATTTTTTGTCTTGTGTTTGTCGTCTATTGAAGTCCGGAGAGCAGTGGCAGTACAGCTGATGTCAGCAGCACCATGGTAACCAAGGCCCCGGACCCCAAGGCGCCACAGACAGACAGTGACTCTCAACCCCCTCACAGAGCCCCGCACAGTCCAATGGAAATGGACCTGAAACCCATTCCCCCACCCTGTCCTGCTCCAAAAAGGACAATACAAACAGTGTACAGACTGAGGCTCCAGGGGAGGGTACAGGGGGAGTACCTGTCCACTCCAAACCTCACCCAAATGGCTGGGCCCACACAATACGGTCCCCAGGACCAGTGCAGCCCAGAGTCACCACCAGGAGCGGACAGTACCCCCTCAGGAAGCAGTGGTCATGCGCAGAGGCTTTGTTCCCAGGACAGGCCCTGAGCGAGTGGCCCAGAGAAGGAGCTCTATGGCCCAGCTGCAACAGTGGGTCAACCAGCGGCGGGGTATGGCCTCTCAAGAGGACCTGCGCAGGTGGGTCTTCAGGGTGCAGTAGAATCCATATTACTTTCTATGGACTGTTGTGTCAGTGCGTCACAAAGTACTTTACAAATACACCTTCTTCCGGAGTTCCAGAACATACAGTTGTGCTCAAAGGTTTACATACCCAGGCAGAATTTTTTTATCTTTTGACTATTTTTTAAAGAATATAAAAGATAATACAAAAGGTTTTTTTTCACTCATAGTGATTGTGTGAAGCCATTTGTGGTAAACAACTGATCATAATGAAAAAAGAACCAAAAATGACCCTGATCAAAAGTTTATGATCAAGAGGAATGGGCCGCTTTACCCTTAGATTATATACAGTACAGAACCTTGTCCACAACTACCACAAAAGATCCCAAGCTGTCATTGATGCTAAAGGGGCAATAACAGAACTGGGGTAAACTTTGGATCAGGGTCATTTTGGTACTTTCCTTTTTTCATTATGATATAAAAAGAGCACATGTGTTGTGTTATCTTTAATATTCTTGAAAAATTGTCAAAATATCATCAAAAAGTCTGCCAGGATAATGTAAACCTTTGAGCACAGCTGTACGTGCCTTATCTCTATTAGCATTGTTCAACATTTTATTTATCAAGAATATTGTAGTAAAATAAATGGTTCACTTTACATATATTTATTGTGATGACAGCGGCTCAATCAAATATGTTTGGAGACATACATTATGTCGAAACAAAAGTGTTCAACGAGACAATATACTAAATCAATTAAAACCTCCCTGTCTCCTCAGCCCGTCTCGGTACTACACTGTCAACAGAGGGCTGTCTGAGTATTATGGCTTCCCCCCTGACCCTCGCTACATAGACGATTACCCATTGTACTCTGGCGGATGAGGCCTGACAGCATCTGCACTGTGTCTGGTATGGGGCCTACGACCAGCGCTGGAGCCTAGAGGACAAGCGGCGCTCGCTCAGAGACGGCCCCCATCAGCTGTACGGTTCCCCATGATGAGGGACTCCTGGGACCACAGCAGTACGGCATGGAAACAGCCATGAGGCGCTTGTCCATCCAGCCTCGCTCTCGCTCTGTTCCCCGCTCCCCGTCATCGTCCTCAGGGGGCTGTACTCCCCAGTGCCCCCCAACTACGTGTCCCCGGCCCGGTCCCCCTCCACACACTTTGACCACAACCAAGGCCGAATGAGGGACGACCACATTTACGCAGACCCTTCCGTTTACACCCTGAGGAGGTCGCTGAGCTCGCCAAAGGTCAGACATAGATAAACTGCTTACTCTGTGTTGAGTGATATTGTTTTGTCAATCTGTGTCTCTAAATTAGTCCTTAGTTCTGTGGGGATTATCCCGACTGCCCTTACAGGTTAAAAGGTGATTAGATGATTAATTACTTTAGTATTAATTGTCATTTTATTTTCATTGTTTTTATGTTTTGTTTTCGTCATTATAACTATTGTAGTTATAAACAACCTAAATACATTGACTGTGTTGTGTAAAATCAGTCCATTTCCAAAGTGCACTCTCATTACTCAGAGGTAGGTTTGTTGTGGACATTGTTTACATTAATGCAAAACTTTCTTGGTATTTTTTTCCTCTGACATCTTTAAAAATACTCATAACAACTTGTCAGCAACCAGACGGGAAGCAAATATTTATACAAATGTTGTCTATGCTAAGAGGTTTTACAAAACAAATGAGGGCAGGTGACATTTCTGTTATGCTTGTGAACAACTCAATACTAAAGACTATATCAAATGTGACCTCACCGCACCCTAATGTTGACGTCACCCTTACGTTGGCACTTTTGCTTTTGTTGAAATGTCATACACCACACATTTTGACACCACTAACACACTACCCTCACTTCTGTCCTTTCCTTCTCACTGTCCTGCCTCCCTTGGTACCCTCAGTATGACTTCCCTGGCAATAGGAGGTCCCTAAGCCAAGGCCTGTATCACTACAGCTACCCTGTCTCCCCCTCCATTCACAGTAAAATGGTATGTGCCATCGCTTTACCCTAATTACTCTCGGGTCAATGTTGCAGCTCCCGGGTCTCTTGCTATTCTTCCTCTTTTCCTTTCTCTTCCAGTTTATGTTTATAAAATGGCCGTTTAGTAGCATTTGCCCAATCTACCATGTTTTCTTTTTCATGGTGAAACATGCTTGTATTAGGCTTTTTTAGTAGATAGAAACATGCTTCTATACGGTCACACCATAAACTTATATGTCCCATTTTATGTTTATTTCCAATCAATAATTTAAGTGTTTTCTGGTGTTGAATCAAATCTGCATGTGCGTAATCGAATATGACTGTGTCTGGTGATTCTGATGATCTTCATGATTGGGTTTGGTTTTGTGGAGCTTATGTGATCTGTCTGTTGTCTGTCCCTGTCTGGTGTTTGCTGCTGCTTTGCTGCTGCTTGGCTCAGGATGACATGTTAGACTTCCAGCTCCAACGCAGTCTCGACTACCTGGATCAACAGGTGGGACTGTGCATTACATTCCTGTCAAAATGATGGTTGGACAAACAAATTTATTCTTTCAACATTTGTAATTTGGTTCACACAAGTCTTTTAATATGCACCATGTACATGTTTTTTGTTGTTGTTCTGAATTGGTTCTTCTGGTTCCAGGTGCCTCCATACCATGATCCCTACAGCAGAGAGCTACACCCCACACTAAAACTCAATGAAATTGAAACAAGTGTAAGAATGATATCCCAGTCATGAATTATGTATTTCAGACCTGTTTTCTTGTTAGTGAGAGGAAAACAGCTTATCCAATTGTCCTCCCCACACAGAAACTGCTGGGTCGACTGTGCGAGCAAAACCGTTTTTTGAAAGACCAAGAAGGCCTTGTCCACAGACTAAGAATGGATAAGGTACATCTTTAATCAAGTGACTTTTTTGTTCTTTGCACTTGAGTAGCTTTCTTAAAGAGGAGACACTTCCTTTGGTTTAATAGTTGACACATTTGACAAATTTGTATCCTTTATAGCATCAGGCTTTAAAATCAAAGGGTTAATCATGGATGTTTTTTTAATGCAGGACAGCCTCGAGGATGCACTACTGTCCTGTCACCAGGAGATGGAGCTGCACCACCACCAGCCTCTTACCATGGAGAAACTGCAGTTCAAGAAGGAGGCTCTTCAGAACCAGCTCATTAACATCCGAGGAGAGCTCTCACAGGCCTCTAGTGTAAGGCTCATCCCGCTCTGATCCATGCATTTATCTCTATATGTTGTTGAAATTGACTAGAAACCAAAATCACAAATTACAGTGTGAACATCGTCCTATAATAAACCCCATGTTATTGCGTCCTAACTTGACTGATTGATTACTTTTTCACATTCTGATTTAGGCGTTAACCACTGCACGTATGGAGTTTGAGGCTCTGGAGGATGAAGCAAATGCCATTCACGGAGATCTGTGGGAGCAACTGAACGCTGGAGGCCAGGTGACGAATACTTAGTTTTTTTAAATTTGTACTGAAAATATATAAACTTAAAACAAATAAGAAACTTGCTCTGAAATGTTTGTGTTAATCATCAAGAACTTCAAGAGACACTTAGTACATCATTTCTAATCAATTGCATTATAGCCTGATTTTTCATCTTGTCTTTTTGCAGAGTGTCCTTGTGCGTAATCATATACAGAAGGAGTTTTGGAGAGTCCAAGATGTATTAGAAGCACTTCACAAAAACAACTCATCGCGAGGCACTAACACAGCCAAGCACAAAGGTAGATATTTGAGTCATGGCGGTATTTCCTTTTTTATTAACATTTATCTCTTTAATGTGTGTGTTCACAGTGGTTAGCAGTGGTACCTTTAGCACCAATAGTCCTGCCAGTCCTCTAAGCTCAGTAAGCCTGACCAGCCCGCTCAGCCCCTTCTCCCCACTGCCTGGCTCCCAGACCCCTCCTTCTAAACACCCTGAGGTAAGAACCTGCAGCACCCACCCCGGGCCTGATCACACCGCCGGCCTGTGCTTAGACTCCAGAACCCCGCCCAAAATGCGTAGAAACTCCGCTCCCAAGCAGCGGCCCAAGTCCTGCATAGTTCCTCAGTCTGAGCCAAAGCCGAGACACACTAGACCCATGAGTTACAAAGGACCTGATCAAAACCTGCCCGCTGTTGTGTTGGAAAACTTCAGATTGCCCTATTATGGACTGGAACCTGCAACGGAGGCATCCTTACGTAATTCTCAGATTTATTACAAGCAAAGTGTAGCGTCGTATAGCTCTGACATTGACCAAAGACGATATTACCAATCCAGCGGTCACGGGAAGACATATCTCTGGCTCACGCCTCTGGGTGTGTCCACAGCAGACCTTCCCAATCAATTCCCATTCAGAAGTCGTATCAGGCTGATGATGTTCATGACCCAGTTCCAGAGTCGTATCCCATCTCAGTCATTTGTGTTAAAAAGACTTTCCCGGAAGCGTCTCATGTGATATATTCCCCAGTGGGCAGTCCACAAACATGCCCCAAAAAGAGCTCCATAAGGTCTTCAAACAGACACATCTATAAAGCGACACAGCTCAAGCAAAAACAATCATTTCATTGTTCTGTATCTGTCCCACTTTGTAACTTTGCAATGCACGCCCCCCCCCCTGATTACAACGACAGTTCAGTGAAATGTGTAGAATTACGTAGATTTTAAACTCCTAAATGGTCATAAAAATATACACTCTGCATATATTTGTCTGCATTATTATCTCTACATTTATTCGCATTTACTTAAGTGAAACTAGTGTGGACTGCATTATGTTCTCATGCCTAGACTCAGCGCTTTATCTGTAAATGGATTAGGACCTTTTACAAATCATTAATAGACTCTTTGCTTAGAAAGCAGCAGTGGCGCGTCCCGTGGCTGCACTAAATCTTGATCTAATAATACTTTTTCACAAACTAATGGTTTTTAAAGCATTTGAAGCATTTTAAATCATTTTTCTCGTTTTTGGTGCTCTCTGCTTTTCTCTGTATTCAAACATTCTGTGTGCTTTCCAACGCTTGTGATCATGCTCTTATTCTCCCTCCTGCTCTCCCTGAACCTGCCCTCTCTTCCTCCCCTTGTCTTGTGCTTGATGGCGAGCCAGGAGTGCGTCCCCCCAGGCCCCCTCTCCCCAAGTCCTATTACCCACTGGAGTCCTCCCCCAGTTTCTCTCCCTCCACCCCGCCCTTGTCCCGGGAAAGTGCTGCCTGGCTCTGTGGGTTGGCCTTCTCTGATGCAGAAGATTCGTACAATGCCAAGGTATTCGACCCTTCCAGTCATGCCATGTCACCCGCCCCAGTTTTTCACAACAAAGTGACTTATATCTTCTAAACTCTGAACATCTGAACAAGTAAGATTGTCTCACCTGCATTTTCTTTTTCTTTTTTTCTGGCTGGCACTGCTTATTGCTTCAACAGAATTAGATAATGTCATTTGCGCTACTAATCCTGTTAGAATGTAGATTGTTTCTATAAAAAGAAAAACAGGCCGTGGAGCGAGTGTGTGTTTGATGATACAGTGTAATATACTGCACTTTGATCGCAGATTTACTAATATGTGGTGTTACAAAGTAGTCCAGGGTTTATTTTATTTGTGAAACCCTGTTTAGCTGTGCACTCTTGAGGGGTGTCCAATCTATGCTGACACCTTTGTGAGTTATGTAAGTAAGTAGTAAATATCCTGCAAAGCAAACATTATGTTAATACTTCACAAAACAAGAGCAACTTCAGCAAAATTACAACTCTGGTCTGAGACGAGCTCGCGCTTGGTAAAGACGCCTGTTTTTTTAAATTAAACTAATGCTTATGTGGTATTGTTGTTGTTTTAATGATTATTTTAATCTCAGAAACTGAAGACTGCATGTTTTTTTTTTTTTCAGAATATGAGTGATGCAGAGGACGCAGGCCAGGACAGACAATCGTCCATAAATAAAGGTAAACTAACTGTCATATGCATAATTTAAAGCAGTACTAAGTAACTTGTTTACCTTAATAAATCCTTTCCGTAGTCCCTCTGGGGTAATACAAGTGGTAATGGGATGATTAGGGGTCTCTCATCTCCCCCTTGTGTATCTGGCCAGAAAACCACATTTGCAACTTGACTGGCACCGGATCGGAGCCACCAATACACACTAATGGAATCACGAAGAAGAAGCTAACAGGCTAACGGGCAAAGCTAACTGCGGGCTAGCGCCACTTTAAACAGTATTTACAGCCAAGTTTGAGTGAAAGAAATGATTTCCATTGTGTAACTGGATGTACAATATCCCTCTCTCCCTTCGCTTTTTCTGTCAATTAAATTAAATTAAAGCAGTACTAAGTAACTCTTGCCCCTAGAGTCCATAAGCGCAACTGCGGGTGTCGTAGCAAGTTACGATTTTTTAACTTATTAAATGTCTTGGAGAGTAAATACTACGCTGACAGAAAAGGTGAAGGGAGAGAGGGGTGTTGTACATCCAGTTATACAATGGAAATATTTTTTTTCACTCTAACTTGGCTGTAAATACTGTTTAAAGTGGCGCTAGCCCGCAGTTAGCTTTGCCCGTTAGCCTGTTAGCTTCTTCTTCGTGATTCCATTAGTGTGTATTGCTTGCTCCGCCCCGGTGGCAGTCAAGTTGCAAGCATGGTTTTCTGGCTAGAGACACCAGGGGGAGATGAAAGACCCCCCCATCATCCCATTAACACTTGTATTACCCCAGAGGGACTACAGAAAGGATTTATTAAGGTAAACAATTACTTAGTACTGCTTTAATACGTTAAAAAAATGGCAACTTGCTACGACACCTGCAGTTGCGCTTATGGCCTCTAGGGGCAAGAGTTACTTAGTACTGCTTTAAAGGAACAGGCCACCGTTTATAAATACTGAGATATGTTCTTACCTGAGCTTAGACGAGTTGATGCGTATCTATCTGGTCTTTGTACGTGGCTCAGTCACGCAAAAAGACCAAAGATGTTGTTTGCGTTTAGCCTCTCCTCCTCTCCTCTATGGGGCCAAACGGGGTGAAGTTAGAAGTGACCCAGCTCTTCCATGTTTTCCCTATTTAAATACGGTTACACGATCCAAGTATAGTCACACAAAATTAAACATGTTGATTTTCTAAGCAGATGAAAAGATGCACTATATTGTGAGGCGTAATAACACTTTAGGAGCAGTTCGACGTCCCGCGGTAAAGGGAAGATATTATTTTTATCCGCTTAGAAAATCAACCAGACAGGAACGCAACAACTCGTCTAAGCTCAGGTAAGAACATATATCAGTATGGAATAACAGTGGCCTATTCCTTTAAACACTGACATTTTTTTATTGCAGATCAAAAATTAACTCTGTTTTATATTTTGTCAGTGGGCATTGTTCCCCCTCGGACAAAATCTCCCACAGATGAGGCTCACACCAGTGCTTCCGGGGGATCTCGGTATCGTGGACGAATGCACAATGGAATCTCCAGGGTAAGTAGCAGTTCAGAAAACCAGCTCACTTGTGGTTTAGGTTCATATCTTACATCTTTAAGGCAAAGATGGAAGCAAGGATTTCTCATATTTACTGCAGTTCCTTGGCTTATGTCCTGTGTATTATGCATTGGCATTGGCATAACCGTAGCTGTGTGTGCTGCTGTAGGAGCGTCCTAAGAGCGCTGTGTTCCCGGCAGAAGTCAAGCCTAAAATGAGCGTGGAGGAGCAGAACCAGCGACTCAGACGGAACCTGAGCAAGAGGCAGAGTCTGTCGGGCCCTCACAACTACAGAGTGGTAAGAGCAACATATGACCTGAAAAACATGCCCCTGCTAAACTAATCATGGATCGTAAGTTACTTTAGAGTACATATGTTGGATGCAGGTTCCCAGGCGACTGACAGCTCATGAGATTGATATCAAAGACCTGGAGGCTGCAGTGCGGGGCGAGGGGCTGGAGTCCCCAGTGAGGAGATCGCCCGCCTCAGACGCATACAAATGGACCCCGAACTCTACGACCAGGTACAGTCAGGCCTTCACACTGCAGTCAAAAACAAAGAGAGAAAGGGATGGGATTATTATATGGACTGTGATCGGTAATTAAGATGTCCAAGATGAACTACTTTAAAAGAAAATGATTTTATCAACACTTTGCGCTGCATATTCACATCATACTTTACGTGGCTTCAATTATTTAGTGCTATTTAGTTACTTATTAATGTTACGTGTTAATCTTTTCTCCCTTGTTGTTTTTGTAAAGGTTCGAAAGTTCTTTAGTTCACATTTCTCCTGCCAGACTGATACCGTATTGAACCTTACGCAAGCGTTTAGATATGTGCTCCTGTGATGTTCATACATGGACAGGTCCTGGCTGCTGAGAGGCTCCTGGAGGCAGATGAGTCTGGTCCCCTCAGTCCTGAAGAGCTGCACGAGAAGCAGAAGAAACTGGAGCGTATCAGAACTCTAATCGCCAAGTCCAAGTAGGTTTAGTTAAACAACAAGCAAACAATCACCTTTTTTGTTACATATTGTGATTGTGCAAAGTTTCTTTTCCAGTTTTCAGGCTCAGTTGGTGTGAAAATGTTACTTTCCTTGAAAATACTAATTCTGAATATTTATTTTTATTTGCCAATAAAACCACTTGTAATAAACAAATTCCTGTGCTCAGCCTTCAGAACATGGTCCCGGTGCTGGATGGTCCGGTGGAAGGTGCGCCCCCTGTCAACTCTCAGCAGCAGTTGCAGGAGCAGGAGAAGCGCATTGAAATCTCATGTGCCTTGGCTGCAGAGGCGTCCCGTCGCAGCCGCCTGCTGTCCGGTAAGAATCGTTCGTTGACCGATCCACATTTACACGTCAATAATGAGGGTCAGGAGACCAATAACAAATTGTAAAATATACACATTTGTCCAACAAATAGCGCTGTGCGCTCAGAACATGCTTGATTATGCTGTGATCCAAAGAGGAAGTCTGGTTCTGTTTAAACTTCCTTATAACCTTTGGGTGTTTTGGCTTTCTTATTTATATACCATTATTTGAACAAATATTAATGTGCTTAAAGTCTAAAAACCTGGTGTTTTGCGATCATGGTTAAGCTAACATTTAACCAATTGGTGTTGGGGCGGTGACGTCATTGTTCCACATGAGACTCTGTTTGTACAGCTGATATGAGCGTTTGAGAACTGCCTGTCGCTGAGAGTTGAAACTACCTCCTCCAGACTTTTTCTCTGGAGCCTGGACTCAGTGGACACGATGTGCGTTGTTGTGTAAATATTTGACACCTTTGATATTAAATCACTGTGAATCAGTGAAAACTCGTAGCTGTATAACAGACCCTAAATGCATGGCGTTGGACTGGGGGGTAAAGAGTACAGAGTCAACGTGGTTCCAGTGAAAAGGTGGAGGGCTCGTGCCCTTGGCTTGGTGCCTTGGCTTGAGGCTGGTGCTCGTGGTAACTGGTTAACTTAACTAAACTTGCCATAACACCATTTAGCCTATTCCAGGGTAACTTTTAGGACAAGAATTTACTGACAATACACTTAAAAGTCGGCTTCAAATATGGTGAGAGACTAAATCAGGCTGAAGCCCTTGAGTTTTTTGTTCATGCCTGTGGGCCACAGAGACAACATACAGTATCATTATTTTTTGTAAAATGGCATTTTAATGGATATTTTAGCCCAGAATCCTGTGTCCCTGGTGCAGCCCTCCTGTTTAATGTGGTATGCTAATAATCATTATGTTCTATCTAAAACTAGGAATTTCAATTGGCCCAATGAAAGTAGAATATTCCACCACCAATTTAAATATCTATGTCACTACAGGATTAAAGATTATTCCATTTATGTAACAGGAGCCAAATCAGATGAAATTTCAAGTCAAACATTAAATACACAATAAACAAACAAACAAACAAACCAATAAACCATGAACTAAGTATCCAGGACAAATCTGTATTGAATATGTGTTTGTATATGAAGCATTTTTATCCCTGTTAGGGTATATATAATAAAGTAATAATAGAAAATAAATGAACTGCACTGTCAAACTAAACCACTGTTACAGTATGTGGTAAAATATTAAATGTGAATTAACTGGGGGGGGGGGTCCACCAAAATAGTTTGTACCCAGGGCCCAAGATTTGGTGCTACGCCCCTGCCTAAATGTGATGTGCTTGTGCTCAATTGTAACTGTTGATTCCTAGATAAACAAAGCATAATGTTTGGGGTTTAGAGGTGCCTATGAACCTGGTAGTTTAGAGCACACAGTTTCACCTGACTAAGGCCTGCATGTATCACGGACTGATGACAATGTTGTGACCCCTGTTCGTTCCATAGTTTGTAGTTTTCTCTTCACCCTAGACAGTAGTGACTGCGTGTTGACCCTAATGTTCCATGTGGTTCCAGCCCGCTGTGTCCCCAGCCCCCCACCTCCCCGACCCGTCCATCTCAGTCCTCAGAACCAAACTCTGCCAATGTCATGAAGGCATGAGCACACAAAGGTAACTCACTGTCCCCTTGCTCTTTGCATTTGCACCTTCTTAACAATGCATTATGTCTGTGATGCATTGAAGCAGAATGTAAGTCACACGTGTCAAACTGTTAACGGGCCAGTCTTACAATGGATTCATTTTTGCCTTGGTTAACGAATAAAAGCAAGGCTCTACAGACTGATAGAAGATAATTATTTAGTCCTCCATAATAATAAGGAACTAGGTTGTGGATCAAAATCATTATTTGCAGTCACATCTTCTTAATCGAGCAGTTACAGCACTCACACAGCCTTGTGGATATTTTTATATTTCTATGAGTCATTTTACACCCCCTTAATAACAAGTATTTCCATATGAATGTCGCTTGTTGAACACTTTCTAAGTTTCCTTGCTACATATTATTATTTAGATACCAAATGCAGTAGAATCACACCTTTCTATTGCCTCTTCATAATATTTCTGCTATTTTAATTGTCAGAATGCAAATGTTTTGACTAAGTGTATGATAATATATAAATGCTGGATGTATCAAGATGAAACAAGTTTATTATCTTATATGTAGATTTAGGTGATTTATTTGTCTTTAAAAGCAGTAGCAGAGTTTTGTTGATGCAAATATATATTTTTATAACATTAACATTTTGTCACCTGTGTTTGTCTACAGCTCAGGCCTGGGTTGCAACCAAGTTCGACCGAGCATCTTTCTGAGAATTCACCTGACTTACAACACAATGGTTACCCCGCACCTCACTTTGATCTGACCAAAAAATAAACAATGCTATCGGGAAGTTAGAGCTGTACCTGTACATGAAAACACCAAGTAGCTCAGGAGTCGATGGAGTGCAGTTTGGACATTTTGAAGATTTGGTGATTGAAGATGAGCTACAGTTTGTCGACTCCACATGAAACAGCAGCACATTTGCAGCACATTTGCAGCACATTTGCAGCACATTTGCAGCACATTTGCAGCACATTTGCATGGTTCTGGATGTGGAGAATCCCAGGAGGACGCGTCTCTGAGGTGCTGGGATGTACATAAACTGGGTTATTCTCAGCTCACTGTGATGCCTCGTTCCCATCTGTCTACTGTATGTTACCTCATCAGAGATCACTTCTGTTCATATGCAATGCCATGACATTAAACATAGCACTTACGTGAACGCAAACATGCCCACCGTAGAGAATTTATTCCTCATGAGTACAGCACTATAGTGTACATAACAAGACAGATACTATCTAGAGCTTATTCTAAAGTGTGAAGCTGAATAGTAATGAACCCATTTGTCCACCAACTTTCAACTGTTGTGTTGAACTCAGAATGTTGTTTTCCAGTCACTGTAAACTTTACTTTGCTGTTCCCTGTTATCATCACAATCTACTTGTCTGTTGGCCTTTGTGAAAGCTGAGTGGTTTGAAAAGCGATAGTTCAGGTTAGAAATGCAAACCGTTGTCTTAAATGCTCTGTGAAGTCAGTTTAGTTTAGTCAAACTTTACAACTGAGCACAGTGTGCACCAGTTCCTGCCTGATGTATAGTTTACATATATACACTTAGTATAGTATGAATACATTTGGGATGCTCTTAGCTGAATAACATAACACAATTAGTGCACTTGTATACACACTTACTCAGTAAAGGGAGTTCGTAATCAGAAAGTACCGATAGTACTTTGAACAGCTTTGACAACTTGTTATTGACTATTATTAATAGAACCTAAACTCATAAGATCAAACGAAAACGAAACACTTCCCGCAGTGTGAAATCATCCTCTGTGTAATAGTGTAAAGTTATTTATGTTTGATCTAAAAGTCTAAGATGATCCTTTCTCTGTAGAACTGCATTATTAGTTGGACGCAGCAGAGGCACCCAAATAATCGCTCAAAAAGAAAAAGAGGGAACAAAACCTTAGGATTAACATGCCCACACAGATCTGTTCAATAATGTACGAGGCAATGTTATTCTGCACCACAGAGAGAGTTTTCACAGACCAACATTCTTTTCCTTTTAGCATATTTCCCCGTGCTCACTGTGTGAAGTCACAGACACATGTAATATTTAAAAAACGTTTCATTTTGTGGTAAATGCTGCATTCATGTGCCACAAGAAACAGTTTTTGCCAAAATGCGAGAAGTGGAAAAGTTGAGCTTTTCCTCCAGGACCAAAGCAAAGAACTACAGAGTTACCATTTTAAGATGATACAACAATGCTTCATGTTCATGCTCTATCTTTTATTCATGGATACATGAACTATTTTTTAATGTTTTATACAGTATTTATTGTTATGTCACCTCTTGATAATTAACCAATGGGAATGTGGGTTGCGGTGCAATATGTAATCTAAAGAAAACTGCCTGAGATGTGTGTTTCTGACCGCACTTGAACGCAGCATTAAATCCCATTTCATTTTCTTTTCTTTTTTTGTTCTAACTGGACCTTCTGAATGAAGATGATTTCTGAGCGCACATATCACTGTACAATGTAGCAGATGTTTGTGTCCAACCCTGTAACCAGCACGTTCCAGCCGTCTTTTAATCGTGTCACTTTGGTTAGCGCAGGTCAGTGCTTTATGGATAATGGTGTCAGCTAGAGTTGATCATACAGTACAGTATATATTCTGTAAATTAAATGTATGTGGAAAGTGACCTTAGTGTAATTCTCATGCAGTCAGTTATTTGAGAGGAAGTATACGGTATTTAACTGTAAATTTTTAATGTTGATTTACTTCAATGCAGTGTTTTAACAACAATGTGTATAAGGCAATTGGACTGCTAACAGACTTTGTAACGCTATTTGGCTATGAATCATTTCATAATCCACGTGTTCACACTCATTTGTTCAGTTTTGTAAACATTCACGATAGACAAAGCAAAAAAAACAAAAACAATAACAGCTAAAGAGAAGACTTCTATATTTGTTCTTTTGCAGATTTTTTTAGAACAGCGGGAAATGACGTGCATATTTTTTTAGATTCACGGACAGTCACGTTTCACAAACTTAATTTTAATGGTCTCAAGAAGCGTTTGATGAAGCAAAGCTATTTTTGAACGGATTGGAAGAAAACCGTTGATCATTGTTGTTAATATTTGATACCTTTCTGTATGTAGCATTTGAGGCTAATGAGAATAAAGATGACCTACAATGTATACACTAATTATTGTATATGATATTTAAAGTTATGATATTTCTGATTATTATTAATGTCCTATTATGTAACCGTTTTGGGAAAAAGAAAAAGTGCTTGGACTATGCAATTAATTAAAAAAAAAACACTGCGCTTGCTTTAAAGATATTTGCAATAAAGTGAATGTATCCCGCTGGTTTCTCCTCTGCTTATGACGGCAGCATTTTGAAACAAAGAGGTTTGGCTCAATTGTGCTTTATTACATTCTTAATGCTGCTGTGGCACAACATAATGCCATTGACAAAGTGACCTGAGACAGAGGTGGAATATAAACCCCCAAAAAAGTCATATCCAATAAAGACAATGCCAGGATGGATTGTGATAGATCTTCACAATTGGAATGGCCACCACATAGTTTAAACCTTAACCCAATTGAGGATCTTTGGGATGTGCCGGAGAAGACTTTGCGCAGAGATCATGGACTGATATTAATGATCATTTTTGTAATTCATATATTTTCTTTTTAGATACAACTTGTGAAAGTGTAATGCTGTTAATAGGAAAAACTGGCACCTGCCCCCCACTGGGTCCGGTACCCAAATCCTCAGCTAGACAACAACAACAACGCTATATTTGCAGTGTTTTATCAAAATAAGGACCTAATGTGTCCAAATCCTATGTCTGTAAGGTTTTGAGCGCTCCCAGCAAAGTTACAGGTCAGGTAACATATTAATATGACACTTAATTTAATTCAAGTCTATTTATATAGCACATTTAAAACCAACTTCAGTTAATCAAAGTGCTTCACAATTCGTCACATAGAATTAAAATAAAAGATAACAGACCAAGACACACTTAACAAGGTAGGATTGAAGGCCGGGGAGAAGAAATGTGTTTTCAGTCTGATCTTAAACTGTCCAACAGACTGAGAGGACCTGACAGATATGGAAGACTGATCCAGACGTAATGTTACAAATGCATGGATAGCCTTTTTAAAATAATCTCAAGGGACATAGGGTTTAATTTTGGCAAGACTCTACAGCTGAAAGAAGCTGGACTTGATGACAGAGTTAAACAAAGGGTCAACCATCACCCCAAGTTTCCTCACATGAAGGTGGCTGTAATAGGACAGCAGACTGCTCACACTGTCATGTCCACATGTTGCTTTGTCCAAACACCAAAAACTCAGTTTTATTTTTGTGTAGGTTCAGAAAGTTAGCACTCACCTATGCCTGTACATCACTATGACAGTCCTGTGGCGTTTTAAGAGCGGCTGAGTGTTACTGGAATAGTCTTGAAAGTGAACGGACATTGACAGATTATTAGAATCAATAATGACAGTATGTTAGTAGCATATTTTTACAACACTTTTTTTTTTGCCCGAAAATGATTAAACAATCAATTCTTATTTACCCTTTTTGGGTGAAGTCTTAGTGGATTTTTGTGAACAACAAAACAATTATCCATTCAATTCAGGAATGCTATTGACGCCGGATGAGAAGAAATACTTCTCAAAGCTCAATAGTCAGTCAAAAACATGTTTGTCAAGGTTAGTTAATCAATTTAAGTAAACAAAAGAATTTCTCTTGAATTAGTCACACACTTCAGGCAATACATTCTTTATATAATGATGCTTACACCTGAAGGACATATCACTTTCTCAATCATTTTGGAAGCACAAGAACAATTCAGTTGAAAGAAGCAGACATCTACTTGGTGTCTGGGATTTTCAAAGTTGAGGAGCGCATAGCGCCACTACTCCTCCACGCAAACAGTCAAAGATCACCATCAGCGCTTCCCTTGATGACACACACACACCATACATCTCCAAGAGTAACAATCACGTATGTTATTTCCCCCAAATGTTATAGGCCTACACTTGTTGGTATAGGCTCTTAGTCGTCCAGGAGTTCACCTTCATAGTAGAAGTTTCCAAAATTGTCAAATGGACTGAGTTGAAGTTTCACTTCTTCAACAAAGACTTATTTTGGTATCAATCTAATAGTTTCGAGCCAAATTAACTTTCTATTGTTTTATTAAATGTTTCTGTCCACAAATACTCCGCACTTCACAAAGGATTAGAATGAGTGGTCCACGTGTTTATACATTGTGAGCTCACAGAGGCAAAGGTTAATAATTATCTCTGTATCTTGAACCATTGTAATAGCCCAAAGGTCACATGACACAATCAGATGTTTTACATCAGCCGGACTTCAACATGGTGGCCATCACTGAGTTTCAGAGTAAGTGCTCCTACTTCCAAATTCTTTATGTTAATAATATTTTTTATTACCATTAATGAGTACTGCATAGAACATGGCAGAACATTCTGTGTAACTATTAACCTTGAGCCGACTCAATCAGTAAAACAAACGGAGTAATATTCCTGTCCAATGACTTGGGAATGGTAATGAATGGACACTCATCAAATATGAATATGTGACATATCTATGCTTATGTGTTGGCTTTGCAGAGATAGGCGTTGGTTTGATGGGATTTGGTTTATTCTTTCTTCTCTTTGGAGTGCTGCTGTACTTTGACTCTGTCCTGCTGGCATTTGGAAATGTAAGTGTGGATATAAAAACTCCTTATTTCTGTTTGTACTGTATGGTCTGATAGTCGAGGTACATTAATCAGTATTGAATTTGATGTTTGTTGATGACCAGTTATCAGATAGCTTTAATACTGTATATGTTGTTGACACATAGACACAAGAAGAAGAAGAAGAAGAAGAAGAAGAAGAACTTTATTTAGTGACTTTCACAGACATATAGTCACAAAGCACTTTATATGAGACAATTATACATTCACTCCATACTCGTAGTATAGGGTAAAGGGTATGGTATTTTATAGTTTTGGTTTGAGTCCCACACATGATGTTTGTGAAGTTTTAATCCAGTGATTTAATTAGTGCATGCAGCTTGCTCTAATAAGGGAACTATACTCTGATAAGCTCAGAGTATAGTCCATAGTGGAATCTATAAGACCCATGACACTAGTGAAAGTATAAGCTATAATCAGAACTGATTTTTCAGGTAGTGTCGACAACAGCATTTTTGTGCACAGGACGATAATGATGAATGCCCATAGATGTTTTCTTTAAGCTTCTAATTCCTCCATGTTGTCTGGTGCAGATCCTGTTTCTGAGTGGATTGACCTTCATCACGGGCTTCAAGAGGACGGCGCACTTTTTCTTCCAGCGACACAAGTTCAGAGGCTCCTTCTTCTTCTTGGGAGGAGTGTCTCTGGTGCTCTTCCGCTGGCCCATCATCGGCATGCTGGCTGAATGTTATGGCTTTGTGGTTCTATTCAGGTATGTTTGATGACATACGATTAGTTTCCTTGTTGTTACAGCAAGTGGGGATTGGCTGGAGCCTGTATGTACCAAAAACAAAGAAAACTCTCAACCTCAAATTTAGTAACTGGGAGGAACATGTGGCAATTAAAGCTGGGGTACCTGACTTTTTGTTATTTAAGTAAATTTGTTTTTACCACGTCAGAGTGAGTTGTAAACACAGCAAAAAAACAGATCTTGTTAAATTGTCTTCATCTAATTATTTATTGAGCGAGATAGAAATACCTCTCTAAATGAGTGGTATTGTTTTAGGGGTTTTCCACTTTTTCACTGCTCAAAGCTGTACACGGGCGTGAAATGTGCATATAAACAATTTGCTTGAACAATTCGGACATGCAGGAGGGATTGTGAGTGCTAGAAATGAGTTTGGGCCAAATAAAACAATGTTAACGTTTGTGTGGGATCATTCATCATTAATTTAACCATAGATTCAAAGTTAATCAGATGACACCCCAAGAGTTGTCTCAATCAGATAAGTTAATACATATGTTTTAGTTATTTTAGTTGGACTTTTTCATTCACAATCTGATAAATCCGTGATAAAACGTACCAAGAGATGCCTAATTCAATACTTCCATCGCTGCAATGAACAGAACCTTCTTCTCTCTGTGCAGGTCCTTCTTCCCTGTAGCTTTGAGTTTCGTCCTGACTGCATTCAATTTACCATTCCTCAATTCTGTGAGTTTCTTTTTCTATTAAAAAAAAAATTTTTTTTAATTTTTGTGGCTAACATTTGAGCACTGTTTAATTTCCTCCAGTGGTTCTCCAGCAGCACATCGATAGTCTGATCCTGGGACTGGAAGACCTTGTAAGGATTACCTAAATAACATGCTGTAAATACTGTATGATACACTGCCTGGCCAAAAAAAAACAATTATTAAAAAAAGGAAAAAAGAAAAAGTCACCACCTGGATTTAACTACAGTAAATCTGGGGTTGGTGCAGTTGGTCAGGTCTAGGTTCAGCAACACTATGAGCCCAAAGAATGAGATCAGCTGAAGATCCTGAATGACCAGGTTATTCCACCAATGGATTTCTTCTTCCCTGATGGCACAGACATATTCCAAGATGACAATGCAGGATTCATCGGGCTCACATTGTGAAAGAGTGGAATGAAAGATCCTTTTCACACATGGGTCACCACAGAGTCCAGATCTTAACCCCATTGAGAATCTTTGGGATGTGCTGGAGTAGGCTTTGTGCAGTGGTCAGACTCCCCCCATCATCAATACAAGATGTTGGTGAACAATTTATGCAACTCTGGATTTTTTAGCATTAGAGTGTGTGACTTTATTTTGGTCAGGCAGTGTGAACAAGTGTAAAAATGATGTATTTAAACTGCCATAGCCAGAACAGTAAGGCGTTTTCCTGTCACTCATCATTTCTTTTATGTTGTATTAGGTGTTTCTTGTATTATTGTTGTTATTAAATTAAGATTTATCTCTGAAGCTCTGTCTTTGTTATAGTAGCGACCTTGTAAAGGGCAGTTCAGTCAATCTGTGTGTGCTACATCGTTCATACTGTCATGATTTGTATTTTTGTATGTTGTCTTTGGTCTAGTCCTGTGTTTATTTTGACATGTGTGTTCTGTCCTTGTGATTTTGCTTTGCTTCCCTTGTGTTAATTGCCTGCCCTGCCCTGATGTGTTTCACTTGTGCCCTGTTTCCTCAAGTATTTATACCCCTATATTTCCCTTGTTCTATGTTGTATCATTGTCTACGTCAGCCCCGGTTTGTTTGAGTTTTGTCATCTCTGGATTTTGTTATTTTGGTTTTCGTCATTCATTAAACATCACCAGTTTTGTTGCATTTTCCTCACTCACCTTAACTGTGACACATACACAGAAACTTGTATTTAATGTCAATATGCTTGTGAGGGTTATACAAGTATGGCTACCAAAGACACAGAGCTATGAGGATAAACCATCTATATTACAGAATATGTTAAAGATCTGTATCATGCTATTTTAGCCATTCCAAGTAAAGTATAGGCATATATATGATATATTGTACTCTATCACTATGGAGTACTCATTTTTGAGAGAAATATAAGTATTTTTGGGGGTATTTTCCCTACCCGGAAGACAAAACGCTTCGATTCAGTTAACTCCGCCCCTCTCTCCACTCATTCACATTTACAGTATTATAAATATAAATATTGCTGCAAAAAGTGAAGTTACTTCACTTAATGCAGTTATAAGGAGTTGACATGTGCAACAGTTTCATAAATGGCTAACACACATGCTAACACACGTTTGATTGACTCACCGCTCAGTCTGGCCTCCCCATGAGATCGCGTTGGTTATAAAAGTTAATCCACTTTGATTCTGGCCAAGGTTCACCAAGCATCCATCAGGTTGGTTGATATAGTAGCTAGCTGAATCCCGGAAAGAAATTCCAACTTCTGGCGAGAGCACTCTTCTTTAGGAAGGTTGAATAGTCCTGTTCCTCTCGTAGCCAAACGCGCATCCGTGGCATTATCGGTAAGAAAAAAGAACAGGCGGTGTCCAGAGTAGGTTAGAAAGAGCTCAGTCTTCAAAACAACACTTATGCTCGGATCCATGGCTCCTCCAGCCGTGGGTGCGCTTGATTAGCGTCGTGGGACAGCACAGATGCGTCGGAGAGACCGCTGCTGTTTTTTTGTTTTTTTCAAAAAAATAAAAAAATAAATGAATAAAAGCTGTTTTATAATACAAATCAGGCCGTAAGGCATTACATTACAGACGTAGAGCACTTCCGTTCCGCTGTGACGACACAACTGAACAGCTCAGTCGTTTACCAGGAGAGGGTGGAGCAGCTGCTCAGAGAGCAGGATTCAGGATTACTTAGAACTGCGTGAATGAAGCCAAAAACCGCTCTGGGGTGTTTTTGATAAGGAAATAGCATAACAACATGACTAAAAACTCCAAAAAGTCGATTTTGCATGATATAGGACCTTTAAAAGTTCATAATTGAGAGAGGCAATTTGACTTAACACCACAACATTAGTCTTTTATTTTCGGCAGACACGTATTTACAGTGTATTTCTCTCAATAAATTACACAATAAATAACAGTTTACACAATGGTCAACGCTTAAATTATAAACAGAAGTAAATACAGAACAGATAGAGCTGGTGATGAGTTTTACCACAGTTCGGCTTCATGCGCCAGATCATTTTTTCCACAAATGCAGTTACAAAAGTATTTAAAGAACCTAATTACTTTACATGTATGTTCCTTCAGTATGTCCTTCCCATTCCTGCGAGGCTCAGCTCCGAGTGTCATGAACCTCATTATTCACCGTAATTCCTGAGTGACAGCCTGTACACATTAACATCTCATTAAAACACATTTCAGAATAACTTTCACACACCTCATGAATATTTACAGCAGTTTCATCCAAAAACGTGAAGATAGAACCACAAGCATCGGCTATTCCGGAGTTGTGTGTGATATTATAATATATAACAACTTGGAAGGTTTTCTTGCCTGGAGATTCTTAATTATAAAACAGTTTTATCAATTGTGAGCTTGTAGGCTAGTTTTTATTTTACTGTCAAAGTGACTCTGAAAGTGGGTTTGGGCCACCACTAACAGTTTAAACTTCTGCTCTCTCTTTCATTGTTGTTAAAAAAATTAATAAACCAGGGCCTTTATCTGTGAAAAACTGTGACACAGGTGTAAAAACATGGTGCTAAACATAACAAAAAATGACATGTTTCCCATCTGTCCTGTTGAGTGTTCCCTAACTTAAGTCAGTGTAGACAAAACTGCAATGAGGCTTTATAGAAGGTCAATCTCCTTTGCCCAAATACTGCCGCATTATCTAAACTAATGTCACAACACTGATCTCTAGGTACTGTATCTCTATTTGAATCCATATACATAAATACTGTATCTCTATTTGAATCCATATACATAAATACTGTATCTCTATTTGAATCCATATACATAAATACTGTATCTCTATTTGAATCCGTATACATACAAACGTACAGGCCATTATATACACGGTATACGATGAGAAACAGTGCATTGAGTCAAATCTGTAAGATGTAAGACATGAGTTGGTTGGACATATCTTTAGGACTGATCATCATTCACATTGAAACACAGCTGGCTCAGAGTCAAGGGATATCCGTTATAACAAAAATAAAAGATCCAGTGAGGATTGAGGCTTGTCCAGTTGTAAATAAAATACTTTAAGGACTTTTGGGTACGTGTTGGTCCAAACGTCAGAGGTGTGAGGTCTGCTTGATGCTGTGGAAGGACCCTCTGCTCGGAGAGGTGGGTATAGAGGTGGCCCTCATGGTTCTGCTGCGAATAGAGTTCTGGTCCTGCCACCGGAGCCAGCGCTTCTTCACTGCCGACCGCACCTTGGACAAAAGCAACAACGGGTTGAAGCCTATTTAGCCTAAAGGGCTATTTGAATGTTCAGGAGTGCGTCTCAGAGACATCTTTGGTAAAGACGTGTTTGTGGTAAAAATAAAATGAAGCTTACCTCACTGTTTAAGAAGCAGTAGAAAACAGAAACAAAGAACCCCTGAGTAAAGAAAGCAAACATATAATTTATGACTATAATAATAATGCATCAATGTTATACAGTGCTTTTCTCAGTACTCAGAGTTGCTTTACACTATTATTTACTCTCCTCGCTCAATGAGAGTAAGCTACCATACAGAAGCCCTGGGATTGATGATAACTTGGCCAACAATCAAGCAAGTCTTTTACTTTAAACTAAATGGTAGTTCTTTGCGTGCTTTACCTGGAAAGACTCCAGGAAGGAGTTGAAGTAGATGAAGACAATCTGGGACAGCTGGTCGTCTCCTCCAGGGTTCACAAAGAACAGCATGTAAGTGATGCCCAGCAGTGGCAGCAGCACCAGCGTGGCTTTAACGGCCTTTCTGTGAAGCGTAAAGCTATTTTAGACAATTATACAGGTCACCAGATAAAAGCTACCCAGGTTTATATGTCCCTCAAAAAGCGGAGATTTACCTATACTGGATAGTTTCCGTGGTCGTGGACGCTCTGAGCTTCGTCATCAAGATCCTCACAATGTTGAACAGGAATACAAATTAATCTGTAAAAACAATTATACTGCTTAATATCGCAATTCCACAAAATATCTCTTGATTTTCTATTAAATAACACGCCAAGCTCCTAACAGAGGATAACACTTCATAATAACTACTGAATGAATGAATGATAATGAATTAATGAATCATACCTAAATACTACTTAACTACTCAAACAAACAGCTCATCAGATACTTTGATTAAAACTATGAAGTAACAGTTTATAAACACATTTTTGTACCCTGATTTAACCATATATTAATAATTAGTTCATGCTTTATTACATAAGTGTTAATGTTAAGGCTGCTCAAACAAATAAATAAACTAAACTAACTAACTAAACTAAACTTAAATGCACAATATGGCACAAAATTGGATTGGACGTCCAGCATTAATTACTGGAGTAGTTAAGTAGTAATTAAGTATGAGTCAAACCTAATTAATAATAGTTCATGATTGATTAAGGCTAAATAAGGTGGTGTTATTATAAAGTTTGATCATATTTTCCTCTACCATAAACTAGTTTTTTTTTAAAAGGTCAAGCTCTGCAGTAAAACTAAAAGCTAGATTCCCCGTAAATCCTTATTAGTTCACTGTGCACAGAGATTCATGCTTACCAACAAAACTAGGATCATTGGGCCTTGATAGATGTAGTCTGTGTAAACACCAGGCTTTTTTCCAAACCAGCACCTGGAAATACAGAAACACATTGAATAAAACATTTCACAATTAGCAGCGGTGTGTCCAAACTGTTTGCACTGGTGTGTGGACCACGGTCTACATCACTGCCTATCAATGCTTTTCCTCCACTATATTAAACAAATGCAGTGCATCCAGGTCCTGATCTACAGGGGAGCAAAAGGGTGCATTGCAACCTAATTTTAAAATGTTTGCACCCTCAGGTTAAGTCGCCCTATACATTTTAATGTAGAGAATCTCTATTTTCACATTTCAAATCTCTATTTTTGAAATTCTGATGCCCCATTAGCCTGTTCTGGAGCTGGCACTGTGAGCATCAAATTTCTTTCATTTCTAATTTTTCAAGAATTTGTATCCATTTCATGACTGTGGGCTGGTTTCTCTTAGCATTACTGTGACAGTGGCCCTGAAAAGTGACCCTGAAAGCAGTGGAATGTGTTTATGAGTTCATCTCTGTGAACAACTGTGATGTTAGAAATGTGTAAGGAACGTTAGCAATCACTTTGGACATAACTCTATTTAATTCACTCGCTCCCTCTTTCACTGTTTGTAAACTAAAAATCTGGCCATTCAATTTCATCATACTGGTACATTTATGCACACGTTTATGGCCATTTCTTCATATTTGATATTGTTTGGTGATGTATTACATTGGTAAAACCGAAAATAAACTTAAGTGACCACTGACATACTGTCCCATAGAAATGAGGTGGCATCTGCGGTTGTCTGTGCTACCACTCACCACTCACTAGACCCTGTTAGTTAGCCTGGGATTGGTTCTATTTCACAAAACTCACTTTTCATTGTCGTAGTAAAGCTTCCCAAAGGCCCAGGCCACAATGATCGGCAGTGGTATCCCTGTCAATAGAGGCAATATAGTGGGGAATGGGGTTTAGAAGTAGGAAAGGACAGCTAAATATCTTCACAATAAGGCATATAGGAGATGCTCTTACCCCAGCCGATGGCCAGAAACATCCATCTGCGCAGCTTGTCGGTGGAGTAGGTCATGACTACAGCGGTGTGCAGGTAACAGCCCTCCCCAAACATCCAGAAGAAGTTTGTCACGTGGAAGTAGTTATAGGCTGCTGTCACCAGGCGGCACCACACCTGCGGTCACGGAAATGAAGAAAAACCTGCCTAAGTGGCTACAGTAATGGTGAAAATGAAAAACCACTCTGATCAGCATAAGCATGCTGTCTCTCTCTTGTTTGTTCCTCTAAGGTGATGGATTATGTTAGTATTTCCCAGCAAGGGGTACACAAGCACACAGCGGAGGGAATTTGGACATACTTCAGATTAAACAGGCTAGTGACACTAAACAAGATTGGCATATTTTTTCAAAGGAAAGCGATATTTTACTTTAAAAGGTAAACGCAAATGATAGGGGTTTTACTTGACCTCTTTCTTAACATCTGCAACACTCCCGAGACAGGGTGTATTCGGAGTACAGTATAAAGAGGAACGAGGTAAGGTTGGGGATGTTATCATAGAGTTCTTAAAGGCTCAAATCTGTAACATCAATAATCAGTGGATTTTATTGCCATTGTCAGTGAGGTACATTCACAAACTAGGATTATTTTCCCTCCGCACTGCATTCTGCACCATGATACTGTACATGTAGTTATTAATAAATATAAGTCTATAAGGGCATGCAAAACAAGCATGGTAAAATTAGCAAACTCTGAACAAACAAAACATACACAACAGACAGCAGATGTGGATGTGAATAACCACGTATAGTGCAAATATAACAGAGAAAATGGCAGATAACCTATTAATTATTGCAATGGTTTTCAGTTTTTTGCACTTGACTGCAAGAGTTACCTGGTTGCTCTCGGTGACCTTCGGGGACATGGTCAGCTGGACGATGAACCATGTGGCGTTCCTCAGAATGAAAGCTGAGATGAGGTTCCAGTGAATTATGTTTCGCAGGCACCGAATGCTCCTGAAGACAAAAGGAAGATTTGGAATAACATGAGATATTTATCAGTATCCCACAAAAAAATATGGCTCTATCATTATCTGATCCTTATAGCTGCTCAGAGGAACACGTTCCACCTGCTACAATCTCTAGCTAGAGAATGTAGGCATGTGTCAGAAATAATTTTGTCCTGTACCTTCTTATAATAGGTGAGATAAAATAGCTGTCAACTTGTGATCACAGTGACAGCACAATAGCCACATGACTGCTTACAGGTAAGTTTGTGTGTTTATATGCCTATGTTATTTCTATATGAAGAATACGCTAAACAAATACAGAGATGTTAGGGCTCCTGCTCAAACGTCACCTTAGCCTCATGAAGAGAGTGAATGCCAGCACCAGAGCCGCCAGAGAGATGCAATGTCCCAAGTAGTTTATGATGACAGCCACTTGGTAATGCACTTTACTCTTCCTCTGTAAAGACAAACACACATTTAAAAAGTTTATGACTGGGATCAGACAGCAAATGCACAGTATTTGAATCCATATCACAAAAGAACATCATTATGAGACTATAAAAGTCATGGTCACGTTTTCAAAAGTAAAAGTTGACAGAGAAGTATAGAAACAGAGGGCAACGTGTCATGCGCGGAGCGTGGCATAGCGGAGGGGGAAGAAAACCTCTCATAGGAATCACAGTTTTTTCCCTCTTTTTAGCTGTTTTCTAGTGGACAATAAACATATTTATCACACACCAATCGGTCAAAAAACAATATCTCGCCATTGTGGAGGCCTATCAACACGCAGCACTGATATAGCATGGTATCAATTGTTGATAGGCTAATATCGGCACCCTCCACAATGGCGACGTGTTGGTTGTTGACCGATAAAGTCAAGCCAAAATCAGGTCCATATGGAGGATTTTCACAGCAAATTGTTAATAGAGCCAAAAAATGGCACTTGTTGCTAACGTTAGCATGGGCCATGAAGCTAACGTAGCTTCCCGGTTAGCATTGCCCGTTTTTTATGGGATGTTGAACCACCTTGCTCCTCTCCATGTCTCTGTATCTTTATTTAGTAGAAAAATGTATTCATAATTTCTTAAAGTAATTATGGAGAAAAGTTTTTTTTTTTCCTGTTCTTTGTTTTGCCCTTTGACTGCTTCGAATTTGACCATATATGGGCAATTACAAAGACGCCCCTGTATCTATAGAATGAACGTCATTGGTCTATAAAGGTGATGAAAGCAGTATTTACCTGCTTAGGTTGTAAACATAGTGGTTTTCAGTGTGTTCACACTTTTAAATGTGTCGAGTAAGGAACAACTACAATATTTTTTGTGCTGAAGCTCCTTTTTTGCATCATGCTGCCCTAAACTTTCAGGAGACGTGTGTGGTAGAGAGGTGCATGCTGGTCCCAGGTTTTTGCTGTATGCTGATAGGACAGTTCTTACACAGCCTTCCTCTGTTTGTATTTCAGCTGCTTTATGCCTTCCACTTCATTGATCACTTTATTGGATATTTCCTGAATTCCTGGTCCAGATGGCCCACAGTGTGTCCATATGCTGGATCATGTGACACTCTCCCACTGTGAGATGTGTGCTATTGTGTGATTGGACGGTAGGACTGGCATTAGTCCAAGTGGTTTTTCTGGAACGGTCTCAGTAGAACCACAGGAGTAGATCTTCTGTCCTTGGAGACATGAGCCTGTACTGGGTTTGAAAGGCTGCTTATTGGCACAAACTGATCAGCACAGAGAACTCATCCTGTTCCTGCTGGGGCTAAAACAATCAAACCATTTCCCTAAATCTATTAGGAAAATACATGTTTTTTTAGTACATCACATTATCCATAGAAGAAAAAGGCATTTGTCACAGGAGATTTCAGCACAGTCTCTCTATCTCAGCGATTAACACACAGTGGGTGGTTGGGAGTTTTCCAACATATTATTTCTACATTAGTGATCATTATGCAGTGTCCCAGCAGAAGAGGGGAATCCATCAAATATGATTTAGTTGGAATTATACAGAAAAAAGAGATTTCAATTGGAAAACATCTTTCATTTTGAATTATTTAGCACGGTACCAGACCAGATGTTTGAACTGACTGAATGACAAGATGAAAAATTCCCCAACTGGGATTAAGATGAGGCATTGAAGCAATAAGATTCAAAGAACAAATTCAATTAACCTCTATTAAAGATTAGGAATTATTATTATCATTGCTATTCTACTGTATTCTGCTACTCCTACTCTTACTAGGGCTGGGTACTGTTTTTAATACCGGTACTTTAATGATGCTTGGTTTATGATAGCAATACCCGAACTATACTTTTTTCGATACCTATACTAATATAGTCCTTCCTGTATGACTGGAGTGGGTAATGGAGTAAACTGTCTCTCTTACCAGGCACAAGTCAACAGCATGTGTGTTTAGCTAAGCAAGCTTGGACTGGGTTTGTACCAGGATGAGAGACCATGCTCAGTGGTCAGAACATGTATGCAAGGATCCAAAGGTTGCCGGTTCAAACCCAGCTCGGATCAGTGTCTTCTGTTGTGTTTTTGGGAAAGACTCTTCACTCCTCTTTCAAGCTGTATGTACTCTGTGGTGTGTAAGTGATTGGTGGTGACTGGAGGGTTCGATAGCATCTATGTGAAAAGTGAACATAGACTAACTCAGGTCATTTGACAATAAATGAATTTAATTGACAAATGTGTTGATTACAGCCGCCAATTCAAGCTTTTAATCAACTTTAACAGAAAGTTAAAGGTGATATCATTACATTTTGTTTTTATGTCGGAGAATTTGCAATGTGTTTGGCTGCCATGAGTGAAACGTTTATTATTGTTTGTGCTCCTCAGTTTGTTGGTAGTTCTCTGACGAGGTGCGAGCCCATTTGGAGCATGATTCATATGCCTCACATTATAAAATCCAGTTTAATTATTCATTGGTTTTGCGCTGTAAATGCATAAGGCAAGTGGGTGACTTTGGACACCGTGCCAGTCACACTAAATCTCAGGGCTTATGCGATATGCTAATTTCTGAACTTTTCTCCCGAATACAAACTCCAACTGGGACTGAACCAGGGCTAAATCCGGAGTCTGTCACTCGGGGCTGAAATTGCCTATGGGCAGTTGAAAGAAGTAAAGGGTTGTGTGGACAGAAGTACAGACTAGTGCTGTCAGTCTAAAGGCACTGGTCTCTGAACGCACAGCTGGTGTTCCTCACAATCTGTCACTTCATTTATTTATTTGTTATTGAGTCACAGTCTCCATGGCAACAGAGCACGGCATTACTGTCACTTCACGCTGAGTCATATTCAGATCGAGACTCAGAGCTTGACTACACCTCAACAACTTTGCTCTTTCAGGATTATAGCAAAAACTTATTTTCACCAACAAATCTCTTCATTAAGGCCCTCCAACGCTCAGAAATACTGTAGTAGCTTTTACTAGAGCCAATCTGTTGATGCAACTGCATCCTCTGATGAATCAAATCATGTAATGTTTTCAGCAGCACAACAGCAAACGAAGGTCCTTGACTTCTCAGCTATAACATTTACATTTTAAAACAACAATAGCACTCTACTTAGATTAGGCCTTATCCAAGTAATTAGGCCGAGCGCCACCAGGGCTGGCGAAGGGGCTCTTGTAATCGTATAGAGTGCGCGGAGCGAAGCGGATCGCACTCCCCCAAAGTGCGCCTCCTCTCAAACATACACTAACGCACCCCTCTCATCGTGCACGGAACACGTGCACATGTATCAGAAATGAACATTGTAATTGGACAGCAGTGTGCGAAGCAAAGCGGAGCACACATGCGGACAATTGGAGCGACAATGGGCGACTGAGAGCCAGTGGTAGAGGTCCTGGGTCAGTGACCCAGGACTCTACCATGAGGTAGGAATGGGCGAGCACTTTCCGAAAATATATAGTTTATGGTACCCGCGTAAGCGGGAACATTGTTTTCGTATGGGAATATTATTAGGCCCGAGCGCCATCAGGGCTGGCGAAGGGGCTCTTGTAATTGTATAGTGTGTTTGAGAGGAATTATATGGAGAGTACAAAATTTAGTTTTACGAAATTAAAATAATTTGGCACAAACTTCTATTTGGTCGTTCCGATTAGAAAAGTCAATTACACCCATGCCATATTTTTCAGGGTATTGACGTAGCGATGACTAGAACGTCCCATTTTATTCTGATGGAAAAATGTTAAACTCCATAATTCAGCGAGAAGTGAGGAACCAAAGGTTATCCAAAGTACTTGGATAACCTTTGTGAATTTTCTGTGGTGCAGCTGCGGCCCTAAGTAAAATGTAAAAATATGCTTCAGTTTGCAGATATAGTGTGATACAAATTCATACTAATTTTCTCTGTATAATGTCAAAATTGAGCGTGGAGGGCGCGTTAGCGCATTCCAAAAATCCTAAAACTCAGACCCTAGGGAAAAAAGTTAAAAACAAAAATAAAGGCAGAGGCAATACCGTAATTTTAGATTGAGGGAGACAAAAGGGCGCAAGATACTCTTGCTTTGGGCACAGCGGTCGGCAAGGGCCGATAATCGCCACTTTGCGGCTATATTTTGTGGTTTGTTGTTGTTATTTGCAATATCAGGGTCTGGACTTTCTCAATTGAGCTCCGTTAACAGGTGGGAGGGGTGAACTCCTTTGAAACGATTGGATCTGATTTTCGCTAGCGTGTGGTCGTGATGTATGTAGTGCGCCCGTGTTGAGTGAAGCAGCTATCATAACTCTTGGGAGCATTCCTTACGCATTCTAAGGCTTCAGTATAATTTCTGGATATTTGGGAGCCGAGCCAGAACGGATTGAAGAGCTTCCTTTACGTTCGTATCCGCCGCCATTGCCGAACTACAACCAGCAAATGCGGCGCAAATGCGGCGGCAAATGCGGCGCAAATGCGGCGCAAATGCTTGACGTCACCCACAACACCCGCCTCCCCCGCTCGCCGTGTGGTAGGTTGAAATTCAACCGATGAAACGCAGCCACTGAGATCAAGCCCAGACGTACATGCAGGGAAAATACTGTATAATTGACCGGAGTTTACGGATGGCTAAGGCCAGGCTAGGCTTGTTTCAAATCAGCTTTGATTTGGCTACATCAAATCAGACTTACAGTGTTGCTAGTTTGCAACTGTTTCTGTTGAAGTGCTCCATGACCAGAACAGAGGTGACCCGTGACTGTATGTAAACACTGTTATTACCAACAATAATTGTGGCCATAAAGTTGTGTGGTTTATGTATTCTTATAATGGATTTTTATAGTTTATGTTTTAAAAAGCAGTACAATTGCAGAAGTGACACTATTATCAATTTACTAAATTAGTTCAATCGACACTATCTCAATAAACCTGCCATTTACACCAGAGCAGTGTGTTGTTACAGCGGTTACTGTGAAGGTACTGCCGTTTTTCCAGGATTAGCTGAGAGAAGGGTGTATTGAGGTGGAACAAAGGGCTTGTGTGGTCAGCAGGTGCAGAGCGTCTCACCAGGAGGATGATCTCTGTGCACTGGCTGTAGTTTCCTCGAGGGGCCCAGGTCCCATTGGACTGACACTCTCTGTAGACCCGGTCTGGAACCACAGAGATCAGAGGTCAAACATGTCCACTGTAGCATTTGCTTCTTGTTTGCATTATATCACGTACACAGAAATGACTGGTCTGTTGTGATAATTACAGGCTTTGGGTGTTTGACCTGTGTAGTTTTCATTTTAACTTCCATCGCTTTCTTTCTGGACTTTATTAAAAGGAATGATTATGAAAAACTCTTAACCATATCTAAATGCACCAACATTTTGTGGATCATACTGTAGACTCTAATTTGTTTTATCTCATTTTTACTGTGTGAGTATTTCAGGGACAACAATGTACGTGTATTTGTCGAGCGCAATTCCAACACAAAGCAATTGAAAGAGCTTCACTGATCGAGGGAGTGTTAAAGTAGAAAATATAAGATTTACAAGGAAAATAGAATAAACAAAACACATTAAATCATTTTAAAATGCAATCAATGCAGTGTAGACAAAATACTTGTGCAGACCAGTGGTGTTGTAATGAATCCCATTGAACTGTTCAGGGCAAGGCCTGGAGACCACTTCACCAGCTGCACTGCGGGGCCAGCATGTACCTATCCCATCCACGGACAGGTCACAGAACAGACCTGCACACAAAAGCAGTGTGTGTATGAGAGTCTGCTGATGGAATCGTGGAGACTATTTAGGGACTAAAAGCTATTACTGATTACTCATGACATGATACGTATCCTTCCCCTCTTTCTCTCCATCTTCTCTCCATTAGTTCAGAATCTGTTATGGGACACTGTTCATTTCTTTCTTATATTTTCTTCAGCGCACTATGGTATTATGAAATTCATTGTATGTTTACTTCAGAAATGTGTGCTACACTTCAGATCATATGGAAATACTATAAATATGCTTTATAGAAACATTTCACATTGGCTTTCATTGGTGGATTTCACATTTCAGTAAGAGTACGTAAATTGTTAGAACTACAGCCACTGATTCATACTGACTTTACTGCTATTGTCACACCAGAAATGTCATGTTCCACCTTGCACAGGAGAGATCATCTATCTTTTATTGAAAAACTGACGGCATTGTGTTGAATTTGCACAAAGGACGTTTTATTAATTTCAATGTTTTCAATTCAAGGTGATGATGGTAGATGTTAGCGATAAGAGAATACAATAGACTGTGTCCTACCTGATGTGTTGGTGAAGGTCAGCGTCAAGTTGAACACCATTGTCCTCACTGAAAACAGACATGTTTTCAAGTCCAGTCAGGCATAAGAGGCATTTAATGGACGTGTCCAAAACCCGGACTATTACATGTGCACACATTTAGATATAAAAATGTTGATTAAAAATACTACAGAAAAGATGTTTCATTTCATTTGGAATATTGTTGTGATTTTGTGACGAATGGGAAAAGCGCCTTACAAGGAATAAGTTCTATTAGTTTCCATGATGGAGAAGAAAGCATGTCAAAATACGGTGTTAAACGGGTGATAATTCTGACTTGATTTAATTAGTTAATTCAATATACCAGCGTAAACACATTGAAGCTTTGATAGGTGGAGTTGGCAGAAAATGTATTCATAATTATCCAGGCCTAATTTAATATTTTTCAAACATATAAAATAGAAATACAACCATTTATTTTATGACATCATTGAATCATCATCATCATCATTGAAAAACACCTCATAAATGTGCAAACAAACAGGAGCCTTGGCTGTGAGCGGCTCACCTCTCCTAAGACATGACTGTAACTTTAGTGGGTACGTCTCCAGCTCGTCTCCATGGAGATGTCGACTAAGGTCAGTCGCCTTTGAGATTTAAAAAGATTATGTTCTCATCCAAATCCAGTCTTTGATTACCCACTGCAAAATAGCATTTTCTGTGTTGAGCTGGTCATTAGGATCATGTTTGCACTTATGGCAACAGTATAGTCAAAAATGTTACACAGTGTGCCTTTAAGCTTAGCAACGTTCATTGTGACTACGTGTTACAGGTATAAAGTGCATGTGACACATTAGACCTAATTAGCAACACAATTATACAGTATTTAAAATTTAAAAAAAGGAATATGTTTTAAAGTTTTTATCATTGATTGCTTTGCACAAGTGACTGAGGTAGAATTTCCTCAATTTCCTCAGAACTGTTGCACTGCTGCTGCGACCAGAAATGAGATGTTTGTTGCCTAAATTTTGCATCAAATTAAAGCGCCACTGGGGACATAATTATTACTTTTGCAGTTTTAGAGAGGATAGCTTTGATTCAGTGGATGCTCCTGGTGTGAATCTGTATACTATAGCCGCACTTGACTGGCTGTTTATAGTAAATTCAACTCCTCTCTCCAACAAAAGACTGAGCAGAAATGAGTCACCAGCATCACATTCAGAGACACGGGCTACAACAGTGGGCAGCGCTAACCTACTTTTAACACAGGGCCTTTCTGAAAGGCAGGTGTGAACACAATTTTATGCGCATAGTATGAATGATGCTCAGTTTGGTCCAAGCTTAAAAGGTCCAATTCCAGATCTTTAGTTTACAAACAATGACATTTATTTATTTGGTGAGTAGAATGAGTATGTTAGAAAACTGGAGACCAAAGTCGTGATTCATTCCAGGTAAAGAGCCTTTTGAGTGACAGCTGTGAATTCAATGCATCATATGTAGGTTTGTAGTTGGCTGACTACATCATATTCCCCCGCAGATTTAGCTAATTTCACTTGTACACTTTTCAGCTAAATGATAGACACTGGTACAGGACTGCAGCATTAAAGCTCCCTCTTCCATTCGTGTTTGTTGTCTTATCAAGCATCGTGATAACCACAAAGACACATCCATCTATCTGCCAGTTCAATATGGTGGTGAAATGAAACATCAGCTATTTTAAGGAACATTACAACGACTGCACAAACCACAAATGGCCAACAGAATCCAGGTCAGGGTGCACTTGCTGGACTGGCCTTTTGCCTCAGGCATACATAATGTGGAGTGGGGATATGGTATATGAAACAAATAGTGAGACAGACCTGTGAGGTTGGAGGCCATCAAAAGAAGAGTCTCACAGCTGAAGTCCAGAGAAGACGCTCCCCCCAGAGAAAGCACCAGGAGGAGGAGCGGAGCCTGCACACATACACACCACTGTGTTAGCACAAGAATATTGAACAAATCAGTTCAGCGAGTAAGACCAAAGACCCATCCATCTCGCCCACAGGCGAGTGACTCAAAGCACTGTGTGAGCTGCTGCAGACTGCTGAACTGGAAGAGTGAACAAAAGGCCACACAAGTCTATGGATAATTGTGTCTGTTTGGTCCATCCCTTTTTGGTGTGAGAGGTTACATTTTATGCTTTACTTTATTTGTTTATTTGTAGAAGACAGTGCACGTTACTGAACACTCGGTACAGTTACTTTAGGTTAATGCGCCAGATTCAGCCATGGGCTACTTTCCATCTGTAGTTCTCGTACATTTATTTAAAATACAACAACAAACATAGACATAGAGTATATACACTATTTACAACCACCCCTGCAACATAAAACAAAATCCCCAATCTATAACAGTTAAGCAGGTCTTACAAGCGATCACAAGATTGATTATCTTTTTAAGTTTAAGCTCTTTTTTAAGTACTGTAAAGGTTGAAGGTCTCGAATAGTAATTGGAAGACAGCTTGTGCACAGAAATGGTGTTTTGTCCAGTGGCAGTTCGTCTGAATGGGACCTCACAGTCCTTTCTCGTGGCTGATCTGGTTCTAAGATTACTGTGTTTTTGTTTAGTAAATTCCTTGCACCTTTCTGTTATAGAAGAGAGTATACTGTAGTTAACTGAAATTTGCAGGTGGATGACTCTGCAAGTATGTCCTGGTTTCACTGTCTCAGGACTGCAACAATTAGAGTCCAAGTTTTATACAAACGCGTTCATGGCATTTAAATGCAGCATGCTTTCAACTCGTTTCCTTGTACAAACTAAAATGAATTTGACCATGACGCTAGAAAAGGTGTTTACAGTTCTCTAAAACTTGCAAGACCTCCTAAAGGCACTGAGGTTTCACATTGACTCGTGTAAGTCTATAACGCTGTGTGTGTTTTGATTTGTTAATTAAAAAGGAATAGAGATAAAGGAATGCTTATTGTTAATGAAGTTTATGGACCTTTTTCACACCGAGCAGCAGCTGGTTGTGGGAAGCACAGAGTGGCTGAGCAGACATCTGGCATGAGCACATCTGACAAAAGAGTGTGCATGCCTTCATTCAGTAATATACTCTCAGTCCCTCAATACTACACATAAAATGAAGATTTAGGATTTCACTCAGTGATCAGTGCTTTGTTTGACCAAATGGATAAATACTGTGATAAATACTGGATCACAGTATTTAGAGTAAAATTCGGCTCTGGGCGTTTGTGAGTTTGTGAGAAAGGTAATAAGGCCATGGCCTCAGGTTTTAACACACATCACAACATCTGACTTCATCTCCCTTTGTCAGATCAGCTAAAGAGAGAGGCAGTGGTGAATCACAGCCTGCTCTTAAGCCATATTTGCAATCTGCCAGATTAGCACTCAAAGCAAACCACCCCTGTTCTAAAGCAAAGTGAATGGATATGTAAATGTGGCGTGTGCGCACTGATCTACACAGCTGTGCCTCCCTTGTTAACCAAATGACCATCCGTCAAAGCTCATAGTGACCAAAGTAACCAAGTGTGAACACAGTGCAGTGCAGAAATGACTGACTATCTACTATATAATATCATGACAAACTATAGAATCTCTCAAAGCCTTTTTGACTTTCCTATGTCTTCAGTCGAAAAATAATACTGTATCCAGATTAGGACAGGTGACAGTACTGCAATAACAATCCATTAGGCACCTACAGTGCAGACCCTGCTGTCACCATGACAGATAGAGCTGAGGTTTGGAAATAATGCCCCTGTCCCATTGTTGTGGCGAAGCTGAAAGTTAATGAATGACTAGGGGAACGCTACTTCACTGCATGGTGTTGTCCACCGATCTTTATTTTAGCCACTGTGTCGGATTAATGTAAATGCGGAAAGCCCATTCTCAGCCCTCAACACATATTCTCGACATAAAACGAATCACCAAGCGCCGCTCAGCAGGACAACAGGGCAGACAACCACTTACTGTAAGCACTTACAAAAGATCTATTGCACCAGCCATGGCAAAACATAGCAACCTGTTTGTACATCCCACACTTTACATGAAGACTGAGAGAACGTGCAACCAACAAGTCAAACTCACGCAGACGGGATTAAGGCTCACCTGTCCAGATAAAGTACCAATACTGTTTTAAATTCACACAAGATTTACATAAGCTGCAATACATTTGTCAGAAAAAGTTACTCAAATAAATAAACCCTAAACACACATTTCAGGTTGATGTAATAAACACTGATTTGGTTGATGCTGACTTTGTTTGTTTGTAATCATGAGTTTGGGAATGTCAGCAGCCAATCGCAAGAGTGAAATGTACAATTTGTCTCGAACAAAACCACAACTTAAGTTACACCCGAGCGATGCCAGGGTTTTAACTCTTTTTTGACAAGCACAACATTCAGACATGTCACCATTACACTAATTAACAATTAGTATAACATTTCAAAACATAAGGGTATTCAAATAAAGAATACTGATTTAGGAATGCACAATACTAAGACAGTAGATAGGTAATGTTGGAATATTCATGAATAAGGAGTCTAAACAGAGCTGTCATATTGAGCTTGGTGAGCTGCCCACTGCCCACAGCTACTGCATTTTGAACACTAAACAGATTATCCTCTCATTATTAGAGAAATAAATAATGCAACGTTAAAACACTGTTAGTGAATGGTGTTAGCACACTTCATTACACAGAACAAGGACCTCCAACCACAAACAATAATAATGTATAAAGGGCATTATTTCAAGCAAATAGAGCAACAGACGTACTTCTCAGTAATTGTTCCACTCTCCTTTCATTGGGTAAACTTTGTTATGCATGTTTGATCTATGTTTGTAAAAAATAAAAATGATTTCAGTACTCTCAATTATATCTCAGAGATTAGCAGAAATAATTGTGAGCATGTTAACAAAGCATTCCATCCATCCATCCATCCATTTCTTCCACTTGTCCGTTGCCAGTTGGAGCTGCCCAGGTCACATAGCACCGGCCCCCATGGCTCCTTCTGCAGGTGGTGGGTCCACGGAAGGACGGCCTCACGGTTCAAACCGGGCCTGTTGGTCTCTCCTAGGGGCTACCAGTGTACGCAGACACTGGAGGCAATGTGGGTGAAGTGTCTTGCCCAAGGACACAACGACAATGTGCACCTTCAGGAGCAGGATTCGACCCCTGACCTTCCGATCATGAGACGACCCGCTCTACCATCTGCGCCACTGTCGCCCCAACAAAGCATTCCATTGTTCCAAAATATAAACTATAGGCGGCACCAACACCATTGTGATTATGTAATTGTTTGCCATCGACTGGTCAAAAATATGTAACATATTGCAGCATTCTCCGAGGCGTTGCCAGATGTTGCTTGCTATATAAAGGCCACAGATGTGCGTTACGTCCCACTGGACTGTGAGTGACAGCTGCTGTCCTCTGATTCGCTGTTAAGTCTCTCAGTCTTTTGTAAATAAGGGCGTAACCTTTAGGCATCCAGGTCCAGCCACAAGCAGCAGCGATTCTGCTGCCCGTAGGTGACTTTGTGAATTTAAAATATGGGTGCAGAGGGACAGGAAAAATGCGAGGGCAGCAAACAGCAGTTATGCAGCATATGAAGTGCATCATATGCACACACAAAGGCTGTTTAAAAAGGTACATGTGTCGAGGACTACTCTTTTTATGTATATATGAAGAAAATAAATAATCACAATTTAATCGCAATTTGTGCAAATTCTCCTTTCCTGTTGACACGTTTTATGCTAAAGATACTTTTACTGAAGTAAAAGTAATCTTTACACACACACACACACACACACACAAAAGAAATGTTCACAAGTTAGAGAATCTTATATATGTATATATCTTATACCATATTACTCAAGTTGGAGCAAATATTGTGATGAAACTGCTTCAGAAGCGGTTTTATCAGCCGACGAGGGCAATGACACCATGTCTATTTGACATACAGCCAGAAGTGGCCCCAATGTAAATACAATATGTCATTTGAAAACGACACAGCGTCAGGAACAGCAGAGGAACAAAATGCTAAATGCTTAAATGATATGGTTTAGGGTCTTGTATTTAAAATGCAGACTTACACTTCTCTCTGACTCTGTCAAACTAGGCCAGTGATGCTGTTCCAAAAAGCCTTTTGGATTGATGCAGGACTGGGGAGACACAACTTGGTTGGCACATCCTGGTTTCCTTTATTCTTCTGTCCCTACTGCCCTTGGCTGAGAATCAGGGAGTATTAAAACATTCGTCATCTCTGAAAGATCTAGTGCAGTGGTTCTTAAAGTTTTCACACCAAGTACTACCCAAGAAAATATTAAAATTCCAAGAAACAAATCTAATCCAGGTCCAAACAAGAGACCTAGACTAGTGTTAGGGGCAAGTACAGATTGACAAAAACTGACCAAGTGCAAACAGAATGGGATGTAAAATACTCAAAAACTTGTAATAGAACTACAAAGAAACTGTATAGCAAAAGTATTCTAAGGCCGTGACAAAATAATTCAACCATTAACCATATCATGTTTTCACCAGTTCAATAATGGGTTTACCTGGGGCACTCACTGGGGGTGACTACCTAAAATAGAAATAATACGAGGATGATCGGAGAACCTCTGGAAGAACATCAGTAATTGGCGTCACTGCCTTGTCTTTATGCTGAAAATAAAGCAATTTTACTTGCAGTAGTTAAGCGTCATTTACTACTACTCCTCACACTGCTGCCAGCAACCCTGTAAGACCAGCAGACTTTATCCAGACATGTATGAATGAGCACAAAATCCTATCCACATCCTCTGGAACGCTCATCCATGTGTAAATGCACGCCAGGGGATTGTGCAACGACAGAATAATTTTCTGACAGGATGTCTGGGCAATTAATATCTAGATGTTCTTCCATCAGCCACCACGTCTTTTATAATTTTGCTAATATTTTATTTTTACTTGTAATGTTTACATGACAAAAACAAACTACACGTGAGCTACAGTGATTATCAAACTGTGGTATGAGTATCACTGGTGGCACTTGGGCTTCGGGTACTCGGGTTATCAAATTAAGATTATTTCATCAATTCTTTGGGTTTAAATGGGTATTTTTCCTGGCTTAGACATGGTTTACAGATAGTTCACACAAAATTTAGGTCTGTTTTAAGACTCAGTTTAGTCCTGTGCTGATCTTTATCTGGATCTGGAGGCATTTGGAAATGTCAAATACTTGGTGTGATAAGTTTGGCAACCGCTGAACAAGACCGTTAACACTTGTCTCCGTTGGTGCATGATGAGAACCATACTGAAAGTTGTTTTTTTGCAGATGGTTATTTGTGTCTTAATCCCGTGCGCGGTGGCACTGCGCTGTGATTGGCCGCAGACTGTTTACTGCTAGGTGATGAAGAGGAGGTGCGGACAGACAGGAAGTGAGGCAGAACGCCCACGGGAAACGCTCAGCTCACAAGTCCCTCCAAGTCCTATCCCGTCTCCCTCACATGCCATCTCTCAGACTGTTGATAACATCGTCCAATGCATTCTTTTTTGTGTTTTTTTGTATATACACAATACACAGATCTTTTTTGTCAGATTTATGTTGCGCAATAATAAACTGGAGGTCAGAAGCCCTCATGACCTCAAGTTGAAAGTTCTCACAACTACATCATCGAGTTCTTTTCCTGTGGGAAAATCCATTTATGTGTGGTATAAATCAAGTAGTCCCTAGAGAGTGAATGTTCCCTGATCTGGTTTGAAATAGTGGTTTGGCACGTGAAGTTTGAGTATGATTCAGTTGCTATTCTAACCAGATAATTCAGAGCAAACATTCACAATTTGCAATGTCAAAAAACACAAACAAGAGTATATTATTTCCTATGGTTGTGGATAGAATAAAGACTTTACATGCCATAGATGAGCATGTTCCCAAAAAGGGCAAAAAGGCAGGAAACTCCACCCTCCTCCAGGACTTGTCAATCAAAGCCTATGCTCCAACTTTAACAATAAAAACTATGGATAGAGGAAACTATCTTGAGAATTAATGATATTCGTTGGAGCCAGGCTTTTAAGTTGTTTTTTGGCAGATGTAAAGTCCCCATTGGGTTCCATATTATAGCAATCTTTCAAGAGTCGCCCCTTGCACTAGGCCTGATATCGCAGTCAGTGTCATGGAGGCCAAAAAGAAGCGCAGCCCTCGTTCATTGGTTATGCACTTTTTTCCAAAATTACTGTGGATACATTGTTTTGATGATTGCCTGATGCCTAACGCAATAGAACTGTGATGAAATACTGTATCTTCATATCAGACACTATGGCGTTACAATGGCTTTGTCAAGTGGGGCAATTAAGCCGCGGACTCACGCTACTCAGACACTCTTGTCCTGATCATCATGAGCGGAATTCCTGGGCGTGGGTATACTGAAAAACTCAAAAAACAAAACAAAACAAATGGCACTAGGGACATCACGGAGGATGTGTCTGAGTTGCACCTTTAGGATTTTGTTCGTTGTTTGTCAAACTGCAAAATGTTTTTATTTTAAGTTGCAAGATTATAATGATATTACTGAAATATCTAATAGAGCTGTACGATGGAACTGTACATTTTCATAAATTAAGTCTAAAGGAATACATTTTTGTCAACCTGTGTCAAAATCAAAACTTATAAAAGACTAGATCAAATGAAAATGATATCAGTTAATACTAAAAAGTACAGAAACAATAATTTTTCCATAAAAAAATGTGTAAATCTCAGTCAGAATCTGCACCAACTGAGAAGCACCACTATAGATCATCAACATCAGTGTAATGTAAAGCAAAGAATTACTCTATAATTAAAAGATTCAACTCAGAGAAGATGGTGAATGTTTTGGTAAGCTACAGCATTTTTTGAGACTCCGAAGTGTGTCAGAAAACAATAAAGAAACATGTTACTTCACGGCTCAATGCTGTGACTAAATCAAATCGACACCGTTTGATGCCTGCTGGCTCTAAACATGACGGATTTAGCCCAGAATGATGTTGTATTGTTTCTCCTGAGCGCTATTCAAGCCTGGTTTGTTTGTTTTGTGAACTGTAATGTGAAAGTGTTTTCCTTCACAACAAAGTTAAAGCAGAGCCACAAAAGCAAACTGGGATATAAATTATACTTCTGCGCATGAATAGAAAACAACTCAACTCCAAAGTATGTTGTATGTTTTTGATATGGAAAAAACAACATGACACAGTTAGAGAGATCTGTAAAAGTCAAATTTGAACCTTCTACAAAACTCGTCTTTCCAATTCCACTCACAGAATCTCCCTCTGCGTTTTGATTTAACTCAGAGCCGAACGAGCTGGAGATACTCCAAGACAACGCCACACTTGGCTAAATATAGCACCGATACACAATATGTACAGATACACTGGCACACACTGGATGCACACCCACTGCAGTAAGACAATCCTGCACATCTGCCCACCAGTGGACACCACTCAAGGACACAAGTGAAGACCACAGCACATCCATGACATGTCTGGCTTCATAAACACTTCCACTGCAAAGTCTGTAAATGTATAACCTCATCACAGAAGAAATTGTTTTCAGAACCAAGCTCAAGATAACAATCTCTCAATACAAGTTTTAATGCATATAAAGTTGCTTCGTTTCCTCTTTTCCTCTGTAATAGTTTTGATGTTGAAGAGAAAGTATGTGAACAACCAAAATAAAACTTACATGAGATATAGAGGCAATGTGAGTTTTTAAATACATATTTTTTCATTGTCATATTAATAAAGAGACTACAGATGGATGGTGGGAAATACCACATGCAACACAAATGTGTAAATGTATGCATTATGCAAAACATTAGGCAATAATTATATTTTCCGGTCAATATCAAACTAAACAAACACTGGTCTGGGACATTCTGTCATTGACACGAAGCAGAATGGTGTAACTGTCTGCCGTGTGAAAAATCATTTCAAAAATCCAAAGATTAATTGTTTTTGTGTATCCCTTATTTAAATAAACATACAAGATACAGTACTCTAATCTTGTCCTAATCCAGATATGGGCAAACATTTTGGTACGCGGCCAGCCCAAGGCTAGAATTGGATTGTTTCAAACCAGTACAATTCTCAAATAGACTGTAATTGCATTTTACAAAATAGCTGCAGTTATCTTTTTCATGTCAATGAAAACATAGGTCTTTCCCCATTTTAGGCATTGCTTACTGGTCTTTATCATCTTTTGCGACCAAGATTCAAGGGCTAGGCCGGTCGCATTTGGCCCCAGACCTTAGTTTGCACAAGAGAGGAATAACTTTAACTTTCATCATCTTTTATAAGTGACAAAACCAACATAATCATTATTCAAACTATGAGGTGTTATACAAATATTATTGCAAAAACACAACTGCTTAGGGGTTTCATATAATAATATCCACATTAGTTATAGTTGTGTGAGAACAAAACCTCTCACTTATAGACTGGCAGACAGAAACAACATACGAAACAGCCAATATCTCAACATGCCATTGTGCGACAGTGTCAGAATACGTCTAACTAAAGCTTTTTTGTTATTTCTTCATTATGTTTTCACGCAGTGCAATACTGTACACTCAATCATTTGCTTCACAGTCGGCTAATACAGACACATTGCAATGACACTCCGAGGAGCTTTTGTGTTCGCTCTACTGTAAGAAGTGATTTAAAAGTGACAGCTGCTGTCAGTTCTCACGTTGTGAGAACTAAATCATGAAAAACATAACGGTTTAAGTAAGAGTACAAAAAAAAGCTAATAAAAATGCTTTGAATTAGAACTATATGGACATTAGTTTTAGGAAAAAGACATGCACATCCAAAAGCTCTAAAACAGTGTGCTGGATCAAAAAACAGTGCAGTGAAAAAATCTTTAGTTTGATGAAGGGCTGTAGCTCAAAATGTTACTGCCGGTGAGAGCAATTCAAAAATTGGGGAACTACAGTATATGGCATTAGCAGAGATGGACACGGCAAGTGCATAGATTCAATTTCATTCTATCGTGAAACATGGCTAAAAAAAAAGTTAATTGTCCTGAATTGTCCAGTACTTTCTCTTGTAGCTGATGACTTAAATGTGTAATAGTACCTTAACAAATAAATAAATCTTTGTCTGGTATATATGAATGAAAGACTTGGGCCCTCAATACTAGTAATACAATTCCCCAGGATCACAACCCGTGCGACCTCCCAAAGACCGCCCACACACACCTGCCTCACTGGCTCCATCTCTGCCTTTCATTCATCCCACGCCGCTGTGCCGTAAGTCCTGATCCCGGAGTCAGTGGGGGTCCCGCTGTCAGTCCCGGTCCTCATCGTGGGTGCTCCAGGTCTGAAAAGAGGGACCGGCTGGAGCTCTGTGGCCGCAATAGAAGCAACGCTGGGCGGACTAGCCTCAGCAAGAAGACTGGGCGCACACTTCTCTTCCTCCACCTCCTCCTCCTCACTGCAGGAGAAATACAGCGAGACATACACTGATCGCGTGCGGCCGGAGGGAGGGAGGGACCTGGGGACGGCCAATCAGGGAGGCGAGATAGACAAGTGCAAAGATTCCTGTACAGCCCTAAGGAACTACAGACGCTTAATGCTGCCCCTGGGGCTGTCAACAAACTCCTGTGTTATTTATCGATGTGTTTACTGTGAAGGATGTAGCCAAAGTGGTGCTGAAAGAGCAATGACAGAAAACACTGCTACTGCCACTTTTATTGGGAGTTCAACATATAAGGCTATAGGCAATAAAATGTATTGAGAATTACATATCATATTTGCTGCTCTTCTAATAGCCACTAATTTCTAAAGTGAAGTGTGTCAAAACAAATAAAATGGAGGTTGTAAACCATGCAGTTAAACTTGTTGGTTCTCTTTCCTTGCCAGTGTGAGCCTCAGGCAAATGTGGATTTGTGTAGGCGACTAAATCTATAAAGATATCTCTGCCAAGGTATTCTGACATGGCCCGAATCCTGGCTGTGGAGCGGTGTGAACAAGTCGACAACTCCCTTCGTGCTGCCCACACGTGGAGGTGTGCAGTCCTAACTGACAGTTCCAGGCATTTCATTACTTGGTCATCAGAAAGTGAGAAGCAGCAGGAGAATCTGTGGGAGTCAAATGGTGATAGAGGCATTAAAATTCATCATCTGCACATTTACGGTCAAATTATAAATATATTTTTTGCACGCCCCCATCACCAAAAAACAATTGTCACCTCCCATCAAAAAACAGTCACCCCCCAAAAAAAAATAGTCACATATTTCATTGTTTCAACATAATTTTGATGTACAGTATACAACAATTAGTTCCGTCCACTGTTGCATTAATGTTTAATCAAGATCTGTATTAAAGATGGTAGAGTGAGACCTCTGCTCAAAGCCTTCCAGCACGTCCCAAAGAATCTGCATGGGATTACGGTCTTGACTTTGTGTTGGCCAATCTACTGTATATCTCAGGCTCCCTGAACCACTCTTTCAAAATTCTAGCTCAATGAATCCTGGCATTGACATCTTGGAATATATCTGTGCCATCAGGGAAGAAAAAAAAACATATTTTATGGAATAACCTAGCCATTCAGTATATTCAGCAGACCTCATTCTTTGGGCTCATGATATTGTTGATCATGCTGTAATTGTTTAATAGGAGGCTCTAACCAATTTGCTAACGTAAATCCAGGTAAGGTATTTTTTTGTGCCAGGCAATGTATATCATCCTTCTAAGAGCATTGGTCTCCAAGAAAGAACTGATAAGTGTGTTGTAGAGTTTGACCTTTATCATATATAGACCTGCTGCCCACATCACAATCAAATACAGTAAGCAGTGACTAAAGTCTCTGTAGATTTGACATGTCTTAACAGACATATCTTCTTTAAACTTATATGTGAAAGTCAATGTGCAAATAAGTCCAGAAAGCTATACACACAAACCCAGTATCTTTTCGTGTCCTGCAGCAATTTTTCCCATTTATTTTTCCAGATAACCAAATTTGACTATTTCTACAATACCACATTTATGTTATAATGTTTACAATTATTGTGCACTTTATGTTAAAGACACTGTGTTTATCATAGACCTGTGATGTTCAAACATTCACACCAAGTAAATTATTGTAAATATAATAACGCGCTATTCTCAACTTTATTTATAGAGAGCTTTTCATACAATATTCTAGCATGAAGTGCTTTAAACTTACATAGCTCTTTTGTGTGTTGGTTATTAAGTTTAGTTTAGTTTATTTATTTGTTTGAGCAGTTGACCTGCTCAAAGGGAGTGGGCCGAAGCCAAAGGCTTATAAGCGCCCACCCCAAAAATAAAAACAATAACATTACATTTAACATTTGCAAATCATAAACAAAGGAACATAGGGCAAAGTAACAACAAATAATGAAGAACAATAAAACATCAGCAAAATAAAGAAACAACAACAAAAGAATGTGCTACAACTCATATCTAAGAAATATAAACTCTTTGTAAACTTTTAAAAATGTACCAGGCATATGCGACCATTTTGGTCGCATATGCTCCCAAAATTATGCCTTTGCATCTCAAATAGAATCACTTGCATGTTTTCGACTGCAAACAAATGCTCCGGTCCACCTTAAAAGAAAACCTTCTCGTGCTACCTTAAAAAGCTTGTGTCATTGTTTTCACAAACGCTGCCTGTCAGCAACAACAAACTTTCTGTTCCAAAATGGTTCAAGAGCTTATAGTACACTACGATCTGTTCTCTCTTTTGGCTCAGCGCCCCTGTCATTCCTCCCGGTCACACGCGCTGCCTGGGACAACCTGCACCAGCCCAGCCCGTGTTCTCTGCGTGTGCCTGTGCAACGCTCTCATTCCTCTGCCCGCTTTCATTGAATGAGCCAATGTATTTACGCAACTGTAGTCTCTTTATGAGAAAACGAGGAATATATGTAGCGATCCGATGAAAAACGACTCGTTTCTTGTACTATTTAATAGTGGCAACAGAACAAAAGAGCCACTGTAGGCCGTGACCCACGCCAAAAGCAACACACACCTTTCTTAGTCCCCAAAATGTCTCCAGCGCACCTCAACTGACACTCAACTGTCACTCAACTGTCGTTCCACACCAACCCTGCACTCCGTTGTCATGACAACCAGCATGTTTAACAACACAGGGTACATTTAACTTGAACACACTAGAACATAAAACATGAGGTCATTACACTACTCCCCCTTATCAAAGTTCCTCGCCCACGAGGGGCACATAAAAGTCACCCAGGTATGTAGGGGGTCGACGAGCTCTTCTTGGACGCTGGGATGGAGAAGGTAAGGGAGTAACAGTTCCATTAGGCAAATTAGAGGAGTCTACAGCAGGTGGGGCTACTCAGTGTCTCTTGGAGGATCCTGACCTTGTGGAACACTCACACCGTTGTAAGGAGCCAGTCTGTCACGGTGTAGTGCCACCTTGCGACCTCTAGGTGGTAACTGAACCCTGTACACAACCTCTCCAAGTCTCTCTAGAATAGTGCAGGGTCCAATCCAGTCACTGTCCAGTTTAGGGCACCTGCCTTTCTTCCTCTGAGGGCTATAGACCCATACCTGCTCACCCACTGCAAAGTGGCGTCCCTTGGAATGTACATCATAGTTCCTCTTCTGTCTTACTGCTGCATTCTGAAGTTGCTTCCTAGCAAATTCATGAGCAGAGTCTAGTCGGTCTTGAAGTCTTTTGGTATACACTGGTCCAGGTGGAGTAGCAGGCGCATCCGGTGGTCGTCCCATCATCATCTCTGCCGGCGTCCTCATTTCTCGCCCCAGCATAAGGAGAGCAGGGGAACAGTTGGTGGAATCCTGAGTAGCTGAGCGATAAGCCATGAGCACGAATGGCAAATGTGTGTCCCAGTCCCGTTGGTGCTTGGCTGTGACCATAGCCAGCTGCTGTGCCAGGGTACGATTAAATCTTTCGACCAGTCCATCGCTTTGAGGGGTGGTGCGGGTCTTGTGGGAGCCTAGTTTTTTACACATAGCTGCAAAAACACGAGACTCAAAATTCCGGCCTTGGTCCGTGTGCATAACCTCCAAGACCCCAAACCGACTAAAAAATCCCTCCACCAATGCATTCACTACAGTCTCTGCTTCTTGATCCGGAAGGCTGTATGCTTCCGGCCACTTCGTAAAATAATCCATAGCGGCAAGAACATACCGGTTGCCCTTTTCTGTTTCCGAAAACGGACCGAGAATGTCGATTCCGATCCTTTCCATGGGACAGCCGGCTTGAAACTGTTGGAGGAGAGCCCTGGATCTGTCAGTGGGTCCCTTGTGGGATGTGCAACGGTCACATCGTCGACAGTAGTCTTCGACATCCCTCCTCTGTTGGCCCCAATAGAATCCTTTCCGCAGCCGGAGAAGTGTTTTAGTGACCCCAAAGTGCCTGTAGCTCCATGACAGCCAGCTAGAACAGTCTCCCGTAAAGCCTTAGGCACAACGCTCTGCCACCTCACTTCCCCTGTTCTTGGGTCTTTCCAAGCCCTTTGTAGCACCCCGTCATTTAAGCGCAAGGCCTCCCACATCGACCAGAGTCCTTTAGTAGCACGAGGAAGGGCAGCAATCTCATCCCAATTAGGCCGCCGTTGGTTGGTCAGCCATGTGACCACTGGACTAATTTCACAGTCTTGTTCCTGTTGATGGGCCCACTCAGTAGCATCAACTCCCACTAGTTCATTGTAGGCTGGTTCACCCAAGTCAACAGTTGCACACCTGACTGTTGACCCTAGCTCCATGCTCTCCTGGGCTTCCTTCCTTGTGCAGTAGCGGCAGTCACTCGGATAGCACGGCCGACGAGAGAGAGCATCTGCGTTGCCATGGTGCACTCCCGGTCTGTGCACCACGGTAAAGTCGTAGGCCAGTAGCTCCTCATTCCAGCGTGCCAGCTGACCCTCCGGCTCTTTAAAAGACATGAGCCATTGTAGAGCTGCGTGGTCCGTTCTGACGGTGAAATGGAGGCCCCCCAGGTAGTACTTGAAATGGCGTATAGCGCTCACTACAGCCAGAAGCTCCCGTCTGGTGACACAGTAGCGTTTTTCTGCCTTGTTAATGTCCTGCTGTAATACGCCACCACTCTCTCTCCCTCTGCAGCGAACTGGGAAAGCACACCACCAGAGCCAGCACCACTGGCATCAGTGTCAAGGATGAAGGGAAGGTTAGGGTCAGGTGGTGAGAGAATAGGGGCATTCACCAGAGCGTTCTGTAACTTTCCAAATGCAGCACTGCACTCCTCCGACCACACAAACGTCTCTCCCTTTTAAGAAGGTGGAAAAGGGGTGCCGCAATGCAGGAGAAGCCCTTCACAAATCGCCGATAATATGAGGCCAGGCCAAGGAAGCTCTTCAGGTCTGAGACGCATGTACATGTAGGAACAGGCCAGTCTTTGATGGTTTGCACCTTGTCCTCCATAGTGCTCACTCCTCCCTCTCCAATCGTGTGGCCCAGGAAAGAGACTTTGCGTCTCAAGAAGCAGCATTTCTGGGGTGGAGTTTGAGTCCAGCTGCCCTAACCCGCTCCAGGACACATCTGAGTGCCGACAACGCAGATGAAAAGGTCTCACCATGCACCAGGATGTCGTCCAGAAAAACAACGCACTCCTGGCGGGGAACATCAGCCAGCACCTTGTCCATCAGTCTCTCAAAAGTCGCAGGGGCATTGCATAGACCAAAAGGAAGAACTTTGAACTGCCATTACCCCTTAGAGGTGGTGAAAGCTGTCTTAGGTCTGTCCTCTGGAGCAAGGGGAACTTGCCAGTAACCGCTCCGTAGGTCTAATGACGAGAACCACTTCGACCCTGCCACGGAGTCCAGGGCTTCATCGACGCGTGGTAGAGGGTAAGGATCCTTCTTGGTCACATTATTGAGGGGCCTATAGTCCACACAGAAGCGCCAATCAGTCTTTTGCTTCTTGGGAACCATTACAACTGGGGCGGCCCAGGGGCTTGTTGAGGGCTCAATAAGTCCTGCCTTTTCCATTTCCTGCAAGGCCTTATCTGCAGCCGCCTGTCTTGCCAGGGAAGCCGCCGTGGTCTCATTCGGATCGAATAAGCATCTCCTGTGTCAATGTTGTGCTGGATGAGATTTGTCTGGCCCACATCGTCCTCTGATATGGAGAAACTGTCTTTAAATTCTAACAACAATTGCCAAAGCTGGCCCCGTTCCAGCTCATCCAAGCCATCACAGTTCTTATCCCATACTGCTCTCACAACTTCCAGCGCTTTTTCCTGGTCAAAATGAGTGGCACAGTCTGAGTGGGCTCTAGTATGGGCATAGGGTGAGTATGGGACACAGGGCAACTCTTTTTAGACAGCTGTTTGTGCATCTGGATGGTGTGTTTGTCCGGGAAGATTAGAGTGCCCCTTTTGGTCCAAAAGGGGCAGTCCAAAGCTTTCAAAGTGTCTAGGCCGAGTATACAATCCTCCAAATCCACGACCCACACCGGACAATAAACTGAGTTCTTTCCCACTCCAGGTTACTGTAGTCTCCCCGACCACGGGAGCCCTCTCACCAGTCACAGTTTGCAGCTGAACAGAAGTAGGCACAATTACAGATGTACAGTCCAATACATCTGGTCTAAGAAGAGTGGCTGAAGAGCCTGTATCCACCAGTGCGGAGCAGTTCACCTTTCCCACTGTTATCGGCACATACCAGCAATCCCCAGTCACAGTTTGGCCCATTACCACAACATTTCCATTTCCAGGTCGGGACAGTGTTACAGGGCCCGCAATGTCCCGATTATGCGGTGCCCGGATCGTTTCCCTGTGTTGGTCTTGGTCCATGGCAGTCACGGGCCATATGTCCAGGCAGTCCACAGTTCCAACAGATCAGCTGACGCCGTGGCCTGGGTCTCGGCCTCCTCTCTAATGTGGTTGCACGCACCAGTTGAATAAGCTCACCCAGCTCGGAGGTTTCTGGTGTGCTGAGGTCAGAAACATTTGCCATGTTTACTTCCACTGGCTCCTTCACCACAGGGGCGCCCAGCAGTTCCCTCTCAGTGGCCAGGTCCAGGGCTTCTTGTAGAGATTTAGGGTGAAAGAATATACTATCCCTAACAATGCTATCCACGGATACATGTTAATAACAAATACATCTTAATGCCTGTTGCCTGTAAGTTTTTACCGTATCCGGACAGCTGCGTATCCATGACTGGAAGGGGAGTTCAGATGCATCGTCCACACTGAGCGGTCAGCTAATTAACACATACCAGTTATAAAGATGACCACGGATTCAGAAGATTAACTCACGAAGATTTATTTCCCTGCACAATTGGAATCTAAACACAACAAATTGCTTCCCCATTTCCCTGTCTGCCCGCCTCCGTTCCCCCCGGGGAGAGAGTGACTGCTTCCCGGGGTAGACGAGCAAACGTCACATTTTTCCCATCATGCCTTAGACTACGTGTCGTTGTTTCCATTGGTCCCCAAGCCGTCATGTGACGTTTGGCTCCGCCCTTGGCGGCCATTTTATGAGTTCGTGTGTTAGAGACGGTTTTCCTGTCATTTGAAACATTTGTACAGACTGTTGATTAACATTTCTCAATAGCTAAAAAGGCATAACTTCACATAAAAATATTATAACTTTTCATACCCCTTCTGATCTTCTAAGAGATCATTTAAACCATAATATTTTTAGTTCACAAAAGTACAGCTCAACCAGCCGCTCGGTGGTTTCAAAATCTTCTCTTCCCAGGTATAACTTCCGCTTATTAGTCTTTCCAGGCGGAACTTGGGTGGTTTGTAGTCCATGTCGATGATACATTTTAACTTTTCCTTCCCCCTGGTCCAGGTCGTTCCATTCATAGTTCAAGGCTCGCTGTACTCCTTTCAAGTACAGGCTGGGACCGCCCCTTCTGGCGTTTCACTCGTCCCGAACTCAGTGTCCCCCTGGGTCGCCCCACTCCTTGCATAGATGCCCCAGTGGAACCAGCAGTAAGGACAACCATCCAGCAGATTACAATCAACACAGTGTCATATTACCCTTAAAGCCTATAACAAAAACATATATAAAATAGCCAACAATCATCCTTTCAACGTCTCTTAATATATCGCAATCAAACTGAATATTTATCATGAAATTACAGTTACAGATTAAATGTTCTTGAGCTAGTCATGGTTGTTGTTGCCTCTGTCGTGCAGCTTCAGCGTCTGGGCTATAGAATTATACTCATCACTGGGGTGTTTTTTATTTGGTGTGTTTTGTTTTGCACCTTTAATCATTTTTAATCATTTGGGTCAACTATTCTCATAATTACAACCACTTACTTGCACCCACAGAGGCAAGGAACCAAAACCGAGTTCTGTAACAGAAACATAAAGAACAGACATTAAAAAGGTTACACAAAAAAATTCTCATCCAGATCGCTCACCGTGAGCCGGAGAACGACCATGCCAGCTAATTATAAATATGGCTGTACTCAAATTTAACTATTTAACTTGATTTATCTGTTGGAATGTTGTCAATTTTATCTGAAAAATTCAGGGATATAAGCACACAGGTTTCATTCATCTTAAATTTGTAGAGAATAAACTCCTTTTTAGCGTCTGGTTTTCCACATTTGCACAATTCAGTGTCGACCCAGAACTGCAACAAATGCCGAAAACAGAGCATTATAAAATGTATCTATATCTGAAACGTATGTCTTATATCGTAGTTTGCCATAAAATTTTAGATAGATTTACCATATTTGCGTTTGTTCTTTCCCATACCCAAAATAAGCCAAATTATAATCGTCCCACAATTAACACCCCCCTCTTGGACTGAGAAAAACTCAGTCCAACCAAAATCATTGTAAACATGTCAAACAACCTTCCATAGACGACACCTCTTATCCTTGAACAGGAAACACAGCAAACCAGCTCAAAAGTTCACTGGAGATTAATACTTGCGGCATCTGCAAAAACTAACACAATACATATATCAACACAAAAGAAAAATGAATAAAACTAATAAATGTTAGGGCAAGTCCATGGAGATTCTATTTGGCTTTACTGAGTCACTGTGTTTCAACAGGGCGAGTGATAGGTGTGGGACCACTCGTCTGGTTTTTTTTTTTGTTTTTGGGACCATGGCAACATCGTATTAGGTCCAGTCCAGAACTCCAGAAACGATCAGACCCACTCTGTTCAGTCCAATTCCGGCCCAGATACAGGCAAGGTTGGCAAGGAGCATTTTCCGCAGCTCCCGGGAATTCAGATTCTGGGTGAATAAACTTAAAAAACTAAATCAGTACACGTAGTTCCGATATAACATACAATCTTGTCAAATCAGGGTCCACTTTAGTCCCATGAGTAAAGAGGAGCCGGATCCCCCCTACATTTCCATCTAAGACCATTGAGTCAGTTTATAATTATAGAGTTCTATTACTCCAACATAACAATGCCCTCTAAGGCTTCACATTTAAATTTTGTATTTAGGTATTCTAATCTTTGAATTTACTTGTAATTTTAAAGATAATTGATTAATTATTAGTAAATAAGCCAGCATCATCCGGTCTTAAGGACCACTATATATTTGGTGCATTTTAAAGATATTTTCCAGCTAGTGTAAATGATTCTCCACCACCATTGTGTCGTGGAATGAATTGGAATGTTGAAACAATCGATACAAGTCTATCATTAACCTCTAAAAAAATAGTAAGACGCAGATTAAGAGCACAGGACTTTTGGAAAAGTCAAAAAATGTTACAAAACTTTTGTTTCACTCAGCACTTTGACCATGGGGCCTAATTTTAGCCTGTTTGCCCAGAAGAGAGAGCAAATGAGAATCAAAACAAGACATTTCATTATTATTGTCAATACAGGTGTAAACAATTTGCAGTCCCACCGTGTTTACCTTTGCAATTTTGTTGGTTTAAGGTAACATTTACGTCCCTTAAAATTAGCCTTAAAAGCTTCTCTATATACCAAATCTTAATTTGTCATAATAAAATTGTTTGTAGCAGTTTACGGGTGATTAGGCGGTATGCAGAGATGATTTGTGGTGGGTCCAGTTCAAGCGTCAGCAACCACGGTTCTTACGGATGTCTCAAGACATCCATGTCCCTCATTTCCAAGGACAGAAACAGTAATTATTAAGGCTCTATTGCATATGTATGCTAGAGTCCGTCCTGCGAGATTATAGGCACTGGTTAGGTGGCAGCTCACAGACCCTGTGGTTCTTCCAAGAAGCCCACTAATATGGTGTCTGGTAACATTCTTATAGTTCAGATGTGTTTCACCTGTCTGCACCAACATGCCAAGAGAGATGTCTGTTCACTGGCAACAGTTTCTGCCATGGCTGTACACCTACAGCCAGCATTGTTGCAACCGCCTCGTTCTCGAACGTTGCTGGTCCAATTTTGGTTCTGGATCGCCGTCTGAAAACACCTTAACCACAATTATCATCAAAACCACCACAACCATAAATCGCTCCACATTTAGGTAAACTTTCTAGATTTTTCTTTATTAAATTTTGTTGCTTACTTTTTTAAGCTGCATCTTTAAAAGTTGCACTTAATTTTCTTTGCATTTTTAATTCAGCTTGCTCTCAGTTCTGGTCAATGGCGCACACCATATTATGTACCATAAATGTATTCATTAATTTATTACGTTTATTTGGTCTCCAAAAATAATAATTCAAAATTTTTGCATATTGCTTCTTCATAACTTTTAGTAATGCATCCAAGATGGTGCATAAACAAAATAAACTTTAAATGGATAACGGTCTGTACTCCAAATCAATGCATCAAAAGTTATAACCTATAAACACTTTTGCTCTCATTCCATGTCACCACAGTGGAGAGAGATTCTAATTTGTCAGAAACCTCTTTCGGGGGCCTAAAATGTTCTATTCACCACAGACACACAAAAAAATAGCATCTATCACACATTAGTTAATTTTTGATATTTCAAAATAGCAATTTTATGCTATTGAGACATAGCACTGCCTTCAGCAGAAATGTCTAAAAAATAACTTCGTTATTATTCATTTTGGATGTTTTTTGTTTGTTTTTTAATAGGGGGAGCTATTCCCTCCACACCTCCTTTACATGGGTGCCCGGATACAGAGACGATTGGCCACTCCTCAATGTATCAAGACTTCCCGTTTAATCATTTCTCAGTTTTCTTTCTTTGCTCCATCCACACTGATGCAGACAGAGCAAATACAACCTCTTTTTTTTTATACCCGTGTAACATCTCTAAACTTTAACATGCACAGATTTCTTCTGAGCAAGGAACTCCCTTATTTTATAACTGTCACTTGCAACCACCTTCATTTTTCCACTTACACACACGCCTTATTAAATCGCAAACCACATTCAATGCCATTTCAGCATCCACCAAACACTTTTCAATACTTTCCAAATCTCTCTCTCTTGCCTCCACGCCACTCGCAATCTCCTTTTCCGTTACACACAAATTTTCATTCAACCTCGTTCACACAAACTCCACACTCGTCCCACACTCGTCACTCCACAATAAACACATAACGACAACAAGACAAGACACCAGAATTTCACAATAATCCCATCACCACATGTACAAATATCTAACCTGGCCATACAAGAGCTCATTTGTATTTGACCAGTAGAATATTCGCAGATATCATAACATAATTCTTTATAATTTCAAAAAACCGAACATTACTTCACCAAATTAGTAGAATTTTAAGATCTTATTCGATCCTATGGCCTCCAACCAGAGTTTTAGACAGCCCCAAGTCCTGTCAACGACTATTTCAACGCTTATTTTCAGTCCGCGCGTCCGCGTCCTTTGGGAAGTCCTACCTACGTACTTTTCAGCTTTTAAAGGGAAACACCCAACGCGTAGTCCTGTACTTAATTTGGGGCCTTAAGCCCAGTGCCAATTATTAGAATTTAAGGACCTTATTTCGATCCTGGGGCCTCTAACCCTTTTGGAGACTCTAACTCCAGCGCACTTTATCTTTAAGGATTCCCAATCCTAGGCCTTTAACCACGACACACTTAACTGTAGAATTTAACTTTACTTTATTTTCCCGTTCGGTATCTTTTCATATTCACCAACAATCTAGGGCTGAGCAATGTGACATCAGACCGTCGTACGATCTCCAAAGCCATCTGCTCCGATTAACCTTTTACACAATAAAAGACACAGTATGTTATATTCTATTTTGTCACATCCACAACAGCACACCACAAGACAAAAACAAGACACAATAAAACACAAAAGACAAACCAAAAACAAGGCAAAACAAGACAAAAACACACAAAAACAAGACAAAACAACACAAAAACAACACACTTCTCACCCCTCTCTCCTGGCCTCCAAGAGATTGAAAATCAAGCCGTGATTAAAATAAAAACGCAGAGCTGCTTTTTCCCAGAGCGCGCGGGGCTCTCTCTCCCTCTAAACGCAGCTTCACTGATTCACTTGTATCAGTGCCTAGCTAGCTACAGTACTTTCTAGGCCCTAACAACAACAACACGGGGAAGAAAACCACGATCCAAACACGGTTAAATATCCTTCTCATCTTAAGCCGCTCTTTAACTTTAACCGTAACTCTCAGGACGAGGACGAGCCCGTCCACCTCTCCTCTCTCCCCCGCGCGTGTGTCCCTGTGCGCGGCGCGAACCGGCAAACACCGTCCGCGGTTTATTATTCTTAACGTTAAAAGAGAGGGCAACCAATAAGCTCCACTAACCCCCGCAGCACACACAACATGCAGCCCATGTCCCCAAAAATTGCCTACAATGTGAGATTAATTCATTAAGGACAAAAACAACCCATGACGGATCCATTAAACCTGCCCGTCAAAATTAAGGAGAGAAATTATCCCAAGCGAAACCACTGCTCACAACAAAAGCCAAAATCAAAAAACGGACTGGATCCGTAAAAAACACGGACTCGGACTGGATTACACAGACTCTCTATTGTGGCAACTCAAACCCCGAAATGGATTTACGGAATGGATTTGGTTTAGTGGCCGTATGTAATTACTACAAAAAAATGGCCGCGGTGTGTTTGAACTACAAAGATGGCCACCTCCGGTATTACTGTATAAACCGCAACAGAGAAAAACAAACGATGCTTCTTTAATTCTCCACACCCAATATCCAAAGCGATGACAAAACAATGTACACAGGCTAATTCTCCGCTCAGAATGAATTCTAATGTCCAGCTACCTATTAACACTAAGAGCTTACAGCGAAAGCTAATGCTAATGTTAGCCTATTGTTCTCAAGCTAGCTTAGCAGCCTAGCACCCTAACCAAACATGCTTTGACCAGATAAGCACCTCGAACAATCATCAATAAAGCCTTTAACCCCACAAAGCAGCCATCACAATGATCACACACGAAGCTACGCCCAACACATATGCTTAACACCCGGTTTTAAATGCTTTTTATCAACTATGAGATGCTAGCGATCGCCGAGCTAACGCGGCTAACAGCTAACCACAAGGCCTGACTAGCCTGCACAACATTTGAACAGAAATAGACTTAAGTACTAAGAAATATTCTACACAGACCATCAATTCACAGATTTCCACCATTCAACAGTCAACTTCGTTAAAGATTAATCTAAATTCTGGAAACACATGCCCATAGACGCCCTTTGAGAGTCGTCTTACCTTCATCTGGACTTCCATCTCTGGTATGCCTCAAAAGGTTTCCGCAAAGTTTTCAAAAAGACGGCTCCAAACTGCCCCCTTCAGCATTTCGGGGTCACCACTGAAAGAATATACTATCCCTAACAATGCTATCCACGGATACATGTTAATAACAAATACATCTTAATGCCTGTTGCCTGTAAGTTTTTACCGTATCCGGACAGCTGCGTATCCATGACTGGAAGGGGAGTTCAGATGCATCGTCCACACTGAGCGGTCAGCTAATTAACACATACCAGTTATAAAGATGACCACGGATTCAGAAGATTAACTCACGAAGATTTATTTCCCTGCACAATTGGAATCTAAACACAACAAATTGCTTCCCCATTTCCCTGTCTGCCCGCCTCCGTTCCCCCCGGGGAGAGAGTGACTGCTTCCCGGGGTAGACGAGCAAACGTCACATTTTTCCCATCATGCCTTAGACTACGTGTCGTTGTTTCCATTGGTCCCCAAGCCGTCATGTGACGTTTGGCTCCGCCCTTGGCGGCCATTTTATGAGTTCGTGTGTTAGAGACGGTTTTCCTGTCATTTTGAAACATTTGTACAGACTGTTGATTAACATTTCTCAATAGCTAAAAAGGCATAACTTCACATAAAAATATTATAACTTTTCAAGGGTGAGACAGGAGTGTCTGTATGCAGAGATCAGAGGGTGACAGAGCCTGCAGAAAGTGGTCTCGTGCCAGCTCAGACTGTATAGCAGGTGGCATATGTGAATAGGTGCGATGAACAAGCCCCTCAATGTCATTTGCGAGCGCTCTCAGCTGTTCACCAGGGCGGCGGCGGTGGCGGCTGCACAGTTCTGAGCGGAGTACACTGGATGTGGAACAGGGCCCAAACCTCCTCTTTAAAGCATCAACTAAAGCTCCATAGTCGCGCCTGTCTCCGGAGCTCAGTAGCAGGAGACTAGAGAGCGCATCCCCAGTGAGACACATAGCCAGTTGGAGGGCTTTTTCTTCTGTAGACCATCTGGCTGCCTGGGCCAACAGTTCAAACTGTGCGTGAAAAGCTTCCCAGTCCGCTTTGCCGTCATATCTTGGGGTTTTTATAGCCCGTGCTGGAGAAAATTCAACATGAGGGCTGATGTCAGGATTCACACCCCTGGCGACCTGCCCATTCTGCGCGCTCACGGTGGCTTCTCGTACAGCGCTGTGAGGGGTACTCAGACCGGCTTCTGCTGCGAGCTGTTTGGCCATGTCCCTGACACATTCTCTGTGTTCTGTTGCCGAAAATGGAGTAGTTATGTCCCACTGATCTGGAAGATCCCGGCTTGCTCCTGTTTAATCTTTGAACGAACCGTTGAAAACATCTCTGAGTTTAGAAGCAGCGGCGGCGCCAGACATTTGTCCCAGGGGGTGCTTAGGGGGTGCTGAGGTCTTTCTTGGGGGTGCTCACAAAACATGACATTTTTGGGGCGATTAGACAACATAACACACATTATAAACACGCGTGCACCCGCAAATGCGTAATTTTCTGTTCACAACTGCATCCGAGCGAACGAAACAGCAGGGTTTGGGCTGCAAAGGCGTCGTGAGCGGTAAAGGTGCTGTGTGGAGGAGGAGGACGCTCTGGACCTGCCTTTAACTCCAGCGCGCACTGAGGAGCCTCCGTGAGACGGTTTTATGTCGACCCCGGGAGGACGTGAGGCCAGAGGAGCAGGTCCTCTGCATCCTAGAGCCGCTTCTACCTCGAACGCTGTTACACAGTTAATGTTAAAGTTGAGCTGATTATCAGACGGATGCCCACGACTTGAGAGAAGGGCAACGCGCTCATGACTTAAGTGAACCTTTCCCCGCGGTTGTGCGTAATTTCCTCGTCCAGACTTTGTCTCGCTGCTGGAGGACTCACTCTGTTCTTGTGCTTTAGGTTCAGCCGCGCTCACGTCGCTGTATCAAAAGTGCAGGTAACGCTTTAGAATACAGCCCGCGAGTTCCAGGTGTAAGTACAAGTAACAAGAAAGTAATTACACATATAAGTACAGGTACTCTTACAACGTGTAACAAGGGCAACAATGTGTAACAAGGAAGTACAAAGTGTTACAAGGGGGAACAATGTGTAACAAAGCAGTACAATGTGTAACAAGGGGGACCAATGTGTAACAAGGCAGTACAAAGTGTTACAAGGGGGAACAATGTGTTACAAGGGGGAACAATGTGTAACAAAGCAGTACAAAGTGTTACAAGGGGGAACAATGTGTAACAAGGCAGTACAAAGTGTTACAAGGGGGAACAATGTGTAACAAGGCAGTACAAAGTGTTACAAGGGGGAACAATGTGTAAATATAGCCGCAAGCGGCGATTATCGGCCCTCGCCGACCGCCCTGCCTAAAGCAAATGGGGCGCTTCGCGCCCTTTTGTCTCCCTCAATCTAAAATTATGGTATATACTGCCTTTATGTTTGTTTTTTACTTTTTCCCAAGGGTCTTAGTTTTAGGATTTTTGGAATGCGCTGACGCGCACTCCGCGCTCAATTTTGACATTATACTGAGAAAAATTAGTATGAATTTGCATCACACTATATCTGCAAACTGAAGCATATTTTTACATTTTACTTAGGGTTGCGGCTGCGCCGCAGAACATCCACAAAGGTTATCCAAGTACTTTGGATAACCTTTGGTTCCTCACTTCTCGCTGAATTATGGAGTTTAACATTTTTCCATCAGAATAAAATGGGACGTTCTGGTCATCGCTACGGCAACACCGTGAAAAATATGGCATAGGTGTAATTGACTTTTCTGATCGGAACGACCAAATAGAATTTTGTGCCAAATTATTTTACTCTCATATAATTCCTATAGGGGGCGCTATCGCGCCCAATTTGAATTTTGCCAAATGAAAGTGTTTAGGACTGTGACTTTAACAACTGATAACAAAATGAGCGAAATCGGGCTTCATATGTGCGAATGGGAGCCATTTTTTGTTTGCGAAAAATCTCTAAATACTTCGTACAGTTTGCGGCTTTGCCGCATAAAAACCGTAAAACTTAGAAAAATAATTTGGATAACTTTTAAAGTTCTACTTCTCAAGATTATTTTCCACCCAAAATTAGGTCGTTCCGATAAACGCTCTAGGAGGAGATAGATTTTGTACAAAGTGAAAATAAGGCGGATTCCCGCTTCGCGGGCTGTCATCCAAAATGGCCGACACCCAATATGGCGGACGGCGTTGCCGTAATAATATTTTTTGCTCAACTTGTCATGATGCACGTCTGTACCGATTTTTATGATTCTACGACAAACTTCATTTTTGGCCAAGTCCTATCTCGCAATGTTAAAAAAAGCGGAGGTGGCGCTATCGCGCCACTATTTGGAAATTCAAAATTTAGAAATAGTCAAAAGTTGCGTCGGATCGGGTTTGAATTTTGGGCCAAAATCTGTGACTTTTCGTCAATGTTCACTGGGTGAAAATTGCGACGGTGCGAAAGAAAGAAAGAAAGAAAGAAAGAAAGAAAGAATAATATTCCCATACGAAAACAATGTTCCCGCTTACGCGGGTACCATAAACTATATATTTTCGGAAAGCGCTCGCGCATTCCTACCTCATGGTAGAGGTCCTGGGTCACTGACGGGCACGTCGTGCCCGTCAGTGACCCAGGGCTCTCAGTCGCCCATTGACTTTTATGGGCTCTGTACAATTACAATGTTGATTTTTGCATTATATATGTATGTGCACAGGACGTGCACGACAAGAGGAGTGTGTTAGTGAGTGTTTGAGAGGAGGGGAGCGCTTCGCGCTCGTTTTGTGCGTTTTGTTCGCACTTTGGGGGAGTCCAATTACAATGTTCGTTTTCTGATACATGTGCACGTGCACGGAACGTACACGAGAAGAGGAGTGCGTTAGTGCATGTTTGAGAGGAGGCGTTTTGTGCACTCCGCGCCCTTTGGGGGATATGCGAATACAAGAGCCCCTTCGCCAGCCCTGATGGCGCTCGGGCCTAACAAGGCAGTACAAAGTGTTACAAGGGGGAACAATGTGTAACAAGGCAGTACAATGTGTAACAAGGGGGAACAATGTGTAACAAGGCAGTACAACGTGTAACTACGTGTCAAGGTGTAGTAAAGTTATTCATTTTCATTTTTTTAATTTATTTATTTCATTCCAAAGTAACATCATACAATCACAACAAAACCACTAAGCCAATAATGAAACAGAGCAATTAATGGTGCTGAGCTATATATATTGTGTATATACCTTAATGTTGCAGGACAACAGTATTACTGTTGTGAAAGTGAAGACATGACTCTAGGCATTTTTATTGATTGTGGTTTATTTATTTTTATAGTTGCCTGTAACAACCAGAAACAAGAGTGAACAGGCAAAAAATACAGTAAAACAAGGAAAATTACCACGATATCAATGTGCATGTATACTGTAACTAATGTGTAGGTAGAGGAGAGCACGCGCTGTAAATTGCAGTGAGACACCGTTGCATGTAACAAGCAGAAACAAGAGTGAACAGAGAAAAATAAGTCTCCAAAAATTATCACACTTAATTATCATTCCTAAGTCAGACGGAGCCTTTCTGTGCTGATGTGAATTGTTTCTAGTTGTAGGGGAAACGGGAGGAAATCTATTGGCACAGGAAAAACATGCACCTGGACTTTCTAGCTGTGAAGCAAAAGCGCTAACCACTGTGTCATCATATCACATGGTGTACATGCACTTTGATAGTATGATCATTTTTGGAGACTTTTTTTTCTCTGTTCACTCTTGTTTCTGCTTGTTAAGGCAACAGTGTCTCACTTTAATTTACAGCCCGCGTTCTCCTGTCCCTACACATTAGTTACAGTATACATGCACATTGACGTGGTACTTTTCCTTGTTTCGCTTTATTTTTCTCTGTTCACTCTTGTTTCTGCTTGTTACAGGCAACGGTGTCACTACAAAAAATAAACAACAATCAATAAAAATGCCTGGAGTCATATCTTTACTTTCACAACAGTAATACTGTTGTCCTGCAACATTAAAATTAATGCACAATTTATAATACCACATTCCCTTTTGCCAGAACTATGTGACAGCTCAGCACCATTAATTGCTCTTTGAATACCTTTACTACACCTTGACACGTAGCTGCACATTGTACTACCTTGTTACACCTTGTTCCCCCTTGTTACACTTTGTACTTCTTTGTTACACCTTGTTCCCCCTTGTTACACTTTGTACTTCCTTGTTACACATTGTTCCTCCTTGTTACACTTTGTACTGCCTTGTTACACAGTGTTCCCCTAAGTAAGAGTACCTGTACTTACATGTTTAATTCCTTTCTTGTTAACCGTACTTACACCTGGAACTCGCGGGCTGTATTCTAAGCGTTACCACAGCAGTCTAACTTCAGCTCATTGATCAAATTTAGTGAACGACTGTAATAATGACCCTGGAGTCAGACTCAGCCCAACTCCTGCTGTCGCCGAGCGGGCGCTCTGACGCACGGCCGCATTAACATCACACTGGGCCTCGGACAAAGCCCCGTCCTTTAGTTGGAATCAAACCTGTCCTACTCACTCCTTTTCATGTTAAACTTCCGAGGGATGTTTCTGGAGATAACTAGCGCTCCTTTGATTTAGTGGCAAAAATCTTTGGGGGTGCTTTGGGGATGCTTTGGCAATGTTCGCAATGTTTAACACATCTTCAAAGATTCTGGCAAAAGGGTTTGCCGTGTGTTGCGTGATCCATGAAGCTGTCCCCACAGCACAGAGTGAGGAGAGTGAAGACGCAGAGAGAGGATACTATGAAGTGCAGTGAAGCAGGGGCGGAGCAAGTCGGGGGTTGGGGGCGATTGGGAGGCACAAAATCTGGTGTCCCATTTATAATGTTAAAATTTAGCCTAATGCATCTAAAATGCAACAGAAGGCTGGAAGTGGCATGTGAATTGTTTAAATTCCCTTCATCCCTGTTAAAAGTGTCCCTGTTTTTTTTGGTTGTGCTCCTAAATTTTTGACTGTGCTCCTACATTTCAGAATTAGGAGCACAAGCGCTACCAAGAAAAAAAGTTAATTTCGAGCCCTGCAGGTTACTACAAAGTTTGATGTTTTGATCTAGATTATTCCATATTTCTACACCACGTCTCGTGGGCACATGCTGTTCTTGGTTGTTCTTGAGTACTGTTTATCGAAGCTCATCTTATCTCTCAAGTTGTATTTGACTTCTCGTTTGCAGAACATATTTTGTATACTTTCAGGAAGCGACTTTTGTGAGGCTTTGAACATCATTTGAGCCATCTTAAATTCAGAAAGGTCCTCAAATGTCATTGTTTTTTATTTAAAAAAATCATATTCACTCCATACTCGATAGTGGTAAACTTAAGGGAGGCTGCTAAACACCCACGCTATTCCCTCACGGACTCCCATTCAGGGACTAACAGGCCCTGACGGTATCAGGCATAGCAAAGGTGAAACCACTAGGCCTAGATCAGGTCAGGACCAAACTGAGTCTAAAAGGGTCTAAAATACATATAAAATGACAAAATGAATGATATCTAGACTGAGTATAAACCATGTCTAAATATGAAAATAAAAACCAAGCTTAAATGCATTTTTAAAGCATACATTAAATTATTAACTCTTACTAAAATGAAAAGTCTTGTTGTATTGCTGTTAACACTAACCCATATAAAAAGTTTACGCTCTGTTAGAATTCATGCTTTTATACATTGTTCTATTTTGTGTTGACTTTTTTTTTCTAGAATAGGTTAGAGCAGTTATCAAGTGAACTTAAATGACATGCCGCAACAAATCAGCAGTGTTGGGGAGTAACAAAATACATGTATTTAGAATACGTATATAGAATACTCATTTTGAGTAACTGTATTCTGGTAAAGATACACTTTCATTTGACTGTATTTAGAATACAGTTACTTTCCAAATATCAAGAAAATACATCCCAGTACTCAATCATTACATTTTAGCGCCATATTGCATATCATTATAAAGAAACAACTTGTTGACCTGTTTTTCCTCCAAAAAAAATATAGATTTAAAACACCTTTTGCCACAATTCATACAAACACTGCACATGTGTCACATGATGTGTGATCTGCAGCTCCTGTGCATTTGCCAAGAGAGTTAAAGAGTTCCTAATTAATGGTAAGCGAGTGTGTTCCAACAATCGCAGTCTTCATTTTTGTAATTATACGCCATATTTATACATAAATATAATGACAATCAATGTGAAAGTATTCTAAAAGTATTCAAAGTATTCAGAATACAGTACTCTGATTAGACAAAGTACCGCTTGTTTCTTAAATTACACCTGTCCAATGCATTTTAAGGCAAGTATTCAGTAAGTAAAAACAATTTCAAAGTATTCTCCCCAACAATGCAAATCAGTGGTTAAATTAGATAGATAAATGGACTTATGGTGGCTGCCAAGCTTAATTTGAATCCTGCTATGACCGGAGCATACTGTTGTTGTATCCTTGAGCAAGACACAACACTTACCGTGACTTCTAGTGTCTGGAAAAGCGCAATGTAAGACTAATGTATTATTACAACTGGGAATACAGTTATCCAGTTATCCAAGTTCAGCATGCTTTCTCCATGCTAAAGTGTTTCAGTGTCAGATCATGGAGTCAAACAGTGATTACCTTGGTCTCTCACAGCAGGGTGACATCCTCAATAAGGCATGTTCTGTCCTGCAGCACTGCCAGATCTGTGCAATGGAGAAGAGATCGGGAGTCTGAAAATATATAAATAAATCAATAAACAAATTAAGTTCTGAACAACACAGCTATATTTCTACTCTATGGACCTGGTTCACAACTGCTGACTCAAAGAAGCTGCAGTCATTGAGTTGAACAAGAATTATACTGTTAGATTGCACCGTCTTTGGACACATTGTAAGGACCAGACCATTATTGTGTATCATTTGGTTCATATGGGGATTTGAATGCACAGAGCACATTAGGGAATTGTAGCCAATACTTCACAATAATCATAAACACTTCCAACTGAAAAAGAAAACCTTTGTACCAAAATCCATATGAGTGCAAAGTTAGTCTGAGAATTCACTTTATCCCTTTACTATCCCAGAAATAAAAGCGATAGTAGGATAATCTGTGGACAAGGAAGCGGAAGAAATCTATTTACATGTATGTAAATTAGCTACAGAACCACAGATAAAGGACTGAGATGACTCGTTCTGCAGCTTGGAAGCCTTGGTTGGTTTTCATGATTGACTGCTGCATTGAATACTCAACAGAAATGATTTCAGGAATAAACTATTTAGCATATTAAAAGGAAAATCATTTCCGAGCTCCAAAAAGACTTGCAGCAAGAGTATTTATTTTATTTTGATTTTATTCTTTTTGAGAGAGGAAATGGTGTGAAACAGGAATTGTGGGGAGACATAATTTAGGAAGAATATTATACCAACAAGTTTATACAGTATGAAAGTTAATGCAGCTGGGTTTGCAGGATAGTAGATGTGAAATACCTTTTAGGTTTAAAATACACAAAACAAAAAACATTGTATTGAAAATGCATAGGCTCCTAGGGCTGCATGGAAAAGGACTAAACAACTCTCAAAGGAATTTTTGGTTTATACAAATAGGTGTAATTGATGCGAAAATACAGGAACACACTGTCCATCCATTTGCCAATCCAAAGTCAAATAGCTCCATCTTATGGCAATGTAGACTACTGCATGCCTCAAACCAGCAGTGTGGCTACGGACACTTTACTCTCATATCGGCCTACCACCTAAAGTCCTCCAATTCGAGTAGGCCTAACACAGATGTTTTAAACTTGGCGCCAATCCAAACCCTCAACAAAACGCAAATAGCGAGCAACCAAATAAAAGAAGGCTGGGTTATTTACTTTTTGCTTGTGTGCCATTTTTAAACTGCCTGGATGTCTCAAAACCTCAATGCTTGCAGCAAGTTTTAGCAGTTTCGCTTGTTTCTATTCTTCTTTGTAAGTCAGCTTCCTCCTTATGTAGTTGCCATGGTAATGTCCTCTCCCTGTCTCCCTGGCAACAATCTTTTTTTCCTGTAGGCTCCGCTCCTTCACTTCAGTCAGCTGATAGCCCGAGCTTCCGGTGCGTGTATGATATCAGACGAAAGGACAGATGTAAACAGACCTTATAGAGCGTAGGCTATTATTTCTCTCCTGTCTGTCTTCTATATATCCTTCTTTGTCTCCACTCATCGGCCCTTGGCGCGCGCCCCAGGTGGCGGTAGCGCGCGTCCCTCTGCGGCACATTGCAAGTGCTCTACTCGGTTCGTATTTTCCGTTTTATGATGTAGGCTGTTATTTTCTTCCACCCATTCTTATTTCCACCCCTCCCCGCCCTGTTTTCCACACTGGGGCATGGATGTTCCTACCGCCATCTGTCTCTGTTTTGATTTTTGACTTTCAACGGGCTTTACCTTCGTTTTCTTCTTCCTTCCTCGTCACCTGTCCAGCTGTAGCTTTTACGTGTTTGTATGATCGTAGGCTCTAGGCTAATTTTTTTTTAGACAACTCTGCTTTTTATCTCCTGTCCCTATTTATTTTAACCATTCGTATTCGTACACTCATTTCCCGCGTTTTGTGTCAATTCCGTGCCCCGCTTTCTCTATGTACCATGTAAAGACGTGTTCGGTTCGCTTCGTCTTTTTCCGCCCGTTTCCGCTCGTCTCTCTCTTCTGTCCCTCTTTCTCCCTTCCCCTTTCGTCCCCGTTACACTTCTAATGATGGTCCAAAAGTCGCGGAACGGCGGCGTCTTTCCCGCACCTCAGACTGACCAGAAGAAGCTCAAAGTGGGGTTCGTGGGCCTGGAGGGGGCCGTGGCGGAGACCAGCAGGGACGGGGCCCTCCTCATCACAGGTACACAGTCACAAGAGTCTGCAGTGGCATGACACACGGGACAATGTAAGCCTGTAAAATATGTGCGTTTATGGATTTATTGATATTAATTTATTGAAAGATTTATGGTAATTTGAGCACAGTAAGCGAGAGTGTAGGGGATCACAAAAGCTGCTCTATTTGGGGGTCGTATTTAAAATGGCGTACTGGAAGAAATGTATGATCATGGAATAAAGTTTCTAAATTGGCTTACCAGTAATATCACTGAAATTTGCAATAGCTACCTCTGTGCAATGATTAAACAATAATATATCTATATAGTATGATCAATAATAGACAGCATTTGGAATTTTGTCGTTGTGCACAGGAGTGGAGGAGGGCCCCCGCCGACAGCGCAGCAGTGTTTCTGGTGGGAAGAAGCCTGTGAAACGTAATGCCCTTTACAGGCGTCTGCAGAACTTTCTCTACAATGTTTTGGAACGTCCTCGAGGATGGGCCTTCATCTACCATGCATATGTGTAAGGCAAAGCTTCTCCTGGTCTTCTCCTGTCTGGTGCTGTCAGTCTTCTCCACCATCAAAGAGTATGAGAAGAGCTCCGAGGATGCTCTATACATCCTGGTGCAAATGACAGGTTTATTCTTTCTATCAGCAATGCACATAGAGATGAATTCAATATCTACCACTAATTCAGGGATAAAAACAGGGTATTTCTTGACCAGACACGGACACATGAGTGAAGATTATTAGTTTCAATATGGAGGGCAGGATGCAATTTTAAGACACTGTTTTCCATTCTTTTTGTCTTTGTGTCGGTCATCTGCAATCCAAACATGCTGTATTTGTCTGATGTAAAAGAATGGACAACAGTAAATTGACTACAGCTAAGTCAAGCTAAATTAAAGACTCATTCTAGATTCCTGTTTTTCTTCTGAGAGTGAGACATTTTTTTGCTTTGCTTTAAAAAAAAAACCCTGTTAGATATTTTCCTGTCTCTACCCGCAGTGTTCCTCTCACTGAGATGAGTCAGTGTTTGAGAGTGAGCACAATATCAGCTGGCAGGTATCACCAGTTTAAGTGATGGCCAACCCTCTGAGGACAGGACTCAAATTCTGCTGCAGCATGTTGTCCCCAGAACACTGCGTCAAAAACAGTCTTTAATGATGTCTTCCTGTGGAACAGAACTGGAGACTTTGTGACACTGGGGTTTAAATAACACAGTAATGACTGCGTGTAGTGAATCAGTAAAGACCTTTTTACCTCAGAGCCTGCACTGTCAGCAGAACAGTGAAGGTTCTGTCCAGGCCAGGCCGGATAAGGCCCTCTGAGCTTCAGTTTGATTTTCTGACTCTTGTTTTGTGCAATGTGCTGTTGGCAGGTTTATGCTGGTCTTCTCCTGTCTGGTGCTGTCAGTCTTCTCCACCATCAAGGAGTATGAGAAGAGCTCCGAGGATGCTCTATACATCCTGGTACAAATGACAGGTTTATTCTTTCTATCAGCAATGAATTTATCTATCTATCCGAAGAAAGTATTGTTAGAAGAACGGTTGTGCATTTTCAGATTTCGATTTTGTTGTTCTGCTTTTGATCTTTCTGTATAGTTTGAATGTTATTATACGCAAACTGTCATTTGCAAATGAAGCAGCTTGACTCACGGTTGATAAGAATTGGGGATGTGTGCGTCATTGCAGCTGAAATGTGTAGGCAGAGCAGAAGAAATATAACAAAATGTTTTTGTTCGTCTTTGACAGGAAGTGGTGACCATTGTGGTGTTTGGAGTGGAGTATATGGTGAGGATCTGGGCAGCCGGATGCTGCTGTCGCTACAGAGGCTGGAGGGGACGCCTCAAGTTTGCAAGGAAACCCTTCTGCGTCATCGGTGAGTTAAAAATATCATTTTATACTAAAATTATTTTGTGAAACACATTTAGCCCAGACCCTGAAAATATTCAGATATGTATAGATCATATCTGATATTCAGGGGTGAAACATATATTTTGCCCCACAAGAGCAGTATCTCACTGCCAGGATTAAAATTGTAAATGTAAAAAAGTATTATCCTTTCCCGCAGACATCATGGTGCTGATTGCCTCTGTGTCAGTGCTGGCAGCAGGAACACAGGGGAATGTGTTTGCCACATCAGCCATCCGCTCGCTCAGGTTCCTGCAGATCCTCCGGATGATCAGGATGGACCGGCGCGGAGGCACCTGGAAACTCCTGGGATCTGTGGTATATGCCCATAGCAAGGTCAGCCACCTGAAGAGTCAGCTTCAAACTTAAAAACACCAAAACACAGGATATTGTTGTTTCAGCATGTAAATATTCCCAATGTGCAGTAGGTACTATTCAGGAAACACTGCCACATTTTGTCACATATTCTAAGAATATGTGGCTGAATGCACTGCAGTGAGAGGTTGCTGAACAATGCAGAAGTGTATTTATAGAAGTCAATTCTGAGAGGTGAAAGAGGATCAATACCTCTGATCAATAACAGATCAGGTGACACCCACGGACAGGAAACTGGTTAGTACATACTGTAGGTACTAGCTTAGCTCTTGGTCATATATGAAAACAACGTGTGGATATATTTAGATTTTCAAATGCTAGTTTGTAACGATAATATAGCTTGATTGCAGCAGTGTTTGCCCATCAGCTGGAGGAACACTTGTTTAAACCTTGTTCAACTACATGGTGTTGGTGTGCCACAGAGCAAGGCATTTGCCCTCTTCATTCACTGAACAGCATATGAACTGCTGTATGTACAGATAGTGGCAAAATTGGATCATTGGCTCACAGTGACAAATGGAAAACGGACAAGTTTAAAAGGAGGAAAAGTTGAAAAAAATGTAATGACACTAGGGTCTTTAATTGATTGATTTATTGTTTTAATACAATTTTAAAACTGCAGAAAAACACATACTACATATGTTTGATAAAGCAGTCTCTCCTCTATAATTGACTGTTACACCTCGACGTTGTACATTGCTGGTTTGTGCAGGAGCTGATCACAGCGTGGTACATCGGCTTCCTGTGTCTGATCCTGGCCAGTTTCTTGGTCTATCTGGCTGAGAAGGAGGACAACGAGCAGTTTGAGACGTATGCTGATGCTCTCTGGTGGGGACTGGTCAGTACCTCTGGTTATCATTATTACAACCTCTAGCCATTGCTTGTACAGTTGTGGTAAACTTGGCACGTTGCCTTTTGTTCAGATCACCCTGACAACTATTGGCTACGGCGACAAGTTCCCCATCACATGGAACGGCCGCCTTCTCGCTGCCACCTTCACATTGATTGGAGTGTCTTTCTTTGCCTTACCTGCTGTGAGTTCACCCACCAACTCTAGCCATTCAGACAACATTTATATATTTATATCATTTCCAGTAAGATTTTATACTTATAAAGCATTTAAAAACAAAAGTTAAACATGAACTTATGCAAAACTAATAATAAACTAATTAGAATAAATGCTTTTATGTCTTTATGATACTTTAAGGTGTATGCCATTTACCTCAAATACCAGACCCTAACATGTTTACAAACACAAGTTAATCATCAACTAATAATGAAACAATGCTTTACAAATATCGCAGTTATATCTGAAACCCGTACATCCCTAAGTATATCAGTTAACTCATTGCTTACTATTCATAATTAGTTCATTGTTTTCCCATTATAAGTTGATAATTACTGTAAATTAAATCACTGTAAATGCTCTATAGTATTTAGTGTACAGTAGTTTATTATAACCTTATTTACCTCTGATTTCCCACTATTTTTTTGACTTTCTATTTTGTGTCACTAACTGAAAGCCTGTCTTTAGGGCATTCTTGGCTCTGGCTTTGCCCTGAAAGTGCAGGAACAGCATCGACAGAAGCACTTTGAGAAGCGCAGGAATCCGGCTGCTGGACTAGTACAGGTACAAACAACTATAGAGCCTTCTGAGACCGATCCCTGTCAGGGACGTGAAATCATTTTGCAATCAGGGCATTTTGTTCCTTCCCTTGTTGTAACACCATATTTAGAGTTGCTTTTATGAAAATTGGAAAACACGATCCAAGTTAGACCGTCAGAAGGGACAAGTATTTTGAGACACTGATCTTTGATGTTGATATGCAGGCAGCGTGGAGGGTTTATGCCACCAACCTGACCCGAACTGACCTCAACTCCACCTGGGACTACTATGAAAGAACGACTGTCCCGATGTACAGGTATCGTGATGAGGCGCTGTCCCTGTCCTTTACGCTCACAAGCAATTTAGAACCCACACCAATTCAATTATCCAGTCCAACAACTTGTATTACAATGGCAATGTTTGTCTATATCCAGGTTGATTCCTCCCTTGAACCAGCTGGATCTACTTAGAAATCTGAAGAACAAGTCTGGTCTTTCTTTCAGGTGTGAACCAGTTTTTGTCAGTATGCATGTGTGTGTAGTCTTACATTATGCCTTAAAATAGATAGAGTTGTGAGTGAGTGAGTGAGTGAGTGAGTGAGTGAGTGAGTGAGTGAGTGAGTGAGTGAGTGAGTGAGTGAGTGAGTGAGTGAGTGAGTGAGTGAGTGAATAGATAGATAGATATGAGCTTTGACTGGTGCTCTTTGATCCAATGACTTTGATCAAAGACCAGTTTGTATTTCAAACCACTCACAAAATCAGTCTGGACATAGTAAATCTATGAATTTCTAGGGAGAAAGTCCTGTCCACCATCACTGAGCTAAATGTTCTACCTTTTAACTCTGGATGTAATATTGTGTGCTTTAGTTACATCCAGGCCTGTAGGTTCACACTTCTCCCCTGAGACAGAACCTAAACCCACTTAATTAATGCTGAAATGGAGAGTGAGAGGGGGTTTTATGAAGCGCTGCAGACCGGAAACTTCACAAATCAATGACCACTTCATGTTCAGTAGTGTACAGTACACTACTTTGTTGCCTATTCAATAAAGGCTAAGTCTCATCTGTCTGTGTTTCCAGGAAGGATGTCCAGCCTGAGCCCTCTCCCAGGTCATTGTTCACCTGCTTCACATTAAGTAGTCAAGTTTAGTGCTGAATTGTGAGATAGTGTAGGCTTTGTGTAGGCTTTGTTTACTGAGGTACTGTGATCAGCATACTTAGCTGTTTTTTTGTAAATCTACAGTCAAAAAGTGAGTTTAAAAGAGAGGGTCTTCTCCTCTCCCGGAGTTCTGGGAACAAAGGAAAAGGCTCTCCTCAGCATGGTAAGTGTTTTTTTGTTTGTTTGTTTTTTGCAATGCCACAAAAATGAGTACTTATATCTGTGTTCCCATTAATGGCATTACTAAATTAATACATGTTTTCACATTCACCTAACTCAGTCACTGCCTACGACACATCACAGTTCATGCAAACAAAACATTTGCTTTACCCTGCTGCTTGCTCAGTTATATAAAACCTTTTTTTTGTTCACTATAATGTAAAGCAAAACTTGCTTTATATTATTCTGATTTTGTAACTTATACAACATGGCACAGTGATGTGCAGGCCTGTTATAGGGAGGAGTGCTGTATATTCAATACTTGGTGGTAATAACTGAAAAGCTTTATGGCCTTGAGCTTGGACCTGAAAATCATGGTTTGTTTTGTGGACCTCTGGATCTGCTCGATGTAAAGTCTTGGCGAGGTCTGGTCTTTCAGATAACCTGTTTCATTCTGGTTGTAGTCCTGCCCACAGTGGGCCCAGGAGCGGGTCCTGATGGCCATGCGGTATGTCCCGTTCCGGATCCCAACCTAGATGACAGTCCTAGTAAAGTCCCCAAGAGCTGGAGCTTTGGGGAGCGTAGTCGGACCCGGCAGGCCTTCAGAATCCGGGGGGCTGCGTCCAGGCAGAACTCAGAAGGTGGGAGGGGCTTACGCCAGCCAATCACAGTTCAGTTTTTGAACTGTTTGCATTAAACATGGGAATCTTTGAGGATCTTACAGAAGAGGAACTATGTTTAATGTAGAAAGCAGACACTGCATGAGTGTTTTGTGGAGCTCATATTTGTTCTGTGTGTTATTTTTGTTGTGAGCTGTCAGTGTCTCATGTCCCTTTTTGTCTCCATTATAGATAGATCTAAAACAGCCCTAAAATAGTATTAAAAATCTCAGAACTTCAATTGTCAAAACATGAATTTAGACTGATGAAGCAGGTGAAGTCTAGGAGAGAGAAGTAGAGGATGACACACGTGGACAGATTGTTATTTGTTTATTGTAGTAGATAAGGAGTAGGAAAAACTGAGTATTTGTTACACTGAGTTATTGTGCCCACTGTATAGTGCAGTAGATCCTTGTTGAATTGGTGTCTCTGCTGTGTTTGGATGTGTCCGCTTTACTGCTTTGAAGACCAGACGTCTTGTCACGGTATCTGTTGCTTGTGTTTTGTGACCCAATTTTAGTTCTTTCTGTTGCTAAAAGGTGTTCCTTTTCTTTTTATCAGCTCAGAAAAGACTAAAGATATAAATGAGGTCAGGGAATACCTGATAATATCTAAGGCAATAATCAAATTAGATCAGTTTTTCTGAGCACAAGCTGCACAAGACCTGACAGTCACTTTTTGTCCTCCTCTGCTTCCCATAGTGCTCATAGAGATGCAGGATGAAGAGTTCAGACAGAAGAGCTCGCCAGGTTCGAACACACACATCAACAACACACAAGACCAAACCGGTTTAGACTGGGCCAGAGGAAGGACAAACTAGTCTCGAGTTTCTCGTCAAACCTCTTACATTGACAGACTTTGTCAATGTAAAGACATTGCTCCCTTTTTTTTCATTTTGTTGTTGGTTTGTTTGTCTGAATGTATTTTAATGTTACCTTTCATGGAAACATTTCCACACAAGCTACAGATGGACAACATTGATTCACTAAACAATGCTCTGATTTGTACAACATAATGATCTGTGTCGACCAGCAGGACCACTTACACGCTGTTTCGTTGTGTAGTGATGCCAGTTTGTGTGTTTTTGGCAGAGGCGAGTCTGCCTGGGGAGGACATGGCAGATGATAATAAAAGCTGTCACTGTGAGTTTGTCCCTCAAGACCTGACGCCGGGGTTAAAGGCCACTATCAGAGCCATTTGGTACATTTTTATCTGATTCTCTTATTTTGCTTAACTGTTTTACTATGTCTTTTTAACCATTACTCTCCATAGTGATGACTGCTCAGCTGTCATTGGTAGAGCACGGCACATTTTTCTTTTCTTGTGCTCACATTTCTGGATGTAAATTTCTTTTTTGTCCTCTTCAACTTTGCTCACTTTATTTCAGCTCATTTAAATCACTTTATTTGTGCTCATCCAGGGCCAAAGGTCTGAGGACTAAGGTCAGCCTGCGCTGTGGCATCCATTTTCTGTTGTTTCACTACTTTCAGTTTTTGGTAAGAGTTTGACATATCTGTGGCTTGTTTGGTTTCACAACTGTTCAGTCTCAGACTCCAGAGGTGACTAAATTAACTGTTGAACAAGACTCTAAAGGCCAGCACACACCGAGACGCTTTGACACTCAGCATTATGTTTTCTGCCAAAGTGCCCAGACTGGGGGCGCATGGTGACACTCAATCCCCTGCAATAATTCAAATCTACTGAATTCAGCCATAGAGGAAACACAGGTTATATTTGCTTTTTTGGCAGCATGACCCTTAAAGTGTCCCATGATTTGAGAAATTCCCTTTGATGTGCTCCAGTGTGTGTTATGTGCGTCAGATGACATGCTACAGTGCTGTGCACTGGCCTTGTCTGGAACAGGCCAAGTTAATTGGCAGCCCGGGGGCCAGATCTGGCCCTTCAAATAATCCGGTCTAGCTCACTGGCAATTTCCTTTTACAATGAAGTAATACCCTATTAGGCTTATCGCGGCGCTACTGCTACTGCGGCTACTGCAGCTGCCATCATCGTCCACAGCAGCTTATACTCTCACTGAGGAGGCTCTGCACTTTTGCAGTGCTCCTGTGGTTTTAAAGGGGCTTAAGATGCTGAAATATAATGAAATTTGTATTGTATTTGCGCAATGATGGTAATTAATTTTTATTTTATTTACCCCCAAAATATTGATACGTTTGGTGGTGGTGGGGGGCTCGCCATATGACCGGCTCAGTGGACAATGATCTTCGGATAATCTGGTTCAGTAAAAATGTAATTGAATAACCCTGGTCTAGAACAATCTGAGACTGAAGTGCTTTCTTACTTTTTTGTTGACTTAGCTTTAATAAATGTTTAATTTCATTTTCATGAACAATTTTGCCACTAGTTTGGTATTCATTCATTTCATTTCATTTGACTTTCATTTTATTCCTGCTTGTTCTGCTTGTGAGGATGGAGGTGTTTCTCAGTGCTGTGTACAAGGTGTAGTCGACGCCTAAAACATCCTATTTTAGTAGCTTTAGAAGTTCATTGAAAAGGTAATGCTACATGTAAAGAGTTTACCTATTTTCATCTGACGCAGTTATTTAAGAAAGAAATTTTAAAAGGTGCGTTTGAAAACTGTCTGTATGCACTGGTTTCGTCAACTGCAACAGAAATCAGGATCCTGTATTAGAGGAAACAAGTTAATCTGAATCTGGTGTAACTGCAGTCTGTATCTACAGCATCATGCGCTTCTTGGTTTCTAAGAGAAAGTTTAAAGAGAGTCTACGGCCGTATGATGTGATGGATGTCATTGAGCAGTACTCTGCTGGACACTTGGACATGTTGGCCCGCATCAAGAACCTGCAATGCAGGTATGATTTATGCTAAAACCACCTCCATATTAGGTATCACGATGTGTCAAGTGTGACGTCTGATATACAGAGTTGACCAAATAGTTGGGCGAGGCACACCCATCACTGACAAGGATCGACCCAAACCAAATGAAGAGATGCCGGATGACCCGAGCATGATGGGACGCCTGGGGAAGGTGGAAAAGCAGGTGACACTGCACTGTCCTTAGTTTTACATTTTCCAATACAGTGCAGTATTTCTATGACAACTTCTTTTGACTGTTAACGGTATATGATCCAGGTTCTGTCGATGGAACGGAAGCTCGACTTCCTGGTGAATATCTACATCCAGAAAATGGGGATTCCACAGTCTGAGACTGACGCCTACTTCAGATCTAAAGAACCAGACCCAGCCCCACCATACCACAGCCCTGTGGGCCAGCTGGAGAAGAGCCAGTCTGTGCCCAGGAGTTTCCAGTGAGTATTCCCAATCCTTTATTTGTACTTATTTTACACAGCTGTCCTTTCCATGAAAAACTACAGTATTTATAAATTACAACAAATACTGTATTTTGAATGTAATAATAGAAATAAAACCCAGTCCTTCATTCTGAATAAAGTTTGATCTAGTTCTTATTGTCTTCCAGGGTAATTCCTGGGGAAAGTGTGTCTTCTTCGCGAAATGTTTCAAAAATGGTCCGCTCCAGCAGCTCCACAGCTCAACGCAGTTGTCCAGCTCCCTCATGCCCACCTTCTACATCCTGGCAACCAATCAGTGCCCACTTACAGCAGGCTCCACCCTCTTGGCCACGCAGCCATGGTAATACTCCAAGTCCTGTGGGCGACTCGCTTGTGCGGCTTCCCCCTCCGCCTGCAAACACAGGATCTCGAACACATCGGGACCGTAGTGAGAGAGGCGGAGCCAGCGGGGACGAGCACAAACCTGACAGTGAATCATCTGTGTCTATTCCTTCTGTGGATCATGAGGAACTGGAGCGCTCTTTCAGTGGCTTCTCCATATCCCCATCTCGGCCACGCTGTGCCACAGTCCGGCCCTACATCGCAGAGGCTGAGTCAGACTCAGAGTCCGAACTGTGTCCCACCTCCAGGCCCTCGGAGGGGCGGCGAGTGGACAAGGAGCGACTGAACGAGGGTCTGGACGCAACAAGAACACACTGAACAAGTGAGGGATTCCAGTCTCATCTAATGTAGCAGCAAAAAACATTTCTGGTTGGAAGCTATCGCTCTGCCTAAAGAAAAGCTTTTACTTCATTTCAATTCCCCATCAAGACTCCATGAGACTGTGGAGCTATACAAGACTGTATTTTTAATCTTATTCATCTCTACCATATTCTTCTATTGCAGTGTTGCCTACACACACAAAAAAACACACAAAAACCCATTGTGAAACAGTTTAAATCGAGAAATCAGTCTTAAAGGACTGAAAGTCCTAAAGTTAAAGGACTATTGATACTATTTGCTTTTTTTAGTCAAAACTCATATACTCCTCAAGACAGCATATACCCACACTGTCCACCAGCCCAGTAGTCAGAATGCGTCTCCTATCCCAGAGCAGCACTATAATATATATATTCACCTCATATGTAAGACCGGTATAACATGTACTTTTTAAATTGTTGCCGCAGGACATTATTTCTTTTCTGTAGCGAGCTTCATGATGCCTGCAAATGTAACAACTTTTGGTTTGTACCAGGGACATTTAATCAAATTTAATTAAACAACTGTGGCCTCTAATGACTTTACAGATGGTAAAATATCCCTCTTCTTGAGTTAGCTGGGTTTGAGGTTGCTGGGTTTAATACTACTGAGCTTTTCCCCAGTGAGCATGTGCCATAATCTGAAACCAGGAAACTAAGTGAGCTGCGCTTCCAAATGAATGATGCAGTAACGTATAAACTAAAATATTGCATTTACTAAGTTAAGGTCTATTAAGGCAGAAACAAGATGAAAGTTATCAAAATTATATTATTCAACATATACATCTTAAAGCATGCTAGATCTTATTTTATAGAGTTATTTAATGCTTAAATTATACAAAACCGTAATACAGTATAAATGCTAAACTGAATTTTATATACAGTACATATTTCTATTAAAAGTGGGAACCATCAAAGATACTAAATACAACTGCTGTTCATTGCAGACTGACAAACTCATTTGCTGAATTAATTAATTTTATTTCATTATTTTTTTATATGCACAGATCTAGCCAAAATATGTAACAACACACATTATTAGTCTGTGGATGTGCCTTAAAAACTCCATAATTCGGATGTATTATTTTATTATAAGTACACATCTATACTAGTTGCATATGAACTCTACAGAATAATATCAAAACAATCTGAAGAATTAAAGACAGTGATCCATTCTGTGCATACACGATCACATTTCACTATTAACTTTTTTTCTTTTTGATTGTAGTTTTAACTTAAGTAATTGTCCACTCCAGCAACATTAGAAATGGTGAGATTTATCTGATCAAATGTGCAGTTAGGTTCAAACACAACCTTTACACAACAAATTCCAAGGCTCCTCACTGCCCTGTGAATACTTAGTCCTTCTGTCAAATCAAGCTATAACAACATTTCATCATAAACACTCCCCGGCAAACACACAAACCCTCTGCTGAGAGAAATCTCTTTCATCTGAAACAATTCTTTGCTTTAACTGTGTAAGAAAAGCCATAGGTTAAATAAATGTGATCATTGCATAAACTTCAACTGTATTTACTCATATAGTATTTACATTAAAACATAAATTCATATTAACATTTTTGTTGTTTGTGATTTATGTTAAATAACGTCTTGTTCCTTTGAATCATAGTTTTTAATTATTTGCAGTTATGCAAATGTTTTGGAAATTGCTGTAGGGCGACAGCGGCTCAGGGGATAGAGCGGTCATTTTATAACCGGCAGGCTGTGCTTTGAATCCTATTCAGACAGGTTCATGTAGTTGTGTCCTTGGGAAAGGCACTTCACCCACTCTTCTATGTTTGTAGTGCGAGCGAGACGTGTGATTGGTGATGGTAGGTGGGGCCAAACAGGCAGATTGGCAGCCTTTCTTCTGTTTTTCCCAGGACAATTGTACCAATGAGTGTGGGGAGTGAATGGAAATGACTGCAGTTGCAGTGCTTTAAGAAGCTTGTCAAGCTTGAAAATTATGAAAATAGAAATGATCCTACGCCCTATAATAGCAGAAATTCATGAGCTCCTTAGCCTACTTACAAAAAATTAAAAATAGATCAGATATAAAATCTATCTCTTGGTGAAACTCCTGTTTGTAAAATCATTCAAAAACACATTTAAAAGCAAGTCAAAGCTCACTGTCATGACAGCAGAGGGCAGCACCATCTCAACAGCCACAGGAAAATGCTCATGAAAAGTACTGATTTATAACGATAAACTGCCTGCTCCCCAGAGTTTAATCCATGCTTTCCTCAGCTCTTACAATCAGTTACGGTATCTGTCTCTGAGTTTTAAAAGTCATTGGAATACCCCTTGAACTGAAAGAGAAAGAACACATTTTACTACAGTTTTCCAGCTTTATTTATTGTGGACTGGACAACACAATGTATACAAGCACAATGAAAACTAACACCATTCGGACGCTTTTGTCATTACAAACTGGGAATGCATCTACAGAATGTGGACAGGGCTGAGAGCTGGAGTACTCTGGTGTGTTGTTCTCATGAAGTTACAAATAAATAATATATATGGTCAATTACAGATGTGCAAACTATATTGTATTTCTGCCCCAAGTTCAAAAACATAGGTTGAATATTATATACACTCACCTAAAGGATTATTAGGAACACCTGTTCAATTTCACATTAATGCAATTATCTAAATAACCAATCACATGGCAGTTGCTTCAATGCATTTAGGGGTGTGGTCCTGGTCAAGACAATCTCCTGAACTCCAAACTGAATGTCAGAATGGGAAAAAAAGGTGATTTAAGCAATTTTGAGCGTGGCATGGTTGTTGGTGCCAGACGGGCCGGCCTGAGTATTTCACAATCTGCTCAGTTACTGGGATTTTCACGCACAACCATTTCTAGGGTTTACAAAGAATGGTGTGAAAAGGGAAAAACATCCAGTATGCGGCAGTGCTGTGGGCGAAAATGCCTTGTTGATGCTGAGGTCAGAGGAGAATGGGCCGACTGATTCAAGCTGATAGAAGAGCAACTTTGACTGAAATAACCACTCGTTACAACCGAGGTATGGAGCAAAGCATTTGTGAAGCCACAACACGCACAACCTTGAGGCGGATGGGCTACAACAGCAGAAGACCCCACCGGGTACCACTCATCTCCACTACAAATAGGAAAAAGAGGCTACAATTTGCACGAGCTCACAAAAATTGGACAGTTGAAGACTGGAAAAATGTTGCCTGGTCTGATAAGTCTCGATTTCTGTTGAGACATTCAGATGGTGGAGTCAGAATTTGGCGTAAACAGAATGAGAACATGGATCCATCATGCCTTGTTACCACTGTGCAGGCTGGTGGTGGTGGTGTAATGGTGTGGGGGATGTTTTCTTGGCACACTTTAGGCCCCTTAGTGCCATTTGGGCATCGTTTAAATGCCACGGACTACCTGAGCATTGTTTCTGACCATGTCCATCCCTTTATGACCACCATGTACCCATCCTCTGATGGCAACTTCCAGCAGGATAATGCACCATGTCACAAAGCTCCAATCATTTCAAATTGGTTTCTTGAACATGACAATGAGTTCACTGTACTACAATGGCCCCCACAGTCACCAGATCTCAACCCAATAGAGCATCTTTGGGATGTGGTGGAACGGGAGCTTCGTGCCCTGGATGTGCATCCCACAAATCTCCATCAACTGCAAGATGCTATCCTATCAATATGGGCCAACATTTCTAAAGAATGCTTTCAGCACCTTGTTGAATCAATGCAGAATCAATGCAGAATTAAGGCAGTTCTGAAGGCGAAAGGAGGTCAAACACAGTATTAGTATGGTGTTCCTAATAATCCTTTAGGTGAGTGTACATCTCAGTACAAAATAGCACTATAGGTACAGTATACAGTATATCACTGATACAAGCCTCATCCCCTGAAATAAAAGGTAATATACCGCGCAATAGCATAATAATAGGACGGAAATAGCACCTAAACATAATAACATAAGACTCATATGGGAACAGGACATCGTCATTTGATATCATGGTCATTTGATTAATCTTAACCTGGCTAAGCCAATAGAAAAACTGCAAGTTACAAGAAAAAATCTTGTTCATAAGATGCAAAATGCATTATGCATAGTTGCCATGCTATTGCCATCCTACTTATTACTGTGATGTAAAGTCCAAATATAAACTGGAGGCTGTGGCTTGATATGCAGTTACACTCAAAGGTTCATTGACAGGCGAAAGTGCTGCGCTCGTTGGGCCAGCTCTTTGGCGAACTCCACAGCCTCGTGCACTGCCTGCCGGTCAGGAAAGTGCAGCGCAGCCTTCTTAGTGGCCACAGCCAGCTGCTTGAGGAGCGCACACAGGTGACTGCTCTTACACAAGAGGCTCTGGCGGCACTCTCCACGCTGGGCCTCTTTGTACAACGTGTCCACCAACCTCTGTCCCACCATAATCACAAGCTTACTCTGAGAGATGAACTTCTCAGGGGGCTGTCCGTCCCTGAGGCTGCCCACAAAGCCTCCAATAGCCTTCTGCAGAGCCCCAAAGTACAGTCTGCAGTGCTCTGAGAGGGAGGCAGGTCGCTCTTCTGTCCCACAAGGAGACTCGGGCAAAGTGGGTTTGTTGTCCCTCTATGAAAGAAAAATATATATTTAATGTAGTTTGATATTTGTGACATTGTTACACAACAGTGATAGTTTATACATTCAGTTGCAACATACTGTAGTAGAAGAAGAAGAAGAAGAGGAAGAGGAAGAAGAGAAAGAAGAGGAAGAAGAAGAAGAAGAAGAGGAAGAAGAGGAAGAAGAGGAAGAAGAAGAAGAAGAAGAAGAAGAAGAGGAAGAAGAGGAAGAAGAAGAAAGTAGTGGCCCAAATAATTACTCAAGTAAAAGTAAAAAAGTACTTAGACAAAGTGTTACTTGAGTACAGAGTGAGCAAAAAAGTCAGACTTGTTTTCAATGGCGCCATAAATTGTTTGTGAAACAAAACAAAAAATCATGTGGAAATCGTGATATTTACAAAGAAAGTGGCTTGAAAATACAGAAAAACAAAATAATTATGAAGAACAAGGTACACAAGACAATCTATTTTATGAATCAGAATGAGGCATTTGCCATTAAAATATTTACTCATAGTGGAAAAAGTGACAATTGTTTTTACTCAAGAAAGAGTATAGATACTTCATTATAATTTTACTCAAGTAGAAGTAAAAAGTACCGTAAGTATTACTTCAAAAAGTTATTGAAGTACATGTACTTGAGTAAATATAATTGAGTACTACCCGCCTCTGAACAGGAATTAAATGAACTTACAAGTGTGTCCTTGGTACTATTGATTTACACCTTCACTATGCATGGAGTTGAGAGTATTGGAGCATCAATTATTTTTAAAGAACTTGAAGTAATAAATAAAGTCTTTCTACTCTTGACACTCACCGATACACTTTGAGAAGACACTGTAGCATTGTCCTTTAGATCTTTTTGCACCTCCTTTTGCTGATTTTCAAAATCATTCTTTGTCTAAAAAGGAAAGTACAATTAGTGTTATTGAAATCACATTAAAAGCTTTAGTTTAGAATATGCAGCATCAAATCACCTGCAGCTCAACATAGTCATCCTCTACCACGACCACTTCTTCACTGGCCTCTGAAGGCTTGTGTGGATTTGATGTGCCAGCGTCAACGAGCTCTGGTTCTTTCTGCGGTGGCTTAAACAGGAGTTTTCCATTGGCGTTGATCATGGATACAAGTCTCTTCACGTCTTCAGGAATAGTCCGTGCCACCATGACAAATCTCTCCAGCTGGTCCGGCGTTTGCGCCTGTGCATCTTGACTCAACTGATCCAGAGTCCAGCCTGCTGCATTTAGAGCACTCACTGTCTGCTGTAGGATGACCCCTGAGTCCTCCACAGTGCACAGCTGTTTGTAGAGTCTGGTCTGCAGGTTGTAATCAGTTAGTCGCCGTGCATTGCCTTTAATGTCCATAGCAAAGTTGAGAAACCTGCTCAGCGAGGTGGCAACTTCTTTCGCAGCGTCCCTAATCTCCTCTAAGTGTTTCTCCATGTGGTTTTTGCTCCTCCAGCCACTGCTTACAAATTCCATGATCCGGGGCACAGCTCTACAGACACCGTCCTGAAGATCCAAGAGTCTTCGACACACCTCGTCCTGCCGTAGAAGCACTTCCCTCAGAGGTTCCGGAGACGACGATGACAGGGGTAAAGAGTCACAGGAGCTGCTGGAGGAGCTAGATACTGTGCTGATCCTCTGATTTGGGTTTGACATTTCCAAACTTTGATTTTGACCATTCTCCTCAAGTGACATCAACGCTTGACTGGCTGGACTCTTGCGGAACGATGGACAATTCTTCCGTCGATATAATGATACTTTAGGAGCTTCAGGTGGTTCAACCCTACATTCAAGCGGGATGTGATCATCAGACGGAAGATCATACACTGATTCCTGCTCAGCAACGTCTTTCCTTGGCAGAAGTGGAACTCTCGGTGGCAAAGTGGGTGGGCTCTCGAGGGATCTGGACTTTGGAATATTGTTCAGTAAAGGGGATTTTGGGACTCTGTTGACAGGATGGCCCCGTGCTGGAATGGTGTCGTAGAGCTCCAGCTGGTCCGGTGGAGAATGCTCTGGAAGACTTTGCGGAGGACTTTGTTTGTCAGGACTCATGGGAACATATATCCACTCAGGCTTTCGGAGAATAGGCAGTGTGCTGTAGTCGCTCATGGTTGTCTTTTGGGTTTCTGCGGCAGAGGGGATGGGGATGTCATAGTTGGGATCCGGTGCTGAAGTGGGTGGGATGTCATAAATCTGTGAGATAACAGATAAGATGTTATGCATGTTACGATTGAGGCATTTATATGTGGTATTGTTCTTGTTCTTTGTGCTTTTGATATCCAGTGAAGGCCACAGAAGCTCGATTTCTGACTCATGTCCACATACGTATCTTTAGAAATGTGGCTGTCTTTCCACATGAAAGGCAGGTTTTACTCGACGTTGGGTCTGTTTTGTCTTGACAAACAATTTTCACTTCCATTTGGTTTTTCCCTTTTTGACATGCAATGAAACTTCCTCTAGAGTTTTTTCAACCCTCAGTATTCAAGTAGTATTAAAAAAAAATAACACCATTCTGGATTTAACAACAAATTTACTGAATGGCCAAAGTGCCACATCTTAAGCAACACTTTATATGTTTATAAATTTCATGATAGATCTTTATTATAGGTTCAGCCAATTTATGATATCTAGTAAATGTAAACAGGATAATCCTAAGGCAATTTTGAACTTTTGTAAATCATATACTTACATAAGAGTCTTTTGATCGTTCACATTGAAACTCTGGGGGTGAGTGAAATCTTTTTTGAAGTTCGGAAATTGGAACCAGGGAATGCTTTCGATATGATGCTCTTGGAGTAGTTGATACCTTCACATAGAGAATGAACAGTTCAGTCATAATGGTAGTAATAAGTACTTAAACAATGTGGCCTCAAACTTTACAGAGGCTTACAGGGAAGAGGGACGCTCGTCTTCCTGGGCTTGGGACATCGTAAAGCTCCCCGCTTGGACTGGAGGCCAAGTTGAAAGGCTACAAACGGAAATACAGGTTATAATCTTTTGAACCAGCAGAATATCTACTCCTTTGATCATTGCATTATTTACTCTTCCGACCTGTGCCTGAGACTTTTACAGGGACAGTGTTCTTTCTGAAGCTCACTGGTACCCCTGGAGGACCCTACACACTTTGCCAATTAACACAGCTGTATAAGCGAAACCATGCTTCTGGAATCCAAGGGTACCTGATAATGGGAAAGGCTACTACAGAAGGAGCTGGCCCCCTGTTGAGCAGCAGAGGAAATGGTGCCGATGGGAGAATATTGTAGCTTATTTCGTGTGACGGGCCTCTGTGCACACACTACTGTATTCCCAAGGTGGGTTGCTGGGTGCAGTAAAAAGCGTCTGAAGCTTGTGTCTGTGTGCGTTTTAAAGGCTCGTAAAGCTCCCGTGCTGCATGCCTGTCCCGCTGCAGAGGAACCCGGTCACATCTGTAAGTGCTTTGACAGCGGGGGGCCACTGCACTGCATTTCTGTACCTCTGAAATAGCGTACCTCGCTAATCACACGCATTAACACTCTCCACAAACTAATCTGTGGGTTCCTACAATACAGGTTTGTTACCCTTCACATTTGTCTGATCATGGGGAAAGTGTGTGCTGTCTGTGAGTGATTTCTGTTAGAAGAAACATTTAGGCGAACTCACTGACAGGCACCAAAGACATGAAAATTAAATATTCAAAGTTGTTGTTATGACCTTGCCTGTATTAATGTGTCAGACATTTTGAATGTTTGGAGCTGTGGCCAGTACGTCAGAGAGTGTGATTCAGAATCAATAACTGTGCACTATGATGGCCAAGGGGTTGGAGTCATTTTGTGTACTGAAAAGTGTAGATTTACTAAGTGAACATGCCAATCTGTCATTTGAAAACTGATCTGATATTTCCAAAAACCTTTTATGAGCTATTTCATTTCTAAAAACCTCACCTTGTTGCCCACTTGGTCCTCAGAAACCAGTTGAAGTGCTGACAGCCCGGGAGTCCTCGTCACGGACATGGGAGTAGATGGGACTTTGTAGAGCAGCTCTGTCCTTTTGCACACTGCACTGTTGGACCTGCTCACACTGGGGATCTGGTAGATGTTGTTTGTACTGCTGCTGGGGGACTGCCCTGAGGGTAATGGTTTGTCCTCTTTGGGGCTGAGGGTGGCACTGAGACCCGCCGTGGTCTGAGACAGAAGGCGAAGGCGGTTTCCAGGGGCCAGGCCTTGGCGCCCGTACAGCGAGCACATCCACCAACCACTGGTCCCAGCCACATTCTGCTCCATCACCGTGAGGATGTCCCCCTTCCTGAACGCCAGCTCGTCGGGACACTCTGCTGTGTTGTCGTACAGAGCTTTGGCCAAAGTCATCTACAATGACAAAATATCACGATGAAAACCTCACATTTAGAGACTGAATCAAGAGTCAACCATCATGACTCAAACGAGAACTATTTAGAGGACTGTATAACATACCCCAGTAGTGGTTAATGACCTACAAATATATATTAAAGTATTCAAATTATAGTTCAAATAATGAAATGAAATAGTAAAATGTATCCGGTAAAAAAGAAAAATAATTCAAGAACGAACCCGGACCCAATTCCAGGACGACAGCCACTGACCAAAGAAAACACATAATTTCTTTTGTATTTGGAGAACAGTCTTTTACTGACAACAGCAGGCGAATATTGTGAATTTGAGATGTTGCGAGCAAATACTGGCACATGTGACAGTGGAGTTGTGTTTTGAGTACTATGGTTGTGACTGTTCAGGATAGATGTGCGTTCATCTCTTCACACCACCCGTGCTCACTTCCTGAACGCCATTTCCACTGTGGCTTTATCTTACTCATTTAGCTCGTACTCTCATGATGTTCACTGTCACTTTTTAAAAAAATCTATTTGTCTTTCTATCATCACTGAAAACTCACCCAGCAGCACTGTTCATTTAACCTGACATATTGAGTCTGTTTTGAGTCATTTATGGTCACTGTCAATAAAGAAATGTATAAACTGTGGTGAGGATTGGATAATTGGCTTATTAGAACTACTGTATTGTATCTTGTGTGGATGTGTAGAGAGTGCAGCTTGTGTGGTTTACAATCATGTTTGCATTTGGTTGGATTATTAGAAAATTAGCTTTATGGTAAGCTTAATACGAGTTTAAAAATAGTTGGTATGGTAATATGAAAGCCCCACAGCCTTGTGTTTAATCCTACACATCTGGAGTTTAGTTGAGGCTCTGTCTTACGTTACGTTGTTGAGTGCTTCATGACACATTAACTCGTTTCTTGGATGAAAGTCCAGTTATTTGAAATGCACTCTATTAGTACTGCAGCAGTAAACAAGTATCCATGGCCTCAGCTGATGGGGAGTGTTTGAGTGTATTTATGTAACAAAGGGCCCATTGACCATCTGAGGGCCACACGCTCTGCACCTGTCATGGTGCAGGCCTGTGCTACAACACACACTCCCTGACTAATCCAGGACTCTTGCACCCATAGACTCAGATCTCCCACACCAGAACTGCTTAGGATGAAAAACTGCCCTTGATGACACTTCACTTCTGTTGCAGACCATAGCTGAGACACGTGGGCCCACTCTTTGCTGTGATATGAAGAGTGGATTCCTGCACACGCCTGCTCGTGCAGACAGCTGCCTCAGTGCTTTGACTGCACAGCTGTGTCCTCAGCACATGTAAACCTACTTTTGCTCTGTCTTTGTGAAAGTACAGTTTGTCAACATGAACCTGAAAATCAAGCCAAATCAATTATTAATAACCTGAAATAGATATTTGGTTTACAGAAGTCAGCCAAGATACTTTTGCAAAGCTTGAAAAGTCAGTCGAATTTCCAGTTTGGTCAAAGAGGTGATGTGGTGAGGGGGCTTCTATCAGGGGCTTATTTAAATCTGTCTGTGCAAGCATTTGGTGCTTGTTGTCAGTGGACTTCATCAAGACTAACTCTGACCTTAGACCTTTAAGTCTGACCCCGAGGTGGGGTCAAACCCTCACTGACAGGACCACACGGGCATCCCTAAACAAGGATGAGTTTCCCAGGCCTCCTGTGCAACAAACTGAACACTGAGGTGTTGTTTTTTTTAATATTCAGACAGGAAATCAGTCAGTTAAGAAGACAGATTCAACATTCACACAGAAGGAGCAGTCCATACTTAGACAGTGGGATATTAAACATATAAACAGAACTATATAAACAGAACTAGAAATAAAACAAACAAAGCCATCTTAGTTTACAAAGTTAATAATGACCTCTGTAAAAGAGGAAATTAATAAAAAAAGAGTAATAAAACTCAAATCATGAGTTCAAATGTGTAACAATTTAGTTGAGCAGAAGACCAATAAACACATCCACAGCATCTTATTGTCCATAATTTGTTGTACTTTATGAATTTTATTAAACGTGGTGAAGCTGAAATATCAAATAATTCCTGGACGACTGAGAACCTTCACAAACATCATGCGTACAACTTTTACTTTTTCTCCATGGGAAACGCTGACTAAAAACAAAGACAAGTGAGAGCAGACTTGGTGGCAGTGACACTGACTACACCAGAGCTCTGCTGGCATTTCCTGTCTGCAGTTGATGAGAGCTATGTCACAATCTACGGAGCAACAGTCGGACAAAGGGGATCGAGGAACAACTCACTAATGCCAGACGAGAGTGGGAACTTATGGGTAAAGACAATACTGACATAACTAATGTTTAATTGTCAGGACAGAAGGCGGGGTCTTGTGAACTAGTGTGCATTAAGTCCAATCCACTTCATGCAAGTAACTCTTCAGACCTACTTATGAATATTGTCAAGCATAATAAAAAAGAAAGTACAAGCTAGGCGTTGGGGGAGACTATTCAACCAGCAGTGAATGTGTGCATTGCCTAACCACCATGCTCTTGACTCTTAATGCTTCATGGCTCAGTGCATGTAGACAAATTTCCTGGGTTGACCACATGCTCACACACTGTGGGCTCCAGGTCCAGGCATTCTTTTCAACCGTGGCTCCTCTGCTTCACAGTCAACATCCGCTCCCTGACCATAGACTATTACTGCTATTGCTGCTATGACGTGTAAAAGATTTCACAGCAGAGTGCCACTGGGTAATTTTATATCCACTCCATGCAGGACTGCACAGTTGATTCCATATACAATACAATATTCATAGCAAAATGTTCTGTCTTATTCTGCTCCTGGGTCTTAAAAGATCCTGAGGGTTATGGAACAAAAAAGTCAAGTGGAAGACCCCAATAAATGTCACCAGCTCTGAGCCAGAGGATCCGATGGGCTGTCCCTCAAGACACTGAACAATCCTCGACCCACATTAAGGCCGTTACTGGTCCCTTAAAGCAGTACTAAGTAACGTGTTTACCTACATCCTTTCCGTAGTCCCTGTGGGGGTAATACAAGTGTTAATGGGATGATTGGGGGGTCTTTCATCTCCCCCTGGTGTCTCTGGCCAGAAAACCATGCTTGCAACTTGACTGCCACCGGGGCGGAGCAAGCAATACACACTAATAGAATCACGGAGAAGAAGCTAACAGGCTAACGGGCAAAGCTAACTGCGGGCTAGCGCCACTTTAAACAGTATTTACAGCCACGTTTGAGTGAAAAAAATATTCGCATTGTATAATTGGATGTACAACACCCATCTCTCCCTTCACCTTTTCTGTCAGCGTAGTATTTACTCTCCAAGACATTTAATATGTTAACTTGCTAAGACACCTGCAGTTGCGCTTATGGCCTCTAGGGGCAAGAGTTACTTAGTACTGCTTTAATGTTCAATATGCAACTGTTCTTGTTGCATACTGAAGTTCTACTTTGAACCTTGTTAAAATCCAACCATGAAAAATGTGAACTTTTGCGTTTTTCAACTGGTCTTGAAAACCTTTGATCAGAACTGTAGATCAGTGGGTCTCAAATGGCGGTATATGAACCAGACTTTAAAGTGACTATATGGAGTTTAACAATGTTAAAATGCTGTATTTCCCTCCCCCTACATGTTCCAGCAATGTCCTAAGGTGTAGAATGAGCCCAGATCTATTCACCACAACTGCCTCTAAAATCCTGCACTGTCACTCATAAAGTTGTTAATTCGGATTGCCGTCATGCACGAGTTTAATATAGAAGCTGCAGTTACGCGTAAGACCTCAGGTGGTAATTTTCTGTTTTGAGCATGGTGGGCAACCAGATTAGACATACCTGTACTATTTAGCCAGGTTTAGTCCTGATTTGATCCCGATAAACCTGGTGGTACTTGGACGGGCAAATATATGAAGTGCATGGTGTGAAAAGTTTGAAAGTTTGCAATAGACTAATACAATAAATATTCAAGTTGTGATTTTTTGTTTACATTTTACAAAGCTAATGTATCAGCATCCAGACAATCAGACCGGACAATGTGACTTCTAAAAAAAGCTATTGCCCGAAAATAGAAATTGTACTAAAATAAAAGAATACGTAGCGGAAGTGAGATCGCCAGTCATCATGAAATGTAAAGCTTTTTCAAGAATTAAAAGTCGTGCTCATGTGCAATGTGCTTCTCATGGGAAACTGTCAGATGAGGCATTTCCTCCCGCTGATGGCTCATCTCCCTTAAATAGCCTTCATGATGAACCAGGGCATTTTGCAACCCTGTCTCAAAACAAACTGTAGCTGCAAGACATACTCAGAATTTTGTCTTGCAGCAATTGACTGGATTCAACGTATCCAGTCGTTTAGGGGTCAACTTTAATGGACTAACTGTTACTGCTAATTTCACTGCAAAAAGTCATATCTTGAGCAATTAAAATTTCTGGAATTGAGAATATTTTTCCCTAATATGAGTAATTTTGACTTGCGAAGTAGAAAAATCAGCCAATGGAATGAGTAGTTTTGCACTTAAGTAAAAAAAAAAAAAATTCCGAGTAATTTTGAGCACAAAAATAACTTTTTCTTGTTTTATGTGTAAAAAAAACACTGGCAAATTAGCTTACTTAACTACTAAAATCAAGGGCTAATATACTTATTTCAAGCAAAACTTACCTATTTTTAGATCACTTTTTGTAGTGTTGGAAATCTTTAGCTTAATTAGCCATAACAGCTTTTTCTTTCTTTATAAAGTTTATAAATCTTTTTAACTTTTCACCTTAAGAGCTTGACTGTCAGGATGGTCTGTTGAAAAAGCAGTTTTATTAAACTTCTTTTGCCCTGTTTATAGACCAATTGTTGACTACGTATATTGTTAAAAGAAATATATACATTCAACAATCTTTTTACGTTCACGTTTTTGTCCTCTTTTCTGTTGTCCTGGTTTTCTCTCCTGGTTTAGTCAAGTTATAGACCTGGTTCAGATCAGATCCAAACCATATCATAGACCAGTGTTTCCCAACTAGGGGTGCAGGGACCAAGCAGGGGGTACTTGGAACTATTTCAGATGGGAAAAAAGGGGAAACTGGACATTATCTTGATAGGAAAAGCTATATTTTTGCAGTAAAGTGTGTAGTTTTGATCTATTTTGAACGTAACATTGTATTAGTCCTTACAAATAGCACTTTTAATTGATTGCTTTCTAAATAAACTGCAACACCCTTGAGGTCGGGGGTACACGGACAACCACTGAAAGGTCCAAGGGGTCTGCAAGACAAAAAAAGGCTGGGAACCACTGCCGTATTTCATAGGCAAATGTGTCCTAATGAGCAGGAGAGAATGTTTGGTCCACAGCGCTAATGGCATGAGCAGCTTATTTTCTAAGGAGTGGTGTTAATGAGGCTCGTAAAGTTCTGGTCCAGATCAGGGCTCTCCAGTTACAGCACACAGTTAGTGCCGCTCACTGGGCTGTGCAGGGAGGATCAGGGCTGACAATGCAAATTACAAGGGAAAGTCTAGCAGGTGGTCCACACAAGCAAACTCTAAAAGACTAAGTAAATGTAACACAAGTGCTTTTTGTGTTAGTCTTTATAGCCAACACTTGATTAAGAGAAAAGTAATATCGCAAAAATGGCAACACACTTTGTTATTTTTCTTTAACTATTTGTAGTTATAACACAGGGGTGGCCAAACTTTTTTCATATTGAAGCATACACGGGGTGAAGGGCCATCGATCGGCGGTTAGTGACGCGAAACCTTTGACTAGCAGAGGTTTAAATTGTGCCCCATACCTTTATTTATGCTTCAAACATTCATGCTAGCTCTGTCTCACAATAAAATATTAGTTGTTAGAATTGTGTAGAATTATTACATTTCAAATAAAAAGGACCATCTCTGATGATGTGTACCGATTCAGCAAGAAGGCTGAGGGCCACAAAAAATTGGTCTGAGGGCCGCATTTGGCCCCCAGGCCGCACTTTGGGCACCCCGTTATAACAGAATAATTCATTTTAAGTGTCACATAACAATCATAATTGCCTTCATTTGGATACACTATACATGAGGTGCTGATGAGTCTACTTACATCATAATTAAACACACATACTTTACTCATTTACGTTTTGCCCAGGCTTAATGCAGTCTTTAACAGATCAATCTCAAAGTTAAAAAAACTTTTAAATTGATCGTGATGTGAATGCTGCTGACCCTAATCCAAGCACTGACCCATATTTTAACATTCACCACTGAAAACCATTGATCTGATATGGAAGAGGCATTTTCAGCAGTACTTTAAAGCAGACACCCACATTTGACCTTCCCTCAATAGTAGGGTACTGCATTAGATATGTCAGGTAGATGTACAAACAAACAACTACAAACAAAAACACATTTACCAACAAATTCATTCTTTTCAAATTCATATGTAAAAACATGCATGATGTCTTTAAACTACAAATTAAAATTACTCAACTTCTTGTGAAGGAAGTGTGTACACATAACAGTTGATTTCCCTGAATATGCACAACTCACCATGTTTGCAGCTGCACTCACAAACTTGAAGTTATATCCCTTGCAATGTGTCTCCTACATAACCATCTCAGCTCAAGAGCACACTCCACTAAAGACACTGGTTCAGAAGGTCTGTCACAAAACACACAAGGGGGTTTAACGCTGGGGGCGGGACCACAACACACCATGCTCTACTCCGATTAGCTGAAAGGATCCCATTTCAATGGAAAGCACTGCCCACTCACTCACCGCCAGCGCAACTCCTCTGCCAGGCCACTTCTGCGTCTTCCAGCACTTTACAAAGCAGAAGTCCTTCTACCAAATAATCATAGGGACTTTTGAGTTCTTTTGACACTTCCTCTTCTTTGAACAGGGCCATCTTAAATGAATGAATGTGGTTCAAGGGGAGACACTATGTCAAACTAAATGTTTTCAATCTTCAGGTTTTGAGCTAAATCTCTTAACATATAAACTTTCACCACGACACAAATAAATCAGCCAATCTTCATAATAACATGTGCAATAATTTCACTGTTTCTCCATTGATCTACAGTGAGGAAAATAAGTATTTGAACACCCTGCTATTTTGCAAGTTTTCCCACTTAGAAATCATGGAGGGGTCTGAAATTGTCATTGTAGGTGCATGTCCACTGTGAGAGACATAATCTAAAAAAAAAATCCAGAAATCACAATGTATGATTTTTTAACTATTTATTTGTATGATACAGCTGCAAATAAGTATTTGAACACCTGAGAAAATCAATGTTAATATTTTGTACAGTAGCCTTTGTTTGCAATTACAGAGGTCAAACGTTTCCTGTAGTTTTTCACCAGGTTTGCACACACTGCAGGAGGGATTTTGGCCCACTCCTCCACACAGATCTTCTCTAGATCAGTCAGGTTTCTGGACTGTCGCTGAGGAACACGGAGTTTGACCTCCCTCCAAAGATTCTCTATTGAATCTAGCCAGTCTGGAGACTGGCTAGGCCACGCCAGAACCTTGATATGCTTCTTACAGAGCCACTCCTAGGTTATCCTGGCTGTGTGCTTCGGGTCATTGTCATGTTGGAAGACCCAGCCTCGACCCATCTTCAATGCTCTAACTGAGGGAAGGAGGTTGTTCCCCAAAATCTCGCAATACATGGCCCCGGTCATCCTCTCCTTAATACAGTGCAGTCGCCCTGTCCCATGTGCAGAAAAACACCCCCAAAGCATGATGCTACCACCCCCATGCTTCACAGTAGGGATGGTGTTCTTGGGATGATACTCATCATTCTTCTTCCTCCAAACACGTTTAGTGGAATTATAACCAAAACATTCCATTTTGGTCTCATCTGACCACATGACTTTCTCCCATGACTCCTCTGGATCATCCAAATGGTCATTGGCAAACTTAAGACGGGCCTTGACATGTGCTGGTTTAAGCAGGGGAACCTTCCGTGCCATGCATGATTTCAAACCATGACGTCTTAGTGTATTACCAACAGTAACCTTGGAAACGGTGGTCGCAGCTCTTTTCAGGTCATTGACCAGCTCCCCCCGTGTAGTTCTGGGCTGATTTCTCATCTTTCTTAGGATCATTGAGACCCCACGAGGTGAGATCTTGCATGGAGCCCCAGTCCGAGGGAGATTGACAGTCATGTTTAGCTTCTTCCATTTTCTAATGATTGCTCCAACAGTGGACCTTTTTTCACCAAGCTGCTTGGCAATTTCCCCGTAGCCCTTTCCAACCTTGTGGAGGTGTACAATTTTGTCTCTAGTGTCTTTGGACAGCTCTTTGGTCTTGGCCATGTTAGTAGTTGGATTCTTACTGATTGTATGGGGTGGACAGGTGTCTTTATGCAGCTAAAGACCTCAAACAGGTGCATCTAAATTTAGGATAATAAATGGAGTGGACGTGGACATTTTAAAGGCAGACTAACAGGTCTTTGAGGGTCAGAATTCTAGCTGATAGACAGGTGTTCAAATACTTATTTGCAGCTGTATCATACAAATAAATAGTTAAAAAATCATACATTGTGATTTCTGGATTTTTTTTTTAGATTATGTCTCTCACAGTGGACATGCACCTACGATGACAATTTCAGACCCCTCCATGATTTCTAAGTGGGAGAACTTGCAAAATAGCAGGGTGTTCAAATACTTATTTTCCTCACTGTATATGGGGAATTGTAATTTCAAGGACATTTTCTCAAAAAAATGCGTTTTCCTTACATTGGTGCGAACATATCTCCACATCAGTAGCATCTACCGACTTCAAACTTTTTTAGATTTAACAATATTTTGAAGTTTTGAAGAGGGATTTTTACATTTCTAATGCCAAGCCTGATGTATTGAGTTTTGAATGTAAAAAAACAAGGCAAAATGCCAATGTTTACAGACTTTTCAACTAATAACAGCTTAAAAACGAAACAATATCCAAAATCCCCTCTGAAAAAGTCTTTGTAACTAATATGTCAATGAAATAAAACCATGAATTAAAACCTGGCTCGATCCATTATTCAGATTTCGTCGCCGAAAAAATAGGATTTTTTTTTTGCATTTTTAGGCATAAAAAGCCTTATTTTACATTTCTTAATCATATTTATGTCAGTTCAGCAAAAGTTTCAAATTGATATCTCTTGATTTAAAAGCTTCCCTATTCACCTGCAGTATCTCGCCATAAAGCAAAAATATAACACTTAAAGTGCATATGACACATTAGACACCATTTTTTGCTAAAACATACTTACATAACATAAGTATTATGTTTAAGATTTTGCTAAAGATTGTACCCAGTTTTCTTTAGTTTGGCCATTTTTGTGATGTTTATAGTTTCACTTCCTTATTGGACACCAACAGGAAGTGACATAGTTGAAGGTAAACAATTTTAAGCTGTTGCCGTGCCTACCATGTTAAGTCAATGGGAAATGAGTGAGTCAAACTGTTATGGAACATTACCTATGTCACTTCCTGTCAGCAGCTTAAAATTTCAAATAACTTTTTGCCCAACATCGTGTGCTGCACTGAAATAAAATGATGAACTTGCAACTGATGTTATCCTTCTAAATAAGTCATATTTTCAAAAGCATTAAAACTGTCATATGCACTTTAAGGCTATTTTACATTTAAAAAAACTCAAAGTCAATCAATTGGACGTTACAATACTGTGATTTTAGCTTCCATCAACAACTATATTCAGTTTTAGGAAGAGATTACTTTATTAAAAATATAATTTGTTATTAGGCCCGAGCGGCCTGCCGTCGCAAGGGCCTATTGTAATCGCAACGCAGTGCGCGGTGCGCACTGTACCTAGGTGCGCGGAGCGCACGAAAACAGCGCGAACCGTAAACTCACACCTCTGGTGTGGGCCCTGTATACTTATAATTGCATGAAAATGAATGGGGGTATATGGCCAACTGTCATAAGGAGCCCCACGGCTGCATGGGGGTCGTTGAGAGCTTTCCAAAAATGTATAATATGTTGTCGTCGCGAAAGCGACGATAATGTTTTTGCCAAAAATATTATTATTTTTCTTTATTTATTAGGCCCGAGCGGCCTGCCGTCGCAAGGGCCTATTGTAATCGCAACGCAGTGCGCGTAGCGCACTGTACCTAGGTGCACGTATTGTGTTAGAGTAGGCACGTTAGCGCCCTCGGTACTGTTACAAAGGCGCTAAAGGAGACACGGCCCGCGAGGGCCGTTCGATGCCGCTTGCGGCTTTAATTCTTTTTGTTGTTGTTGACCCCAACAACTTTTACTCTTCACAGGAAAATACCTTTCGCGATCCACCATCAATGTGACATGACGAGCCTCAACCAAAAAAATAATAAAATTATTTCCACTAAAAATGTTTTGCATTTTGACCATTCCACATAGTGTTCTTTTGATTCAAGCATCGATAAGTCTCATTATTAAAAACTGTCATTAATCAACATTCACTTTTGGCAAAAGTCTCACGACCCATATGTGGGTCCCAACCCACCAGTTGAGAACCATTGATATGTAAAACCAATTACATTACTGCAATGTAGATGCAACAGGTCCATTTTAGCCCATTTCTGAATTCTTTATACCAGGTCGACCATTCATTTGAGTAATTCTTCTAAACAGCAGTCGTGGGGGTTGCTTGGATGGCTGATTCTTTGGCCTTTGGTGCTTGTTGTCTGGACAACACAGGCCACGGTGGTTCCCTTGAGAGACCAAGGGCTGTGGGAATGCTCAGGGTGAACGCTGACCCACTGCTCTGAGTTCACACAAGCAACATGCTTGTGTGACGATAAACCCATTTACTGGCATTTACACCATTAGTCAAAGATGGAGTGTTTCTCTTGGGTCTTAAACAAAACATAAAGGCAGTAAATTGAGTCCACCACTATATGTACTTCGAAAAACACTAGAATTGAGACAAAAAAAGTTTTAAGTGTGTTCCTTAAGAAAAAGGTATGACAAAAAAAACTAAAAGTAATGCTTCCGTCTGCACTAATTTCTATTTGATTTTTGTATTGGGAGCACTTTAGAAAGTAAATGTTAAAATCAAACATTTCTGCTACAGTTGAGAAATTAAATTAACAAAAACACCTACAAATATAGCCGCAAAGCGGCGATTATTGGCCCTCGCCGACCGCCCTGCCCAAAGCAAGGGGCAAGGCGCCCTTTTGTCTCCCTCAATCTAAAATTACGATATTGCTACTGCCTTTATGTGTGTTTGTTTTTAACTTTTTTCCCTCGGGTCTTAGTTGTAGGATTTTTGGAATGCGCTAACGCGCCCTCTCGGTATCTGACAAAGTTTTTTGTTTTTTTGACAATGCTGAGCATTCCGCGCTCAATTTTGACATTATACAGAGAAAAATTAGTATGAATTTGTATCAGACTATATCTGCAAACTGAAGTATATTTTTACATTTTACTTAGGGTTGCGGCTGCGCCGCAGAAAATCCACAAAGGTTATCCAAGTACTTTGGATAACCTTTGGTTCCTCACTTATCGCTGAATTATGGAGTTTAACATTTTTGCATCAGAATAAAATGGGACATTGTGGTCATCGCTACGGCAACACCGTGAAAAATATGGCAAATCTGATCGGAACGACCAAATAGAATTTTGTGCCAAATTATTTTAATTTTCGTAAAAGTAAAATTTGTACTCTCCATATAATTCCTATAGGGGGCGCTATCGCGCCCAATTTGAATTTTGCCAGATGAAAATGTTTAGGACTGTGACTTTAACAACTGATAACAAAATGAGCGAAATTGGGCTTCATATGTGCGAATGGGAGCCATTTTTTGTTTGCGAAAAATCTCAAAATACTTCGTACAGTTTGTGGCTTCGCCGCATAAAAAACGTAAAACTTAGAAAAGTAATTTGGATAACTTTTAAAGTTCTACTTCTCAAGATTATTTTCCACCCAAAATTAGGTCGTTTTGATGAACGCTCTAGTAAGAGAGAGAGAGAAGAGCGCGTTAGTGAGTGTTTGAGAGGAGGGGAGCGCTTCGCGCACTTTGGGGGATATACGATTACAAGAGCCCCTTCGCCAGCCCTGATATCTCTCGGGCCTAATAATATTCCCATACGAAAACAATGTTCCCGCTTACGCGGGTACCATAAACTATATATTTTCGGAAAGCGCTCACGCAATCCTACCTCATGGTCGAGGAATGCGTGAGCGCTTTGTGCCCGTCAGTGACCCAGGGCTCTCAGTCACCCATTGACTTTTATGGGCTCTGTACAATTACAATGTTGATTTTTGCATTAAATATGTATGTGCACGACAAGAAGAGTGCGTTAGTGAGTGTTTGCTTCGCGCTCCAATTGTCTGCAATTACAATGTTCGTTTTCTGATACATGTGCACGGAAGGTGCACGATGAGAGGAGTGCGTTAGTGTATGTTTGAGAGGAGGCGAGCGCTCTGCACACTCTATACGATTACAAGAGCCCGTTCACCAGCCCTGATGCCGCTCGGGCCTAACAACTGTAATTGAATATATATATAAATTTAATACTGTATCATCTTATCATTTCTAATTGGAGGAAAAGCATTAGTTTTTTTTGTTAAAATAACAGGATACAAGGGTAGGTGAACTAATGAACACACAGTAAAATGTTTGCCAATAAACTCAGTGAAACCAATCAAAATTACCCTTTAGATATTTATTAAAAATTACATCAAAAAGACAGACAAAATATAAAAGTGAAACATGTATGGTCAGCAGAAGACGCACAAACGAGGGTTTCTCAAAAGGATCCATCACGGTAGGTGACCTTGACAGTATTTAAAACTAAAATGAATGTGTGCTGCAGGAGTCCGTAGTGATTTGGGCTCAGTCTGTGGTGGTGCGACGGTACCAGAAACGTGCTCTGAAGTCATCGCTGCAGGTCATGAAGCCGGGATTGGTGGGAGAGTGGACGATGCAGCGCACGATGTTGTTGTGCCCCAGAGACAGCAGGTTCTTCCTCTCTGCGGTGCGAGAGTCCCAGCAACACAGGCTGATGGTGCGCTCGTCTGGCAGCAGCACGTAGTCCTCTGTGTGGTTGAACACGCCCTGAGTGCGGTGCATCTGCCGGCCACTCAGCCCCGCACCTGAGAGGCACAGACAACGTGGTCAGCTGCAGTTTCCAAAATGATTTTATACTAACAATGCGTGCCACTGCATTATTATACATATTGGTAGGAGGAGAATCTGGGCATGTTTTAATCTGGGTATGCAAAAACTTTTCAGATAAATGGCGCCATCTGCAGACGGACTGTTTTTAGTCAGCAACATGTGTGCATGCATCTTGACATTGGGAGGCAGTGTTGTGTCAGGTCAAAGTTGTATTCCTCTATTATTGTTTAACCTCTTAAAACAATACTAGAGTAATTGTTTAAGAGGTTAAAGGGGGGGTATTATGTAAAATCGACTTTTTCAAGCTTTATATCATGTTATTATGTCATTCCCTCATTAAACACATGCCTGGAGTGTTGCCTTGGCTCATTCACATATTTTTGAGTAATCAGTAAAAACTTAGACGGCAGCCATTTTAGGTGTAGCTATGCCTCAGTCCTCCTAGGAACGCCCCCACCTCCTGGAGACGCCTCTGGACCTTTTGTCACCAGCCAAGCCACCAACCACTGCTCCTCAGCTCAGCAGAGCCCCCTCCCCGCACAGTGTTGTTGTTTAAATGCCACAGCAGTGTGCTGAAGGGGGCGTGTCGGAAAGCTTCTTAAAGAGACAGAGGCCTATTTCAAGACGTTCAGTACAGCCATTTTGAGAGAGCAATTTTATTCAAGGCAGTTATTTTAATTTACTGCATATACAGACCAACAGAAGGTTACGTCATCATTGTAGTATGCTATAGACTGGTGCTATGTGATTGAAAAAAGCATAATACCCCCCCTTTAACTTCAGCCTCAGTTAAGGCTGAAAATACATTCAGCCTTAACTGAGTGCATTTTCTCCAGTTCGGCTTTACCCAAATCTAAAACTTCTTGACTGGAGCTTACAGCCTATAGACCAGCGTGACGTTTCATTTGAAAGCCAAGACCTACAAAACTGGTTGGTTTGTGTCACATTTTTGCCGTGTTTTCGTCTTTTTTGTCTAATTTTTGTCATGTTTTCGCAGGTTTTTTGTCTTGTTTTTGTCTTTTTGTTGCTTTCGTCATTGCTTTTTGACGCTTTTTTATTGTGTTTTTGTTGCGCTTTTATCCTTGTTTTCGTCACTACTTTGATGCTTTGTTCAAGAAACTTTTAGATTTGGGTAAAGCCAAGCTGGAGCCTGTGTACATTTATTTCAAGTAGTATGACTAACTTATTCTTACCAGTGTACTTCACTAGCGCTCGGCCTGTGGAGATCTCCCACAGCTTGACCACAGAGTCCTTGCCGCTGGACAGGATATACTTGGAGTTTTTGGAGAAGATAGCGGAGCAGACCTCAGCTCCGTCGTGGGCTTTCTCAAAGGTCGTGACGCAACGGTTGGAAACACCGTCCCACAGTTTGATGCTGCCGTCTTTGCTGCAGGAGACGTAACTGTTGGCGGAGTGGTTGTAGCTGACGCCACTGATGGTGTCAGTGTGCTGGTCCACAGGGTTACAGGACACGAAGCACTGGAACGTGTTGACATCATACAGGCGCAGCGTGGGGTGCTGTGTTCCCACTAGCAGAAAGTCTCCAGAAGGATGGAAGGAGATTGAGCGCAGCATTTCAGCTTCCTATACTCAATAAACAAGAGAACAACATCTTAAGAAACTAACTGGTGGTATGTTTGGTTATTGGAAGGGAGACGGAGGCAAACAAAAAGTTAACCGTACTTGTACATATTTAAAGGCTCTTTTAGCTGAAGGCTTTGAATAGTCAAACAGTTTCAGGGTGTAGTCTCTTGAGCCAGAAGCGAGGATCTGCTCAGAGGGATGGAAAGCCAGACATGTGACTTCATCAACGTGGTCGTACAGTGTCCGGATCACAGGGTGGTTCTCCATGTTCTGCTGGGCTGTTTCATTCATCATTATCTGCAAAAATATCAATAAAACATGAAACATATATATTTTCTAAGGCAAGTTTAATAAATGCCATCACATTAAGCACAAACTAAATCTGTTTTTGATGCATTTATGATTCTATGTGAACTTGCAGGTGGGACATTATGACGCAAGGGACACATGTACCCATTGTCGCTATATATCGTATCAACGTTCATTATTCTGTTAGTGATGGCCTAATTCCTCACCTCGATGGGCATGGCACTTTTGGCCAGCATGCGTTCTGTGTCCAGGATCTTGATTGAGGCGTCCGCAGAGCCCGTGGCAATCAGCTGTCCATCACGGCTGTATGTGGCCACTCGACATGGCCCTTTGTGTGATGTAACATAACACGTCTCATACTCGGACGCCTCGGGAGACATGGTCTGCATATCGGCGTCAAACTCCAGGTCAATGCCAACTCCAGGGGCTACGTTGTCTGATCGGCCAATGGCGTATTGAACTGCACTGTCATCATTCTCCATTCCTGAGAGAGAAGAACATTACGCTGAACAACATAGAATGAATTCTGTATAAATGTATCCAACAGTAAATCGCTCCCACTATCTATACGTCTCTCTCGTAGTGAATTGTTTAATGCACTGCGTTTGCCAGTACTCATTAAGTTTAATAATGTGTTATTCGGACATTATGATAAATATAAAAGGTTTAATAAATACAACATAATTTCATTCATACCCATCTTGGCCAGTTGCATGAGCTGCTCAGACGGAGACACAACATTCTGCGGTTTGACTTCGCTGATGAGACTGTTGGCGATGCTGGTATAGCCATCGTACAGCAGCTGACTTATTATCAGTCTATACAGGTGTTGTCGGTCTTTCAAAGTTGGTTTTGGACGAAACATGTTGGCACGGAGGAGAGACTAACGACGGCCCGATGAGCGTGAAAATGTCTGCAAAAACAAAACATCCGCACAAAACACAGTTATCGGTTGACAAGCAGATTATTTCCCCAAAGAGTATGAAGCTCGATAGAGACCAATACATATCTAAGCTAGCTGTGAAGGGAGAATGAATGGAACTCATGTTAGCAAAATTAGCTTTGTTGCTGCAACTGCACATACATATCTATGATAACGGCAAACCGTCACGCGGTTTCTAAGAGTAGCAACCAGTTTTAGATAGATGGGGAAATAAAGTGTCACAGTACAAACCTTAAATGAATATTATCAAGCGGTTTAGTCAGAAAAAAGTAATAAAAAATGCCTGCAAACGAAGTTTTGATGGCGCTCTCGTAGACGTCCATGTGTGTGACGTAATACGCACAGCGCGCTTTACGTCACAAAAGACGCAAGTCTGCTCGAAAAGATAAAATGGAGTAATAACTAAATTAAAAGACACACTGGCGCAGCACAAAACAATCACAATATATATATATATATATATATATATATATATATATATATATATATATATATATATATATATATATATATATTGCAATGTAAAATTAAAGCCCTAATATGCAAATGAATATGCCAGAAAATAATATTTTAAAATAATAATAATTAAAACAAAGTTGTGGCAGGCATTCATGATTCAAAGTTTTGTACATTTGTTTAAAATTAAATAAATAAATAAATACAATCATATTTTAAACATTTGCTCATCATCATTTTCTGTCTATAAGAAGGGGTGGATGCTTACAATTCAGTGCACCATTATAGTTTAAAGTTTTATAGCTTATTGTTTATCTAAATTCTGTGTCGTATGTTTTATGTTGCACGTCTGCATCAAGAACAATTCCTAGTTTGTGAACCTGTTCTCAAACAATGGCAATAAAAAAATATTCTGATTCTGATTCTGATTCTGACCATTAACAACTACCCAAAGAAATGGAGCATTATCTTGCCAAAATAAAATTTGAGTATGTATGTACATATAAAAATCACAATCATTTTTTTCAAAGATGCGTGACTGAATGAGCAATGATGGGTGGCTGAATGAGCTAAACTGGTTTACAAGCATAAAACATTAATCCGCTGACTAAAAGCAAGCACTGCCATCCTAATTCAAAACATAGCCAGCTACTAGATGAATATTTGAAGAAGGGATGAGACTCCGGCATTTATCACCAACCCACGCACAGTCTCACAGCTACCACTTCCTGAAATGTGTGTCATCAATTCAAATATGGCCAACCAGAGAGCCATGCAGGCCATATTCAGATTTTTTTTTTTTTTACGTAGAAGGATAAATCTGCATAAATGGTGGTGGAAAATGTATCTTTTCCATGTTTATAAAGCAGCTGGAGATCCATTTAGATAAGGCTTATATTTCTCCTATATGTCTTCAATCAATGTTTAATTCAGTTGTTCTTTGAATCACACTCTTTATTCACATAACAACTTACATAATGCCAGAGTTTGGGATGCACAATATTAAAGGTAATGTTTTGTATTAAATGGTTTAATTAAAAAAGACACTACACGACTGAACTTGGTTTGTCTCAAGCTGCAGACACACGTTTCACAATGTGGACAAGCTGCATCTGTAAGTCATGAAGTGCAGAGTTCAGTCTCTGAGCTTTAACTGGAGACCTGCACATTAGGACTTCATTGGGGGCAAGTGCTGGATTGTGGAAGAGAAAGTCCCAATTTAATTTCTCACTGTTTTTTGCTGTAGTATTTGGCAACCTTAAGTCTAGGGCTCATACTGCTTTCTATCTCGAGAACCAAGACAAGAAACTTAACACAAACAACTATATCGGCAAATGTGTTTCTAATGTTTTTCTGTTAACTGCCCATTGTCTCACCATGCAGCATGGTGATCTCATTCAGTTGCTTCTGTTCTATGAAACATAAAGCTGACTCCATCCTGCAAGGCCACTGAGGCTGGAAATGTGTGTGGTGGGAGGTGTCCTGTTGCCATGACGACACACACACAGACACAAAGCGTGCTCTCAGCGGAGTCGCTTGCTGTTGCTGTGGAGATGAGCAGAGACTGAAGGAATGATGCACTGCTATCATTGTCAAAATTACTTTAAAGTCAGGTTATACAGTATGTTACCAATGTTCAAAAACTCAACCAAACACGTCAGCAATAGTCACCTAAACACCAACAATACTCTTTTAGCTATATCAGAATAATGCATTATGTTTTGGAAGAGGACATCATGTATTTAAACCCCATGTTTGGTTACCTGTAGTCAGCATCATCTCCATGCGACGAGCTGAGTCGGGTTTTAAACGGTTTTAAACGGTGGATTAATGAATGTTAGCCATAAAAACAGCACATAAATCTCAGAAAAATGTGGAATGCCATATTTCCCTTTTATGGCATTCCACATTTTGCTTTATAATATTAATTATAACAACCACAACAACAATAACAACAAGTCTCTGCTCTCATACACATAGCACAATACATGAATTAATGAAATACACTAAAACACACTTACACAGGTTACAAGCTTATGTTCTTGTTCTCAAATCTTTCCGACTTCGGATTGAAAATAAAAGATAAAGAAAAGAAAAGAAAGAAAATTGAATAATGGAGAGGATTTTGGGGTTCTGGTGAAAACGTTTTCTTCATATAGCCTATACTCAGCATAGTCGGTGACTCAATGAAACTCCAAAGAGACGCTATTTCTCTATGTTCTCATTCACTGAGTAGGTGTGAGGACTAAAAATAAAATGCGCACCCAGGAAATGATAAATCAACATTGAGCAAAAACATAACAAAAAAAAAATCAAAATAAAAGACAAGTGACTAAGCCTGTGCAGATATGGTCTGGAGGATTAGACATATGTATTGTTTGTCCTGATAAAGTGAAAGCTAAAAGCCACTCTGGCAACAGCACTCGTTCTCTCTCTCCAAACTGCCCCCTGCACTTGTGGGTGCATGAAACGCTGTGTGGGAGGAAGTAGGTGTGTGTAACTGTAGCCCGGTATACAAAGGGGATTTATACTGAGTACAGCCTTCTTACTCTGCTGAACATTCATTTAATGCAAAATGAGTAAAAGCTATCAAACTGTCCACCAACTCATCCCCTAATAGACATAACATATTTATTGATTCATATTGTATGTATTTTTTGGTGAGTTATTATGTGTTATAATTAACCCTAAGTGTTTCAGCTACAAGATCAAAAATACACAATTGTAACACATTTGTAAAGCACTGGCAAAGACTTTGTTAATTATGTTTTTTAAATAAGTTTTCTTATTAGATGTATTTATTAAACACCTAAATAGATGCTGTGTGTGTTGCCGCATTATCGCTCTAGTAATGGCTCGGCACATCATGGCAGGAATGAGGTAAGAAAAAAAGGTTAGGGTTCCATCCATCCATCCATTTTCTTCCACTTCTCCGTTGCCGGGTCGTGGGGGCAGCAGTTGGAGCTGCCCAGATCCCATTGCACCAGCCCCTATGGCTCCTCCTGCAGGTGATGGGTCCACAGAAGGACGGGCTCATGGTTCTAACCGGGCCTGTTGGTCTCACATAAGGGGCTTCTGAACCGCTCGTTGTCTGACCCATCACCTAGGACCTGTTTGCTATGGGAGACCCTACCAGGGGAAAAAAAGCCATTGACAACAGAGCCCCCAGAATCATTCGGGGGCACAAACCCCTCCACCACATTAAGGTGGCGGTTCCAGGAGAGGGGTTAGGGTTATTTGCCTAAAATTTATTATTAACAAATGGGTGCCGTGTGGAGCACTGTTTTAACCTCAGTGTCGTGGGTTCAAGTCCCGGCGCCAACAATTTGATGAATGAATCTTCCCGCTCTCCTCCCCCTTTCTCCCTAAGCTGTCCTGTTCAATAAAGCTGCTGGGACAAAAATCTTAAACAATTAAACAAAGAACAAATGCTTATGTTGTTGTTGCTGCCTATAATAATCTTGCATAGTTTTCCTAATTTTCAAAGCTCACATATTGGCAAGAGTTGAATTGCCTTTTGCACTTTAGAACATTTTGTTTCGTGCCTGAAACTATTTACTCAGATACTCCCATTTTCAAGAATCCCTGACACTGCTGCACTCTCTCTCAGGGCCTTCATGTGCTCCCTGTCCTCTCTGCTCATCACTGTGTTCAACTTGTTCTCCGGAAGTCTTTGTTTGACAACTAACCACCCACCCACCCACCACCAGGCAGCCGAGCGCCCAGCCTGCCTGCCTCTCTGCCTCCTCCTCTCTGCCTCGCCACTTTCTCTGTGCATCTTCCTCACATTTGCATTTGTTCTCCTTCCTTGTGACATGTCAGAGAGCTGCGATGTGACTGAAGTGAATGAGGCGGCCTGGTTACTGGACTGTGTGCTGGCAAATGGTTGAAAGGTAAGGGACAATATTGACTCCTCATTTATAGCTGATATACTGTAGTGCCAATATGTGTGTGTGGGATAACTTCCCCTCAAATATTGCAAACTATTTTTGTTTTACTTATACATAGCAGGGATAGCTTACAATTTCTTCACAAGTATAATTTTAAGATAGGCTACATGCGTGCCCCTAAAACTGGCAACCACGATTTGCAATAATATAGACCAGACATAGTATTTGTATTAGACTGGAGGGAATGCAACCCTTACCGGTAAATCCCTTTTTGTATTGCATGGAGAACTTGTTGCATATTTACATAGCTGTGAGGAAGTGAAAAAAGCTAACATCAAGGGGAAACAATGGCTGACAGATACCTGCCACGTGATGTATATCAGAAAAGTTTTATGCAATTACAAGAGGTGAATATCACAGCACAGGTTCACATAAAGTGTGGTGCAGCAACAGGAAATCTGCAACAAAGGCACACTCTCATTAACTTCCACTCTAGAAACACTAAGCAAGGAACCAGACACACAGATGATGTAAGACAATACTGCATCGGGCTCAGGGATTCATGTTATCACAGGGACAAAGACCTCTGTTTTGTTATTGCAATGATCGAGAAGAGTTTAGTGCAAAATCGCTGAGCACTCATTCTGCAAGTGACAATAACTTATTTGCTAAGCCATTATTGCGTTGCTGAAGGAATGTTTTTAGTCATCATGAAATTCTGTTAAATTTGTCAACACTAACGTTGCATTTATCTTCAAGCACAATGTTTTTGTCTAAATCTAATAACCTAATGATGCAGTATGGTTTGACATAGGCCTATTGATTGAATAATCTTTGATGTTTCGATGCACCATGTAGTATTTCTGCCATTGTATAATTTGACAAACTGTGGGCAACAAAAAACAAAATTGCACAAAAAGTCATGCAATTCCTTATGTGACATTATGAAACACGCAACAGCTACTGCTACAGAAATACCTGAGCTGTGCTTGGAAATAGTGATAAAGTCGAGGTCTGACCCAAACTGTTTTTCTCTTTCAGGTAATTAGAGAGCGGCTTGAGTGCATCACGACAGCAGCCCTGTTACCATGGAGACTGGTAAGCCTGGATTGGCGAGTTGTGCAGCTCACATGAGCTCTGTGGCAGCGCAGACGGAGCGGAGGATGGAGGTACAAGCCCCGCTGACGGCTCTGTACATTCACACAGTGCCTGCTCTGCCCTCCCAGCCTCTCCCCCAGCCTTCCCTCGCTGCAGTGGACCCCACAGCTCTGCATCTGACCATGCCGCCGCTCTACTCCAAGGAGACACTGCCTTTCCTAACGCTGCACATCGCCAGTGGGCTTCAGCCAGGACTGAGCGTGACTGCCGCCCCTCCTGCAGCTAAACCCAAATCTTCCGGAAAACATTTGTGTCCTCATTGCGGACGGGACTGCATGAAGCCCAGTGTGCTAGAGAAGCACCTCCGCTGTCACACTGGAGAAAGACCCTACCCTTGCACAGTGTGTGGAATATCTTTCAAAACTCAGAGCAACCTCTACAAGCACAAGCGCACTCAGGCTCACGCACGACTGTCATCTGAATCTGAGCAGAGCACCATGGGCAGCCAGGACAGCATTTCCTGGTCAACAGAGACTACCAGTTTATCTGTGGACGAGTCTGTTGGAGTAGAAGGAGACGCCAATTTACCTGTGGCTAAAAAGGCACCTGTTGTCACCCAGACTTTGGAGTGTACTGAAAAAATCTCAAGTCCAAAGATACAAGAACAAACTCAGCTCACACAACCAGAAAACAAACCAAATGCGGCACGTCCTACGCTAGTTAACCGCCATGTTGTTCTTCAGAGACAGGAGGCCACCCTGTTCTCTAAACAGTGGGAGAGCTCTGTGTCTAACAGCAAATCCCAAAGCCACGAGAGCACTGACTCAGGCTTCAGTGAAAGCAGTGAGCTCTACCCCAGCCCAGGGAGTCTCCTACCTGACCACAGCATGGACTCTCTGACCGAGACCACCACAGAGCATGGCGAGGAGACTGCCAGCCATCAAGAGAACCAGGAAGATAAAGCCACAACAAAGGAGCAGGGGAATAGGAGCCTTGAGGAGCGAATAACCAAACTGATCTCACAGAATAGTGTTGTTGTGGAGGATAAACATCTGGAAAACGTAAGACCTCGGAAGTCGGTACTCTCCAAGCAAGGCAGCATTGACCTCCCTATGCCATACACTTACAAGGACTCTTTCCACTTTGACATGAGGATTAGCAAGATGTCAAATTCAAACAGAAAAACAGGTTTGTACAACTCTGTTCCAACACAGCAATCTACAACTGTGGAGCATGCACCGTTAATTCGAAGTAACTCCCTGCCCTTTAGCGTGAGCCTCTTGCAGCCCGACCAGAGCTGTCCTACCTCTTCCTCCCATCACAGAGATTACGCAGAGTTTTTCAGACGGGGAAGCTCAGGCCAGATAAATCCAACAGGTTTCTCTATAAAGTCTGTGAACCAGCAGTCATCCACCCACCGGCCCTTGGTCCGCCAAGCCGCCGTAGACTGCAACCACGCAACAGACGCTCTCTTCAAGCACTCATCTGTAGAGGAGGCGTGCACCAGCAGTGTCCGATGCCATGGCGAGGCTGGTGACATGTGCGGAGAGACGGGCAACAGAAAGCTCCGGAGGAAGAAGGCGCAGAAGTTCGCTTACAACAAGTGGTACATGTACGGAGGTGGGACGTTCAAGAAGTTGTATGACCTGGAGAGAGGTGGTGAAAACAGTGCTGTTAGGGGGACAAAGTCTATGCCTAGTCCAGAAGTAATCCAGAGTTTACAAAAAAGACTATCAGCAGGGCACTGTGAAACATCTGTAGTGTCAAGCCCTAACCTCGTGAGAAGTGCTACAGTGCACAGTCTTGAAGCTCATTCGGCTGGACTTCAACTAATGCCAGGTGTGAGTTTTAATTCTCAGCCTAGCCATATTTTAGCATCACCCACCACACCAAGAATGCCTCTTCGAAGAAATCTGTCTTTGTCTGTACTTCCCTTACCATTTCTTTCTTTGACACCAAATCTCAGTTTCGATCACAATCAAAGAAGCGAGGCAAGGACCTTATCAAATGACATTTTTGTCCCCACTTCTCAAAGCCATGTAAACATTCCCTCTGACAGGAAGAAACAGCGAACTGATGACAAACTGTGTTCTCGAGATATGGAGACTGACCCGAACGTGTCAATTGCACACACCTGCACCACTCCTCAACCACATTTGAGCCAAATCAACATTCAGCAAAGTTCTGCCAACGGGTCCCAGTTTTCAGCAAGTACAATCAATGTGAATGCACCACTGGGCACCAGCTCACCCGCTGCATCTATTTCAACTGCTGTTCAGAGCAGTTTTATGCCAAAGTACCAGCTTAAGTTGCCTAACACTTCAGATTCCAATTCTACTTTGCCAAATTCCAGTTTGCCAATACAAGTCGGATCTAAAACTACACAGAATAACATTGTCTCTGTATCTGTGTCGACTGTCCCCACTCTGCCCTCGAAAGCCAATACTTCAAATGCTGCACACCAAAATATCATTGCACCCGAGGATTGCAGTTCTGTGCCAACCCAGTCTATGCCATGTGCTGCTAGTCAAATCAATGTTGTTTCTCCTGTCGTCCAGCAGTGCCCTATGGCAGACACCAAAACCACAGCCAGTTTACGAAATTCCCACGTGGGACATTTCAGCTCCTCATTTGGAACGGTTGCTCCCACAACACTGTCAAATACAAGTGTCACTTTCACCCCCATTCACAGGACACGGTCAGCTCCTGCTGCCTTTACAGCTTTCGCACCAACCCAGCGACAGCCAACGTCACAAAAAAGTCCCCCTGTCCTTTGACACCGCAGTCAAACTCCGACACAAACGGCCCTGTGATACCTTGCCAAGTCGTGCCAGGTCACCAAACTGCGCCAAAAGTGTTTCATGTTCAAACGGCAGATCTGCAGATATGCTTTCAAATCATCTCTGACGAGCAGTTGGCACTTATCGAACCACAGATTGAGAAGCAAACAGATCACAGTCACTCCCAAACTGTGCAACTGCCTGCTTCAGCAAATGAGGTCAGAATGTGCACAACTCTGGAAAGCGCTGATAAAGAAATAAGCCATAGCAACTGCGAATCAAACAAGGAAGTGGACCATGTAAACCATGAAAGCGCAAAACCTGTAATGTGTGATGAATCTGAAAAGGAACAGCCGACAGTCCACATGAGTCAAGCCTCAGGTCAGTCTCCGGCCTTGTCCGCACACCCACACAATGCGTGCCACACAGACCAGGTTGGAAAACATTTGAGTTCTGTGGGAGTTGAGTCTACAGTCTCCTCTCCAAAAGACACAATGTTAGAGAAAAGTCAAATTCCACAAAAAGATGATGCACTGCTTTGCACTGTAGCACAGGAACAGAGAACCTCACGCGCAGAGGAAAGTATGGGGTTGTCGGTACCACAAACATTATCTGATGAACACAAACCTGGCCCTGCAAATGTCACTTTGCAATGTCAGGGAAACAGTGGGAGGACTAATTGTGAAGAGAACTGTGCAAAGTTTGGAGATGAAGACAATCTGTGCTTTGGAAATTCAAATAAATCAGTCGCCAGAAGCAATCTTCAACTGTCCATGGTGTCCCTCAGTTTATCTCAAACAAACCCGGCCTCTGGAATGGTGGGACTGTCTGATGGGCCAACTCTGTCACATGTAGCTGACTCAAAACAAACTGCATCTGTAGCTTCAGCGCCTACAAAAGCACCCGCAGCCACAGCTTCAAAAACGGTACCAGACCACACTACAGGTAAATATCAAACTGTGTTCATTTGTGTCTACACCGTGTTTTGCTACATGCATATGTGGAATAAATAATATTCCATTTGGAAAAATAAATACATAAAATCATAATCTATAATGCTTATAAAAAACACAATTTTCGCATTTTAAGGAAAGACTACATAACCTGTCCTCTTCTTTATATTTGTATTGGTAAATCCCCTTTTCTCTAGCAATGTGACTGGAGCTTGTTCTGACATGTTTCTGTGTTACACAATGTTAAACACATGGTGGCAGCAAGTAACTACAGTACTTTGAACGGCCCACCTTTAGCTGTAAAATGAGTAATAAGTACCATTAAGTCTATACTTATGCTTAGATGTAGAAATCAAAACAGGCAGACAAAAAAAGATGATACAGATAAATAAAGCTGTTATTAAATGCTTATGTGACCTCTCAGAAGGCCAGATTCAGTTCTGTTTTTTATATTGTATTTTTAAATAATCTGGGAAAGAGGAAGAAAAATGCTTTTGCAATAGACTTAACCAATTATCCACGTTTAATGTTGATACTAAGGTTAATCATGATGTGTTCACAAATAATAATCAAACATAATATGTGGTGAGAGTGAGTGTTCTGGAGATGATGAGGGAGGTGTAAAGGTCGAGGGGCCCCATATCCTGCAGGTGACAAAGTCATTTGATTTATCACTGCCTGGAACCTTCTTTAACCTGTGTGGAGGAGGTGGTCTTCACTGAGCTGACCTTGGCCCTTTGCACTCTCTCCCCATGGACACAGATAGAATATGCAGTAAACACCAGAGCTCATGATTCTTTGTTTGGTTTCTATATGTGTAAAGAATGTGGTTAAATTATTATGTATAAAATAAATGTTGTTTTCTTATGTCGGGGTTAGAAAATGTTCATGTTTTACTCACTTTTAAATCAAACTGCTCTCCGCATAGCCAGAACTACATTGTGAGGTATTTTGTCTTGATAACATTGCAATGTTATGTGTGCCTTTTGCACTGAGAAATGCTTATTCTTTGCTGTACTCAACAGGGAGTAGCGAGGAAAGCTCTCTGGTTGGAAGTGCGGAGCTGCAGTCAGACACTGGGGCCCTGCAGCAGCAGTGTGGGCAAAGCCATGAGCCTCCGGCGACATCTACAGAGAGCTTGACTTACATGCAACTGGACAACATGGTGAGCTGTGGACTGCTCCATGCACCATATTTGCAAGCACTTTTCTCACTATTTCAAGTTTCATTAAAATGACACTAATTAATTTCTTAATCATTGTTATCATTGTCACGAAAAAAAAAGTATGGGCTACACCAATTGCCTCTTTGATCCTTTTGAAATCTTAATGATTTAAAACAGTGGTTCTCAGTCAGTGGGATGGGACAGGTGGGTTGCAGGACCATTTTCAGTGGGACACACAATACACCTTATTATGATACCAAATTAAAGGTGGGCCTCAAATCAGCAGCAGTTGAGCCAAGCCCAACCTTGCCTATAGGGCACCAAATTGGCTCTTCTATGTCTCATTACATTAGTGCCTCCAAACCTCTCATACACGTTATTCTGTGTATATACTACATAGGTACAAGTTATTAGGAGCATTGAGTTGCCTTGTGAGTGTAATGCACGGTATAAATTGCTTTGCCTTATTACAGATTGTTACAAAGCACTTAACATTGTACTAAATTTGATGCTAATATCATGGGTAGTGTAAAATAGCGTAACCCATTGCTATAATGGTACAGCGACTGACGTGTGGTAAATATTATGTTGCGCGCACAATCGCACATATTTCTTTTGACAACTACTGCTCAACAGCTATTTGTGTTAAACTGGTGCTGCTGGGCCACACACAGTAAGTCATAACTTATTTTGAATAGAGGTCTTTTGCCAGTATTCAAACTTTGTTCTTGCTAACATAATGAAGCAGCTGACAGTGCTCCCTTGTGTGTCTTATATTTTATGGTACAAATTGCTCCATGCACCATTTATCTGGTATGTGATGGGGTTATCATAAGTCATATCGTACAGACCACATCATTTGAAAGTACCACAATGCCTTTGATTGTGATGTTTTTTCAGTAATGGCTCTGTTTTATTAGCAGGCACAGGAGGCCGGTGACAGGACAAATTCCATTCCAAACTGCTGGCCATTGGAGCAGCAACATCTTCTGCACCTTTCCCAGACTCGATCAGGAATGTGTGGGTACCCACCACAGAGCTCTGGCATGGATCCAAACCTACAGTCCAGCAGCCATCACTTCAGCGATCCCCAACCAACCTTGCTGCTAAAGACTAACTCCCATATGACACAGCACACAGAAAGTGGCTCGTATACAAGTCACATAAATCCAAATGAACCACCCCAAAGTAAGACCATGATTGGATGTCAGGATGGATTTGTACAGTCTCAAAAGCTAGACCAAAGACAGGTTTGTGGAGCTGGGAATACCATTGTAAACTCTGGTACGACTTACTTGACAACAGCGTTTACGTCTCAAAGCCATATCAATGAAAAGCCAGGTACTTATCAGTCCAATTGTTCAGTATTTGTTAACCCGCCAAGGCAGACCAATGTTGTATACCCTGAGCACATGTGCCAAGAGGAGCCACCAGAGCCATGTGACAGATTCCCGCCCTTGTTTGGAGTGGGTAATTCGTTCAGTTACTCCCATGACAGCCTGAGTGGTGCAGTCAGGGTGGTGCAGAGTAGTATAGATGCGGAGGACAGCAGCAGTGATGATGAAGGGAAACTCATCATCGAGCTATAGGATATGACAATCAATAAGTCAGTATTTATTTACAGGCCCGTGAGGCAGCTGGATCGCATTGTGTGTAAATATATACATATATATTATTTATTTGCATACTTGTTCACTGCAAATATTTCAAAAATATTTTCTCTTTCACACATGTCTTTCGAAAAAGTAAGAAATGTGCCCCGGTCATAAACATGCTTTGTCAGTTCTGCAAGTTATTCGCCAACATGCCATTTTTAGTGTTGTATTATTTGCTTCATGTAACCATGGTGTCTTTACGCAATTATTACAGTATTTACCTGGCTTTTCTGCACAAATACACCTTTTTATGATTTAGTTATACACATTCGGTCAAACAGAACATAAGTAAATGATTATACAAACCTGAGACTGTTTTGCATCATTATTTTTCCCATATGTCTAATTCTCTTTTGGGTTTTCTGTTTGTGCTTGTTGTATGTCATTAATTCTTGTGACTTTAGTACATTGTTTAAAAAAATAAAGTTAAAGTAAAAGTTTGAATTATTTTTTTCTGTGCAAACTAATCCATTGTAACCCCTGAATTAATCACTGATTTCCAAATAGAAATGAAGAACATCCAGTGGGGCACAACAAACTGGACTGCTTCACTGTGGTAGTGTTTCAGTTGTTCATTTGCAATAGTTAAACCAACATTTTAGATTTTTTCATCAAATCAGTTTTATGCAAAATATAGCCTAATATTTTGCATTTTTAATTTTAAATAATGTTTATGCAAAGAAAAGAGGATAAGGATAGTGAGTGACAGATCGGATTGAAATGGCCTGGAGCGTCTTCTACAAGCAATAGTGGGCATGGCATTAACAACAGCGAAAACAAAAATTCCGTTTCATCTTACAGCAAATGAGCAAATTGTGATGAACTTACTTTGAGTGCAGAACTGCTTAGAATGGGACCATGATGTACAGTATGGTCTTTAAAAATGTGGAGGACAGTTTTATGTTCCATCTATGATACAATGAAATTTGAGAAATACAGACACTTTAGCAGTAGAGGAAGAAATGACCAAGGATTACTCTAAACTACATAAATAAAGCAAACAGCACTACACCAGGTGTTTTATTTTATTTATTTATTTTTGGTCAGTGGAACAATGTTAAAAGTGTTGGGGCACTTCTTTATTAGTTCAATTTGATTGTGGGGAGTTCCGTAAGGTAAGTCAATGGTAAGTAAATGAGGTAACACTCCACAATCACTCCATTGTAAATCTGTCAACACATGCCGTCACACGTTTAGTTTAGTTTATTGAGATCACGTAATTTAACAAAGCATGTGTGCCTGCTTGCCGTCATAAATATCCATAAATAGTCATGTGAAAAAGAATGGTCTCTTGAGAACACACCTGTGAGACTGAGTCAGGACAGTCTGCGCGTTTAATTATGACCACACAATGACATCTCAGCCGGCAATGACTATGAGTCATGTTATATACCATTTTGTGTAGTTTCACTGCAATATTCATATACATATTCACTTCTTTTTCTTTCTCTTTGGGTATAAATATCAGAAAGGGATTTCCACTTTTTTTTATCCAATCCTCTCTTGCTTGTAGAGCAACTGATGTGCCTGTAGTGCACATTAGAGGCTGAGTACAAGTAGCGTGGTGCAGCTGTTAGTGGTTAAAAATATCATAAACTAAATTTTAAAATCTTAGATCAGATCTAATTTTTACCTTTTTATATAAATTTGTATTTATTTAGGGTTTCATATTAATTATATTTTTTTTAAATAATTTTTTGGGGGGTAACTGAAAGTCAAAACAAATCCCAACAAAGTCAAGATGGAAAAAATGGCGTACTGTATTGTTTTGTTCTGCATAGGTCTGAACTTCCTAAGCCAAATATTCAACAAAACTGGCTATGGATACCGACTCAGGAACGGGGCCACCATCAGTCACTTTCTCTACATGGAATGACATCAAGCTGTATGCTAAGAGTGGGCGAGACATTGACTCAATGATCCATACCACCCGGATCTACAGTACTGACATTGGCAAGTCATTTGGACTAGAGAAGTGTGGTCTGATGGTGATTAAGAGAGGGAAGGTAGTCACACAGAGGGAGTCTCACTCCCGAAGGAACAATTGCAGACATTGAGGACAGTTACAAGTACCTTGGAATCCCACTCTGAGACTGTACACTAGCTGTAAAGAAGGAGGCCGAGGACTAGTGAGCGGGAGAGCCACTATCCAAGATGAAACATCCAAGATCCATAAGTACATCAAGGACAAGACTCCAACAGATGACATGCTCAGTGAATGTCTCAGACAATGGGGAACAGAAGATGAGGCGCTGCCCGTCAGTCTGGGCATCTCTGCTGAGACTGCTGCCTCCACGACCCGGCCCTGGATAAAGCGGAAGAAAATGGATGGATGGATGGATGGATGGATGTCTCTTTCTACACAAACACATACCAGTTTGTATCTTGTTTTCACGCCTGGGGGAGAAATCCTGAGTTTTAGAGTCCTAAAAAGTTGGGTTCAGAAACCCTCTCGGAAACTTTCTTCACTGCTTCCCAGTAGACATGTTCTCTACATTCATATGTTTAACAAATACGATATACTGGCTGTTTCCAGGAACATAGATTGACCTTGATTTACCAGTCAATCTGCATTCATGCATGAAATTTTGGTCATAACAAGATACAGTGGGGAAAAAAAGTATTTAGTCAGCCACCAATTGTGCAAGTTCTCCCACTTAAAAAGATGAGAGAGGCCTGTAATTTTCATCATAGGTAAACCTCAACTATGAGAGACAAAATGAGAAAAAAAAATCCAGAAAATCACATTGTCTGATTTTTTATGAATTTATTTGCAAATTATGGTGGAAAATAAGCATTTGGTCAATAACAAAAGTTCATCTCAATACTTTGTTATATACCCTTTGTTGGCAATGACAGAGGTCAAACGTTTTTAAACGGTTTTCACACACTGTTGCTGCTATTTTGGCCCATTCCTCCATGCAGATCTCCTCTAGAGCAGTGATGTTTTGGGGCAGGCACTGGGCAACACGGACATTCAACTACCTCCAAAGATTTTCTATGGGGTTGAGATCTGGAGACTGGCTAGGCCACTCCAGGACCTTGAAATGTTTCTTACAAAGCCACTCCTTCGTTGCCCGGGTGGTGTGTTTGGGATCATTGTCATGCTGAAAGACCCAGCCACGTTTCATTTTCAATGCCCTTGCTGACGGAAGGAGGTTTTCACTCAAAATCTCACGATACATGGCCCCATTCATTCTTTCCTTTACACGGATCAGTCGTCCTGGTCCCTTTGCAGAAAAACAGCCCCAAAGCATAATGTTTCCACCCCCATGCTTCACAGTAGGTATGGTGTTCTTTGGATGCAACTCAGCATTCTTTCTCCTCCAAACACGACGAGTTGATTTGAGTGTCCAGATTTTCTGGACACTCAAAGACGCTTTACATTGCACTATTCATTCACTCCATACGTGGTGGTGGTAAGCTACTATTGTAGCCACAGCTGCCCTGGGGTAGACTGACGGAAGTGAGGCAGCCAGTCTGCGCCATTGGCCCCTCCGACCACCACCAACCACTCACTCACTACATTCGCTAGGCTTCCTGGTGTTACTAAACGGTCTCCCATCCAAATACCGACCAGGCCCTTCCCTGCTTAGCTTCCAAGGTCTGACGGGATTGGGCATCGCAAAGGCCATAGTACGATCAGATGTAAATACTGTTTCTTACTGTTATGATTATACCATTATCATAACAATCTTTTTACCCAGTTATTGCAATGTGAAATCATCTGCTGAGATGGCATGTTCTTAGTTGTCTTCATAGCTGTGCTGTATTGTATCTTGTTGATGAAATTGATTAACCTGAAAGACAGTTCCAGTGGCTCCCACATCAGGGGCACTCGAATGGCATTTGATTTGAACTATATCTACACTCAGCGAGACTGGGAGGCCTGCTGAACTGATACATTGTTTTACTTAGATTATCTCTATCTATGGATCCACGCGGAATGAGAGGTCTAATTGCGTCTAATACATTGCCACAGTCTGAAAGTGTGAAAAACATTATTCTTGCCACCTACTCACACAGCTTTGCAGAAGATTTGTTTTCAGTCCAAATGCCCCAGGCTTCAGACTAAGTCCCTTGAAGAGATCAAATAAGCATATAAATCCATCAGTGGAAATCTCACTCCTGAGTGACAGCTGATGCTGAAAGTACTTCTAATGATTGTTTATACAAAACGGTGTTTCAAGAACATACAATAAAGTAAGTCTTCCATTGACTCTGGTATACCCTGGCATGATTCTGGTGAAAGTGAACAAAATTGTCTTTTACTATACTGGTAATTTGTTGTGGATCAGATTTCGTTAGCGTGGTGCTTCAAACTTGTAGTCCTGTATAACATTCGGTCCATAAGAACCTGTTCTAGGTTTTACTGAGGCTATCAGAAAAACAACAACAATAAAACTAAAACTAAAAACAAAGAACAAAAACCTTTTATAGACACAAGCTATGTGGTAAATCATGGACATGAAACACACAGTTAGTTAAGAATTTTTGTTGTTGTGTAGTGTTTGGTTTTGTTTGTAGTGTTCTGTTCTGTTCTAGCCCGGTGGGACCAGAATGATTCCCCTCTGTATTTTTGTATACAGCGGGGGATCAGTCTGGTCACCCCGCCCCCGCTGGCTGTATCCGCAAAATCAAACCGTTCCCGTGCAATCAGATTCGTTTATTTGCTGTGATGTGCTGTTCGCGAGCAGCGTCACTCACGGGACGTGGAAGTCCCCTCAATAACAATCTACGAACGACGCACGAAAGAGAGAAAGCGTGTCTCCAATCGGCCGTAAATGACCAAAAACACATCGACAGTAGGTGAGTTTCTTGATTCATAATCCTGCGCAAATATTAACGCAAAACAGCTAATAACACCGCATCAACGGCAGACACCCGCCCTTCGCTGATTGATTTACTCCGCTTCCTGTTTGCTTGCGTATCTACCGCTGTGGGAAATGGATTTGACACAGCGGTGACCATTTTTTTAAATAAAGGTCTTGTTCTAGTCCAATTAGGTGAATATTTATTTCCAATTTTAGGCAGTGGGGAGCGTTTATCATAACCTGACACTTAAATTTCACTCAAAATGTCACGTATTTTTGATACAGAGCTCTCGATCCGTGCAAACTGTAGCGTGTTCAATAAAGAGACTTTTAGTCAAGAGAGATAAAAAGTGAGAAAACCCATCTCTGTGAAGCATCCCCCAACAAATAACCTTATTTTCCCCCTCCCCCCCAACATATAAACACCATTTAACATAAACAGACGAAAAGTTGATATACATGGGATTATACAATAATATACAAATAAGCTTCAACTGGATTCATGCAATAATATGTGAGCTATAGCTTGAGAGAACAAAGGAGTCGTCAGACGCACCTCGTCAAATCAGCGCAATCGATCAAGAAACCGCCACACAGCTTTGGATCAGAAGTGGAAGATGTGAAAGAAATCAAGAAACAAAAAGGTGCATCCACAAACACGTTTTCCCTTCTTTTGGGTAGAATATCAATTAAAAATCATCCCTGCACATTATATATCTGCTGCATATCATTACTGCAGGTAATGAGGTGACGCAATATCAGTATCACAAAAGGCCAGAACAAACATGACAAAATCACTAAGGTCAGCGTAGAAGTAAAATTGCATGGTGAGTCCTGTTTTACTTCTTTGTTTGTTTTTTTTACTTATTGAGTAATTTTGCAGGTCTTGTTCTGATGGAAAAAAAAAACACATTTCTTGGGATTTCTGTTAACGTGATCGTCAGATGGTGATGGCATTGGGGATTCAGATTAGTGTTTGAGATCAGCAAAGGGAAACAATAGAATGACTTAATATTACTAAATGAAATATTGAAAGTGTTAAATTGCTGTTTAAGAAGTTGGGTAAAAGCAGCACTAAGTAACTTGTTTAAGTAACTTAATAAATCATTTCCGTAGTCCCTCTGGGGGTAACACAAGTGTCAATGGTATGACTGGGGGGTCCTTCATCTCCCCCCGGCGTCCCCGGCCAGAAAACCACAACCGCAACCCTCCCTGCACCAAGTCGGAGTCGCAGTACACACTAATGGAATCACGAATAAGAAGCTAACAGGCTAACGGGCAAAGCTAACAGTAATTTTTTTTGTAAATTTTAAAGCCAAGTTTAAGTGAAAAAATTCTCTCCATTGTGTAACTGGATGTACAATATCCCTCCCCCCGTGTTGTCCGTCAGCGTAGCATTCACTCCCACGGACAATGAGTAACAAAACGCAACATGCTACGACACCTGCAGTGGCGCCCATGGCCCCCAGGGGCACGAGCCACCCAGCACTGCTTCAATGCTGTAGAAATTCATGGGAGAGATTTTGAAAAAAATTGGGGTAAAAAAGCATTTACAAAGTAATGTTTAATCTCTTTGTTCATCATTACACACACTATATTTATCTAAGTGTTTCAAAGCCTGACAATTTGAAAAAAAAAAAAACCCACCACTTTTGAAGAGTGAGAACATTATTTCACCTTCGTCTGCGCTGACAGTGAAGACGTTGAAGTTTGCACCAGATTGTTTTGTTTTTTTATCCACAGTATCTTAACAATTCTTTGCATTTTGAAGTAGAATGTCAATATTATATAAAATGTTATATATTTTCTTTCAAAATAAGTCTCCGCACTGGGCATTAAACTACAACCTGTTGACATTCTGATGAAGTCATTTTAAGCGCTTTGTGTGAAATGTTGACGGTAAAAACTTTGTGGCTAAAGGTGTAAATCACAAACATTGCGACTAATCCGTCATAAAGCATTTTATAGTCTCTGTGCTTAAAAGGGAGATCAGTCCGGAATATAGAAATGTGATAGAAATTTCAAACAACTATACTGCATCTCCTGTGTTACGGCTGCATTTTACTTTCTGACTAATATACGACTTCACATTACATATTTCTGTAAAAAAACAAAAACAAAAAAAAAACAAATAAAAGTCTTAAATCTTACAACTTGTGCCTTGTCGGTACTTGGGATTGCTCATTCTTGGGAGAAAGCGCTGAAGCCGTGACAAAAACAGCGGTTACAGGTGGACCAAGTGCTATCAATGCGCTGCGTTTGTAAGAATCCCAAACTCCCTAACAAGAATATTGAGACTTAAAGCGGGTTGCACAGTTCATAGCGATTAACTGAAATTGCCATTTAATGTTAGCCTGGCTAACGCCAGACTAAAATCACAAGTGATATTTAGTCTGGGGACCACCAATTCATTTTCTCGTAGGAGAGGTGTGGTTTACGATTGTTCATAGCCGTTTATTGGGCGCTACGAATGTCTCTCATGCGTCTGCACGTAGCCATAGCCAATCGTATCATGGTATCAGATGACGTATGAGTACCTGCTGTAAACTTTTGAGCTAAACTATTTAGAACACGTTCTAAAGCTTGATCGAAAGATGGCATCGCGTCTGCTGCTGTCATGTTGGATCCGTAAATATTTTTTTATTTTTTTTTATCCCTAAACAAACTACAAGCTTTATGTCAAATGGCGCGTCATCGTCTTACCGTCCCTCCTCGTTCTGTGATTGGTGCCCAAATCCATGGAAAAATGTCGGCCATGGTCCCCAGGCTGTTGTGAAGTTCGAAAAGATTCGAGCGCACACAGCAGTCTGGCGTTAGCCAGGCTAGTTTAATGTTGCAGTTATTTAAAATACAGTAAGTGCTCTCAAAACAACAAAATAATCAGTCTCCATTGGGATTTATCATATAAAATATGATAAATCGCATTGAGTTGCCCTGTGTACGAAATGCGCGGTATAAATAAAGTTGCCTTGCCTTGCCTAAAACTGGCTAACCCTGACCTCCACAAATAAGGACTTTGAAATGCATTAGATTAACGGTTTCTCTCAAATGTTAAAGCAGTACTAAGTAACTTGTTTACCTCAATAATCCAATTCGCAGCCCCTCTGGGGGCAACACAAGTGTCAATGGGATGACCGGGGGGTCCTTCACAATTACAACTTTTCTGCCACCAATACACACGGAATCACGAAGAATAAGCTAACAGGCTAACGGGCAAAGCCAACTGCTAGCGCCACCCAAACAGTACCCACAGCCAAGCTTGCGCGAAAAAAAACATCTCCATTGTGTAATTGGATGTACAACATCCCTCTCTCCCTCTGTCTCCCCCGCCAGCGCAGCATCCACTCCCACGGACAACCAATGAGCAAAAAAAAACCGCAACATGCTACGACACCTGCAGTGGCGCGCATGGCCTCCAGGGGCACGAGCCACCCAGCACTGCTTCAATACATCAGAGCTTGTTCAAAGTGTGCACAGTGAACTCAATCTGGACTTTAAAATATGAATCAATAACACAGTATTCAACTAATCTCCTTGGAGAATCTTTGTTTTCGAAAATGTCATCCATGATTTCTATTGTATTTTCAGAGTATTTCACGTTTGTCGAAACCCGCCCTGTATTGTACATTGTGTGCCCTCTCCAGTGATATGAAGCTCTGTTACTGTACTTTAACACTATGGACATCGTGTTTGCGGATTTGCTTTCTTTCACTTTGCTTTGTGTCGCACTGTGTCTGTCCGTCAACCCTTAACACATTCATGACAAGGTGGCAACATTTCACAAAAGGCTAGATTACAAGTGTGCCTCCGTATTTAAGTCCTTCACCTGACTTGCTTTGAAGATAGTTAAACTTGTCTTTCCTCACGTGTCATTGACTGACTGAAAATCTCTCATCCGTGGGGAATCGGCTCTTTTGATTCAAGCAGAGGAATTGCCTGTGTGAGCCAGATCGTTCATGAAAGTCCCATCCCTTGTACTGTCAGTAGTTCATTCCATGCGGACGCTACATCTGAAGTCACTCTTCAACTCAACTTACCTTTAATGGAAGTTGACTGACTGAATCAGTACAAAGTCTGACTAAATGTTGCCACCTTCATGTCTTCTCTTTCACTTCGTGTTGGGTTTCTCTCGGATGTACATTTTACTTCATGTGTACGACTAATATCACCATAAGCTGTTCTAGTACGTTGTTCCTTGTGTTCGTCTGTGAAATAAAGACTATTTTATCACAAAAAAAAAAAAAAAGACACAGCGGTGACCAGACTCAATCGCTGGTACAGCGATGAGTCTGGATTTTTCCAGGCTAGTTCTGTTCCGCACAATGGCCAGTTTCTACTACACCCACCGTTGTGCCTATTTTTGGAAAGTCTATGGCATTTTTAATGGAATTTTTACATCCTGGAGTCATGAAATATACCTCAACAGTATCTACTCCATGTGGAGCAGCAGCTCTACTCCAACATCTTTTGAGGTGCTAATCTAAGAACTCATTTCATCTGCTTGACTTGTGACTCTACAAGAGGTTTCAGTAGTGTATCATTTAGTGTACAATGACTGAATCTATTGTGCTTTAGGGTGGTGAAAATCTGACAAATCGGAAATGACAGAAATGAAAAGAATCTTTGCTTCTGAAAGCAGGCTTGGATAGTAGAGTCACCTAAAGGTTAATCTGAATAATCTTTCCAGTCTCTCATCGACCATGATGTTTCCACTTGACCCGAGCTCAACTACACGTTCCCAAACCAAACAGTGTGAATTAATACATGAGGGCCTCCCACTGCTGCATTCACTTTCTCTCAAGAGCATTTGAATGCCTCATTCATCTCTGTCCAGATGTGCAGAGGTGAAGATGTATAGGAGCAGCAACGACAGTGCATTCATCACAATCATCAATCTGATCCCTGTGTAAAAATCATTATTTAAAATGCGAATGCTGCAAATGGGATCTGACAATTTAGATTTGTTTTGGAGTATATTTACAGCCAGCCAATTCATCCTCACTCATTTGTATTGTCAGTAGGAAAATAATCATCTTCCACACTATCGTACACATGGTAATAATAAAGGCATGACCATGTGATCGTCAACAGGTGTGGAGACTAAAGCTTTTTCATTCTAGAGTCAGTCAGCGGCTTTCTGACAGACCTGGCGTTGAGCTGGCCTTAGGGGACTGACACACAGGACGCTACGTGAAACTGAACTTTAAATACACTGACAATACACCACAGTAATGTGCAAATTTAATTTTGACAGATTGAATTATGTAAAACATCCATGATCATCAAAACTACTCAATCGGTTTATTAGTAAAACTGACGTACGGCATCTGATCTCCATGGGACAGCCAACGCCATAGAAATAAAATTAGCCTGCGCAGTGTATTTTTCCTATAGCATTAGCCATCAAACATCACCCATTATGAATGATCCAGATGTTTTCAGCTGTTGTCAACCCATCAACCACATAATATAGGTGAGGTCAAAGCCTAGTTGAAATCATTAATGAATTTGAGATTTTACTTTAGATACAAATTGGTGTATAAAAGTGTCCTCTGAGCTGAATGCTAACTCACATTCATATTTCTTCTTTAGACTGCAGTTTTCAGTCTTTATTTCATTAGACCTGTAAGCTAATCACTGTTAGGATTTTAGGCAAAACACTTTGGAATAGCTTATGCTTAAGATGTTGCTCCGTTGTATGAGAAAGGCACGATAGATGAGCGGTTATGATAATGATCCAATATGGTGGCGGGCGACTCACAAAAAACAATAGTTGAGAAAATAATCACCTGCTGTTTTAAGCCCATTTCAGTGTTATGGACCCAAATCCTCTGAATCCAAAGGGTTCATATTTTATACATAACCATGTGGTACTGTTTATTTCTATTGGTTATATTATTTCACCTTTTTATCATTGAAAGACTTCACATTTTGCTGAGTCACCTTTTTGATTTTTCAACCTCATTTTGTGTTTTTTCCATCTCCATTCATGTATTTATGAATAATCCTGCAAATTCTGACTTTCTCTCTCCTTCCCTCAAAATCCTGGTTTTAATTCCAGACATCTTCCCTAGATTATTTCAATATTCAAAATGCCTTCATTTAAAACATGTCTTTAACTATTGCTGTATTCCCCAGCTATTTAAACTATTTCCCAGTGGTTGAGTTCATCCTCCCACTGCTCAGAAATGAGGAATTAATGGGTTTCTGTATTAATATAAAGTCCCAATATTTAATCTGTTGAGTGGTCTGAACCAATGGAAGTCAAATTTAAGCTTTTAATACAATGTTAGTGCCAAAATACTACATTTTTAATGCCACAAATTCTCAGCATATTTGAATAGTCAAACAGACAATTCAAAAGCCAATTGGATCCAAAAAAATTACTTTTGAGTAAAGCTTTTCTTTTTTTTAAATTTCAGCCAAAACTGCAGTTGAATATGTTGCAGACCCTGATTGTGTATTTTCAACAAACCTATGGAAGAGAAAAATAGTCCAGCAATGTAATTATTTTCCAATGAATTTTAATTTTGACTGTGAGACACAGCAGAAAAAATTGTACATTTGAGGCATGGCCCAAGTTGATGCTTTTATTTTGAAAAGGGTTTAGGAAGTGAAGGCATGAAAGCAAACTTGACACAAACCTGTAGCTCATTAGAAAAGTGTGTGTGAGAGAGGCAGACAGAGTAAAGTCACACACATCAGGACTGTCTTTGGACTATGTGAGGTTATCTGGGGAACACACTTTACACTCTTCATACTACAGTGGAAATCTTTTATTCTTTTTCATTGTTTTTCCCTGAATTGTTTTAATTTTGACGTTTTCCATGTGTAATGGCTACTGTGCCCTTTATTGATGTGGGAGTTTTGTTTACTATTGTGGTGACAGCATCTCTAGCAAACGGTAAGTGAGCAACATTATTTTTCATTTTCAAAGCACAATTGTTGAGAAATGTAAAGTATCAAATATGTATTTGCATGTATTTGAGTATAGAATTTTAAAATATTTGGTTTTGAATTACAAAGGTGGTATTCCAATGTCTACAACTTTTATATTGAGTTAAAAAAACAGTAACAATTCATTCTCACCTTTACTTGATGTCTACATTCGTATACGCATCATTCTCATGGCTCTATGAATATGAGACATTTTAGACAATATGCCCAAATATATTAAATCTTTGTAATACACGTCATTTGAATTTTGAAAAATATTCATTACTAATGGGTATTTGAATAAATATCAATTGTGTAATATAATTACAGTGCAAAATGCAGGCATGGTGCCTTCTCAAAGATTACAGTACTAACAATATTGTAAATGCGATGAAAACAATCGCTAAGGAGTTGTTCTGTTAGTGCAGCTATGAGTTAATATCCGTGTAATAACAGTTTTAAGGAAATTATAGTGAGAAAAAAGAGTTTGTTTAATCTTTCCTGAAAAATTTACATTTTTGTCGACCAGATCATGAGTAACCATTTGAAAGTGAAGAAATATTTAAATATTATAGAAAATATTGACAAGAAAATTGTAAAGTAAAACTATTATTTTCATTCAGTGTTGACTGACTTTTAAGTATAACTCTAGCATGTGGTATTAGTGACAATGTGCCTGTATGTGTTGAATGTGGTGGCGCAGGGTCCTCGATGAGCAGAGATATGACAGACAGCAGAGGCGTGGACGCGCTAAGGCTGGACACACAACCCCCCAGACCCTCCCCTGTTTGTCCGGACTGTGACCCCCCGGATTCCCTCGCAGGCGAGCAAAGAGGTGCACATGCTACACCTACAAAGACAAGGAGTGTGTGTACTACTGCCATCTGGACATCATCTGGATCAATACTCCAGAGTGAGTCGAATTACACCTAATCAAACATTATTCAGGAGTACAAAAAGTACCTCAAATCTGACAGCAATTATGCATTGATTTGCAGCATATTTATGGGAAAAATTGTTCAGTATAATCTTAGCTGTTGACATGCATATTGAACTGTGATATAAAATGCACCTGTTGTTTCTCTCGGTAGAGTCCTGTGTGCACTGTAGTCTGGATGCTTTGATTTTACTGTACATGCATAGGTAAATCTCTTCTGCAAAACAGTTATTTGAAAATAGTAATATATTGGAATGGTTAGTTTAATTAACAACAGAACTGCAGGTTCTGCAGGTTAGTGGCTGAATGACTTCACAACATGTATTGGAAGAAAACTGTAAGCACAAAAGATCTGAAAACATGTTCAGTAATACCTATAAACATTATTAATGAGGAGACTAAAACTTCACAGACAGATCTGGCTCAGATCCTACCTACACAATGAGATCCTGACAGCTGGGGAACCTGTTCCCTGTCAAGGTGAACAATGGGTTGAGCCCCCTCTTCACTTCAGGACAATATCCCAATGGTCAAGCGTTGTTCATTATCTTAGTCAGTCTTAACATTTTTAAAAGCAAAGGGGTCACTTTGTTAAACCTGCACTATACAGTAGCTTTAATGAGTGTCACCCTGGTCTTGTCTTTGCAGACACACTTTACCATATGGCATGTCCAGTTACCAGGGCTCCCCACGGGTCAGGCGATCTGTGAGGGCTACAGGCAGGACAGAAGCCAGCACCTCGCGCTGTGTCTGCTCACTGTCCTCAGACGCCCACTGCAGAAGCTTCTGTGTGCACAGGTAAAGATAAGAACTCAATACCACAGAAATACTGTATATGTATTAAACGGGTAAATAATATGTATATATATTTGAGTTAAACGTGATGTGTTTTTCAGACAGAGAGACAGAAACCAAAGGCCCCTGCATACAGTGGAGACGCAAACAAACTGTGAGATGCCTGAACCACAGGCTGAAGTGCCCTGAAAACTACGGGTACGAGAAGAGCTGGACTGTGTGCTCCACAAGTCACTGCACACAGGTGTTTATTCCTCAGCAGTGACGAGGGCCTGGACAGAGAACATCCGGTCATGTGACCTATGGTCTCAAGAGGAGCAGCCCTCAACCCCATACCTCAATACCTTTGAAACATCACAGTGCCTCCAGCACCAGCAGACACATCTTATGGACTTTTAAATAGAGCCTTAAGAAATATTGGATTGAAGAAAAAAATGTAAGGAAGGATTTTAATTTTATTGTGAAGGATTAAACGCTCATTAACAAGGAGAAACTATAGCTGCTGATGCTCTAAAATTAACCTGTGCTGCACATTAAAGCAGTACTAAGTAACTCATGCCCCTAGAGGCCATAAGCGCCACTGCAGATGTCTTAGCATGTTACGTTTTTTTACTCATTAATTGTCCGTGAGAGTAAATACTACACTGACAGAAAAGAGAAAGGGAGAGAGGGATATTGTACATCCAATTACACAATGGAAATAATTTTTTTCACTCAAACTTGGCTGTAAATACTGCTTAAGTGGCGCTAGCCCGCAGTTAGCTTAGCCTGTTAGCCTGTTAGCATCTTCTTCGTGATTCCATTGGTGTGTATTGGTGCTCCAACTTGGTGGCAGGCAAAGTTGCAATTGTGGATTTCTGGCCAGAGACACCAGAGGGAGATGAGAGACCCCCCAATCATCCCATTAACACTTGTATTACCCCCAGAGGGACTATGAAAAGGATTTACTAAGGTAAACAACTTACTTTAATGTATCAACATTTATAATTTTTTAGACTGACTATTTTTATATTGCATTCTTGCGGATAATAAACTTATATTTCGTGTAATATAAGGCGTAAATGACAAAAGGGCGATTCCTTGTTTTGGTTCATGTGTCTTTAGAAAAACATGCATTTGTAAAAAAATAAAAATAAATATTGAATATATTTATTTATACTTTAGTTTATCCCAATTGTTGGCATATTATGCATTTATACTTCATATGCTTATCTATTTTAAAGTTATGCCAGGGAATACACAGTTTTCTGAAGGCAATCGTTGACTCAATGCACCTTCACCATATTTTTTCCAAAACATGTAATCACGCCGCATTGGTGGTTCCCTGTTTAAAGTTGTAGAACATGCACTGTGGTGAACATAAAAGTAACACATTTTCTTGAATAGCATAACGAATTGTAAAAGGGCTTCTGAGAGGAAAAGAGAAGTGTGTGTGTGTGTGTGTGAACAGCTGAGAAGACGCCCAGCTGTCGCCTGCTCCTGAACTCTGTGATGTACGCTTGCAGGTGAACAGGAAGTGTTTTTGAGAAATTATCCAAGAACAGAGACACACAAAAGCCATAACCTTTTACATGTACTTAACTGACAAGATCTTATTTATTTTTCCTACTGGCTAATACTTTCACTTCTGCTGCACTAAGTCTGTCAAAGTCAGAAGTCGCACACGTCTATGATAACATGTGTGTTACATGTTTTACAAGAATATATGAACGATAATAAAAAACACTTGACATGTAAATTGTTGTTTTTCTATACACTGTTAGCTTTCATTTCCCGGGGAAATATTTTAGCCCATATTTTTATTTCTTTAAAATGAGAAAACAATCGTTTCTTCTCGTCTGGATACATAGATATATCTACTAATAAGCAATATCAGAAACCCCCACATCCGGGGCCCCAAAGCTTAGCATTTAGCCTAATCTAGATGTTATATAAGAATGGCACACAAGTCTGCCCAGATTGCATGTATTTTTATGTGCATTTATTTTTAATGCACGCTAGACAGCAAAATATTCCCCCAAACAGAATTGTGCATCAGGCTTGAGTGAGGTTGGAAGCAGCCCAGTTCAGACACTAACATGCTTACCTGTACTTCCTAAAAGCAACATGGGTTTTCAGATGCAGGTCACTGAATCATTATTATTATTATTATTGAGAAGTCAAATACCGGTCAAAAACAACAACAACAAAAAGAAAACGACAACAAAAAAGATTAAATCAAAAATCTAAATAAAGGAATAATGGGGGGAGGAATGAGACTCAACATCAGTCTGGCATAAAGAATAGAATTCACAATGACACTTGTAACTATAGGGCTGCACAATATATATCGCAAAAAACAAAACAAAACAACAACCACCACATTGTATTGCAATATTAGGTGATCATAACAAAGACTGAGATCGACAAACGGATGCCAAAAAAAGGAAAAATGCACTGAATTTATAAATGTCTTAATTTCCTCATTTAGTTAAATTCTAGTCTTACTGTGGTGCTGATATATTGCTTTTCAAGTCTTGTCACCTACATTATTAAAATGGAAAATTGTATTGAAATGGTGAAACATTGCAATGACATTGTTACCGCGACACTGCACAGCGGTATTGCATATCGCAAGTTTCTTCAATATCGTGCAGCCCAACTTACAACACACAATTACAACTTTTTAAAGCTTTAGTATAGTTAATTATGGCGCCCCATGTGGCATCAAATTGGGATGGTTGGCCTCTTAAATCATATTTAATCTTTTCCATATAAAAAAGAGCAATAGATCCCTATACCAATGTGAGGCTTTAAGGGTGTTTGATTTCCATTACGCTTACTGAATTAAAGCCTAATGTTAAACATGTCTTTGAATCTCGTCCACTGTTTGGATTGCACTTTTTGTTGCTTTGGATGACAGAAAGAGTCAGAATACAAACAGATTGTAGGAGTGAGCAAGAGTTGTTCGACACTTAAAGTGAAATACTGTCTGAAATACTGCAGGTGCAAGAGATTGTGAGGTCTCGGGTGCATACAGTGCATGGTATAAATCAACTATTACATAACAGGGCATTTGAAGGTCCTATATTGTACTTAAATTGTGTTTTATCCAGCTTTATTTTCAGAGCATAAACTACATGGATGCATTTCAGTCCGAGATCACGTGTGAGAGTCTTTGAAGATGTTCTCACGTTTGATACAGCAGGACAGGAGCTTAGGACAGAGATCAAAGGCTTCAGCTTTTAAACAAGTCAGACCCAGACGCTATAGTAATATAGGCATCACATTTTTGATGCAAAAGGGGGAAATACCCTGGAGAATCTCAATGGACTCATTTCAGCACCTGTACAAATGTAAGTTCACACAACATTAATCTTGTGTTGCTTTGTTCCAAAATTCCATTGTTCTCAGAGAGTTCCCTTATTTGCCTTTGATATTCCTCTGGTTCTGCTATTTTGTATGATTGAAGTCCATTTGGCTTTCGATGTACGCTTGTGCCAATAAATCGGTAATAATAATGATAATAGTAATAAAAAAAAAGTTAGCAACAGACTAAATATCACCAGTAAACTTAAGAATATTGTATCACAAAGAGCTTTATGCAAATTAACACAGATTTTACAGCTTCTTTTTTTTGCAGTTATAGAGTTACACGCACAGAAACCGAGAACCTTTTCTTGTCTAAATCTTAAGTTCATTCAGGACAGGTCAGGTTTTTTCTTATCCATATGTGCCATATGGATAAGAAAAAAACACCAAAAAAACGCATTTGAACTTACAGAATCTTGATGCGAGACACGTTCTCACTGACAGACCGAGCACTGGGAGCTGTATTTCTGTCAGACTTTGATTATAGATGCATGTATCAAACACACAGTCCGCTCACATGATGTGCTTCATTCAGACTCGCACAAATGGCAACACGTTGACACAAGCCAGTGTTGTATGTTTAGGAGAAGAACAGAAAGTGAATTTATAATAGTAATAACGCATCAGTTTTATATAGCGCTTTTCTGGACACTCAAAGACGCTTTACATTGCATTATTCATTCACACCATACTTGGTGGTAGTAAGCTACTATTGTAGCCACAGCTGCCCTGGGATAGACTAACAGAAGCGTGGCAACCATTCTGTGCCATCGGCCCCTCCGACCACCACCAACCACTCACTCACTCACTGCATTCGCTAGGCTTCCTGATGTTACCAAACGGTCTCCCATCCAAGTACCAACCAGGCCCTTCCCTGCTTAGCTTCCAAGGTCTCACGGGTTTGGGCATAGCAAAGGCGGTAGGCTTTCAGACATAAATGTACGATTATGTTTACAGCTCATAATGACGTGGATGTATAGTGAAAAGGGCAGACCATACAGCAGATCAGATAACTTTAGTCTGGTTTTAGGAACTCTAAGATGCTTGTGTTTCATTGAGATGGAGGATAAAAGAGGAGCGAAGATACATTTTAAAATGTAAATTCGCACCAAACAGGGATGAAAGGGGTGTTTTACTCTGACGCAGAGGTGGTCTGTTAAAAGAGCCACATACAGAAGATGAAGCAAGTTCAGGGTTTGCAGATTGTATTCTGGACAGCTGCTGAAGTTTAATGTCCAAAAGTGTTTGTTTTTTTTACTCATAGACCAATGTAAACAATAAAGGTCTTGTCAAACCCTTGAGAAATACTGCATTTGTAATGAGAGGTGTATAAAACACAACGGGAAAAGCACAAACATGAAGCAATGTACCAGAATATGTAACAGCCCTGTAATCCAGGTGGAAAAAAAGAGAAGAACATGGGATCTTTGCAACGCTTCCACAACAGATTTTTCCTGGAGCTAAGTGACTGCAGATGTAATGAATGAGGAGGTGAGCGGACCGTCTGGCTGTCTCTTCCCCCTGAATGGAAGCACAGGGTGCAGTCTGCAGGAGCCGGGGAGCTTGGTTGATGTCTTGATATTGTCACTCTAAATGTTTTCAGGCTTTGTGCCGTAAATGGTGAACTTCTGCACATTGCCAGGTAAAATCTCAGTATTACTTAATGGTAAGTACTCAAACAGGACTAAACCAGGACCAATAAAAGCATTGAACGATGCATACAATAGAACTGAAACTATAATGACCTGTTCCTGCTTGTATGACACACATGTTGTCGTGGAGGGAACGTTCCAGCTGACTGTTGACAAACACACAGGTGCGGATGACTGATCATTACTGCTGGCTGCGCTCCATCTCAGTCTTATTCAGCGAGTGTTTTGTGACTCAGGCTCCTGCTGCAGTGAATGTTATTCCCCGGCTGAGAACACGAGCGAGACCGAGGTTTATGAGCTCAGGTTCTCTTTATTCTCTATGGAGATACTTGTACGCTGACTGATAATGCTGGAATAGCACTGAACACATGCTTCCAGTGATTTCTTTTATCCTTTGAAGTAAAATGGAAAGATGTGGTTCAGCACATAACTTTACATACCATAGATTTTCCAGGTGGCTTCTCTTTACTATTCCTCGACTTACTCATCTGTCTTTGCAAACGCTTTCTCACCAATATGTAGGTTCCTATGGTAAATGGTAAATGGCAGGTCTCTGCTCAGTCTCAGCTACAGCAACAACACTGCGAAGACACTAAACATAACCAGGAGTATCACAACACAAAATGGAGAGATTGTTCTCAGTAACAGTACGCCCTGAGATTTCTCTGTCATAAACAGACTTGATTGAGAGAAGTGCTGTTCAAATGATGACAGGCAGGAGCTCTGTTTTCTTCACTGATTCAATAAGTCAGGCTCTCAGTGGGAATGCTCATCAGCACATGCTCGCAACAGTCAACTGAAGCATAACCCATTCTCCACTTGAAATCAACCACATATTTTTATGCTTTTTCACCATTCAGGCAGTATTTTCCAGATCATATTTATAAACTACATATTCACTCTGGGACTCTCTAGAGAGATCGTCTTGCAAGTTACAGCATGGTGGGTGGTTTCAAACTCTGATCCGTGTCGTAAGCAGGACATTTCACCCTTCCCTGTGTGAATGTGCCATGTTACTCAGTGTATTATGGATGGTACAGATTGGTAGCTTGGTTTCTGGATCCAAAAAAGCATACCACCACCACCAAATGTGGAGAGTGAACAAGTATTCGCAGACTATAAAATGCACTGAAAAATTGTCAAGCTCTTACAAAACAATATAACTCGGAGCTGTACAAAATTGATTTAACAAAGTGTTTAATTTTAGCAATGAGGGCGAGAACAGGCTCATAAGATCAGTACCGTACATTCGCAGTCATTGAAGTCACTTTCTACTGAGAGTCTGTGGCTCACAGATGGACAGTTGTTCACATAATTGTGGCTTTCATTAGAGAGGTCCAAATTGGGGTGCATCATCCATTCACCGGATATCTGTGACTGCTGAGAGTTTATGTGTCACACTGTTTGTATGTTTTACTTGCACTTAATTGGACATTTTCAACCATCAGCAGGTTTCAGTCTTGACTCATTGGCTCATCACTACAAACCAGTTCCAGATCTAAAGCACAGTGGCACGCAACCATGTTCCGGAGCAATCATCACGCACACATTTAACACAAGGTGCAATGACTGTCACCAAGCTGCGTGTTCTCTCTGCCTCAGGGCCTTCAAGTCTGCTCACGCTCACAAATCACTAAACACATTTACAATGTCAAAAACGCCCTTGGCCAGAACACTTGTTTGTCATGAAGACATGACAAATGATACTGGTATGTCTGAACCAACAGTGTTACAGATCAACAAGTGAAACCTGGCTATAAAAAGATGTCCACCTGAGTCTAAGAGGAAGTATGAAAATAAAAGGCTATAGATGTATTTATTTTCTGCTATTTCCAAAATCGAGTATATCGCGGCCCTCAGTGACAATAACTTAACATGATTATACACAAACACATGTATTTTCTGTCAATGGCTTGTGGACCTTTGGAGGTCCCCTGGAGTACCTCTGAAGACCACCAGGGGGCCCGGACACCACTTGATTTATAGATTTCACTCATTTTTTTTTACCCCACAGTTGATTTATACCTTAATGTATTTAGGCTCAGTTGGGAGACCATTTTTTAAAACAACGTTTATTCTTGTTACAATTTTACAAACAGACAGACGGATAGATAGATAACTATATAATAAGCGTCATAGTTGCAATTACACAATGACATCAAGAATCAAAAGTAAAAAACATAAGAAAGCAAACATACAACATTTGTTGTTGTTTTTACAGTTTGACTGTAATTGCAGTTTGACATGCACCGTGTTCAAAAATGAAAAAAAAGAAGAAAAAAAGATCTGAAGAAGGCTCTGCCGTTATCTTTATTGAATACCCGAGTGTGAATTTTTAAGTTGACCGTAATGCCCTAATTCTTGAACATTAAGCACCTGCTCCTTCGTGAGGGATGTCAGGACTGTACCACCTCCTTGTGGCTACTGTGTAGTTTTACACGGATATGTACAAATTATGCAACAACATGAGGCCGTTCAAAGAGTAACTAGTTTTATATTGTTTCGACAATATTCATACAAAACCATATGAATCTATACAGCCAGCGGTCACTATACAATCAGAACAGCTGCCCCCTCGGTCAAAACTCTAAATAAAGTCACATCATCTTAGAAAGTTAGATTTTGTAAAGAAAACCCAACTCTTGGGAGGCCCTTTGAGAAGTCTACTTTCAGTGTTCCATAACATAAAATCTAAGATTATACTGTAGATTGATTATTGGTCACCTCTTTAGGAGGTTGTTAATAGCCTTGAGTTCATCAGATGACAGAGCTGTAAGGCTGTAGCCCCTCAGCTCAGGCTTTCCTACACACAAACACAGGAGAGAAAAAGAGTGTTACTTGAATAGGATCCTGAAATAATACATTAACACTTTTAATGTATTATTTCAGCTCTCTTGGTGAGTGCAGCTGCCAGTCTGTGCCTTTACTGCTACTAACCACATTCACAGAGGCATTTTTCATCCAGTATATCATTTTTAACAATATGCAATAATGGTGGTGAATGTCTCAACAGCACACCTGGAAATGCACTGAGGTTATGTTAGGTTTTCTGTACTTTTCACACATTTTAATTTCATTATTATGTTGTAACTGACACCTGAATCAAAAATGTACTCAAATGATTTTTTAGTTCTTCCAGTTTGCACCGGATCGGCTCCAGACAGAAGGAAACAGGCAATTTATATCTATCCTTCCACAGAGTCAACACTGGGAACTCACTTCATGTGTCTAATGACACATCAGAGACAGACAACTACTAAGCAATTTATTTTCGATACAAATGCACTTGGCTGAAGATGCAATCTTTAACAGTGGAAACAGATGGGCCATCATTATTTATGAGGACTTTTCTGCCGCTCCTCTGTCTCAGTTTTGGCAGGTTCACAGAAGAGCATAAACTCTCCAAACATAAGCGAGAAGCCATAGTGTCAAATATAAAATATACAAAAGTATGTAAGAAGCATTGATGTTGGATACACAAAAAACATTGAATATATAGCCACAAAACAATTGAGCTGGACTCTAGGATCACGCCTGAAGAACACATTTTCGTTCCGAACGACACCATATCATTCAAAGTCAACTTTGGGCCCAATCTTGTGTTTTAAATGCAGACTTTTGCACTGTCGGGGGTGCTCTGTACAATCTTCATGCCTTCATACCAGGCGCAGTAAGCCATGGCGATGTTACGCACAGCAGTGGAACCCCCTAAGCTTTACCTCCTACAGATTGCACTAGACTGGAATATTTTCCGCTACTGTCGGTGGGTGTGGGGGTCACGTTGGTGTTTTGATCACGTTTCTGCGGTGTAGTGTCTGCCCCCCACTCTTCCATACTAGTGCTAGAGCCTGACCATTGATATATTCAGGAGCTGGACAGTGTTTAACTCTCAGTGGGAGAAAGAGTTTCTAGTTTGTCCTGCGAGCGCTTAATAAGATGCACGAGGCTGCGGCGATGTTAATGGAGAGAAGACGAGAGCGAAGGGGAAGCAAAAGCGCTCATTGTAGTCAGCGCTGTTCGTAGCCACAGGTGGGTAGTACTCAGTTACATTTACTAAAGTACATTGAGTAACTTTTTGAAGAAATTGTACTTCTTAGAGTAGCTTTATAATATGCTATTTTTTTTAACTTCTGCTTGAGTAAAATTATAATTAAGTATCTATATTCTTACTTGAGGAAAAATAATTGTTACTTTTCCCACTGTGAGTAAATGATGCACCTTGTTCATAAGAATTATTATATTTTTCTGTATTTTCATGCCATTTTCTTAGAATTTTCAAATAATTTCCAAATAATTGTATGTTTTGTTTCACACAATTTATGACATCATTAAACATTTTTTTGACTTTTACTTGAGTAATTGTTTGGGCCACTACTTTTTACTTTTTAACCACCTCTGTTCGTAACCCACCGTGCCTCAGCCAACCCCGTTTTCTCCAAGCAACGCCCTCAGTCTACCGGCGAAAACACAGGCGCACCATTGTTTGTGCGCAAGATACCAACTTTGTCTTGCGCTACGCTGTAGTTGCGCCAGGCAGAAGATCAGCCCAATAACTCCTCTCACTGATACACAGCTCTAGTGCTTTACCGTTTCTATTTTACTTTTCACTTCTATGAATTCCTTTCTACTAAAATAAGATGTAATTGTTTTGATGACACAAAAAAACTAACTTTTCTCATTGCAAAATTTGCATGTCATGAACTTGGGGAGGGCGATAATTATACAGCAAATCTGAATGTTGGAATAGTGTTCAGCTCTTTGCTCAGGACAGACATATCACACATGTTATCTACTTTCCCTCATCCACTCCTTGCTGTGAGGGAGTGGCAGGTTGATTCGACCAGTTCAAGTGAAGTGTGATTTCTCAAAGAGGCCGATAGCGTTACAGTATACTGCTGCAATACGTTTTCAAGAGGGTCTTTTACCTTGAATATCATTCAGCCGGTTGACTTTTGCTTTCAGTTCTTTACGAAGATCATTTATTTCTTTGTCAAGCTGTTCCTGATCTGCAAACAACAACATAATAGATATTATAATGTACAACGATAGGCTGTGTAAGAAGATGGGTCATGCCAGAACTGTACCTCTTTGTATCATCTCTGTGGTTTTATTTGCGGGAATTTTGATAAAGATGTTTCCGAAGCATACTTTTACCTTTTCTGGGGGGGGGGTCAAAGCATATTTATTTGGCAATTTATCTTAACCTCTTAATCCCCACCTGAACAGAGCACATTTTCTGCAGTTTGTTTTACCCAAATCTAAAAGCTTAAAATAGCGACAGAAACGGGGAAGCAAACACAACATAAAGGTGACAAAAACAGGACGAAAATGCAACAAAAAGCGACAAAGACGTGACAAAAACACAACAAAAAGGCAATGAAAAAAAGAAATTATTGAAATAATAAAAAAGCCACAAAAGAGCAACAAAAACGTGCCATTAAAGAGACAAAAACGCACTGACGATATGACGACCACTTTTGTTTTCGTCTTAGCTTTCAAATGAGGCATTACACAGTTGCTCTTCAGTTGAGAAGCTTTTAGATTTGGGTAAAGCTGAACTGGAGAAAATGCCAGTAGCTCAGGCGGGGGTTAAGAGGTTAAAAAGGTGACACAGAGCTGACAGACTTTGACTTACCACTACTGGACACATCTTGGCGCAAAGCATTTAATGCCTCTCGATTTCGGTTTCTTTTAATGTCCAGATCCACAATCTGTCAGAAAACACATAACATAGGCCAACTTCATTATGACAGAAGCACATTAGAGCATTTTAGTGATCAAAACCATTGGCCTGCGCAATCAAATAAATAGAGCCAAATGGGATTCGTTGATATGAAAATTCTACTAAATCATCTAGCATTAGCCTGCAAAACAATTTTAAGAAACTTAAATCAGAAAAAGGTGGCTGTTAGTTAGCTCGTAGCTTACATTTCTCAAGCGATGGATAAATAACCGGATTGTAATCATTTCGGAATTCGGAAAGACAATTTCTACGAGTGTTGTACTGTGCATTTGTCACCTGTTGTTTAGTGGTAAGAACTTCTTCTGCAGCCTCCTCCACTAAAGTTAAATACTCCAACACGCGCTGAGAGTCCACGTCCATCGCTGTGTCACCACCAAAATACATCCGGAGAGAAACAACACACTTCCAAAAAAAAATAAACCGGTCCGGCTATCTGTGCAATACTGCCCTCTACTGTTCCTGCGATTAAAAGTGGCCACATGTAACAGGTTGCACTCAGCTCCGTTACATAGTAGCATTTTGAAGTAATTGGGCTTCTTGGGGAACATTTTATTATTAGCCATTCCTACGTTTTCAGTTTTATAGGGTAGTATCATAGACGGTAGTATTCTTGGGTGTCCTAAAACATTCATCACTTTTGCACTTTTTTTTCTGTTCTGTAATGTAACTTTAATTTTGGCAATTCTTCCCACATCCGCTTTTAAAACAATCCACACAGCGCAGAACATATAAGGATTAAACAACTCGTTTCCGTGCATTATACAGTTTTAATGCACGACGCAAATATACCGTCAATGCGCGTAGCAGAGTTGTGTTCCTCCACTTGGAAAGAGTGTGTAAAATGTAGTTACCATGGAGATCGGCAATCTTTGCAGCTGTTAGCATACATTTCCATTGACTAACATTAGCAAAAAAAAAAACAGCATAAAAAGTGGAGAAAAAAGCCGTGGAACAACACCGTTAGCTGCCGAGTTACTGCTGGTAAATACATCTAACTCACTGTCGTGTCCAAGTGTTTTAATGTGAACAGTAACTCCAGTATTTTAACTTTTAAATCTCCATTAGATTACAATTGCTGCTAATCCCATAATGCTTAGCGATATGACATCACATTCCCAAACTCTTTTGACCAGTAGTAACTCAGCAGCGGAGTGGCTTCACGGCTTTTTTCTTCACTTTTTGTACTGTTTTTAGCTAATAGTCTATGGAAAATGTATGCGAACAGCCACAAACATGGCCGATCTCCATGGTAACAGTGGAATTTCCCGAACTCTATTAGGCCTATAGACCCTTTAATTGTTTGTAAACATTCCGGGCTTAGCTGGAGGCGGGAAGCTCGATTCCTATCTATTTCCATTGTAGCTGTTGTCATAGTAACAATAAACAAATGTCTAACTGTTTTTGGAAATATCAGATAAACCTTATTTTATCGTCTCAAATGTCATTCCTCTTGTTCTTGCACCGTAAGCCACAACAGGACCACATTTTTCAGTTGTAGTTTTACACTTAAAATCGCTAGTTTTAGTTTAATCTTATTTCTCTTGATCACTTCCTGCCTCCAGCTGATGTCACTGATGATGTCAGCAGTTAAAGGGTCTATTGCACTCAAAATATAATCTACATTGGACATGGTAAAGCCTTAGTGTTTGAATCAACCCAACTTGCACATACTGAAACAACACTGTAAAGATGCTTACAGTATAAAAAGTCATTAAAAATAATGTAAGTCATTTAATGTCAATTGAATAACGACAAATACGACACATTATTATTACTTATTAGCGCAATTAAAACACAGATGTGACTTTAAAAACAAAACAAAAAAGGATAACAGACTCAATATCCATTGAAGTAAAACATAACTTTAAAATGGACAATGCCCATGAAACATGAGAGTAACGTGGAATCACAGTGAATTTAGAATTGGATGAACACAAAACTGTTTTGAGTCCAAATTAAAAACAACACGACAAAATTCCTCCAGTGGCTCTTAGGGAGTGTCCTTGAAATTGTATCCAATCCAATATCACTTATGGAGAGTCCATTGTCTCCCTTTTCATAATTTGACATTTTTCTGGGTTCATTGTCCATGTCCCTTTATATGAAGATGAACCAATCAACAAAACATGATATTTATATAAACTTTAGCATTGGGAATAGTGTGCTGGCTACTAAAAAAAGTAAATAACTATGTTTTGGCATCAGCACTCATAATCGCTCCAAGACTTCATTTTAGATATAGTGTATGTACCATCCAATGATCCAAACACAAGATTGAGGTATTTTGGAAGCTTTTCATAAATACTGAGGAGGGCCCTTTGGGGCATTCTTGGTCCATAAGAAAAATTGGATTCCACGGTTATGTGCTGTGGTCTCAAGACGGCGTTCACTTTCCTCCGGCCATAATTTTGAGGTACTGAAGAGCATTGTAGGCCGCGTTAGCTCGAGCATCATCCACACTTGGCGCAAACCCATGGCAGACTGTTATTGGCTGTGTAGACAGCTCCACCAGACACTGACAAAGGCCACTCAGACTTCGCTCTTCTGGAAAAGAAAGTACAAATACCAGCAGGTCAGTTTTTTAACAACAATAACACTACGTAACACTTTTATAGCGCTTACAAGAAACTCAAAGATGCTTCACAGAGGGAACACATCAAAAACTAAACCAACATGATCTTACAAAAAACAGATTTAATGCAATATTAAAACTGTTGATGTAGTGGCATCACATTTATTGTTATGCTAGTGTCTAATTCAAACCAATCACGTTATCTCAAATCCTGTATTTGAGTAATTTTAGCAGTTAATTCTGATGAGATTTATGTGCCATTATTGTCTAGTTTGAAGTGAGGAAAATAACTTGCAGTTCCAGCATGAAAGAAAGTGTTAAGTAGAAGGATTTGATGTGTCTACCTTAAAGCAAAGTTTATAGACCATGTGGCTTCAGTGGGAAGTCTTACCTAGATCGAGGTAACTAACATCAAAGCGCTGCTCTAGAGACAGGTCGGTGAGAAGGGAGCAAAAGTTTGAGTCTGTGGGACTGGTGAGGGGATGGCTGCGCAGCTGCAGTATCTTCTCTCCAGCGGAGTTCCTCAGAGAGTCCCAAGTGCAGCTGAAGCTTTTACTCTTACCCGACTCAGCTCTAGTCCCCAAGTGCTGAATGTAAGGAAGAAAAAACATACATTTATCAGTCATTTCTGCATTTCTGCTTTTGTGCACTCAAAGCTGCAGTTTTTTTGAGTGCACACAGCCTATGAATCACAAGAACATGAACAATACCATTGCAAAAGTGTCATCCTCCGTGTCCGCTTCATTACTGCTTCTTAAGTCAACTGGGACATCATGAATTCGTGACAACATCTTGGCTGCAGCATTTCTCTTAGCTAGCTTTTTGGATGTACCACTGCCTGGTCAAGATTAGAGTAGTAAGAAGTAAATAAATCAAATAGGATGCAAAGGGTTAACAAAAGCAAAATTGGCATTATGCAACTCTATGTGGGGAGAAAAAAAGTAGGCATTTGTACATATTTGACCTTAGTGACCCAGCGAGTGGTCAGCATGGCGCCTTTACTTTCCATCAGTGGTTGCTAGGACGATTTGTTTGGAAGGTTTTCACTGCTGACGCTGCTCTCACCAGAAAACCTACAAAACAAGTGATCCTGGAGCATTGTAGAGACCACAGTGATCGAAAGTAAAGGCGCCATGCTGACCACTCATACAGCCAACTGGTAAATGTGCACTTTTTCTATCCTGCAAAAGCAATAATTGAAAGTTTTTCTTCTTTTGTGCACATAATAAAGGGTGTATACTGGATTTATGTAAATATTTCCTATAAGTATACCTATTTCCATGAATCTCTCAACTCTGCAGGTCATGGTGAACTCTTTGCGATGTGCTGGGCCAGATTCCTGGGTGACTGTGTACTCTGGCAAACGCCATCCTTTCTGTACTACCAGCTCCTGTCAAAGAAATATATACAGCAATAAATGTATTTAAAAAACTAACACAAGGCACAGTTTTCCTGACAAGGAATAAATCAAAAAGCCAAATTCACACCTGAAGGGCTCCTACAGGGTTACATTCGGACTGTTGAGAATTACTTGACGTCTTCATCTCAGAAGGTGACCTGTGAAAAACAGGCAGCATACAGGTTATATAACACATTACCAAATCAGACAGCAGCATTAGCAATTTCACTTGTGCCCAGTGAATTGTATTTCATTTTAAACATTTGTCAATGGGACATAAAAACAAAGAGGAATTACCTACTTCTTTAATTTTATATTTTTCTAGTAGTTAAATTGAATTCAATCAGCTTTATTGTCACTTTGACTAAATGTAAAATACATACAGAGAATTAAAATTTAGCTTCTCTTAATCCATTGATGCAAAAAGACAATAATAGCTGTGAAACAGGAAACTGGGGAGAACAAAAGTTAATAATCATCATCATCATCATCGGGAGGGAAGGGGAGAGTTAAGCTTCCTGACAGTCTGGAGCCTTTGCACTGCCCGATCCTGTCAGACCTCAGAAGCTAAGCAGGGAAGGGCCTGGCTGGTACTTGGATGGGAGACCGTTTGGGAACACCAGGAAGCCTGGGTGTGAGTCAGTGGTTGGTGGTGGTCACTGGTTGCCTAGCTTACCATCACCGAGTATGGAGTGAATGAATAATGCACGAGATTGTAAAGCGACTTTGAGCGTCTGGAAAAGCGCTATACAAGTTTAAATTGTGCCAATTTGCGTTAATTAAAATTAACCCAGACTCGGGATGAACATACAAACTCCACACAGACCGGCCCCATCCGGAACCTTTTTGCTGTGAGGCAGGAGCTCTTACCACCACCAAAGCGCTGCCCATATACAAGGTAGCTGCAGAAAGAACTGACCTGTCTCCATCCACTGCTACATCAACACAGATACATCCGTCTCCTTCAGCGCTTATTCCAACGGGACCACAGAGACCCCCCTTGAGCATCTTCAGAGCAGCCTCGGCCGCTTTGTGTTTGGCTGCCTTCTTGCTGGGTCCTTGGCCAGTGCAGCTGATTTCTCCCACAGACACTCTGAATGTAAAGTTGGGCTGGTGGGCCTGTCCCTCGGCCTTCAGCAGGTCGTACACTGGGGTCTTGCCTATCCGCGTTCCATACTCCTGCAGCAGACTGATGGGCGTCTTCCCCGGATTCACTGCCAGCATTTGCTCAATACTAGACAAAAAGAGAGATGGGACCCCATTAATACAGTTCCTCTACACAAGCTGTAATAGAGAGTTTGGGGACATGTGAATAACACATGCCATCTCTTGACAATGTATAACATTTGGGATTTGGGGAAACCTTCCAGAGTTCTTAGACGGTATGAGATAGTGTTTTAATGTTCACTGGACACACTTTAGACACGTGCTACAGGTGCCCACAGGCCGTGCATGATAAGTTAGAGGGCTACTACAAGTCAGGGAGTTTAATGTGACTGTTGCATACGTCTGTTTTTTTTTAAAGTTATTCAGAATACAGACATGGACTGATTGAATATTGATTTAGCACTTAGCTTTAGCCTACCTGGAGCATGATCCGGAGTTTTTCTTCCAGCTGTCCGGTGCTATCTCGTCGTTCATTCCCTATGTCACACAGACAGAGCCCGGTGATTTCGGATGGCAGCTCCCCCCAAACTGAACCGACGCTTTCTTTCATTAGACAGAACTTTTTAGCTCAGACAAGAGTGTCAGAAACAAAATGCTGCAGCCTCTTCTTCTGCATCCACATCAGCGGCATATGCACGATACAATCAATGTGCTGCCACCACCTGGTTGTAAAAAAAATAGAAATGTGATTTAGTAACGTTGAAGCAACTTAACACACGGCAAAGAACCTGAGTAACCTACACTATGCGTAAACTAATACACGGACAATCATAATATTTTCATTAGGCATGTCTCGTTTGGAGACTATAAATAAGATCTGTGATCATGATCCTGGTATTAACATCCAGAACAGAGGGTGGCGGTAGCGCTAGTGTCACTGAGCATCAAAGATAAGAGATTGACGACAGATTATTAAATACTATTTCCGTATTTGTTTGTTTAGTGTTTTATCTTCTGTACCTTTTGGAGCAATTTGAATGAATAGTGTATTTTATGCATGTATTATTAGTGAATTAAATTACAGGATTACTTGTGTAAGAGTTTGCGTGCGGTTGTGATATGGCTAAACAAATAAAAATAAAAAACCTTCAAAAAATAAACTCCTTAGATGATGTTCTTCGTTTCCGTACGTCACATCCGTGATGTGTAGCAAACGTGCATTTGACTGGAGTGACTTTCAAAACATTTAGATGAGTATCTCCGAAGAAATAGTGAGTGAAATGAGAATTTCAAGTCGATCAACATTTGCACCAGCTATGAGTCAATAAGCTCAAACAAGACTAGCGGTAATGGGGTGTTTTAGAGCTGTCAGAGTCTCGTTTGATGCGTCTCGTGTTAGGCTCGTTATTCAGTATGCACAAACCAGATTGTGCTCTGCTAAATCCTCAAGTGGACAGAGAAGGACTTTAGATATACTGAGACAAGAGCTGTCTAAAGGGCCAAGACTTCCTGACTTTATTCGTGAAGGGACACTCTCTAAACCCAGTTCTGTTCACAATGGAGAGCCTCAAGAAACCAGTTACCTGCCTGATCATATTGGCGAGGGGATCTCCAGGAAAGGTTGGTCTGAAACTTGAGATGCTGTTTGGATTTGTAATTAACACTTGCCAACTGTCCAAAGAGACATATTTTTGTCTCCTTGAGGCTTGTATCTGATATTGCATACATGTTTTTGTTCAATTGCATTGAGTATTAAACAATCTATAACCATTCAAAGGCGTATTCAATGTGGAAAAGTAATACAGTGGCCAGTGAGCAAAAAAACAAACAAAAACACTGTCAAACAGGGGCGGATCTAGAAAGAAAAAAAATCACGGGGTGGCAAGCAGGGTCAGGGATCATTTCTGAGGTGGCAACACATTTTGGGTTTCTAACTGAGGTAACATTTTAACTATTGTAAAAAAAAAAATCATTATCATCTTGGGAGCCACAGGGGTGTGCACTTGGCTCCTTATTTAGCTATGAAGTTGTTATAATTCTTTGTCCTGTCAAAAACCTACTAACTGAGAGTGAGCCTTTGTAAGCACCCAAGTAGCCTCTAGAGTTATCTATGTGAACAACATCACTTTAAAGGACATCTATTTTTTCACCTAACAGAGTGCCTTAGACTTCTTTTTTTGTTTTTTAAACTTTTGATTACTCCACCTCATGCACTTGCTTTATACAGCCTTAAGCAAGTCAAATCCTTCCTGATCTTTAAATTAATCAGGTTTGAAGATCTGGATTGCAACTAGTCCTTGAAACAATGCATTTATAAAGTGCCAGGTTGATGACTACACTAGAATTTAGACAATTCCAGAAGAGGACAAAACCTGGCTGACATTAATGGGGTGGCAGCTGGGTGGCAAGACCTTTACTTGGGGTGGTAGCTCCCATGCCACCCCCTAGATCCCCCCTGCTGTCAAGCCCTGGATGCTGTAATATTTTCTGGTTTGTTCAAGATCAATTGTTTACCTTAACAGTGTATTTTGAAACGTACGGCTGCCAAATGAATGTGAATGACACAGACATAGCAATGTCAATATTACAAAAGAAGGGATACCAACAAACCAAGCACTTAAATGAAGTAAGTGACTGTCACATAGTCCTTTGTTTTGATTTATACGCCTCACTTATTCCTCTCTATTTGCAGGCAGATGTTGTTCTACTGGTTACCTGTTCTATCAGGTGAAAGATTATTGATAGATTTTCATTCATTGCTGATTAAAATGTATGCATTTTCAATAGTAAAAGTAATTAAATATGATTGTACTTGTTGTAGCTGATGTTGATGTGTATTCAGTGTCACATCCAGGATTTCCCACAAATGGTAATGTCATTGCCTCCATACAGGGAAAAAGCGGAACAAACTATATGGAATAGGCTTCAACAACTCACAGCCATGAAGAAGAAACGTTTACGGAGCCATGTACCCATGAAAATTGGCATTTTAGGTAAGTTTTTAAAAATATGTTAAAATCAACCTCTTCTCAACTTGTGTACTCTGTGTGTAGGTTGTATGGCTGAGAGACTGAAGACGGAGCTCTTGGAACGAGAGAAGTTGGTGGATATTTTGGCCGGTCCAGATGCTTACCGAGACCTCCCTCGCCTCCTTGCTATTGCTGATGGTGGCCATCAGGCCAGCAATGTGCTACTATCATTGGAGGAAACATATGCAGATATTATGCCTGTCCAGCACGCGCCCCAAGGTTACAGCGCATTTGTGTGAGTAATGCTGAATCCATTTAACACTTTTTATGAGGTCTTTCTGTGAAATACTGGTGTGTTTTTTTTTACTGTAGCTCAATAATGCGAGGCTGTGACAACATGTGCAGCTACTGCATCGTTCCCTTCACGCGGGGCAGAGAGAGGAGTCGGCCTGTCAGCTCCATTCTGGATGAAGTCCGCTTGCTGTCAGATCAGGCAAGATGTCCCTACTTCCCAATAACTGAACCATCAACATTTCATAACAATGACCTTCTGTAAATCTGGACAATTAATAGCAAATCGCAGAGGCTGCAAGGTACAAAAAATGTTGCCTGAAAACAATTAAGTTTTCTGTCTTCATTGGGATTTATTGTACAAATGCAATTTAGAAAAGAAAGGGATTCTTGTATTATTTTAAACATTTATGTTTTTTGATACTTCTGAACTTGTTTAAAATTTGCACTAAGAGCTGACACTTGATTTATTTATTCATTCATTCTTAATTTAACCCGGATATCTCAATTGGCAACAAATTCAGATTACAATGATAATGAAATAGACTTCACAAAAAATGTTTCATCGTAATTAACTAATCTAATGTGAACAATTGCAAGAAATCCCCAGTCACTTGGTTTCTTAGGTTAAAAACACGGATGGGTTTCGATACATGACCGACTCTAATCCATGTTTATTAAGAAATATGACTGAGTGGATGTCAGTTTGTTGCGTTCAATAATTTGTGTGGATGTTGTGCAGGGAGTGAAGGAGGTCACGCTGCTTGGTCAGAATGTCAACAGCTACAGGGATATGTCGGAGGAGCAGTTCTGTGGAAAGGATGTGACCAGGCTCAGTCGGGGCTTCAGCACAGTTTACAAAGCCAAAAAGGGAGGTCTGCGTTTCTCTGACCTGCTAGACCAAGTGTCGCGCATCGACCCTGACATGAGAGTCCGATTCACCTCTCCACATCCGAAAGACTTCCCCGATGAGGTAACTGTGACTGATTTTTCATTTGAGCTTGTGTGAGTCAGAGCTGCAAAATAGAACTGATTCCTTTTAAATAGATGGTAATGGCTGACAGTTTATTACCATTCCTTGTTTATTCTTTCCTCCAGGTTTTACAATTGATTGCAGAAAGGGGGAACATCTGTAAGCAAATTCATCTTCCAGCACAGAGTGGGAGCAATCAGGTCCTCCAAGCAATGCGCCGTGGGTAAGACTGAACTAACTCACTCAAAATAACAGTACATTACTTGAAAGGACTAGCCCATGCAATTACAAATCACTTTATGCACAGTTTTATCCATCTTTACTTTTCAGATACTCAAAGGAGGCCTACCTTGAGCTTGTGGAAAACATCAAGAGAGTAATTCCTGGTTAGCACATTATAATTGTTTTACATTCTGTCCAAAATGGTGTGTGGTATTTGACTTTCCTTTGCGTGTTCCAGGAGTAAGTCTGAGCAGTGACTTCATCTCAGGCTTCTGTGGCGAGACTGAGGAGGACCACCAGCAGACCCTGTCCCTGATCAAAGCTGTGGGCTACAACATTGGCTTTCTCTTTGCTTACTGTATGAGAAAGGTGACTTGGGCCATGACAAATTCTGATTTGTTTTCTTTGCCTTTTATAATAACTTAACGTGAATATCATGATCTGTAGAAAACCCATGCCTACCACCGTCTGGAAGACGATGTTCCGCCTGAGGTGAAGCAGCGTCGATTGGCAGAGTGCATCGATGTGTTTAGAGAAGAGGCTGCTAAGATCAATTTGTCTCTCATTGGCTCCACACAGCTCATCCTGGTTGAGGGGGTGAGTTTTAAGGATTATTTCTATTGACCAGAAAAGTCTGATTTATATTGATTTATTGGTTCTTTAAATAAGCCAAAAAACCCCCCCCAAAAAATAGTAAGTTTACAGTATTTGGTCCACAAAGCTGATGGGTTATTACATATCAAAGCACACAAATGGATAAATGGTTAACTAATCTTAAACATCAAGCCTCAAAACTGTTCCACCACATTACAAAGACCATCCTTATGTTCAGGAAAGTAAAAGATCTGCTGAAGACCTGTGTGGGAGAACGGATGGCAACATGAAAGTGGTTTTCCCAAAAGAGGATGTTCCTGCTGCAGGAATAAGCAGTGCACCCATCAAAGCAGGAGACTATGTGCTCGTGAAGGTCAGTTTAATTTTCTTTGTTACTAGTTTTTGTATGCTCACACATTATCCTAAATTATACACCATAAATACACGTCATGGCATTTTTCTGTTTTCTCTGTTGTTTTGCAGATTCTGTCCGCTACCTCTCAGACCCTGAGAGGCCGAGCCCACAGCCACAGCTCTCTGAGGACTTTTGAGGACTGCCTTTCCAACGTGTCCAACATGCACACACAGCTTACCTCAGAGCGGTTTTGAGTATTGTTGTAACAACATATTTTGTGTATAAAGTGTTATTTATGAGTTCAAGAATAAAAGCTTTGAGGGTGCTCTAAATCAGTCCTTGATTGATTAAAAGAGGAATGTTTGGGTTATTCTTCAGGCTGCTGTGAACCATTTGTTCAGCGCATTGGCACAACTGTTTGTGAACAAAGAGAAAAGTGAATTTCACGTGAAATAAGCTGAACATACTGGGACCACTCAGGGTGAGGCATGTTGCTTGAATTTGGGTTGTGCAGATCTCTATTTGAGAGATTTCTTTGCATTGTTATTTATGAATAAAATGCACATCTTTTTCAATTCTTTGAGTGTGACACACCAATCAACATAATATTATCCATCCATCCATTTTCTTCTGCTTTATCCGGGATGGGTCGCGGAGGCAGCAGTCTCAGGAGAGATGTCCAGACCTACCGATCCACGCACACCTCCTCCAGCTGTTCTGGGGGGACTCTGAGGCGACACCAGGCCAGCTCAGAGACATAGGTACCTTGCCTTGCCTTGGCGTTGAAGGCAGTACCTCCAAACTCACTTCCTTCCAGGTCAAGGCAAGTGTCCTGCCTTAGTCCAAAAAGGGCTGCTAATGGAACTTCAGAGGTAAAGAAAGTGACATCACAAAATAAAAAAGGAAGTTATGTTTCATCCAGGGGAAAGGGGAGGGTCTGCTTAAGAAGGGGGTTCTGAAGGGCTGGGGGGTTAAAGTAATTATTATATTTTTACCAACTAAAAATAAATAATTAAAAAGGAGTCTCAGAAACTGATCTGAAAATACAAAATAAAAACTTTAGAAAAAAACATTTGAAAGTGCCTTATATCAATTAAATTAAAAACGAAAAACAAATCATGTCCTTTGTTGCTCAATGAAGCAGTGACATTTGCTTTAATGTTTGAATAAAATATTATAAAATATACATTTCAAGTTAACAAAACAAATTATTTTATATTATTTACTAAATAATTGCCTTTTTTGTAAAGACTACCAGTTCAAGTAACATGAACACTGGCTGCAGAGCCATTAAACTAGTCAAAGAATTATTATTTTTCTGTTAAGGGGAATTTAAATGCTTTAATAAGTCACACAAACCAGCAACACCTGTCTTTCTTTCTTGGGAGCTATGGTGCATTATGGGTAGTTTTGGCTGGAGCAAGGCAGCGAAGGCTACACTGATGTATCCTTGACATATTAGCCACATGCTAAGCAAAGGGAGGACACACGCCTCCAGACGACTTGAACTTTGGAACAGCACTTGGTCGGTGAGTGATGATGTGGCTGCCTGACCACGGCCACTTCAGACCAAGGCAAGGCGAGGTACCTAGGCTTTGGGAAACAGCCATAGTCCCACCAGCATGTTCTGGGTCTTCCACGAGGCCTCCTCCCAATAGGACATGCCTGGAACACCTCCCGAGGGAGGCGACCTGGAGGCATCCGGAACTCCTCACCCTATCTCGAAGGGTGCGCCCAGCCACCCTCCGAAGGAAACTCATTTCGGCCGCTTGTATCCGCGATCTTGTCCTTTCGGTCATCTCATGACCATAGGTGAGGGTGGGAAAGTAGATCGATCGGTAAATCGAGAGCTTTGCCCCATGACTCGGCTCCCTCTTCACCACAACAGTCTGATACAGCAGCATCGCTGCTGACGCTGCACGATCCGTCTATCGAAACCGCACTGTTCCTCCTGGATCCAAGGTTCGACTATCGGCCGGATCCTCCTCTCCAGCACCCTGGAGTAGACCTTACCGGGAAGGCTGAGCAGTGTGATCCCTCTGTAATTGGAGCGCACCCTTCGATCCCCCTTCTTAAAGAGAGGGACCACCACCCCAGTCTGCCAATCTAGGGGCACTGTCCCCGACCGCCACGCGATGTTGCAGAGACGTGTCAGCCAAGACAGTCCTACAACATCCAGAGACTTAAGGTATTCAGGAGGAATCTCATCCAACCCCGGAGCCCTGCCACCGAGGAGCTCTCTAACCACCTCGGTGACTTCAGCACCCACACTGTAAACAGTGTTGGTGAAGCAGTGTTTCCCCCTCCTGAGGCGCCAGACGGTTTGCCAGAATATCTTCAAGGCCAACCGATAGTCCTCCTCCATGGCTTTTCCGAACTCCTCCCAGACCCGAGTGTGTGCCTCTTTGATTACAGCACGCTTTCGCTTGGTATTGTTTCAATATGCTTCTACAATCTCAAAAGATCAAGTGATGCTTTCATTTGTATTGATGATGGGAGAGTGTGACCACTGTGCAAGGTCTTCTCCAGCGCATCCCAAAGATTCTCCGTGGGGTTAAGATCTGGACATTGTGGTGGCCAATCCATGGGTGAAAATGTTTCACAATGTGAGCCTCATAACCTGGTCATTCAGGGTGTTCATGGAGTCAGCTTCTTATATTTTTTTGTCAGGCAGTGCATTTTGTTATATGGTCTCTATATAATTACAATTTACCATTTACATTTGATTCAGAAAAAAAGATCTATGTACTTTTCTGATACTTATTAGTGCCATAATTCATAACAGCAGCAGAGATGCACATGTCGTTAAAGTGAAAAATATGTTATCCATGCAAAATCCATAAACTCCATAACTGACATGGCCCATTTTTGAGTTTGGTCATGAGTCACAACAACATATTTACATATTCTCTGGTCATTGAAATGAACTTGAGTTTTATGAGATGCACCAAAAGAGGTGATACAGATGGCCTATTCATGTGATGCAATATTTGGACCGTTGCCAAAGGCAATTACGTTTTTTAATGGTGAAGAACTCAAAGTAGCATCCACTACAGACATCCACTACTTCTCTCAAACAGATGCGCATGAAGATTAGTTACAGACCAAGAATGTTCTCTGAATAACAGGGTTGTAAGTGTAAAAACATATGAATTAGTACTTTGCTCTACACAAAAAGAAGATCCCTCCTGTGCATCAGCAATCAACATTAGAAATGTATGCTTTCTGAATAATTTGCAGTTTCATTGTATTGATGAGCATATGCCTATTATCTCACTATAATGTTGATAATTGCTATTGCAGAAAATATAAATTAAATTAATGAGAATTAAAAACTCAAATTAAAATGGATATGTTTCCTCCCTGAAACTAATTTGCGTTGATTTCTGCCATAACACTGTGAACCTCACAGAGAGCTGCAGCAGCTGCTGTAGGAGGTGGGTTAATAATGTATATGCTGTCTATATTTAAAACATTTTCTGTGTCTTCTATGGGCAATATGTCAACAACTGCAAAATGTAAGGTGAATTTACAAAATATCAGTTCATGTACAGTATCACAGTTGATCAGTCACATTTTGACTGCGGGCTGCGGTCACAGGTTCAACCCTGGGCCAGGCGGGGCCTTTCTGTGTGGAATTTGCATGTTCTCCTTGTGACTGTGTAGGTTTCCTCCGGTGGCTCTGGTTTCTCCTACCACTAAAAACATGCCCAATAGGTTAATCATCCATCTTGGTTTCTGAACATAACCCTGGCTCGACATCTGGAGATGGGTCTTGGAGTGCTGCCCGAGGCTGCACATTGCTCCTTACGGGTTGGCCCAGCGGCATCGAGGGATGAGTTAAATACAGAAATTCTTCCGGGGGTTAATAAAGATGTACCTCACAAATGACACATTATGAGAATCCCAAAATAAAAGTAAAAGGGGAACAAAGTTCAGGCTAGGGGTCCCCAAAATGTGGCCTGGGGGCCAAATTCGGGCCTCAGACCAATTTTCATTGGCCCTCATGCATCTTTCTGATTTGGCACACATTGCCAGAGATAGTAATGAGTATTTTCTGCAAGTTTAATCATTCTTGATAATAGCCTTGATAATAACACACATTTTAGTGTCAGACAAAGCTGGCGTCAAGTTTCCAAACCTATAAAGGAATGTTACATTGTATATGTGCTATTTACTGTCCCAGACACAAATGAATAAATCATCAAAATGCATCCAGTTAAATGTTTTCACTGCATTGAATGTTTGAGATTGTGAACGGGATGTGGTTTATACACAGTCATACGTATAAATAGAGCTTATTTATTTACATCATTATGGGTAATCTTTTGATACCATCAGTTTTTTTTATTCATGTACATGCCCCCAACCAACTTCAGGCTATCTCACTGAGGCTACATCCCCTTTGCCATGCTCTTCCTGTTTTGTTTATGGCCTGTGCACCGTGTTGACAGTCCCATTAGTAAAATGAATGGTGAAATCCTATTGTAGTCTCACATTGTGGTATGACCCTGGCTGTTACTTTGACAGAGACATATGAATGATTCAGAGTGTTGGTCGTAAAAGGAGTGATGTGCCTCAGAGAGACCGAGGAGAGGGTGTGCGCTGAAGCTGAGCAGCGAGAGGTCTGGGCAGTGTGCCATGGCCTCTGCACTGTGCCTGATCACTACAGGCTCACAGACAGGTAGCAACAGAGAACATGTTTGTTTGGTAACAACTCAATGTTATGCAACAGTATTTTGATCTCATATCATTTCATTTGCGGTATTTAGAGCCAAGACGCTTGCACTTATGTTGCACTCAGAACATATGAATTATGCATATTTTATTTATATTATGGTATACAATCTCTTAATTATTCACTCCCTACACAATCCGTGCCAATGTCCCTCAAACCACCATTGCTCACTCACTCTCACACAACGCACTTTGAAACAATCAAGTTGACCAAAGAGCTACAAAAGGCAAAAGAGACATTAAACAAAGTACATCAAATACAAACAATGATCTCAGGCTGTGTCACACTTTCATCAGTTATTAGAACTCCACTACCTGAAACACTGACACACTGGTAAAGTAACGTGTGGAATTTACAATCTTAATGCTACATGATCAACACAGCTGAAATTTCACCTTTCAGTTGCTCAATACATTCAGTGGTGGTCAAAGCGCTTGATTGTATCACTTGAATAAAAGTACAGATGCAGTCCTTCAGTGAGCCCAGTAGCACTCACTCCAATTTTTATGAAGTGCTTCGAGCGGCTCGTGATGGAACACATCAAGTCTGTTCTCCCTCCCACCCTGGACCCATACCAGTTTGCTTATCGGTCCAGTCGCTCAACTAAAGATGCCATCTCCACTGCGCTTCATTCAGCTCTCACTCACCTTGAAACAAAGGACTCTTACGTTAGAATGTTGTTTTTAGACTTTAGCTCAGCATTCAACACTATAATCCCACAGCAGCTAATACACAAACTGCTCCACCTGGGGATCAACACAGGCTGTACGTGTCGGCGGAAAGTCCTCCAGAAGCATCACACTGAACACGGGGTCTCTCCAAGGCTGTGTGCTGAGCCCCCTCCTGTTCACTCTGCTGACCCATGACTGCACTCCAAAGTACGACTCAAACCTCTTCATCAAGTTTGCAGACGACACAACAGTGGTGGGTCTCATCAACAACAGAGACGAGTCAAACTACAGGAGTGAGGTGAGCAGTCTGGCCATGTGGTGCACACAGAACAATCTCTCTCTGAATGTGGAGAAGACAAAAAGATTGTTGTGGACTTTCGAGAGCATCTCACAGATCTGCGGAGCCCCTCTCCCCACCATTAAGGACATGTACTCCACCCGTCTCACCCGCAAAGCCGTCAGAATCACCAGGGACCCTACACACCCATCACACAGTCTATTCAAGGTAATGCCTTCAGGGAAGAGACTGCGGAATCTACGAGCCAGGTCCAGTCGACTCAAAGGAGCTGTATCATGCTATTTTAGCCATTCCAAAGTAAAGTATAGGCATTTATATGATATATTGTACCTCTATCACTATGGAGTACTCATTTTTGAGAGAAATATAAGTATTTTTGGGGGGTATTTTCCCTACCTGGAAGACAAGACGCTTCGATTCAGTTAACTCCGCCCCTCTCTCCGCTCATTCCACATTTGCAGTATTATAAATATAAATATCGCTGCAAAAAGTGAAGTTACTTCACATAATGCAGTTATAAGGAGTTGACATGTGCAAAGCAGTTTCATAAATGGCTAACACACACGCTAACACACACGCTAACACGCGTTTTGATTGACTTACCGTTCAGCCTGGCCTCTGCATCGGGTTATGGTCGTTGGTTATAAAAGTTAATCCACTTTGATTCTGGCCAAGGTTCACCAAGCATCCATCAGGTTGGTTGATATAGTCGCTGAATCCCAGAAAGAAATTCCAACTTCTGGCAAGTGCACTCTTCTTTATGAAGGTTGAATAGTCCTGTTCCTCTCATAGCCAAATGCACATCCGTGACATTATCGTTTGGTAAAAAAAAAGAACAGGCGGTGTCCAGAGTAGGTTAGAAAGAGCTCAGTCTTCAAAAACAACACTTCTGCTCTGATCCATGGCTCCTCCGGCCGGGGGTGCGTTTGATTAGCCTCGTGTTTTTTTTGTGTTTTTATTTTTTTATTTCTCTCTTACAACAAAAATAATGAAAAAGCTGTTTTATAAATTAAAACCAGGCCGTAAGGCTTTACATTACAGACAGAGCACTTCCGTTCCTTTGTGACGACACAACTGAACAGCTCAGTCGTTTACCAGGAGAGGGCGGAGCAGCTGCTCAGAGAGCAGGATTCAGGAGGATTACTTAGAACTGCGTGAATGAAGCCAAAAACCGCTCTGGGGGTGTTTTTGATAAGGAAATAGCATAACAACATGGCTAAAAGCTCCAAAAAGTCGATTTTGCATGATATAGGACCTTTAAGAACAGTTTCATACAAGGCCATCGGGAAGCTGAACTCCCTGCTCTCCCTCCCACCTCTCTTCCCCCACCCCCGCTCCACAATCAAGGATGAGAGAAATATAAATTCAAATCATTCACATGGTTTGACAAATAAAAAATCTTGAATCTTGAACTACTGTACTAAGTTGACTATTAAGATAAGCACTCATGCCATGTTGTACAAAACAAGTATTCAAAGTGGAAAGTACAATGTGCGGCAAGAAAACAGGGACATCCTTTCTTGTTTTTGTATATGGAGGGTTGCTAAGAGAAAAAATAATTAATTTACATTGATTGTTAATCAGTGGAATTTACGATCTACCACCACTAAATGGTCTCAACTTATAGCGCTTTTCCACCTACATTAGGCACTCAAAGCGTTTTACAGCAAGGATTCACTCACCCATTCACACTTTCATTCATACACCAATGTACGCAGACACTGGAGGCAAGGTGGGGGAAGTGTCTTGCCCAAGGACACAACGACAGTGTGCACCTTCAGGAGGCAGGATTCGAACTCCCGCCCTACCATCTACACCACCGTCACCCCACTACCTATATTCTGTTTTGTGCATCAGTATATGGGACAACTTTTTAAAAATCTATTTTTACTCTTCTGATATTCTCCTACAGGTATAGCAGTAAATGAAAACAAAGTTTGGCAATTTAAAAGCTGAAGAGAAACATACTTAGTTTGTTGGTAAGGTACACTGTAAAAAACATTCCCAAGGGTACAGTACAAATCTGTCGGTAAAATGTTAGAGATAAAAAAAAAAAACAACAACACTGAAATGAAGGCAAACAAACCTCCATACAAGCTGTTCTTCATGTCCCCCCCTCTGTGCTATTCAACAGTCAGACTGAGGCTATGAATAAACCTATGAGCTGCAGTAATTCTCATGTTTCAATTGAATGTGATGAGGCTTTTATGACTGCTATGGGTATAGGAATACAATGTTTATTTCGTACTGGTGTAAGATTGTAAAGATATTTTTTTCAGCCATTAGAAAGTAAGTCAACAGAAGCAAGCTGTTGAGTATATTGCTGGAATTACACTTCATGTTACTGTAACTTTAGACCTACTATAATGTACTGTAGGGCCATTTAGTTACAGTTTGTCACAGACGCATTGGATATAGGTGGATCATATTATTATTATGAGCAGACAATCCACAAGTTGAATGGGCGAACCTGTGGCGTGCCGATTCATCTGTAACATATCCAGGTCTGTGTGGTTTTGAAGTGAGGTTTGCCCAGCTTTCTCTCTTCTCTGACAGTTTGACAGATGAAAACAATTTGTGGACAGCAATATCTTTGGTGTTTGAGGCAGCGCTTTGCAACGTGTTCCTGTGCTGGAGAAAAGGTCGTGCGCTGGTGGAACAGAGATGACGTGGAGGAAACGTCCTGGCGTCTGATAACAGCGGGCCGGTGGTATATGAAAACTCTGACCGGAGAGAGACAGGATGCTCCAGCGCTCCTCAGAGTCTTTTCAAAGCCCAGTTAGAAAATCACTTTATCATTTCGGAGCAGACAGTGTCACTGAGAGGGAAAGGATTTTGGATGGCTTACATAAACACGTGGAGCAACTGGAAACAAAAACAGGCCAGGCAAGGCTTTCTTTCAATACGTAAAATTTTTGTTTTTTTGTTTTTTATGATCACGATATTATGATTTTACAAGACATAGAGCAGGATTAGAAAATTGTTGGGTTTGTTCCTTTGCATCGGCTTGTCCTCATATTATTTAAAAATGTCTGTTAATACTTCTGATACATCACTGTAACCAAGCGTTGCCGGGCACAAGGTACTGTGGTCAAATAAGAGGCAAGACTCCCAACTAAATCTTTGAGGTTTTATTATCTCAACAATTAAACGTATATTCTTTATTTTCTTTTGAAGATTTTCACCAATTTAAAAGAGCATTGAGGGTACATAGATCCAACAGGTAAATTGGACTAAGCTTGTTAGTTCATTTGTGCAGTTTAACTCTCAAAATGAAGCCTACTGTATGAAACACTTCACACAACAGGGCAGGACTAGCTCATGCGTTCCAAACTCATAAACTGCAAATAAACCAAACTAATAAAACAGCAATGAAACCTTTTTCTTCTTTTTAGCAGTGGATATGCAGCCTCACACCAAGGCTCATTGAAAACACTAGCCGGCACTTAGGCATCAGCACAAACAGCACAGCAGCAGGAAAGCGTGACACAAAGCTGAGCTGCATTTATACTAATGAGTCACTAACAAGGAAGTGCCATGGTAGAGCTGCATGCCCTACAGAAACACAGAAGGGACAATATTCACCCTGTCACATTACCTATTTGTGTCCTCCGATGCTTCTCAAGCCCATGCACTGACCATTGTCCAATCAAAAGGCCCCAGAGTTTCAAGACAGATGAACATAGAGCCATTTTATTAAATCAGTTAAGTGTGCATGTTGCCTTTTTAAAACGACTCGCATGGACCTTTTCGTTTGAGTCTTGAGCGGCCCCCATCATGCGTTTGATGCGCCTCCAGACTTTTCTAAAACACAAGAATTAACATGTATTAACACTGTAGCTGCCTGTGAACACAATACATGGGCAGCATTAGTGATGTTTCAGCTGTTTTTGTTGTCCGCACTGCGTCCACTGTTCTGCCAAGTGGATTTGCCTCAGGCCAAAAGAGCTTTGGTTTACAGCAGCTTCATAAAAGAGTGTTGTCTCTTTATGCCATTGAGGAATAAAAGCTCAGACACAATGAATCCTTTTTAAACTGTCTCTCAGCTGTACTCTAGATTTTATGGGGCATCTAAATCGGTTTGTCACATTTGCAAAAGTCAACTGACAGACTAAAATGCAACTTATGGGAGTGCTGAGAACTTTAGTGAGCACAGCTTGACCTGACTAATACACTGGCTGTAAATAATTTATAGCAATTTCTGGCTTGCGAGAATATGATATCTGTACTACCTGACCACAAGAGGCGCTACAGGAAACAAAAACGTCCGGGCAAGACTTGCAGCTAAGCCACACACGCCTTCTATTTCTACTATTGTTCTGGCTAATTTACATTAATTGGACAATAAGATGGATTATATTGGTCTGCTATGCTCTTCCCAGAAGATGGTGAAGACTGTTTTCATTCACTGAGTCCTGGCTGAATTCTAAGGCGGAGCTTCACAGTTGACCCCTTAAGTGAAGAATGGCGTCAAAGCCAGAGGAGCAGGAGGAGGACAAAGAAGATGAGAAGGCAGTGAGAGGAGGTGGCGTGGTGGGAGCGGAGAGAGCTGTGCAGGAGGACGAGGAAGGAGGAGGTGGAGGAGTTGACCAGTGCCGGACATCACACTCTGAAACAGGGACAAACACAGGAGGCAATGCACCATTTCAGAGGAGCCCTGAAGGCAGCCAGCCAGGTTTCCTCCGGGGACTCCGGTTTCCCCTACCTTTAAAAACACGCTGCTCAGTTTGGTCCACAATGGCGGCGTGCAGAGTCGCAGCGGCTCAGGACTAACCCAACATCTGATCTACGTAATTTTGTTGTACAATTGTATAATGACAAATAAAGCACATACTTACTTACTTCATTGGACCACCTTCAGTTCTCCAGCATACAGTATCTTTTTTCAATACACTTCTGCAATGACTGTTGCAGTCATTTTCCATCTTGCATTGATGAGTGGAGAGTGTGACCAATGTGCAAAGCCTTCTCCAGCACATCGCACAGATTCTTAATGGGGTTGAGATCTGGACTCTGTGGTGGCCAAATCCATGTGTGAAATGGATGTTTCATGCTCACTGAACCACTCTTTCACAATGTGAACCCCATGAATCCTGGCATTGTCATCTTGGAATAAGCCCGTGCCATAAGGGAATAAGAAATCCATTGCTGGAATAACCTGGTCATTCAGGATGTTCAGGTCATCAGCTGAGCTCATTTATTCATGCTGAAGCTTGACCTGACCAGCTGCAGCAACCCCAGACCATCATGTTAATCCAGGTAAAGGAGATTCATTAGCTGAATAACAAAATTAATGTATTTTCTAGTCCAATACAAGGCCAGAAGCAACCTGAATCTGATCCCGTAACAAAGATGCTACTGAAAGAGTGCCACATTTCAAATGAGACATGTTTTTTCTAGAGTTGATCAGCAGGAATAATGTTATCCACTGTAAACCATGGACCATATGGATGGAGAGTAACGCACAAATTAAATCAGAAGCCCTCTCCATGGTATGTCTCTGGAGAACGCAGGGTGATCCGAACACAGCTTCATTGTTATGAGCTAATTTACATTCTTTGAGATGAATATGAATATGCAATGTATTCAAAATGTTTAGTGCATTTATTTCGCACTGATGAATCGAACGCAGATCAGAATATTTTTGCATAATTTGAGCTGGAGACGGCTGATTCCAGTCCATTAATCCACCTGCGATGTCCCCTGCTCCTGCTCCTCTGGCGTTGTCTTTTACATGATGGTGTGCATCCTGATTCTTTGGGATAATTGTGGACTAAAATAGTCTTTGCCCCCCATCGTGCCGGGGTATAAAAAGAGAGCGGCAGCTTGCAACCCATTCTACCATTCTCTCTCCTCCTGGTCATGCTTTTTCTAAGTGACACAAGCGGAAAAAAGAAAAGCACACACAAGCCCCTTCTTTATATAATCAGGACCTTCTCTGCCCTCAATGAAAAATCTCTGGAGCCGCCACTGATTAATAGTAAAGTAGTATCAAAGTACAAATGTAATGATTTATGACATTATTAACAAGGACACCGATTTCCTGAGCCTGACTCTAAACATCAGCTAAAAAACCCTGTATTCATTATCAAGGGATTGGGTTGCCAAGACATATGTGGATTGAAGTCCTCCACATTGCCCATTGTTATCATGCCATTCATCCAAACGCTAACTTTGCTGCCATCCTTGCACTGCATGGAGCGATTGATACAGTGTGTTTGATGGTTTATGTGTTTATGAGAGAGACCATTCGCAAGAGATGACCTCTTCGCCAGGTCGACTGCATAAGTACTGAACTCACCACCACTCAGTGTAAAGTCACTTCATGGCCATCATGGCTCAAAACATGTCATTCGGAACATTCAAGTAAATCAGAGGTGAGAAGCTGAAATCTACTGAGATCAATATCAGAAAGAAAAAAAGAAACTGGGATTTATTTCCAGGCACGTAGACTCTCTATTAAATGGCTTATTTCACTTGCTTGAACACACAATGTAATGGCACCCTGCTGTGAAGCCTGCAGCAGTTCAGAATTAGATTGTGAGCCTGGTGTTTATCCACTTTGATTATAATATTACTACAATTCTGTCATATTTACATCATTTTAAAGTGCATATTACAGCAGACAGGAAGTCATTTACTAATTACAATGAACGACTGATAATTTATTGCATAACCTGTTCTTATCAGTCTTTTGGGAGCTGATGAGGCTTCCCTAGACAACTGAAGCACCTCCGCTTTGGCTCAAAATGAACAGATAACTGCATGCATTCGGATAACTAACCACTTGGGATTAAACAGCCAGAGAATGATAAAACGAGTAGGAAAGAGAACATGGAGTCAAGCCAAACTGCATGTGTGAACCTGGCTTCTCCTTTGATGCTGCTTGGACACACAGCCACAGTGTACAGCGCACCCCTGACATGGTGAGAAAGTGCACATTTCACACATGTTACAGTTTGTGGTGAGATTCATATCCCACTGCTACTTGTGACAACTAGAGATCAAATATGTAATAAACAAATACAACGTAAAGTGAAAAGTACTCTATTCCGCCTGGCAACCACAGCTATGAAAAGAAAATTACATTAAAATTATCAACCACAGTTCTTCTATTCTATTCTATTCAATTCTATTCTATTCTATTCTATACTAGTCATATTCTTGGCAAGTTTATTTGTAGAGCACAATTCATACACAAAGCAATTCAAAGTGCTTCACAGTTACAAAGGCAGTTAAAATCCATCCATTCAGAAATTGTTATATTCTGTTTATCTAACTATGTCGTCGAAATCACTTCTCCAAAAGTTGCGGAATATGCAGCTCATTTTATGCCTCGTGATCATGTTTCATACATTCATTTCTTGCTCCTACTTTCCAGCGTATGTTCGGGCCCCCTAAAGGTATCGCCCCCTTCATTTGCCTGGGGCCGTTGGCTTTGTGGAAACACCAGTGCAAACAGCTACCCCTTTAGGACAGCACAAACATGTGACGAAATCAAAGGGAACCTGGCGCCCTGACGACACTGCGAGTAATGACTGCGAGCCCTCTGATGTGCTCTCGACCTAATATTATGGCAGGGCCTAATGAAACGTCTTTCTAATAAGCTGTCAGCTTGTTGCGTTTTGATCATGTGACTCCCACACACTTACGCGCAGTCCTTCGTGGAGAGGGACAAAGCGCATTATGTCATACTGTTGGCATTTTTTCTTTTTCTTTCCTCACGCGTATTCAGAGCATGGATTTGCTGACAAAAAGGCTCTTAGCGCATTCAACACACCGGGCTGACTGAGTGACGGGCGTGTGTCCCTCCCCTCTTTGCTGCCCTGCATCTGACAGCGTCCCCTCCCTCTGGCTCGCTTTCCCTCCTCCTCGCTCCTCTCATTAGGCTTCACACCGGCAAAACACCGACGCACTCCCTTCGCCTCGTACTGTATCAGGCGACCGAAGCAGGACTGTAGGAGGACTGACCTCCCAGTGCGCGCAGCCGTTCATGGTTCTCCCCTGGATGTCCTTCTGACAGGAGGGTATGTTCAAATATTCATGCTATGTTTCATATTCTGCCCTATCCACTTCCTCCGCGTCGCTGGCCGTGCGTGTTGGGGATTTGTTGAATGTGTTGCGAGACGGGCAAATTGTGGCTTTGGATGATGTCGTCGGTACGTTTGTCTTTGTTTCTGGTACCGCAGTGAAAATGCATTTTAACAAAGGCGCAGCTGCTCTCTTGACTACACTCCAAGAGATGGTCATGTGAATGGGGAGAAGCAAGGGCACGTTGTAACGTCGTTCGGTATGCCCTAAAGCATTGTTGATGGGGGCTGCGAAAGCTCTCGAGTCATATGTTCTCGTGTGCGTACTAGTTGGAAGTTGTGCTGCACCGCCACATTTTTGCTCGTTTAATTTAGAGCTGTCAAGTCCAACTGGATATGCTTTTTTGCTTCAGTTTATTCAGAGCACACCCCACACCACACTAATTATGCAACACAACATCGGCCTGGTCATAATATACACAAAAGCCTGTCACTGGGGCAAAAACTCAACTGACCTAGACCAGCAATCTGTGTTTACATTGTAATACATCATCACATTCCAAGTACGAGCAGGAAGTTGTCTGTGTGTCTACCTGCTCTGACAGGCATCTTTTGGAATTAGACTCACCTTTGGACCAAGGTTTAGACCAGCTGTGTTTCAGAAGGAGTGTGTGTATGCATTGGAGTGGTTTGGCTCATGGTCAGCACAGCACACCTCCATCCCAAACACATAGCTACAGACTAGAGTGTTCTTCAGATCAAGTGGTTTGTCAGTAAGATTCGCTGTCCAACTCTGGAGTGGACTTGTGGGAGACTAACAATTCTATATCTGTCATCTATTGCATAAACACTTAAACGAAAGCGACTGTTTGTATGCTGTGGTAAGTTTCACCACTTCACATGCACTAACAAGTTTGGAACAACAGTTGCAACACATGTTGATGCTCACGATTGGCATCTCTCAGCACCTAATGACTTAAGCCACTGGTTGGACTGGTCTACACACTATTAAGGGCATGCAAGTCTTGGGTAGGCCGGTCATGATAACAAAATGTGAAGTTTGATAAATTGAGACTGGAAAATGTTGTGACCTTTTAATGCCGCAGAAACAAACTCTAAAGCTTAAAAATGACCATTTGGCTTTGTTTGAATAGCACTTAAATCTTAAAATATCCCACAATAAACCCGAAATAATATATGAATACTGTCATTTATTGAAAAGTCGATATAGGAATTATCATGACCGCCCTAGTCTTGGGTATAGGTTTGTCAGCAAAAAAAATGTATTCATCCTTTCTGTCATTACACATGATGTTACACAGTTCAGCATCAGCAAGTCCATAACGGATCTACTATCTACAGTAAAAGAGGCAGAAGTAAAATGGGCATGTAATAGCCAGATGGTCGTGCTGTGGATAGCACTTTGCGCACAGGTGGTTTGCATGATGCAAGTTACAGTATTGTCCTAATTAAGCTCTTTTGTTGCGACAAAGTTTTGCTGAAAGTCAAAATGAGTTGGAGAAAAATTATAATTTGAAATGAATGAAAGTGCGTGTGAAGGATATATAGACTTGTTTAGTTTTTTTCAATGAAGGTTCTTGAGTCATATTTTGCAGTTGAAGTGTTGAACGTTTCGCCTCTCATCCAAAAGGCTTCGTCAAGTTCAGTAGAGCCTGCAGTCTAGATAAAGACCATGGGGAGGAGTTTCGCTAGGCTAAGTCCCTCCCATATGTTGTTTAGTTTTTGTTTTGTATTTTGTATTTGTAGACTTTTTTGTCCGCATAAGGATATATTTCCTCCACATTCGGCTCATCCTTAAACCAGTGTCAAGAGCTGTACAGTGCCCAGACACCCTTCTCTAGATCTTGTGCCAGGACTAGTCAGAATGACGTACATGGAGGTTTTAGCCTGTCGTGCATATATTTGATGCCGGAAACCAGAGCACCCATACACGAGGAGAACATGCAAACATCCCTCAGAAAGGCCTGGGAGCACCTTCTTCTTTCTGTGAGGTTCTGTCACTGGTCATGAAATCACTTCTAATATCACAAGTTCAAGTACATCAGATCTCTCTTTGTTGCCGTGAACAATAAAAAGCAGTCAGTGGTTTAGATGGGCACTGCTGGGACTGCATATCCTAACCCAGCACGCCACCCCGACTCCATTTGCATCCATTTGCATCAATAGAAGAGCGAAGCAATACCTTCTCTCCTCTGTTCCATTGGATCCAATCATTCCACTCGCTTAACTTCGCCATTGACTTCCCTGCTGGAAATCTGAGCGCTACCACGGGAAGACGAATACACATTTGGTGGCCATTGTGCCCCATTCATTGTTTATTGTGAAAATGCCGCATAATAGGATGAGGTCATGGTGCTCTCTGGTGTAGCTGATCGCTCAACAGGTGATGTGTTGTGTGTGTGGTGCTGTAGGCTCTCATTGGTGTGGGCTACAAATCTACTCCATTATCTTTTGTAAGAAGTTATGAGTAAGTAAATATATTGTATTCATATATATGTAACTGAGAAGGAAGTCATTGGAATATTAATTAAAGGCAACGTTATGTAATTACACAAAGCAAAATGATAACTTTGATCACCCAAAGTTATCGTCATATAATTAGAATATCATGAAAAAGTTCATTTATTTCTGTAATTCAACTTTAAATGTGAAACTAATATAGACTCATTACATGCAAAGTGACAGATGTCAAGCCTTTATTTGTTATAATTTGTTGATTATGGCTTACAGTCCATTTTCAACATATTCTAATTTTATGAGATTTTTAATTTGGGGCTTTTACAAAGTGAGTCATAATAATCAAAATTATAACAAATAAAGGCTATACATATCTCACTTTGCTTGTAATGAGTCTATCATATATTAGTTTCACAGTTTAAGTTGAATAACGGAAATGAATGCACTTTTTCGTGATATTCTAATTATATGACGAGCACCTGTACTTGCATTTAATATTTTGAGACAAAAAGTTCAATTTGCAAAAATGAATCCTCTCCCTGCACCGTGAGGGGAACCTATATGTTTAGTATAATAAAGTTAGGACAACCTTGAAAGAGGCACAAGTGTGAGACAAATTCACTCAAACGCAGAAATACACACAATTCACCTGTAAAGAAATGATTTGGGAACTGCTTTCGATAAATACATTCAGGGAATTTCTATTTCCAGCTTTGTGGCGTCAGCACGAGACAACACTTGTTATGGGTATCTATTTCTGTTTTCATAAAGTACTTATTGAACCCCACAGATAAACACATAAATCTAAAGCGCTTTGCAAAATCAAAGAGCCGTGCGGTTGGTTGTGCAGCCGTCAAGAAGTTAATTGCAAGGAGGATAAAACACCAAAATACAGTTTTACCATTGATGTATCATAAGTACAGTAGTTGTAGGTGTACTGCAATGGATGCATAAATTGTGTTTCTATCATTTTCCAGTTAATAGCATTGGTTATTGCAATTGAAGCACCACTGTTAATTTTTCAAAACAGCAATAATAATGGATCGAATGCCGTTTTAATCCTTGCTGTCAACATTCATTCATAATATGAATGAATGTGTACAGTAAACAGAAAAATATTATTTTTCTGTTTACTTTTGTGTTTGAGGTCACAGTCAGGAGGAGGTGGAGGCTTGTGTTTAATGCATTACATTGAAGTGCACTCAGAAAAAGGATGGTGCCAACTTTCCACAGCATAATTTGTTTACACAGTCACTCCCTGATACTTTATAGGTCTGTGGTGGCTTTCCCATCGATTGACAGCTCCTGTATCTACTGTATACAGCAGTATAGTGCACTACTGTTTACTATACCCTGGCCTGGAACATCATCTGTCCTCAAAATGAACTCTTGACAACATTGTTTGCAAAAAACAAAGCAGGTAACGCTGCATTACATCAGCTCTGCCTCAGACTTCGGCAGAGCACGTTGTTTTATGTTACTGATCTTTTAATTGTATATGTTTTTTTATTTTAACGTATCACAGTAAAGTCTGAACAATGTATAATATATTCTCTGAGCGGTTAGGAAAGTGTGAATTATGTCAAGTTCACTTATGTAAACAAATGCTGTGCAAATGAACTGCCGTAGAGTGCACGCTTTGGGAGGGCGGGGCTAGGGAGCTTGAGTGGGCGCACAGTAAACGCATTGCAAAGTTAGTGATTAATTGCACAGCCCTATCGTTGTGGACACTTCGCCTGTATGAATGTGTAAGCATGATGAGAAGCCAACAGGCAGACACATTCCCTCCAGTCAGCTTGAGAAGCAAAGCAATGAATTTAGATTTATGATGTACACATGCACTTGTTTTACCCTAAAGTTCACAAAATGTTCCCCAAATTACCCTATAATCTACTGAATTATAGCTGTGTGGAATCCCGCCCTTTGTGTGCTGCAGTTGTCATCACAAACATAGAATTTACCGTGGTCAGTCATTCTTCTTTATTGTGTTACCAATCCAGTTGCACTCTGGCTGCACTGTCTTATCCTGGCTTTATTTTTAGCGTTGTCTTTTTTTTTGTTTTTTTTACTCAACACTGGCTGTGAGGCGATTTGCTGCCTTCTTCACATTGCATCAGCCTGCGGGTGCGAGGGCGAGGACAGGAGCGTATTACATGGCATGAGACACTTTATTTCACCATTCTGTTTGCCACCTTCAGTCAGCCAGCTCTTCACAGATGATTTGGCACTTTGGTTTGTCCTTCTGAAGGGGAGGCAAACACACTGTAAAAATCACACGTTCCAAAGTAATAACAATAAATAACATGCTGATGCTACATAATAAATTGTGAGTTTGTGGATTTGACAATAACTCCCCGTGTCGAGCCTTTTTAAATCATTTCATCTTCCAAAATTTGAATTGCGACTTCCATGTATCCTTTAAAAACTTCCCCACACTGATCCAAATAAAAACGTTTGAGCATTTAGCCAGTTTCCTTTACAGTGTACACTACAAGAAGAACATATGCCGTTTTCTTCTCTAAAGGCACTAACACACTAATAAACAATGAAAGTAGAAGCGTAGAAGGTTTAACTTGTTACTTGTAAGGGGCTTAGGTTTAAGGTAAGGGGTTAGGGTTATGATTAGGGTTAGGGACAGCAAATGTGAAGTTGTGTTTCACTCACGCAGATCTTACACATACTTTTATAAACTAGAAGGTCTTGGCTTTCAAATGAGGTATCACACTGGCATATAGGCTGTAAGCTCTCCTGTCAATACGCTTTGAGAAAAATAACCCCAAACCTAAGCTGGGAGATAACAGGTTAAACTGTTGCCTTATGGTACAAACTCATTTGTAACTTCCCTCACACATTTCTAACATCAAAATATTTCACTATGAATTTGCACGTTTTACAACTTTAACTGTAAGGCCAACAATAACAACTCGCCTGCTAGTTCACCACTGATTAAAAAAAAAAAAGTCTAATTAGATGCACAGTGATTTAAATATCTGCCATTGTAATAAACTGAAGAACAAAAGTGAAAAATCAGCTAAATGGTCTCAATCTATATAGCGCTTTTCCACCTATATTTGGCACTCGATCGAAGCGCTTTACATCAAGAAACTGCTCACTCATTCGCACTGTCATTCATACACCAGTGTACTCAGACACTGGAGGCGAGGCGGGTGAAGTGTCTTGCCCAAGGAAACCTTCCGGTTTTAAGACGACCCGCCCTACCATCTGAGTGCTATAGCTTGGCGACAGTGACTCAGCAGCTCATCATACGCTTTTCTTTTTTAATTTTGTTTTCTCACCATCCAATGCATGTCTACATCCTCATTGGTTTGGGCTGCCCCCCTCTGTGAGCAAATCCCTGCCTCTCGAGGATGCGGCTCATCACGCTGCAGTCTTTGATGTAGTGCAGTGATACCACAACACAACTCAGTCTGGCCCTTTGCATTTCACACAAACTGGTTCATTTGAGGAAACCGTTGCCACCACTTTCCGGGGACTGATTCTTGCTTTGAAAGGAATACAGTTATTTTGGTCTCTTGCTGCGAATTAAGAAAGCCCCATTGTGTTTTCAAAAGAGAGATCACGTCATGTGATCTCTCTTTTGAAAACACAATGGGGCTTTCTTAACTGGAACTCGAACTGGAAGACAAATTCAACTGGAATCGATGAATGCAGATTAATCTCAATCATCCAGGAAGATATAAACATACTCTGGAATGTGTCACTATCTTTGAAGAGGATTCTGAAAACATCGGGCACCTAAGTGTAAAAATGTTCAGTTGAATGGATTTTGTGAACTCTATGTATCTACCTGGATGATTGAGATTAATTTCATTATACGTCCTGACCTTGTTTGTTGTTTCCATCATTGAATGTTATATATCCAGATTCTCTTTACGTATACAAATGAATGGAGAAGCCTGTCCCTATGGTACGGTATTGCATGCCCATATTATGACATTTATATGCGGTTTCCTGGGTTTCGCCAACATTAATACATTGAAAGATGAGGTCTAGTGACCACTAAGTTAGGGTGACCAGACATCTTGTTATACTTTTATCCGGGCTCTGTAGCGGGTGTCCTGATTTTCTTTGCTATTAATATAATATGGAAACTATTGTCTGTGGGAGAGCATTTGTATTAATAGTCCGGTTCACTATGAAAACTATATATATTTTTGGAAACCTTATAGTATAAGCAATGCTAAAATTGTGCAATTATACAATTTTTCTATTAGATTAAATGGGGAGTACTGGTCATCGCTACGGTAACTCATTGAAACATATGACAAGGGTTTCATTGACTTTTTTGATTGGAACGACCAAATGGAATTTTCTGCCAAATTTGGTAAATTCACGGCAAACTACGTTTTTTACTCCCACTATAAATGTTACTATCGTTATTATCACACCATTTTCTGACAACATATTCCATATTGTAATTTTTTTTTTGGAGCAAACTTATCCGCTAACTGTTATATGGCTGGAGAGTTTGGGATTAAACGACAAAGCGATTTCTGGGATTTCTTCATTCAAACAAATGGAGATTTTAAAAAGTAAAATTCAATAGTTATTGTTCACATTTGGACACTGTCTTGGATGTTTACCAGTAGTGTCGACCACAGCTAATTTTTCTACTACTGTCTGTTAATCTATAGACGTTGTTTCCTTGCACTAGAAAAATAGCTGATTTCTATTGTAACACTGAGTTTATAACATTCAATCCCGAACTTTATGCTTTCAGTGTTTCGCCGTGGTTACGACCTCCAAGTGAATGCCGAGAAATATAACACGTTGGAGAAAGATTGGTCCTGAAACTACTGAAGCCACTGCTGACTTGCTTTTTACAGTGAGTGATTTTGTACATGATTGGGCCGCATGTTGCTGTTAGGATCGGATAGTTTAATCTCAAATGAAAGCCTGTGTCTGGTCTTTGATCAAAATGCTGCAGCCTGCGTGTGGCTAACAAGACCTCCCTCCCCTCAAAAGTGCACCGCTGACCTTTGCATCTCACTTGACCGCTAATCATTCGGTGCGATGCTGCTGGATGCTGTCCGTCTGCGGGGACTTATTCACCGTGTTCTTATAGAGCCGGATGTACAACGTACGCTGTGGTTTGGGGGTCAGATCGGTGTTGTGTGTTTAACTGCACACTGGGGCTGGGCAGTTTGGCAAAAAAAAAAAGAGCCTAATCATGATCTTTAGCCCCTCATATTGATCAATCTTAATTTTCAATTTGATTTTTTTTTAAAACAAATAAATATAGCTTTTACTCAAATGATTCATGAAAATGGACACGAGAGACCTTAGTATGTATGAATCCTACCTTTATTCAAGTGACCAAAGAACTACCACTGGGGCTGTGCAACTTTATTTCTGTACATTTACAACAACCATGGCTGGCCAAAGTGCTTCACATGAAGTAGATAATAAAATCTAGGAATACAAAATACAGACCAAGTCTTAATAAAACTATATTGTAAGTGAGAATAGAAATCAGTGCTTAGCTGCTATGATGTAAACCTTACATAATCGTACATGCAGCAGGTGCACATTTGTTCTAGCCATCATTATTTTTATTCTAGTTTTTTCCAAAATACAATAAAACAAACAGCATAATTACGAAACAGGGAATTAACATAATTTCAAACTGGGAATCAAAAAATGCACCCCCACACATGATACACTGAAGAGACACAGCAGAGGGCTCACCTGTCCCATAGATGCTCATGCTCAAGTATATAAACATTATTTTTAAACCGAATTATTCATTCTTAAAAAAGAAAGGGAGACTTGATGGTATTTTTGGACAGTTGGACAAATACTGGTCACATGGAAACAATGGTAAAGCAAAGTATTAGAATAGACCGTCTGACGAGTCACGTATTCGCTTGGAAGTTACCTGGCTTTAAGCAAGCATGATTATTCTTCCGAACTTTCAGGAAGTACGCTTTCTAAAAACGTTTACCTCTGCAATCTGTTGAGAATCCGCTGACTCCAGTGCCATCGGTGTGCTCCTGGACTGGTCTGACAGGTTGGGAGGCAGATCCAGGCACAGCCCCGCTCAACGTTTACTTTGCTTTCTTCTGATCTCTAAATGCACATGAGCCCTGTTTGTTCTGTGAGCTTTGTACACACTGAGCGTCCACAGCTGCCATGTGCAGAATTAACTGTCCTCTTAACTGCACACACAAAGCCAGTCTGGACTTCGTACTAATGCAAGCAAGCTGCGCGCAAATTCAGCCTCCAACTTCAGAACACGTCACTGTAAATCCATCATGTGTGATCTGACTGACGACAAGTGTTTGAGGAGGCTCTCGTCATAGCTCAGATTCTTCATCGTCAACTGGACTGGGTTGGTTGAAGGCGTTCTGCTTTAGTGAGCGAGATGGAGCTTCTGAAGATACAAAACAAACTCACTGCTCAGATGTGTTCACAATCCATCAGAAATAGATTGCTCTAAATAATTATGAATTCTATTATTATAAATGGTAATATTGTCAATATATTCAGCTCCTCTGGTGCATCGGCAGAAATTCGATAGAGATTGTCATTAATTTCTTAGGCCCTCTTATTAACTGTTGTAGTTAATCCACATAACAATTGGTAACTCTAAAACCTTCAATACCACCATCACGAAAAGCATTTTAGAAAATATTGAAATGGTTCCATCCATCCATTTTCTTCAACTTCTCCATTGCCGGGTCATGTGGGCAGCTATTGGAGCTGCCCAAATCACATTGCACCAGCTCCTATGGCTCTTCCTGCAGGTGGTGGGTCCACGGAAGGACGGCCTCATGGTTCTAACTGGGCCTGTTGGTCTCTCATAAGGGGCTTCTGAACCGCTCTTTGTCTGACCCATCACCTAGGACTTGTTTGCCATGGGAGACCCTACCAGGGGCACGAAGCTCCCGACAACAGAGCTCCAGGATCATTCGGGCGCTCAAACCCCTCCATCACGTTAAGGTGGCGGTTCCAGGAGGGGATATTGAAATGGTTGGATGGAATAATGGAAATTATTATTCAAAATGTGATAGAGTTTTAATTATACTATCTTATACTAATGCCGCTCCTGTTATGGTTTACTAAGTTTCAAATTAAAATGCAGCTTGTTGAATATTCTTGACCAAACAACAGGACATGGCTTTGTGTGCAGTGGATTAGTCGGGGCAGTGTTACTGTGCAGCTGGATCTATTGGTATTCCTAACCAGTCTCACTTGTTGGCACCATTAGCTCTTAGCCCACTCCTTGTAATGGAAACTCCCCATTCTTTTGGCTCTGGCCTTCAGTGACTGTGCCATTTTCTTTGTCGTATTTTGACAGTTTCCGCTGCCCATCAGTAAGCAGTCCACTGTACACTGATTCTCATGTCATGCGTCAATGTATTTCCGCTTTCTGTTTTGTCTGCTGGCAACGATAATGAGAGGCCTCCTTTATAATTCATGCCATGATTGATAACAGTTTGCCTGCTGCAGTCTCACTTATTGCACAGCCAACAGCACGTGGCCCTGCCAAACGCCGCGCTCCACAGATGAGGACGCTCGGTGTTGGCTTTCCACTGCCATTTAGCTGAGCACACTTTCTTGTCTTAAGCGTCGCTCATTCAAAGTCTGATTCTACCGAGAAAGTTTCAGAAAAACTTGTTCCTCAGTGCTATTGACAGAGTGCTCTTCCAGCCTCTTTTGTGCTTCTCTCTATTTATACTGAAGCCAAAAGCATTAAGCGCCTTGTTCAGCGTCTTTACAAATCCTGCCACATTGACACTAAAGCACAGAGGACTCCTGTTGCACGCTTCCAGGTCTCGCACCGCTCCTAATGAGGACATGAATAACGGAATGAGCTGGACGAGTGCCCACTGCTCTGTCTGCATCCCCCTGACACTGACCACTGCATTTACTCATTCACAATATTACGTTTTCTTCAGCCTTTGCCTGCCAAAACCTCCAGTCAGTGTATGGCTAGTGGCTTGAATAAGGGCGATGGAGTATTGCAATAAACTATTAGCACTGGCAGCCCCTGATTTACCAGCTGTGAGCCTCAACAGGAACTTTACTTATACTAGAAGTGACCGTATAAGTATACTCATGTCATGACCCAATGGTTTTAGTGTATTATACAAAACAATCCAGCACAGTATCATCGTCGAAACACTGTCCAACACTTCTCTACTAAGCGTATTCACCCAAATCCCCAGGCATGTCCTGAAGAGGTTGCCATGTTAAATAAAGGCCCCCGAATTAACCTTTTGCCGAGCACTGAAGCGCACCACAGGAAAAACCTTTAAAGGGGGTATTATGTAAAATCGACTTTTTCAAGCTTTATATCATGTTATTATGTCATTCCCTCATTAAACACATGCCTGGAGTGTTGCCTTGGCTCATTCACATATTTTCGAGTAATCAGTAAAAACTTAGACGGCAGCCATTTTAGGTGTAGCAATGCCTCAGTCCTCCTAGGAACGCCCCACCTCCTGGAGACGCCTCTGGACCTTTTGTCACCAGCCAAGCCACCAACCACTGCTCCTCAGCTCAGCAGAGCCCCCTCCCCGCACAGTGTTGTTGTTTAAATGCCACAGCAGTGTGCTGAAGGGGGCGTGTCGGAAAGCTTCTTAAAGAGACAGAGGCCTATTTCAAGACGTTCAGTACAGCCATTTTGAGAGAGCAATTTTATTCAAGGCAGTTATTTTAATTTACTGCATATACAGACCAACAGAAGGTTACGTCATCATTGTAGTATGCTATAGACTGGTGCTATGTGATTGAAAAAAGCATAATACCCCCCCTTTAACATGTATTAATTTACATGTATTCTGTTAACAAGTAGAGTGGCGAATTGTGCATTTTTCATAGTTTTTGAGCAAAAAAACCTCCACTTCTCATTCAATGAACTCTTTTCGAATGGAGATTTACTCGCAGCAAATTATTTCCGCCGTTTGATTTTAGGACGGTCCAATTCTAGCTGTTTATTTGTAATAGTGCGTCACTCAGTTTTGTAGGAAGATGTTTTCTCTCAAATTTCGAGACAACTTTTTGCCTTCTCTTAAAACTTATAGACAGCTTTAGTGCTTTGCCACATGATTAGGCAGAAGATGACGCGGTTTGTCTGTGTGATTTTATTCATTATTGTTGTTTACTGACAAAAGGCGCCAGGTTCGTTTTGATACAGATGGAACTATGCGTTTCTATGGTTGTTTAATCTGTTATAGTCATGCTCATAGAAACTTGACCGTAAACTGGACTGGCTACTTGTTTAAACCCCATATTTTAGTATATTAAGCACTTGGGGCAGAGGTTGATTATATTTTCTATCATCATTAAAATGCAGGGAGATGAGGGGTCTACACAATGCAAAATAACAATGCATACTAATGGCTTTATTTCAGCTACAGTATGTGCCATAATGTTGTTTTGTATAACCTTATTTAATTTTCTTGGGGTCACTGCAGTAGAGTAATTCTCATGTGATATCGATGTAAATTTCTATTTTGCAAACTATTCAAAAACATTTATGCAATCTCAGTCAGAAAAAAATGAATTGTTGTCTGTCCAATCTTGCATGCTCTGCAAGATTCCCCATACCTCTCAATTGATCATCACAAAATGGTGAAAGTGATGACTGTTTAATTTGCAGCTCTCTTGAGTAATGGCTGACGATGTCATTAAGATTGGTACCTTTACTAACAGATAATGGAGGGGTGTAGGTAATTGTACAGCAGTTAGACTTTCTTCTACAACATTTTGACTTCGATCTAAATAAACTTGTCTGTTTTCAAGGTTTAGGCCTCATTTAGCACAATTAAAGGTTTTATTAGTGAAAAAACAAAACAATACACACAACAGAGCATTTGTTACATCCAGCCAGCTGCTACGGTTACACTGAAAAAGCCCTTGTCGGCACACATCAGAGTAATACAGACGTTCTTTAAAGATCTATATCAACAGTGAGAGATAGAAAAGCCGATTACTTACAGTGGATCTTCCTTGCCCTGGTTTAGGTTGCGTGTGGCAGGGTGAGTCACGACAACAGAATCCCTGGTTATTTGCCCAAAGCACCATTTTGAAAAGAAATAGGAAAGTTTTAACCCACTGCAACCATAGATTGGATGAATGATGTCACGTATTGAAGAGTAAATCGACTTTGTGAGAGGGAAGCATTTTTTCCCGCTTCTACATTTTACAGCTTTCCACAGAGTCAGAGTGATGGAGCGTGTCGACAGCTTCAGTCCAAGAGTCATTCATTCAACCAAAGTTCACAAAAACTAAAGTTTTTTTTTCATTCAAACCAATATTTATCTTTTTTTTTAACATGAGTAAAAAGTGAAATTAAAGACACTGTTGTAGGGTAATGGCCTCGCTTTGTTTGCTGATAATAAGCTCCACAGATTTAGTTGTTTTGTGATAAGACAAGACCTAACGATTCTATTGCCGAGCTAAAAAAGCAGCATCTGAAAAATAGTCTATGAATAATGTAAGCACAGAGTTCCTCCGGTTATTACAGCTCTGTTGTGTATTTCTAAACAGTGTGGGATGCAGTTGCTGTGTAAATAGGACTGCACTTGCTGCCTCACAGAAGGAGAAATGTGGGAGGAGAACATCAGCTGGCCCTGTGTGGCTAAGACTGTATATTCTGTTACTTCTTGGCAGCAGCAAAACACTTACTTTTACATAAACATAAGTGCAAAGATTGAGTGAAGTAGATTTGGAGAAAAAAAGTTTAGATGCAAATAAAATCTTAAAACTGCAACTATGTGATGGTTGCGTTACTATACTCTCCACCTGCATGAGTTTATGTGCTGTTGTATACATGTTTACTGCAGTGCTGATAAACTACAAGTTAAAAACATATTAGAAACCTTCCACTCAATCATTGTAGAGTGTGTTACTGTGTTTTGCCTTGTTGGTTTGGTACAAATGTTTATAAAATGTTCTTTCATTCTACAATATTTTTGTCCTGCTAAATTGTCTTTGCTGTTTTCTTCTCATTGCATTGCTGATGTTAAACTTTGCAATTACCCTTTTCTTGCACACAATGCACTCATACTACGTACACTTTTTCATACCAAACCAGTGGGGGTCATGTTGGATCGGTTCAATCCTTGACGATGCTGTGATTTGTAGTTTACGCTCTTATTCCATGCTCTTCTCAGTTGGATGTTCCCAGGAGACTCCGCTGTTCACTCACCTGATCGTGTGGGTTAATGTATAGGCTAACCCGCTGGCCTGACGCACATGTTCTGCTCTCGTAGGCTTTGGGATCTCCACCACCGTGATTCTGCCTGGTTAGCCTCCAAACGGGAATGCAGACTGCCACGTTTGCACCGGGGGGTATTTAGCTGTAAATTTGGCAAAGTAGCAGCTCATTGAGCAGCCAGCGGTGCCTGAGCTCAATTTATCTCAGAGGTCAGCACTCTCCGACAAAGGGCAGCTGAGAGAGGGCTGGGTTCTGCAGGATGACAAAGCATATTCCCATGTTGTGTTTTTGTCCAAGTTTTTAAAGTTCTGCTTAGGTTGGAAATTATCTGCATTAGTAACTGTTGGTCAATTTAATCTGTTTTCTGTTTCATACTTTCACAATGTTATAATTGTCAATGCATTTACTTGGAGTAGTATTTTGCGTCATTCACAATCGACGTTTATACTGCTGGAGCACTTCAATCTATATTCCTTGGATTTTGTTGTGTCATAGAGAGAATACGACACTGTTCATTTCATGTTTCAATTCATCACCAGAATCGCTCTGTGCTTAAAGTGTTTTCATCAGCAGGTCACTAGCTGAAAGTGAAAGCTTGTTTTTACTGTCTGTCTGTTTCAGTGTCATTCCAACTATTACCTGTAGAGGGAGCACCAGGCCAACTTGAAACCCTGACCACCCAGCCTCTCACTGTGTGCTATGATTTCTTTGTCGACACTGTAAAGTATCAGTGAATGTACCCAAAATAATGTTAAAGCCTCAATTATGCATGACAGGATCTAATGTTTCTTAAAATAATTAATTTGATAAACTTTTCTGGTATCATTCTTGATATAAAAGCGTCAGCACACCCTCTTCCACACTTAATTTGAGATGTGGACTTTCACTGTCAATTTTCAGAGGCAGGCAATTTTCTGTGCAAAGTGCTGCCATTTTCTCTTGCGCTGCCTGTTGCATATGCATAAGGAAACAAGATGTGCTGCTCACACGGCAATGAGGTCTTGCGTATCAAGCCATCAGCAACTGAGAAGATGAACATTTTTAGTAAATAAAACAAAATAAAAGAATAATTACTGATTCAACTCTTGAGTCTGCTTCAGAAAGTACAATTCCAGTTACGAATTAATCAGATTGAGCAAAGTTTAGTTCTTCTCTGGATATGAAATGACCAACATAAATGTAAGGACTGTGACATCGACAGATTTTTTTTTAAAGCTGTATTTGCATTTAATCTTATTTGGTTGAGAAATGGACTTTTATCTCTAAAAATTCATAATTTGTTCTTTCTCTGATTTTCAGAATTGGGCAGGTTGTCAAGAAAGAGATGAACTCTCATGAGCGTCCTGTATCCATTATCCTTAGCCTTTGCTTGTTAATAGCCACATTTATTATTAATATCATTTTTAAATCGTTTTTCACTTTCAGCAAACTCCTGTCCTGTGCATAATGGATATTTAATGCGATGCTGCACATTAAACATTGCTGTCTTTGAAATCTCTGTTTTCTATTAGCACAGTTTTTGGTACAACACGTAATAGAGGCTGCCTATTTCTTCTAATTATATCTGAGTAAGCTTCAGGAGTTTGCAGAGACTATGAGGACATCCCAGACATTTTCTAAAATGGTTTTGATTGAAGTTTTAGTCAAGTTTAAACATTCCATTTTGCAGCATCATTATACAAATTTTGAAGACATTCTCCTTCAAAAGAATATTCACATGCCCTTAGCCATTTTATAATTAGAGCCAGTACAACCTGATAACGCCAAACTGGAAGCTGTCCAATTTCACGCTTAAATGCCCAAATATTAAATAACATTCTTATCAATCCCCACAATATATTAGCCTTCCGTCAAAACAAATTGCACACTGTTGATCCGAAATGTGGGTAAATATTCTTTTCATCTTTTAATAAACAAAATCAACACATAAAACAATCTAAATGTTTAATTGTTTTCTCCTTGTGATGAAAGTCACCCCTTAACTTTCCGTGAGTCTCGTATTGACACTTTACCTCGTCTTGCAGGGGACATTGATTTAACCAGGGAGCAGGGAAATTAGCCGTCACATTTTGTTTACTTGCTGAACAAACTCATGCTGAAATGCTGTTCTGCAAGCTGAGAGGAGATCAATGTCTGGTTCTGTGTAGAATTTCCCCGCCTTGCATCAATCATAAGTGTCCGCTCCTGAGTCATCCCTCACAGCCACCTTTCAGACTGTCTTCAAGGTTATTACAAAAGCATTGGTTCTGTCGGTGTCTATTGAAAGTATCCGTGGGTGCCGTCGACGTTTTATTGTGTTGCTGAGCCTAAGCGGATGTAATTCACTGGCTGTTTTTTTTGCGCAATCGAGGCCTTCTACGTCAAACAGGAAACGACATTCATTTAACATAATACATTATACACAGCTTGGTCAATAGAAAAAAAGGAGCCACCAAATAAAGATCACCCAGTCTTACGCATTGTTTCTACTGTACAAGCTTTTGAAGTTGAATTATTATTATTATGAATATCATCATCATCATCCTTCTTCTTCCTCTTCCTCTTCCACCAGGACCAAGGACCGTTCCTAAAAAGGGCATACGGGCGGTATGTTCACACTAGAGCAATATCTAGCTGTAGAAAGTTTTTAAAAATGAGAAACCAGGCTTTACAGTTGCTATAACGTGTATAAAGTGCAATTGTTTCTAATGGGAAACTAGCTTGTTTTGCCGCCCGTATATGGAGGTACTACAGCAATAGCGGAGCAGAGCAACCAGCGGCCATTGGATAAATCGGGCTGGTCATACGAGATTCAATATTTCACAACATCATACTGCTGTTGAAAAAGTGATTTTGCTGATGATAGCATTTAGCCGCTGTTAGCACAACTTTAGCTGATGTTGGCATAACGGCTTACACGTAGCTTACCTTCATAGTTTAGCTTCTTCTAGTAACCTAAGACGATTTGCCTTGGCACCTCTGAATATATTCATTAACCCCACAAAAGGCATTATTTGTCCACATTGTTCTCATCGCTGCTTTTTTCATCGCCTTCAGTAGCGTGCATCCGTGGGAGCGCCGCCCACGCCCACTGCGGTCCTTTTGCAATAGATATGCTTCACGTGTGAAACCGTTCCGCGTCACGTACTGCAGCCAAACAGTGTTGTATAGAGGTGTACGACGTGGAAACGCGGCAGTAGTGTTGCTGAGCTAGACCTGACCAAATGCTGCAACCCCAGGTCCAGGTGCTGACTTTTTTTTTAGGCCTGGCGGTATAGATATCAAAAATAAAACAACAGATGAATACCCACATAGAGTACCTACGAGATTTTTTGTAATACTCAAGGACACAGCCAGATGCCAAGCGTGCACTAAAACAGATGTGCACATTCAAATTTAAATAAATTATTTACTGCATAGTAGATCAAACCCACAACCTTTATGCTGAGGTAGACTCACTATATATGAAAAGAGCAATGGATGATGAAACAAACACCTTGTTTAGTGAAATGCTCAAAGCGGGGGATTGAATATTGTATGTTGTATTGTTATTGCATTATTCAACCATTCTTATGACTATTTATAGCTATACACACAGTCAGTTGCATCACCGCCTTATTTCTCCTGGTTATTTATGTCTTTATGCCACAAAGAAAAGGAATATGTTCATTAACATTATTTGAAATGTAGTTTGATAGTTTATGAGTTATTTTGTGGTGCATCTGCTATTAGTTCAAGATGAACTTCTTGGCTAATGTTAGAAACAACACAAAAGTCTGGATTGTACCCCTTATCGAGCTACAGCTGTAAACGGAGCTGTATGTGACTTCTTCCTCAGTGTGACGCCACATTTTCCGTTGAAGCCTTTCTTCCTAAATATAAAATCCTGGTTTAAATAAAGCCCGTGCCTTTAAGTGTATGTTATTGCACTGCTGAGAAGATGATATGATGCAAACGTGGGTAACACTGCCGTTTCAGCGCAGATTACAGCGTTCAGCATGATCAAACAGGGCTTGTCTGCCATCTCTGAAGCCCCAAGTAAAAGGAGGAGTCCCAAGTGTTTCCAGGGATGTTAGGCCATGTCTTTTTTTTTAGCTAACATAACAGCGTGCATATTTCAAATCAGACACCTTGCTGTCTCCCAATAGAGCTCAATAGTCCTGCCCAGCTTGAAAGGCGGCGCTTGGTTTTAGGAAGTACATTTGTAATTGTTTTTACCCACAGACTTAAAATGAAAACTAATCATATTCACAATGATACGCGAGTGTGTAAGATATATGGAGGATAATCAGTTATGTGGCATAAACACATACTTTTGATTAAAATATTCAACTGAAACTTTGTAAACTAAAAGTTATGAAAATATTTGTGGTGTTTTGGTATTTCATTAAAATAATTGCGCTCTGGCCCGTAGTTACCACACTGCCGGTTAGCCTCTTATGCCTTTTAACTTTGAATGTTTGGATTTTTCAAAAAGTCAAGGAAGTCCTGGAGTATAGCTGCAAGCGTTTAGACTGTTACAGTATAAACTTGTTTTGCCATAATCTACATTGCAGTGATCTAACCACTCAATGCGCATGGAAACGCCTCTCTTTTAGGAATGAACGTATTACACGAGACAGACAAATCAAGACTGATGATGCTATACGTATGTGACATTTTCCTTCAGCAAACTCGATTCACGCTCTTGTACAGACACTATTGGATTGCAGAGCCTCATTTGTCACTTTGCCCCGACAGTCTTTACACTTTACAGCTTAATAACATACAATGAATTGGATTTTTTTTATCGGACAGAGATGGAGTCTTTGTCTCAGGCTGTCAATTCTGCTGGAGTGTATCTTCAGAATGTCTCAGCTGTTTAAAAGGCAGCTCCGCGTATTCAGCCTCAGGCCTTTGCACAGTGTGAGAGCTGAACTTGAGCATGTGGGCCACTGGGTTTAAAATAACACAGGGCGGTCGGCTGGTTGGAGAATATTGACTGAATGCTCACCAAAAAATCCTACCAGAATAACTGAAACTGCTCTGTAAGTTAAAATTCAAGCCCGATTACATTGTTTGATTGTCACTAATAGGTTGTTGGATTGACAACTCTTACTGAGAAATGTTTTTTTTTTTGAGTGAACAAGTTGAACAACATTTCATTGAGGATACATGTCTAAACAAAACCTTTAAATTGAATTAAGTACTGTACTTAAGTAGAGTTTTTCAGGATCTGTACTATATTTGAGTGGTGTTTTGTTTAGAACTTATTGCTTTTATTCCACAACATTTGAAAAATGTATATAATACTTTCTACTTAACAAATTAACAATTAACAAAATGCTAGCTTATCAGCTAAACCCATTTGAGACAAATTTCTTCTTCTGAGACACTGAAGAGGCACCAAGAGTCCCCACAGCTGCAGCACAGTCGAGGCGTCACAAGAGGAGCTACAGGAAACAAAAAAGGACAAACGAGAAATGGTGAAAGACTGTTGTGAAGCGGAGGGAGGAAGAGGAAGGAGGAGGAGGAGCTGACCAGTGCAGGACGCCACGCTCTGAAACAGGGACAAACCCAGGAAGCGCGGCACCATTTCAGAGGATCAGAGGAGACCGTGAGAGGGCAGCCAGCCAGGTTTCTTCCGAGTGCTACAGTTCCCCCGACCTTCAAGGTCATGCGGGTCAGGTTGACACAGTAGCAGTGCGGCTCAGCCGCAGCAGCTCAGGACTAACACCTGAACACTATTTCGCTGTACACTTGTACAATGACAATAAAGCACTTACTACATTTCATGGACACATTTTCATGTTTTTTCCCAATGTTTTGAATACTTAAATATTGTCTACAGCAAATACTTCAGTACTTTCACTATCAGTATAAGTAATTCTTTTTTATTGGAGTACTATTTTACCAGTAGTATCTGTACTTTTACTCAGGTAATGAAATCAAGTACTTTGACCTCTTCTGTGAGCCTTTTGTTTAAAATCGAGGTGGTGGTAACTGTCAAAATGCTGATATTTTGGCCTGGTTTATGACTTATAATACCTCAATGCAATTACTGGGCCTATCCACATGAAACAAAAAAAAGAAGGAAAACGGCATAAAGTGTAATGTCTTGAACAGAAATTAAGTAAGAGGTCAAATTATTACTTTAAACTGTGGTTTCCAAAAGTCGTGACAATTCTGAAAAAAACATTGGTATGATTTTGACAGTTGAATGGACTTTCAGCTTAAAGATTAATATGGAAAGTTTAGATACCTTATGTATGCAAATAATGACCAGGACTAAGTTTTTGTTTGTTCTTTCAAAAACTGTGCCTCTCCCATAGAGCTATACAGGCACCACCATCGGATTATGATCAAACTAAGAACAAACAATATAGGGGCTCGATTTAGTTTTACTTACAACTTAAGTTCAATGAGAGTGAGTTGCTTTTCTGGGCAGATCGAAGCAGTGGATTGTGAGATTGTAAACAGCCTTCAATCAAATTGCATTTTTGTATCGGGTTGACAGTAAAAGATCGTTTTGAATCATAATGAATCTGCCATCGATTGGTACCGCTAGTGGTTATTTTTACTGTCTTATTGTGATGCGCTTCCGATTTCATTTTATTCTAAGTCGGGAATCTACAACTCAGGTTTTTTGAGCCACATGCGACCCTTTAGATCTGCTTGAGGATTTTGGCTGTTGAGGAAAAGTCACTGGTAGGACGAAGTCTTGAAAATGTTTTAATTCTGGTCTTATCGGGAGTCAGTTCTTGTTTAGGTGAAATTTAGTTCTGGTTCAGCCCCTGTTCAGTCGTCACATTCACAGTAAACATAATTGAAATTGATAATGGCTCATAAGAATCTTGTATATTTTTGGGAATGATCTTTGGTTGCAAAAAGTTGCAGACCACTGTTCTGAACCTACATTATTTGTGCATGACAGGCCCCAAATCTCTCGCCACTTTGCAGGCGCTTTCTGAAAATTATCTGACCAGTCGCGTGGCCTGGGAATGACTCGTCCGCGCCGGTGATTATGTTTCCATTTGACCAGGCAAAATTATCAAGGACCCCAGCACGCAGTTTTGTTTTGAGCACGTACAAAGTGCTATGCAGACGGGATGAGTCAGAGAGAGTGTCGAGTTCAATCATTCCCCTCTCAGACAAGGCCGACAGCACAGACATTTACGTACTGGAGAGCTGGGTCAGCACACGACTGCTCTTATTTCATGGAGGCCATCTCTCAGACACGCATGCGGAGAGGGGGAACGTGCAGAGCTTCGAAAGACGGGGTTGTTCTTGCCTGTGACCTGCTGACTTACTGCAGGGTGTTTTTACCATGCTGTGTCCACTATTGCTACGGAGTTAATGGGGCTGACTGAGACAGGAGCTGCTTACATCTGTACGGTCAAAAAGATGTACAGTAAGTGCAAATAAAGAAGATGTGGGGGATGTGTGGGGTATACATGGCATGGGATACATACATACATAGGACTAATACTTTATCTTTCTGATAAAAAGTAAATAAATATGTACTGATTTTTTTCTAACATTAATGTTTGAGTTTGGTTGGTAGCTAAGGCTGTGGATCGATGTACGAGGCGTGCTTTGAAGCCTTTTCGGTTCCTTTCTAATTTGATCAGCATATAAACTCTGATCCTATCCATATGCTTACCTCCCCTCTACAAAGAAGCAAATTAAGTTAGTTTGTTTTTAAGGTCTTTTCAATGCATTGTATGATTACATTAGATAAGCACTGCAGCGGTGCTTTGAAGGAACAAGGTCTTTGTTACATTCAGTCTCTCTACAGTTCCATTCAGAGCATCTAATGTTAATGTGACCATCTTACAAGTGAAGGATATGTCCTCATCTGCTCTCAGTTTTACTTTGCTGCGATAGTGTGACAATGCCTCACAGGGAGGGTGATGATCAGACTAATTAACCATTGAGAGGATGATGAGATGTTGATTGGTTTATTTCTAAATGTGCACAAGATAGTCCTTCACCAGTCAATTCTGTTCTTTGCTTCATAAAGATGCAGGACTTTGCTGAGGTAGAGGCCTGGGTGTGAAGAAAGAACCCATCGGAAGATGATTTGATGTGCTTGTGTTTGAGTGAGGTTTTTCCTTTTTATTTTTTACGTGTGCGCGCATAGTACAATTTGAATGAGTGAGGCAGTGGTTGAGTTATTGAAATGTTGTCCGCATTTAGACTTTACTGACCAATCCTTCACCCAGTGCTTCATGGCTGAAGTGCAGCGCCAATGGCATGGGTGCCAGATCTTGAGCCAGAATCTTGGTCAGGAATACCTTCTACTGATGAGCAATGATTAATGGAGGAAACCAGGATAGCTTTTTGCTCTGAGGCAACATTGCTATTGACTAGGGCTAGGTACTGTTACAAATTTTTTCAATACCAGTACTTGGTTTACAATACCGATACCTAAACAATACTTTTTTCAATACATATACTGAGATTTGTCGTCTAGAACCAGAAAACAGAACAATATATTGTGAATTTATTTCATAAAAGACTATTTCTGATAAATGTATATAATTTATTTGAACTGAAACAACCAAGTAACTTCATTTAATGCTGTCCCTCGACCTAACAGTTATCAAAACTTGGTCTCTAAAGATATATTTTTTTCTGTACCTGCTTTCGATACTTTTAGTTTTTCGATACCAGTAGTACCTACATTTCCCCCCAATACCATACGGGTATCGTTTTACAATACACCGCCCTATATCGACTGACCCTCACGCACAAAACATTCAGAATAGACGAAAAGTCAACATGAAAATCACTTGACTCTGCATGACATTAATTCTTGTATGCTTCAATACATCGTCCTTTTATTTTTCTACTTCATAGCTTTGATGGAGTGAGCTCTCAATGTTCTTCTCCGAAATAGCAAACTATTACTTTAAGTGCTTGATGTGGAGCAATGCATTATTCAAGAGAGTGGATCTGAGGAGCTGCTGATGAGAGCTCCTTCTGAGGCTCTTTACAGACAGTCCTCAGCGACATGTGGATGTGGAACAGCAGTCCACGCCAGAGAGAGCAGCTATACTCGGGCAGCAAGCTCCCAGCATCAACAAGTCACAGCTGGTCAGAGGAGCTGCCTGGGCTGCGGAGAGATCCACTTAGAGCACACATGCTGTCCATTACGTGTCCAGTTTTAGAAGTTAGGATTGGGAATATTTGTTCATCCAGGAAAAAGAAATTGCTCATTGAGTTGATGACAGCGAAAGATTTCACACATTAATGAAAGAAACCTGAAAAATAAATTTTTTCAATCACATAGCACCAGTCTATAGCATACTACAATGATGACGTAACCTTCTGTTGGTCTGTATATGCAGTAAATTAAAATAACTGCCTTGAATAAAATTGCTCTCTCAAAATGGCTGTACTGAACGTCTTGAAATAGGCCTCTGTCTCTTTAAGAAGCTTTCCGACACGCCCCCTTCAGCACACAGCTGTGGCATTTAAACAACAACACTGTGCGGGGAGGGGGCTCTGCTGAGCTGAGGAGCAGTGGTTGGTGGCTTGGCTGGTGACGAAAGGTCCAGAGGCGTCTCCAGGAGGTGGGGGCGTTCCTAGGAGGACTGAGGCATAGCTACACCTAAAATGGCTGCCGTCTAAGTTTTTACTGATTACTCAAAAATATGTGAATGAGCCAAGGCAACACTCCAGGCATGTGTTTAATGAGGGAATGACATAATAACATGATATAAAGCTTGAAAAAGTCGATTTTACATAATACCCCCCTTTAAAGTTGTGCCCAAATGTCTACACTATTCCCCATATGGTTTGGTGTCCGGATGACCAGAGAGTAAAAAGTAGAGCACTCAACATTTCTCACAGTGCATTCTGAAAAGTATAGTGCGCAGCGATGGTCACTAGGCGGGTCATTAAAGACCACAATGCACTCCGAGAGTTGGAGGAGAACGGCCGACAGCGACAGGTGTTTGAAACGCAACATGAATGAATGAATGAATGAATGAACAGCTGTTTTATTCACACCCTGCGTATTCTTCTTCATGAATAAACTACTTGAATATAAATCGATATGGTGAAAGGTTGCTAACTTGCTTACTTGTCGCTTGAGCTGTTATCGATAGGCAAAAAGAAATAATCCAAGCCGTGTTCTTTATTCATGTAAAGTCCATGTGAAATAAAATGTTTCTGACTACTATTTATCCATAGATATTCCACTGTCTCTTGAGTTTGGTTGGTCTGTATCGCGAGAAATACATTCCCAGAGTTTAGCTAATTTATAGTAGCTGTAGTACAGTTCGGATTCGGGCTCGCTACTTTCAGTAACGACACGCCGTGAGGAGAAAGTAGTGGCCAACATGTCTGAATTGCCAACAGAATCAGTGCACTATATAATTTACTATATAGTGGGCCTATATAGTGAGGGGTTAGGGAATAGGGCGGACATTCGGACTCAGCTATGGACTTGTCAATATAGACCACAATGCATTGCGAGGGGAGAAGAACAGAGAAGAATAACCGACAGCGACAGATCTACTGAATACTAAATAGTGTGGCACTAAGTAGTGAATAAGGGTGGACATTCAGACACAGCTTGAAATATTTTTTGTTGCTTTTGTGCATTTCTGAAGGGTTGTCAAGAAGTAACCATTTATATCTGGAGGTTAGAGGCTGTTTCATTTCCATTTCTTGTTTTTGTTAGGCCTTCAGGCACTGATTGTTCCAGTCTTTGCAAAGCGGTGATGGTGTATTGTCACACGGTGCCAGTAAGAGAAGTCTACACTCAGCTGATTTGATTTAGTTGAATTAAAAATCAATAGCCAATCTCTAAACGGAAATGTTTCACAGAGCTCGTCTTGTTCTCACACACTGCTAAGTATATTTGACGAGCTTCCAAAATGTCTTATAATACCCATGAGCAACCTTCTTTAATATTGAAAAAGATGAGACCCTTATGATAATTCTGGATCGGAAAGCTGAAGGGGAGACATTATTTAGATTTTGTTGCCAAAACTAAATTTAGCCTGTTTCCACATATAAAACACCCTATTTTTATATGAAATCATTAAATCAGAGAAAATTGCAATACATCACTTATATTTATGTTACTAAGCTGCAGCACAAGTTTGATATCTGTAAATTTATTCTTATTTCTGCTGTGTCTTGTCTTGTAACCAATTCAGAACGTTTACCCTTTAGCAGCAAAATGTGCTTTGGTGTATCACAGTCCTGGGGTCTCATTTATAAAGCCCACGTACGCACAAAAGGAGGCCAAAACCTTCCGTACGAACTGTTCTGCGCCAAAGGTGGTATTTATAGAAATCGAACTGAACGTGAAACATTACGTACCGCCACACTAGGTCTGTACCTGTCGTACGCAGTCCGCACTTTTCAGAAACGCTGCACACACGCGAGGAGAGGCGAGGGAAAGCAGCAAGGGGAAGTTGGATTGAGGAAATGAAGTCTGGTGCACATTTGTAAACCGCTCATTTCTTTATTTTCTACATAAATGATTAAGATCATTAAAAATAAAATCTAGGAAATCAACCGTCGCCTTGGTGTAGTGTTTCAATCTTTCGTTTCTATACTTAATAAAAATATTGTAGTAATGTGTGACGCTCAAAGACGTGCACGCTCATGTACGCTCATGCACGTCAACACATCATCCCCAAACCCCGACTGCACGTACAGATAGTCTCAAAAAACAATAGACTATCTGAGTGATTCAAAGCCCACCGAGTTTATTCTGTAGTTTCAGGAAATTTGAGCTCCGTGAACAGCACTGGCCCCAGGGGTCTCATTTACAAAACTGTCCGTGAGAATCTGCCTATAAGAGTCCGTACGAGCAAAACCCAAACTTCACGTACGGAGAAAAAAAAGGGATTTATGAAACCCTCCGTACGCGCAGCACCACGTAAACTCCCCTTCACTGATTCCACCTGGAGCAGAAATGTGCGCACATGACCCTCCTCACGTCACGCCCCCTGCACGCCTCCATTTCACCATATAAGGACATGCAAAGTAACTTATGAATGAGATTTACCTAAACATGAGGCGATAATGACAGGGTTTTACCGAGACCCCGGGAGCAGAGAGGGAGGGGCCACACGCCGCAGCAGTGACAGCAGAGGCCGGGTGGATCTTTACTGACATGTTACCGCTGTTTCTCTGATGACAAGTAACCTATTGGCAGAGTGCAGTGTCTCATCAATAACACTTTTGGAAATACACTTTTAGAATGTAAAGATGAGCCTTTTAGCCGCTGATTGTGATTTTTCCCAGTGCTGTTCACGGAGCTCAAATTTCCTGAAACTACAGAATAAGCTCGGTGGGCTTTGAATCACTCAGATAGTCTATTGTTTTTTGAGACTATCTGTACGTGCAGTCGGGGTTTGGGGATGAGGCACCGGTTCGCTTTGGGCGTGAATGAGGAGCAGAGTCCGGGTGGTGTGTGAGAGGATGTGGAGCTGCAGCGCGTAATTACGCAGCGTCTCTGAATGGACTTGTGCCTTGGACCAGCCCTCAGCACGGCCTCAACAGGAGTTGGTCAGACTTTGGTTAAAAGCACAGAGCGGCTCGGATCCTTCCTGCTTCTCGCTCCCAGCCGGCAGCCGTGCGCTCCGGTGTCCGTGCATGAGCGTACATGAGCGTGCACGTCTTTGAGCGTCACACATTACTACAATATTTTTATTAAGTATAGAAACGAAAGATTGAAACACTACACCAAGCCGACGGTTGATTTCCTAGATTTTATTTTTAATGATCTTAATCATTTCTGTAGAAAATAAAGAAATGAGCAGTTTTAAAATGTGCACCAGACTTCATTTCCTCAATCCGACTTCCCCTTGCTGCTTTCCCTCGCCTCTCCTCGCGTGTGTGCAGCGTTTCTGAAAAGTGCGGACTGCGTACGACAGGTACAGACCTAGTGTGGCGGTGCGTAATGTTTCACGTTCAGTTCGATTTCTATAAATACCACCTTTGGCGCAGAACAGTTCGTACGGAAGGTTTTGGCCTCCTTTTGTCCGTACGTGGGCTTTATAAATGAGACCCCTGTTCCGTTGGTAAGATGAGCACACAATTAAAGGATCTATTATATCCCAGTGATGGGGCACTTTTCCTTATTCAATTCCATCATTTCTCCACTGCACTCAGGATGGAAGACACGGTGCACACACCTACACCAGCAGCTCACAGACTCGTTGATGCAGAAAGGCTGCTGGCATGCCCTCAGTGGGAGTAGAGCCCACAGCATTTAAACACTGCTTGGACTCGACACATGACTGTGTGGAAAGTAGGACATGTCATTGTGAGTGCCAAACATAGAGTAACATGTAAATTATGTAGTAATAGTTCTGACCTGCTTTTGTTGTATGGTTAATTTTCACATTTGTAAAATTGATCCCAATCTTTAAATAAATAAGTACACTAGCCAAAGTCAGTTTGTTTATGTACTATATTCACTTCCTTAACTGGCTTCACTTTCCGAAAGAAGAAGCCTGAAGTTGAATTGAGAGGCAGACTTGGCAACTATTAGTGTTGTTTGGGGCGTCCCGTGAACTCCAGGCGTATCCTAAGTGTGTCAGCCCTTCCTCGGTCCTCTCCTCCCTAAGGCCGTGCACGTGGAATGTTGTTTATCTGCTCTTTGCAGTGTGACTCATTACACAGTAGAAGGTACACCCTCCAGATGATCCCGTGACTTTATAAATCGGGACTGTTTGAAATAGAAGTCAGTGATGAGATACTGTGTAAAATTGTGCTGTTCCTTAGATTATTTTAAGCAGATTTCAATCTTACCTGGAGGCAGAGTACTGAATAAAACCTACTATTTGAAAATAGACTGCACGGTGTGAGACCAGAATGATTCCCCTCTATATTTTTTATACAGAGGGGGATCCGCATAATCAAACCGTTCCCGTGCAATCAGATTCATTTATTTGCGTTATTCACGAGCAGCGTCACTCACGGGACGCGGAAGTTCCCTCAATAACAATCTACGAACGGCGCACGAGAGAGAGAAAGAGCGTGTCTCCAATTGACGGTAAATGACCAAACACACATCGACAGTAGGGGAGTTTCGTGATTCATAATCCTGCGCAAATATTAACCTAAAACCCCTAAAAACACCACATCAACGGCAGACGCCCGCCCTTCGCTGATTGGTTTACTCCGCTTCCTGTTTGCTTGCGTATGTACCGCTGTGGGAAATGGAATCGACGCAGCGGTGACCAGACTCACTCGCTGGGACAGTGGTGTGTCTGGTTCCCAGGCTAGTGTTGCTGTGGGATATATACTGCGCTTTGTGGAGACTGAGGGGGATTGGAGTTGAAACTCACCACACAAGGTTTAGATGTTAACTAGTCAAGTATTAGACGTGGAAATAAAACAGAACAATAACAACAAATCCAGGTCATCAGAAACATTTGTCGGTCTTACCCTGCCTAACATCATTGTTTTGGAGCGTTGCCTCTGTTTTTACCACTTTGATGTCTTCAGAGCATTAGCTTTCATTCCTGATCAAAGTCACTTTTATGGACTGAAGTCAACAAAACAAACTGAAAGAGCGGATGCCTATTTTTAGCACAAGACGAGACCATCCACAGCTCATAAGCATTTCGAACATAAGGCCAATGCGGTCCTGAATCTGAGATGTGAAAATTTCCAAACTGCATGGGCGTGATATTCACACTGGAGTGAAAAGACTTCCTGACTGAGACTAACGCTGCTGAGCCCAATCATTGGGGGCACCCTGAATGCACCACACGTCTGTGATCTATAAGCACTTTACACAGCTCTTATGAATACCAATGTGAGGTACTCAGCAAGAGGTCACTTGAATTGTGTTGAAGCAAAAAAGAATCCTCCTGCATGGAGAACCTCGGTTAAACACTACGCAAATGTGCTCTATGGTACCAGATTTCAGATATTCAATTTGTTTAAAAGCTAAATATTTTTTAGAGCCTTACTGTTTAATTGGGAGAAAGCTCTCATGCACTGATCAGATCTTCAGTGGGACCTATTCAAAGTTGTCCAGTGGAAAGTAGGTGAAGCAGGGTGTGAGGAGCCAGTGGATACAAGAAACATTCACCTAGATATTATAGACATTCTTATATTTATAAAATATTGTCAGCCTTCCAGCATAATTACCAAATTGAGATTTTAGTTTCATTCTCCAAAAAGAAATCTTGTGACTTACAATTAAAGGAAACATCTCTAAGAGGATTGCGACAGATTTGTGTATTTTACAGAAAATGTTGAAATATGACATATGTGACCCATCACGGAAACCAGGGACACAACTCGGTTTTGGGGCATTTTGAGATGTGCATACATTATGAGAGTGTAGTCTCCAAGCTTTCCAATGATGTGTAACACATGGAAATCTGATCATATTTGGAGACGTAGCGGCGATTTGAAGTTAACAATTCCAAAAAGGCCAAAGGGCTGAAAAAGCTGAAAAGTTCTAACCTCTCTCTGCTGCTCGAGGGACAATAGGGTGCATTTACATCTCATTTCATGTGGTAACAACACAACTAATAGAGATCTGAATTAAAGATTAATAAGAGAGGAAGACAGTGAAAATGACTTCTCCAACTAGTTTAACACATTTATTATGTCTTTGCTCAAAATTATATACTTATTTTTGGGTTTGTTTAGTGTTAGAAAAAACAATGGTGTCTGAGAGGAGAGATGAAAAATAGACAAGAGTGTGAATGTCTCAGCATGACCCAATATGATAAACAGTGATTTCAGATCAACGTGTTGTTACGGGGACAGGCTCTCTGACTGCGCTCACTCACTCTCCGCCTACTTTGCCACATATATAGCACTAAAGCGCAGCAGTCTGCTGAAGTGGATGAGCAGGAGAGACCTACCGCCTTCTCACTTCCAAGGCGCGAGTGCTTCTCCCCTTCGCGTCCCCGCTCGGCTGTCTGTCTCCCGGGGCTCACTTCGCCTCCTGTGCGCCTGCAAGTCACCCGTGTCCCGGGCGCTGCTCTCATGTTTTCTCTGCTCAGACTCGGGGCTGCATCGCCACACACTCATTTAAACTCTCTTCTTATTGTCTCTAGCGGAGTATCAGGGCAGTAGTTTGGCTAATAGCCTTTTTGTCTTAAAGAGGAGTTGAATCCACACGGTTCTCAAGAGCACAGTTACTTACAGTAACTCTGGTTCTCTGAATGTGCACAGTCTAAAACGAATTGGCTACTTACAGGCTTATTCTCAGCAGTGCAGGTGCAGGTTTCAGTTAGTTTTATATCAGCGGTTCCCAAACTGTGGGTCAGGAACCAGAGGTGAGAGAATGTGACCATTTACCATTTTAAAAAGTGGGGGAAGTAGACTAGTAGTAGTCCTGAATCCCAGTCTCACAGTGGCTTAGTGGTTTCCACACAAAGGGGCAGTTCCTGCATTGAGGTCATTACTGCAGTGGAACTGTTTTTGACCATAAATGGGTTCGCTCTTTGTCAAATAGCCATGGCATGCGTACTGTAGGGCCCCCGTGTGGATTTTTGCTTCGGGCCCCAGAATGGCCAGCACCGACTCTGGCTTCACCCATTCACACTCTCATTCATACACCAATGTACGGAGGCACTGGAGGCAAGGAGGATAAAGTGTCTTGCCCAAGGACACAATAACAGTGTGCACCCACTCTACTAACTGCGCCACTGTCACCATAAAGATAAATCATTAATTAGGCTCAACATGTTCTCCTACATGTTACGGCCAAAGCGTTACTATCTGTTTCAACCTTTAAATGTTCAGTTTTGCAGTGTTGTTGTTTTTACAATTATCTTTACTACCTTCATGGACCCACCCTGGTCCTGGTGGTATGTGGAAGGTGAAATATTTTAAAAGCTGCTACTTGGTATGTTTTGAGAAGCACGGGAGACACAACTGTCATTGCAGTTAACTGGTTCTTTATTTGTGTTTTCTGTGTGGATTTAATTAATTCAAATTAAGTTATTCAGTCTGGTTTGAATACGTTTTGAGTGGAGCAATCAAAATGTAAAAGGGGCACTGGCATAGAACCAACCTTTTCTCAATTCTCAGCTCAAGGCAATTGCTTTAGATATGTGACAAAGCAATAAATAGCTTTGAGAATCCATTTGGGCCTGAATTTAGCTCGTCAGTAGTCAAAGTAAATAGAGATGTAAGGAAGAATGCCAATGAGAATCCTGAGTCATTATTTACCGCGAGACCAAGAATCTTGGCGTGCGATGATGTTAAGATTGTGGAGTTAATAATGCCATGTCACATACTTCCAAAGCAGTAATAACTTAGCTTAATTAGCAAAGCATAGATAAATACAAAATTCATAATATTTACAAAGAATTCCCAATCATCTGTCAATTTATAACACAAGATAAGATATGACTTTATTGATCTCATTATGGGGAAATTCACTTGTTACAGCAGCAAAACTTGGGGTGCAAATAGTCTGGAAAAATGAAGAAGAACAGGGTAATGTGCAAGCAAGGAATAATGAAATAAAGATACAGTATATTATGTACAATGAATTTAAAAAAAAAGGATCATAAATGCTTAATAGTTTGTAGTTTCTCTATTATAAAGTCTATAGGCTTCAATCACTTACGGTAAATCTAACAGTGAACCTACATGCCGATTTGTCATTAACCATTCACAAATCTAAAACCAACAGCTTTTTGATTGCTTTAGAATAGGTCGTTATAGCTTTTGTCATTTATTGGGCGGTCTTTGTTTTTTGGTAATGAGTCACAAAAGTTGATTCTGGATTAATGGTTTCAGCTCAGGAGAAGGAATCCGAAGTTGATGGCTATAATCAACACCCCCCTGCCGATTACTATAATGATACGCTCATTTGTTTCAGGGCTCTGCTTTTGCTGAGGGGGGAAAAGCCATGATTTTCCTTGTGCCCTCCATTTCCCATTCCTCAGATGAGAAAATGATTATCACATAGAGCTTAACACATGGGAATGCTTGATATTTTTTAGCATATCATGGTGCAACAGTGTTTTTTTTTTTGTACAGTAAGAAGGCTCCTCAGTGAGCATTAGTTCTCTAGTTCTTTGTCTCGCACATCCCTTTTATTCAATATTTCAAGTACCGCCACCTCAAGGGTTGCTACTGAATGTTTTGAAAATTATCAGCCGATTATTATTATAAAATAAATAAATCTGATAATATTATTATTATCAGATTTATTAGTAATTAGTTGTGTGTTGTGTTAAAAATAAGGCTTACTTCTTTAGTTCACACGTGCCCCGGCCGTCCCCTTACCTCTGGTTGGGACTCTCACCACCTTAGAGGAGCACTGACACAGACAGAGGCGCTGCTGCTGTGCTGTCCACACTGGCTCGGACTCTTTTGAGGGCAGACAGAGGAGAGCACAGATCAATGGCTGCGCGCGGAGCCGTGAAACATCTTCACACCACGGCACACAAACAAGCGGGAGCTCAGCCACACTAACTGAGCTGCGCCAAGCGGCGCCACGGCATGCTCCCTCTGCGTTTCTCGATCGGTCCCAGGGGAGCTGTTTCACCCGCCATACTCTATAATCCCTGAGCGGAGATAAGCGGAGCTAGAGATGTCAGAATGCCCAAAGATCATAGCGGTATTGAGTTATGACTTTCACAGAGATCCGAACAACCCGTGTTGAGAGACTTTTTCAGATAACAAAAACAATGCATGAACAAAAACGCACGCCGCTAAACCCCTGTGGAGGCGTCATCAACAGTTGTTGCATAGATTTCAACACACAATTCAAATTAGGTCCCTTATTTCAATAGCTTCTACAGCCGCCTGCTCGGATAATGTGGTATTTTTTTCAGACGTTAACGCGCATTAAAGTTATCAATTTCTCCAGGCTAGGATTAAGTATTTCTTTTTCATTAATGTTGAAGCAAATTGTATATTTTTAGCAAGGCCAGCTTTTGGGTTTAATGAACAATCACACAAGCTTGAAGAGTATGCGGCTGACGTCACAGCAAGCCAACAGAAGCCAAATTTGTGCCACTCTTGAATATATAGACTATGAAAACATGAACGACACCATTAGCTGCTGAAGCCTAATAGGAAATGGGGGCAGGCTCCGGAAGTTCCTTGCTGTAATAGCCTTTCAATTGAAACGTTTCCCTCTCTTTTAGTGATTGTTGAACACGGGCTTGTCACACCCCCACATATTTGGAGGTGCTGGCTCCAAAACCCAACCAAATTTCTAGTGTTCGAGCTTCTACCCCGCGCTGAACGCCATGGCAGAAGCAACCCTCACTTAGTCCATTGCTATTCTACAGTCTATAGTTGATTTATGACATTTGTTAATATTTTGGGCTGAAAAGTTAAAGGTTAGATTTAAAATATCCCCTCTACACCAGTGGTTCCCAACCTTTTTTTGTCTTGTGAACCCCTTAGACCCTACAGTGGTTATCTGTCTACCCCCTACCTCAAGGGTGTTATAGTTTGTTTAGAAAGGAATCACTTTAAAGGCACTATTTGTAAGAAAAAAGACAGTGATGCATTCAAAATAAACCTACTGTACAATTCTTCTATAACTCTATGATATTATGACAGTACACTTACTGCAAAACATGGCTCTTCCTTTTCAAAATGTTCAAAATGTTCAGTTACTTTTTCAATCTAAAATATTTCTAAGTACCCACTGCTAAGTCCCCCATACTTCACACCTGTCAATACTTCTTACGCATGTGTAGCATAGTCGGAGTGCGCTCTAGTCTGTGTTTATCAGTGCAAACGGATGTATTTGTCTTTTAATCTGAGGACAGTGGCCTCTGAACCCTGAGAAGCACCCACTGATTCATGGAACAACACAGGAGAGCGCTATGTAAACAGATAGTTGTACACGTATTGCAGTGTTGTACTCGGGTGTTAGGGGAGCGTGTTCAGAACAATGCGCTGCACGGCTATAACAGAAAATGAGCATCATCATTGTACAGTTCATTTTATCTGTTAAGACACTGAATAGCCTGCATGGTGACTAATAGGTGTGGTTATTTTGGCAGTTTGATGCCTGGCGTTATTCGTCTCATGCTGGAATACAATACACACACCAAACAGGTTGGTACCAAGAGGCCGACTGAACCTGCTTTTGCAAATTGATCCGTGCTCGGAAATGTTTTGCATTAAAAATTTAGAGGAACGGTGTATTCGGCTGTGCTGTTTGGGCCAGAGGTTGTGTTTTACAGAGGCAATTCTAAGAGTCAATGGCTATGGGCTGCTGTGAGAGTGGGGAGTGGAGCAGATTATTGCAAAAGGGTATCTAAAACCTTAAGATTGTTCTCTTACATCAATTTAATCAAGTCTCAATGACGGTAAACATGACATTTCAAAGTGTTCACTATTTATTTTGAATATCACTGATTAGTTTGTTCGAATCAACAAAACATATGTAAAATACAGGAACTCAAATAACGCAGCAACTGTAAATATGCTTCAGTAGCTTTGAAGAAAATGTCAAGCCTAAAAATAAATAGACCTATTTTCTAATGGCCTTTGTAGAGCACACAAGTGTCAAGAAGTTAAAGGCAACCTGAAAACCTCAGTAATGTGATGATTTCACAATGATCTTAGAAAATATGAACATTGTCTTAAATATTCAAAGACTTTTAGCTTGAGAAAATGCCATTACAATTTTTTAGTGGGTGCTGCCATATTCATCTCGACAGCGAGGAATAAAACTGGTTTCTGTTTCCTGCTAGTTTTCCATATGACTGTGGCTATAGTGCGTTCCGTGCGCACAACACCTGAGCGATGCTCCTCGAACCAAGGCAGAAGAGCGCGCCTTGTTTTTTGTTTTTGTTTTTCCCCTGTGCCTAAACGTGCACTATCAGCAGGGTGTGAAAATTGATCAGATATTTGAAGGAGACAGACACAAATCACAGGCAGAAGGCTATTTCTCTAAAGCTAAAGATTCAGATAAAAATATTGATTTTCTATAATAATTATTATTGTGATAATTATTAACATCAGGACTTTTGTAGTTTATCTCTTTACTCAAATGGGCTCAGGCATGTAAAGAGAAGCAGCTTCTGCTCACGCTGTAAACTCAATAACAAATCACATTTGCCGCACTAATAATCCACCGTTTCTAATGGTAAATCAGGTGCAACACGGCCACAAAAATGGCACTTGCTAATTTTAAGTAAATCTTTAGCGCCTGCTTAGTGAATCTGGCCTTCAGTTGGGCAAATTATATTCCTCATTGTATCTGCCTTACGCTCTGGTTGATTTGTGGATCTGAATGTATCTGCTGTAATGGAGCTGTTCACTAAATAACATGTTAACAGCTGATTATTCCGCTCTGTTGAAAACAAAGGCGTTGGGGAGGAGCAGAGAGAAGCAGAGGGAGCGAGAGTTTAAAGGCTGCACACGCCTATGCAGACCCCCTGTCTTCATCTTCATGCTGAGCCACTCGCCTCCATCTGTCCTGCAGGCAGAGGTGAAGGCACGTCCTACTCTCCTCTAAAAAGAGTGCCCGCAGGATCATACAGTCTGATGTATCTGCTCACAGTCCCATGATCAAACTTCCATTGCGGCTCTGTGCCATCATATATGGTCTATTATTAGAGCAGGCTGCAAAATGGACCACCAACAGTGACATGGGCAAGTACACTGATTCAGTTCATTATGATACAGGGTGAAAAAACTGCATGAACTACCAATGAAGAAAAATGATCTGAATGCTGTTTACAACTAACGCCATCTGTGTACAAACAACTCCTAATATTAGGTAGAATAGCTTTAATCACTTGTGTATCTAAATGCTGAAAATAAAGCTGTAATGTAGCTGATTGAGCTAAATGCTATTCTCCACAGGTGTCTCATAGTTTTCAGCAGGGTACTGTGATATTTTGCATGAACATGGAAGAGCCTACACATGGTAGACGCAGAACAAGTCCACACTCAGTGCTGGCAGAGGGAATGTCTGTCGGCCCAAGGCCCAAATATTTCAGAGTCTGCAAATGTTTTTTTTGTTTTGTTTTTTTGGGCGCTAGAGTTTCTGCATCTAATGTGAACGTTACAATGTCAGTTTAACATACTTTACAGTAAGACATTGTAATTGACTGAAATAAGACCTGCTAAATTAATATTTCCAGTTTTTGAATGTATTAGAACACCTTGGAGAGAGTATATTTTGTTATGCTATTGTTATGCCTGTATCATTTCAGACCCTTCAAATTGCGATTTTGATTCAATAGCGATTCGTTGTTTGCACTAGACTGGTATAAGAGCATCAGTCTGTTTCTATGGCCTTGTTCCTCAGCTCCACTGCGTATGTAACACACACTGACTCACGTCGGTCTCTGTGACTGACGAACAAGCCCACGTGCGTACTCCATTAACTGCGGCAACACAGCCGAGCAGGAAGTGTCCAGCTGGCACACACTGCACGGGGACATCCTTCGGTCTTTTGCACTGTCTCATTGTTCCTGTTGGAGCGCCCTGCAGGGCTCTTTTGGTTCGATGAAAAGGCAAAATTTGTTTGTGCAAAAGCAGAAAACAATAGTTCTTTATAACAACAGCATATGCTGAGGCTTCATTCCACACTGACTTAACATTTACAAAGGCAGCAATTGTGGAAAATTATTCTGCATTTTACCCGATTAAAATGCCTGTGACTATGAGCAGAAGAAGAATCCTTTTTGCTTTGAGTGTATAGAGTGTTGATGACTATATCGCCATCTATTGAGAATGAGGAGTTGTCGTCACAGCACAGAGCCCCCCCGCCGATCCCCCCTCGCCGCCATGATGGAAGCCGTCTGGCGGCAATACACATTGTTTACGTGTGTTGTTTACGCGGTAGTAATGGAGGTTCTTGCTATTCTGCACTGTTTTACCGCCTGGAAGTCACTGCTGCGTTAAAAACTGCTCCAATACCTCACACGATGGATATGGAAAACGTAGGAACAATGGGACACAGTTTTTAGGTTACAGAAATGGACACAGCATCAAGTCTCTGACCTGTCAAAACATGTTGGAAACGTTTGTGTACATTGAACATCTCGTAACAATGTAGTGTTTACGAAACACGCACTTTATTACTTGCAATGTAATTACAACACACTAAAACGCATGTGAAGAAAGTAACTTTTGCCAGTACAACGCTGTTCTCACCAGCTGGAGGCTTGCACCCAGCCACAGCAGAAAGTCTCGTAACTTTCCAAAGACTTGTGGCTTTTAAACTCCTGCATCGTGTAGTAACTTGCACCAAATACAAGGTAGTTTACTATGTCCATGTTTGTGCACGGAGGTAAATGGTCCAGGTCTCCGCTGCAGGGAGCTCGTGTGTTGATGTTTTGAATGTCTGCAAGCTTCTCCAAATACCGCTGTTTTGCGCTTGGTATGAGCTTGTTCCTGTAAGGTCCCTTTTCTTTCGCCTTATCTCTTTGCATTGCTTTACTTTCTTCCTTTTTGTTGTCGTATTCGTAGACCCGTCTCTGTCTCGCCGAAAACGTAAATGCGCAAAATATAAAGTGCTCTAGAATATGAGGAATGCGTGAAATTCTGGGGGTGTGCCCCTAATCGGCTTCCAACAGGGCCGACAGGCTCAGAGCCCCAACTCGGCACGTGACTCCTCATTCTCAATAATAAACCGCAATGGAGAACACTTCCGGGGTGGGCGGGGCCGTGGAATATAACGTTTTCCAGACACACCGCGCGGTCTACGGAAGTGTGACAAACGCACTTACATTCTCTGCCAGTGATTACGTCGGATAGGGTTTATCTGGTGTCATGTCACTGCCATTTAAAAGATATATCAATGAAAAAGAAGCTCCATAGGACGCCGCCATGTTTTTTATTTCCCAGAGCACTCCGCGCGGCCCCCACGTGACCGTCCTACCAGCCACGGGTTAATAAAGACCACAATCACCACAATGCATTGCAACTCACTCTACCGTCAAAGGAAAACCCCGCGTCACAACATGAACAGCTGTTTTAACAGCTGTTTTAATTACGTGTTGCGTATTTTCGTTTTTCATGAATAAACTAATAAACTACTTGAATATTATAAATCGTTACTGTGAAAGGTTGCTGCGTAAGCTGCTTAGCTTGAGCTGTTAAACGATCGACAGCCCCCTGTGTTTAGGCCAAAAATAAAGAAAAAAGTCCACGTAAAGTGTGTGTGTGTGTGTGTGTGTGTGTGTGTGTGTGTGTGTGTGTGTGTGTGTGTGTGTGTGGTGTGTGTGTGTGTGTGTGTGTGTGTGTGTGTGTGTGTGTGTGTGTGTGTGTGTGTGTGTGTGTGTGTGTGTGTGTGTGTGTGTGTGTGTGTGTGTGTGTGTGTGTGGTGTGTGTGTGTGTGTGTGTGTGTGTGTGTGTGTGTGTGGTGTGTGTGTGTGTGTGTGTGTGTGTGTGTTTCCTGCATGGTGACGAGGCTGTGGTAAATTAGATCCAGTGCAGTGTGTATGTCAGAGGCGCAGACAAATAAGTAAGGTCCTGGTCAAAATCCGCCTCCAAAGCTTGGTCTCCACAAAAAAGTACAAGCAGAAAGTCCAAGAACAGCCCAAACATGAGCCTCAAATCAAACACGCTGCACTTAACGAGCGCATGGCCTGCACTGCATTGCTTTTTCTTTTTTCAAGATCAGAGCGCTACAATTTGTTTTCTATTTTGTTTTGTATTGTGAGCCACATTATAAAGTAGCTTTGAAAGCATTGCCAATTTTATTTTGAGATTATAAATGTTGCCTAATGATGAACATTTAAGCACAGTGATACACCAAACATCTCTATAATTGCGGAAGGAAGGTCAGCTCTACAATCATTCCTCATGGTAGAGGTCCTGGGACCCAGGGCTCTCAGTCGCCCATTGACGTTTATGGGCTCTGTACGATTACAATGTTGATTTTTGCATTAAATATGTATGTGCACGACAAGAACAGTGCGTTAGTGAGTGTTTGAAAGGAGGGGAGCGCTTCGCGCTCGTTTTATGCGTTTTGTTCACACTTTGGGGGAACCGTCCAATTACAATGTTCGTTTTCTGATACATGTGCACGACGAGAGGAGTGCGTTAGTGCATGTTTGAGAGGAGGCGAGGGCTTCGCGCTCGTTTTGTGCGCTCCGCGCACTCTATACGATTACAAGAGCCCCTTCGCCAGCCCTGACGGCACTTGGGCCTAATTAAAAGAAACACTTTACAATGACAGCCTCATACCTATGCCTTCACATCCTGGGCTGTTAATGAACATCTAATATCAATCTGTGACACAACAATCTAACTCACGGCTTATCTCACCGACAGATACAATTTTACTCAAGGTGGCCTGCAACGTGTTTGTTCCAGCCGAGACAAACATCTTACTTGCGCTGGTCCATCTAAAACAAATCTTTTTAGCTCGCCTGCAGCCTTTGCAAACTGGCCTTTTTTATAATCAGATCAAAGGCGAGCCATGTACAGAGAGACGTGTATGATATGACAAATGAATATCAAGAAATGTCATGTTTTTGCCCATTTTTCTTTCTAATAATTGAACCACACGTATATGTTCCAATGGTATCCGTGACGTAGTGAACTCCACATCAAACAGAAATTAATACGCTTGGCTGGAGTGGCCAATATGGACAGTTGATTCTGGTCAGGGAATCAGTACACTGGATTATAGCTTCTTGATACATTTACTTCTTAACCGCAGATGATTAATTGTACAGCAACATTGAGAGATGATTGGTAGATATATTGGATTTACTGTGTGTGTGTGTGTGTGTGTGTGTGTGTGTGGTCTGAAAGGGAAACCGAGAGGGAAGGAAAATTAGTAACAGTTGAAGGCTAACTGAAATCCCTGCTAAGTGGAGCTAGGTCTTGACTGATTAAATTTAACAGTTATAAATTGGGATAATCACCACATAAAACTTATTCTATCTAATTTGGAGAAAGAAACTAACAACAAATACTCACTTTATAAAAGGTAACCCACACCAGGGAAAGGAGAAAGATGCAGCAATGAAGTGGTTGCTATGTGGAGTGAGTGATGGTTGCTAGGTGCTGGTAAACAAAGTGTAACTGTAAATAGAGCTATACGCTGATTGTAAACAACAGTCTTTCTGACAGTATCGGTACAGTGTTTGGATCCGTGCTACCGTTACTGAATCTTGGAATGATGCCTGATGTTAACTCACTCGAGCCCCTGTCACAATGTCACCAAACACTCGTGCCTGTTGCCAACTGATCCCCAGAGGTAAATTTGGTGCGTTTAACACAAGGACACCAGGCCAGTGGACGCAGATGAGACACGCAGAGGGCCTCATGACACAAACCACTTTCCTCCCTGTTTTTTTTTGCTGTAAGCTCTTGGACAGGGGAACGCGGATTGGAAAAGCACCTTGGAGATGTGGGTGGGGGTATGAATGTGAAGTGAGGGTTGTCCTTCTGCTGCAGGCAAAGGCTCGTGGCTGTGCTGTTGTTCTCCGTGGAGCGAGTGACTGCAGAGGACGGCACTCTCTGAACTTACTTTTTTCACAAGGGCACACAGACGCAGCTGGCCGTGACCATTTGCATAATACTGTATTATGCATATGCAGTTTGACACACGACTCTGCTGTCACTTTCTTTTGCCCGGTAGCTTTAAAAAAAAAAAAGAAAAGAAGAAGACTGTCCTAAAATGCTTTGCCCTTGAAGAGATCCTGAATGCATGAAGGCAACACCAAAACAATAAAGTACGTTCTGTCTCACAAATTATAGCCCCTTAAAGAACTGACACAAGGGCTTTGTATACTTGAATAAAACGGCAAAGGATTTTAGAGCAAATCTGTGGACTGGTGAAGCCCGGCTAACACAGTACCATAAAGCAGCCATTGTGTCAGTCCTCATGAAAGGCTTATGAGGTAAGACTTGCAACTTTTCCAATTCACAAGTGATCTGAGGGAGGGTGGGTTATAAGTCTCACCCAAGAGCAGTGTGCATAGGTATTACCTCAAGCACTACTCAAACACTGCTTTTTCCATTAACCCTGTTTTGTTACATTTATTATGTTGTACTGTATTAGCAGTGAGGGACTTATAACAGCATAACAGACTCTGGATTTCAGTTGCAGAGTCTGTATTTTCTTTTTTAATCTGAAACATGCACAGGGTTTTGAGAATTCTGTAAAAGATTGACAACCTGGATTTAATTTGTCGACTTTATGTTTTCCCTCCAGAAGCTGTAGGTCCAATCAATTCAAATCAAGTTGTTTTGTTACAGTAAGCCCAATGTCGCAACACAAGTTGCCTCAACAGGTCTGCACCAAACATTAAAGCAGTACTAAGTAACTCTTGCCCCTAGAGGCCATAAGCGCAACTGCAGGTGTCTTAGCAAGTTACGATTTTTTAACTTATTACATGTCTTGGAGAGTAAATACTACACTGACAGAAAAGGTGAAGGAAGAGAGGGGTGTTGTACATCCAGTTATACAATGGTAATATTTTTTTTCACTCAAACTTGGCTGTAAATACTGTTTAAAGTGGCGCTAGCCCGCAGTTAGCTTTGCCCGTTAGCCTGTTAGCTTCTTCTCCGTGATTCCATTAGTGTGTATTGGTTGCTCCGCCCCGGTGGCAGTCAAGTTGCAAGCATGGTTTTCTGGCCAGAGACACCAGGGGGAGATGAAAGACCCCCCAATCATCCCATTAACACTTGTATTACCCCCACAGGGACTACGGAAAGGATTTATTCAGGTAAACACGTTACTTAGTACTGCTTTAATACATTCAAACAATAACCAATGTAATGTCCAAGCAAATGTACTGTCCAGGCAAAGATAATGTCAATTCTTAAATGACCATAATGTAACGGTGACAAGCTAAAAAATAGCCGTTTGGTGACCAAAACAAATACAAGACGTTTATGTTGACGAGACAAAAATGGGGAGAAATAATTTTTTGAAATACTATCACTTTTTTCATGAACCTGACTAAAACTAGACGGAAATCTATCACATTTAGAAATGACTAAAATGTGACTGAAACTAAAAGCATTGTTATAAGCAGCAAATGGAAAAAATGCCTTGGGCGTCCCTCGTTCTTAGACCCATCTACGTAGCAAGGAAAAACTAAAAAACCCAGTGGGACGGACAGCCTCGTGTCTAGATAGACCCAGGACTGATGGGAGTCTCTCTGCAAATAGGAAGACTGATGAAGAATGTCCAGTCCTTGTCGGAGCACAATGCTTTTAGAGACTGATAAGGTTAACGACACTCAAATACACAATGTATCTTCTCAATATTCCTCACAATGCCATCGCTATCTATGACAGATGCTAATAGCCCAAGCGACATGCGGGATTGTCATTAAGACACAATGAGCAAGTACTGAACATTTGTAAACAGTAAAAATGAAAGAATGATTATGTTGAATAACAAACTCGTCTGGTGAGATTATGAAATTAAAATGAAAAGTGACAGTTATTGAAGCAAAACACAATATAACAACAAAGTCATGGGAAATGCATCAGGTACCAGAAAAGTCATGTATCAGAGGAGAACAAAGAAATATATGAATTATTACAAAGCTAATGACGAGATATCAAAGTGAGCGTGCTGTGGGGGAGGACCATTCTGCGTTTCTTCAAAGGGATTTGATGCTCGGTGTGTCGCGTTGAAACAAGATTTGAAGTATTTTAGCTCACTGTTGTGTTAGAAACTAGCGACACAATTTGCACCGAACACAAATGAACAGCAGTAACCCTTAAAAAGTGCACCTTTTGAACAATGAATTTAAGAAAGCAACACAATAAACTGGGTTTGATTCCTGATCCAAACCAGATATTTGTGTGTTGAAACATGGTTTGTCTGTTCATTCATGATGACAAATATGGATTTCACTGTGAGGTCCAGCTCAGCTTAGCCGAAAAGACACACATGGACCAAGTCATAAAGGAAGTACCCTGCTTTTTGCCTAGTGTTTCTTCAATCCAATCCACTTCATTGATAAAACACATTTTATAACGCTTTGCAATAAGGGGTTCTCATTAAGTTTAATAAGGATTAGTAATTGATAGGCCATGAATAATATGCTTGAGACCATCCTTCTGTGGACCCACCACCTGCAGGAGGAGCCATAGGGGCTGGTGCAATGTGATTTGGGCAGCTCCAAGTGGAAGAAAATGGATGGATAGATGAATAATATGCTTGTAAATATATTAATAAGCTGCTCATTATACTATTATCAACTATGAAAACTGTGAATAATATGCTTCATCATGGACTACCCTAACTCTACTAACCTTAACCTGTAACCCTAAGCAGATTACTAATGCTTAGTAATACCTTATTAATCCTTAAGCACCCTTAATATAAAGCAATACCCCAAAAATGTCCAAAGTCCTGCGCTATGAAAAGTAATAACAAATGTTTGGCTGTTTAGCTCCACCTGTTCTCATTAAAATAATAAAGAATATTTGAAGTGAACGAGAATACATTAAAACCTACATAAGGCAATAAACTGTAAGCTCCACTGTGGGCGCTTTTCGGACGTGGAGGGGCAGAACGTTCCACAGCTTTGGACTAGCAAGCATTTATTCTTAATTGTCTTTCATTTTACTTTCATGTCCAGTTTCATCCTTTTGTTTTGTGGGTATAAAACAGATTATCCTAAAATGGAATAGGTAGATGAAGAAATTACAAAAAAGGTCTCATCCCAAATAATGCAGTACAGTGTTTTGTCACAAGGTCAAGGGATCACACCCGTCATCTTTGGCTGTTTGTCACTGGTGGTGGTCAAAGATGCTCATGCTGTGTGTAACAGACACTTCAACACTAAACCTGACCCATGACTTATCAGTGTTTGGAATAACGGCGTTTAAAAGAACGGCGTTGGGTAACAACGTTATTTTTTCAGTAACTGAGTAATCTAATTCATTACTTTCCCCGTCGTTACAACGGCGTTATCGTTACTGGGTAAACAAAGTGGCACGTTACAATTCGACCGAATGAGCGCCACAGTGTCTGCAATGGGGAGCAGAGGAGAGGGTGGGGGGAATCTCATGGAGCAGAAAGTAACGCGCACATCTGACTGTCTGTGCGGATCGTTGCATCGTGCTCTCTGCTCCAAAAACTACTTGTGTCCCCGACCCGTGGCTCGTTATCCCCATAGCGCTGTTTGTGTCCGGTGCGGCCGCGGGGTTGAATTGAGTTGGTGATCATTGATCAATACTGTTGATCTTATTTTTAACACAAAGGCGCAGAGTCGGTGGAGACGTGTCTTTCCCCTCTCTCTCTCTCAGCGCCTTTTCTTCTTCCTCTCTCCCCGCTCCAGAGAAACGGCTGCTAACCTTCTGATAGGGCATTTAACCTTATA